>BSBM01000076.1:1812500-3246666 GCA_027924585.1 Larix kaempferi
AAATAAAAAGTGACTATTAGAAAACATGAAATTTGACATAGTTATGTAAATTTTCAATACTTAAAACTTATATATTCGGAAAGTGACTCAATTTTCTGCGTTTCATCCTTTTCACTTGATGCAAGATATCTTGTGTAAGTTTCTTAAAAAAACCAAGTAAGTTGAGGGATGCCTAATTTTTTAGTTTTCTATTGCATCTAATGTGCCAAAAGTGACCCTCATTAGCTTGCGCATACCCTTATGTCACATTGTGACAATTCCCATGATGTGAAATTTGACGTTCATTAAGGTTTATGTCGCATTATGATGTTTATCAAGGGTTATGTTACATTGTGGAATTCCTCAAGGGTTAGATGCGACATATTCACAATGTGAAATTTGACATTCATCAAGGTTTATGTTGCATTGTGATGTTTATCAAGGGTTGCGTTGCATTGTGGCATTCATCAAGGGTTATGTCACATTACGAGATTGCCCAATATGTGACATTTATACCAACACAACCCAAGATGCAACATATTCACAATGTGAAATTTGACGTTCATTAAGATTTGTGTCGCATTGTGATGTTTAAACAATATTTATGTTGCATTGTGGCGTTCATCAAGGGTTATGTCGCATTGCGACAATGCCCAAAATGTGAAATTTGATGTTCATCAAGGTTTATGTCACATTGTGATGTTTATCAAGGGTTATGTTGCATTGCGGCATTCATCAAGGGTTAGATGCGACATATTCACAATGTGAAATTTGACGTTCATCAAGTTTTATGTCGCATTGTGATGTTTATCAATGGTTACATTGCATTGTGACATTCATCAAGGGTTAGATGCGACATATTCACAATGTGAAATTTGACGTTCATCAAGGTGTATGTCACATTGTGAGCGCGTCCAACCAGCGGGTGAGGGGATGTATAGATGAAGCTTCTTGAATGTCCCATTAACGACGAGAGAAGTAAGGCATCCAGGCGGGTTAATGCATGTAATGCATGGTGCCACGTCGTGGGATCCCATGTCGAGTGTTATCCCTCAAGTTTTCCTGACTACAAGAAGGAAAAGTTTAGGCACCTCAAGGTAAATGGAATTTTATTCATTTGGACAACAATAAGGGATCAAAAATGAAATTATAAAAAATCATAAACAATCTGGTTTTTAATTTGAAAACATCAGATATAAAGGATATATAAGGATATAATTTGAAAGATAAAATAAATGATATAGGTAAAAAATAGGTTCAATCATAGGATGCTTAAGGCTAAGACAATAGACAGTTATTTTGATAATCTGCAAGAGATATAGCAACTGCAAGAGATATAGCAACTGCAACAACTCACATTCAAACTCTCAAGTATGTTGCAAAGAAGAAGAGAAGAATGCATTCAATAATCACTCACAAAATCAAAATAATAGACAATGTCAATATCATACAATGGAATTATGAATGTAAAGAATGTATTACAATGAACTACAAAGGAGCATGATATAGGATTTGAATTAGCCAAGTAGGGAATTCGAATCTGCGATTAGAGTCTAGCTTGGATAAAAATGGAGACATCATCCAGTCAGTAGTATCATTCATAAATGGTAAGATCCAGTCAAGTGTGTCCAACTGAGTCTAACAGAACCATCTAGGAATAAATCAGGGAATGGAGACTCCAAGGGGGGCGCATGAGGCTGTTTAGCTCAAAGTCTAGCTTGGATAACAATGGATACATCATCCAGTCAGTAGTATCAGTCATAAATGATAATAGTCAGTCAAGTGTGTCTAACTGAGTCTAACATAACCATCTAGGCATAAATCAAGGAATGGAGACTCCAAGGGGGGCGCATGAGGCTATCAAATAGTCAAGTGGAACTCCAGAACTATCTAACTAGAATCTACAAGCAGTCAACATGAGAAATCAGTGGAAGAACTACTCAATCAATGCACTAACTGAATGATAACTCCCGGTAGGTGAGATAAGTCTCCCTAACTGAGTGATAACTAAAGGTAAGTGAGTAAAGGTGCACTAACTAAGTGTGGTAGGTGAAAAAGGCACACTTTCCATGTAGAACAGTCAAGAAGGGCGCATCAGGTAGGTAGGAGGCCAAATGGGGGATAAATATAGGCTCTGGAGAGCTAGGAGCAAGCTCTAGGTGTTGGGGAGACCACCATGATGATGAATGGATGCATGCAGTGGCATGCAAATGTATGCAGCATGCAGATTTGCATGTAGGAATTCAAAATATAAAAATGATGGTGTGAATATTCCAACACCCCCTTGCAAGCTATACTATGAGATAAAACTGAAATCTGAAAAATAGGGCCCTGGTGACTAAGACCAAAGGTCACCCTGTACAATCAATCTAAATAAGCTAAGTGAGGAAAGAGGGAAAACCCAGTGGGAAGAAATCCCTCCCTCAAAATAGACTGAAGGATGCTAATGTAGCATATCATCACTCACCCCTGAAGGAGGTAAGTGTCCTTCTTTTCCAAAGAAGGCTCAATCGATCTGAAAATGGATGACAAATGTGAGAAGGATGAAACGTTCCATTCTGAAATCTGATCTGGTTCTTCTATGATCATGTGGATCACCAACCAAATCACCAGTAGATCGGAGTGTAGTGGTTTCCCATAGAGAAAGAGGGGGAATATCAGGTGAGAGATCTTCAGGTTCTTGTGGATATGGATCTCCCATTCGCTCATATTCATCATCAGTTGCTAGCCCTTCAGGTTCTTGTGGATCTGGATCTAGCATTCCAACATCATCATCTCCATCTTCAGATTCTGAATCTGAAATATCATGTGAAGAAGCAAGAACAACTGGCTCATCATCAAATCCAAACTCTGATTCTGAAATATCATGTGATGATGCTTCACTCTCTTGATCATCAATCAAATGAGGAGGTATCTTCCTTTTGGGAAGAAGTGGATCATGCTGCAAAAACATAATATGAAGATCATCATGAAGCATGTGGTTCGAACCAAATGAGGTAGAATCAAAACTATGAACAAGATCATTGATGGTGGTGGCCCATGAACCAATAGGTGCTAGATCTTCAGGTTCTTATGGATCTGGATCCAGCATTCTCTTAAAAAGAGTTATCTTCCTCTTGGGAAGAAATGAATCATACTCCAAAAACATGTGTTTGATTTCTCCAACAATGGATGCAAGTAAATCAGATCCAAGGATTGGAAGATGGTTTCTCATGATCTCCTTTGAACCAACAGGGGTGAAATCAAAACCAAAATCACAAAAAGATGAATTATCATCAACATTTTACTGGAGTATCTTGTACACAGGAAGCTTCAGGTTGATCAAAATTGTAGCATCCAATCCATAGACTAAATCAAACGGTCTCTTCTTGGTATATTCCTTCACAGTGATTCTGTTCGCCCAAACTACATATTTCAATTTACTGGCCCAAGATCTTTTGTTGTCCTGACCGTCTTCTTTATCATGTTCATCAAATTCTTATTACTTGATTCTTCGATTTCGTTCCCCTGAGAATAAAAGTTCAAAGAGTGGGACAATACAATACCCTATTCAAAACAAAAGGTAGACAACTCTCCTCCTGGGAAATCCGGTGCATTGTCCGTCACAATCTTGGCTGGTGTACCAAAACAGATGATAACCTTGTCTTCCAAGAAGTCTATAATCACATGTGTTGTAGACCGCTTCGTTGGAATGGCCTCGACCTATTTAGTAAAGTAATATGTAGCTGTCAATATACATTTATGGCCACTACTTGAGTTCTCTTTAAACTCACCGATGAATTCTAGGCCTCATTGCTGAAATGGTGCTTCGATTATAACTTGATGAAGCGGAAAGGATGAGAGTTTCTACTTCCATGTAAACAATTGGCATGAATGAAATATCCACACATATTTGTATACATCCTAAAAATTATTGGTCCAATAATACCCTGATCTTAGAATCTTATGTGCGATTGTAGAGGCTGCATGATGCCCCCCACAAAGTCCCTGATGGAATTCCTTCATCGATTCTTCAAATTTGGGAGGTTCCACATAGGTAAGAATGATTCCATCTGGATTCTTCCAACCAAATCTTTGAATCCATCCATCGTTTGTAGCTACATCCACAAAAATGTACTTGGATGCCTTTAATTTCATAGCTCTCTTTCTGTGATCCGGCAAGTGACTTGGACATGAAAGATTTTGCAGATAGTGTACAATGTCTTTGTACCACTCACAATGTGTTATTGCTTCTTTAACTACTGAAATCATAGGAGGACCTTCTTCTGTTATGTATCAAACTCTATCTGACAATTACTCATGTCAGGAAGGTTGTAAGATTCAGCACAAAACCTTAAGGGTGAAAATAAAATCCCATTGTAGACATATTTACATAATGTTTCTACAATAGGATCTTTTTGTCGTTCACAAGACTTATTCAAGACAGCCTCCTTGCTATATGATTTCCTTTTGGTAGAGGAGAATATAGTATCCTTCTCCTCAAGTACTTTATATTCAAGATCTTCTACCATTGCCATAAAGAGTACATCTCTTGAATTGTCATCACCATCATCTTCATCAGATGAGCTATTGTTCTCCTTTGTATACAAATTCTTCTTCTTTTTATGTTCATCCATGGATTGTTGGTGTGACTTTCTTCTTTCTCTATAGTTAAGAACCTCTTCACTATCACTATCCTTGGTTTACTTGTAGGGATACTCAGAAGCAAAGTGACCTACTCTACCACATTTAAAACACTTGAAAGGTAACTTACCTTTGTATTTTCCATGGCCTCTTTTCAAATTCTTCACAAAATTGGCTTCTTCTTCATCAGATGCATTAGAGATACTTTTTTTGAGATCTTCCTCGCTTTGTCTTGTCTTCTTGGAGTCCTTGAAAGCTACTTATTTTCTTGTAGGATTTTCCTTTTCAATCCTCATCTCATATGATGTAAGAATTCAATGAAGATCATCCATTTTTAATTTTTCAAAATCACTTATGTCCTGATCCAAAACTGATACCTTGGGATCAAATCTTGTTGGAAAGGACCTTAATACTTTTTGCACAATTGCCTCTTCGTCGATTTGTGCACCAATTCCTCTTATTGCATTGACAATCTCATCCACTCAAAGGAGATAGGCTACAATGTTTTATTCTTCCTTCCTTTTGAGGGTTTCAAACTGTCCTGAGAAATTTTGCAGTTTTGCTTTCTTAACTTCCTCATCTCCTTCATAGATGTTTTTGAGTTTGTCCCATACCTCTTTGATTGATGTACACTACATAAACTTCGTGAATTTTGAGTCTGTTAATCCACATAGTATTTCATTTCTATCCCTCGCATTGAATTCATATTGCCTCTCGTCAACTACATCAACTGGAGGAATATTGGGATCTTTGTAACCACTTAGGACAGATTTCCACAGATCAACTCCAAGTGATTGCAAATACACTTCCATCCTTATGCTCCAAAAAGTGTAGTTAGACCCATCGAACCTTGGTGCTCTATTTCTAGAAATCCCCTCTTGCCTATCCATTTCTGTGCATTGATCTTTATCTTCCAATTGTTAAACGTTATTGAAGCAACCCGCTCTGATACAAATTGTTGGAATTACTAATGATACTGAGACGGGGGTGAATTAGTATCATGCATAGATTTACAAATTATTCACTTTTTAAAACATGCACCAATTGTAATTTAACATCATGATCACATCATAAAAACAAATAGTGTGCAAATATTTGAAGAAAATTTTTGTATATATGTATGAAATATGAATTTACAGAGAAAGATGGGAGACACCGATATCCATTGATGTGAGCACCGACTCACTCAAAAACCCCTCTAATTGGGACACCGATCCCACTGGAAAGCACCAACTTGCATACTATGGGATTCAACTTATGAAGACACGAATCCTCTATGCAAGCACCAACTTGTTGAACCAGGCTCTGACCTATGAGGACACCAATCCCCTACGCAAGCACCAATTCGCAGTGTTCAGGAACCAACCTGAGTGGAGACACTGATCTCTTTCCTTGCCCCATCTAACCACCCTGATATGTAGATATCAAAGTATGTTGACTTCATATTTGCGCACACAAAAATTTACCCACTGCTTCAGTGATTGTGTGCCCTTCAACTAGTTCAACTCTGATCATTATTTCTCTTACATTATATTCTGTAACAATTCCACACTACAATATAGACTCTGCACATACATCCACATGATTATTACGCCTTTCACAAATGCTCATATCTACGTGACTACTCCTTGTGTATGTGCATTTCTTGTTACCTCGTACACTTCGTCAAATCATATTTTTCTTGATTCCCATGAGTATTTCATTTAACCGAATCTTGCCAATTCAAAATATTACTCCAAGTGTTCTCCCAAGATTTATTTTCATTCATCAACTTCACTTCTTATTTATACTCAACTTGTTCAAACAATGCGTCCACAAGTTGGGGCTTCGCTAAATGGTAACATCGCTTCTTCCTTTCTTTACGGTCAAGCTCACCCAAGTATTTGCCACTTCTCTTAACCCGCGCAAATTTGGTACCATGCCTTAGGGGATCTTGTGCACACTAGATCATAGGCATAGTGGGGCTTGCGCACTGGAGTACCACGACTAGGTGGGATTAAGGAATTGCGCACATATTTTTTATATATTTCTTCAAACTGACACATAGACACTAAGTCCTCTTTGACATCGAATTTGACATCAATGAAAACCAAAGTTCAACAATCTCCCCCTTTTGCATTGATTTCAACATCTTATAAGTTGTGTTCCTCCTAATCATGAATTCTTCTTTTATGCTTGCACACAATACAGTGCTCCCCCTGGATTCATGCCAGTTTGATCCTTTGCTCCATTGCACAACCTTTGATAAATATTTTATGTTGTTTTCATCTCATAGTGCTTCATGCGCAGTTCTTTGTCACTGATACATGTTTCATGGTATCTCTCCCCCTTTGACATCAATGGAAAAGAGGTGCTCCCATGCACATTTAAAATTTCTTTTGAAATTATACTCTGAATTTGCGTTGTCTTTCATGCTGACCTTGTATGACTTGTCATCTCATTATTTGTTTCAATTACTCCCCTTGGATTCCTGATTTGATCCCTTTCCTTTTTGTTACTTTTGCGGCGCTACGCCAAGTTCCCCTGCAACATGTACGTATATCACTATCTCTATAGCTATCTCAATTATTACTACATGAATTCTCCCCCTACGTGGTTGCCTAATATTCTCCTGCGTTGTGTTGATTCAATCATATTTAACTTCTAGTATCAATGATGCATTACATAATTGTATTCTTGTGTTGACTACTTCTCTACTGCGTGGTTCTTTGTCAACTTGTCTTTGTGCACAATGCTCTATTAAATCCTCTCGATTTCATGCTTCCCATTTCTTTGATTTGACTGTATCATATTTCTTCCATGTCATGCATTTGTTTCATTTGTTCCCCTTATGGTCGCACTATCCTTTATTTTATGTGAATTACACTTTTTGCTGACACAATCAAGATTCATCAATACGTCATAAGTTTACACACTCCATCTTTTAAGTGGGTAGCAAAATCATCATTAACCCATTCCTACAGAGCAATCAAATGAATTCCCTCTTGTTTTCCCAATGATTGCAGTTTCTCCAAATCACGTGCCACTCTAATTAATGCAATTCATTCAGTATGTAGTATGGCATTATTCACACTTCTCGCATCACATGCTACAATAATTTGGGACGTAGGTAGTTCGACTTTCAAAATTTGCACGCAATGAGCTTTGAATTGAATTAACATACATGTCATATGTCATCCTTTGTGTGTACTCTTTGCATTTAATCCTGGCCACTGTCTTGTTAAGGCTTCATTCCATCAACGTCTTTTCGAATCCTCGATGGCATTCAGTCATGATTAAGTTGAATTGCAGCCTGCCCTATTTAAAGTCTGTGTGTTATTTTTTCATTCATCATGGTTCATTGATACTTATCTTGTTCATATTATCTTTAGTCTTCAATTCTGAGCGTTGTGACTCCATCTACAATGTCTAGCCAGTTTCAAAGATTTAGCAGTTCCTTAGGTAGTATTCATTTACTAGTTTAGTCGCAGCAGGCTAATTTTGCAAAGTTGAAGATAGAGATGGGAATTTGGCAGTCCCAAATGAAGGAGTTAGATTTCATGAAGTGGTATACATAGTCTCATATCAATCAAGGAAACTCATAGGAGAACTATTACATGTCATTGGATGTTCTTCTTGGAGAGGTACATGAAAAAATTGAAGGGATTTGTTCGACAAAGGGAAAAACCCGAGGGTTCTATGGCAGAAGGGTACATAGTATATGAGTCGTTCTATTATTCCAGTGAGTACATCAAGAAAATTGACCACACACTAGGCGTGTTGCTTTGGTATGATGAACACGATGAGGAAAAATGGGACGGGGAGCTACTCCAAACGAATGAAAAAAGATGCATGGTAAAGATTAATTCATTTATCTTTCATCACTTATATTCACAATGAACTTCATAATCTATATTTGATCTCACACGTACTATATGTCGATTTGATTTCATGAATACAACACCTAATTCATAAATTGATTCCATCAATCAATTCATTCTTAACCATGCGCATGAAACACAACCGTGGGTCGCATTGTATGAAGAGAAGAGGAGGAAATGGGAAATTGATAGGAAATAATTTAGATGTCTGAACGGTAGAAGCATGCCTTATCCAAATCATTTAAATTAAAATATGCCAATGATATGTCGCAACAGTTGGATTTTTGACCAAAATAGAGAGAAATATTTTGCATCTAGTGTTAGGATATTTAGACAGTTAGGAGTTAGTTAAGATCAACTTGTGTAATATATCCATTAGGAAAAGTGTGTTTTCTTAGTATGCATTAGTATGCATTTGTAAATACTTAATCCGATGGTCACGATATGTTCCCGACATAGAGTGATCCAACGACTCAAATTCTCTTAGATCGTACCTACCCTTGATCCGTGAATTAACACTCGATTGGTCAATGATCTCTATTTAAAGAGCATGGAGGGTCATTGGAAAGTTGATCAATTATGAGAAGCTCATTTGTAACTTTCTTTCTTTGAAAAATAAATTGTCTCGTAGAAGCTATTTGGCCGGGGCTATGGAGTGTTTCCCTCACAAGGGTTTAAACCACGTCAAAACATCGGTGTATCGATCTGTGATCTATTTTTGTGAAGTGGTTGCTCTAGGTGTTCGGTATTTTGGGAGTACCCTATGTACCCGAACATGGTATCAGAGATTTTATGAAGAGCCACTTCCGGTTATGTTCTAAATCTTGAACTGTTGTTGTTGAAACTCAAAAGGGTTTCTGGTTCTGGTATTTATGTGCATTTATGGGCTGTGGGAGGTGTTCCATTGCGTCCGAAGCGCCATTTCCATTGGGAAATAGTTTTCGTGTGATCGAAAGCGGTTCCCAGTTGCTTCAGAAATGGGTATTTCAGCATATCTGAAGGTATAATGTTACAGTGACGCATTTTTTTTATTTTATGTTTTAAAAGAAGAAGAAGAAAAATCTCATATTTTTTCAGTTTTTACTATTATATTTTTTTAGTGATTGTTGATTTCCCTGTCTGCGTATGCTCTTTTCCATGCACCTTGAGCGATCTCGGCAAACCAGAAACAGAAAGGGAAAGAGTTTTTCTCGGCTGCGTATGCTCTTTGCCGTGCACCTTGTGCGATCTCGGCAAATTAGAAACAGAGAGAAAACGTAGACTTTTTGAGCAAGCTAACGAGATCTAACCCCATAAGTGTGGAAAAAAAAAATTGTTTTGGTTTATGGTGTGATTTGCAGAAAAAAAAAGGGGGGGGGGGGGCAAGCACAGAAACCGAGCAAGAAGAATAAAAAAAAAAACCCTTCCTCTTTCCCATATTTTACATACATTTTAATCTAGCTCACTTGGTTCAAAGTTGTTTTATTCCTTAATAGGTCTTGAGTTCAAGTCTTAGGAAGTTACTTTTAAAAGAAAAAGTGCATACAATTTCTATTTTCAAGTTACTTTATTGTAAAAATGCATCTCACTTAAATAATAAAAATAAAAATAAAAAGTGAGTCACTTAAGCTCATTTTTATTGTTGCACTATTTAAAGTAACATCATTGTAAAAGAGAAATCACTTATTTTATAAAAGTGATTCACTTAAAGAAAATTTCTTGTAAAGTGATTGTAAAAGGTTCATCTTGGGAAGAGGGGGGTCCTTTTTTTTAGCTGGTCATTCTCTACATGCCACGTCACTATTGGGGACATCTTCAGCATTTTCTTTGTTCAAGCATAACTTCATCATCCGAAGTCGTTTTTCAATGTCGTTTTTTTTTAAACCGTCTATTTTTTCAAGCTCTTCGCATCCATACTATTGGTTTCTATTTTTATAGCCATTAATTTGTAGTATGGCCACCCCTTGTGATATTCTACTTACTAGTTCCAACTATTTCTCATGGAAATCTCGTATGGAGGATGTTCTACGAAGTAGGGGACTTTTCAGAATTACCTCAGGGAAAGAAACAGAACCCACTGATTATGATAAGAAAATAAAATGGAAAAATAGATGTGACGAAGCTCGTGGATTGATTGGGATGTCAATCTCTACTTATTTGCGATTCCACATATCTGGAATTGATGAACCTGATGCTGCTTGGGACAAGTTGGAATCTATGTTTAGTAAACACAATGAAATTCGAGGTCACCAACTCGAAAATGAGTTGATTTCTTTAAATCCAAGTGATTTTTCATGCATTCAAGATTATTTATATAAGTACAAAACTCTTTAACTCTTATGCGCAGAATGTAAGATTAAGAGGAAAGACAAACAATGCATTTATCATATTCTTTCAAAACTTGGACCTGCATATTCTGTTTTTGTATCTACATTTTAATCCATGAAAGAATCCTTGAATGCAGCTAGCTATCAAGAGCCTAGTCTTGAATCATTTTGTGATTCTTTGATTAGAGAGCAAGATAAACTCATCCATCTTGGAATAATCAACAATGCAGATACATCTGGGAAAGTCTTATTGTCCCAACAGAAAGAAAAGTCTAAGCCTCCCAAGAAACAAAATTTTTGCAATAATAAGTCAAACAAGGGTCCAAAGCCTTCTCAGTCAGCTCCTTCTTTAAAAAATGACAAAGGATCCAAGCCAAAAGGCAAGAAGACTGAGTGTCATTGCAACTATTGCGGGAAAGATAATCATGATGAATCTAAGTGTTTCAAGAAGATGGCAGCCTTGGAAGCAGCAATGAAGAAGCACCACATCATCCTAGATTCACCTTCAGAATCTACCTCTCATGGGCATGCACTTTGTGCTTTTGTTTATTCTTATAATGCATCTTCTTCTTCTACTTCAAATGAATGGCTCATTGATTCTGGAGCATCTTATCATATGGCTAAGGATCAAGCCATCTTTTCTACTATGCATGGATGTAACACCAAACAAATATTTGTTGGTGATGATAGATCTCTAAGTGTTGTAGGAGCTGGAACAGTTCCAGTAGATAATGGTCATTTTAGTGAAGTACTATGTGTTCCAAGAATTTCCTGCAATTTGTTATCAGTCTATCAAATCACTCATTCTGGTGAAGGTAAAACTGTGATGTTTACACCTCACCAAGTTGTAATCAAGGATTTTAAAGATCCTCAATAGGTCCTAGCTACCGGAATTGTTGATGATATTACCAGGTTGTACAATTTTAACAAATTTGGGTCATCACCTTTTCCTTCAGTTTTTGTTGCTCATAGTGATAACTTGAGCAAACTTTGGCATGAGCGATTTGGTCACTTAAATTATCGCTCATTGCAACAACTATGTAAAGACAATATGGTGACAGGTCTTCTGATGGTATCTTGTAGGGATGGTGTTTGTTCCAGTTATGTACTCGAAAAACATCATCGGGACAGTTTTGACAAACGTGCATCTTCGCATGCCTCGGTTCCCTTGGAGCTTGTGCATAGTGACTTGTGTGGTCCTCTTCCATCTACTTCCTTTTCTGGTTTTAAATATTTCTTAACTTTCATTGATGATTACACCAGACGCACTTGGATTTATTTCCTAAAACTTAAGAGCGAAGTATTTAACATATTCTTGGCCTACAAGGCCCTTGTTAAAAAACAATCTGGTCATCAAATTATTAATTTAAGATCTGACAATGGAGGAGAATATGTTAACAAAAATTCACTACTTTCTGCACTGAACAAAGAATCCAACAACAACACACTGTTCCATATACACCATAACAAAATGGTTTAGCCGAACGGAAGAACCGCACTTTAAAAGAAATGGCTAATTGTATGATCCAATCTAAGGGACTAGGTCTTCAATTTTGGGCTGAAGCCATAAATTGTGCAAATTACATAGTTAATCGCACCCCCACTAAAGCATTACAAGGTATCACACCGAAAGAAGCATGGAGTAAAATTAAACCAAATGTAAGTCACTTCCATGTGTTTGGTAGTGAAGCATGGGCTCACATTCCAAATGAAAAATGGAAAGCATTACAGCCTAGAAGTGAAAAGTGCATATTTGTTGGATATTCTGAAGATGTAAAAGGTTATAGACTTCTTCAACCACATTCTCATGATGTAATCATTAGAAGAGATGTTAAATTTGATGAAAATCTCTTTGCCTGTGACCCTAACTCGGCGATTGTGCCATATTTGGCCTGCGAGCCTGATTCAGCGATTGTGCCTTCTTCTTCTTCTTCCAACTTCCTTGACAGGTTTCCAACTCCAGTTTCTGATGATGACAGTGAGGATGAAAATCCACCTCTGCCTGCTCATGTTCCTCCAGTTGCACCAGCACAAGTGCTTCCTCGATGGGTTCGTTCAACATTGAAGTAGCTAGTGATCTTGTCGATGATCTTAGAGATCAACGTCGAACACGTTCTTAGTTTCATCGAGCCTCTTCTCTTTTGGCTCAAGTTTCCCAGAATCATGATCTAGAAACCTTTGCAGAAGCTTCAAGAAATCCAGATTGGGATGCAGCTATGGATGAACAATATCGTTCCTTAATGGCGAACGATACTTGGGATCTTGTACCTCTTCCAAAAGGAAGAAAACTTGTCAGATGTAAATGGGTCTACAGAACTAAGTATGCATCATATGGAAGTGTTGAAAGACTTAAGGCAAGGTTAGTTGCCAAAGGTTTTTCCCAAGTAGAAGGGATTGACTACAATGAAACCTTTGCTCCTGTCACAAAAATGAACTCCATCTGCCTTGTTCTTTCCCTTCCAGCCTTACATAACTGGGAATTCCATCAAATGGATGTCAAGTCTGCCTTCTTACATGGTGATTTACATGAGGAAATTTACAGGAACAACCTCCTGGATATGTTTAGAACAACTCTAGCCTTGTCTTCCACCTTAAGAAATCCTTATATGGCCTTAAGCAAGCTCCTAGAGTTTGGTATGCCAAAATGGATAGCTTTCTCCTTGACATTGGTTTTTCTAGATGTCATTCTGACCCCAATGTCTATACCAAGAAAGTAGGAAACCATCTCATCATACTTGTTCTATATGTTGATGACCTCATTCTTACTAGTAGTGACCCTAAGCTTATAACCCATGTGAAATATAGTCTTAAGCAAAATTTTGAAATGTCAGACTTAGGACATTTGCATTATTTTCTTGGTCTCCAAGTCCTGCAAACCAAAGAAGGAATATTTATTCTCAGTCTAAGTATGCTTGTGACCTTCTTTGTCGCTTTCACATGGACGATTGTACACCAACCCCTTATCCCTTCCAGTCTGGAGTCAAACTTTCTGCCACTTGCACTTCACCTGAAGTCGATGCCACCTTGTATTGTCAGCTTGTTGGTAGTCTCTTATACTTGACTCATTCCCGTCCTGACCTTTCCTTTATCGTTGGTCGTGTTGCCCATTATATGCAGACACCTCATGAAAGTCACTGGAAAGCAGCTAAAAGAATACTTCGATATATTCGAGGTACAATTCAGTTTGGGATTCATTATAGTACAGGGGGGAAACCTTTGTTGGTTGGTTTCGCTGATTCAGATTGGTCCGGCGATCCTGATGATCGAAAGTCTACTGCATGTTATGTTTTCAGTCTGGGATCTGGACCTATGACTTGGGCTTGTAAGAAACAATAAGCTCTTTCTCTTTCTTCAGCAAAAGAAGAATATCGAGCCGCAGTTAATGCCAGTCAGGAAGCTTTATGGCTTCGACAGATCCTTTCAGAATTTGGATTCGAGCAGCAGCAGCCTACTCCACTTTGGTGCAACAATCAAAGTGCCATCAAGCTTTCCAAAGATCCATTCCTACATCAACACAGCAAACACATTGAGCTACGTATGCATTTCATCAGAAATCTTATTCATGATCGTCTTCTTGAAGTGCTCTTTTGTCCTACATATGATCAAGTTGCAGACATCTTCACCAAGTCTCTTACAGAAGCGAAGTTTTCTAAACTTTGATCTATGTTAGGAATTCAGGAACGTGTCATTAAGGGGGGATAGGCTCTAATGCCTCCTTCCTTCTCCTAATAGTGTCACCTTTGTAAATCCTTCAATCCTATCCCAAGTTGTTCTTAAGGGGGGATGTTAGGATATTTAGACACTTAGGAGTTAGTTAAGATCAACTTGTGTAATATATCCGTTAGGAAAAGTGTTTTTTCTTAGTATGCATTAGTATGCATTTGTAAATACTTAATCCAACGGTCACGATATGTTCCCGACATAGAGTGATCCGATGGCTCAACTTTTCTTAGATCATACCTACCCTCGATATGTGGCTTAACACCCGATTGGTCCATGATCTCTATTTAAAGAGCATGGAGGGTCATTGGAAAGTTGATCGATTATGAGAAGCTCATTTGTAACTTTCTTTCTTTGCATAATAAATTGTCCCGTAGAAGCTATTTGGCCGGGGTCGTGGAGTGTTTCCCTCACGAGGGTTTAAACCACATCAAAACATTGGTGTATCGATCTGTGATCTGTTTGTGTGAAGTGGTTTCTCTAGGTGTTCGGTCTTTTGGGAGTACCCTGTGTACCCGAACATCTAGTCGTTACCCACATGCTAAGGATGATGCACTAAACATAAGTATGGAGTGCAACAACTCGGTAATAATCTCTATCTATTATACATTTCTAACTTTATAATGCACCTTTGAATTATATCATCTATATTTTATATAATAATGGCCGGGTTATTAGACATATGATACCATCATTTGTTCACTTTTTTGCAAGTGCATTTGTTCCCATCTATGTGGGCATATGGGCATCATTTTCACCCCGAGGATGTCGATGATGAACATCTTACACAAGATTGTGGAGTGGAAGTCAAGTTCAACCAATCTAGTCATGCTAGCCACCGCAATCAAAACCTAAAAGGGGGAAGTTGAGTTATGTCGACAATATACAAGAGATCATTCAAGTGGACTTCTCATATTTCCAATGTGTTATTTTTAGGTGCAAGTGGTGGGACACATTAGACAGGAATAATGTAAAGGAAGATCGTCACAGTGGGATGATATGTATCAACTCTAGAAGGATGTGGGATGAAACTAAGGAGCCTTATGTTTTCGCAAAGCACTACAACCAAGTGATTTTTTACCTGAATGTGTTGGATAGGGATTGATGGTTCGTATTAAGACACGGACCTAGATCTACATATATTTTTTAGAACAATAGTGCTATCATGCCAAGCGAGGAATATAATGAGGATGATGGAAACATAGACTGATATGTACATGTTTTATTTCATTATTTATAGTTTTAATATATCATTTTATTAATGGTATATGTAATTCTTGAATTATATTGTTAATTTTTAGCATTATGATGATGGAAATGGAAAGTTGATTATCGGTGCATTTGTTAACAATTTGAGTTGGTAACAATTAATTTGCTGTGAAATGTGTTTGTCTATCAAGATATTTGTGATTGTCCATAGTTAGAGATGATCTTTCTTGCTTTCCATTTAATTCATTTTAGTGTGGTTTTTATCATTTAATTTATTGTATTATAATTATAAGTGGGTCAAAATCAACTACTTAGAGTGCAAATTATCATTGATGTTAATCATATTTATTGTTTGATGTAATTTCAACTACTCTTATTTGAATAACAAGGTGGATTTCATGAATATATTATACTTAGCTAGACAAATGTACTTTGCATTAGTGTGGTATTTGAAGCATAAGAGTTCATTTTAAAGGAAATAACAAGGTGGACATAAACATATTAGAGGAATAGTGTCTAGATTGTGAAAAGGGCAAGCATGAGCATTTAAATATTTTTCGATTCATGGTTAATATTCGACTTATTTTTTCGCTTGTTAGGGTGTAAACTAGCCGGCAAAGCCCGTGTAAACCTTGTAAGAGGTCGTTGGTTCAAACCCTAGATAACCTATGCTCCATTGTAGCAGGCTCAGTGGTTGCACCTAGGGGTACAGTGGTAGCAGACAGGATTGGACCCCCGCACCCCATGTCATGCGAGTACCAACCTCATCCCAGTTGTTGATTCCCCTAGTACAAAAATATTGATTTCTTTTTTCAACTTTTAAATGATACCTTGATTTGATAAAACCATTTTTAGTTTGGTACATGGCCATATACATTTATTATTAATGACATTTTTTTCAAATTTAAAAATTGATTATCATTTTCAATAAATGTGTGAGAAATCTTTAGGTTGAGGCCAATCTCTTAAACTTTCACCAACTATTTTTCTAACCTCTCTCGATTTATGGTAGATAATAGAAGAGAGTTAATTTCCAACAATAGCATCACTATAAATATCGTAATGTAGTTAAATAAATAAAAATGAGATTAAACTTAAACATATTGAAAATAAATGATGAAGTGATATTAATAATCTAAGTAATTGGTGCAATCAAATATATCTTAATCTTTAATTATCAAATAATTGATAATTCAATTATATGAAGTTATATAAGTATGCATAGAGATCATATTTATGTTTTTAAAAAATATTTGTAGAAAATAAAATAATATTTTCTTAAAACATTGATTTTTTTTTAGAAGTAATTGCTATAGAGAAAGATCATTACGAGAAAAAATTATTATATTTATTTTCTCAAAATATTGATTTTGATTTACAGTTTTGACACCTTACTTTATTTATACAATTGTTTTTTTAAGTAATTACTAGCTCAACACAAATTGTTCATTCATATAAAAAACTATTAAACATACAAATTAGAAGAGTATGAACAATATTAAGTCAACATGACATCTTACTTTACTTACACATACATTAAATTTATAGAATTCAAATATTGTACAAATGGGATTGTATTAAAATAAAAGTATGACATTTTCGTTGTATTTTATATTTCTTAGAGGGGACCTATTTTTTAGGTGAAGATTTTCCTTTAATTTGCGGGTTGGTTTTGTTATTGTTTTTGATAATGCCACTTCTTAAGTGTTAAAATATTTTTTATCTCACTATTTTAAACACATGATCAAACAAGCACATGAAATTATTAAATATAATAATTTATAATTTTAAATATATATTAAATAATAAAAATTTAATAAATGTCATAATTTATAACTTAAGTATTAATATAAATGCTAAGCATTTAAGTATCAATATATAAGTTCACAAAATTCGTTACATTTGTTGTAACAATATGATAGTAACTACATTGTACGGAAGGAGATATTATTGATGTTTTTTAATAAACACCTCTCACAATTTTTCTAAATAAATATGCATGATGTTTTTCACAATTTAAAGTGCATGATATTTACACACAATATTATATTGGAGAAATTTGTTTTTGATAGTACACATCTAACAATCACATCTAATAGACACATCTATAAGTAAACATGAGTATTCACATCTAATATCACCTAACATCATCTAAGATAAACATCTAGTTATTACATCTATAAACAATACTTTAACATCATCTAACATCCCGTCATCATTTTCACCACCTAACAAACATAAACATAAACATCATCATACCATCATAAACATAACCATAAACATAAATGTACCATCATCATCATTTTCACCACATAAATATAAGCATACCATCATCATCATTTACACCACCTAACAAACATAAACATAAACATCATCATACCATCATAAACATAACCATATTAAACATAAACATAAACATACCATCATCGTCATTTTCACCATCTAACAAACATAAAACATAAACATCATCAATATACCATCATAATCATAAAAATAAATATGAACAGGAATGTACCATCATCTAACATATTTAAACATCATCTAACACAAAAATCTAATAATAGCATCTAACAAAACATAATTAGTTGCATTATATAACATGCATAACCATCACACACATCTAACAAACATCGCCTAACCTAACCTAACATACACATCACCATCAACATATAAATAAACATCAACATCAACATGAAAAATGCATTATATATCTCCAATCCAATAACCGATATAACATATCTAGTCCACTTATGGAACCAGAGGCCTCGATATCTATCCCACCAGAGCCAAAGGCATCGACACCTCCACCATTATACCAAGAGGAATCATCACCTATTCCAATAGATCCAGAGGCATCGACACCTCCACCAATAGATCCAAAGGCATTAGAAACGCTTCCAGGAAAAAAACCAGCTCGGAGAGAAGCATAGATAGGTCCATCAAGTTGAATCGTACCCCCTATTAGCATTGTCTCTACAATAGAGGCAACTGGAGCAGGAAATGGTGGATGGTTGGGTCGATCAATAGGACAGGTTGTTCGTTCAAGTAGGAGTAGAGAAGGAGATGAAGGAGTTGATGGGGGAGGTGGTGGAGGAGGAGGAGGTGGATGAGATGTCGAAGCTGATGGAGGAGGTGGTGGAGGAGGATGAGGTGGATGAGATGTCGAAGTTGATGGAGGAGGAGGTGGATGAGATGTCAAAGTTGATGGAGGAGTAGGTGGAGGACATATAGAAGATGATGGAAGAGGAGGTGGAGGAGGAGGAGGTGGATGAGATTTCATAGCTGATGGAGGAGGAGGACAATGAGGAGGTTGATGGTCATCCCTCCTAATAGCTAAATGAAGGGATGCACCCACAATATGTTGCATCAAGTTCCTCATATCATTAGGAAAAAACCTCCATATCTCTGTGAGGTCATGTTTTCAAACAATGTCGTGCACCCGTACAGGTTGAACCCCCTGTTGTGGCAACAATGTCGATAACTTATCCACCACATCCTTTTGATTCCCACCATCAAGCCTACATCGGAGTGTTACACCAAAATATCATCATCATCAGTTGTTTGTCCTTCATTTGTCTTGATTCCTAAAGCACTTAACCCAAATTGATTGAAGGAAGAGTTGTGGTTATCTGTTTTCTCTTTGTTATCACCCCGACACACCTTGCACGTTGACAATGTGCATCAGACCCTTGGTGATGTGCTCTGCACATTGACAGAGCGTGTCGGTGACACTTTCTTCCTTTGGACAAGGTGAATCACTTTCCAAAGACGTGATTTGTCACCCCGACACACCTTGTCGTTGACAAGGTGCTTCAAGCGGCTTCTAGAACCCATGGCTTCGTGGAGGCTTATCCCTATGAACTATTAAAGGTGGCACTTGATCCTCTTATATTTTGGGATGATTCCCTGAGCTTCTCCCACAAATCATCAACATCTTCTATCCCTTTAGGCCTATATATACAAAACCTCTCTTCATAGTTTAGGAAGAGAAAGATAGAGCACTAAAACGTTGCTGAAATTCTGTTGGAGCTTATTCCCTTTCATCCATTAGGAGGCAAAAATATTGGATATTTGAGGCTAGGACCATTTGGAAGAAGTTGCAACGTCAAATCTTGGTTGTAATCTCTCCCTATGTATTTCTTTCATTTACAATAATACAGATTCTTTCCATAAAGTCTTGTTGTTTTAAGATATTTATAATTAGCTTCTTTGACTTCTAGTTTAGGCTAATCTATATTGCATATTATCGGTATTTGTATGTCTCCAATTGTTTGTGCATTGCCTTGCAGCTGAAGACCAAGAGTTACATCAAGAAAGGAGGTAGAACTACAATCATAAGGTAAGCCATTCCTTCATAACTCTTGCAATTTGGTTAATCTAGGAAATATTTATGTATTCTGTACCGTTTTTGTTCTTGATATGAACCATTCAGACCAGGGAGATCGGTTAGTGTCCACACTGACGGATTGTCCATAAAAAAAAATGGAAACTCCACTGGGGAACTAACACAGTCTTTGATTTGTTTGGATTGTGATTTCTATTTTTCTTGGTTTCTTTCCAATAGCCTCTGAATTGCCTCCCTCTCTTGGATTTGTTCCTTAGAGAGTTACTAAGTGATCCAGTCTCTGATTGGGATATTTAGCTTAGCCATTTACCTTTTTTGCTTTGGGATTTCTTATTTTTTCAAAGTTGGATTTCTCCTGGTGCACCTTGGAAGTTTTGTGCCTATGTCACTATAATTTTGACGTGTTTTTCCTTAAGGAGGACTACGTCGCTGACGCCCTTTGTCTGTGTTCAACCCGCGCCACTAACACACATACCATGTTTACAAACTGCGTCACTGGTCTTCCAACACCCTGGTGTATGCTTGCAGAGTGCGTCACCCTGCAAAGCTTAGTGCATAAGATCAAAAAAATTCCACAAATTTGTTTTTGCTTGGTTTTTTGAGGTCTGTGTCTTACCCATGGTAGTCATAATATTCCTCAGACTCAATGTGCTTTGTCCTTGGCTTATTTCGTAATTTGGATATTGATTTGAGTCCTAGTTATTCAAGCGGTTGCTTCTCCAGACATGGGCAATTTCAAACCCTCACAAGTGCAACTAGTCTTGTGACTCCTTTCAATATCTTTGATTTTTTTGCTCTGATTTCTAAGTCCTCCAAAAATTAGTTTGTTGTGATTCTTGCACGATTTAGTGTGAATTTTGTGTTGTATTACGTTTTTGGGTGATTGACTTCTTGAGAACTTCTGGTTGTTTAAATATTCCAGTAGTAATTAGTCTCTATTATTTTGAATCAAGATTAAATAAGTGATATCATTCTCGGTTTTGTTGAGTGCATTAGTTTGGAAAATCGAAAATTATTAACTCTCTTCATTTCGAGTGGATTGTTTGAAACTATTGAGAACAGTGTTTTATGCTTTGGATAGTTATTTAAGAAACTTTGAAAAAGCTCACAAATTGTGAATGCCTATCTTCTCTTGGATTTGAAAAGTACATTTTCATCTCCTTGAAAATATTAAGTGGACTTAGGCCTTTTCAAAGTATTGAAAAAACTAGTAAATTCTCTCATGTTTTTTATTTCCCTTTCACCTCTTTTATTTCTTGATTTCAAATTGGAGTTATTGAAATCAAAAAGAGGAGTTCATATTTTCATTTTTGCTCATAGATCTAGCTTAGTTGAAAAGAAAAAAGAAAAAATATTTTTGGTTTGGTACGTTATTTTCATTTTGTTGGATTAAATGAAAGAGTGTTTGTAGTCTTTTGGTTTGATTAGAAAAGAAATTAAAAAAGGGTACTTTGTTCATTTACTCTCGGAAAAGAAAGATTTCTCCTTCCTTTAGCTATTTTTCATCGAAAAAATGAACGACTTGCACTTCATTTAGCTTAGTTGTGCATTTTGTTTACTTTACAAGTCTACGCTTCATGCATTCACCTAACCGCATAAGATCAAATCAAGTGGTATCCTAGCTTAAAAATTTATAGAAACTCGTGTGATAGGGTAAAGACGTGTTTCAGCATCTTAAATTGCAGCAACTGTCGTTATCTTCCCGCACTACATCCTAAGGAATTGCAGTTCTTCCATGTACCAGTTGGTATCGAACGATCTTTCACGTACCTTTGGGTATATAGAAAGGTACTTTGCATACTTGACAGTATATAGGAAGGATCTTGTCGTATGGTTGTGCATTAGACAACACTACTACGGATTGGATCTCTCACGTACCCTGTGTATATCGGAAGACCCCACTAGGTTCTTGAAACCATATAAGTCAACCATTGGATGTCTTGGCGTGGAAATACACCGATAACAACACTCGGGGAGCTACTACGCACGTACTTCCTGGTATTCGGGTAATACGGTCAGGCGTACGATCCTAATCCTCCATGTTTAGTGATCTTAAAGATTGGGTTGAGTATTACTGTTGGACCCTGTAGTATATCGTGATTTGCGACACCTTGATACTCTTGTGACGTTCCAGACCTTAATCCCACCTATCACATAAGTTTGCTTGCGGCTTTAGCTTGAGTAGGACTTGAAGTGTTTTTTTTTATTTAGAAGAATTTTAGGAGAAATATTTCATCAGACGTTCTTTATGAACAACCCCTAAGAATATCTTGTAAAATACTAAATTTTCCACCTAAATATCCCATTATCTAGGAGGAGAACTCGAGAGCAAGCATGGATCAACCCACTACATTTGGATCGCGCGAAGAAGGAATTTCTATCCTTGAATCAAGAGGAAATTTTTATGCTCATGTAAATCTTCCCATAACTGATCCTACAGAACCATTGTTGGTGGAACAACCTCCTTTGCTTTACACATATTTTCATCACTCGCTTGAAGGTAAACCTAGAGCTGTCGATTAGATCTTCACTCGACCCCTAGACGACCTGATAGAAACCGTTTTTATTCCAACTGCATCATTTTAGGGGACCTCCTTAGGTCATGTAATTTCCAATTTTGGTTCACCTCTGATTGTGGAGACTCCACCACATCCGCACCCAACCCGATTTATTCCAAACGAGGAATTCCTCGCACCGGTTCATGAGACTGTCGAGAATTTACACACACTTGGAGAGCGAGTAAGGTGCCAAATTTTTCCTCCCCGACCCACCCCAGAGGTACCCATTCCTGAACATCATTCCCCTATGAACTATTTTACTCTCCCTTCACCGAGAATCTTTGTGCCTAATATGACCACTTATGAACCAAGCCAACCCTATTTTCCGTCTAGTACACATCAAAACCATTCGGTCGGTTCTACACCCCAGTTGACCCCAACGACTGGAGGGAAACCTTTAGCCACTCTTAACTTCGTAACTGGAACACCACCTTCAAATAAAAGCTCGAGTGGAGGCTACCCTCTGGTTAGTGGTCAATATATGATCACAGGTCAACCTATAGTTAGTGGTCAACATATAGTTATCGGGAAAACTTCAGTCGGTGGACAACATTCAACTGGGGGGCAACCCCTAGTCAGTGGACAAAATCTAATTGGGGGGAAACCTTTAGTTAGGAGACAAAGTGTAAGTGGAGGATATCCTTCGTACATGAATTATAATATGGTTGGAAATTCACTCCCAGCCATGGGACAACCTACGTGGGATTATCAAGTGTGGGGATCATCTACATGGACCCAACCCCCTTAGGGATATACATATCCAGGTAATCATAATATAGCGACAAGTCAAAATTATCTAGGGAATCTTTATCCTGTAGCACGTTACCCCATAAAAATGAATACCCCATGGGGATATCATAAGGTGCCACCTGTTGGGCCTCCAATTGGTGGCCCACTACCCCCTCCACCACCACCCCCACCACCTGTCCCACCCCCTCTTCCACTTCCTGTCCCACCTCCACCCCACCGCCCGGCGGACATTCACATATAGGTAGAGGGCCCCCACATTCCGGAGGAGGACCCCTATCAGGTCCACCTCCTAAAATGGATGGACCACCTCCGTATGGCCAACCCTCTATGGGAGGACCTTATGGTCAATCGATACCTGGTCCTACTGGTACCAAAATGCCTTATCAATACTACCAATATCCACAGTCAAATCGACAGTTACCATTTATGGCTATGTGATATCTGCTAGACCTGTCATGTTTTACCAAAGATCCCATCCAACATGGTGTGAATTGGCCACCCATTCATGTGAAGTTACCATCGGACATACCCAAATTTTATAGCAAACCCGATGAAGATCCCAAGAATGATGTAATGACATATAATTTATGGTGCTCCTCAAACTTGTTAATGGATTATTCTATCCGTTTGAAACTCTTTCAATGCACCCTCATCGATACTGCCACAAAGTGGTACATCAAGTTAGCTCCCCACTCTTTCGCTTACTTTAGGTCTTTAGCTATGGCTTTGTACAAAAGGTACTGATATAAAAAAATTGAAGCCCACAGCTTTCAGTATGTCACATCTACAAAAATCTGAAGCCCGTGGATTTCAATATATCATCACATATATAGCCTATCACGGACGATGCTCATGATAGCATATGATGACTCTAGCCACCCGGCTGAGTAAACAACCAAAACGACCCGAAACTCCAACAGTCCTACGTTGATAGTGTCGCGGCAGGTTGTCTATGGAGATGTTTGGAATATCTGCAGTCGACCATTAGAGGTTCTCCTCCAACTCATCTAGATCCTCCACAGCCTCTTGATGAACTGCTGCCATCTCACGAACCATTCCTCGCCTCTCGATGGGTGAGGATCCCGCTGGTCTCGATGGGCCAGTATATGTGTAAGCAAAGGTATAGTATATCAGTACTACACAAAAATAATGAAAAAAATCATAAAATACATAAAAATAAGAGTGTATTTTTCTTACCCATCTCTCCCCACTAGTCTCCCTCTGAAAGAACCAAGTCTGGATCTCCTCGAAATTCTTCTCCTGCATACGCACAGTCCTCCACCATTAGGATTTGGCTACACAGCCACCTAAAAAAAGTAGGTCCATATGTTATCATTGGCCCACAACCACCATGACGGGCCATCACTTTAGCCCACCGCTGCATACGAGGGTCACGTGGATCGAGATCACTGATCTCGACCTGGGGACAGAGAAGTGGAACCCTCTCCAAGAAGAAAGAGACCACAATGGATCCATAACCAAACTGTTTGAGCTCCCCTATGTGGCACTTGGTCAATTGTTCCTTCAATTTTGTGAGGATCCCCTCGCACCAGTTAAACACCGTAGGATCCATGCACTCAATGGAGTAAAACATGTGGGCCTTGGTGGCCTGATGTGGGGCCCTAATGCCTACCACTCGCTCAATAGTGAACAGTACGTTCCTCAAGGGATAGTCCCGCACATTCTTTATGGGGATTTTCCCACCCAACATCTGTGTACTTGGAGTGTAGAACTATGCAATAAGATCCTCGGTGGTTCGGTCACCACCCCTAGGTCCGGATAGTGACATCGGGTCCCCACGTCTGGATAATCTTGTCAGAAACTATATATCCTCAATGTATAAAGTGAGGATGTGTTGTCCAACTATGAAGTGTTATTGGTCTGGATCCCATAACCGAATCAAATAGTCCAATAGTTGTATTTGGGCTCTCATTCCTTGTACATGAAAGAACTTGAGCAACCCACACTCCCTCAAAGCATTGATGGAGTGAGGATCGTTTTCCACTTGCACGTACTATAATTCATGTTCACGTTCCTTCCACTGAACCATTTTGAGTGATAAACCCTGCACAAACATCAATATGGAGGGTATTAGGTCCATCTCATGGCACAAGAAATCCTTTTTTGGCCCCCATTTCCAATTTTTTGAGCCAATCCGCGCCTATGCACCTCGTCTTTGTATACAGGGCGTCAGCGACGCACTTAGCCTATGGGGAAGGCGTGTCACCGCTAAGTGATGCACTTCCCGTAAGGGGAAACCACATCACCTAGGGTGCGCAATTACCCCTATGTAATGAGCCCCAAAAACACTAAAAAATGCATTAAAATCAAAATTTCAAACATGAAATTAAAGGGAAAAGAGAGTAGAATCATCGGCACCTAACGGGATGCCAAATACCTGACTGATTCCTCCGTAATATTCACTACAAGATCAAGCTTGAAAGGGATTTTTTCCACTTTCAACTTGGTAAAAATGAAATGGTAAATATTTTTTACTATTCACCCTTTTAATAACCAAAATGGAATATTCTTTTTTTAATTATTATTGTTCCATGGGTTTTTTACTATCGTTGATCTTATTTTTGTTTTAAAAACCTTGTGATGGCTCTTAACTTTGTTCTGAATCTTGCAGGTGGAGGTGAGTGATGTTTTGACTATGGCAGAAACCATTGTTGACTTTTCATACTCCTCATCAAGTGTGAAAAGGCTTTAGAGCGTTTTTTATACCATTGTCATGCTCGTTAAAACTAAGTATAAAAGGTATCGAGAAGAGTCTTTGTTCTTTCTCGTGCTCATAAATACATGAGAATAATTCATTGAGTTAGATTTTTTTTTCAGGCTTGTAAAAATTCTACGAAAAAGGAACCCCTCTGGAGTTCTCCTTTAATCTCTTTTCATAATCCCTAAATAGGAAAATATTGCCAAGCGAACTTGATTCTTTCATGCTTGTAAAAGTATTAGAAAGGTCATCTTCCTGGTGATAGTTTACCCCTTTTTTGGACCAATGAAACTATTTACGAAAAAGGAACACTCTATTTAATCATGACTAGAAGAGTTCTCTCTCACCTTGTTTTATCCTTTTTCGGGTGGGGAGACTAAAATTTATTAAAAAGTACTCATTGGAGTCTCCTTTAGTCCTTTCAGACTCTCTAAAGATGAAATGACGTTGAGTGTACCTTCTTTGGACTCGTTAAAATATAACATTAAAGGCCCCTTTTAGGGACGAACCCCTCCTCTCTCAACTTCGTTAAACATGTGATATTGGACTCGTCCTAAGGATGATCTATAATGAGCATATGTTACCCTCCTCAAGCTTGTTAATAAACAAAGAGGTACCCATCAATCAGGATGGGGAATAAGGAAAGAATTTGTATTCACTTGTATTAATGGCAGTTTATAGTTTGTCTTGAACATGGTGCTCATTTGCATCTCATTCAAACCACTTGGATAATATGCTTGTCCTCGAGTCTCACCAATTCCATGAGTCATCATACTCCTTTGGGTCATCCAAAGAATGCGCCAATCATTAACTGCATTAGTTTTTGGTGTCTATGTCATCGCGTCAATGCTTACAAGTCATGCCATTATATGTTCAAGGGAAGTCTGTTGTTGAGTCAACCTCTACAGTCCTTATACCTTCCTTTGTGTTTGTCATCCCTGAGTCGGTCTCAAAAGTTACTCTATAGTCCGATCTATCTCAAAACATCGTTGATCTTGTTTCATGTCCATGATGGGGGAAACATCATGGCCCTCCTTGGATGGGTTTATCCTTGTCGACTTTAATTCATCATCCAAGGATTAAACCTAGAAACCAGTCGTGTACCTTGGGCCGACATTCCCTAATAGCAGGTTACCTCGCTTTCAACAGTAAGTTCACATCATTGACTTCTGATTGAAATATTCCACCGGATGTTCAACCTCAACTCATTGATTCACATTCGACGGTATGTACTATGATACCTTGGGAATCATTGACATTAATGATTATTTCCCTCGCACTTGTTAACGATATACATCAATGACTGGTAGTCAAGTGGTTTCTACCATGTTCGACTTCAACACCTTGTAATCACATGGTTAGATTCGTATCATTGCAGGTTCGAATTGAAGACCCTGGGTTAACTTATGTATCTTACCTAGGTTGTGATGAATATTTTCTTATTCATATCACACGGATCCACTCTTATATTGGTCATGGTTGTGTAATTATCTCATCATGGATCTGCGCTTGTATTCAGTAGCCATGATTTTGTCCATTCGGTCAGTACTAACATGGATCTGCAATGTATTGGTTGGAAGCCATGTTATGACTCATTTGAGACATATATCTCAGAGTTTGTTGTACTGCGGAAGTCTTTGTTTGACACTTCATCCAATGGTCCTTGCCTCGAATTTCCATAATCTCAAAGCACCTCACCTATCCTATCTCGATCGCTTCATGCTTTGGGGGGCATTTTGTTACACCAAAATCTCCTCATCATGAGTTATGTGTCCTTCATTTGTCCTCATTCCCAAAGCACTTAATCCAAATTGATTGAAGGAAGAGTTGTGGTTATCCTTTTTCTCTTTGTTGTCACCCCGACGCACCTTACACATTGACAATGTGCATCAGACCCCTGGTGACGCGCTCTGCACATTAACAAAGTGTTTTGGTGACACTTTCTTACTTTGGACAAGGTGTGTCACTCTCCAAAGATGCGAGTTCCCATGGACAAAGTGCGACACTGTTAATTTAAAAGGAAAAAGAGAAGCTTCGAGCGGCTTCTAGAACCCATGGCTTCGTGGAGGCTTAGCCATATGAACTAGGAAAGGTGTCACTCGATCCCCTTATCTTTTGGGATGATCCCTTGAGATTCTCCCACAAATACTCAACATCTTCTATCCTTTTAGGCCTATATATGCAAACCCTCTCTTCATAGTTAAGGAAGAGAAATATAGAGCACTAAAACGTTGGTGAAATTTGTTGGCTCTATATATGTTCTTTAAGTATTCCAAGATAGACCCAAGTTCTGCGCGGTTCAATTAACCAACAAAACCCCTTTTCACTGGCCCTTTTGGAAACAGTCTGCAAGCAGACTGCGGTCTCACCCGAGGTGAATTCTATGGGGAGGTTGCAGAATCTGGTTTCCACGACCGGGTGATTCCCACTTCGACAGACTAGCAACGCGCTACAAGACTCGCGCTGCGGACTGGGGGACTGCGCGGTTGATACTTATGCTATCGCGCATCCAAGGACTACGCGGTTCGGAATGGCCGCTTAACAACAGGACAACGCAACGGAGGACTGAGCTTCCTCTTTTGCAATCACACTACTTTGACATACTTTACTTGATGTATGTTTATACATTTAACAAGTATCCTAACCGTAAACCTTGCAAGCTTTACACGATACGATGAACTATGATGCGGCTGCGCACTTCCGGTGCTGCCCTCTGGGAATTGCACTATATAGACTTTGCTGACTTGAGTGGTTACCCGTTTAACTCATACATTCATCCTTTTCAACAATACTTCAGCATTCAACATTCACTCCTGTGCGTTCAATACTTATCATATTATTCCCATCATTCATTCTTAATGAGAATACATATAAAAGCAAAGATACATTCATTCATAAGCAAGAACTGAACCATTCAACAAAATCAAATGCACATTCAATCACACAACATAGCGATTTAATGTGGTTCACCCCCAGGATGGGAGCTACGTCCATAGGAACTGTTGTTATATTATCAATGGGAAGGGTTCAACTGTTCCAGTCTACGCACACAGCTACAGACTCTCTTCTCTCTTCAATGGGTCTCTGCGCATACAAGTGAAGATACTCTTACAATAAGTCTCTCAACAGAGATCAATATTCAACAATAATAATATGAAGCTTAAAGATTAACCCTTTCCCTTACAAAATATGCCCTTTTATAGATCATGCCCTTATGTCACATCTATTACAATCATGGTGGGCCAAAAACCCTAAGGTTACCCAAAACTGGTGCAGTTACCCCGCTAACTAGGACTATTAAGCTCTGATAGCGACTTCACTCTCGTGGCCATCCTTCTGCGCGTGGTCACGTCGCTTTCAGCCCCTCTATTGAGCGCATGTCGATGGGTCGCTTTCATCCCGTCATTCCTTCTCTAATAGCTTCGTGCACCCGATTCATGTAGTGCTGCCTTTGCTCATGTGACCAGTCGCTTTCCTTCTTCGCCACTCCTTACCCGCCTCCTAGGAATCTCGGAGTATTTTAACCAAAATAGATTGCCAACCGATCCCATCAGAATTTATATCGTTTTCCTTCCAAAACTCTGCCTTGTTGGATCTTCGTGGAGCTGCCACTTCGCAGCGCTGTATCTCTGCAGCGCAATAACTTCGCAGCGCTGGCTCTCTTACTCTGTCGATGCTGCGCTATGTTGTATCCTCGCAGCTCCCAAAACTGACTTATCCAAAATTGCCTTACTTGGGCCAGGCCCAAAAAAATTCTACTAGAGCTTATTCCCTTTCATCCCTTCGGAGGAAAAAACATTGGATCTTTGAGGCTAGGAACATTTGGAAGAAGTGGCAATGTCAAAGCTTGGTTGTAATCTCTACCTATGTATTTCTTTCATTTACAGTAATATAGTTTATTTCCATAAAGTCTTCTTGTTTTAAGATCTTTAGAATTAGCTTCTTTGATTGCTAGTTTAGGCTAATCTATATTGCATATTATCGGTATTTGTATGTCTCCACTTGTTTGTGCATTGCCTTGCAGCTGAAGACCATGAGTTACATCAAGCAAGGAGGTAGCACTACAATCATAAGGTAAGCGATTCCTTCATACCTCTTGCAATTTGGTTAATCTATGGGAGAGTTTTCCGCAAATCTAGACTGGTGTCTTTATACCTTTTTTTAGCTCCCTCATTCCATAATTATTCTTTCGTTAGTCATTCAATCATGCCTCATGATGACACAAATTCCTCCCAACTATATTGTGGTGACCTCGGCACACTCATTGTTTATATTGGAAGGTTTTTCTTTGGTCAATTAAATATTTAACTTATAGATATGATTAAGAGAAGAACACGTACCTTTCTTTGCTAACTCGCCAATTCTGAATTGTGCGGAATGTCTTGATGTGTGTGAATGCAATCTGGTAGGATCTTGTCGAAATAGCTGTCAGATTTCAGAATTTACTGTAGGCAACGGTTGTAGTAGTTGTATTTGTTGGAGTTTCTCTCTGTAGTTTATCACTATGGCTTGCTATTTTGGTTGGAAATATTTGGTAAGCTTTCTAAATTGTGATGGTTGCTTGGTAGATTTGTCTGGCTCGCTTGATTAGTTAGCAGGCTCGCTTGGTATAGTTTTCAGGCTTGCTTGATAGATTGGTAGAATGTGTTGATTTTCTTTGTGAGGTATACTTGTTGTAGAGTCGTGTTTATTTATTGCTTGTCCTAGAAGTGCTTCAATTTGAAGTTTTCACCTATAATATTTTTTCTTTATTTTTTCTTTATTTTTGTTTTGCTTTTTCTCTTCTTTTTTTCTCTTTTTTCTTTTTTTTTCTTGCTATTTTACTTAGCTGGTTCGGACGATGTCAATATTCTTCTATTACCAGGAGATGCTTCTTATAAAGATTCTGTGTGAATTCTTCCTTAGAGAGTAGATTTTTGTATGATTTCAATCGATGTCCATTTACGAGTAATGGTGTTTGAGCTTCATCGATCGTCCTTATCTTTACAGATCCATTGTTGTAACATGCTTCAATCTAATATGGCCCTACCCACCTTGTCATTAGCTTTCCTTTAAATTTCTGAAACCTTGAGTCATATAAGAGTGCCCAGTCTCCCTCTATGAAATGTTTTTTCTTGATATGTCTATCATGCCATTGTTTCCTTTGGAGCTGTGTTATCTCTCTGTGTGAGAGAGCTTGTTGTCTATACTCATCTAGTGCATTTAAATGTTGAATTATTTCTTGTTGTGCTGCCGAGAGACCCAAACTTAGAGTAGCAGTAGTCCTCATATTTTTTATCTCAAATTCAATAGGTATCATTACCTTCTTTCCATAAACTAGCTCATAAGGTGTAAATCCTGTAGTGGTCTTCCATGAGGTATTATAGGCCCAAGTGGCTTCATTTAATCTATTTGTCCAATCCCTTCAATGTAGCTGGACTGTTTTTGTTAGTATTTTCTCAAGCTCCCTATTTGTGACCTCTACCTACCCATTTTCCTGAGGGTGGTAGGAGGATGATTGTTTATGCTTAAGTTTGTTTATGTTGAGAAGTTCTTCTATGAGATTAGATGTGAATTGTGTCCCCTTATCGGAGAGTAGTTCCCTAGGAGCACCAAACCTTGTGACTATCTATTCTGTGAAGAATTTTGCAATGCTATTCTAATCAGTTGTAGCCAATGCCTTGAATTCTACCCATTTGGTAAGATAATCAATGCAAACAAGAATATAAATTTTCTAATTGGAGGGGGAGTTTATTGGACCTATGAAATCAAACCCCCACTTGTCAAAAGGTTCTAATGATACTTGGGGTTCGAGTGGTATTTCATCTCTTTTGGTAGGTTTCCCCATCTGTTGACAATCATCACATCTTGAGACATATTCCTAGGCATATTTATGCGTTGTAGGCCAATAGTATCCAGTTTGAAATATATTGTATGTTGTTCATTTTGCTACATATTGGCCCCCATAGGGATCGTTGTGGAAAGCATGGAGTATATCATGCACCTCATCTTCTCTTACACATCTTCTGAGGATCTGGTTAGGCCCTGTTTTGAAAACATATCCATTAATCCAAGTGTAGGTGGCACTCATTTTGGTGATATTAGACTTCTGTTTGTAGTTAAAGTATTGTGGGAATCTTCTAGATGCTAGGAAATTTGCTATATTAGCGTACTAGGGACTTTCAATTGATATATCAAATAAGTGCTCATCTGGGAAATCATCATCAACAAGCTCTTTGTCTGTAATACGAGTTAATCTTGACATAAAATATGCAACTACATTATGTTTCCCTGGTTTGTCTAAAATTGCGATATCAAATTCTTGCAGCAATAAAAGCCATCGAATAATTCTAGCACTAGTGTTAGGTTTATTCATCAAGTACCTAATTGTTGAGTGGTTGGTGTGCACATATACTGGATAACCAGTAATATAGTTCCTGAATTTATTGATGGAGTAGACCACAGCCAAATATTCTTCCTTGGTCACTGTGTAATTATACTCAGATCCAACCAAGTTCTTACTGATATAATAAATTGTATATGGGGTTTTATCCTATAGTTTCCCTAAGACTACTCCAATTGCCTTATCTAAGGCATCTTAGTGGATATGAAATGGAATGGTCCAATTTGGACCTTAAAGTACTGGTGCCGAGATTTTCTTTTCCTTTAGATGTTCAAACGCTGCCATACATTGTTTTGTCCATTTAAATTTTGTACCTTGCTTAGTAGTGTGAACATGGGTGCTACTATATTACTAAATCCTTCTATAAATATTCTGTAATATCCTGTTTGACCAAGGAAGCTTCACACATCCCTTTGCTTAACTGGAGGAGGTAATTTTTTAATGAATTCAACTTTAGATTGATCCACTTGGATACCTTGAGTATAAATGTGATGTCCTAATACGGTGCCCTCATTCATTAACATCTCACACTTTTTATTGCTAAGCCATAAGCTCATTTCTATGCATTTCTTTAGGACAACATCAAGTTTATTTAATGCTTGTTTAAATATTTCCCCATAAGGTGTAAAATCATCCATATAGATCTCCATACTATCATGGACAAAGTCTGCAAATATGCTCAAGACAGCTCGTTGGGATGTAGCAGGGGCATTGCACAGTCCAAATGGAAGTACTTTGTAAGCGAATGTACCCCAAGGACATGTAAAACTAGTTTTGTCTTGGTCCTCGGGGTGTATGTGAATCTGGTTGTAGCCATTAAAATCGTCCAAACATGAGAAGAATTTCTTGCTAGCTAGAGTGTCTAGTACCTGGTCAATGAATGGCGGGGGGGAATGGTCATTTTTTGTTGATTTATTTAGTTCCCCGTAATCCACACATACTCTCCATTTTCCCTCCTTTTTTGGTACCACAACTAGAGGGGACACTCACTTGCTATCAGAGATAGGATAGATAAAACCAGCATCTCACAAATTCTACAACTCTTGCTCGACAGTGTCTTTTAATGTTGAATTCATTCTCTTATGTGGTTGTCTTATTGGGGAGGCATCCTCTTTTATGTAGATATGGTGTTTGCAGATGTTTGGGTGTATACACTTCATGTCTGTGTAACTCCATTCAAAGGCTACACTGCGGTCTGTAATAATCTTAATGAGTTTTTGATCTTGATATGGTTCCAAGTTCTTATTAATCTTCAAAGTTTTGCTAGGAAGGATCTCTATTACTTTAACACTAGTGGGTTTATGCTCCACAGAGAAGACTCTCTACCACATTGTATATGGATTTTTAGGCTCACCTATTATGTCTACTTCTTCACCTGCTGAAAAAATATCTTCAAGGTTGTTAGTGTTAGGATAAATATTTTGCAGAAAATTTGCTAACATTGTATCTTCATCTTCATTCCTAAGTGCTAAGGCTTTGTTTATGTTGAGTACTGGGCAAATTTCAGGATCATTATTGTCATTCTCTTCTACCCAAAAAGGATCTTCCATGTTAATACATGGTTTTGAAGTGGGGTATATGGTAATTTTCTTTTTGCACTGCCCACTAGTGATAGTCATATCTCGTGTTCTGCAGCCAATATATGTGTATGATGTTGCTAGCCAGCGTGTACCCAGGATAAGAGGATAACCACTTAATTTTTTCTTGACTTGTAGAACCACGAAAATCTGCGGGATATTGCTAGGATTTAATAGTGATAATGACATCCTCTAATATCCCTTATGGTCGCACAGTGGAGGTATCTTCTAATTGGAACACTATGGGTGTTTGTCTTAGTGAGGGCTGCAGGTTTAAGGCCATCATTGTATCTAGTGTCATTACATTCATTGTTGCACCTAGATCTATTAATGTACTTTGGATGAGAGCTCCTTTTATATGAACATCCACTATAGAGTTTCCTGGGTCTGAATACTTAGGGTTAATCATCTTTCCTAACATCAAGTCTGTAAGTTGTCCTATAACATTGATTGTGTGAGGATCCTTCTTTTTTCTTCCAAGTTTTGTAATGCAAGTTTCTTTAATGAATTTGTTGTAGATTCGTACCTCCTTAATGGCTTGGAGTAGAGAAATTTGGATGTTCAAGTTTTTTAATTCATTGATGATGACACTATCTTACTGGTCTTCAATTTTTCCTTTTAATCTTTCAGGAAATGGGGGATTTTGCAATGACTGTGGTTGAGGATCTTTATTGGTGCCCTTCTCTGGCCGAGTTGTATCATTAATTTCATCCTTATTGAATTCTAAATTTGGTGGCTCCATGCTTTGATCTTGTTGGTGATCAGCCAGTATGGGTTGCATAGGGTTTTGAACTATCCTCCCTAAGCGTAGGTTTACTTCATCGACATCCATTATTTCTACCACATAAGTTGGAAATTAGACCATCTCTCCATTATACACCATTTGAATGTTATTGGGGTTTGGTGTTGGTTGTGCTAGTATATGTGGTGGTCTTGGTGGTTGTTGTGGTGTGGGTAATGGAGTTGGTTGAGGTGGTGGCATTAGAGCTTGAGATTGTTTAGGCCTCCAATTAGATGTGGAGAAATACTGATTTGTAGGCAGATGTTGGAAAGGACCAAGATATTGTTGATTCTGCTGGTATTTTTTATAAGTCGGAGGATAAGGTGGGATGTAAGATTGTTGGGTACTCTGCCATTGATTCTGAGGTAGTTATGGTGGCCATGCCGACTGCTCCATTTGGGCCCAATCAGGTTGTTGATACTGAGTCGGATATGGTTTTGAGTAGGGATGATTATGTTGTTGGAATGGCCTCAAAAAATTTGGTCGTCTTTGATTTACAAAGTACAATTGTTCCATTGTTTCCCCTGACCCTTGATCTTGCAGGGTTGCTTTGCATGACTGCAACAGTGGACATCTATCAGTTGGGTGACTTTCTACACATAGAGCACATATATCTACTATATTCAAGGGACAATGGTTCCTTTCATGTTTCTTCCTACACTTTGGGGAAAATACTGCTAAGGATTGTGAAGCCTCTTCTTGCTTTCTCTTAAGCTTCATGGCATCCAATTGCATTGCAGGAGATTGGAGAATATCATTTTTAATGTCATCTAGTGGGTTTCCCCAGTCACATTTGGTAAGGGTTGGTACGTGTATGGATGACCCACCTGTTGGGGAAGTCAGGACTCTTACTCCAGCTTTGACTTTTCTAGACCTTGAGTAGTTTTTAAAAATTTGTATGATTTGATCATAGGTATTTTGGAAGATACATCCATCACCCAAAAGGTTTAGGATTTCTAAGTACCGATCTCTGACTTCTCTGAGGAACACTAGTTTTAATGACTCATCATCTAATGTGCAATTAATGGCTCTCTTGTAACTGAGCTGGAATCTTTGTGCATAATCCTCTAAGGATTCCTTCTCTCCTTGTTGAATCTTAAAAATCTCATCTCTAGTGTCCTTAGCCTTGCAATAATCCTTATATTTGTCTAGGAAATTTTGTTTCATTTGGTCCCAAGTAAAAATGTTGTTCCCTCACAAACTCATGAACCATCTTAGTGCCAAATATTTTAAAGTTGAAGGAAAAAGCCTTAGTTTATAGGAATCTAATGTATAGCCAAAAGTTCTACATACTACTTCAAATTCAAACAAAAAGGTATCAGGGTCTTCTATGGTTAATCCATGAAAGTTAGGGAGGTTGGAAGGATTAACATTTTTCATTCGAGCCTCCCCTTGAGGTACACTAATGGGAAAGGTGAACATTTCCTAGGGTTCTTTTTCATCATCGGCTATTTCTTCCTCATAAGAGCTCATTGATTATACCAAAGGGTTTCTGATCCTAAGGAGAATGGTGAAAATCTATCTTCTGAGTTTGTGTCATTCATAGATCTACTGGCTGGTTAGTTAGACAAAAAAACCCAAATGCATCCCTCCTTCATTAAGGCATGCATGGTAAGGAAGATGAGATATAGGGTTTTGATTTATTTTTAGGTTTTGAAGTTTCAATTTTTATTTTTTTCTTAAATATTAGTACCTCCCCAGCAACAGCGCCAAAAAGTGGTGGGTCACTAATATGGTAGCTAATTCAAAGCCTTCAAACCAAGATTCTTGTTTTATTCTGCCAATCCAAGATCGTACAAATCTCAGGGGTGTTGGCACTATATATGCAACTTTAAGAGGATCTAATCTACTGAGGGAATAAAGTGATGTCTTAAGGAAAATGGAGTGATAAGGCAGATCTGAATGGGAAAGGATAAAGTTCTCTAAGTATAAACTACCTACCCTAATTCTAAATGCATGAAATGGAAATGAAAACTTGAATGTAAGAGAAACTACCAAATTAACCTTTCCATACAACTGATAACAAAACTAATTATCTAAAATTCAAATCACTATTATGAAGTATTGAAATAACTAGCTGTAAAAATAATATGATCCTATGAAAGTAACTGATTCGAATTTAACAATTTAATCTCCACTACCAAACTAGATGCATAGGAAATTAATTCAATGAAACTACAGCAGTAGATAAACAAAGCTACACAAATTGTTAATCTATGCTACATAAATAATAACCAGAACTTAACGCGATCTCAATTCAATTAATATTCAAGAATTACTGATTTATGAACAATTAAAAATGACTAACCTGCGCTAGAGCAATAGTAACTAGAAACTTTATGAAATCAAATCACCATTTAGTTAAAGAATTACTAGTCTACGTTGCTAGAATTATAACAAAATTAAATCACAGTTAGTGCACACATCTAATCTACCAAATGATCTAATTAAACCAAGACTCATGTGATCACAATGAGGGGGGCCAACCTCACAGCAGCACAATATCGAATTAAAACTAAGTACTCACAGATAGAAAACATGCCATTCAATAAAAAGTTGGTTCGTTGTTCATTTACATGCAAAATTTTTTATATCCCAAAAAATTAACTTGTCTTTGTCTGCCAATAATATTAATGAAGAAGAAGGTCTATCTGCGCCTAAAGGATTTTATATAAGTCTTTACAAAGAATTATAAAAATCTATACCTACTACTGAAATTACTCTCAGTCATAGCTAATCCCTCGTCACTAAAATGTTGAAGATAACTAATAGAGAGCCAGGGTCTCCAAATGTCGTGGCGGCTAGTACAACTTCCCTTAACTAGTCGTTCATTTCTTCATTAACCTCTGGAACTCCAGATATTAGTTACGTCTTTGTAGGTGACTTCAGTTGTGACTGAATCGGGACTGGAGGTGGAACTCAAAGTGGTGAATCTTCAAAACAACATCGATCTGTTACTTTAGTCCTCGTGTAATTTCATGTAGTTCACAATAAGATGCTAACACCACACATTAGATTCCTTTAATCAAGTTTTTAAATGAATCAAGCAAGAGAAAAGACAAGCATTCCTATCATCACCATTCCATTCATTAAATACTTACTCAACCTCGGGATATGTGTTCAACTCCCTTAGAGAATTCCCCATTGGGATGCATATTTAGGCTATGAGTGCATGAATTACCTACCAAAATTGAGACTCGTCGCCGCCGTGCACCTGAAAATCAGCAAGATCGATGACATGTTCACCAACATATCTCTGAGAGTAAGCTAGATGACTCTCTACTTTCGTGCACTAGCTAGGACATCAAGGAAATCCTACCCTCTCCTAGATAGCCCAGTGATGAAATAAATGTCCTCCTTGGTGGGATAGAACCACTGAATGGTACCAACGCGAAATTCCTACCTATGATGATCCCATTGTCGGATCAACTGCACCAACAATGAAGAGTTCCCCTTTAGAGATGTAGCCTCCTGATAGAACTCGAGTAGGTCGACAACCCTCAAGAGGTGTCGAGTCTGAGCAGTAATGGGGCAAGGGTACAAATCCAATTTCTTCTCGCTAGCCTCCCACTAACGCACAAATTTGTATTCAACCCGTGCATGTTGATCCTCAGCAGCATCTTGCTACTGAAGTGTCTGTTTTACATATAACATGAAGCAGTGTCATAAATAAACATATAAAAACATTAAAAATTTCATTGAATTAGCATTCTATTTAATAACATTAAATAATAATAAAAATTCTCGAAACAAAGAATTCTGAATAGCGGTGCACCTCAATTATAGTATCGCACCGTGATTGGTGCTTTTCTATAACTAGCACACCACTAACTCTGCTCTTGGACTACACACGCATCGATTACCAGAGTGCGCCGTTGGGAGTTTTATACCTTTTAAATGGTTGATTATGATGCGTTCATTAAACATCGGCACAATGAAAACAATGCTCAAATATTCATCAACCACACCATTGATATATTTTGTGAGTTTTTTAATTTGTATGCTTTAACGGTGCACTTGTTACACGTCAGCACACTGGTAAATCGGTGCGGAGAGTTTAACATAGCGCACCATTAAACATTTTGTTTTCTTTGGAATTTTTAAATTTTTTCACCACTTAACCAATGCTTTATGGACATGTCATCGCATCGTAAACAATGTGTACGGGTTCTTAGAGTGCACAGTAGCCTCAATTGGTGCATGTTCCAAAATATGTTTGTGATAATGGCACGCCATTTTCACATTAGCGCATCGTGATATCAATTCAGAACGGTTAATGGACTGCATCGCTTAAAGTAATATTTTTTCATAAACTAGGTATGTTTCTGCAATGCGCTTGGAACAACACACCCTCTATACAGTACATTTGGGTTTATTGTGCGTACCGCTGAAACCTTTTGCAAGTTTTTTAAATTTTGTATCATTTACAGTGCGCTAGATACACGTCAGCACACCAAAATATCGGTGTGGTTCATTTATCAAACCACACTGTTAAAGGTTTATTCTTTTTTATATTTTCAAATTTTGAACCGACAAAACTGATGCGTTGTGGACACAGCATCGGACCATTCACTGTGTGTAATTGTTCTTATAGCACACCATAGTTTCCCTTAATGAGATCTAAAATTAAATTTGGCAGCGGTGCTCTGGATACATATTGGAGCACCATCATATCGGTGCAGAATGTTAAATGGACTGCACCTTTTAACACAATGAAATTTTTTTAATAAAATTTGGTTTAGTAGTGTGCTTGGAACATGTTAGTGTATCGTATATACGATGCATTTTAGTTTAGTATATACACCAGTTTATGTTTATATTTTTTCTAAAACCTACTTAATCAGTGTGTTATGAAATTATAGTGCACCATTTTTGTGGTGCAAGTCCTAAAAAAATGCACTGTGCATGGTTCACCATGTCAATTTACAAGGTGCATCGTGTGTGGTGTGATCAAAATGGCTTGAACGCATTGCGCAGGGTTTTTAATTTTTTTTAAATAAAGGAGAAAAAAGGTTAATTTTTAATTTTAATCCGCTAAAAAAATAAATTATGAAGTAACAAAGAATTTACCTGGACATTTTGGCGTTGGGGAGGCATGGTTGTGATGTAAGTCAAATTTGAAAATTTTCCCACCATTTGGAAAAATTCAAAATACAATCAACAACCAACGAAAGTGAGCAATGTTTCCATCTGGAGCATGAATGTCAGTGTGTCTGAGCAGGAGATGTATGGAACCAGTGTTGTAGGGCTCAAAAGCATTGTTGTGTAGTAAAAATGAATTTTCCATGCGGTAATTGTTTTTACTAAACCCTATTTTGGTGCGCCCGACACTATAACACATCGGTGTGGTCCGTTATATATAACGCGTCGCTAATAAAAATTTAAATAAAAAATAATATATTATGTGGTTTAAATTCAAGTTTTTTTAACCCTATCATGGCGCGACTTAGGGTATACCACCCCGATGTTGTTCTCGACTATCCTTTTACCCTACTTCGTTGATTTCAACTATGTGGCGACATGGTACATTTTGATCATTTAAATACATCGCTGGTAAAAAAAATGAATTAAACCCTAGTATGGTGTGCCATAAACTATAACGGACTGCTACGATATGCTATATATAACGCACCAAGTATAAAAATTTTAAATAAAAAATAATATAGTCCATGGTTTTAGATTCGGATTTTTTAAAACCTTATGGGGTGTGGATTAGGATATACCACCCGTGTGCAGTGTATTAGACTAACCACACCAGTGTTGGAAATTAAAAATAATAAAATATGGAAATATGTTGCTCTCTCCTATTTGTTTACCATACTTGGGTGCTTTCAACTATGTGGCACCCCAATGCGCTATGTTAATATAAATGCATTGTTTGCAAAATTTAAATTATTTGATTGATGGTGTTTCCGGTTGTGGTGCTACATGATCTATTTGAAGCATCGGCGCATTTATGTCATGTACACATCTGTGTGTTTATTATGCACAAATGCACCGGAAAAAAAAAAACCTCCATCGGCTCGCCTCCAATAGTGACCTCCACTATAAATAGATATTTGGACTCTTTTTAGAGTAACATCCATTATAACCTTCGTAAAAAGGCCTTTTCCTTGTAGTGCCTTGCTCTTTAGTAGATGTTGCATGCATCTCTGCATTAACAATAGTCTGGAGCTCATTAAATATGCGTTCTTCCACGAGGCCTCCAACTAAAAAAGTAGGACTACTCTGTGGATGTATCTTGTACCCCTCTGTGACTTTTGCCTACATCAAGCTAAGACACTCATTTAGTTTATCATTCTCCTCTTGTTGAGCCGCTAATAATTTTCTTGTATCCTCCAGTTGCATTTGGACACATGCCAATCCGGTCTACAACATGCCTATATGACGACATTGTTGGCCAACTTGTTATTTGAGTTGTATCATCTCCTTTGTGTGAATATCCCCCCAATTAATCCTCCAATATTTGAATCTTATGTCATTATTGTTGCTTCCTTCTCTATGATTGGGAGGCGTCATCTTGGGATTCATGGTGGAAGAAACCTTGTATTCTTAGGTGATGGTTCACCGATACCAACCAAAAAATAGAGAGCAGGAATTCCAAATATCAGTGTTACCACACCTCCACGCTAGCAAAATTCAATTCCCAAATGGGAAGGTAATTGAGATATCACCTGTGGTTTATACAGAATTGTTAACATGGAGGAACACAATTTCATGCCACATTTTTTTTCCCAAAGCTCAAGAACACACTCTTCATCTCATCACTTAATAAGAAATAAGTTCACATGCTAGGTGAAATAACTTCACGATGTCGGGAGTGATACTACAGTTAGTTGAAATAATAATGGTCAGAGCACATGCTCTAGCAAATACTGGATCTACTGTTATTGGCTTGAATTTGATGTCCAAATTGGCCATGTGGGCTACAAATCTAGATAACGTGTTACATAATAAGCTGAAAATGCATATAAATTTTGGTAAAAAGGATCTAACTAGCATATATGGATGGCTTGAGTTGGAGTAACTCAAATTCCAACTCGTACGATATGAAAAAGACATGCATTTATTAACAAATAATTCTCACTCTTATGGCTTACTTTTCATGAAGCTCAAGTGCTCAACCTTTTCCATTAGATTTTATGATTGGAGGAGTCATGTGATGGGGTATACACACGTATTTTTGTGGTCCCACGCAATAACTAACCTGCCTTGGTAATAATGGAAATATTTTTCAAAGCTAAGTATGCATTATAAAACATATTCATATTTTTTCAAATATGGGAATATTAAAATGCCCGACATATTCCATAAGCATGACCTTCTATGAAAGTGAGAGTACTTTCTTGGAGGTGGGAATATGGTTGACAAAAACCTCTTTCATATTTCTTGGATTCAATATAAAGTGTCTACATTAAACTTGACAAGTTTTCCATTTTATTATTTTTTCATAAAATTACCCATCATAGAGAACACACACATAGGATTCATATTTGGGTCTTTTTGTGTGATTCCACTTAACCATTTCACATAATTTTGAATCATATTATTTTCCTTTTCATTCTCAAAATATATTGGTTTTCACAAATTTCAAAGAGGCCCATATTTTTTCAAAGCTAAGTATGCAATATATATACTCATATTTTTTCAAAGTTAGGCATTTAAAATGCCCGCATTATTCCATAAACATGACCTTCTATGAAAGTGAGAGTACATTATTGAAGGTATATGTATAGTTGAAAAAAACCTCTCTCATATTTATTGGATTCAATGTATAGTGTCTTAATTAAACCTACCAAGTTTGCAATTTTAATATTTTTACATAAAAAACCCATCATAGAAAAATGCACACAGAGGCTTCATATTTGGTTCTTTTTAAGTGATTCCACTTGGAAATGTTTTTTTCCCAATTTCACATCCATGAAGAGTTTCTTCAAAGCGAGCACTTTTTGAACCCAAATTGGAAAAATATATGTACAAGTTGTGCTTTTACTTTTAATTATTGACCTACATATGGACTATGGCGTGCATTTTACTAAGCCCATTTTTGCAAATTTACAATTTGTTTTTATATACCAAACTGTATAAGTATTCCATAACTTGACTCTTAGCATAAGTTGTTTGAAAATTTGTCATCTTAGGAGATTCATTAGGGGGAAATGACACATTATTTTAGGAATGTCAAAGAGGTTTTTGTGAGCAATGTAAGTAGCTTCAGATGTGTAGTTTTACTTTCAATTATTGATCAATGTACATATTGTGGCATGCATTTTACTAAGTAGTCCATAGCTTGACTTTGAGCATAAGTTATGAAAAATTGTCATTTTGGTGGATTCATAGTGGTCAAATGATACATCATTTTAGGAATCTGAAAAAGGTTGTCGTGAACAATGTAACTAGCTTCAGGCCTATGGTTTGTTTCAATTATTAACCAATCTATAGACTGTGGCATGCATTTTACTAAGCCCATTTTTGCAAATTTACTCTTTGTTTTTACATAAAACCCTATATACGTTGTTCATAGTATGCGTTGGTATTACAGGAAAAAGTGTGTTATAAAAAAATTAATAAACCATTTGGTATTATGGGTAAAATAAGTTAGATTCATTGTGGACAAGTGAAACATAATTTTAGGAATATGAAAGAAGTTTTTGTCAACAATATAACTAGCTTCAAGCCCAGGGTTTTACTTTTAGTTATTTCCCTATGTACAAACTGTGGCATGCATTTTACTAAGCCCATTGTTGCAAATTTACACTTTGTTTTTACATAACAACCTATATAATAGTTCATAATATGTGTTGGTATTACGAGAAAAAGCATATTAAAAATCATTAATAAGTCGGGGGTTGTCCTCCCTGCATGTGCCCGATGTTGAGACCGAATTCTCCTATTGTAGTAACAATTACATGATCACAAAGTATAAAATAGATGTTGCAAATCTTGGGTTGTTTATCCTTTCACATTTGTTTGTTCCTCCCAAATAGCTTGTAGCAGTTATGCCATTTTATGGTCCTCTATATAGCTGATTTGATTACTTGAATATTATTAAATACAAATATAGTGTTTCCATGTATAGTATGTGCATGAATGGTTGTGTTTCAAGAAACTTTAACATGAAGAACCTATTATATATCGACGATCGTCTACACACTGATGGGAACATTGCAAAGTTCATAAATAGTTGTAGGTTCTCATTGTTAAGTGCTCATTGTTCATTTGAGGAACACTCCAATGACAAAGAGTTCGTTATGAAAAATAAGCCATCCATATTTTTCATTGTGCATGCAATACGTAGTTTGTCTCCTGGTGACAAGTTGTTAATAAACGATAACTTCCATAGACCACCAAATGCTCTTACAAAATAGGTTGCATTGGGGATACCTTTAGACATCCCTTTGGGGAATAAGAAAAAGATCATTGAGCAATTGTATTTTTGGATTTTCAATGGAATTAATGTTGATGCATTGCTTAATTCCACATGTGTTTTATAAAGTGGTTGATTGCATGTGTATTGTTGGAAAAAATACTCCATGCTTCTAATAAATGTTTGGTATAATGCTTCAACATACTAAATGTATTGTGAATTTACTAATATCATCGATTTAATGTTCAATATTTTTGCAACCAGGATTCTGTCGACGATCAACCTATCTATCATCTATCGTTGCACCCTAACATGATGTCAAATTGAGAGAAGGTCACTAAATGAGTAGATCTCGGAGAGGAAGCATACAAAAAATGGTTTAAACAATCACCTATTCACTTCCCACTATGTCCCAAGTCACCAATTCAAAACATCTATAGTAACATTAGTTATTCATGGGTTGGGCATGAAACCCTTAATTCACATGATGAGACACAATTGAGACTAAGGAAGCCAACTTGTTACAAGACATTGTTCTTTAAATCCAACCTAAAACAAATTTCTATTTAAATATTGTTAATTATATGCTATATATTATGAGATTTATTCTTCACTCACCCGATCAAGATCCTAAGGATGATCCCAGTGGGGATCAAAACATGTCAAGATTTGTGTAACTACCAATGTAGAGATTCTTTTTGTTTCTAAAAATATTCCTATGTAATACAATGTTCAACCAAACAATATAGATGTTGGTATGGATGATTTATTATGGGATACCCATGCCATGGAGAGAATGTTGTTAAATGCATTCCAACAAGATGAGCTCAAGAACGATGCTAATATTTCCTATTCCTTCTTCGAAATCCTGAAATATGCTTCCACCACCCCTCTATTTGGGCAAGGATCAAGGGTTAACCAACTAGGGACAACAATGTTGTTGTACATATTGAAAGCAATGTATGTTATATCAAGCGCATGCTTCTCAGGACTACTGAGGTAACTAATCATCAAGTCTCCATTAAATCAGTGATGAAAATAGATTTGTTGCATGCTTAATGACAGTGTACATTTATATTTCCCACTAATTGCAAGTTACTAAAAGAAAAGGTTCTTCCAAATGATAGGTTCCTCCCGGAAAGTTGTGAAGAGGCAAACAATTGCTCAAAAAGTTGGTTGTTGAGTACATATCATATCATGCTTGTCCGAATGATTGTATTTTATACAAAGAAGAATACATGCTTTGTTTTCTATAGTGCGGGTTATAATATTCTATGCATTCACAGCCTTATGCCAATTAATTTTGTATGTGTTTATTTTGTAGTGTCATTATCCTTTGCTCTTGCATGGTTGTTTTAACCATGACTTCCCACAAGACCTATGATGATCCATATCTAAATTATATGCATTTGTATGTTGGATGATATCAAAGGATATTCACATGGCCAACATTCCACGGTGTCATCAAGAGATCGTTGATATTGTTTGTATCTTTGAGAAGGAACTGCCCACAAGTTTCATGGAATTACAAATCCATCTTCTAGTTCACTTAGATGATGAGGTTGAATTAGTTGGGTTGGTCTCATGTCATTAGATGTTCTTCTTGGAGAGGTGCATGAAAAAGTTGAAGGGGTTTGTTTGACAAAGGGAAAAAACCAAGGGGTCTATGGCATAGGGGTACATAGTATCTGACTCGTTCTATTATGCTAGTGAATACATTAAACAAATTAATGAGACACCAGACAGAGTGTTTGGGACGACCAATGGGATGAGGACAAAATGGAATGGGAGCTACTCCAAACGAATGAAAAAAAGGTGCATGATAAAGAGTAAGTCAGTTATCTTTTGTCAATTTTATACAAAGTAACTCTTGACATTGAACTTGATAATATATATTTGATCTCATAATAATCGTTCTCATTTCATGAATACAACAACGAATGAAAAAATTGATGCCATCAATAAATTTGTTCTTTACAATATGGATGCAACAAGACCATGGGTCAAATTATATGAAGAGAAGAGAAGGAAATGGGACGGTGACAAGAAAGAATTCAAATGGTTGAATGGTAGAAGCATTCCTTATCCTATCATTTAAAATAAAATATGCCAATGATTTGTCCAAATAGTTGGGTGGCTTACTAGTTCGGAGAGAAATATGGCACGTCTGGTTGTTACTCGCATGGTGAAGAGGTTGCACTAAACATAGGGATTGGGTGCAGCAACTTGGTAATAATATCTCTTTGCATATTGTTCACTTTATAATGCAAATTTGAATTATAACATGTATTATGTTTTTATTAATGTTGGGATTTCTAAACATATGACGACATCCATTCTTCGCATTTTTTTATGTGCATTTGTTCTCATCTATGTGGGCATATGGACATCATTTTGCACTGAGGATACCTATCATGGACGTGTCACATTTTACTATGGAGTGGAGGTCGAGTTCGACCAATCTAGTCGTGCTAGCCATCGTAATTAGAACATAAAAGAGGGGAAGTTAGGTTACGTTGAAAAAATACAAGAGATCATGCAAGTGGACTTCTTATCTTTCCAATGTGTTATTTTTAGGTGCAAGAGGTGGAATACTTTCGACCAGAATAATTTAAAGGAAAATCATGATAGTGGGTTGATATGTATCAACTCTAAACAGATGTGGGATGAAAAGAAGGAGCCATAGGTTTACCCAAAATACTGCAACCAAGTGTATTTTACCCGAATGTGTTGGATAGGGATTGGTGGTTCTTACTAAGACATGATTTGAGATCAAAACATCTTTTTGAGAACAACAATGCGATCATGCCAAGAGTCGAGGAAAATAATCAGGTTTATGGCAATGAATAGTGATGTGTACATGGTTTATTTGGACATTTATGTGATGGATGTGGTATTTTATTATGGGTATCTATAATTGATGATTTTTTCTTCATTTTATGATGTTGGATATGAAAAGTTAACTACCATTTACAACCATCATCTTGAAGAAGAATTAAAATAATGTGGAACTTCAAGGTCTGTAACCAATTATGAAACCTTTCCAATTGTAACATCTGCATGTTGTCTATTTTTATAAAGTTATTATGATGTTGGATATGAAAACTTAACAACCATTTACAACCACGAGGCCGAAGATAAATTGAATTTTTATAGAACTTCAAGCTCTTTTGTAATTACATTTTATGTGAATAATTTGTATTTGTAAGATATATGTGTTCTCTCTTTTTATAAGATTAATATTAACAATTATTACTATGAAGGTCATTTAATAGACAAGTTTGTAAACACGTTTAATCAACAAAGCATATCAACATTGATCCACATCGCAGTTGGCATTATTGTCAGATGCTAACTTCGACACATCTGCGACAAGTCATCGACGTCGACACAAATTCGACAAGTTCTGACTTCGACATGGCCTTGACAACTCCACAACTTCAACAAGTTCCACGACCTCACAGTTTCGCGACATCGACATGCAGCGTCGATCTGCGACTTGCGACTGTCGAGATTCGACAAACTATCTCTTTGTCTTCTAGTCGACTGTAACGGTTGAACTACCGAACCGTTCTAAATTTTTTTGTAACTGAACGTAACGGGAAAGAACCAAGCATCTCAACACATTCTATATAAGCATGTATAATATTGTAACATACATCAATCAATGATCTCATATCCAGTAATAGAGAAATCAGTTTGAATTCCTGCATATTGTCTGTGTGTAATTGTGTTTTGTCCGTGTAGTGTATTCTTGCTTTGCGCATTCTAATTCTTAAGCTTCCGCCATAACAGGGCCGACTCATTCAGTCGAACTGCTGTCCCCCTCATGCTTCCTGGTCACGTGCAGATCAAACATAATGTATATATTGGCATAAGATGATTATAAGTTATTACAATCACAATCCAAATGAAAGGATTTCATATAACTAGAGTTAAAAATTATATGAACATCCTCAAACTGAAGAGGTCAAAAGCATGCTAAGTCATCATATCTTATTTAGCATCCCACTCTAGATTGGTTTCATGCATTCAACCATCATTCAACTTTACTTTCAAGTGAACAAATGTCCATCAACAAGATTAAGTTATCGATGTTCATGGCATTTCAGAAACATTGATTCTTCAATGCATGCATAAGAAGAATTATCTTAATCATAAATTATTCATTTATATGCATTCTAGAACATACAAAGATGCAATTAACATTAAACATTCATTTATATTTTTAATCAACATTTTCATATTGGGAAAGGTGTTTTTTCCATTTGATGACTAAAAGTGTAAATAAAAATAATAAATGTAAGGGCAATTGGGGTTATTTTTAACATTGAAACAACAAGGCTTGTTATTATCACAAGGACCATATAAGTTATTAGCCTGTGGATCATAAGGATTATTAGCATGTAAATGACCATTGGAAAAAACCATTTTAATTACATTATTAATGGCGACCATATTTTATCATACTACGTTATTTCCAAACTAATGCTTGTCAAATTAGTATGACATCACACCTCATGAAGACTTTGGTCAACTACATTTGCATAAGCAATATGCTTGCAAGAGTTTGAACTCCGGAGTCATCATCATCGCAAACATTTTAACTAACCACAAAAGCACAACTTGATAAACACTTTATAGCTTATTATAATTATAGAGATTATATTATTATTATATTACCACTATATTATAATAGATAATGATTAAGCAATAATCTTACGACAATAATATTATAGTATCAACATAGAATTATTTGTATTATAACTATGAAATAGCAATATAAATATAATAATTTGATACCATGATATGGTATGTTATTATTATACTGTTATAATGGTTAATGGTTATCTATTGTTGGTCAATTTAATTGAGTTTCAGTACCAGTATAGATCCATCTTAAACTCGTATCTATCAAGCACCAAGAGGGATCCAATTTCTTGAGGTGTGTTTCTTTTTTTAAATTTAAACTCAAGAAATTTGATCTTTCTTGATTGATAGATCCGGGTTTAAGTTTTAAGTTTTTATTTTATAAACGAACATCTATTTTTTAATTACTTTTCATAATATTTTATTTTATGAACCAAATGGATTTTATTTTTTCAATATTTTCCCTAATTTTTTATTTTATGAACCGACATGAATTTTTTTAATTATTTTGTTACTAACGTTGAAACGTTATATCATGTTAGAGGATCTATCCCATACTGGGTTGTAGAGCACCTCGTTTCACTCGGTGCAATAATGGTTTATTGTTGAGGCTAGGGTTAAGGGTTACAATTAATATAGTATCAAGGTTAAGGATTGTACATTTTATGACTTTAATTTTAACAACAATATTGCACAATTTTTATTTTTTTAAAGATTTGTCGCTCATTATTTAGAGTTTTACAATTTCAAACTGTAAAAAATATTTGCTATTTAGAATCCACATCATCATTAGTGGTACAATTTAATACTTCGCATTTATATTTTATTAAAATTTTAATAAATATGTTTTAATTTATTTGTCCACTTACCATTATAATTTTCATTTTAGGGATAAGACTCAAACTTATTATAGCATTATTAAAAACAATATATTTTAAAATTAACATTCATTGAACATGCCATAGGGTTGGATAAAGATTCAATTACATATTCCAAATTCATTTCAAATTAATCTTATGGTTTGCCCACTTGTAGAAATGAAGTGATCTAAAACATATTACAACCATCCATATCTAGAGTAGTAACCTCATCTAGTGACTAATGAAGGCAAAACTCTTATAAATTCAAAAGAAAAAAATCCATTGTAAGCAATTTTTGTTAGCTTTATGATTCCACAATGACATATCTCTCAATGCTAATAATAATTCCAACCATAACAATTTTCAATTGTTTTAGTAGTAAATATCAATCAAATGAATTTATGGAACAATATTCATCGAGATTAAAAGAGTTACCTAGTAACATCAACATGAACTTGATATGAAAATACTTAATATATGAGAAGACATAATTTACAATTCAAACAACATCAACATGAATATGATATGAAAATGCATAATATATGAAAATACATAATTTACAAATCAAACAACATCAACATGAACATGATATGAAAATGATTACTATATACATCTAAAGTGAAATATACAATTGAATTATACATATCAAAAATCAATATAAATGTTGACTCATATCTCAACAATCAAATACACTAGCTAGGTTCGCTACTAGGTCTAGATTCATCAGGTCCACATACACCAGAGGAGGTAGAGGGTAAATCACTACCTTTTTCATGTGACAGCATCGGGACTAGAAACTAATGTATCTCTTCGTCAAGAGCTCTATCAATCGATGACATCAGATCATGTAAATCTCCTGGTGCATCAATGGATGTTGCAGCTTGTGTGCTAGTGGATGTTGTCGCTGGTGCGAGAGGGGGTGGTGGTGGTGGGCCTACTAGAGGAGGGGATGGCGGTGGTGGGACTAATGGATCGGTGGATGGGGCATCAGTGGATGGTGGTGGGGATGTTAGAGGAGGGGGGTGGCAGTGATGGGACTAATGGATTGGTGGATGGACCATCAATGGATGGTTTGGGGATGTTGGAGGAGGGAATGGCGGTGGTGGGGGTAGTAAATTGATGGATGGTGGATCTGTGGATGGTGGTGGTGGACCTATTGTAGGAGGGGATGGCAGTGGTGGGACTAGTGGATCGGTGGATGGTGCATCGGTGGGTGGTGGTGGTGATCCTGCTACAGGAGGGGATGGTGGTGGTGGATAAGAAATAGATGCATGTGCAGCGTTAGATGATCCAGTAACTACTAGATTGGTGAATGGAGGAGGTGGTGGAAGAGGTGGAGGAGAATCATCCTCAAAAGATGTCTTTGGAATACATGCCCTCAAATCGTCAATGAGCCTTAGAGAACCAACTATATGACGCATCAATATCACCTATAAACAATTTCATCAAAAAATAGTATCCCACCTGATCAACCTAGGATATGCAATAAACTCTCTGCATAATATAACATAGCACAACTAATGCACCACCCATCAATGAGATGATGAGCTATCATGGTAACAAACAAGCTTAAGCACCTGGCCTCCTCTAACTGAAATGAATGTAGCCTCAACTAACTCCCACTCACTTGGAACTCACTGGACTAAGTAATATCATCATTGATGAATCGTTGAACACACATCAATTGAGTCTCAACTACAACACCAGGTGGTATATCAAAAAAACATGGAAAGTCCTCCCCCTTCTAGATAAACCTGTGACAAAGTACACATCCTCATATGTGGCATGGTACCAAATATCGAGACCAACCCTGAAGGCCTACCTGTTATGATCCCATCAATGGATCAACTCTGTCAATAGCTCAGTATGCCCCCTGAGCTAATTAGCCTCCTCATAAAAATTGAAGAGACCAACCTGGAATAAGATATGACGAGTGGCATAAGAAATAGGTCAAGGAAACAAATCCCTCTCTCTCTCTCTCTCTCCATATACCCAAACAATGTCATAGGAATCAACATGAGGAGGCTGTGTTGCCTATCCAATATTTACATACAAATCTCATCATGAATTATATTAATAAAATAAAATAAAACTAAACAAAATAGGTACATGAAATACTTATTAGAAATTTTTAATTTTTTGGGGGCCAACAAAGATTTTCATAAGCAGTGCGTACTTTTTTTAAAAGGCGCACTACTCATGGTGCACTCTATTTTCTTCGAGCACCATAAATGATGCATCATGTTCCAATAGAGAGCATTGTTAACCTGGTACTATTTTTTTTAAAGCACGGATGGTGGTGTGTACATATTCAACATAATGCACTAGACACAAATTCAAAAAGCATGAAACAAAAAAATTGATATAATAATATATGCAATATCGGTGCTCCTACAATCACCTAAAGCACCATCAACAGTGCTTGAAACATAGCACTATAACAGTGCTCAAAAAAACGCACTGGTGACTATTTTCATATTTTAATATTTTATGTGTTAACAATACGCCAAATCTAGTCTAAAGCACCAGTAATGGTGCTAGCCAAAAAACACTATTCACGGCACACAACATGACAAACCAAAATGAATTCCATATTTTTTTTATTGCAAATGTATTTATGGTGCACCTAATATATCCAAACGCACCGGAAAAGTCCGCCTAGAAACAAAATTCAAAAACATAAAACACACATTTTGTAAACTTTTTATACAATTTCAGTGTGCCTAAACAAAAAGGACACACTACTGATAGTGCACTAGAAAACACATCTTTTATGGTGCACAATTTAATGCACCAGTGAGTTCTATGGTTTTGAAATTAAAAATGTATTTCCAATGTGTTTATTCTAAATAGATGCACTGGTAAATGTGTGTCATACAACGCACCGTTTTCAAATTTTAGGTGTGCCTTAGAACACATCGGTTATTCATTTATGGTTGTTAACGATACACCTTATCTATATAAACACATTGTTAGCAATGCATCTTATAGCACACTATCACCAATGCACCCATCGACGCATAGATCATTAGACGCACCTGGCAGAACCCATGTGGATATTGGAATACAATTGCACCGTATTTGGCATGAATTTTATGGTGTGTTTATATGGATGGAATGCACCAAAACCTATGCAAGCTACAAATGCACCATATCACGGTGTGACCTGAGATCCGAAGGAGCACCAACAGAAACATTTTTAATTTTTTGGGGAATTCTAAGCCTACAGAGCTGGATTTTGAAATTTAATCTGCTAAAATTTTAAATTGAAGGATAACAATTGATTTTCCTAGTGCCTTTTGTGCTGAGGAGGCATGGTTGCGGTGTATGGGAAAAATTAAAAAAAACTTGGTTGTTTGGAAATTCAAAAACAAACCAATCAACCTCAGATGCATAGAAATCAACAAGTGCGGTAGTACAGGAACATTGTAACATGGAGTGCTTCTATAGATAGTTGAGCATCGGTGCTTGCATGACTCCCCACAGGCATTGTAGCAATTTAAAACATGATTTTACTGTTGGTTTTTTTTATATTCTACCCTAACATGGTGCACTGGTAAATTTTACAACAGACCGGTGCATATGTTTCAACAAAAAGCATTGTAAAAAGTTTTGTTTTAATTATTTCAATAATTTTCAATGCATTTTGATAAGAAAGCATCAGTGCATATGTTGAAATAAAATCACATCGATGTGTTCATTAAGAAGTAGTGCACCGTTGAATTTGATTTTTTGTTTGTTTTGGAACAAAAAATAGTTTCCCAATGCGTTGAAAAGAAACTTAATAGTGCATTTATAGCTAAAAAGCGCACCACATAAAGCATAGATCATATTTTAAATATCTAAATCATTTCAGTAATTCCAGTGCCTTTACATAAAACACATCAGTGCGTATTGTTTTTTTTGTAAGTAAGAAGCGAAAAATTATATATTAACAGAGAGCGTTCATATCATAGAGGACTGTCTTTGAGTGATAGTCTCTTGACTAATTGCTGACATAGTTACAGTTATCCAAAAAGTCCCCTCCCCCTAAGGATAAAATAGAGAATGACAAAAATGTAGACTTTCAAAACATTCGCTCCCTCGAAGGAGAAACAGGGATTAAATCTATCATATTTAAGGTAGTCTAAGGTAGTGAAGATACTATACTAGAAATACCGATACTAATGTTGTAGATGTCTAACAAAACTATGCTTGAGATCCTATTGACCATAAGATGAGCTAGAAACAAATCAGGGGACTTGTTTATCTACTGCAGCACCATGACGAAATGAAGAGGGGGAACCAATCCATTCTCTATCTTCATTTAATTTCGAGAGGAAGGGGAGACCCATCTTGTTTTCCATTGCATTTATTTTCATGTGCATTAAGCGGGTATCCCCAAATATATCTTTCTAGAAAGAAGTCGGTATTTCGTTGCCTTTCTACTTTTCCTCTCTCTCAAGTAGGACTCTGCCTAAGATGCCTTTCATAATCCAATACATATTAACAATTCACTCAAATTGGGATTGAGGGTCATGGGTGGAGCCTGTATCCTAGATCCAAGACTCCAAATCGGTGAATTCCTCCATCGGCAGAGCTTGATCAATCTCTTCCCAGAGGGCTTTTTCCTTGTCTTCAATATCCTCCTGAATGCTTGGGGGGGGTGGATTTATAAATCTAAGATACATGAGCTACGCACAGCTGGTCATGATTCACCCTCTACGAGGCCACCTTCTTGCTACCAGCATTGTCATCCCCAAACACCATCAACCCAAACCCAAAAACTTTCCAGAAATGCAGAGAAAGGATGGAGAGGTTTGGAATAGAACTGGATTCTGGGAATTTGGAAATCACAACAGGCCAGACCTTCAAATAACCATCCTGATATTTGAAAGTGAGGGAGATAAAAGGTGGCCAAATAACCATATCCCTTCTCGAGGTGTTTAAAAAATCATAATATCCACACAAGGCTTCATATCCCAGACTAGTCAAGTCGGATTTGGGGGCTTTATGTTCTGAGATTCGCATGAACTGGTCATCCTTTTCCCACTTCTTGCCATTAATTGTTGAGTACATATGTACGTGATGTACAGTTTTGAAGCTTATGAAAATTCCTATTTTTAGTCATGACTGCTTCGCCACCCTGAGAAATTATTTTTCCCCATGAAGCAAGGAGATTTCCCAGATAGGTAGAATGATTAAATATCTATTTGTTCAATGATGATCGGGTCACATGGTGTTGCATGTATTTCCATCCGTCCACCAGTGATTTTCATTATGAATCATTAATTTTCCAATGATTCCACCTCACCAGAGGAAGAGTTTTCTGAAGCTGCAAGGTTCATGCATGTCTACTAGATGGGAATTTCTAGTCCCTGAATTGGCGAGCAGATGAGTTCCTAGTTGTCACAATCCACCCCAAAGTTAGCTAAGGTGTTTGCTATCTTGTTGGCACTTATTTTGACATGAGAAGGAATGATGACTAGGCCAGCAAATAATAAGTTCAAGAGGGTCCTGATATGCCCAAGGAGATGCCAACTAGGGGATATTTTATCCGCTTTCGAACCTGTCAGAATCTTAGTTAGGAGCTGGAGAATGATCTGGGAGTCCCATTTAGCAATGACACAATGTACATTGAGTTGAATGTCATATTGGAGACCCCTGATTAGAGCCCATACCTCGACTACATTATTGGTATTGTGGCCAATACTGCCAGCAAGGATGTGAGTAATGTTACCTTGATCATTTTGAAAACAAATCCATAGCCAGCAGGGCCTGGATTTCCTTTGGACGACCCGTCAAAGTTAATTTTCACAAAACCCAATCACAAATGGGACCATATGGTAGAACTCAACATCCCCACAAGGCGAATAACTAAAATTGAAGGAATATTAGGAAGGGCCTTGATTCCCTAGCTTGTGAAGACATCCATTTCCTCCTCCTCACATTTGCAGTCCTCCTTAGACCAAATTTTGATAATAATTATTTGCAGAGCTGCTGATTTGATTATATCCCAATATTTTAGCAGGGTGAGTTACTGGGAATGAAAGATCCATCTGTTTCTCTCCTTCCATATATTCCATGACACGAATATAGGGAGCAATTTCCAAATTCTATTGAGGATAGAATTCTTGAATGCAACAAAACTCCATTTTGAGATTCTGTCTAAGATGCTTGTTCTATTTCTGTCTATAGTTCTCGTTATTTGCACGAGTTGATCCCAAATGTGATTTATGAACTCGTAGAGGTTGAGAAAATGCTATGTGGTTTCCTCCTACTGGTTGCAAAGAGGACAGATCGATTTTGTGCATAATTTTCCAAAGGAAAAAACTAATCTTGGGCCATAGATTGAGAGTCCGTATGTGTTTCCAAGCCTTTGAATGGGGAGGGGGCTCTGATTAAGCATGAAGGGCATAAGGTTCCTTAATGATGAAGGTACCTTTGGTGGTGTGGCCCCATTATAAGATGTTTGGTCCTTCTCTTTTCCTAATTTTCCTTATGCGCATTTTGTTACACCATTGATCAAGACAAATGGGAGGATCAACTTTCAGTTGATCTAGAGTAAGCTTCCACTCTCTATAGGATTCTGCCTCAGGTCCTTCCACCCAATACTAACTCACTTTTTGCACTCTATCAAGGCTGATAAAATGGCTGACCTCATCTATTTCTCAATTCTCCACTAATGGTTGGATTTTTTTCCAGGAGTCTCTCCATAAATTCACGTTAATCCCACTTCTAATTTCCTAGAATGCATGGTTTTGAACTAACGACATGTTACACCAGGAATCATTCCATAAGGTGGATCTTGATATTTGTTCATTCCATCTGTTGCTCCTCGCTTGCTTCAGGGGTGTACTTTTTCCTCCATAATTTGTCCCAGAGTTCGTTAGGGTATTGTATCCACCTCCACCAAGTTTTGGCTCCCAAGAATTCATTGAGGAGTTGAGGGTATCTCAAACCAAGGCCTCCATCTAGCTTGGGTTTGAAAAGTACAGACCACTTAACTAAAGCCCATTTTTTCTGGTCTTTAGTTCCTTGCCATAAAATTTTCTTTGGATATTTCTGATTTTCTTGAGAACATTTTTAGGGGCATCCAGGGAAAAGAAGGTGTAAATGGGAATGGCTTGGAGGAACAATTGAAGAATATTGAGGCACCTAGAGAAGTTAAGGGTTCTGAATGTCCAAGAGGATAGATGTATTTTAAGAGAATTTAGTAAGTCCTCCTAGGTGTAGCCAAAGAGAGCGTTTTCAATGAGAGTGATACCCAGATATTTGGAAGGAAGGGAGTTCTGTTGGAAGCCAAAGATTTCGGCAATGTTGGATTGAATCTATCTGGTGTAAAATTAGTCACGGCATATCTATTGAACAAGTAAATCAATCACAATGATGTAAAACAAATTGGAGTAAAAACTGTGCAAGAGAGATGCATCAGTGCTCTATAACTCAGAATAGTGAAAAATACAATACAATACTGTCACAATGAGTGATAAATTTGAATTAGCCAAGGAGGTCATTCAAATATACTGCATGGAATAGCTTGGCTCCAACTAGGAGTCCTCATCATCAATCAGTGGTGGTCATCAATGCACAAGTAACTGTCAGCCAGGTGTCAAACTGAGTCTAACTGAGTGTAATAAGTGTAACTGATGGATATGGCACTAATGTAGGGAAGGAGGCTTAGTGGAGGGCGCATGAGGAGCTAACTGGAGTCAGAATAGGTAGTCTAGTCTCACTGGAGGTCCATTGGAGTGATAACAGCAGTTAGGAGTCAGTCTAACCTTAAATCAAGGAAAGACAACTAGATAACTGAAGTGAATTGGAGTGGTAGGTGAGAAAATGCACCCCTCTCAAGTGGTAGGTGCACGATGGGCGCACTAAGAACTAGGAGGGATAAAACTGAGTGGAAGGAAGCTCCCGAGTGCTAGCAGACTAGGGACTAGGTGCTGGAGGCATCAAACTGGTGATTGGGTTGCATGCGGATGCATGCAAATGCATGCATGCATGCAAAGTGCATGCAAAGTACATAACTGAATGATGAGATATCCTAACACCCCCCCTCAATCTATACTATGATGTAAAAAATAAAATGTAGGACCCTGGTTACTGAGACCAAAGGTCACCCCAATACAATAATCCAAATAATGCTGAAAATAATCTAAGTGAGGAAAGAGGGAAAACCCAATGGGAAGAAAGCCCCCCTCAAGCTAAACATAAAATGGATCTAATCTGTCTCCACCATGATGGAACTCACCCCCAACAGTGAACGGAGGTAAGAGAACTTCTTCTCAGTGAAGCTCTTGGTGAAGATGTCTGTAATTTGCTCATCAGTAGGGCAATATTGCAGAATGATGGTGCGATCATGCACAAGCTCTCGGATGTAGTGCATGTGAATCTCAATGTGCTTGGTCCTCTGCCGCTAAACAGGATCTGTGGAGATCTTAATAGAACTTTGATTGTCACAAAATATGACAGTCGAAGTATTGCTACCAAAATCAAACTCGGAAAGAATACCCCACAACCAAACTGCCTTAATGCAGGCATTGACTGCCCCTCAATACTTTTCCTCTGCTGAAGAAAGTGCAATGGCTGCCTGCTTTTTGCTTGAACAGAAAATAGGGCCATGGCCAATCATGAAAACATATCCGGAAGTGTAATTCCGATCAATGCTATCACCCGCCCAATCTGAATCAGTGAAACCAATGAAATCTAGCTCAGAATTTGCAGCATAGCGTATGCCAAAATGTCTCGTACCTTGCACATATTGAAAGATCCTTTTGGATGGCCGCCAATGAAGCTCATGGGGCTGCTGCATATACCTTGATACATCACTCACAGTATAAGAAATATCAGGCATTGAGTGTGTCAAGTATAGTAGTGAACCAATCAACTGTCGATACATAGTGCAATCTGCAAGCGGTGTAGAATTTCCCTCCTCAAGACTGATTCCTGGGAGGAATGGGAACGGAGCTGCCTTACATTCTGCCATATTAAATTTTAATAGCAGGTCTGAAGCATACTTTTTCTAAAATAATGTGATCCCATCAAAATTTTGAGCTATCTCCAAGCCCAAAAATTGCTTAAGCAAGCCCAAATCGCTCATGTCAAAAGCTAGATTTAAGGCGGTTTTTAGCTTGTTGATTGTAAGGAGGGTGCTACCAGTAATGAGAAGATCATCAACATAAAGAACAACAATCAGAAAATTACCTTTAACTTGTTGTAGATACACATTCGGATCAGATTTGCATCTTTTGAAATTCTGAGAAAGAAGGAAGGAGTCCATCTTTGCATACCAAGCTCTTGGGGCTTGTTTCAATCCATACAAAGATTTCTTCAATCTTCAAACTAATGATGGATCTGATATGTATCCTTCTGGATGCTTCATATATACTTCTTCATCGAGATATCCATGTAGAAAATCACTCTTCACATCCATATGGTTCACTTCCCAGTGCTTGGATGCGGAAATAGCCAAAACTAGGCAGATGGAATCCATCTTTGCAACCGATGCAAAAGTCTTAGTGTAGTCCACTCCTTGGACTTGGGAGAAACCTTTTGCCACCAACCTAGCTTTGTATTTTCTGATAGAGCCATTAGCAGCAACCTTTGTGTGGTAGACCCACTTACATTGGACTAATTTTCTTCTAGGTGGAAGAGAAACTAGCTCCCATGTATTGTTCTTTTGAAGAGAACTGTACTCTTCATCCATGGTGGTTTGCCATCTTGGGTCTTGGTGGGCATGATAGTATGATTTGGGATCTGAACCAATCATCAAATAAAATTTCTCAAATAATAATGGATCGGGAAAAGAAAGAGCCATACCTTCTCTTTGAAAGTCTGCTCTTGTTCTCCTTGGATCAGCAGGATTTCCAATGTTTGGAGCAACAGATTGTAGAGTGTTTTGGGCCCACTTTGGTAACTGAGGAGGATCATTATGGTCAGATTCTGAAACTGATATTTCATAGCCATCAAAGTCTGATAATATATCATATATATCAGATCCAATGCTTTCTTCATCTTCTCTTGAAACTTCTTCTTGTAGAGACTGCAGATCGGCAGTGTTTTCCTTGACTAGTTTTAGATCTTGAAGCAGTTCTTCAAATTTCACACTTCGCTCTATGAATATCTTTTTGGATCTAATATTCATGAGTTTATATGCCTTTGATTCTTCTCCATATTCTATTAGGATGCATTCAGTACTTTTTGGATCCAAATCTTTTCTCTTTTCAGAAGGAATTCTAGCCCATGCAGTGGAGCCAAAAACCCTCAAATTGGACACATCCGATTTGTGACCAGTGAATGCTTCGAAAGGAGTTTTACCTTTCACGGATGAATGTGGAACTCGGTTCTGAATGTATGCAGCAACATTCATGGATTCAGCCCAAATATTTGCATCCAAACCTTTTGACTCAAACATACAGGTAGTCATCTCTTTCAGTGACCGATTCTTCCTTTCCGCTACACCATTCTACTAGGGTGTGTAGGGAACTGTATGTTGGATCTGAATTCTGCTTTCGGCACAAAGTTGCACCAACTCAGTATTGATATATTCTTCTCCATTATCAGATATAAGAGCTTTGATCTTGCTCTCAGTGGCAGTCTCAACAGAATCCTTAAAATCATTGAATTTTCCAAGCACTTATGATTTGTGTTTGAGAAAGAAGACCCAAGTAAAGCAGGAGAAGTCATCAATGAATGCCAAAACATACCTTGAACCATTCATGGACATATTGGGCAGCGGACGAATGATATCAAAATGTATGATCCCCAAAAATAGTAGAAGCTCTGCTAGCTTTGCCACGGTCGAACTTGTGCTCAGGGTGCTTCCCAATGATGCAACCTGGGAAAATTCCCTTCAAGGAACGGAGGTGCGGAAGACCATCAACCATGGATTTGTTTTGTAACAGCAGAAAATACTTGTAATTAAGGTGTCCAAACCTTTCATGCCAAATCCTACTAACCTCATTTCCATGAGTGAGAAGAGCAGTGGGCTTTTCAAGCGGCACAAAGTGTGAAAACTCATAGTATTTTGCAGTATGATTTGCCTTTCTGACTGCAATAAGTTTTCCACTTTCAATATCATAAATTTCAACTTTGTTAGGGATGAATATAACTTGCTTCGGTGCACCAGTGTGTGTCATTTGATACATAGAAAGAAGATTCGAAGCCAAGGAAGGCACATAAAGAACATTCTGAAAACTACCATGCTCTAAATGGATGGTACCTTTACCCTTTAATGAAATTTTTGAGTCATCTCCCAAATGGATGGGGATGGAGCTGTTTGGATCAAATGAGGAAAAACAGTCAATATTTGCAGCCATATGATTTGAAGCACCGGAATCTATCAGTAGAGTGGTGGGTTTCGAAACAGTTGCCATGAGTGCTTGACCTCTTTCATGATCATCATTTCTATCCTTCTTCTGTGCACCGTCGGGAAGAGTTATGTTATTATTTTCCAAAAGGAGGGCCATTTGATCTATTGTTTTCTTCATGCATGAACTTTCAGGATGAAACCCACAGTTGCAATAAGAACATTTATTTTTTTTGTACCCTCTTTACCCTTTTGCTTGTTCCTTGAACCGGATGGTGCATCCGATGGTTTGCTTTTCTCTCTTTGCTTGGAAGGTTCGAATTTAGGCTTCTCTTTCTTTTGCTTCCCTTTGCCATTTGAATTCTTGGATCCTCCAACAAATAGGGCTGAATCTTTGGAGTTTATGGACCACATTTGAATTAGCTTATCATGCTCTTTGGTAACGGACTCAATGAAGGCATTCAAGGTAGGCATCTTCCAATTCGGGGTAGTTAGCCAACCGGAATTGAAAGTGGAGACAAATATCGAGAAATCTTTACCAAGCTTTGAAAGAATGGAGAGGATCAATTTTTTTATCCTCTTTGACAACTCCACTATTCTTCAATTGCAAAGCCAAATGCTTGAATCTTGTGAAAAACTCATTGATGGTATCGAAATTCTCAGGACTAAGAGCAATCAATTCATTTTCCAATTGAAAAGCTCTAAGCTCGTCCTACTTGCCAAAAAATTTGTCAAGTTTCTCCCATACTTCTTTTGGAGAGTTCAATCTGCTGAGATGGAAATGAAGATCCTTGGAAATAGAGAGGCAAAGAAGACCATAAGCTTTATCAAGCTTATTGAAGTGTTTTGTTTTCTCAAGCAATGTGTTTGGCTCCAATTCGAGGCCTGTGGTGACTCTATAGAACCCTTTTGAGCGCAATATAATCTCCATGTCATATTTCCAATCAAAATAATTGAAAGGAGTTAGCATAGGATTTGAAGAAGAGTAATCCATCATTGATAGCGAGTGCAATTGATGAAGAAGAACTTGCAAATCACAAGATAGTGAATGCAATTGATGGAGAAGATTAACCTACAAATCACAATCAAAACAAGAACTGTAAGGTCGAACAATCCACCCTTTTAGAGTTGCATCACACCTGGGATTGGAGATCAAGCAAGCTTGAAGATCCAATGTATCAAATCCAGGAATTCTGTGGAAAACTCAAGCTTCTGAAGTGGTATTGGAGAGAAAATTTCAGCATTAGCGAATGCAAAAGGAGTTTTGCATGCCAAAACTGCAGTATTTTTTAGCAAATTCACTCAAATATTCATGTAGAACACCTGTAGAAGAGAGATCTTATCACTGCCATGGCTCTGATACCATGTAAAATTAGTCACAACAGATCTATTGAACAAGTAAATCAATCACAATTATGTAAAACAAATTGGAGTAAAAACTGTGCAAGAGAGATGCATCAGTGCTTTATAACTCAGAATAGTGAAAAATACAATACAATACTGTCACAATGAGTGAGCAATTCGAATTAGCCAAGGAGGTCATTCCAATATACTGCATGGAATATCTTGGCTCCAACTAGGAGTCATCATCAATCAGTGGTGGTCATCAATGCACAAGTAACTGTCATCCAGGTGTCAAATTGAGTCTAACTGAGTGTAATAAGTGTAACTGATGGATATGGCACTAATGTAGGGAAGGAGGCTCAGTGGAGGGCGCATGAGGAGCTAACTGGAGTCAGAATAGGTAGTCTAGTCTCACTGGAGGTCCATCGGAGTGATAACAGCATTTAGGAGTCAGTCTAGCCTTAAATCAAGGAAAGACAACTAGCTAACCGAAGTGAACTGGAGTGGTAGGTGAGAAAATGAGCCCCTCTCAAGTGGTAGATGCATGTTGGGCGCACTAAGAACTAGGAGGACTAAAACTGAGTGGAAGGAAGCTCCCGGGTGCTGGCAGACTAAGGACTAGGTACTGGAGGCATCAAACTGGTGACTGGGCTACATGCGGATGCATGCAAAGTGCATGCAAAGTACATAACCGAATGATGAGATATCCTAAAATATGGGCGTGTTGAAGAAGAAAATCCGATATTTTTTAGGGTTGATAGATGTACCAAAGTAAGCATTGAAGTCTTTGGGGATGAAATTGATGTTTCAAGCCTCCCTCACAGTTGGGATACCCATCATCAGGGTGTCATCAACGAATGTTTTATGAGAGACTAGGGGGTTAATTCTATGGAGAGGAAGTCCCTAAAGAGTGTCATTTTCCATGGTAGCTTTGATAGCCCTGATCATACCTTCGGAAATTATGACAAAAAGGAAGGGGGGGAAAGGATCACCTTGCCTAAGCCTCGTGTAGTGGTGAAGGGGGAAGATGGAGAGCCATTAATGAGGATGGAGAAGAAGGCCAAGGAGGTCAAATTCAGAATCCACTCAACCCAAGACTTATTAAAACCAAAGGCTAAAAGGATTGATTACATGTGCTTCCAACTAATTTTGTCAAAATATTTTGAGAGATCTAGCTTGAGCAACATACTTTGTGATCTTGATGTCTTGAGATAGTGTATGACTTCATGGGCAAGGAGCACACTGTCCATGATTTGTCATCCTTCCACATATCCAATCTGCTCATGCGAGATGATGTGAGGGAGGATTTGCTTGAGTCTATTGGCCATCACTTTAGTGATAATTTTATAGATGACGTGCATAAATCAATGGGTCTGAAGTTTCTATGCTTCGTAGGCTTTTCCTATTTTGGAATTAAAGTAAGGAAAGTGGCATTGAAGGCCTTTAGGACTGATCTTGAGGTTTGAGAATGTTCAATGATTTTCCAAACATCATTTCGAATAAGGTCCCAGTAGTGGTGGAAGAAATCCGAAGTGAAGCCATCTGGACTTAGGGCTTTGCCTACTTGTGTGTCCTAGATTGCTTGATCTACCTCCTCCTGAGTGATTGATCTCATTAGAGCTTCATTTTATCTTCAAAGACTTGATAGGGGACATGTTGAATGATCTTCTGGATTGATTATGAATGGTCTCTAATAGGTTCTGAGAGAATATTTTGGTAGTAGGCAATAAGATCCTGTTCGATATCTTGATGCTCAGTCAAGGTGTTGCCCTGATCATCCTCTAAACTGTTGATTTTATTTATATTTCTGCATTGAATCATTGATTTGTGAAAGAAAGAGGTATTTCTTCCCCCTTCCTTGAGCCACTGGACTCTATATTTATTTCTTCGGAGAATTTCCTCCTGGGCATGTTTGTCCTCCAATTGATGCTTTAGGATTTTTTCCTCTTCACGGATTTCTTCTGAATGTCCCTAAGGATGAGGGTCTGTTGGATTTCCTGGAGATGCTTTTCCAAGGATTTTTAGCTTGGAAGATATTTCCGAAGGTGGTTTCATTCCACTCTTTTAGTTTCAAATTGATATATTTTAGCTTCTGCTGAAATTTATACATGAGCGATCCATAGGGAATGTTGGTCTCATCCCACCATTGTTGCATATTCTCCTTAAATTTTGGATGAGTGAGCCAAAAAAATTCAAAACGGAACGAGCGTCGATGAGGGGTTCCAGCAAGGTCCATCCATAGTTGAATAGGCCAATGATCAGTGCGTGCAATTGGAAGGATGGTGGAATCAAGGGCAAGACCATCCATCATGATATTTTCATTGATTAAAAATATATCCAATATGAAAGCAATGTTATAAGGACCAGATCTATGATTGGTCCAGTTATATCCCCCATACAGAGGTCCAAGGTCAATAAGTTGGGAGTCGTCAATGACATTCTGAAAGAGGCGACTATCTCCATCTAATCGTCGGAGCCCTCCTCGATTTTCCTCCAGGGATAGAATTATGTTTTAATCACCTCCTACTATCCATCTTTTTTGGATAGATCCTGGGAGAGGATTGGCTATGTTCAATGCTCTCCAAGAAAGCCAATTTATCCTAGTGAGTAGAAGAGCCATAGACATTTGTGAGGTAAATCTCCTTGCTTGAACCAAGCATTCTAATTTTAGCCAAGAGGGGCCACTTAGTAAAGACGAGGTTGTCAAGGATTATGGTGGTTGGATTCCATAGAATGGAAATACCCCCAGCCTTACCCCTTGCATCTATGTAAGCATGGTTTCCCATTCTCCAACAATGGGTAAGGATTGATTATGCCTCCTGCCTAGCACATTTGGTTTCTTGAAGGAATATGATTCTGGGTTTTCCTCTAATATTATGTTTTGAAGAAGCCTTTGTTTGCTTCTTCCGTTCAGGCCTCTTATGTTCCAAGAGATTATATTCATCATTAAGACTGAGAGAGGAGAGGGCGATAACCATCCATTATTAGATTTATTTGTCCAAAGTTGACCATGTGGCTTTCTACTTCTTGGATTAACTACTACATAGGTTTTCGTCTTGGCTTCTTTTTTTCCATTGTTCCTTTCCTTCTATCCTTTTGATGATCCTTGGAGATGCCCAGATCCTTAGTGGATCGAGTTGTGGCTCTCGTGGTTGAGTTCATGTATACCTTATGAACCTTCCTTAGTTGGTCAATGGGTATCAAGTACATGTCTTTTTTCTTGAAGGCCACTTCCAAGTTGATGAGATCAACATCTTCCAATTCTTTTTCATCCAAATCCATTTCAAATCCTTCCATTATACCAAGGTTTGGGGGATCATGTGAAGGTTCGGGCTAATCTAAGATTTGTTTTTTGTTGGTTTCTCTCTGTTTATTTCCATATTTTTCAAATTGGGAACTAGGGTTTTCCTGAGGAGCCATCACCTAGTCTTTTGTATCATTCGTGGAGAGGATTTCAAAGGGATTGCTTGTAGAGGGGATAGGCTAGTTCAGAGATGATTGTTTCCAATTATTTTCCCTTCTACGCCCCTGAATATGCATGAAACCATATTGTTCCTTAGCCGCGGGAGTAGTAGGTTGCTCGGTTTTCTCAATGAGAGGACAGTCTTTAAAGAGATTCCCATGCTCATGGCACTTCTTGTATCGGAAAGGAATGTGCTTGTAATCAATAGTTTGCTCCCATTCTTCATCGTGATAGTCCAAACATATAGATCCTCAGAGAGGATTGGCTATGTTCATGTATACCCAAATCATGATGTATGAGGTATATCTTCTTATCTTTGTAGCTTCATAGGATTTTACATATTGACCTAGGGTCTTTCCAATCCCTTCTAGGATTTCTTCCAACCAGAATTCCTGAGGTAGAGAGTATAGCCTGATCTAGATTGAGGCATGAGAAAAATATTCCTTATCAGGGTTGAGTCTTTATGACCATTCCTTCAAGAAGAGTCTCGCAGAGTTGAATAAATGTGGTTCGTTCTCAAAAATACCATTGTTATCCTCTAGTTTATGAAAGATAGCAGTGAAAAAACCTTTAGATCCCAGCTAGAGCTCAAAATGCCCTCTTGGCTTCCACCAATGCTAGATGCATTTGACTAGATCTCTTTTAGTAAGCCTAAGCACCAAAAATTTTCTGAATAGGGCCTGATCTTTCAAAAAATGGGTGTTTGAGCTAACCCTATTCGATTGGATTACATACCAACAGGTAGTCGTGGCCTGTGGGATGCATTTACTAGGATACCATGCCCAAGATGCCTTTGGATGGGATGGGTTCAAATCCAGCGCTTTCCCCTCATGGTTTTCATGCATCCTTTGTTGGTCCCGCATTGCGGCCATTAGATCTAGTGATGCTTCAAATGCAAGTTTGGATAAGTTCACGCCTCCCCCTGTTGCTCCATGAATCGCATCGTGAAATGACAGGGGATCGGGGCCCCTCGGGCTGTTGGGTCATGAGGGAGACCAAACCAAGCCCTTAGCAAACTTCCGCAACCTGAATTGTGGTGATCGTAGATGATCGGATAAAAACCCTAATGATATCTAGTTGCAACAACAAAGGACCCCTTTCAAAAATCACATCAGTGCGCATTGTTAAAATACAATGCACCGATGCGTTTATTTAAAATAAACACCCTGTAATTTTTTTAAAAATGATAAGTTTGTCGAAGCGTTGTTTTGAAACACACTAGTGCTTATGTTTGTGTTAGGAGCACCAATGGTCTTCTTTCATTTCTTTTATTTCTTTTATTTATTTTAAAATCAAAATTTAAACCAACGGGAAATTTGAACTATCCAGTGCATCCATAAATTATAAAGCACACCGACGCAGTTATATATGAGAATCACATTAGAGAAAAAACATCCACAAAAACCTCTAGCCACCCACCTTCACTATCCACCTCCGCTATAAACAAATAAAGACGATTTTTCTATTGGAGGTTCCACCAAAACCTCCACTAGAAGGTGTTCTCCTTGCAGTGCAACCAACAAAGAAAATACTCTTATCGTCATTATTCAGCTGATTGAAGACATTGAAAGCAATTTTCATCCTCCCAAACTTTGTTTCAAGCACAATTGGACTAATAGCCAATTATTAATGCATTTTCCTAAGTTTCATATTAAAAAATCCTAAGTCCAGTTTTAATAATTCAGAACAGATTGTAAATGGCATGTTCATATCATATTTTGGCATGGGATTGATTGGTATATTATTCATAGACATCACAGAAATCATCTAGAGCATTTCCCTACCATTCTTCTCATGATTACATCACCTATGGATTTACAAGCAATTATTAACCAGATTTCCTAAAATATGATTTAAAAAATGCCTAAGTATGTCTAAGCAAAAATTAAATCATAGTGGCAAAATGCAATTTGATAATTTGTTGCAGAGGGTCCTTCTCAATGGTGGCAAGGATGATCAATCAGCAATTTGAGGAGAATTTACACATGTTTTGGGGGCCCAATCAAAAAGTCGATGTGAGGAGGGGCACACTTCTTCTAGAGGGGGAGAATTGCTCTAGCTCAGCGCTTCACATATGCTTCCATCCTTCCAACTCAGTGTTCCACATCACTTAGACAACATCATCACCATAGCCACTCGGCATTTGGATCTTCATCGGAATTCCCCCCCCCCCAATTTTCCATCTCATCGAAGTGAGCCTCACATGAGGGGGCGACTTGACCCATTACTATACAATCAACATTTTAAGATGTAATATGAACCATTGATTTGTAAATGAGACTCAAATGATGATCTCAACCATTGATCTCTTTAGATTAGGGATTTTGAGCCCCCTATTTTTTTATAAAAGAGGCAAGGTGGCTTCATTATTGAGGGTCGATTTCCGGAATACGAATAGAATTATCACTTTTACATAAATTTCCTATGTACCTTATGTCTTTGGTGTGTTTGTGATTTTGACTCTTACTCTCTTATGGAGATTTGATGGTGATGTATATTCTTAGTTGAGGTATTATTGTTCATTTTTCTTTCTCATATGTGGTTTTGAATATCTTAATGTTAGTAACCTTTAAGATTTCAGTAAGGGCGTTAAATTTAGAAATTGATTAAGTAAACCTCCATTTCATATTTTGTTTCTCTTATCCATTATATGATTACAAACTTGTGGGTGGTTGAGTATTATTGATTTGGACTGTCATAGCGACTTCCCTATCACAATCTACCATTTGCAGGTTGGAGCAAGGAGAGTTTCAAGGGTGAACTTTTGTTTGGAAGGGTTTCATGGACTGTTTGGATCTTCTAGGGAACTGGGCATCTATCCATTTGAGTGTCGTTGAGGAGGGGCGAGTTGAATCCATCACCCAAAGGATCAAGGCATATGGTAGGGGAATCATTTCCATTTTTTCATCCACTCTTTCAAATTTCTCTTATGTTTTATGTTTTTCAACCATTGGGTTAGCTTGCTTTACTAGAATAAGAGAATTTTGTTTCCTTAGGAAAATCTGCATCTAAAGTGCATATCATAAAAATCTTATATAGTTTAAAGCATAAAACCCTAGGAAACGCATCAAAGATTTATATATATGCATAGAATTTAGTCTAGGATTTGTTTAGTTTGCTCAGTGTGCATTTTATTGCTTGTTGTTCACTATTTTATTCCTCAAAATCATTAAACCAGCAAGTTATTTCTCATGTTGAGTCATTTTAAAATTCAAACCAACACCTTTAAATCACATCCATCTGCAAATTTGAGTATACATTTGGATAATCAACATAAATCAAACCTTAACTCAGTGTCAGTAAATAGTATACTCAACACCACAAAAACGTTGTGGCACCATTTTCATTTAATCTAGGCATATTTAACCCTTGGAGACAACTATTGATTAGCATCATCTTAATCACTAGCCTAGACACTAAACCTTGTCACAATATAGATTGTAGAGTAGCTTGCATGTTTGTCACATATCATCTTCTAGAGTTACTCTAGCAAATATTTACCTAAGGGGGACTTTTATCATTCATATTCTAAACCCCTTGGCTCATCCTCAGAGTGCCACATTTAAGCCCTTTTAATTATCTTAGGTATTATGTCAACCTTATAAATCGATCAAGTGAATTAGTGTGGGAGAGATTTTACCTTTCAGAGAGTACTCGGAGAAACTTGGTTAGGGACACCTCTCATAGTTAGTTTGGGTCTAGTCAGGTGGATCTAGGAAACCTAAAGAGAGAGGACCCTACATGTGTGACACTTAGGGGTAGTGTCTAGGGTTTCTACTAGGTTAGGAGTGGATTACTCCTTGCAATCCAAGGGATGCTAGTTTGCACGACAACATTTTTTGGTGCCACAGCTGGGGAGCAAGGAGTTCCCTAGTAAATCTAATGACATAACCTTTTGGTGAAGACTATTATCCCTTCACCTAGAGAATCCATCAAGTAACTCCATTGTTAAGAGATCCCATCACAATTATAACCTAATGATTTCATCAAATAAACTAATTTCCTATTCCAAAACTCCTAAGAAATCCAAAGCAATCAACCCTCAACCAATGTCAATGGTTGGTGTTAATCCGCAACCAAACACAAACCCATAACCTCAACTAAGAGATTTTGGCAGAAACCTAGGCTCACCTTTTGATTTCATTGCAATAGTAGGATCCCATAATGAAATCCCTGACAAATCCCATGAAATATTACCACATTTTAATGGGGATAATGCCATTCTTCCAAAGAACTTCTTGACCATTTCTGGAAGGTCATCGGGGAATTGAATATAGAACTCTAGGATGTCTGCATGAAACTTATGTTGGCCCAATATTTTGATGGAAACACCCATAGATGGTTTAGGAATATAGGAACAAACAACATCATGGGATATGATATGTTTGAACAAATATTTGCAGAAGAATGGGGTACCAAATACAACAACAAGTATCTTTTGAACCAACTATATGAAACTTGGAAAAGGGATAATGATATGGTTAAGGAGTTCAGCTAAATATTTGAAAGGACCCTAGAAAGAATCGTGGATAACATTAAGCCTAAAGATCTGACTATCCTTATCCATATTTAAACACCTTTAAGGGCACCTTTGGTTTTATGTTGAAGGAGAAGAATCTAATGAACATCCAAGATGTCTAGTCTAAGGCCATGCATATGTAAATGAACATATCATCCTTTGGAAAGGCTTACCTATTAAAGTCCTCTAAGGCCTCTTCATCCAAAAGTGGCAACAACACAAAGGGATCCAAGGCTAAAGACCAATCCCAATTCCAACGTCCTCACCCTCCAAACGCCATGATCGAGATGATGAAGAATCTAACTATTATCAATCATGAGGTATCAAGGTTAGCAAGAGCCCAAGAAAGACCAATGGGGGCTTTTCCTCAAAGAAAGACTAGTTTCAATTGGAACCGGAAAAAGAAACTTGTTATTGAAGACCCCAAGGTTCCACAAGCCCCTGACACTCTGTACAAGTGTTCTAGATGCCATGAACCTCATGATGAAGATGAGTGCCCCCTAAACCATGACAAGGAAGACAATGGTCCAAGTGGAAGTATCAAATTCATTGAAGAATATGGTCAATTTGATGAGCCAGATAGAAAATTATATCATGTTTCTACCAAGGAAAAAGATCAAATTAGGAAAAAGAGCATAGAAAGACCTAAGGTGGATGCATTGACCAGAGAAACAAATGAAGGTCCTCTAAAGAAGAAGTGGCAGGTATACCAAATAAAGAAATCTAATGAGACGCAATACCCTACCAAGAAGAAAAATTGGGGCTCATCGTCTATTCCTGTCAAACGAGTTACTGAGACCTCTTCCAAAAATCGGGACACTAAGGATTCAAAATTGAATATTGCCATTGAGGGGATGCTTTGGAAAATCAAAATCCTTATACCCCTTGGTGAGTTAATTAAAATTCCTTCTCGAAGGGAAAAGGTGAAGAAATTCTGTAAACCCCAATTTTGACCCTTATGAAATATTGGTTCTTAATGTAAATATTGTATACATGCAATGTATGTTTCCCTAGCATGGAGCTCAAGGACAAGGCCCCGCTAGTATATGTTCATATTTTATTTTAAATCGACAAGCATTTGACATTTTGTTACCCATGTGCTATTAAGCCATAGGATATTGTAAATTGATGTAAATATTTAATATTGCAATAAAATACCAAAAGCTGGCTATGGGAACAACGAATGAGAAGGGGCCATGTGTATCCACTAGGAAGTGGTGAGGGGGCTGTGGGGATGAACCATATGCTGCCAAATGTCATTGTGAGAACCCATTTGACTTTCCTTGATGACATTTATTTCTGTTGTAAGGAAGTAGTTGAAGATTTCAGTCAATGGCTTCAATAGAGCATGGGCAGCCCAAAAATTCGTATGGCGGAGTATGGGCTATGTTTTCTTGTACCACAAGTCACTCTATCTCATGGTGGTTGCTTCATTCTCATTCCAATTCTAGTGTGGACGAGGAGAGCATCAATTTTCATCCAAAAACGAATTCCCAGCAGTTAACAAAACCAAAAATCTAAACTTTGCAAGAACCCACGTTTTGAAGAGACAAAAACGCCCAGATTTGGTATTTGACAGTAAAATCCAATGGGAGATCCATAGATATGAAACTTGGGGTGAATTTGAGAGTATTATATACCACGAAATCCATTGGAAACCCCATTTTTAATAGCCCAGAAAACCAGTGACGGGATTGAGTTATTAGATGAACAGAATTGTGAGAAATCCAATTGTGAATGATTGAGCAAAGGTTGGGTTTGCTTGATAAACCCAATGAAGGCTAGAATCTCAAGGATTAGCAGTTGGACCTTTCTATGCCCACCTTGAAGAGAACTGGAGGGAAGGGAAGCCTGAGGGATTGTGCAGCAGAGAAGGGGACCTTCCTTGTGTTGGGTGTGGTAGGTAATGTGGGTGCCTTGATTGTTGAATTCATTTGAGATGCCTGTAGCTCTGTGGATGAGCTCACTGGCTTAGCATTTCCCTCCTTTGTCTTTTGTATGCTTGATAAACCCAACTGTGTGTTGGCTTAGCATAGCTGTAGAGTGAAACCATGGCTGTGAGTGAGCCTGTCTAGTTCCTCCTTAGTGGATACACAACCTAGCTCGAGGGTGATCTCTCAACTGAAAGAACACAAGTTGGACAGAGATCTATGGTTGGGTGGAACATTGCTCTCACATAGCCAGTTGTTTGGACAGCTTTATCTTCAAGATAAGTGTTTTCTGTGATTTACATTATATGCATTATGTGTTTTGCAGTGTGTTAATTTTGAATGTTAATTGCCCATTTTAATGAAACGAAATGATTGTCTTAATGAAATCAACATGAAGTCTGTGCATAGCATGAGTACGAGATTGAATTCTCTACCCGATGAACCATCATATGCATGTGTTAGATAGGATGATGCATTACTTTTTGTGTGCTTGCAAATATGTTTATTTCCACTGTGTTTATATTGAGTATGAGGTTGCACACAAAAGATTTTAATTGTTATGAATTTATGAGTAATGTATGGGGCTGAGATTGTCAAATAAGCCCGGTAGATTGGTCATGTTTCCCTTGCTTGCATCAGGTTGATGGAAGGGGATGTGACAAATTCTATGAAGGTAACTTGAGCGAGAAGTCAAAGAATAATCCTCCCATGGTCCTACAGAATGCTATGAAGGGTGAGTTGAAGGAAGAAATGAACAATGAACCTCCCATCAGCTTGCAAAGTGTCATATATGAATGAAATAATGGTGGTCATCAACCATTTTACATCACTTTGGTTGTTGAAGGGATGCTCCTGCATATTTGCATGTTGGATTCTGGAGCCACCACAAATATTATGCCTTTAAAGGTCATGCAAGCGTTACGATTGGAAGTATGTAGGCCTTATGGAAATGTATGTGGGGTTGATTCCAAAAAGATTAAATTCTACATTCTAATCAATAACTTGAAGGTTGACCTTTTCTCTTGCCCTAACATCTCCACATTAATGGATGTTGTGGTGGTTGACCTTCCTCCTGTCTATGGGACATTGCTTTGTTGCAAATGGTCTGCAGTATTAGGAGGTCACTTTCAAATGTACGTATCTTATGCCTACATCCCTAACTTGGAAGGGAAGATGTTTAGGATTTAGAGAGAAATTTTTTATGATTTCCATCTAGAGGATCTCATTGAAGGTCTCAATAACACTTTCACGCCCGACCAGGGTGAGATGGATAGGCTATTTATGGTTATTGACGAGCACATTGAACTACGTCAAGTCACCAAGAATGAGAAAAGGGAAAAGACCCAATGTACTTTTCATCTTTAACAATCCATGAGTTTGGGTCAACCAGTAGTGGAGAAGTCTCGATTGATAAGACTAGAGTTGTCATTACCCCTTGTGGATTCATAAGCGAAGTGATCCTACCAAGGGAATGACTGAATGCAAAAATGAGTGAAAATGTTCAATCTCCCTCTAGTAATCGTGGGAACGAGGTTAGGAGTTTTAGGACCCCGAGCGAGATTATAAAGGTTATATTGTTGGCACGGGATTAGTCTGCATGAAGTGTGGTAGCTGACAACTGTGAAGAAGGACCATCCGCGGAAGAAGAACCATTCACGGAGAACAAGGAAGTGCAAGATTAGTTTAGAAAGGGTCATTTGGACCATTTTATAACTGCCATAGTTGGCTATAATTAAGAATATGAATGTAAGCCTAAGGGCATCGGATCATTATGATTATTGGCATGATTTGCTGTGTTTTGGGCACTTTTGTATGGATCTGCAATAGGATGTGTTGAATTGTTTCTGCGAAGGTTATACCACAGGTTTTGATGAGTTAATGCATGAAGATGTTCGAATATGTTCTTCTGTTATGCCGAATGATGAATGCTTTGTCATATTTTATGTTGTCTTTTCTATAAAGTTTCATTGATGCGATCTTTGGTATTATTCTATTGATGCAAATATTGAATATACGAATGACAAATGTATGTTAGGGTTGCATGATGCGAAAGTAAATATCTGGTTTCTGATGTGATAGAGTTAGAATAGACGCATGTCCTTTCCCCTCTGCGGAAACTTGGTTCCTCAAGCCCCCTTAATCATCTCGAGTGAGACTTCACTTGCTTCGCGGGTGTTGCTAGAAAGGGTAACACCTTTCTAGGTAGATGCTTAAGGGTGTTTGGTTGGTTTGTTGATAACAGTGTGAAGTGAACCCCTGTCAACAAAACTGTGTCAAAAAATGGTTTCGTTGTCGGGACCCTGAAGAAGAAAGAAGAGGACATGTTGTGGGACCCGACGAAACCGGAGATCCAGGATTGGTTTGACAAGAAGGTAGAAGAATTTGCGGAAGGAGAAAATCGGGACCCTGGGCAAACGACAAGCAGTTGGTTGGAAAACCATATTTATTCTGATATCCATGAGATATTCTTCTGCGAATTCCCAGTATTGTTGGACGAGTGGTTGGCACAGCTGACCTTTCAGAAGAACCATTGCCAAGGAGGTGAACCTAGCCACTGGACTCCAGAGCTGATTCAACAGCTGAAACGGGTCGACAATAAGGTATCAAGGGCTGTTGATTTCTGGGTAGACAGTATCCTAGAGGGGTACATCACTGAGTTCACCGTTGATACAATCAAATCATATAGCGACGCAGAAAGGAAATTTTCCAAAGGACCCAGAGGGACATTCCTGCTATCGCTGAAATTATGGATTAAGATGCTCGTCTGCGAAAAGGGCATACTGAGGATGAATTCCGATGAGTAGAAGATCAGTGTGCGGGAATTGTGGGTACCGCGTGAATGCAAGTCCAGTAGAAAGATACGGGATAGATGGACATGAGCGACGACGAATTTCTAAGGGAGGATGAAGAAGACTTTGGTACCTTGAGGAGTGGAGCGATATTCCGGCGACCAGAGACGAAGACGAGGACTGAGAGAGAGCCTCTTGAGGGGACCGGAACGGAAGACTGTGAAATAGGACCACAGGGGACGAAGCGACCTTATTACGATGAAGAAGAAGGTGAACAGGCTACCCCAAAAGCCGAAGAAGGACGGACCTTAGGCTACAATGTACCTTCAACTCCGCACACTACTCAGAACTTGATTGGAAGAAATTCAAGTTATTCACAGAGTTGTCCTATGTGCCATAATAGTAGTAAGAGTAGCGAATCAGTAAATAATAATAGTAGAAATGCAAGAATGGCAGGTGACGACGCAAATATGACAAACTTCCAAGGTAACAGGACCGAGGATCCCGAACAATATTGGCTTTTCTGCGAGGAAATCTCGACTGTGAAGCAGGTCTAGTATGATGACATCAAGAAGAGACAGTTAGTGACGACCCTCAGGGGCTACACGCTAGACTGGTATATGAATTTTACTAAGGTGCCGACGGGAACTCCAGATAAAACATTGCCACAAATCAAGATAGGGATGATCGATGAGTTTAGAAAACCAAAATCAAGTCGCAATACATTACTGAGCTCAAGGAAATCAAGAAGTTTCTAAATGAATCAGTATGGGAATTCGACCAGCGGTATAAAACGCTAATGGAAAAAGTAAGTTTCGAGATGAGCGACATGCAACATAAAGAATGGTTTATCGTTGGGTTGGTACCGCACATTTGTGGGCCGCTGATGCAAAAGAAGGTGGCGACTCAGGCAGAGGTGCTCGAAATCGCAATGAATCTGGAGGCTTCACCAATCGACGAAACGAGCCTAGGCATGGATCAGATACAAGAACAGTTGGAAAACTTGATGATCTAGTTGCAGGATATAAAGAAGGGAAAAGAGGTCTGCGAAGATGTATGGTGCACTAGATGTAGGACAGAGGGGCATCACAAGGATCGGTGGCCAGAATTTCGAGAGTATTTACAATCGGGTGCACTGAATCCTCTCAGTCGGGGAGGAATGTCTTGGTGTCGCGTCTGTCATATGAGAGGACATCGACCGGAGGAATGTGTGTACCTGCAGAAGATGGTGTTGAAACTAGTGAACTTGTATTGCAAGTTCTGTCGATCGGTTGGCCACGATGAGAAATACTTCAGATCTTACGACCTACTCCAAGAGAGGACTGCAGATACATTCTTCATGAAGGAAGAAGAGCGACCCCCAGTACAGCAACAGCAGCAGTATAACCAACATCCGCCTTAATATAACCGCAACCGCAGTACGATCAGTTGTAGTATGGTCAGCCGCAGTATGGCCAACCGCAATATCAACAGCCGCAATTTCAACCACCGCAATACGGTCAACCGCAATACCTACAACTGTAGTATGGTCAACTGTAGTACCCTCCATACGGGTCGCTGCGAGGAGGATTCAGAGGGGGGTTCCATGGAGGCCGAGGTACTGGTGCCGGTCGAGGAGGAGCTGCTGGATGAGGTTGAGGACCGATCATATGTTACAATTGTGGTTAGCAGGGGCATTATCAGAGGGATTTCCTGAATCCATCCCCACAGTGCACTTACTACATCACTGTGAACCATGGTGTCGAAGACTGTCCTCAGCTCATCGCAAAGTGACAAACTAAGAACCTTCCCCCACCTACACAAAATCATAATCAGAACCAAAATCCATCAGCGGTACAGAAGATATCAGCAGAGGTCAGGAGTCACAATGCAACTATCGGAATAGTGACTCGTGGAGGAGCTGTGACAGGGGCTGACAGGTCACAGGCTAGAGTCCAAACAACAACAAGAAAATAAGTCACATTTGATGCGGAAGCAGAAAGGGATATTTTCTTGAAAACACAGGAGTCAATGAGGCAGCTGAGACAGCCACCTCTTCACCAGAAAGAAGTTACCTATGAGATACCGTCGATATCCGACACAATGAATTCACAAAAAAAGGCCAACACCTTAAGATCCTTTCTAGAGAGTGGCTTAGAGATGGAAAAAGATCAGGACGCATTGGCAGAAATATCAAACCTGCTGCATCGACGGGAGGGTGCACGACAGGAGCGAACGGTCAATCGAATACACAAGAGAAAGACGGGAAGAGAAATGTGGATGTCTGCGCAAGTTGGAGCATTCGATATCGACTCCATTATCTTGGATTTGGGGTCATATGTGAACATCCTGACGAAACAGGCCTGGGAAACGATGGGGAAACCGTAGTTGGCTTGGTCCCCGGTATAGCTGCGGCTGGCAAACCAAAGTAAAGTCGTCCTGATCAATCGACTATGCCAGGGCCCCATTGAGATCGAGGGACTCGAAACATATGCAGATTTTGATGTGATCGAGATTGTTGACAACACAAGTCCCTATCCAGTGCTGGTAGGGATAGACTGGTGATGGAGAATCAATATATTGTCAAATTCAAGAAAAGGATGATGTCATTTGAGAATCATGAGATCAGGGTAGTTGCACCTCTTGACCCTGCAAAAGGGAAGAGTTATGTTGAGTCGACGATGGATGAATTCACCGAGGGATGGGACAACCTCTACAACATCTCTGAAGATGATATCAACCCTACCGCGGATGGAGAATTAGGGTGGCACAGTAACAGTTCGACGTCGTCAGATTCTGACGAAGCACTTGAAAATTGGCAGAATCATATGCATGAAGTGTCGTTTAGGAGGTGCACACGGATCACTTAGTCGCTGCAAAGGGTAGCTACGGAAGAGTGCGAGCTACCAACATAGGAAGGATTTCCCAACTTGGCCGCATTTCTCACAGAATTTGAAGAAAATGTGGCAGAACCACAACGATTATTGGCCTCAGAGAAAGCCCTAAAGGCTACACCAGTGCGATGGTGGGCAATGCACAAGTCTGCCATAACTAACGGACCACTATGTCGACACATAATGACAGTTAGGTTCGTTGACACTGACGAACACGACGGAAGGAAGTATGATGGCAAAGGAGACCCGAAGGAGCATTTGAATGCATGGAAAAGAAAATGGGAACCACGAGCAAAATAGGAATCAGTCCATGCATTTATTCACAAGTTGGATGAAGTATCGCGGAATTGGTATGTCGCAGCAGAACTGTGACGCAGAACAACCTCATGGGACCAACTAACAATTGGATTTAGCCAAACGTTCATTTTCTCCGACGAAAACCCCTTCATCCACAGCGCATTACAGGAGGTCCAGGAAAAAGTATTCGACACAGTTCCGATAGAGAAACCTATGGGACTCCAGTGGACTGTGACACCCCAAATGTTGATGGAATGCTACAACATAGCAGGAGAACAAGGCAATGAGGATGATCTGAGGGCTACGTATATCCCAGAGTTAGAAGGAACTCGCAGTGTCGAGGCACCAGATATGCCTTCCGACAGGTTTCAACAGCCATTGCAAATCAAGAAAGTGAACATTGGGTCAGAAGAGAACCCCAAGTTTGCGAGCATCGGAGACTATTGGGATAACTCGACTATTGCAAAGATGACTGACCTTTTACACGAGTTTCAGGATTTGTTTCTGACAAAATTCTCGGAGATGAAAGGAATTTCAGGGGACCTAGGGGAAATGAAAATCCCACTGAAACCTTATGCAAAACCAATAAAGCAGCGGCCTTATCGGTTGAATCTGAGGTAAAAGGAGCGGGTGAAGGCTGAGATTGAAAGAATGCCGGAGGCGGGAATTATAGAACCGGTAGAAGAATCGGAGTGGATCAGCCCCATGGTGGTCCAGCATAAGAAAACCGGTGAAGTCGAGATCTGTGTCGATTTAAGAAAGTTGAATGATGCATGCCTACACGATCCATTCCCTACACCTTTTACGGAGAAAGTATTAGAAGGAGTGGGAGGTCAAGAAATGGACTCCTTCATAGACGGATTCTCGGGCTACCACCAGATAAAGATTGCAAAAGAGGATCGACACAAAACAACGTTTGTCACCGAATGGGGATGCTTTCAATATATGGTGAAGCCATTTGGCCTAAAGAATGCACCAATTTTTTTTTCCAAACTAATAGTTGACGCGTTCAAGGATTACATCCATAAATTTCTTGCAGTATACATGGATGATTGGACAGTGTATGGGTTGGTCAAGGATCACGTCGCAAATCTTAGGTTGATGTTGGAAAGATGTCGACAACATCAGATTTTGTTGAACATAAAGAAGTGTATTTTCTGCGCTCTGTTTGGGATATTGTTGGGGCACATAGTTTACAGGGAAGGAATGTTGGTCGATCCTGCAAAGATCGCAATTATTGTCTACCTACCTCCGCCAAAAACAGTCAAGCAGCTAAGAGCAACATTGGGACACACATAATACTACAGGAAGTTCATAAGAGGGTATGCAGCAATCACGGCGTCGATGGAAAATTTGTTGAAGAAAGATGCCAAGTTTGATTGGATGACTATTTCCAGAAGAGTCTGGATATATTGAAAGCAAAGATGGTTGCAGCACCCATACGAGCATTTCCAAATTAGACGAAGGAGTTCCCCGTTAACGTCGATGCATCATCGATCGCACTAGGGGTCATCTTGGCCCAACCAGGAGAAGGCGCAATCGACCACACGATAGTATTCGCAAGTAGAAAGTTGTATACTGCGGAGAAGAACTATGCGAAAACGAAAAGGGAAGGGTTGGCGATGATCTACGCCTTACATAAGTTTAGACACTACCTATCAGGGGGGCACTTTAAAATGTTCACCGATCATTCAGCACTTAAATACCTGGTGAACAAGCATGTGTTGGGGGGGGGAATCTTCCGATGGCTGTTACTCTTCCAATAATTTGATTTCAAGATAATTGTAAAGCCTGGGTGACTAAATGCCGGACCAGACCATCTATCCCGGATAGAGTCTGGAGAAGAGCCAAGGAACATCAACGAAGGATTACTCGATGCTCAGTTGTTTAGGGTCAGGATGGTCGATGATCATTATGAGCCAATTATTCAATTTTTGGCAACAAGGAAGGCATCGGAGAAATTCACTACTAACCAGAATAAACAATTAGTTGTCAGAGCTGCAGATTTCCAACTGATTGTGGGGCAATTATATAAGATGGGACCGGATGAGGTACTTCAACGATACGTCCTTCTGCATGAACAGGAAAGGATCTTGGCGGAAGCTCATGAAAGGATCACAGGAGGACACTATGGAGGACATGCCACTACTAGAAAGATACTACGAGCTGGACTATGGTGGTCGACGATGCATGGAGATGCTGCGGATTATGCAAAAAGCTGTGACGTATGCGAGAGAACAGGGAAGCCATCATGAAGGGACAAAATGCCTTTAGCACCTCAATTAACACTGCAGGCTTTTGACAAGTGGGCAGTCGACTTTGTGGGACCTATCAACCCACCAAGAAAAAGAATAGGGTCGCGCTACATAATTACTGCGACAGATTATTTGACACGATGGGCGCAAGCTGCACCGGTAAAGGATTGCTCAGCTGCGACTGCAGCAAGATTCCTATTTGACAACGCGGTCACCATGTTTGGGTGCCCAAAGATACTAATGAGTGACTAGGGGACTCATTTTGTTAATCATATGATCGCGGCAATGACAAAGGAATTTCATATTCAACACAGGAAGAGTACCCCATATCACCCGCAAGCTAACAGGACAGTTGAGGCATTCAAAAAAAATTTGGAGCATGCACTCACGAAGGTATGCAACACCAATCGTGATGATTTGGATTTGAAGATCCCCGCGATACTCTGGGCATATCGCACAGCTTGCAAACAATTGACAGGACAGACCCCGTTCAAGCTCGTTTACGGCCAGGAAGTCGTAATGCCGATGGAGTATATCATCCCCAGTCTGCGCATCGCAGTGGCTATAGGAATGAGCGATGACGGAGCACTGGATGAATGGTTTTCACAATTGGTACAACTCGATGAGGATCGGTTCATCCCAGAATTTCATCATAAGGTAGAAAAGGATCGACAGAAGGCTTGGAATGATCGCCACATTAAAGGGAAGCACTTTCAGCGCGGAGATATGGTTCTTTTATACGACAATAAGTTTGCAAATCACCCAGGTAAGTTACAGATGCATTGGTTGGGTATCCCTTCAGCCAGCTGTTTATTTAAATCAGAGGTATAAGTGCTGCTAGCTGATATAAAATTCAGTTTTGCATTCCTGCTCAAGGCATCAGCCACCTTATTTTCCTTCCCTTTTATGTGTTGGATTTCAAAATCGTACTCACTTAGGAATGCCAGCCATCTGGCTTGTCTTGCATTCAGATTTGGCTGGTCTAAAAGGTATTTCAGACCTTTATTATCTGTTAGTAAGGTAAATTTTCTGCCTATTAGGTGGTGTCGCCACATCTTTAAAGCATGAATTACAGCAGCTAATTCTAGGTCATAAGTGGCATAATTCTTTTCATGCATTTTCAGCTTCCTAGATTCGTAAGCAATGACATGTCCTTCTTGAGTCAGCACTCCGCCTAAGCCATCATTACAAGCGTCGGTACAAACTATGAAATCTTTATTTGGGTCCGCTATTCTAAGAATAGGTGCAGTTGTCAATAAAGTCTTAAGTTTCTTGAAACTTTCTTCACATTTCGCATTCCAATCAAACTTCTTGCCTTTCTTCTGCAAAGAAGTGATTGGGTTGGCTATTTTTGAAAAGCCTTCAATAAACCTCCGGTAGTAACCGGTAATTCCCATGAAAGATCTAACGTCCGTCACATCTTTAGGTACTGGCCATTCTTCAATCGCCCGAATCTTTTCGGGATCCACTGAAATCCCTTCCTTAGTGACTACATGTCCTAAGTACTGGATTTCATCTTTGAAGAAGTCACATTTGCTAAATTTCGCAAAAAGTTGTTGTTCTCTTAGTTCTTGTAAAACGATACGTAAGTGTTCCTTGTGCTCCTCCTCGCTCTTAGAATAGACTAAAATGTCGTCGATAAATACAACCACAAATTTATCTAAGTACTTGTGCATTATGTTGTTCATTAAGCACATGAAAACCGCTGGGGCATTAGTAAGTCCAAATGGCATTACGACAAATTCGTAATGTCCATACCTGGTTCTAAAGGCTGTTTTGAAAATGTCTTCTTCTTTAATTCTTACCTGATGATAACCCGATCTCAGATCGATCTTAGAGAATACCGTAGCGCCACGTAGTTGATCAAACAGATCATCAATACGAGGTAACGGATACCTGTTTTTGATCGTCATCTTGTTTAGTTGACGATAATCTATGCAAAGTCGCATAGTTCCGTCCTTCTTCTTAACGAAAATCACTGGTGCTCCCCAAGGGGATACACTGGGTCGGATATAGTTCTTATCTATTAACTCCTTCAACTGAGTTTTTAACTCGTTAAGCTCCAAAATATTCATACGGTATGGGGCTTTTGAACTGGGAACAGCACCTGGTACCAGCTCAATGGTAAAGTCAAGCTCTCTCTTGGGAGGCAATTCTGGGATTTCCTCAGGAAAAACGTCAATAAATTCATTGACGACAGGAATGTTCTCTACTGTTTTCTGGTTGTTCTCAGATTTATCGGTCTCGTCTGTAATAGTTACAGCATAGGTCTTGCACCCTTTCCTGACGGCTCTTTTAAGTTGTAACGCAGAAATCTGCCTAACTACTGTTTTCCTAGGGATACCTCTAACAGTTACTGGCTGTCCACTACTGTTTATACATCTAAAAGTTTTGTCAAAACAGTTTAAAACGACCCTATGTTGTTCCAACCAGTCCATTCCGATAAGTATGTCATAAGAGCCAAGTGGTAAAATGTTCAGTTTAATTGTAGTTCTAAAATCAGTCATGTTTAAGATGCATTCTTTTACATAGCAGTTTACTTTCTTCTTAGCCCCAGTAGCTAATTGTACAGACCAAGAATTATCAAACCTTTCAACAGTCAAATTACATTTTTCTACCAGTTGAGGTGAAATATAACTAAGACTAGCACCTGGATCTATTAATATAGTAACTGGGGTTTTGTTAATCATACCTCCTACTTCCACCATGGAAGTTTGATAGTCAGCCTGACGATTTTCCAACGCTGCATTTATTCTGGGCATAGTTCCTGCAAAATCTCCAACCGTCATTTCGTCTTGAACAGTATGAATATTGTTGACTTGTTTCTTTCTGTTTGGGCAGACTGAAGCATAATGTGGCCCATTACACTCCCAGCACTTGACAGGTTCTTTTCGCTCAAAATTTTTGGTGTAGTTTCCATGGTTATTAGGAATCTCTTTGCTGTTTTTGTAATTGTTTGAATGGCTGACAGCTCCATTTTTGTTTCCTTGGAAACTTTTACTGTTAAAGTGGTTCCCGTTTTTGCCATTCTTGAAACTTTTATGGGGAACAAATTCCTTTTTCTTGTACTCGATCAGATTGCTGTTCTTTTTGGCTTTCCAGCTGGCTATTCCCTCTTTCTTTTTATTCTGTTCGTAACAGAAATTTGCCTTGCGCATAGCTTCTTCCAGTGTTTTGGGGTTGTCATATTCAATTCTGTCCTTGATATGATAGGGCAGGCAACTAAGAAACCGCTGTATTTTTGGTTTCTCTTCGACAAAATACGGTACATAACGCAACAGACTTAAAAATTTACTGTTTAAGTCCTTCATCGTCATAGATCCGAGTTTTAGTTCATAAAATTCTTTAGCCCTTTCTTCATAATATTGCTCGGACAGGAATTTCTTCTTGAAATACCTTTTAAAGGTACTCCAATTAACTTCTCTTTCTTTGATCCCTTTGACCCTTTTCAGGTCTTGCCACCATATATCCGCCTTTCCCGAGAGGTTGTAGATGGCCATTCTTGCCTTTAGCTGATTTGAGTAGTTATAGATCTGAAAATACTTTCTCATCCCGGACAACCAGGATTCGGCCTCTTCTCCAGTTTCAGCTTCTCCATTGAAAGTTGGGGGTTTTATCTTCTTAAACTCCCCGGAAATCTCCTCATAGGGCCGGTACTTTTTCCTTTGGTTGTGCAGCTCAGCTTCACTGCTGTCACTGCTAGTGTGATAACTGGGTTGTCCCTTTCTTTCTTCAAATGAGGAACTGCTGTCAGATTTAGTTGGTTTTGTCCTTTTTGACCCTCTTGGATGACTAACTTCTTCTGAGTCAGCTGGTTTGCTCCTTCCTTCAGTCTGAAATTTTTCTATCAATAACTGATTTAGCTGTTCCTGAGTCTTTAGAATTCTTTCATTATCCCTCTTAACTGTTTCCATTTCTGTCTTTAATCCTCTTATGGTCTGCATCAGCTCAGTGGTGTGAGCAGCTTCTTCTCCCGTCTCAAGTTCTTTTGACATCTGTCTTGTCTCAACATTGGGAGATTCCTCCTCAGCATATTCTCCCAGTTTTTCCATACCTGTCTGTAAAATTCAGAAAAGAAAAATTTCTGTTCTGTAGATGAAACCGAAATATATATTAGTATTTTATAAATAAAACAAAATCTTCTTTTATGATCATTGTTTGCGGAAGTTTAGTGGAGTCACATACAGGCCTAGTGTCTGAAACTGAGCTCTGATACCACATGTCAGAACCCGAAATTTCCGAAAAATTTAAAATTTTTATTATAACAATAAATGTTAGTTAATAGCATTCCTGGTCCTGTTTAATTTCAGTAACTAAACATAATCCTGTTTAAAAGATTCTGTCTTACTACAATTGTGATTTTTGTGATTTTAAATGTTGACTGTTTTTGTTTCAAACTGCAAAGGGAGAGTTAGCCATAGCTGACTGGCTTACTTAGCTTATGAGCTAATGCATAAATTGTCTTTTGTTCGCAGGTACCCGGTGTAGTATGGATCATCATAATTTAATTTTCTTTTGTAAGTATCAAACTTCCTTTCCCTGCACTGTATAAACTTAAAGAAGATCTATTTACTATTACTGGTTGTCGTGTAAGACAGTAAAGTTCTTTTCATGAAAATTTATACTTGAATTAAGATTGATAGTCTGCCTCGACATGATATCTCTTATCCGGGACAGTATCATCAGGTTTTGCGATGAATTACAAAGTTTCCCGTCGTATCCATTGCGATATGACATGACCCTATGTTAATGATGTAACTATCACTGTAACAAATTGTTTGTATCATGTTTATTTTCTGCATATAGTGACGTTTGCGTTATGTGATATATTGTCAACTATTACCGGTGATTATTGCTGTGTTCACGTGTTATTAGCATGAGTTGGAGTTGTGACACCTCTAGCGATGTTCCATTATATTCATCTATGCTTCAAGGTCCCAACGTCCACCTAGTATTATTGTTTAACTTGTATCATCTAACTCTGTCTTGGTTTTAATCTATGTTCATGGTATGGACCCGTAGATGAGTTTATATTTAGACATCATGATAATAAATATTGTTATTTTCATTGTTGATTATTTAACAATAGTATCGAGAGAAATATGATGATAGGACATAATAACCAATGTATATCCCATCATATAGTTATGGTAACATTTCAATGTATTAAGTGATATGGAGTTTTCATTTGAAAGTTGACTACATCATTGTTTAAATGATTGTAGGTAGAAATATAATGTGCTCTTGACATTATTCGATGGCTTGGTTTCAATATATATATAATACAATGATTGTTAATCATAAGGGCTTCTCCTTACGTTGAACAAGGTTTACATCCATGCAATGATTTGGAATCGGTGATTAATTAATCGAGCTGCAACAGAACTATAGAGACTCGACCCATATGAACTTGATAAATTAACTGGCTACGTGTTTGATTCTCCTCCTTGCGTTGGTGGATATATAAGCTAACATTGAAACCCTACCTGGTCATTGTCTTTGCCTTCGGGCTCGGGTCGTAAGGGAGAAACCCTCCATGTCTGAAGTCGTCAGTCTGGCACTGTAAAAATGCTATTGCTTAGGTTCTGGTCACGTTGTTTATTTCACTGGAGTTTAAAGTCTTGGCTCTGCTATTGGAGTCTGAAACAGTTTCATTTGTATCCTAGTCTCGTTGTCAGCGCCAATTTTGAATCACCTGCTACTTACAGCTTTCCACTGTCGCTGGGTGAGTTTGAGGCAGGGTTTCGCTGTCGTTTTTATCCCTGAGGTGTTTGTCTACTGGGTTTTGGGAGTGTGCTTCTCGACTGGTTCGCTCACAGCTTAAGGGTTTTGTTTTAAAATTGTTGCCTGTCGTGGCTTTCAATAGAGAGGTACATGAAGTTTCTTTTCTCATCCAACTGAAGAATGTGATGGGGTTTCGCTACTTGTTCCCTCTGGTGGCTACCAGGTTGTCCACGGCTCAGGTAAGATAATGGTTTCACAGTTTTTGGGTTTTTGCAACAGATTGTTTTTATTCACAATAGTATTATAACTCTCGGCATTTGATAATATGATTTACAACTCTCAGCATTCAATGATGTGCAGGTCATGTTATTCTGAAGGTGCACAGGGCTTCATCTCCAGTGCTGGCTCCTCCGGGTAAGCCTGGTTATCCATGGCTGTCTCTCCCTTTGTTGGTTTTGTTGTGCTAGGGTTAAGTCTGGAGAGAAACTCCTGTATAATGGGGTCGTTGATATTCTTGTGACATGGGTACAGTCACCTGTAAAAATTGTTTTGTTTGTAATAGAAAGGGTTTGATACCCCGTCATGTTTATGAAGAACCATATACGGCTCAGACTGTATGAGGCCAGGGGTTTGTATTGTCATTGTAATTGCTATGCGTAGGGTTTTACCCACGCTGTATAAATTAATAGTTACTGTATTTTGGGCCTGTCATGTGGCCGTGTATCATTCTGCGTTTTATTTGAATGACTAGAGTGTTTAAAATATAAGGACTGTTTTGCGTTCTCAGATACTTGCAAGTATGATAACTCTGCTGTAGGTGAGTCCATGTATCTGTCTCTCTGCGTTTTCTTGGATTTTGAATATTTAATAAAAGAATGTTGATGTTTTCAACCATAACTGTAATAGTTAATTAATATAGGGTTAACCTGGCGAGTTGGGGTTCTGTTCCTGGTTTTAAACATATAAATGAAAATGTTTGAGTTAAGTGGTGACTGGAAACGAGTTGTGAAATTTTGATGTTTTTGTTTTAAAGCAATTAACTGTAACTGTGGATGCCTGGACTATGAATGCGATATCCTGTAGGTTTGATCTGTTATAGGAGGCATTTCTATTCTCTTGTTTTCAACCTGTCGACTTAATGTTGTATGGCTACGGCCGTGTTAGGTTACTAACCACTCCCCAGAAGAAATACTGATAAGAAATAAGTCTTATTACAATAAAATAAATGTGAGGGTTTGTAACAGCCATTAATGGCTAAGCTCGTTGATGGTTTCTCTGCGTTTACAATGTTTGAATATAGATAGGACAACCTATGACAGAGCTATGTATTTCATGTAATACAAGCTCGATAGTGAACAGTGATTCTATGCTTATGATTTGGATAATGAAACAATAAAGTCTCTATGTATTAAGACTTGGCTTCGAGCCAGTCAAGATGTTTGTCTAGTATTAAATAACTCTGTTAATCTGTGTTGTGACAACGTGGCTATAAATACTATATTATTAGGTTTAAAAGACAACACAATTTCCAGTTTAAGTGTTTGCTTTTGACTATGATTTGAATAAGATTGTATGGGAAGCTTTTAAACAATGAAACATTGTTGCAATCACATCCTTTGGATAATCGATAACTGTCAATGATATTCTGAGTATAAATAAATAAAATGATATGAGTTTTGTTCTTCTTTAGCTCGATGCAGAGACTAACCTGTATCTATAGTTGGCAGAATTATGAAACAGATATATATATACCAGTATATTGCTCTAAAAGAAACTATTCCTGTACATTCTCTATTGGGAAATATTTCACAGTAATTCTAAGATTTGTCTATGTGTCTGTTCTTATGACTGTTTTAAGGAGTATATTTCTGGAATGACTATTGTTTAATATTCTGTCTATTATTTAACTATTAATAGAAGTTCTAGAAATAATTACCATGATATCCGATTACTGTAATAGTAACAACATATTCTGTATAAAATAATTACTCTATTTAAGTGATAGTAGGAAAAATTCTAAGACATATGAGTTCTGCAAATTCTACCAAAAGACATTACAGAAATACTACTTTACTGAAAATAAATACAGTTCAAAACACAGTTGAGATAGTCCATTCTACATTTAAATTTATTAGATAAACAACAGGAAGAGTGGCAGAACCTGTATCTCTGGTAGACAATAACAGCAATGGGAGGCTGTTCCTCCCTACCAATTCCTGGAGAGTGCCCAGACAGCACTTCTCAGGACCCCCGAGCTTGCTCTGGTCTAACTGGCTGGAATCTAAGTACGGTCAATAATTCCCTCAGCCAAAACAGCTATACTGGAACCAAGTTACTGCAACTTCCTGCTCAAAACACTTCCTTACTATTTTCCCACTTCCTCAATGGGACTCCTGAATAGCATTCACCTGAATGTATTCTCCCTCTAGAACAATTGCTGAACCCCCAGCTCAGTTCATTGAGTAGTATTTAAAAGATTGCCTAGGTCTTAGTTGGGCTAACTGTCATTAATGAGCCACCTGCTCAGATTCCACTTTCTTGGGGAATCATGACCCCAAAATATAGGGAAGTTGCCACCTGCAACTCAGGAAGTGTTTGAGGATGCTGCCACTTGTCTTTTGTCCTTCCACCTAATTCCATCCACCAGTTAGACCAGTAACCTCTTTTAACAGCTCTCCCATGCTGTTGTCTCCATAATTTATTTATTAATAATAATTATTCAGAATTTACATTCCTTTTTTGGAGACTCTGCTGAGTCATCCATTTCTACTTAGCATTAAATTTAACATAATGTTCTCAGGAATATTTAAAAATAATTACATTATTTTAATAAAATTGGGGTATGTGACACACTCACTATCTTTCCTCCATGAATGGATACATATTTAGCGTCCCAATACATGAAAACTTCCCTAGAGAGTATATTCCTGATTAATCGTATCCTTGGATCCTCTCTCCTACTTAGTCATTAGTTTTCAATTTTGAGCTTTTGCCTTTTGTTTTAAACTTAGATTTTATTTTTATTTTTCTATAGTTGCACATTTTTTTAGCGTTGTCATTTCTTTATCATTTAGATAGATTTTATTTTTACAAAGTAGTTAGAAAATGTTGAGCACTCTGGTTTTCTTTTAATATTTTGAAATAAATTGGTTACTAAAACGATCTGTGAGAAGGGTATATTTTGTTTCTTATGTGCTTATTGTTGATTAATGATATGCACCAACGATTTTGTGGTTCTCAAGCACTCATTTCATGAGAGCACTTGTCCCCCATGGAGCCAAATTTTATACCATTTTATGTATGGGGATTTATGCCCATATTTTTGCTTCAAAGATCAGGTTGAGATCTAGATTTCATTGCACTAAAATGTGATCAATGATGAGATACCAACAATTGATGTCATGTTATTCCTTGAGATGATGCCATGTTATGTACTCATTGTGATTCCATGTCATGCTTGAGGATTGATTTATGGATTATTCTTTGGATTGATGATGTACTGTAAACTGATGCACGTTACTTCACAATGATTGATTATTGATGAGTATAGCTAGTTGTCATGTTCATAGGCTAATATTGAGTAGAGTATGTTTTTTTATGTACATACCATTATCTAACAGCTTGTGGTCATTACAGGTATTATAAATCTCCTTTGGATGCACACTCAAACTTACCTCATCTCCATACCACTCCACTTTGGTCTCAAAATACCATCTGTTAAAGGACAATAGACCACCCGATAGCATTCGCAAGTAGAAATTTGTATACTGCGGAGAAGAACTATACGACCACGAAAAGGGAAGGGTTGGCGATGATCTACACCTTACATAAGTTTAGACACTACCTATTAGGGGGCCACTTTAAAATGTTCACAGATCATTCAACACTTAAATACCTGGTGAATTTGGGGGGGAATCTGTTGATGGCTGTATTCTTCCAATAATTTGATTTTGAGATAATTGTAAATCCTGGGTGATTAAATGCAGGACCAGACCATCTATCATGGATAGAGTCTGGAGAAGAGCCAAGGAACATCAATGACGGATTGCTCGATGGGTGCGGATGAACCTCCATGGGAAGACCTCCACCATCGATCATCTTTCCTTCCCCTGCTGGATTTTGCAGAGAACAACATCACCACCATTTTTACACCATATGACTACCCTTACCCTCAGTCCCCGATACTCACGTGTCATACAGACAATGAGGGAAACTTGGCAAACATTGAAGCCACCACCCCAATTGACATATCGGTTACCCCTGGTGTAGTGGAACATATTCGTTTAGGCCATAAATGTTCCCCTAAAGAGATTACTACTTTTACGTCCTTATTCAAGCAATTCTGAGACGTGTTTGCTTGGACCTACGAGGAAATTCCCTGGATAGACCCTGTTATTGTTTCACATGAAATCAAAACCTATCCCGATGCTAAATTAATCCGCCAAAAGTTATGACCAGTACACCCTCGAAAAACTGCGGCAATCAAGGCAGAAATTGAGAAGCTCTTGAAGGCTGGCTTTATCTACCCTGTTCCATTAACAGAATGGGTCTCAAATGTCGTCCCTGTGGCTAAGAAGCAAGGCACCATTCGTGTCTTTGTTGATTATCGGGATTTGAACAAGGCTTGTCCTAAGGACAACTACCCCACTCCCTTTATCGATCAGATCATAGACAATTGTGACGGAAGTGTCATCTTTTCATTCATGGATGGATTCTCCGGTTACAACCAGATTGAGATCCACCGGGCCGACCAACATAAGATAGCTTTCATTTATCCTTGGGGCACATTTTCTTATCGCAAGCTCCCTTTTGGTCTCAAAAATGTTGGTGCCACATTCTAGCGGGCCATGTCATATGCTTTTCATGATGTGAAGGACTTCATGGAACCTTACCTTGATAACCTACCTGCCCATTCACGGCAGCATGAGTTCCACATTGATCATCTGATGGTCGTATTCCTCATATGTAGGCGGTATAACATCCTCCTGAACCCTCACAAGTGTATCTTATGCGTCGAGTCCAGACGCCTCCTAGTTTTTATCGTTTCGAAGGACGGGACCCACATTGATCCCTTGAAGGTGGAAGCCATTGTTGCTCCCCCACCTCCTACTGACGTTACAGAACTACAAAGTTTGCAAGGGAAGGCAACTTACCTATGACGTTTTATCTGTAATTTCGCTCAAAAGACGCAGGGTTATATGAGACTACTCAAGAAGGACATCCCGTTCATTTGGGACGATCAAGCGCAACAATCCTTCGATAGTCTGAAACATGCCATTACACATGCCCCTGTGCTCCAACCGCCCAATTACTACAAAGATTACATTCTTTATCTTGTCGCTTCTGCCACCACGATCACCATGGTCTTGGTGCAGGACGAAAAAAACGCCCAGGAACATGTGATATTACCTAAGTAAGGGTCTTATTGACTATGAAACTCGTTACTCACATGTCGAGAAACTTGCTCTCACGGCAGTCATCGTCGTCAAAAAGTTCTGTCATTACATATTGCTCCGCACCACCACCATCATCGCCGACTCGAACCCCATGTACCGCGTTCTCACACGCCAAGTACTTGGGGGCAAGTATTCACGCTGGATTGTGATACTTCAGGAGTTCGACCTCCTCTTTAAGAAAGCTAAGTCTAAGAAGCCTTTGGTGTTTTCCGAGCTCATCTTTGATCTTCCCCATGTCGATTTAGGATCTAAGCCCAATGATTATCTTCCAGATGAATCATTGTTCCTTATCAGCATGACTGACCCGTGGTATGGAGATATTACCTTATATCTCCAAACCCAACGTTTCAACCCCCAACTGTCTGGTGATGACCGTCGTCGAATACGCCACCACGCAAAGTATTACCTGATCATCCGTGATACCTTGTACTGTCGGGGTATTAATTATGTTCTTTGATGTTGTTTAACACATGAGGAGGCTGAACATGTCTTGAATGATTGTCACTTTGGGGCTTGAGGCAGTCATCTCTCTGGGATGGATACAGCCCAAAAGATACTACGCGCGGGATATTACTGGCCATCCATCTTTAAAGATTGCATTAAGGCCGTTAAAAAATGTCCCCCATGCCAGCATTTTCAAATGAAAAAGCACACCCACCCAACCCTGTTACACCCGGTTATTGTCGTTGGCCCCTTTGAAAAATGGGGCATTGAATTCATGCACTATAAGCCTACCTCGGCCGGGGGGCATGGTTACGTCATAGTAGCCGTGGATTACTTTACTAAATGGGTCGAGGCTATGCCTACATACAATGAAGACGGCAAAACCGCCGCACTCTTCATGTTTAGTCATGTTATTACACGGATCGAAGTTCCACAAGCCATAGTCACTGACCATGGATCTCACTTTCAGAACCACATGGTAGATGAATTGAGCGCCATATTGGGTTTTCGTCATGAAAACTCAACCCCTTACTACCCACAGTCCAACAGACAAGTAGAGGCCATCAACAAGGTCTTGAAAACCATGATTCAATGCATGGTGGGTACACACAAGTCTAACTGGCACAACATGCTCTTTTCTGCACTATGGGCATACCAAACCTCCATTAAGACTGCCACCGGATTTACACCGTTTCAGTTAGTTTATGGATTGCAGGCAGTCCTACCAATAGAGTGCGAGATTCCATCACTCAAACTCGCAGTCGAACTTCTGCCGAACACCACTACCGAGGAAGAGCGATTCCTTTACCTAACAAAACTTGACGAGACCCGCCGCAATGCTTCTCTTGCCAACGAGGCACACAAGAAGCACATTAAGGCACAATACGATAGGTCGGTCAAACCCCGCATCTATAACGAGGGTGATTTGGTCCTCACATACGACCAAAGGCACGATAAGCTGGGGGCAGGTAAGTTCGATTCCATGTGGCATAGACCGTACATAGTGAAACATGTTTTGGAGAAGGGAGCCTATGAACTAGAGGACTATGATGGGATATCTTTGGGTGAGCCCCGCAACAAGCTCTACCTGAAGAGGTACTATGCCTGAACCTTTCACGCATAGATATCTTGTATATATTGTACATAGCGTGTGTGTTTTTTGTGGTGTGACGCTTTTGTTTTAGTGTTTCTAGGTCTTGTTTCGTTGCTTATAGCATGTTTTGTCTACATGTGTAGATGGCAACTTGATACGGATTCGCGGACGGCGCCAGCCGGCATACCCATAACCATGCTTTGGCAGCCTGGGTACTTTATTCCCCAACCGGCGATCTCATTAGCTCAGGAGGAATTTTCCTAGGATTCGCAACCAACAACTTCGTAGAGTATCAGGCGGTGATTGGAACCCTAACCGACGCTCTTTCCTTGGGTATGAACCATGTTGTTATCCATTTGGATTCGCAACTAATGGTTTCTCATCTCAACCGGGTCTACGCTATTTGCGACCCCACTTTACTCTGTCTCTTCCGACGAGTCCGTCTTCTGGAAATCTCTTTTGAATCTATTCAATACCTGCACATTCCACGAGACATGAATACAATTGCTGACTCGATGGCCAACTTCATTTTAGATTGGTACATTGCACACACATAACATATTCATAAAAATATAAAAATAGACATAACATGTAAATCATCCATTGTATAAGCAAACATGTAAGACAAGATCTCATAATTCACCATTATAACACAAAATGTATAAAACCGTCGATAATGTATGTATATATATATCAATCGATACAAAATGGTAGTGCTGATACAAAAGTCTGAAGCATGCTAAGCTTCCAGTAAGAGTTAACTCTACAAAAAATCTAAAGCCTGTAAGCTTTCAATGTATACATATATAAGCCATGTGCCTAAACTCTACGCCGCACTGCCCTAGGCCACTCAGCTTCAGGATGAGCATGGTAACAGGCTACGGCCCTCCCCACCTTTTGGAGCAGCGTGTCGAAACGAGCTAATACCCCAACAATCAACTCCTAATAACGGAGGGGTAGGTCATGCACAGTAGGCTTTGGGATATCTGAGGTCATCCTATGGAGTTTCTCCCCAATCGCCTCTTGCTCCTCAAGAGCATCACGGACCGCGGGCTCCATCTCTAGCGCTCCTCCTCTCCGCACGAGGTGAGAGACTCCAAGTGGTCGCTCTGGACCCACATCTGCAAGAAACATGTAAACGTCATCAACACTACTACAAAAAAAATCATAAAATGCATAAAATATAAAAACTCAAGCAGTTGTTCTTACCAATGTCGCCCCACTGTGCCCCCTCAGGAAGCACCATGTCTGGGTCTCCTCGGAAGTCTGTACCAGCATATGGGTAATCCTCCACCATGAGGATCTGTCCCTGCAGCCACGAGAAGAACCCTGTACCAAAACTGATTATGGGACCCCCGCCACCATGGCGAGTCATCACCTCTGTCCATCTCATCATGTGAGGATCACATACATCCCGATCCTCGAAGTCCACTTGTGGGCGAAAGTGAGGCACCCACTCCAGCATAAAGGATACCAATACCGAACCATACAAAAACTACTTCAGCGCCCCATGTTGGCATTTGGTCAACTGGTCTCGGAGGCCGGTGAGAAGCCCCTCGCACCAGTTAAACACAGTAGGAGTCATGCACTCCTCTGCATACATCATTTGCGATTTTCTCGCTAAGTGAGCAGATCGGCTACCAGCAACTCACACAATGGTAAAGAGTACCACTCGAAGAGCCTGGTCCTTGACATCCTTGATGGGAATTTTCCCACCGACCATCGCAGTACCCGGAGTACACCACTGATCTATCATGTCCTCAACCGAGCGACCACTACCTCGTGATCCGGTCAAGGACACAGAGCTCCCTCGCCGGGATAACCCTGTCAAAAATTAGATGTCCTCGACATCCATGGTAAGCGTGTGCTCACCTATCTGGAAGTGCTGCTGAATAGGGTCCCAACATTGGACCAGGTATGTCAACATTAATACTTGGGATCTCATCCCCGACACTTGAAAATACTTGAGTAGCCCACAGTTCCTCAACGCTGCAATACATTGTGGATTATTTTCCACTTGCATATCTTCGAGCTCATACTCGCGTTCCCGCCACTCAAGAACCATTGTGCTTGCTCCGAACCTGTCAAGAAAGACATTTTAACACCTTTAGAACTTTTCCCAACTTTTAAAAAGTTTTTATTTTTGCTAGGTTTTGAGTTTAAATTGGAGGTTTGTGCTGACACAGAACGTCCATGTGGACAGTGCGTCACGCAGATCCCGAAAGGGCAACCTACGCCGACCCGTGAGCGCAAATACCCCAACCCAACATGCCCAAAACCTACCTAAATGCAAGAAAAAACAAGTTCTAAACCACTAGAAAGTTAAAGAGACAAGTTTAGGGTTACCTGTTGCTGACGACACCTGAAATGATGGATCACAGCTCCCGGAATCAGCAGAAGAAGAACGGCTCCAAAGGGCACTTTTCACCTCTCCAACTTGGTAAAAAACAAATAGTAATTCTTTTTAATATTTACCCCTATTTATATTGAAAAAGAGCATATTCCCTTTTTAATTTATTCTAGAATGGGTTATTTTGCTATAGTTGGGATTGTTTATATCCGGTTAATCATTTTTGACCTAGTTTCAAGCTTGCAGGTGAAGTCTAACACCACTTTGATCCAGTTTTTCACAGTCATGGTCTTTTTGCGTAATTTCTCAGGTATGAACACTCATAGAGCGTCTTTTTGTCATTATTTCGCTCATTAAATACAAATTATTAATGACAACCGAGCTGACTCTTTGTTCTTTCTCGTGCTCGTTAAACGATGAGAATAAGTCACCGAGTTATAGTTGATCATTTTTTTGGGCTCGTTAAACTCCTACGAAAAAGGAACCCCCCTAGAGTTTTTCTTTAAGCTCATTTCAAGCTCTCTAAATATGAAAAAGATCGCCAAGCAAACTTGATGCGTTCACGCTTGTAAAAGTATTTGAATGATCGTCTCTCTGGTGATAGTTTACCCCTTTTTAGACCAGGGGGCACTACTTACGAAAAAGGAATACTCCATCCAATCGTGACTGGAAGAGTCCTCTCTCACATTGTTTTACCCTTTTCTGAGCGAAGAGGCTAACTGTATGAAAAAGGACCTTTGGAGTCTTCTTTAGTTCTTTTCAGACTCTCTAAACATGAAATGACACTGAGTTTGCCTTCTATGGACTCGCTAAAACTCAACATTGAAGGGCCTGTCATGGGACAAACCCCTCCTTTCCCAGGTTCGGAAAACATTTGGGATTGGACTCATCTATGAGATGAGTTATACCGAGCATCTAGTTACCCTCATCAAGCTCGTTAAAAACACATGAGGCACTCATCAATCATGATGGCGAAAAAGGAAAGTTTTTTGTGTTACATCTTTACCTGTGGCAGTACTTAGTCGTTCTTGAACATGGCACTCATTTGCATTTGCATTCAGTACTTGTCCTCGAGTCTTGTTAACTTCATGAGTCCTAGTGCTCCTTTGGATCATCCGAAGAATGCTTCCACCATTAGTTGCATTAGGAGTTGGCGTCATTCTCGTCATGTCAATACTGCCAAGTCATGCCATGCGTATGTTTAAGATACATTCACCACTCATCATTTGCAGTCAGTACACCTTGCATCATGTCGGTCTACTCTAAGTCAGTCTCGCATGTTACTATACCATCCGATCTACTCCAAACATCTGTTATCGAGTTTCGCATCGATGATGGGGGATTCATCATGACCCTCCTTTGACAGATTCATCCTTGTCAACTCCAACACATCATCCGAGGACTGAATCTAGAAACCAATCAAGTACCTTGGGCCTGCATGCCTTAGTGGCAGGTTACCTCACTTTCGACATGAGTTTGCATCATTGACTCTTGATTGAAATATTAAGTCAAGCGTTCGACTTCAACTCATTCATTCGTGCTTGATGATATGTACTATGATACCTTGGGGATCATTGACATTAATGGTGATTTCCCTCGTGCTTGTTAATGGTATACATCAATGACCGGTAATCAAGTGGTTTCTACCATGTTCGACGTCAAGACATTTGTAATCACATGGATAGATTCGTATCCTTGCGGGTTCGGCTTGAAGACCCTGAGAGTCATCTTTTACCCAGGCTGCGATGGAGATTGTTTTGAGTTATATCACACGGATCCACTTTGTATTGGTCGTGGTTGTGTTATCATTTCATCATGGAACTATGCTTGTGTCTAGTAGCCATGATTGTGTTATGTCAGTCTTTACTACTATGGATCTGCATTGTATTGGTCGGCAGCCATGTTATGATTCATACGAGACTGTATTCTCAGATTCAGTTGTACTGCAGTAGCATCTTCTATCCGACAAGTCCTTGCCATCCTTCTATCAAAGCATTTCACTTGTCTAGTTATATCAGCTTAATGCTTTGGGGGGCATTTTGTTACACCTAAAATCTCACCATCATGAACTTAGTACCTCAATCCCTGAAGTTCCATGATCAAGTTAGTCAATTAGAGCAAGTTGATATCCTTTATCCACATTCCTAATTAGGCCGGCACATGTTGTCTTTGGGCAAGAAGCACCGACGCAGGTTGTCCTCATGCATCCTGCACCGGATTCAGTTTTATGAGATAAAGGTAGCTTTCGAGCAAATTCTAGAAGTTGGATGAAGTGGATCTATATCCCTAACTCCTAGGTGAGCTGGCCTTCCATTCCCTAGCCTTGAGGAAATATCCCTTAGCCCTCTCCCCATGATCCTCGACCTACTCTATCCACTTGGTCCTATAAATACAAGAGCCCTCTCCATTCCAAAGGGAGGAAGGCTATAACATCCATATGCTGGTGAATTAAGCTTAGGAGATCATCATCCATCCATTGGAGGCACCCATTTCTCCTTAAAGGCATTGGCTTGGCTTGTCGGAAGAAGATTGCAATGCTGGGGCTTGGTTGTAATCCTCACTCTTCTATGTATTTCCACTTTTTATACAGTAATACAAAACTCTTTCCATAAATGTCTTGTTGTTCATTGATATTTATAGTTTACTTCCTTAACCGTTTACTTAGAACAATTATTGTGTAGATGTACTATTATTGCTTGTTTGTCTCTTGCATGTTCTGGCAGGTCTTGCAGCTTCGGATTTGACGACCGTGGAAGTTGGAGAGACAAAGGAGAAAGAGATCTACAGATTTGAAAGGTAAGATGTCTACATATCTCAATCTCTAATTGGATCTAGGAAGGTAGATTTGTATTCTGTCTGATTTGTTCTAGATTCGCATTGAACTAGGGAGATCATGCCTTAAGTTCGCTTTCGGTAGATTGTCCGGTAACAATACACTCTTGTCATCATTATTCAACTAATTGAAGACTTTGGAAGCAAATTTTATCCTTTCAAACTTGTTTTCAAGCACATATGGACCAATAGGCAATTATTAATGCTTTTTCCTAAGTTCCAAATTAAAAAAGCCTAAGTATAATTCCGATGAGATTGTAAATGGCATATTCATATCTGATTTTGGCATGGGATTAATTGGTATGTTATTCATAGAAATCATGGACATCATCCAAGGCATTTACGCACCATATTGCTCATGATTTCATCACCTACATGGATTAATAGGCAATTATTAATTAGATTTCTTAGTATGATTTTAAAAATTCCCAAGTATGGTTGAGCAAAAATTAAACATAGCGGGAAACTCAAATTTGATAATTTGGTGAAGTGAGTCCTTCTCAATGGTGACGAGGATGATCAATAAACAATTTGAGGAGAATTTACTCATGTTTTGGGGCCCCACTCAACAAGTCGATGTGGGGAGGGCGCACTTATTCTAGATGGGGGTGAATTGCTCTTTCTCAGCTCTTCACATATGCTTCCATCCTTCTAACTCAACATTCCACCTCACTTGGGAATCATCATCACCATCTCCACACAACATTTGGATCTTCACAAGATTTTGTTTGCCCCCTCAATGTTCCATCTTAGGTAAGTGCACCCCACATGAGAGGGGCGAATTGGCCAATTGTATAATCATCATTTGAAGATGTAATATGAACCATTGATTTGTAAATGAGACTCAAATGAAGATCTCAACTGTTAATCTCTTTACATTAGGTATTTTGAGCCCCCTCTTGTTCAATAAAAGAGGTAGTGCTACTTCTTTGTTGAGGATCAATTTCTAGAATGAGAATAAAGCTGTAACATTTGCAGAAATTTCTTGTGTACCTTGTATCTTTGGTGTGTTTGTGATTTTGACTCTTGCTCTCTTGTGGAGATTTGATGGTAATTTATATTCTTAGTTGAGGTATTATTGTTCATTCTTCTTTCTCATATGTGGTTTTGAATCTCATATTGTTAGTAACCTTTGATATCAAGATAATCAAAACGCTAGCTACTCGCGCTTTAAGAATTTGCGATAAAGACCACTTAGAAGGAGAATTGGAACATAGAAAAGGTCTTTATAAGCAATGGATACAATGGAAAGCAAATTAATGAAACAATTAAAAAAGCGCGTAAGGTTAAAACGGATATTCGGGGAAAAGACAACTGTGTTCCTAAGACTACTCTTCCCTACATCCATGGTACTACTGACAAAATTGTGACGATCCTAAGGAAGAGAAACATAAGTGTTGCTTTCTCCCCTCCTAACTCCCTAAGAAACTTTCTAGACACTACTAAGGATCCTATTGACAAAAAACTCCAAAAAGGTGTTTCTAAGATACCCTGCTCTTGTGACAAGAGGCACATCATTGAAACAGGTCGCTCTATTAAGGTCAGGCTAAAAGAGCACATCGTTGACATTCATCATAATCGAATTAAGAATTCTGCTGTTGTTGAGCATTGTGACAATACTAATCACCATATTTGCATCGAGAACACGAAGGTTTTGGCGACCATCCCTCACTATTATAAAAGAAAAATTAGGGAAGCTCTTGAGATTGAGAAGCATGCGAACAATCTAAACCGGGATGATGGCCTAAAGTTAAAAGAAGCTTGGAAACATGTTGTCCATGCCATCATAATTAACCCTACCTCTCGAATTCAATATCAATGAGTAAGGCCGACCTTAATAATTGGTAGAAATTCACAATGAGTGCATTGTAATTATATATATTAGCTCATTAAGAGAGGAGTCATTTGAGCTTAAACTCTCCTGATGATGAACCCAGATTAGGGTTTGAAATGACGTTGAGAAGAAAAAGCATACCGCAGATTTCCAGATTTTTAATTTTAAAACTGCGTAAAGAAATGGTAAACCAAACCTTTGAGATTTCAATAAGGGAGTTAAATTTAGAAATTGATTGAGCAATCCTCCATTTAAGATTGTGTTTCTCTTATCCATTATATGATTATTAACTTGTTGGTGGCTGAGAATTGTTGATTTGGACTATCATAGTGACTTCCCTGTCATAGCTTACCACTTGCAAGTTGTAGCAAGAAGATTTTCAAGGGTGAACTTAAATTTGGAAGGGTTTCATGGAATTCCTGGAGCTTTCGGGGACCTAGGCATCTCTCCATTAGAGCGTCATTGAAAAGGGGTGAGTTGACTCCATCACCAAAGGATAAAGGTACATTACCGGGTACTCATATCTAGTTTTTCTTCCACTCTTTCAAATTTCTCTTATGTTTTAAGTTTTTCAACCACTAGGTTAGCTTGCATTTTTAGACTAAGAGCATTTGTTTTCGTGGGAAAATCTGCATCTAAAGTGCATATCATAAAAAATTGAATATAGTATAAAGCAAGAAACCTAGGAAAGGCATAAAAAACTTATATATATGCAAAGCATTTAGTCTAAGATTTGTTTAGTTTGCTTAGCGTGCATTTTCTTGCTTGTTGTTCACGAATTTTATACTAAAAATCATTAAACCAACAAGCTATTTCTTGTTTTCAGTCATTTTAAACATCAAGCCGACACCTTTAAATCACACCCATCTACAGAATTGAGTATACATTTGGATGATAAACCTAATCAAACCTTAACTTAGTCTTGGTAGATAATATACTAAACACCACATAAAATGTACCCAAACCCTAGTCTAGGCACACTAAATCTAAATTGACAACTTGGACTCACCGAGGATGGATTTGAAACACCTGTGAGGCTTATTGGAAGATGGACTCAAGGTTATTACTTCGACAATTGCACATTCGAGAGTGCATCACACCTGGGTAGACTCCTTTGGCTAAACCAAAGGCTTCAAGGCAATGACCCCGAGAATTATGTGGTAATTCCATTGCTTATGGTGCAGTACTGGAAGTAACTAAACCAATGGTAAACTGATTTAAATATCCCCAACTTGTTATGGAAGTTATTACACTTGATATACAAACGTTTGCCTGAAAAGAAAGTAACTAGGAGCAAGGTACAGAACTTGGACTAGTGGTAGAGACACTTTCCAAATGAGTTCAAATGGCATTAAGGGATCCCTAATTTTTGTTTTGTGAGTGTGGATAGACACAAATACTCCTAGTTTAGCTAAATGGACCTTTCGATAAGAATTTAGAAGCACAAAAAACAGTTAATATCTTCAAATAGAAAAATTGCTAGATTTCTTCTTCAATAGAGCAAGCAATGAAACATTGACTTTCAAATAGCACTCAGTGGTCACGAATTCTAAAATAAAAATTATAGATGAGGCCAAAAACATGCCATTGAAAAGCCACAAGATTTAATCAGACATGTCAAGGTGCATTTAACAACCAATGATAGCATAACTTGAATCATATCATAGATTCACTGGCATTTGTAACATAGAAGCAGGAATAGAGTGTTTAAGAGAAATGAGTGGATATTTTACTATTGGATCTAATAAATACGCATAACTACATCAGATTGCATCCCTCATATTGGACATGAAAAACAACTATAGATCACATGGGGGCGCAATTCATCAATCTCCCTCTCTCTACTACTACAAAATACTGCTAATTGAACACTATTGATTATGAAACTATACTGCACCAAACTGTAACTTGAACCCATTATTATGGAGCTTAGATCATACCTGCAAATAAATTTAATGGCTGCAATTTCCTCCATGAAAAGGACTAGGTGTCCTCTTCCTCAAACTCTAACAAAAGGATCTCACAATCTCTCAGTTGGATCACATGATTACAAAGGGGCGCATCACCTAATGCTAGCAAGGGGCACACCACCTAAGCCTCTGAAAAGCTTAGAGCTCTTCAAGATCACAAAGATCACAAAGTAAAAATGCCAAAATATCCTCAATTGGGGTGCTCATCCTTCTTTAATAAACATCAGATAGCTTTTTCCTCCTTCAATCTTGAAATTCGAATTAGAGGTGATGAGCTTGATTTTTGGGCAAGTTACACTATCATGTGGACCCACTCTATCCTCAAATGCACCTCACTGGCTAAAATTAGGTCTCGTAGATTTTATGAGATCCTCGGGTGCTTTCTTGGTTGTTCCTATTCCTTTTTATTAGCAAAAATCTGGAGACTTCTACCTTTCCCTCTTTTCAGCTGCTTTCTTGCTTTTCGACTACTTTCCTGCTTTTCCACTGCTTTCCTACTTTTCAAATGATTTCATGCTTTGAGGATGCTTTCCTGCTTGTATTCTATTTTCCCTGCTTTGTCATAGATTCCTTGGGTCCACTTTATCTTTTCCCTCCAATCTTCTTAGGCACCACCAAATAGTCAATATTCTCTTGTAAAATCATAAATAAAATATTGATAAATAATTATTTATGAGAGAATTGGTCCTTAACTTATTTATCTAATGCTATTTGAGCCAATATTATTTGTCCTTGCAAGCAAATTCGAATTGGATGTGCATACTTTCACATTAGGAAGATATTTCTTCATTTCCTTTACCACTTGACTCATAATTGCACCTGCAACATCAATTCCTCTTTCACATAGGTTAGGAGTTTGTACTTTCTACTTGGATTTCCCACTTGTAATCCTTTCCAACCTTAGGATTATTTTCATCAATAATTTCGACCACATGGATATTTAGCTTAATTGGTGAGTCAACCATAGCCCACAATCTCCTTCATGTGCTTACCTTGTCCATTTAGCTCCAATTTTGCATTATTTCCAACTTTGGACATTATACTCAGCAAATGTTTGACCCTTAGCATCAATTTGACAAACTATCATGAACATGGTTAAGTGACTTAGGCCATTGTGGTCCTTAGCGAAATTTGGGGATATTACACCATAAGAACATTGTGACATCATTTCATTTAATCTATGGATATTTAACCCCCGGAGACAACTATTGATCATCATCATCTTAATCACCATCCTAGATACTAAAACTTGTCAAAATATACATTTTAGAGTAGCTTGCATGTTTGTTACATATCATCTTCTAGAGTTACTCTAGCAAATGTTTACATAAGAGGTGCTTATATCATTCATATTCGAATCCCTTGGATCATCCTTAGAGTGCCACATTTAACCACTTTTAATTATCTTAGGCATTATGTCAACCTCAGAAATCGATCAAGTGAAGTATTATGGGAAAGTTGGTATCTTTTGGAAAGTACCCAAAGAAACTTGGTTGGGGACACCTCTCATGGTTAGCTTGGGTCTACTTAGGTGGATCTAGGAAACCTAAAGAGGGAGGACCCTGCCCATGTGACACTTAGGGGTAGTTCCCTGAGGTTCTTCTAGGTTATTAGCCGATTACTCCTTGCAATCCAAGGACTACTAGTTTGTGCGACAACAACAACCTTGTGGTTGTAGTAGTTGTATGGCACAAAGGGGGTCCTTTGTCCCACAAATAAGAAAGTCTTACACATTAATTTGGGGTTTGGCTAAGACGTGACCTTAAAATTAACTTATTGTCATTATTATATAATATTTCAAATTAATTTTTATTAATTTCAATAAAAAAATATAAGGAATAGAAAAAAGATTCTATAATTATAAAATCTATTGGAAAATGCTACGAGATAGGGATATTCGGCTATTATTATCTCTTATTTATGTTTTCACATACATATACATGATACACAAATGAGGGAGGAGAAGGTAAAAAAAACAAGCATTATTACTTCATAACCAATCAACCATTGTATTAGTGTAAATATACTACTTACAAAGGTATAGGCTTGATTTTGATTATCCATAACTAGGTTTGATATAAAACACTAACCCTTTTTTCTAAGAAAAAAAAGAATTATATCTAATATTTCTAGTAAGAAATCAAAATAGACATTGACTAATCCCCAGGGCTTTCAGTTCACAAAATTTCAAATAGTCTTTGTCCTATTATTCATCTACATATTACAATCTTCCATGGACAAACTTTTCCCTTTCTAATAGGTCTTTTTGAACAGTTTCTAACAAAACAAAAACAATCCAAACATAGTTCTACATTTTACATTCTTCCATTGACCTTTCCAAGAGGTATTTTTAAAGCAATTCCATCGGTACAAAATAGTCCAAACAAAGTTCTACATTTTACAACCTTCCATCAGTACAAACTAGTCCAAACAAAGAAGAGGGGTAGACACCCAAACATGACTTTCCAACAAGCCTAGATTATTAGAGCATTTAAAGATTGAAACCATATTTTTAGACAAGAGGTTAGCACCTCTAAAGTCTAGATCCAACAAAGTACCTTCTTGCAAGGAGAGTGCATGTTTTGAAAGAGATTTGCCTTGTAGATATGGGAAACGAAAATGAACTCAAATTGAAGCTCTACCTCCAAGATTATTTGAATAATAGATCCCATAGCTAAATTTGTAAGCTTCCTAATACCTTTGTCTACAACTATTTTTGTAAGTAACCAAAAGAAAAAATATCAGCTCTATTGTTTGTCCCTAACCAACTTCATGTTTTAAATAAAATTAATGTAGAGAAGAAAAATATAGAATCACACCAGACCCAACTTTACTTGGGTTTCCTTGATAGGCACCATCAAAGAAACCCTGGGAAAAGGAAGAGTTTACGTTGGTTGTATTAAAAACCAAGGAATTGTTTTGCGAGGGAGACTTCCAACATTCTCTACAAGACATTCTAATGGAATGTGTAACTTGTCCTATAGATAAGGAAAGATCTTGAAACAAAATCTTATTTCTATACGACCGTAGGCCCCACAAAACACAACAGGGTAAAATTATTTGCTTTGAAACAAACTTGTTTGAAATCCACATTTGAAAAGTAACTTCCAAAGTTCCTTGGTTTTAGGAAATTGTATATTTGACAAACAATAAAATTTATTTCCATATTGATATCGCGAAAGGATAATTTACAAAGAAATGATCCACCAATTCATGGTCTTGCTTGCACATGACACATCTATTAGGACCATGCCATCTCCTTTTTGGGGCAATGTCCCATGAAAATCCTCATTTGATAGAACTACCCATAAAAAAGTTATAGTTTTTAATGGGATTTCTAATTTCCAGATAAGGAACCACTACCAAGCCTTAACATTTCTTAGGTCCGCCTCTAACAAATCATCCACCAAGGCTTCATATACTAGCTTGTGAGTAAGAGACCCGTGAGATTTATTCTAAGACCACCTAAAATCATCCTCCTTACATTGAAGAACGATTGCACAGTGCTTGACCAAAGAAGTGTAAATGGGCCATTCCTTGACAATATTTATGGGTAGGTTTAAATCTTCAGCTGAAAACCATCCCCTAAGCCTCACTTTTTTAGAAGCATCTGCAATTGCAATCTTTCTCAATCCCTTGGAGTGTAAGTCTTCTAATAACGAGGGAGATAATATGAAATTTCCATGACAACCTATCCAAGGATCTTCACCTAATCTGACTTTTTCACGTCTTTCAATCAGTCAAGCTACCTAGGAGCCAAAAATAAGGAAAACTTTGACTAGACATTTCTAAACTATTGATGCACCCTTTGGATCCAATCTTAACTAGTCCTCTACAATATTGCCTCCAAGATACTTTTCCTTCATAACTTTTGCCCACAAACTATCAATAAATAATGACCTCCAAGGATTTTTCATAGTTAGATCTTGTTAAAAAACAAAAACCCCAACTCACTGCTTCTTTTGGCCTTGATAGCTTGGGCCATTTTACCAAGGGTGATACCTTTATTTTCTTTCTTACCTAAAGCTAAATCATTTTTCCTAATTTTTTCCAAGATTCATTTTGGAACATGTGCAATTGGAAACCGCTAAACAACGATACTTTCAAGGACAATTTTAACCTTGACCAAACTATCTCCTCTTGAAAGCCACCTATTGCACCAACATGAAACCTTTTCTTTCATCTTCAAGTACAACCACATCATATCCACATATTTGTAGTTATTTGGTTCTAATTGGAAGTCCAAGTACTCGAACCCATGTCCAAAGAACGTGGGGATAGAGGCAAGGTTTGAGTAAATTTCCTTCGTATCAATTTCTAACCCATTCAAAAGCATAAAATGTTTTATAAAATTAACTTCCATTTCTATAGCTCCACATTCATGAGAGATTTATAATGAGTAAACTCCCTTAATGAGCCTTAAGCAAAAAGCAGGAAATCATCAACAAAAAGAAAATGGGTTATGAAGATTTACCCAACCACTCTAACACCTTTGATAGCCCCATCCCTTGTGGCTTCTAAAATAAACCTACTCGATCTCTCCACCACCAGTAAAAACAAGTAGGGGGACAAAGGGAAGTCCTACTTGAGTTCCCTGGAGGAATTAAGGAATCCCAGGGGAGAAACATTAATGAGAACTACAAAACCAATTTAAGATAAATAAGGAGAACCAATCTAAGATAAATCCAATAACCTTATTAAAGGCCTTAAATAAATCAATTTTCATAACCACCGCAGACAAATTATCAATTTTGATGGTGTGAAGGCCCTTTCAGGTTGTACCCACAACATCATGGATCTGTTTATTGAATAAGAACCCGAATTGTTCTTGGGAGATAAAATTGGAGGGCATCCCCTCCAACCTAGTGGATATGACTTTGGACAAAAATGATAAACAAGATTGCACATGGATATGGGTCTGTAGTCTTAAAAAAAAGGATATCATTCCTTTTAGGGATAATGACAATGAAATAGAATTTCCAACACTTTACTCGAAAGCCTAGAATCTTCTATAACCTTGAGTAAGTCTTCTCTGGAATTTCATAAAACCCTAGATAAAATTCCATAGTCCAATCACCTTTCCTGAGGCTCCTTGCCTTCTAGAATGATGAATAAATACCTTCAATTATGAAGTTTCTAAAATTGTTGAAGTGCAACAATGCATACAATTCTTAAGAAAAACAAAAAGTAAACAATGGCATTCATACATTGTACAAAGAAATTTACCCTAAAAACCCTGAAGGGAAAAACCAGCTTAACTTAGAGCTTCACTACTCTCTTTGTTTCTTTTTTTCATTGTATTAATTCAATCATTTACAATGAAATATATAGGCATTCACCAACCTCTAAAACCCTGATTCCCAAACCGGAATTAGATTACAATGTGGTGAAAAACCATTGGCCAAAAAAACAACAAAAAATGAGGCAAAAACAACCCAATTTTTTTGTTCCTTGGGAGCTCGTTGGCTACCATGCCCCTTAGTTGAGGGGGTAGGGCCCTCCTATACCCTTGCCAGAAAGTGGGTATTCATACAGAGAATATAACACATACTCGACAAATTCATCCCTCGTCACTTCAACTGCTAAGTCATCATTCATCTCTTGAACAAGAAAAATTAGGAAAGGTCCTTGCAACCTTGATCATAAATTCAATGCTTGCTAAGGAAGGATCCTTAAGAAGATTTTGGAAGTGCTTTGTACCTACCTTGGAAATATCATTAAAGGAATTTACCCTTGAGCCATCAACTAACTCTACCTCCCAAAACATGTTCACATTTATCCTATAATTGGCATAGTTATGGAAGAACTTGGTATTGTTGTCTCCCTCGACAAGCTAGGTAACCCTAGCCTCCATTTAATCTCCTCAATGTCCAAGAAAACATTTTCCCTTTCTTCTAGCTTCCTCAAGGATTGTAACTCCTCATTCGTGAAAATTCCAGAGGGGCTAGAATTGAACAAGGAGGCTCTCGCTCTTTCTAATTCAAACATTTCTTTTTTGAGCCTCATCATTTTTCCTTTTGACTCATTATGTCGAGATATTTTTTACTATTTTAGATTATTTGCAAATTTAAACATTTCATAATCACCATGATTAGAATCATACAACCTCCAATGACTTGTGATGAGCTTAAGTAAGGAATCATCTTCAATCCAGGCATGATTGAATTTGAAGCAAGCAGGGGACTTATTGTTAGTGTCTTCTAAGTGAAGGAGAATTGGGAGGTGATCAAAGGATCCTCCAAACCCTACCTGGGATTTGAATCGACAAAGTGTTCCAAAACTTTTCTAATCACAAGAAAACTAGAAAGCCTTTTTAAACTTCCTTCCCTTCCTTTTTTAAATTTTCTTTAGGTGGGGACTAACTTCATCGACTCCATATCAGCCAAATTAAGCTCCTCAAATAAATTGATGAAATAATCTGCCAAGTGGCCAACCTTGGCAGTTTCTCCCCAAACCTTCCAAACAATTAGGTTTAGGTTTAGGTCTCCTCCCGCAATAAGACTATCTCTTAACAAAAGATGCTAGTCCAAAAGCATATCTCAAAAGGTATTTTTGTCCACATAAGGACCATATAGGTTCACAAACTTGAAGGCTTGGCTAAGAGCCTTGGAATGACCTTCCAAAATGATAGTTGCAAAAATGACTAAAGTGAATATAGCATCAATGCTTGAGTTCTACCCCATCACAAGGCCCCCTAACAAGCCTTCCAAATCAACAAAACAAAAACTCCAATTCTTTAAGAAAGTTGATGAAACACCCACAACCTTAGCACCTAAACGCATGATCTTTTGAAACCTAATTATATATGGCTTGTACACATAACATACTCTTTTGAGTGCTAACAATTTAGAGGCACCCTCGACCTCCCTCACATTCATAGAATGAACAATCATTAAGGAACCTTCCTAAGGGGGTTTCTTGCTCTAAGTACGCCATTGATGGTCTTTTGCTTACCCTCAAGCACATCCTTTGACACCTTTCACTTAACTAGAGAGATATTGGATTTTCTTCCTATAGGATTAGGTTTGTTAGAGACCGATGCTAACCCTCCCTCCATATCCCCTTCTTCCCCAGTTTAGTAGGTTTTCGGGAGTGCAAATGGTAATTGGGCTGGATATTGGCAGTGATTCCTCCCCTTGAAGCTCGAGAGGACTTATATTTGAGACACAAAAATCCAAAACTACCCACCCTAGATTGGGAAAAGCTTTTGATGCCAAGGAGACATCTGAATGAAGCTCACTCAGAGAAACACAAACAAGAGACTCATACCGAGGAAATCCTACTTGTAACCAATCTAAACCATCTTCCAACAAATAAAAAGGGAGAGATGCTTGGGTTAATGGAGGGATTGACATACCTTTCACTTCACATGCTTCCTTTGGAGACTTGCGAATGAATTCCTATGGTCTTTTGGAATTAAGGTCCAAAACCTTGAGCTTGCAAAAGCTAAGTCATTTGAAGTTGATCAAACCTTCAAGACTCCCTACTTCAAATTCTCTTGCTTTGTGGGAAAGACCTTCTCCTTTCTCTTTGATTTCTACCAAACCTTTTTTTTGAAAACACAAGAGGTGTAAGGCGACTTGCAGTCACACCAAATATTCCCTATCCCATGAAATGCAACACATCCAAAAATCATCTTCCAATAATCGATTTTTTGAGTGAGTGAATGATCTCCCCATTTAATGTCAATTTCAACTGCAAGTCCTCTCCTCAAATCCATTTCAACCAACACTTTTGCCACCCCTTTCTTAGTGTAGAGCTAAGGATCTCCATCAAAAGCCACAAAACTCCCAATAAATTTTGTGGGAGCCTCGATGGACTTTTCTCTTTAGAATTCCAGGGGATAGGCTTGAAATAGGACCCATAAATGTTGAATGGCCATTGACTTATAACTTGGGTCAAGACCAACATGCCAGGTTTTAAGAAAAATACTGGAGGGGTCCCAAAGCCACAATCTCGACATAACCAAGGCATCATATTGCTCACACCAAAGTTAAAAATAGAGCCAACCTCTAACTAATAAGTGAAGCAAGGGAGAAAAACCAATCAAGGGTTTCCAAGTGGTCTGAAGCCATCATTGCAAGGAATTACCCGAAACAAAATTTTCCATAAATCTACTGACTAGAGCCAACTTTGATAGTGACTCAACTTTCTCCATCCCTATCCTTATCGAGCACCAGTTTTAAACACTTCGACCTTTGACAAATGGGTTTCACTTTGTGACATTTTTTACCAAAGGTTAAAACATAAGAACCATCTTTGACTTGCATAATGCACAGAGAGGTCTCAAGATGAGCATAACCAACAAAGAATTCATTGCGCCGAGAGGCGCTCTACAACCCAGTATGAGGGAGATCTTGTAACGGATGTAACATGTAACATTTGTCGAAAGTAATAAAATGTAAAAAGTAATAATATTAAGGAGATCTTGTAACGTATGTAACATGTAAAGTTTGTCGAAAGTAATAAAATGTAAAAAGTAATAGTATGAAGGAGATCTTGTAATGGATGTAACATGTAACGTTTGTCGAAAGTAATAAAATGTAAAAAGTAATAGTATGAGGGAGATCTTGTAACGGATGTAACATGTAACATTTGTAAAAAGTAATAAAATTAAAAAAGTAATAGTATGAGGGAGATCTTGTAAAACATGTAACGTTTGTCGAAAGTAATAAAATGTAAAAAGTATTAGTATGAGGGAGATCTTGTAACGGATGTGACATGTAACGTTTGTCAAAAGTAATAAAATGTAAAAAGTAATATATATATTTTTTTTTCCTTGGAAAAAGTCCGTAATTTTATTTCAAAAAGTTGATTAAAATTACATACTGCACATGTAGTAGAATCAACAAGGATCCCTACATTTTCACATATTTCTGTCCCATATAAGCAGAAACAACAGCTTATAATGAGCTGAACCAAAAAAAAGAGAATGTTGCCACAAGAAGAAGAACAGTTAGGGCCACCGGTTTCAGATCTAGACCCGAAACCGCCGCCGCCGCCACTGGATCGTGCTCAGACCCAATGGGTCGCCACGCAAAGGCGCCGCCCTCTCTCCATACTCAGAAAAAAGAAAGATAGCAAAAAAATTTCAGAATAAACTTCCATCAGTACGGCAAACCACCGGCTCCATAGAATGGGAGCCCCACACATGTCAGCCGTCACCAGCCATCACTAACCCTGAGCAAGGTGCCACAAATCCCCCGCCGGCCTCCAAGAACCCTTGACAATAGTAAACGCAGCAAGACGGCTTCAGTTTCTGTCATAACCGAGACCTTCACCAGAAGAAACAGTAGATCCTAGTTTGTGGACGAGCAGCAAACTCAATGGATCTCCCAAACCAGCGAACAATCAGCTAGCAACACCAGATGAAGAAAACGGCCAGGCAAAAACCCCGAAAAAGAGAATTACCGTCCCGCACAACGCAAACCCTGCTGTTCTGCGAGGTTCTGTTGGCCTTGGACGCCACTGCAATTGCGTGAGCTGAACCCCGTCCCAATTCCATCCTCGGCCTGTTGCTTTTCAATGCCCACCACATGCAAAGGCCGACCGTATAATTGTGCAGAGCTTGCTGGGCGAAGGCAAACCTGAGGATTCAAGAAAAGAGCGGCGAGGCGGCGAGGTTGTATTATGTTGATGGGTTCCAAGATCGATCCGGCGGCCGCGACCATGGCCGTGGAGACTGCGACGAGTAAGCGGCAGCGCCCTCTGGTTCTGTTGGCCTTGGACGCCACTGCAATTGCAAAGCAATGAGGATAATCCTTTGCACTTCTCGGGCGATTCAAGAACAAGAACTGTCCACTCCATGGAGGCCGTCGTTGCTGGAGCTCGAAGAACCCTGATAATACAGTGGACGATATGGGATCGGACGACGTGCACAAGGCTTCTGTGGGTGAGAGGGCTCTTCCATCCCACAAGTGGGGAGTACTGCAGATGCTGGCGAGAAGCCCATTCGCTGAGAAGCGCCGCCGCTCGAGGCCAGACCACGGATCACGCGAACAGGGCCGCCACCACTAATGCGTCGCTAAGACCAGGAACCAGAGGAAAAAGGGTTTGCAGCCATGGAAGGAACCATGGCCGCCGAGTTCCGACCCCCTGGTAGTCTCTCAGAGGAATTTGTTGTTTTAATCTTCAAGTTTCTTCAAAAAGTAATATATATTATGATATATTACTTCGGCCATTAATAAAATAAAACGACATGTATTTTCGTTTGAAAAACACCTTCGAAATCAATGGCTATATAATGGAAATCAAAACAACATAAAAAATATAGAAAAAATTAATTTGGTCTGTAATCTGTGGCAGGGAACCAACGAAGAGAGAATTGGATCTGCGAACGAATAGGTAATTTAATTTAATTTAAATTTAGCTCTCCACTCTCACGCAGCTCTTCCGCAGACCTCCCCTCCTCCAATCTTCCGCAGCTCTTCCAACTCACCTCCACTCGCAGCTCCAACTCTGGCTTCCCTCCTCCCCTCCTTCTGTGCAGCCCTCCTCCCGTCCTCCAGCGCAACCCCTCCCTCCTCCTCCACTGCAGCCCCTCTCGTCCTCCTCCCTCTTGTCCTCCTCCACCAAAGCCCCTCCCGTCCTCCTCCACCGCAGCCCCTCTCGTCCTCCCCCCTCCTGTTGTCCTCCACCGCAGCCCCTCCCGTCCTCCTCCACCGCAGCCCCTCTCGTGCTCCTCCCTCCTTTTGTCCTCCACCGCAGCCCCTCCCGTCCTCCTCCCTCCCATCCACCTCTACCGCAGCCCCTCTGTCCTCCTCCACCGCAGCCCCTCCCGTCACCAATGTAAAAAAATATAAATTTAATGAAGTTTTACGGTGATGTTTGTATGGGAAATATATAATTTTAATTTTAATTTATATTTATCTTTATTTTTATATTTAAATTTATACATTTATACATTTAAATTTATAATTTATATTTATATTTATATTTAGATTATAATTAAAATATAGTGTAATATTTATATTGAATTTAAATTTAAATTAACATTTAATTTATATTTATATTTAAATTAAAATATATATTAATATTTACATATAAGTATATAAGTTCTTTACTATGTATAATAAGAACTACATGTGGTATAGTGGTAAGGGTGTTGGGATAATGGGCGTGAGGTCCAAGGTTCAATCTTCTCAGATCACCTAATTTTTTTTTTTAAATATAGAATTTCGTAAATATATTGAATTTCATGTAAAGTGAGTTTTAGACTTGCATAGATTTTAGTGTATGGGGTCTTTTTATTGCATATTTTTCAATGTAGATGTTATTCTGTGGACGCATTGATTTCAGTGTATGGACGCATATATTTCAGTGTATGGGGTTTTTTTATTGCATAATTTTCGGTGTAGCTGTTATAACATGGACGCATTGATTTTAGTGTAGATTTCCTGGATGCATAAATTTTTGTGTGGATTTCATCGATGCATAAATTTCAGTGTATGTGTTAATGTTTGACTTTTTTGATATAGAGTTTAAACTAGAAATGGAAGATCTGCATGCGGAAGATGCTATGAGACAAACTGGCGAAGAACCAAAAATACAGAACGTCGAACGTCGTTAAACATATCAAGGAAGAAAATCTTACGAAATGACAACAAAAGAATGAGAAGAAGACTTGAAACGAAAAGCAGAAGAACAAAAATAATTTCGAAAAAAGAAGTTGGACGAAATGACAGCAGAAGAACGAGAAGAACGAAGAAAACGAAACGCAGATCGACAAAAAGAATATCGAAAAAGAAAGTTAGACGAATTGACAGTAGAAGAATGAGAGGAACATAGAAAACAAAACGTTGATCGATAAAGAGTGTATCGAGAGAGAAAGTTGAAGCAGTTGGAAGAACAAAGAAATCAATTTGCAGAACAACAAATAAATCAAAACGTACGAAATGACGACAGAAGAAGGAGAAGAACGAACAAAACAAAATGCAGATCAACAAAAAGAAAATCGAAAAAAAAGTTAGGCAAATTGACATCAGAAGAACGAGAAGAATAAAGAAAACAAAATGCTGATTGACAAAGAGCGTATCTAGAGAGAAAGTTGAAGCAATTTACTCAGTCCTTAATACTTATTACTTACATTATGATAATCCTCGTAAATGTATCTGTGTTTTCAACTTAACCTGTTCCTTACAATGCTGATCAAACTCCAGTTTTGTGTCATCACCCACGATTGAAATCAACCTCGATCCAAATCCTAGGCTCTATCAAGTGCGGAGAGGGAGGAAATCTCCCGAGGTGCAAATCTCTTCTCAAGGATTGCACTTAAGGAGCTTTTCCATAAATCTACTGACTAGAGCCAACGTTGATAGTGACTCAACTTTCTCCATCCTTATCCTTATCGAGCACCAGTTTTAAACACTTCGACCTTTGACAAATGGGTTTCACTTTGTGACATTTTTTACCAAAGGTTAAAACATAAGAACCATCTTTGGCTTGCATAATGCACAGAGAGGTCTCAAGATGAGCATAACCAACAAAGAATTCATTGTAACCCTCCACCCCGTACACAACTACCTCATATACTAAGATAGGAATATGCCTTGAATGCTCCTATGCAAAAGCCCAAAGACCACATGCCATTTAATACACTGAAGACCTATCATCCCATGGAATAGTGCCAACTAGAAGGAGACTAACTAAGCCTAACATGTGGAGACCTTGCATCACCTCGGCATTAAACACATGGGAGTTGTGATAAACCTACGTCAACTCCTCATGAGCAGAAAGGATTGTCTATGGGATAACCATGTCCTCTACACCATAATCAACAAGCTCAAGGTCTTAATCCATGAATTACACAAACCCTCCTGGCCAACTTATATACACTTTATGATCCGATTTTTATTTTCATCCTAATTAAGGCCAACCAACCGTGACAACAATATTCCTACACATTTTTATGAGTGCCATGCCACCTTCAAAAACCCTCTTGCTTGATGATGTGATCAAATCATTTGATCTAAACACCAACGTGCTTGGAAGTGAGAATTGAAAACTAAATACAAAATTATGTGAATTTATATGTTCACTTAAAGGTTTGCCTTGTATACCGATAGAGCTATAACATTGGTGTGATGTGTTGATGCTAGTTGTTGTATCATATTGTCGACACTATGAACGTTACAAACTCGTATAAACTCTGCATAAAATGGCACCTGTTTCCTGTCTCTTATAGATGATATTCATAATCGTACAGGAAAGTTGCCTTTCGAGATGCTTCACCTGCATTGATTGTCTCTGGTGCTATTTTTGTTTGTTCGGTGAAGGTCTTCAGGGGAGAGAAAGGATCTTTTGATGAGATTGCACAAACATTGTCGATGAATGGATGAAAACGAGGCCACGAAGAGCCCCGGGGGACTGGGAGGTGGATTTTGGTGGGGTGCATGTAGTGCTGTCCAATTGGGGTTAGCAGGGGCTGCTTACAGAACAGGATATGGGGGCGATGCGTTGATGGTGGGGAAAGCATTTGGGATTGCAACATTGATCGTAGGAGCAGGAGCTTGCGCCATTGGAGGTACCCTTCACGCCGCTGGGATCAAAGAGGTATTCAACAAAAGCCCTTGCCTTGTCCCAGAGGGTTTGGGATTTAAGGTTTATGAGTGCCCTAGTCTTAAACAAATCAAGGTAATTTTAGTTTTGATCAGTGAATGTCTTTTTCAGGTGAGTGATCTGGTCCAAGTCGGGGAGAGTATCAGGAAAGGTCTGGGGGCTCCTCCTCGGAAACAGTCCTAGCACTCTTTATCCATCAGGCATCTTAGGATGCTTTCTACCATTGTTTGGTTTATGCAGGTTAGATTACTGAAAATTCTTCTGCAGAGTGTACTGACATCTAACCCATGACGATCAAAAGAAAAAAAATTGCAGCTGTTCTCTGCAATTTCCATGATATGTGCTTACTAAAGGGATAAAGTTTTCAAGATTCTTGCGTTTTCATTTGGTCAAAAGTTTAAATTTGTAATGGCTTGTGTACGTAATCCTGTCTTGTTCTTTACCAGAAGCGAGATGTTTTGTAATGACATCTGACCCATGGCAATTAAAAGAAAAACAATGCAGCGATTCTCTGCAATTTCCATGGTATGTGTTTCCTGAAGGGATTTCGAGTAATCCTCTATTCTTCTTATAACATTGCTCATATTGAAGTTATTACTGTATTTCTTTTGGAAATGCTTCAAGAAACATGCCCTGCAGGGTTGCACTGCATAAAGTGGACTTCCTTATTTTTAGGTGCCAAAAATCACTCAGGAGACTTTGGTACCCAAAGTCACTGGATACTTACTTCTTGAGGCTTCAGTGCCAAAATGTTCGTAAACTTCAGTTGCAAAATCAGTCTAGAGACCTGGGTGCCAAAATCCCTGTGCAACTCAGGCCATGTGGATTGGGCACAGCAGAGCAAGAATGGAATCTTGGTGAAATAAATGCCCTTATTTGAACCCATTTGCATCATGAAAATATCATTGATTTAAGTCAGTCTTTCAACTTTTCTGTGGACCATGACATTTGTTTTTCATTGATCAAAGATTTCACTTGACAAAGCAACAAGCCATAGCTGGCTTCTTTCTGAGATATTGATGATGACCAGGAGACCCAGTTACCTGTGTTGGGTTTGGGTTTTTTACTGTATCATTTATCATTGGAACTGCTGTCTTTTGCTTTTTGTTCACTATTTTGGCAGCTTATGGACGTCATTTGTTTTTACCTTATTGTTTTCGTGTTCTTAACCTCTTACCCCTTTGTCACAACGCTTTATGCTCTACCCTATGATGTTTTCTGTCATCATGTACTTCTTAGTTCCATTGACCACTTCTGCCTATTTATTAGCAGTTGTTTTTGGTGCTTGTGAGTTTGGATATATGAACATTTTGTAAATGTTCACGGAGAAGATGAATATATTTTGAGTGTTAGATTTTTATCATTTAATTCAATATGATCTAGGATCTTATCTAAGAGAACAACATGCACAACATATCAAACATAAGAGTCAAGAGACACAAAGCATTTCACCGGGGAAACCATAAAGGAGAAAACCCTGCAACTTCCTCAGAGATAGAATGAGCAATAATACAAAACCCCAAAACAAGAAGATGGTCTCCAGCAGCTTCCTCCTCCTCCACTTGTGCGAACTTGTCTCTCTCTCAATTATGCGAATGAGTGAGTGAGTGAGTGAATGATCAAATAGAGAGGATGCTCCTCTCCACTTTCACTTGCCTTTTACCTTAACTGGGCCAACTTCTCCTAGGAGAGTCTAATAACCCATTATAACCTAACTCTGGGCCGACTCCACTAGGGGAGTCTAATAACCCACTTAAATATAATAATAGCTTTCCCGATCGGTTAAATGAAACCTCTCCGTCGGAAGTACAATGACATATGAATACAATATGAAATATACAAGTGAAATACATTCCAAAGCTACAAATACATCAACACTCCCTCTTAACCAGGAAGGTATTCTCTTGACACAGTTCATCAGCACAAGTCTTCGTCACTGGATCATCATCAAAGTTGGATCATCATTGTCACTGCTGCTGCTATCTCGACCATCAGTCTCCAATCTACTCGTCATAGGAAGTTCTACAGAGCCAACCCTTTTTCATGCTGGATGTAGGCCTAGCCTCCATGTAGGTCTTCATCATCTCTGTGAGCAAGCCATCAAGTAGGTACATCTCAGGACTCATTATATGCTTCTGCAAAACCTGTGTACCCTATTGTCACCTCATCATCTTGAGATCATCTCATTGTCAACGGAGCACAACCTAGATGCACATCACAATGTTTCCAGTACGGGAGGACTTTCCTACCACCATACGAGACTCAGTCTACCAACATGCGAGGACTTTCCTACCAGCATGTGAGACACAACACTTACATCAACCGACATGGGAGGACTTTCCTACCACCATTCGGCAAAGGCTCAACACTTACATCAATGGCCATGGGAGGACTTTCCTGCCACCATGTCGGAATGGCCTAGCCCTTACATCTACACCATGGGAGGACTTTCCTACCACCATGTGAGAATGGCTCAGCCCTTACACCATAGGAGGACTTTCCTACCACTATGTGAGAATGGCTTGGCCCTTACATCTACCAACATAGGAGGACTTTCCTACCATTATGCGAGAATGGCCCATGTGCATCTGCGTCTTCCGGACTCATCACTTCCCCTTGGAAGGAACCTCGATCTGAAGTATACCAAGCTTCTCTCTGAAGTACTCGAACTTCACTCTGACTAGCGGCTTGGTCAACACATCGGCTATCTGCTCGTCCGTCGCAACATACTGGAGCTTTACTGCTCCTCTGCACCATATCCCTGATATAGTGATACTTGATCTCGATGTGCTTCGACTTGTCATGGAACACCGGGTTCTCAAACTCCAAAAATTGACCCCTCAAAAGTGACCTTGTAATTTCGGATTTGCAATTTCTGTCAAATTCTAGTTTTCTGGTTTTTCTGGTCCAAAAGTCAAATTAGGGTTTGACTTTCTCGAAGATTCACCCAACCAAAAAGGTCGATCTTGGTCTCTAAATTTCGATTTTGCTGAGGAGAACAATCCTATACTGACAACACTCCAAAATTCTACTTCTGTCAAAAGCCCTAATTCCCGCAGCAGTGACAGGTCAAAAACTGATTCTGTTTCGACAGAAAGATGCCTCTTCCTTAGGAGAGTTAGCCTAGCCTCTTGCCTTTGATGATCTGTGGAAAGAGACCCAAAAATTAAGAAGCCCTAGCTTCCGCAGCTGCACAATGTCTTCTTCTCAGGTTAGCTTTGATACCATGTTAGATTTTTATCATTTAATTCAATATGATTTAGGATCTTATTTGAGAGAACAACATGCACAACATATCAAACAGAAGAGACAAGAGACACAAAGCATTTCACCGGGGAAACCATAAAGGAGAAAACCCCACAACTTCCTCAGAGATAGAATGAGCAATAATACAAAACCCCAAAACAAGAAGATGGTCTCTAGCAGCTTCCTCTTCCTCCACTTGTGCGAACTTGTCTCTCTCTCACTTATGCGAATGAGTGAGTGAGTGAATGATCAAATAGAGAGGATGCTCCTCTCTATTTATACTTTACTTTCACTTGCCTTTTACCCTAACTGGGCCGACTTCTCCTAGGAGAGTCTAATAACCCATTATAACCTAACTCTTGGCCGACCCCACTAGGGGAATCTAATAACCCACTTAAATATAATAATAGCTTTCCCGATCGGAGGAATGAAACCTCTCCGTCGGAAGTACAATGACATATGAATACAATATGGAATATACAAGTGAAATACATTCTGAAGTTACAAATACATCAACATTGAGGTTTGTTGTAACATTTCATTAGTGGAAATCTAATATCGTGATAAAATAATGGTACATTCTTATTGTATAAAGACATATTATTTTTGTTCATAGAACTTAATGAAAGCAATCACAGTATATAGGTTATGATGTATTATTGTATCAGTGGGTTATAATTTTATTATAAATGCATATACTTAAAGAAAAAATATATTTAATGTAGAGGGTAAGATTTATTTTAAATCAAGAAGGTGGTCTCCTAGTGAAGAGCAATGCCATGTTACCTTATTAGACATACTCAATGCAGCAACATGTCATACATGGAGAAAAGAGTAGTTATCTTGGAAACAGTTTACTTTTTAGGAAGCCCAGGGTAGGCTTTTCCTTATCTTGGGTTTGGGTTAGGTTTAGTCAACACTGACAGTCAGTTAATTTAAGGTAAATTTAAATTTGATTTAATATTTAGGTTAGTTAATCCATAGTTTTGTTGGGTGATTACCTTTCCCATAATTTGGATAAGGTGCAGGTGCGGTAGCCATATCAAATTTAGGAATTGGGGGTGCAGTGCCCTATTCTGTTAAAAAAATAAAATCAGAGGTCTAAGGTAAAATTCAGTGCATGGGAGTGTGGTCTAGCAGCGAGCAGTGAGGTGATTAGCTTGTATTAAAGCAGAGGCCCAGGTTCAAAACCCCCTAAGTGGGTGCAGATGAGACTAGGTTCAGTTCCTTATTCTATTTAAAAAAAATCAGAGGTCTAAGGAAAAAGTCAGTGCATGGGAGTGTGTTCTAGCAGAGACAACGAGATGATTGGCTTGTATTAAAGCAGAGGCCCAGGTTCAAACCCCCCTAAGTGGGTGCAGATGAGACTAGGTGCAAGTTTTGGGTGATTTTGACAGCAAAGATGTGCCCCTTATATTGTGGCAGCCTAACCAAAGGAATTTTATAAGAAATATTTCCCCCAATTTTCTTTTCCAGAAAATTCAGAATTCTTCGTTGAAAATTCAGAAAAAAATAAGAAATTTGAAAAATCAGCGATCACACATTTTAACCACAACCTTCTAGGGATTGCATATCATCTTGTCAACGAAATATCAACACCGGGATAAAAGGCTGAAAGTGATGCTAGTCATGAAAGTTGAAACCATGGAAAATCATTTAGAACAACCATGTGATTGTTAGAACAAGAATGTCCGTCTATCATGACCTGGTTCAAAGCTGCACAATGCCACTGAAATGGTCCCTATAGTGAACCTTGCTTCCCTACCATCATCTGCATTGCAATATCTTGGTTTGCTTCCCTACCATCATCTGCATTGTAATATGCTGGCTTCGACCCATCAATTATAATACAATAATGATTTATGATTTGAATGACAAGGTTATGAGACAGGAGTCGAGCCATGTGGTGCCCGAGTTAAATGACCCCGTGTGTATATAATGTAAATGCATTGTATATTTATATCACGGAGTTCAAGGCCAAGGTCCAACTACTGAATGCGTATGAGTCCCCATGGTGGGCTAGGATTATGGTGTTGTGATATTTTTATGTTTTCCATGGTGTGCTAGGATTATGGTGTTGTGATATTTATGTTTTCCATGGTGTGCTTATGTATGTAAAAGCATAAATAAAAGGAAATACATAATAAGGTAATTTCCACCGAAAAGGTTGCTTGAGAAGCAATAAAGGGACCATGATACCACAAGAGGGGAAGAGGAAAGGGGGTGCATAGGGGATTTGACTTGACACTTGTCTCTTGGGGTTACAACCTTTCTTGCCCATGCTTCTTTACAAAGCTCTCAAATCTATCTTTGACTTGTGTGTGTCCTTTTAAATTTTTTAACACATGGTAAGCAGATTCTGCACTGTAATATAATTCCTAGAGGAAACTAAAATAACAGAAACTAAAAGCCTAACAAAACTCTAAACTCTAGACGCAAGAATCTATAAACACATACTGTAGACAATGATATATTGAACTTAATAGATGGCTGTCAAAACCTGTCACTACTTTTCAGTAATTCTAATCATGAAAAAATATGCTACAATAAAAACCCTAAACAACTAACCGCTGCTTCAGTTATTGAAGCTATACCTCTGCCCTTTCTCTTATAGATCTGAGAAGGGTGTACTTTAAAGGTTTGCAAACTCAAAAATAGGTCTAACTTAAAATAAAAAGTCAACTAAAAATAAAACTGAGCTCGTGCTTTATTTAGCACTGAGAGATAACTTTATCCTATTCTATCTACCAGCTAAAAATAAGACTACTTAGCGCTTTATTTAGAATTGAGAGATAACCTTGTCCATCTATCTAAAGCTAGTGCCCTAAATTTAGAGATATATGCATGCATATGCTCTAAATTTAGATTTGCACCCCAATCTTCTATAACTGCTCCAGTGTCCTCATTATGATGTTGTACGGATCTGCTGCTATTGTAAAGAAGGTGCCTAGATCTACTGTGCGTGCTGCTGCTGTAGAAGATTGTCTGAGGAACATATTCTAACACTCCCTTTTATCGAGAAAAGTGTTGTCAACTACTTAAAGTAGCTCTCTGAACATTTGGAACTTCCCCTTGGCCAAGGGCATAGTCAAAACATCCGCAATTTGCTGATCTGTCTGAACATACTCTAGCGCAACTGCTCCCTTCTGAACTTTGTCCCTGAGAAAATGGTATCTGATGTCAATGTGTTTGGAGCGGTCATGAAACACTAGATTCTCAGAGAGTTTGATACAACTCTGATTATCATAATAGGGTCGAACATCTTACCTGTCAACTCTGTAATTAGCTTGCGAAATTAGATGGTTTCACAATTAGCTGTGTTGGTTGCCATGTACTCTTCTTCAGCTGAGCTCAATGCTACTGAAGCCTGCTTCTTACTGAATAAAAAAAATCACTGCTGAACCCAAACTAAAACAACAACTTGAAGTACTCTTCCTCCTACCTGCATCTCCTGCCTAGTTACAATAGACAAATCCATGCAAAATTTAATTACCATCTCCTGCATATCTCAAACAAAATGTATTGTGCCCTTAATGTTAAATTTCATACATTCATAGCATAAAACATAAATGCATTACCAAGATCACTAGAAGTAAGGCAAAGCACAAAACAACAACACAGAGTTTACCCTGGGAAACCCAAATGGGAGAAAACCCAGCAACCTTCGCAGCAACCTTCGCATAGAGATGATAATTCTGAGATCAGAGTACAACTGAAGAAAAGAGAAAGAATGTGAAAGTGTCTTTCACAAGTAGCATAAAACAACAACACAGAGTTCACCCTGGGAAACCCAAATGGGAGAAAACCCAGCAACCTTCGCAGAGAGATGATAATTCTGAGATCAGAGTACAAATGAAGAAAAGAGAAAGAATGTGAAAGTGTCTTTCACAAGTAGATGCCCCAATAAACCCTTCTTCTTCAAGTGATGTGAAAATCTCCTCCTCCAAGTGATGCGCACTTCACAAGTGTGAGAATGATCTATTGAGGTGCACAAGCCTCTTATTTATACATGTGCGAAACTGGAAATTCCCTTATGGGGCCGACTTCACCTGGGGGCAATAAATAATTTATTTTTAATTCTTTTATTTGTTTCTTTTGCACCCCAAGGCTTACATTGATTCTTTCATGTGTTTACATCATTGATTACATAAAGTTCTTCTCCCTTAGGAGGTATAAACAAGTACAATGAAAGTACAATAAAATATAATGAATAATATCTTCTGAAGTTGTACAAAATCCAACACTCCCTCTCAACGAGGAAGGTATTCTTCGGTCTTCATCTGCATCACGATCATCTGGGTTTCATCTTGTACATCCATTCTGTCTCTATCATCTTTCTGCATACTGAAGGTTGTCCACACAGTCTTTGTGCATCATCATCACCAGTCCTTCGGTGAGTCCAGGAGAATCACTCGATCCTGGATCCAGGAGAATCACTCAATCCTGGATATCTGAGATTATCAGCTGTACCATCTTTGCTATACAATTTTCTACCTGTCTGTCTCATCTGCCAATGGGGTCCTCCCATACCTGGCTGAGATCTCAGACGAGCAAAAGGGCACGACCATCTACTGACTGTCCTACTCTTCTGCCTATGGGATTTCTCCCATATTTGGCTGAGTATCTGGACTGTAGAGACATCTGTGCAATCACATGACCAACTCCTGACTGTCCTACTCATCTGCCTATGGGATTTCTTCCATATCTGGCTGAGTAACCGGACTGCAGAGGCATTAGTGTGAACCCGATCAATTGCTGATTGTCCTACTCATCTGCCTATGGGATTTCTCCCATATCTGGCTGAGTAACTAGACTGCAGAAGGTACTTGGGTGAGCCTGACCAACTGCTGATTGTCCTACTCATTTGCCTATGGGATTTCTCCCATATCTGGCTGAGTAACTGGACTGCAGAGGCACCTGGGCAAAGCAGGGCAAGCATCTCATCTTTCCCTCTCAAGGAGGGATACGTTCTCTTCGACTCAAAGTCTTCCGCGAAAGTATTCAAACTTCACCCTGGGAAGGGCCTTGGTGAGAACATTTGCAGTCTGGTCGTCTGTCGGCATGTACTGTAACTCGACTGCACCTTTCTGCACCATATCATGAATGAAGTGATATCGAATCTCGATATGCTTCGACTTGTCGTGAAATACAGGATTCACTGACATCTGCACACAGCTCTGGTTATCACAGTGAATCACGGTCGACTTTGGAATCTGGCCGAACAATCCTGCCAGGAGTTTACGAATCCAAACTGCTTCTCGAGCTACTGTGCTAGTAGCCATGTACTCGGCCTCTGCAGTACTGAGTGCTACCGAGTTCTGCTTCCTGCTGCACCAGGAAATAACTGCAGAACCCAAACTGAAGCAACATCTAGAAGTACTCTTTCGATCTGCAACACATCCGGCCCAATCTGAGTCTGTAAACCCCTGCAATATCAGCTCACCATCTTAAGCATATTTCAAACCATATCCCACAGTGCCACGTAAGTATCTGAGCACGTGTTTTGCAGCAACCTAGTGAATCTGCCTTGGTTCGCACATGAACTGATTGAGGGCATTCACAACAAAACATATATCTGGTCTGGTGTTGGTCAGATACATCAATGACCCAATCGACTAGTGATAAATGGTGGGATCAAACAAATCAGACTCGTGAAGTAGAATCTCTCAACTTCTTCCAATTTGCATCCATCGGAGTAGCCATGGACTTGCAGTCCAACATTCTGAATCTCTTCAATATATCGATGGTGTATTTTCCTTGTCCTAGGAAAATCTCTTTCTGCCTCTGCCATACTTCTAATCCCAAGAAGTAATGCATCAATCCAAGATCTTTCATTTCAAACTCAGAGGCGAGATTCTTCTGACACCATACAATGAGTTTCTCATTTCTTGTGAGAAACAGGTCATCAACATATAGGACCAAAATCAGTGGCTCATCATCTACAACCTTGTAGTAAAGGTTGGGGTCTGCATCACTCTTGGAAAATCCCAAGCTCACTAGGAATCCGTCTATTCGTCCATACCAAGCACGGGGTGCTTGCTTGAGGCCATACAATGCCTTCTTCAGTCTGCATACATGAGACTCCTTTCCTTGCACAATAAACCCATCTGGCTGTTCGATGTAAACTTCTTCCTCAATAACACCATTGAGAAAAGGATGCCTTCACATCCATCTGATGTAACTTCCATCCCATAGTTGAAGCAATTGCGATAATGGATCTGATGGAAGTATATCGGGCCACAGGAGCAAAAGTCTCATCATAATCAACTCCCTCTTTCTGAGAGAATCCTCTGGCTACAAATCTGGCCTTGTATTTCTCAACACTGCCATCTGCTCCATGCTTGATCTTATATAACCACTTAGAAGTCACCACTGACTTCTCCTCAGGTCTCGACACAACCTCCCACACATCATTCTTCATGATGGATTGATATTCTTCTATCATGGCATCCTTCCAAACTTGATATTTGGATGCTTCTTCGTAAGTGGTGGGTTCTGAATCAACAATGTTGCTCATCAGTGCCACATAGCTGGAGAACCTCTGAGGTCTTTTGTTTTCTTTGAAAGTGCCATGTGGAGCATCATGCCCCTCTGCATCCTGCAATGTCTGTTGTGCCCATCTAGGTCTTTTCCGACCTGTCACATCTCTGGGGATATCAACTGGATCTATGGAATCGATAGGTTCATCCTTTTCTACTGACTCCCTTTGAACTGGAGGGGAAGATGTTCTCATCTCCTTTGGTTCTAGCATTTCTGCATCATCAATCTCCATATCTGATCCTTTGCCTTTCCTGACAGCCATTTCTTCTTCAAAGGTCACATCCCTACTGACTTCAATTTGTCTGGATCCTGGAATGTAAATTCTATAGGCCTTTGAAGACTCACTGTATCCCACAAAGGTACCCTTCTTGCCTGAAGGTTCCAACTTTGATCTTTTCTCTTTAGGCACATGTATGTAGACTAGACAGCCAAAAATCCGGAGATGGCCCACTTCTGGTTTCACACCTGTGAACGCTTCTTCCGGAGTCATGTTCTTCAAGATCTTATGTGGACATCTATTCTGTACATATACAGCGGTTCTGGATGCTTCTGCCCACAAGAATCCACAAGAATCCTTCTTGCTATAGCATCATTCTTCCTCCATCGAGATTTATCTTCTTCGGCTTCTGGTTCGGGGACCTTCTCATTTACATATAGTAAAAGATCATTTTCTTCTAGGAGTAGAAGAACCCTAGACTTCCAGGAGATAAAGTTGGAGGCTCCTTCCAACCGATCTTCAACCTTCATCCCAATCATCTTGATTTGCGGATCTGGATCAGAAACCCTAGCAGGAGCTAGGTCAAAAATGAAAGTTCTCGGAATTGAATTCCGTCTTCACCAATGGATTAGTCTAGCCAAAAACGAAATTCCTATGGCTCTTTTTCTCCAAAATAATGGGTGAAGACTTCACAAGATGAAACCCTAATTCCGGTAGGGTTCCGACAATGCTTCGGCAATGGCTTCTTCTAGAATGGCTCTGATACCATGTTAAATTTCATACATTCATAGCATAAAACATAAATGCATTACCAAGATCACTAGAAGTAAGACAAAGCACAAAACAACAACACAGAGTTTACTCTGGGAAACCCAAATGGGAGAAAACCCAACAACCTTCGCAGAGAGATGATAATTCTGAGGTCAGAGTACAAATGAAGAAAAGAGAAAGAATGTGAAAGTGTCTTTCACAAGTAGATGCCCCAATAAACCCTTCTTCTTCAAGTGATGTGAAAATCTCCTCCTCCAAGTGATGCGCACTTCACAAGTGTGAGAATGATCTAGTGAGGTGCACAAGCCTCTTATTTATACATGTGCGAAACTGGAAATTCCCTTATGGGGCCGACTTCACCTGGGGGCAATAAATAATTTATTTTTAATTCTTTTATTTGTTTCTTTTGCACCCCAAGGCTTACATTGATTCTTTCATGTGTTTACATCATTGATTACATAAAGCTCTTCTCCCTTAGGAGGTATAAACAAGTACAATGAAAGTACAATAAAATATAATGAATAATATCTTCCGAAGTTGTACAAAATCCAACACTTAAGATATTAGAGCGCATGTTTTGCAACAGTCCAGTGAATTTTCCTTGACTCAACCATGAATTTGCTCAAGGTGTTCATTGCAAAACATATTAGGTTTGGTGTTAACTAGATACAACAAAGATCCAATTAACTGTCTATACAAAAAATGATCTACCAAATCTGAATCCAAGTCGCCATGCAACTTCAGATTCAACATCATAGGAGTGGTTTATGGGTTGAGAATCTATCAGGTGAAACCTTTTCAGGATCTCAATTATGTAGTTTCCTTGCCCTAGGAAAACTCCACTTGCACACGGTCATACCTCTACAATCGAGAAATAGGTGCATGAGTCCAATATCCTTCATGTCAAACTCTTGTGTCAGCGCAACCTTGTACCCTGCAACGAGCTTCTCTGAACTCCCTATAGGTATTGGATCATCTACATATAGGACCAAAACAAGTAGATCAGATTTATCAAATAAGTAATAAAAATTATGATCTGCAGCGGTTTTGGTGAAGCCCAAACCTAACAAGTACTCATCAATCCTAGAGTAGCAAGCCCGGGGTGCATGCTTCGGCCTGTAAAGGGCCTTCTTTAGTCTACATACATGGGTATACTTCCCATGCATCTCAAACCCTCTTGGCCAAAGGAAGGTTGTTGTAACATCCATCTGATAGAAATGCCGACCAAAAGTAGATTCTAAAGACATAATGGTGGTGATAGAAGTCCACCTGGCAATTGGAGCAAAGGTCTTCTCATAGTCAACTACCTCTTTTTGGGAGAATCCTCCAGCTACGAACCAAGCCTTATATTTCTCGATGTTGCCATCAGCTACATGCTTCACCTTGTAAAGCCGCCTAGAATCCACCAGTGCTTTCCCTTTTGGTCTCAGCTTTATCTCCCCTACAACATTCTTTATGATGGAGTTGTACTTCACCATGGAATCTTGCCATTCTTGCTTTCTTGTCACCTCATAACTAGAAAGTTCTATTATCAATAATGAAAGGCATCAGTGCAACATAACAAGGGAACTTTTTAGGATGATGTTGTTGGATTTTGTACAACTTCGGAAGATATTATTCATTATATTTGATTGTACTTTCATTGTACTTGTTTATACCTCCTAAGGGAGAAGAACCTTATGTAATCAATTATGTAAACACATGAAAGAATCAATGTAATCCTTGGGGTGCAAAAGGAATTAATAAAAAGATTAAAAATAAAATATTTATTGCCCCCAAGAAAAGTCGGCCCCATAAGGGATTTTTTGGTAAGGGATTTTCTGGTTTCCTCACTTGTATAAATATGAGGTTAGTGCTTTTTATTTGTTCATTCTCACACTTGAGAGTGGCGCATCACTTGGGAGAGGAGAATTTCGCATCACCTAAAGGAGGAGGCTGATTTCTAGAGTTTCTACTTGTGGAAAACATTTCCACACTTTCTCTTTCTTCATTTGTACTCTGATCTCAGAATTATCATCTCTCTGCGAAGGTTGCTGGGTTTTCTCCCATTTGGGTTTCCCAGGGTAAACTCTGTGTTGTTGTTTTGTGCTTTGTCTTACTTCTAGTGATCTTGGTAATGCATTTATGTTTTATGCTATGAATGTATGAAATTTAACATGGTATCAGAGCAGTTCTAGAAGAATCCATTGCCGAAAGCATTGTCGGAACCCTGCCGGAATTAGGGTTTCATCTTGTGAAGTCTTCACCCTTCATTTTGAAGAAAAGAGCCATGGGAATTTCGTTTTTGGCAAGATGAATCTATTGGTGAAGACAGAATTCAATTCCGAGAACTTTCAATTTTTGACCTAACCTTGTGGCTGCAGCAGGATTAGGGTTTCAGTTCTAACTCATTTCTCTCCAGAGACTTGGACCAGCCCACCCTCTATTCAACTCCTTGGCAAGGTGAATTTATCTGTGGATTCAGTTTTTCAAATTATTAACTTTCATTTTGACCTAGCTCCTACTAGGGTTTCTGAATCAGATCTGCAATCAAGATGATTGGGATGAAGGTTGAAGATCGTTTGGAAGGAGCCTCCAACTTTTTCTCCTGGAAGTCTAGGGTTCTTCTACTCCCAGAAGAAAATGATCTCTTGCTATATGTAAATGAGAAGGTCCCTGAGCCAGAAGCCGAAGAAGATAAATCTCGATGGAGGAAGAATGATGCTAAAGCAAGAAGGATTCTTGTGGATTCAGTGAGAGACCATTTGGTTCCTCAGATCTCAGGAAAGAAGAATGCTAGGAAAATGTCCAAGACCATTATGAAGCTGTTTGAACACACTAGCCTAAATGTATCCATGACTTTGAGAAACCAACTCTCAAATATGAAGATAGCAAAGTCGGAATCCATTGCCTCATACTTTATGAGGATCGCAGAACTCAGAGACAAGCTCAGCACCAGTGGAGATCCTATTGGCGATAAGGAGCTTGTCCTGCACACTTTAAATGGTCTTCCATCATTATGGGAGTCCTTTATCCAAAGCATAAGTGGTAGATCCAAACTAACAAAGTTTGACAAGCTTTGGGCAGATTGCGCTTAGGAGGAGACAAGGATCGCAGCACGTCAAAGACTCCATGGCCATGACACTCAACATGAGGAGAACCAAGCTTTTGTTTCTCATGCCACGAAGGGTAAGGGAAAAGGTAGGAAGTTCCACAAACACAAGCACCAAGATAGGAGACCAAGTCCTTGCCCAGATCAAAAGGAGAAGAAGGACATATCTCAAGTTCAATGCTATAGGTGCAGAAAATATGGACACTACGCAAATAGCTGTCGAAGTTCAAGTAAAAGGAAGCATGAAGCCTCAACTACTGATGTAGAAGAGGATCATCATTGCAAGAAGCAAAGGGATGATGATCGTTCGGAGTTCCTCTTCTAGAAGATCTAGAATGCAAGAACATAGATCTCTTATGGTTCCCACAAGAAGGCAGTGAGGGCCTACACACCAAAACAATAAGAGATAAGTATTTTGTTTTCCTACTTACATAGATCTGTTTTTGTCTTATATGTTTTTATATGCAGATCTAATGTATTGAGCAGTTGATATAGTTTACCCTGTTATATTATGCATATGATCTACACAACATTTCATGAAGTTAGTCTAGATGATATCTCCCTCCTACATGCTTAGGGTAGTGCACACTCTTGATGGCATGGTCTAGTGGAGATAACCGACATCTAGATACTTCCTCATATTCATGATTGTTAGACATGTTCATGATTGTTGTGATAAAGTATTAGCTAAGATGTCTGTGTAAACTATTTATTTTCCAGTTGATTATAAAATGTCACTGATCATCAGTCGGGATTTGACTTGTAGGGAAAAGACCATGTGATTTGGCCTACAAGAGAAGACTTGTTCCGATGGACATATGAATCCCGTTGATATTCAACAAGAAGCTTCCTGGAATATGACTCTCTCAGCCTAGAAGGTTGACCTTGGAGGAAGCTTTCACAGAAGTGAAACCAGAAGTAGGCCACCTTCAGATATTTGGCTGTCCAGTCTTTATACATGTGCCCAAGTTGGAACCTTCAGGCAAGAAGGGAACCGTTGTGGGATACCGTGAGTCTTCAAAGACTTACGAAATCTACATCTCGGGGTCTAGACAGATTGAAGTCAGTAGGGATGTGACCTTTGAAGAAGAATTAGCTGTCAAGAAAGGCAGAGGATCAAACATGGAGATCGATGATGAAATGATAGAACCAAAGGAGATGAGATCATCTCCCCCTCCAGTTCAAGAGGGAGTTAGCAAAAAAAAAAAAGGATGAACCTGTCGATTCCACTGATCCAGTTGATATCCCCAGAAATGTTGCAGTAGGTCGAAAAAGACCTAGATGGGCACAACAGACTTAGCATGGAGCATATGGGAAATACAAGGCCAAATTTGTTGCCAGAAGATTCTCTCAGAAAGAGGGAGTTGATTATGATCATACACTTGCTCCCGCGGCTCGAGATACTTCCATCAGATCGATCATTGCTATTGCTTCAGCTATGAGATGGAAGGTGCATCAGAATGATGCAGACCCCAACCTTTACTACAAGGTTGTAGATGATGAGCCACTGAATTTGGTATTATATGTTGATGACTTGTTTCTCACAGGAAATGAGAAATTCATTGTATGGTGTAAGAAGAATCTTGCCTCTGAGTTTGAAATGAAAGAACTTGGATTGATGCATTACTTCTTGGGATTAGAAGTATGGCAAAGGCAGAAAGAGATTTTCCTAGGACAAGGAAAATACACCATTGATATATTGAAGAGATTCAGAATGTTGGACTGCAAGTCCATGGCTACTCTGATGGATGCGAATTGGAAGAAGTTGAGAGATTCTACTTCAGATTCTGATTTGTTTGATCCCATCATTTATCGCCAGTTGATTGGGTCATTGATGTATCTGACCAACACCAGACCAGATATATGTTTTGCTGTGAATGCCCCCAGTCAGTTCATGTTCGAACCAAGGCAGATTCACTGGATTGCTGCAAAACATGTGCTCAGATACTTATGTGGCACTATGGGATATGGTTTGAAATATGCTTCAGATAGTGACCTGAGATTGTAGGGGTTTAGAGACTCAAATTGGGCCGGATGTGTTGTAGATCGGAAGAGTACTTCCAGATGTTGCTTCAGTTTGGGTTCTGTGGTTATTTCCTTGTACAACAAGAAACAGAACTCGGTAGCACTCAGTACTGTAGAGGCCGAATACATGGCTGCTAGCACAGCAGCTAGAGAAGCAGTTTTTCTTTGTAAACTCCTGGCAGGATTGTTTGGCCAGATTCCAGAGTCGACCGTGATTCACTGTGATAACCAGAGTTGTGTGCAGATGTCAGTGAATCCTGTATTTCACGACAGGTCGAAGCATATCGAGATTCGCTATCACTTCATTCGTGATATGGTGCAAAAAGGTGCGGTCGAGTTACAGTACGTGCCGACAGACAACCATTTTGCAGATGTTCTCACCAAGGCTCTTCCAAGGATGAAGTTCGAATACTTTCGCGGAAGACGTGGAGTCAAAGAGAACATATCCCTCCTTGAGAGGAACGATGACATTAAGATGCTTGCCCTGCTTTGCCCTGGTGCCTTCTGCAGTCCAGTTACTCAGCCAAATATGGGAGAAATCTCATAGGAAGATGAGTAGGACAGTCAACAGTTGGTCGGGCTCACCCAGGAACCTTCTGCAGTCCAGTTATTCAGCCAAATATGGGAGAAATCCCATAGGCAGATGAATAGGACAGTCAGCAGTTGGTCGGGTTCACACTGGTGCCTCTGCAGTCCGGTTACTCAGCCAGATATGGGAGAAATCCCATAGGCAGATGAGTAGGATAGTCAGCAGTTGGTCGTGTGGTTGCATAGGTGCCTCTACAGTCCAGATACTCAGCCAGATATGGGAGAAATCCCATAGGCAGAAGAGTAGGACAGTCAGTAGATGGTCGTGCCCTTTTGCTTGTCTGAGATCTCAGCCAGGTATGGGAGGACCCCATTGGCAGATGAGACAGACAGGTAGCAAATTGTATAGTAGAGATGGCACAGCTGATTATCTCAGATATCCAGGATTGAGTGATTCTCCTGGATCCAGGATCGAGTGATTCTCTTGGACTCACCGAAGGACCGGTGAGGATGTCACAGATATTCAGGATTGAGAGATTCTCCTGAAATCCAGGATCAAGTGATTCTCCTGGACTCACCAAAGGACTGGTGAAGATGATACATTGAGACTGTGTGGACAACCTTCAGTATGCATAGAGATGATGGAGACAGAGTAGAGTACAAGATGAAACCCAGATGATCGTTGCTATCACATTTATAGTAGCTGGGCTACCATACATTATTTTTCTGATGCCAGTACACTATTCAGCCAGTTCCCCTACATTTGAGATGCTGAGATGAGCATCTATATTGGATCACTATCAGATCGTGGACAGCAGTATGTATTCCCCATGCCATGACTGAGTCTCAGGACACTCAGAGAGATGACCGATGTAGCCATTATACCATTGGTACAGAGTAGTCAGCAGTGCCCAGAGTTACAGCAGCAGTTTCAGAGGACAGATGATGGTACAGATTGATGAGCATTCAGGTATATGACTCAGCAGGTATATCATTGTGTCATGGTTATATTGCTTTTATATTTATTCTCATAGCATGTCTTAGCACTTAGTTTCATGATCTGGCGATCATATAGATATGTGGACCTGGTTGATCTTATTATATATATTATATTGTCCCTACTCAGACCTAGAAGTTCACCATTCATACTCATTGGTTTTATCCTCCTTAGGGAGAATAGAGGTGATCATTCAACCATACCTTGGCTTGCTAGTGTCGGCTCCATTATTCATTTCCTTCATCCATCCATGGCCTACCTTTTAGTTTATCACCCTGACTTACTACTTGACTAGTGACATGGAGGATCTTTTCCCCACTGTAGCCTCTGTATTGGATGAGCTTCCCTGTTTATTGTGTCTCGGCTCTGAGTTGGTGACAAAACTTACCTATGGTGAGTTGGAGTTCCTTGTGAATCCCCCCTAGTCACTAAAGTTGTGTTGGCTAAACCTGAAACTTTTAGTGCTGCCATGAATACAAAATCTGGAAAAATGAAATGCTATATCTTGTATGAAAAGCCCATTCATGCAATGTGTTTCTAAACACACATGAATGAAAGGCATGCCAAATTAAAATGGCTATGAAAATAAAATGTTATATCTTTTGGAAAATAAATACCTAGGTAAACAAGCTGTCCATGACACACCTAGAAGTGCTCAGGTAAACAAGTGCCTTAAAAACACACCTGCAGCAGAAAGCCTAAAATAAATGTAAATCTATGCAATGTGTTTATAAACACACATAGATCAAGGCTATGGAAACTTCAGGCCCAAAAAGCAATGGAACTTAAATGCTATATCTAAACAATTGCTGGCCTTATTTGTATTATGGATTGTGCGCATCTGTGAAGGTGAATAAACCCTCTTTGAACAACTCATCCATTTGTGAGACACCGCCATCCCTTGTGTTATTGCTCATTCAGTATATACTATGGTGTGTATTCCCTTTCCCTTGCCAAAGTGTCACAAAGTTAAGTCAGTCAAGTCATCCCTTAGTCTAGCCAGTTATTTTAGCCTTCACCCTTCACTAGCAAATTGATCACAGCTATGAAGTGAGTATGATCTTGAAAGTCTAGTCTGAGTAATAATAATAATTAATGACATTATATATTTGGATTTAGATCGCCAGTAATGATTACTTTGTGCTATAATTGTTATTTGAATAAGTTGTAGAGCATGCATTAACCTTGGACACTTTGCAGCAGCTTATGATGATGGTCTGAGTTATATTGGGTCATGTTGACTTGGTTAGGCCTAGTCTGACCATGGTCAACCAGAGGACATGAGATGGTTGGACCTTATGATGACATGGATAGATGATATATGGTCTATGTATACATACATGATGATTCTATGCAGCAGCTACAGGGTTATGATGATGATTCTTGGTTTACAGCAGTGTTTGGTCATTTACAGATTATTATTATTGGCCCTGTTCCGGTATATTGGATATATATTTTGATCATGCAGAGACTCATATGGTGTATGAGTACACATCTTGGATGGATTTGGACCTTCTGAGTCCAATGAGACAGTTTGTTTTCAGTTCCGGGCACTTACAGTGATGATTGAGCCTCAGTAGGCTATCCTAGTGCAGTTTTGGTCTGTCGGAGGCCCTGTCAGAGCAGATATGATTTTTATCCGGTTGACCTAGGGCGCTGTGCTTGGAGGGGGTGGTCCAGCCACTTGTTTTTACCATATTACCCCCCTCCCGGACACACTGGTGCCCTCACCTTGATAGTGCAGGCACTCCAGGAGGCAGTTTGGGGCAGTTTCACGCTTCCTAAGGCATTTCAGGATTGGTAGAAATGGCTATTGAGGAAATCGATTTGGGCTACTGAGGCAATGTTATGGCATGGGATGATCAGTGATGATAGATCGGGGTACTCCACACCTTCTCCAGCAGTTTCAGCTTCATCGGGGCCCGCATCCATCACTTATGGCATTTTCTGAGGATTTCTGAGGTCTTTTTGAGGCCTACGATTTGACTATGGTGGCACGATTTGGTACATGGGTGATTATTTTATGATTATTGTGCTATGGGGATTGACCAAGGAGGGATAAAATTACCCCTTGGACCCACCATAAGCATCTTATTATATTTTGTCATCATGATTTGGTGGGATTCCCCTCTTCTAGGGCGATTTTGTCCACTCACATAATATTTTATTAGTGATCCATGTATTTTATTGTTGAGCTCATCTCAACCATTGATTAGACATTTGTATCTTTTAATCTTAGCCACTCATTCAAAAAGTGGTTAGGGTTTTGGTGCCTCTCCTTCCTATTTAAAGGAGAGAGCCTCTCATTGTAAGGGGTCTTTGGCTCTTGGATTATTGGTATAGAAAAACTTTCTTGTGGAAATTCTTGTGGTCTCCTTTGCATCTGGTGTTCTTAGATGGTGATTGGAAAGTCTATTGCAACCTAGCATTTGGAATTTGTGGTAAGATCTATCTATTTTGGAAATCATTGTCTTGTCTACAGGAGGGCGACTTCAACAAGGGCGATTTTGCAAGGCTTCTTCAAATCGACTTTCTTGGCATTTGCTTGTATCAGGGGGTTATCATTAGCATCATTGTGATCTATGCTATCTTTCTGTTACTTCTCTTGTGGCATTAGTCTTATCTCTTGATTACATCAAATCTGATATTGTTGACGTTTGTTGTGCAGGAGAGAGGGCTCATTGGCTTCTTGGACTAAATCGATTGCATAGAAAACTACCTCAAAGCTTCTCAAATTGATCGGGTTTGCATAGATCATCATCATCAAGGCATCTACAAGGTTACCCAGGTAAGATCCACATGTTTGTTTCTCTTATCTTGATCCAATCCATTGACCTAACTCATAAATTGATAAAACCCTTATTTCTTCAAACCCTCATTGTTACATTTTTTCAGATCTACTTAGATCTAGTGGGTTGTTGGATATAGTATTGAAAACCCACCTCTATAGCATCCACGACATCCTGGATCTGTAGTTTGGTGAGGATTGGCTTCTGTTTGACCCCCTTCCCAAGCCAACTTAGCTTCTCCCAAGCAAGGCGCACTTCTTGGTGGTTGTGAGTTGACCTAGATCTAGGTGGTGGGTAGTTGAAATCCCGCTTGATCCATAATCTACACATCAAATAACATACCCCCAGATTGTTACTTTTCTGATTTTCACCTTGTGGGCCCTATTCCACATTTTAAGGGATTTAATTCCCATTTTGGACCACTAGGTGTACTTAAACTCAGATCTAGTAAGATCTAGCCGTCGGATTGTCGTAAAATTATAGATCCATACTCCTACTTGACTAACCTACCCGGATCTAAAGTTTGGATGCCATCGGACTTGTCTTGACCCACCTAACCCACATTTTTAGCCTCCTTGGGTAAAGTCGCACCACCTTGGAGAAGTGAGTTGACTCACTTCTAGGACGTGGGTACTTGAGATTTTTGGAGATTTGGAACCGGAATAATTCAAAACCTAGGTCTAGTGTGTCATCTTGTCAAATCTTGCCTTGGGGACAACATTCCTTATTTTAAGGGATCGTGGTCCACTTTGGTCAAACCTAGATCTAGACCTATTCATCCATCAAGACCTTAATTGCCCACTTGTCTCATACTATAGGAGTCCTTAACCACAAGTCAACCCCACTTTGACTCCATTATCCCAATTCCCAAGGCACTTGTTGTTCTCCAAGTCAATTCGACTTTCTTAGATTGTTGGATTAACTTGTGGTTTAACCGTAGCATGGTGAACTAAACCCTTGAAGCCATCATGTATCATGATCAAGCTTGTCACTTGTACTAGTTAGCCCCAATACAACCCCTAAACTACCCTGCATTGGACACGGTTCCCAAGGCAGTGGATTTTCCAACATTGAACTAGTACTCTAATCCTAGATCTCATTTCAAATATTATAAGTCACTCTCACATCAACTATGAACCAAATCTACACTCTTTGAACCCCTCACTTGTCTTGTGACTCCATCCTAAGGTCTAGGATAAACCATACACCTAACTTCACTTAGAAATAACCTGATTTGGTGTCTTGGTTTTGATCTCTCCTGTCGGGAGTAGATCGGGTCTCCCCCTTTGTTGTCTGGGCTAGATAACATAAAGTGAAGGTTGCCTCGACTGGTGTGACAACAATATATTGGAGGTCGAGGTGATCGTGGTTGCACCTTTTGAGTTGCCCTTCCCTATTGCCATCCATGATTGGATATACCCATAGGGGTAACCACAGTTTAGGTGATAACAATCGTGATGCTGATGAAGACCGAAGAATACCTTCCTCGTTGAGAGGGAGTGTTGGATTTTGTACAACTTCGGAAGATATTATTCGTTATATTTTATTGTACTTTCATTGTACTTGTTTATACCTCTTAAGGGAGAAGAACCTTATGTAATCAATTATGTAAACACATGAAAGAATCAATGTAATCCTTGGGGTGCAAAAGGAATTAATAAAAAGATTAAAAATAAAATATTTATTTCCCCCAAGACAAGTCAGCCCCATAAGGGATTTTCTGGTTTCAGCACTTGTATAAATATGAGGTTAGTGCTCCTCATTTGTTCATTCTCACACTTGAGAGTGGCGCATCACTTGGGAGAGGAGAATTTCGCATCACCTAAAGGAGGAGGCTGATTTCTAGGGTTTCTACTTGTGGAAAACATTTCCACACTTTCTCTTTCTTCATTTGTACTCTGATCTCAGAATTATCATCTCTCTGCGAAGGTTGCTGGGTTTTTTCCCATTTGGGTTTCCCAGGGTAAACTCTGTGTTGTTGTTTTGTGCTTTGTCTTACTTCTAGTGATCTTGGTAATGCATTTATGTTTTATGCTATGAATGTATGAAATTTAACAGATGGTGTGCCGAAAAGGAAGTAGATGGATCACCAACTTGCTCCGCTGCCTCTTGTAATGTTGTGTACGCCAACTCAGTTTCTTCACTGTACTGGAAGGTAAATCAGTTTTTGTGTCTGTGCTGGACTTGTTTGACCTACACCTAAACTCCTTGAGACCTGTGGTTCAACACTTGGGGCAGGAGTGTTGTCTCCTCCTCAACCAATAATGGGGGCTCCTGGGACTTGGAAGACCATGCATCTTCATCTACATTCACATCTCGGCTTAATACTATCTTCCTCTAAAAAAGAACATAGATCCTGTAAGCCTTGGAGGACTCCTTGTAGCCAACTAAAATACCATTCAAGTGGGAGGGTTCAAGCTTTGTCCTCTTCTTTTATGGAACATGAATGTAAACTGGACTCCCAAATACTTTGAAATGAGAAACATCCGGTTTCTCCCCTGTGAAGTCTTCCTCAGGAGTTTTGTCCTTCAACACCATGTGAGGAGTAGGACATCTATTTAGTATATAAACTGCCGTATAACAATCTTTTGCCTAAAGGAACATGGGCAAATCTAAGTCATGAACCGTAGACTTAATAGTGTCTACCATGGACTTGTGCTTCCACTCAGTAACCACATTCTATTGCGGATTGTATGTTGTACAGTACTGTTAACTCCCTCTTGATCCCTGTTTTTTTTGGAAATGGAATCAAAGTCATTGGAGGAATACTTCCCTCCATTATCCAATCTTAGTACCTTGATCTTCCTACCTTATTGGTTCTCAATAGAGCTTTGAACTCTTGGAACTGTGAAAGATCTCATCCTTGGTCTTCATAAGATATATCCAAGTATTCCTGGAAGAATCATTGATGGAAGCAAAATAATAACTATTACTTGTCAATGAAGCTGATGACATGGGTTCACAAACATCTGAATAGACTAAATCAATAATCCCTCTTGATACATCCTTGTTGCTTGGGAAGGTGGCCTTGGCATGCCTGTCAAGTGCACATCCCTTGCATACTCTGCTCTTCTCAACCTTAAAGTTAGGGAATCCAACCACCATGTTCTTTAGAAGAGGCAAGGATACATAATTCAGGTAACCAAATCTTCTGTGTCAGTGCTCACATAGATTGCTACTGTTGGTCAACAAAGCTCTCTGTTTCACTGGATTTGCTAGTAGTCTATAAAGGCCACCCTCCTTGATTCATTTGGCCAACACTCGATCAGAATTAGCGTTCTAAATTTTGATGATTACTTTCTAATGATCAAACTCAGCCCTTACTTCAAATCTTTAAGACAAAAAATTGAAAGGAGTTTTTTAGTCATACCAGGAACATACACTACCTCATGTAGATCCAAAACTTCTCCTGCTGTCATGTAAAATGGCCCCTATCCAACCACTGGGTACCTACCCTCATCATCAACCTCAACCTGCATTTCAGTATCTTGTTCCTCCAAGTTGAAGAAAGCTGATCTGTTCGGAGTTATGTATTTAGAAGCAACACTTCCAACATACCACCCAACACCTGAGACTGTGTTGGTGGACAAGGATGACACCATGGCAAAGGTCATATCAAGCCTAGCAATCAACTCATCCACTCCTGAAGCTTCAATGCTTCTTACAAATTGTTTCTGCAGCTGTTGCTTACCCTTCCCCTTCTTCTCAGGACATTAAAAACACCATGCTTGTTGTAGTTGAAGCACTTGATCTGGCTCAAGTCCTTTCGCTGATTAGAAGACTTGAGTCTTCTTTATTCTTTTGACCCTTACCAGAGCCTTTCTTTCCTTCCTTCCTCACCTTCCCGATGATGGATAGGTCTGGAACATCCTTGTTAAATGGTCGAGACATGTTGTTGTCTGATCTCCTCACCAGCGAAAATATCCCACAATTGCTTGAAGTCAAGTAACTTCTTTTGACCATAGATAATTTGGACAAAGTTGTGCCATGATGGACTAAAGCCTTTCAAAGAAATCCAAACTAGCTCAACATCTTCATGGGATAACTTGTCACTATATCTGTTTTGCTCATGCAGGTAGCATTGAGCTTGTTCTTTAAGAGCATCTTCCTTGACACATTCACACTCTGGTACTGCGTTCTTAAGGCATCATACATCTCTTTGGCAGTGTTCTTCTTGGTGATATGAGGGATTAAGTGATCCTTCACCGATTCCAACATGATACGTTTTCCGCTTGTTGTCCGCCAAACTGCACACCAACAGCAGAAATCTTTCGAAAGCTGTCTCCCTCACTGGAAAGTGGGGAGAGGTGTGGCCTTGGGGGCAAGCAATGAGCCAGGTACTGTCACCTGAATCCCAGCTCCTCCGTTTAGGCTAACTCCTAACGAAGCCAAGGGGGATAGTCCCTACAAAGAGTTTCACTAAGGCTCTTGTGTTTTATATGTTTTTAAGTGTGAAATGATGCGGATGGGTGTTGTTTAGGAGTTTATTATGATGAGACCAAATTAAAAGATGAGATAAGCGCAAGATAACAAAGCAATCCACGTTGCTAAAATGAAATAACAAGACTAACAGTATATTTCAAGACTTATGATCAAATAAAGCATTCACAACATGAAAATTAACACAAGGACAAATGGTCCTGATTAAGATATAAATTGTAAATACTAGTGCCTTATGGAGTCATAGAAAAGATGATTGTGATGCTGAATGTGTGGGTCTTGAAAGAATGCTGTTTGTGAGATTGTTATGAAAATTATCTTGGTAAATTGAATATTTTAATGGTCTTTGATTATTAGGGTAAAACCAAGGATATCAAAAGAGTAGAACCTTAACCAGGAAAAAATACTGGCAACCTCTTAGATGATAGGTCGGGAGCACCCAGATTGCAGAGAGGATAAGTGTACAATGGCTTGACCACCCTCGAGTCTGACAGTGGATTCTCGGCACCACCTATTTCAGGAAGCAACCTCAGTGATTTGATGCTGGTTTTGGTTTTGGGTAAAGTTTTAATTATGTTATCACTTGTAAGTTTAGCAAGTCCTTCACCTTTCTGAGTACTAGCCCAACCTTTGCAGGTTGGCAGAGCATACGGGTGTTGGACAATCAACCAAAAATAAATTAATTAAGGGGGATGTGAGTTGAAATGTTTTATTATTAAGAGCACCATTCAACCCTCCGATAGAGAGCGCTCTTGACTTAGTCTTAAGACCAAAGTTCAAGAGACTTTTCTAATCTAATATGCCTAATGCAAGGGGAAAATGCAAATCTAAAATGCTCTTCGACAGAGAGTGCTCTTGACTTGGATTTGGCCAAGTTCAAGAGGTTTTGTTTATTTTATTGCAATTAGAAGCAGTTGTAAAGATAAATCATATGATAGTTCAACAGATATAAAAGACAACTAGCATGCTACTTGCGAAATGAAATAAGATAAAAAAAAGACTTAGTGTTCTACCAACAAATTTAATCTAAGGTGGGGTCTTCCTCCGAACAAGGTCAACCACTAAGAACTGCTAGCACTTGAGAACTTCCCAGCTAGCTGAGATTTCGACCAAGGCAACTAACGGGGAGAGAGGAGTAACCACAAAGTTATGTGGTCATGCCCTTGAGATGAAATCCCAAGGATACTACTTCAAGTCAAAACTTGGAAGAGAATAAATGAGAAATAAAAAGACTAATCTAAACAGTGAAATGAAAGATCTAAGCTAACAAGACACAACACTCTTCCCCAAATGGGCAAGAAACCCAAAAAAGTGGAGGACTCTTCCACTTGAACTTTTATTATGAGATTACAAATGCCTTGGGTTTTGAAACCTTGAAGGACTTTTGAGAATGAAGTAACTAGGAAAACAAATCTAGCTCTTATAAGCTTATTACAGAGGATAACAAGATTTTGTATATTCAATCACTCCTTATGGCATTCACTTGGTTTTGCTTTGATTCTTTGCTTCAAGATCTAACAAATATCTTTCTCTCAAAACCATCTACACAAGCTCAAAACAACTCAACAATGCACCCATTAACCATTAGAAAAATAAAACAAATTTGAAACTAGTTAAGCCTAGGTTTGAAGATTGAGCTCTAAAATGTAGAATGCATGAGATTTTGACATAAAACTTTTAATATGATGAAACGGACCAGCAAGCAAACAATGCCTAAAATGTGATGGGAAAGAGATCTAGAATGTAAAATTTTCATGACATTTTTTGCATAAAACTCCTGTCTCTTAAATGGAACCAAAACTTAAACAAGCAAACTATACTAGGGTAAAAGATGAGATCTAGCTATCAATTTCTTGAAGTAACTCTAACAAAAAAAAAAAAAAAACTTAACAATTCGTTTTTTGTGGTTTTAGGGCCTTTTGGAAAGGTGGACGAATGGATCTAAGGGAGAAAAGTGAGGACCAAAAATGGCATGGATGAGAGGCAAAAACGAAAGCAAGAAGAGGCTTTGGGATTGAAAAAACGAATGGGTGAGGGAAGAGTAAAACAAAAGGGAGAGGAGGCTTCTAAGATGGAAGAAGGAGAGCTAGAAGGTGGGTGGATATCAAGGCAAAGAGACTTCAAGGAGCAAAGGTGGAAGCTAGAAGAGATAAGCTTAGGGTAACCAAGTTTAAGTGATGAGTTTTTGTTGATGGAAGAAGCAACTTTTCCGCTTTGAATGCCAATCCTTAGATCTTGCTCCTTAGAGGTTTCTTGAAAACAAACTATTAGCAAAGGTTTTTTGTTGGTGGAGAAGAGAGAGATACAACCGAGTTCATCTCATCTCAACCATTTGAAGATCTGCAATGCACATACACTTATACAAACAATACTTGATTAAATCTAGAGAGTTAGACACGAATGAAAAAAGAGACAAGGTAGTAAGACCGATTACAAGTTGTACTCTTTAAACTATCCAAGCCTAAGCCTAACAAACAAATTGGACCATCAAATGCTTGCCCTACCCTCTTAAGAAAGAGATCCAAGCATAAATTTAAATCAAGCTTGAAATTGCATAAATGAAGAAAACATTATAGATATTACCTCAACAATGTATTATTAACTCATGAACCAATAGAAATGCACACCATTTGCCTCCAAAGCCAACTTTATTTCCAATGATAGCCAATAGCTATAAGCTCTTACAATCTCCGCAGAGTAAGTTTACAATAACAATCCATGGTGAGAGAGCCCAAATGGCCTCTCTTATATAACAAAACAAGACACTAAAACCCTAATTCGAATTGGCCTTGTGAAGAGAGCCAAAAGCAATAGACATGAAGTCAAATTCCAATCTAATCTCAATCAAAAGCTTGGAGTGGTAGTCCACATGGCAAAGTCGAGCTTGGGAAGGTATGGGAAGCTCCACCCATCCAATGAGGGAGCTCCAACTAGGAAACACGTGGGGAATTAGGTAGGATGCGTGAGCTTCAAGGAGGTGATGTGGAGTGACAAGTGGGCGTTTGGATGGAGTTTAGATGGGAGCCAAGTCAAGTGATTGCTAGATTAGGGGAGGCGCCTACCTTTGGCTTTAATGCCAACCAACCAACCCATTCATTAATTGCCACATCACTAAATCGAATTCTCAAGGAGGGAGGGCGAATTCTCTGTTGGAGTTTGTCTTATGCTGACTGGATAGTGAACTGGTTGATGACTGAGATGATTGGAATCTTCGTTAATGTCCAGTGCCATGTCAACTAGCCTTTTATTTTATTCATTTCTGATTATTTTGGAGAGTTTTGGATTTCTCCAAAATATTCAAATTTATTAATTTAATTAATAAATTCTCTGTAAATGGCTTTTTAGAGAAAATATTAATTATAAGGCTGAATTGACATCCGAAAGTTGGGTTTAGCTGGTCCATAGGTCATGTGTGATTTTTGGCTTATGAAACGAGCTATCAATCACTGAATTCGGACCCTGGACGATTGACATATTACAAATTGACATTTCTCTATTTAAACTATAGAGAAATTTATTAAAAATTTAAAAAATAATTAAAAACCCAAAATCGACGGACCCGGTAAAATTTTTTCGAAATTTTTTCTGAGGGTCCTAGAGATTTGGGACATGACCAAAACCTATTCTAATAGTGTCTAGTAGGCTTATATACATTAGTTGGCCTCTAATAACCCCCCATGGCCAAAATTTTCAAAATCGGGCATTCCAGCTTTGGAGGAAGCGGGAGAAAACCTCATCGATTATAGCTCGGCGGTAGGCAAAGTATAATTGACAAGGGAAAAAACTCCCTGGAATACCTTAGTTGCTTAATCAAGTCATGGGGAACCGAGACACTCAGATCCTATTAGCACACTTTATTACAAACCCCCATGGGGCCTTGGTCATGTCGACAGAAAAACAAAGCTGGCTAGCCAAACTGGCTAGTCACAAATGCTGGGTCATCTGATGGAGTACAAACATTCATCATGTTTGTCAAATGGCGGCTCTTCAGATAATCCAACTATGGTACAAAAAAGTTGGTAACACCGCTTACTACCTTTTTGTTGTGTTCTGCTATATCTTTGGGATCTGTAGGCGGTGCTACCACTTTCTCCACAAGGTACCATAAGTCTGCCATTTCTAGGGGGGCTTTGCAATCTTAACTTCCATGGCACAAAGTTGGAGGATCCTTCCAAAAAGTGACTCTTTTACATATTGGGAATTGCCATCATTGACACTGTCTAGAAAAGGGTACACTCTTCAATTGTTGAAATCACAAGGTCTTCTCACCTCACAACCCTTAACAGGTCCACATGCCGATTACTGGCACCGTTATGCTCCAATCACTGAAGCTTGGATGTGCTGCCCTCTGAAATCTTCTGAAAGTTCTCTACTCCAGAAAGTTGTCTAGAAAAGGGTACAAGAAACTAGAAATAAATTTAATCCTATTAAAACAACTCTAAACTCTAGATGCAAGAATCTAATAAACAAAACTTAATAGATTAGTGTCAAAACCTGCCACTACATTTCATTAATTCTGGACATAAAAAATTTGCTACAGGAAAAACTTGGAACAACTAACTGCTGACTCAATTATTGAAGCTGTACCTCTTCCTTTTCTCTTATAGATATGAGAAGGGCATACTTTTAGGGTTTACAATCTCAAAAATAGGTCAAACGCAAAATAGAAAGTCAGCTAAAAATAAAACTGAACTTAATGCTTTATTTAGAATTGAGAGATAACCTTTCCTAATCTATCTACAAGCTAAAAATAAGACTGTAACAATTTATTTAGAACTGAGAGATAACCTTATCCATCTATCTAAAGTTGATGCCCTAAATATAGAGATATATGCAAGCATATGCTTTAAAATTAGACTTGTACCCCTTTCTTGCATAACTGCTCCTGTTCCCTCATTATCATTCTTTACGGGTCTACTGCTGCTGTAAAGAAGGTGCCCAGATCCACTGTGCATGCTACTGCGCTATAGAAAACTGACTGAGGTACATATTCTATCATGTCCAAGTACAGGATGTCACATCCTTGGGAAGAGAGGAGGCCTCATGCACAGAAAAGGTCCCTTCTCGCCTTTCATTGATCATTCGTCCATTTTCCCATGAGCATTCCATTCTCCTATTCAAAGTCCCCCCCCTCTTGTTCATGGAGGAACCTGTGTGAATCTCATGGTTGTTATGCTTGCAATAACAAAAGAACCCCATGCACTTGTCGCTGGTAAGGGCATGTGGATGTTAGGGGATTTGTTGTTGTGATTATGAGAGGAAATGGGATGGTTTTGAGGGTAAAACCATGGCTGGAATGTCCATAAAGCTAAAGCAAACACTACAAATCAGCAACCTGGTTAGTGCTGCTCACTTGTTTTGGCCATGTGTTTCTACTGCAGGACATTTGAAGTAGGAAACCAACAATCCTGGACTCTTTCTACCTGCACTAGAAGGAAAGAAGATCCTTGAGGGATTGTTGAGCAGAGAAAGGGAAGATCTTCCTTGCGATGTGAAGAGGAAGAGAGTGCCATGGTGGACTGATGTCTTGATGAGGCCTTGGAGTGCTTGGGAGTGAGCAGATTGGCTTGTCATGAGAGAGATGGGTTGGGCTGAATGAGATTAGAGCCTTGTAGTGTTATCCTTCACCTGGTGGTATCGTCATCTGGCTTGGGGGTGGAATCCATAGTTGATTCCTATGGTGGGTGGTGAATCGCTGGTCAGCAACTGGTTTAGTGGAATTGCATTCATTATAGATAAGTATTGATAGTCAACTTTATGTAGACTACTTTCTATTTGTAATTTTTTGTTTGAATTCATGTAATCGAATGTGTAATGAGCGAATTCGGAATATGCATGGTTATTTCTGTTGCTATATGTTTGTGCATATGAATTCAGTTGTATTGCTGTTAGAGTTTTGGAATAATATTAACAATTGGTTAATAGAAGTCCAAAATTTGTTATGGATTGCCTTGATGGCCAAGTGAGGCATCCATGTACTTCACATATTGGTATAGAGCTCAGTTTTAAGCACTGGGTCTGTATGGGTAGTTTATGTGATTTATTTAGTGAAATTTACAGTTGTATGCCAACTATTTGTCATAATGCTTATGTGAAAATTGGTTAATTCTGTCAATTTCAATGGTTCAATTTTTGGAACAGTGGAAAACTCATAGCAACTTATGAGGATTTAGAATCCTAGAGAATACATGTTCCTATTATTATACGGGATGGGCATTGTTTGAAATTCAGTATAGAGGCCCGACCGTATTGAGTACTTGCCTGTCATTGATTAGAAGAGAGGCTCTAGTCTGTTTGAGGGAAATAGGGCAGAATTAACCATGGTTGTGAAAATTTGGCTAAATGCCTAAATCTATTGGCAAAGGAATTCAATGAGGCTGATCATTTGAACTGGTCGATGATCTTGCTTCAAATTGCTTGCATTGAGGCCTTTCCCCTTTTAAGTTTCGCGGAAGTTTGAATGTGAACTCATCCACCAAAGTTTCAAAGCAAATCAAGACTATTTTGGGCATATTCAATTTGAAAATATCATTGATTTTGATGTGGTCGAAGACCAAACGTTAACATGGAGATCAAAGCTTTCAAAGACTTCAACCCCTCCTTATTGAGATTTGAGGGCCTTTTAATTTAACCTGCAAAAATGTTATTTTGGAATTGGTCAAGTTCAAAAATGACCAAGTGATTGATGGCCCAGTGGTCGCATTGAGGCCTTTTCATTTAAAGTTTCATGGCATTATTTTGAATTAGGTCGACAGGCTTATTTTTAATTCATCAGTTGCACTCTTTCGAAATGGGTCACTAACTCTTGTTCAAAAGTGGCCCGAAGTGGCTTCTTCAAAAATGTGGCACAAAGTGGCTTGGTTGAAAGGTGCCCAAAGTGGCTTCTTCAAAAAGTGCCTAAAGTGGCTTTCAAAAAGTGCTTGAAGTGGCATATTTGAAATGTGGCTTAAGTCCCTTCTTTTGAAGTGGCCTGAAGAAGTTGTTTCGAAGTGGGCTGTGGGGTGATGTTTTGAAGTAAATCGGTGAACCCTCTCTCAAATTGGCTCGATAAACATTTCTTCAAAACAGCTTGATGATAACTTGTAAGTCTTTTGAAAGGCCTCGCTGTGCCTCATTTTTTCCTGATCAACATTATTTTGAAGAAGGCTTACATGAGTTTTTTTTTGAAGGCATTGATGGAGGTTGTTTCAAAATGGTTTGATGGCCTTTCTTCAAAGGAGTCTGATCAGCAATAGTACAAAAGAGATTTGAGGTCTGGAAAAGGGTTGATGTTCGAAAAAAGGCCGATGTATGTAAATAGTCCAGTGACTTCATGTGAGAGAGAGCCTCAAACCTTGCTAGCAAGTGAAGTGTTGCCACGTGGTGGAAAAAACTCTGAATTTTTTTTCCGGGGGAAGCTGAAATGAAGGCATTTATGAAAATGTCCTTGAGCACTGGCTTGCAGATTTAGCATCAAATTTCCCAAAATTGGCAAAAATTTAGTTTTCATAGGATGAGACGATACTTTCTGCCATCAAACTTCATTCATGATGAAATTTGCATAGAAAGGGTTATGGGCAGGCACAAGAAAACCCCAAAAAGCATTTGGACAGATCCCAAAGGGTTCTGAGTGGAATTGGAAAAATAAAAAATTGGGTGAAATCCACTAATTTAGGACACTTTTTGGGAGTTTTTGAAGTTGTATTTGAAGTAAAAGTGACTCGAGATTGCAAATTTGGAAACTTTTTCTAGTCAACTTTTCATCTTGGTAATTTGGACAACTATTTCATAATGAAAATTTCCCAAATTTATACTGCTTGAAGGATAACGATGTTTGCCAGATTTTGCTAACACTGGAAAAAGTGCCAAATGAGTAAGTTCTCATCTTGAGAAGGATGCAGAAGATGAATGGGACAGTAGATTTCCAAAATGAAGGTTGTTGATGTGCATAGATAATAATAATATCAATGCCTGTTACAAACGTTTTTCCAGTTCTTGCCCTATTTTTTTCCATCGGTAATGGAAGATGGTCTCCAACCTTGATTTGCACCAACAGAAGTGCAAACAATGGTTGGGTGTCATAACTTCCAACTCCGAATTCAGAATAGGACAGGAGTACAGGTGTTGGAAATCTATTTAAGAGAAGAATAGAACATAAAATTAATGTTTGAGAAATATTCTTCCAACTATTTAAAATAGTTGCATAACAAAACCTCTAGGTTGATTAGACAAGGCTTATCAATGTGGATGACCCTCGAAGCATAAACTTAGGGAAAGAGATCTATGATGAAGTATGACCAAGGATACCTGCATATATAATGCTTACATTATGATGTGGAGGCACAATTCTTTGGGCAAGAGTATGGCAGTGGAAGGTGCTTGTCAACTAGTGGGGTGAATGTTGGATTGAGGATAGCTAGGGGTACCTAGCAGATATGACATAAAGGTCAAGCATGCCAAGGGAAAGGGACTAAGGTTGTTTGTTCCCTTAAAAAGAATGCATGCAATGCATTTGTCTGCAATCATCACATGGAACAATGATTATAGAAAAAGGGTTGTGAATGCTCTTGTTTATAAGAACCCTACCTCCAAAGAAGGGAGTTAGGTGACAAGACAACAAGCCAAGGTAGAAGTACACATCCATGTGGTTGTTTAACCTTGCTACTTCGGGAATAGATGTTGAAAGCATGCTATGCTTGGTTGAAGTTGCAACCAATGATGGACGAGTAGAATGTTTAGCAAGTAATGAGAACATGCTATATATGTGATAGATAAACATCTTATTTGAAGGTGTTTATGTGTTTGGAGAGGTTGCAAATCATGATGTGGATCATGGGTTCTCATGAATGCACCATTGGGAGTCATGTATGTAGTGGCAATCATGATAGTTGGTTTTAGGAAATGAACCTGTTATCACACAATCTCTAGCTGTTTGTGGTAAGTATCCCAATAGGGACGGTAGAGGAGACAACTAGGAAGGTGTAACCGGCAATAGCCAAGTCCTCCGCTCGAATGAACGGAAGTCACACCGGACAGGGATACTGTCACTTTAGACGAGGCACTTGGCCAAGTCAAGGGGGAGACCCTGCTCAACCAGTTATGGTCGAGACTCAACAGTCAGACACCCAACCCAAAAGATAAGTAAAATGAAATGCAAGATGGATGACTAATTGTGAGATTTCTTCCAACTTAGTGAGATCGGGATTCTGAAATGAAAGAATAGACTATGTGAGATGAAATCAGATCTGATTATGAATGTAAATGATGAATAAATTGAAGAATTATAAGGCTGGAAACTAAATCAGCAAACAGAAATTGACAAGAGCAGCGATTAGGAACCCTGCCTATAGGGAATGAAGCTCGTTATGATTTATTCAAACATGGCAGCGATGGATAAGCAATTGAAACACATCTTCCAGCAATTATAAGATGATTAATTGTTTGATTTAGAACAAAAAAACAGATCAGCAAGAAGTGAAGTGAAATTGCCCCAGGGGAATTATTTAAACAGTGGAAAAATGGACCTAGGGCATAGAAAAATAAGCATTTATATTCACTTCCAACCAACGATACTTGATATTTTAGGGTAAAATGACGTTTTAAAACCGATTATCAAGTACCCAGAACCCCAAACTAACCCAAACAGGCTGAAACAGAAAAATGCCCCAGGGGGCGTTTTTGCCAGGTAGACTAGTGCTGATTCGGTGGGCAAATGGAGTCTAAATCAAATGAAATTTGGTATATAGGCTTTTAAGCATAAATCATTTGTGGGTTTACAAAATAAACTAATTCTAATGGTGAATTTTGTAGATTTTAATTTTTAGGGGTTTTAGTGAGTTTTCTCTCTTCAACAAAATTAGAAATTGAAATGCGGGAGAAGAAGAAGTTACACCTACTTGGAAATAGCTGATATTTCTGATTTTGAAGAGGTTTGTAGTCCCGAAGATCAAATAGAAGCGGTTGGAGAAGTCCCAGCTGAAATCGATTTGCTCTCTCCCCACCAACTCGTCCTCTCTGCCTGCAAACACCAATAGACAATAAATGAGATCAGTATTGGCAAAAAAATGAAATCTATAGCAGCACAAATAAAGATGAGAGAAATGCTTGACTGAAAATAGCAAAAACACTTCCCTTTTGTGGTCAATCCGGAGAGTGGAGCAGCAGTGGAAGCCAAATGGTGCGCCCTCCTCCAAGACTTTGAGCTTGCTGCAAACAATGGTGAGTAAAACAATGCTGGAAACATACACCAACTACAACTAGTGCATCAAGATAGTATGGCAATCAACAATATCAAGAAGCTATCACACAAGAGCCAAGTAGAGCAACAACGTTTTCTCTTCTATTCAACTCCAAAAATGCCAAGAGGCTGTACAATGGGGTGAGTGCCTTCTCTTATAGAGAGAGGCCACTCCTCATACAAAGTTCCCCCCAAAATGGAGGGTGGAGATCACTCCCCAACCATCAAATCGAATGGTGGAGAGAGGTGCTAAGTGGGGGTGCGAATTGCCCAAGGAGAGCGCACTAGAGGAGAGAGGGGGACCCATGTGGGGTCCATACAACATATACACCATGGTTGGGGGGTGTCTATGGGATGTTTTACCCCCCCAACTAATACAACAAGGCCCCACACCCAACAATACAACAAAATCAAATTCCCCTAGGTGGAGAAAAGCGCCCCTATGGGCCAATTCGACCTCCAATGTTGAGCTGCCATGGAGAGGGCCCCACAATGTGCCAATATCACATCAATCATTACCATTTTACCTTTAGAAATTTCCTTTACCTTTGGCAACCATTGATTTTTCCATTTTCCTATAGTTGCCTAAGTCAAATTCTGATTTTCCATGTAATTTTTGCTGGTTTATATGGCTGAAGGTGAAATTTGGGTTTTTGACCCACTTTTGTTGCCCGGATTGCCGAACCGTCTGCTGCAATGTGATCGTGGACCCCAAAAGTAGTAGGGATGACCACTCGAACGACTCTGATCCATCACTTAGGCATTACTTGCCCCAAATCCATAATTTTTAATTAAAACAGGTCAAAGTTGACCAATAATAATTAAAAATTTCTCAAATGCTTCAGTATTTTGCAATTCCGACGTCTGCATGCTCATATGGGATCCCTGTAGATAATAATTGATCGAAATCGAAATTCCGATCGCAACATTTTTTCGGGCCCTTTTTTTGTCTAGTCAACTCAGTTTGACCAAGTCAAATCTGGTCAACAATAGTGCTAGCTGAATACCTGTATGCAAACATGGAGTGACAAGGCTCAATTATACGAGTTAGTACATTACTAAGCAATACAATGATAACATGGTGATAAAAAATTCATTAAATCTCGAGATAATACAAGGCCTCGGTGAAGTGGGCCCACCACCTCCAAAAGACTAAAATGCTATGCACATCTATAGAATTGACCACTTTGCTGACTTTAGGTGATGCAGACAACAAGGCAAAGGACACGGGAAGACAAGGATGAAGATCATGTGACCCTTTGGACAACTCGGGAAAGCGGGGTCCATTGAGATAAGTATGCCATGACAGAACACGGGGAAGGGCGGTGCCTCACAAATGGGTACAGTGCAGGGAAATCACCTCTAGCCATCTAACAAGTATCTCACAACTCACATCCGTATCCGAAGACTCCGTGAGGTTCTTTTTTAGAGCCGCCAAACTGGGTGTCCAACAAACCGTAACTTGAGACTCTAGGGGGCAATCTTGAGCTTGTCCCTTGCTCCCTCTCACCTCCTTGTCCCGCGGGACTAGGTGAGGAATAACCACTACAAATGCCGACATGTATGGCTGACTTGAATCCATGTGTGTTCATAAACACATTGCATGGATTTTACAATGAGTTTGATACTTAGCCCTTTTTTGGCTAGATTTTACATTTACAACATAATAGCCTTGTTGGCTTTGATTTACAATTCTTCATTTCTTCATTTACATCAAGGCCCTCTTGGGCTACATACATATCTCAAAAGATATAAACATGGTGCTCATACTGCAAAGGTAATGGGGGTGGAGCAATACATGCTTCGATGACCAATGGGGAACACCCGGTGAGGCTACACAATCCTAACTGCATTGCAACATCGGGGGCAATTGACAGGAGCAAATCCCAGGTCTAATCGTGTAACTCACACACTAAAGAGCCGAGGCACAATACACAAGGAGTCATGGCAAACTCAGAGATCAGTGGGGAAGGGGTCCTTGGGATCACAAATCAGAATCCAAGTCGGGAACAAGTATCATGGATGAGTCGAATGGATGGGGAGAGTGATAATGGAGCTAAAGTCAGCTACCGAGAGGGACTAAGTGATCAAGTCTATGCCAAGTGTAGAGGACATGAAGTGGGCCCACCACCTCCAAAAGACTAAAATGCTATGCACATCTATAGAATTGACCACTTTGCTGACTTTAGGTGATGCAGACAACAAGGCAAAGGACACGGGAAGACAAGGATGAAGATCATGTGACCCTTTGGACAACTCGGGAAAGCGGGGTCCACTGAGATAAGTATGCCATGACAGAACACGGGGAAGGGCGGTGCCTCACAAATGGGTATAGTGCAGGGAAACCACCACTAGCCATCTAACAAGTATCTCACAACTCACATCTGTATCCGAAGACTCCGTGAAGTTCTTTTCTAGAGCCGCCAAGCTGGGTGTCCGACAAACCGTAACTTGAGACTGTAGGGGGCAATCTTGAGCTTGTCCCTTGCTCCCTCTCACCTCCTTGTCTCGTGGGACTAGGTGAGGAATAACCACTACAAATGCTGACATGTATGGCTGACCTGAATCCATGTGTGTTCATAAACACATTGCATGGATTTTACAATGAGTTTCATACTTAGCCCTTTTTTGGCTAGATTTTACATTTACAACATAATAGCCTTGTTGGCTTTGATTTACAATTCTTCATTTCTTCATTTACATCAAGGCCCTCTTGGGCTACATACATATCTCAAAAGATATAAACATGGTGCTCATACTGCAAAGGTAATGGGGGTGAGCAATACATGCTTCGATGACCAATGGGGAACACCCGGTGAGGCTACACAATCGTAATTGCATTGCAACATCGGGGGAAACCGACAGGAGCAAATCTCAGGTCTAACCGTGTAACTCACACACTAAAGAGCCGAAGCACAATACACAGGGAGTCATGGCAAACTCAGAGATCAGTGGGGAAGGGGTCCTCGGGATCACAAATCAGAATCCAAGTGGGGAACAAGTATCATGGATGAGTCGGATGGATGGGGAGAGTGATAATGGCGCTAAAGTCAGCTACCGAGAGGGACTAAGTGATCAAGTCTATGCCAAGTGTAGAGGACATGACTCAGCGTGCATATACATAAGTCTAACCGGAGGGGTGGACTGACATCATCAAGGGCCCAATCACATCATACAATAGCTAGATCACCAAATATATCATCTCATGCAGAGTTAGTGTACTAACAAATATAAAGAAGTCTAATCTACAACATGAGCAATAATCATCAAATGCAATACCTGCTGCACCATATACCTGCTGCTACTGAAGCGATCTCTGAGCTGGATCTCTGTTGAATTCGGGCAATCATAATAAACCAACAATGTACTGTGATAGTCTCGATCAAAACAAGACTAGGCAACTGTCTCAAATGGGCTTATGTCAAAGCTTGGCAAGGAAGAGGTGACCCTGTGGTAGATGGTAAGTGATAATGTGTGTAGCACTGTACAACTGTCTGTCCCCTCTGATATATTTGCTAGGGGAAGTCTGAACAAAACTGCCTCGTCTGAAGGCGACTGATCTCTGATCTAAAAAAAAGGTACTGTGCGGTCCTCGCCCGCACAGTCTGCAGTATGGTAGCTCCAGCTAACATAGATGTGATAACAGAACCAACAACTTATGTGTAAAGAATGTGGAGTGAATGGTGAACTTCACCTTCCTAGGAAGCAACTTTGGATGAAAGGCTCAGTTATGCTTGGGTTGGGATGCTCGAGGAAAGCCAAATAAGCTGTTAAGAATTAGTTGGATTCTTGAGGCATCCCAAGACAACCTTAAGGTTACAAGTTCCAAGGAATGGAGCAACATCGGAATTAGACATTGTCAACAATACAACTATGACTCTAATGGGAATTTCTCACCTTAGTTGTCTATTTTGCCTTTTAGAGAAACTATGTTATATGAAGTAGCAAATATAGGTATGTATATGGATTATGAATTGCTACTTGGGTGAGAAAATTGCAGCTGATATTTACTCTGTGTGATTGGTAGTATGCCCATTTGTTGGACCAACTGTGAACCGTGAAAACCCTTGCGAAGTGTAGGAGTTGGAAGGGAGTTTTCTTGAACTCATCTCTTGCTACATGTTTCTATTTTTCTAATTTGAGAAATGTGACTGCGCAAATAATTAGTGCATAGAAATGCATATAAATGCAAGAGAGGAAAAAATAGATTGGAATGTATGTGCACATCGAGGGATAAATATGTAGTAATGTCTATATGGATAGGCATAGGCATATATGTTGTTACATATGTAATAAGTGTTGCATGGTGACTTATTATGGTTGTTATTGGTTGTGTAGTCGGGAGTGAATAAGGATAAGAAGGTACTTGCAATTGCATGCTAAGTAGCTTTCCAAATGCCTTTGTATTGGTACTGATTGTAATCATGCCATGTCATTTGTTGATTGGTTTCCTTGAATAACTAAGATCCACTTGCATTGATTAGCATGGAGTTTATGTGCCTAGAGTCTCTTAGCCTTAGTGGATTCAAAATGTTGGAGTAGTAGCTGCATGAGGCAACACGTCATAGGTCGACCCAAGAAAAAATAAAATTAGAATACCTTCGTTGTTGAGAATACCTTCCTTGTTGAGAGGGAGTGTTGGAAATAGTGCAACTTCGGAAGCTATTCTTATTATATTATTGTTGTACCTCCTACAAGAGAAGATATTGATGTATTTGATTGTATAAAACCTTGAAAGAATTAATGTAAACCTTGGGGTGGAAAACACACAAAGAAAAGTATCTTTAAATGTTATTTTATGTTTCCCCAAGACAAGTCGGCCTTGTTAGTTAGACAGGTTGGCCCTGTGGGTAAATTGCCCCAAAACAGTGGGCATTTTGCCCCAGTTAGGGCAAGTCAGGTCGGACCTGTAAGGTAAAAAAGTTACCTTTTGATGTGTATAAATAGAGAGTTCGACCTCTCATTTGATTTATTCACTCAAGCAAGTTCGCACTAGCCAAGGAAGGTTCGCTACTACAACTAGGAGACTGATTTTTGAGGTTCTCCACTTTGGAGAAGTTTCTCTCTTGTTTTTCTTGGGTTTGCGCTACTACTATCTGGATGTACATCGTTCTCTATTGGAAGGTGTGAGCTCGGGGGAGACAAATAGCTTTGTCTATGGTTGGGAGATGATTGTTCTTACCATCATGGTTAAACAAGCTCCACACTCATTTTGTTTCTGTGCTTTGCCATTCCTTTAGTGATCCTGGTTATGCTGCTATAATTTCTAACACAAAACTCCCAAGGGTGTTCTTTTTTGGATCATTTATCTCTTCAATTTTTCTCTTACCTAGTCTATGCACCTATGTTTTTCATCCCTAAATATTTCCAACCTTTAGAGTTGTGAAATCCTTGAGGCACTTCATGTAAGGCACTCTCCGTATGTTTTCCCAAGAATGTTCTTGTCTAGGATTTCTCGACATCAATGACATCTAAAGTTACCTTGATGCTCTATACATAGCTTCTTTTTGTCTCTCTACCTTTCTGTGTATGTGCTACAATTTGCCTCCTTGAGATTTTTGAAGCCTCCCTACTTTTTTTATTCCTAGGACGACTCTACCTTAGTAAATTTTGTGTTCCTAGAGTTTTCATGCTTTGGTTGTTAAGCCCCCTTCCTTTCCTCTACTCCAACACCAACATAGAGGTACCAACTTCTTGCCTTAAATAGGCGAGACCCACTTTAGGCCTTCTAGTGTCAAGGCCTTGAGGTGATTACCTTATTATAATCTTAATCACCCAATCCCCCAATGAACCAAAATGGGAGAGACCCACTTTCAGAGATTGGGGTTTCAAGCCATCTAAGAGAAAGTTTACTACACCTTTTGTTGTGATCATGGAGTTCGGAAACCTCAAGGTAAGGTAGGTCCCATCTTAGACTCTTGATCTTATTCATTACATTCCAATTAAGGATAACAGTCTTGAAGGGAGATTCCCCTGAAGGCCTAAATATGAGGGACCTGCATTGAACCTCAAAAGCTTCCTTCTTCTAGGTTTTAACTACACACAACACACACTAGTGGATGTAGTTAGGAATCTAATTTCGAAAGTGCAAAGTGTGTAGGACCCACTTTAGCCTCAGGGCATTGGGATCCCATGTGCATTTGTATATGCAAGGAGAGCATCACGGTTTGATATCACCCAAAGGTCTACAATAAAGGGGCCCACTTAAGGCTAGAACTTAGTATTATTCAAAGATAAAGAACTAATATCCATGTCAATGGGAAAAACACTTTGACCAAGCTATGGTGCACGTTAATGCTTCTCTTTCATGATGCATTAGTCACAACGAGACTCTAGAAAACCATGAATTTGTTGACTAGGAGGAATTACTTGAGGTACATGCACAACTTATTAGAATAAGGTGTAAAAATATGAAACTTGGGAAATTGAATTAACTTTTTGAATATATAGCTTTTATTTATGGAAAATTCATGTAACTTAAAAAAATCATGTATTTCTAATAGTGGTGTGTTACTTTGCTTCAAAACATAATGTATATGTTTGCATTAAGACATTAGTTTAGAACCTAAATGACATAATTTCTTGAAACAAATTTGCACAGTTGTAGATAATAATGAGTTCTTATGCACCACTATTTTTGCGTAAATATATATAAAGTCAAGAAAGCCTTGAAATTACGAGGTCAAGCGTTAGATTGTATTTGATGGATATCTTTACTGTGTAGTCTTGGTTTGTATTCTTGCACCATTTAATTTGTTTTCTAAATGGGTGAGGCAATACAAATTTACGTTAGAAACAAAAGACCTTTATATTTTATAACTATGATATATATATATATATGGGGAATATGTGGACCATATTTAAAAACCTTGTCGAAAAGGGACATAATAATAGGGAACTAGAAAAATGAGTGTGTTTTTGTTTATGTACCTTGAACGATTAGGTTCGTCACTTTGAAGCTAAAACCAAAGCAGTGGATGCATTTAACACAAGGAAAAAAGATATATATATATATATATATATATATTTTTTTTTTTATGTTTTTTATTTTGTGAATTTATAGAGATGTGAGTGCATTATTTCCACATAAAATAGAAATTTGTAAATCTCTTTTACTTGACATACTTCAAAAGGAAGTCTTTGTCATTGAAACTTTATTTTAAGGGGGTTGGAATACCACTTGGAGAGAAAAGACCCCGCAAAGAGGGTATGTGTTGTGGTTGTAGGCCTTGTTCACACTGCTTGAGGCCTAGAAGGGTAATTTTCTTGCATAAGTCTCTTGTTTTACTTTTTGACAATGGTCTAGTTCCTCTGAGCTATCACTACCATTGAAAACTAATTAATGGTCTAGTTAGAGGCCAAAGATCCCATAGAAACATCCTATATGTGTTTCAATGCATCTTTTGTCCTCGCTTGATCATTATCAAGTCCCAAAGATCCAATAGTCTCACTGGAAACATCATAATGTCCCATGGTAAACCACTCATAGCCAAAAGATCCCTAAGCGAAGGAATGTTTTGTCGATTCTAGTCATTTTTCATGGTGATTGAGCTCGAAAAATGTTTTTTTAGAGCACAAGTCCCTTTTTGTGCTCTAAAAAACACGAATAGATCGAGAAGGTTCAATTAAGGCTTAAGGCCATTATTTCCCCCTTGACCATGTTTATGCCTCAATAATAATTTATAGTGCACAAAACCTACTCATGGCACTTGTATCCCACTTAGAGGCCATAGACCCCCTACAATCATGAGTTGGTTTAAGGACTAATTTAATGTTCTTCAACTTGAGAAGCTTCAAAGTTCCTAAGGCACTAGCTTTCATTCTTTGATGATGAACAAGGCCCCACACCACAACCATGGTCCCATGTGGTGTTTCAAGGATGCGTTCATGGCTCTTGAGCCCAATAAGCTAGGTTCAAAGCCTTAGGTTGCTGTTTCCTTCCCTCGATCATGGTTAAATCCTTGAGGCTATTGTTTCGCTACCGCGACCATGGTTAAGGCACAAAGACCCATCCACAATGTGTGAAACATATTAATGGCATTGATATGCAACTCTTGGGCTAAATACTATCTAGTGAGGGTTTGTGTCACATTTTCTAGGTGTTGTTCATGGGACTTGAGCTTCAAATGGTTCAATTAGGGCTTACAACCCTTTTTTCTTCAAGAGAAGGAATGTTTTGTGGATTCTAGGTTTTTTTCATGGTAGTCAAGCTCACAAAGAGTCATTTATCGTACAAGTTCCTTTTTGTCCTCCCTTGACCTTGGTTAGACCTCAAGACCCATTCTTGGTTCACAACTAACCTAGTCATGGCACCCACAACACCCTTGGAGGTGATTGATAATATATAAAGGTTAGATGTTGTGGTTCAAGAATTCATCCATGGTACTTGAGCATGTGAGGCAAGGTTTAGGGTTGGAGGCTTTTGTTTCCCTTCGCCAACTATGGTCAAGGATCTGAGACTCATACATGATGCCCAAGATCTTGTAATGGTGCCCATATTCAACTCGAATGTCAAAGAGTCTTTGGAGAGGACTTGTGTTATGGTTACTAGGTGTTGTTCATGGCGCTTGAGATCAATATGGTTCAATTAAGGCTTAAGGCCATTATTTCCCCCCTTGACCATGTTTATGCCTCGACAATCATTTCTATTGCACAAAAATTACTCATGGTACTTGTATCCCACTTGGAAGCCAATGACCCCCAACAACCGTGTGTTGGTTTAAGGACTTGTTCAAGGCTGTTGAGCTCGAGAAGATTAAAAGAGCCCAAGGCACTTGTTTTCATTTTTTGATGATGGTTAAGGCTCGCCCCCATCAATTGTCTCATGTGGTGTTCCAAAGACGTGTTCATGGCTCTTGAGACTAATAAGTTATGCTTAGTCTAGAGGTTGTTGTTTCCCTCCCCCGACCATGGTTAAGGTCTTGAGGTTGTTGTTTCCCTACCACGACCATGGTTAAGACACAAAAACCCATCCACAATGTGTGAAACATATTAATGACATCTATATCCAACTCTAGGACAAATACCCTCTATTGAGGGCTCATGCCACAGTTTCTTTGTGTTGTTCATGGGGATTGAGGTTGAGAAGGTTCAATTAGGGATTAAGCCCTTTTTACCCCAAGAGAGGTAATGTTTTATGGATTGCAGGTGTTTTTCATGGTGATTGAGCTCTAAAAGCATCATTTAGGGCACGATGCCCTTTTTGTCATGGCACCCATAACACACGAACGTAGTGATATCGAATCTCTATATGCTTCGACTTGTCATGGAATACAGGATTCATTGACATATGTATACAATTCATCACAGTGAATCACAGTTGGCTTTGGAATTTGGCCAAACAATCCCACAAGGAGTTTTCGAAGCCATACAACTTCCCTAGCTGTTGTACTAGTAGCCATATACTCAGCCTTTGCAGTATTGAGTGCTACTAAGGTTTGCTTCCTGCTGCACCAGGAAATCATTGTAGAACCCAAGCTAAAGCAGCACCCAAAAGTACTCTTCCTATATGCAGCACATCCGACGCAATCTGAATTTGAAAATCCCAACAACCTCAAGTCACATTTTGAAGCATATCTTAGGCCATATCCCTCAGTGCCACGCAAATACCTGAGCACATGTTTTGCAGCAACCCCGTGAATCTGTCTCGGTTCGCACATGAACTAGCTAAGAGCATTCACAACAAACCATATATCTGGTCTGGTGTTTGTCAGGTACATCAGAGATCCAATCAGCTGGCGATACATAGTGTGATCAATCAAATCTGCCTAAAGAAGAGTCCCTCAGCTTATTCATATTTGCATCCATCGGTGCGGCCATGGACTTGCAGTCCAACATTCGAATCTCTTCAAAATATCAATGGTGTATTTTCCTCGACTTAGGAAAATCTCCTTCCGCCTCTGCCATACTTCTAATCCCAAGAAGTAATGCATCAATCCAAGATCCTTCATTTCAAACTCAGAGGCAAGCTTCTTCTTACACCATACAATCAGTTTCTCATTCCCTGTGAGAAACATATCATCAACATAAAGCACCAAAATCAGTGGTTCATCATCCACAACCTTGTAATAAAGGTTGGGGTCTGCATCACTCTTGGTGAATGCCAAGCTCACCAAGTATCCATCTATCCGTCCATACCAAGCAAGAGGTGCTTGCTTGAGTCCATATAGGGCCTTTTTCAGCCTACATACGTGAGACTCCTTTCCATGGACAACAAACCCTTCTGGTTGTTCAATATATACTTCTTCCTCGATAACACCATTGAGGAAGGCAGTCTTGACATCCATCTGATGCAACTTCCATCCCATAGCTGAAGCTATAGCAATGATCGTCCTGATGGAAGTATATTGAGCCACAAGAGCAATAATCAACTCCCTCTTTATGAGAGAATCCTCTAGCAACAAATCTAGCCTTGTGTTTTTCAACACTGCCATTTGCTCCATGCTTGATTTTGTAAAGCCACTTGGAAGTTACTACTGACTTCCCCTCAGGTATTGGTACAACCTCCCACACATCATTATTCATGATGGATTGGTATTCTTCCATCATGGCATCCTTCCAAACTTGTTGCCTGGATGCTTCTTCATAGGTGGTAGGTTCTGAGTCAATGATGTGACTCATCAATGCTACATAACTCGAGAACCTCTGAGGTCTCTTACTTTCTTGAAAAGTACCATGTGGAGCTTCATGCCCCTCTACATCCTACAATGTCTGTTGTTCCCATCTAGGCCTTTTCCGACCTATCACAATATCTGTGGGAGCATCAACTGGCTCAACTGGATTAATGGGATCGATCGGTTCATCCTTCTTTGCTAGCTCCCTCTGAACTACTGGAGGGGGAGATGATCTCATCTCCTTTGGTTCTAGCATCTCCTCATCATCGATCTCCATGTCAGATCCTCTTCCTTTCTTGATAGCCATCTCTTCTTCGAAGGACACATCCCTACTGACTTCAATCTACCTCGATCCTGGAATGTAAATTCTGTAGGCCTTTGAAGACTCACTGTATCCCACGAAAGTTCCCTTCTTGCCTGAAGGTTCTAACTTCGTCCTCTTCTCCTTGGGCACATGAATGTAGACTAGACAACCAAAGATACGAAGGTGGCCCACTTTTGGTTTCACTCCCTTGAAAGCTTCTTCCGGAGTCATGTTCTTCAAGATTTTATGAGGGCATCTGTTTTGTACATAGACAGTTGTTCTGGATGCTTCTGCCCACAAGAACATCGGTAGACTCTGGTCATGTATCATGGCTTTGGCTGCCTGCCTGCCTCCACAATTGTTCTATTCTTTCTTTCCGCAACCCCATTTTGTTGAGGGTTGTAGGGAACTATGAGCTTCCTCTTAATACCTGCTTCCTTGCAGAAATCGTTGAAATCTGTAGAGGTATATTCTCCACCATTATCTGATCTCAAGATCTTAATCCTCTTTCTCGACATATTCTCGACTTGTGCTTTGAATTCTTTGAATTTGCTGAGCACTTCCTCGGATTCCTTGGTCTTGAGGAAGTATATCCAGGTCTTCCGTGAGTAGTCATCAATAAATGTCACATAGTAATAACAGCCACCCAGTGAAGCAACAGTCATGGGTCCGCACAAGTCAGAGTGCACTAGATCCAAAATTCCTTTAGATTTGCTCTCACTATTCGGGAAGGATCCCTTGGAATTCTTGCCAAGTGCACATCCTCTACATATTCCATCATGGTCTACTTGAAGCATTGGTAGACCTGTCACTATATTTCTTGATGCTGGAAGAGCTTTATAGTTTAGATGAGCTAATATTTTGTGCCATAGCTCACCCATGCTGGTAGAATCATGAACTAGTGCTTGAGCTGGTGGAGTGCTCAATCGGTACAAGCTCTCCTCTCTTACACCAATTATCTTTGTTGTATTCATGCTTGAGTCCTTGCGCCAAGCAAAGACTTTCCCATCTAAAAATGCAACTTTATATCCCTTGTCCTCCAAAGCAGATATGGAGACAAGATTTCTTTTCATGCCAGGTACATAAAGCACACCACTCAAGTGTAATGTGTCACTAGACTCTATTTGAAGGGAGGTAGCCCCAAATCCCTTCACAATGTAATTTGTATCATCCCCAAGTACAACACTGGAGATGGGATTCTTTCTCAACTATTTCTGATAAATTTTCTTTATAACCAGTCAGATGCCTAGAAGCACCACTATCTATTAGCCATGTATCACTAGTGGTGGGAACAATACCTCATAACGCTGATATGAAGAAGAATTTTGTTCGATCTTCATTCTTTTGCTTCTTATGATGATGGCCTTCTTCTACGTCAGCAGTTGAGGCTTCATGCTTCCTTTTGTTAGAGCTTGGACAATTGCTGGCATAATGGCCATAGGTTTTGCACCTGAAGCATTGTATATTTGAGAGATCCTTCTTCTTTTTCTTCTGATCTAGAGGAGGGCTTGATCTCCTACCTTGGTTGTTGTGATTATGAAACTTTCTTCCTTTTCCCTTGCCTTTCTTTGCATGGGCCATGAATGCTTGATTCTCTTTAGGTTAAGTGTCTTGAAGTTTCTGTCTTGCTGCAATTCTCGTCGCTTCTTGAGTGCAATCTGCTCATAACCTGTCAAATTTGGGCAACTTGGTTCGACCACTTATGCTTTGAATGAATGACTCCCAAGATGGTGGAAGACCATTTATAATAGTAATGACAAGCTCCTTATCATCAAGATGTTCTTCACTAGAACTTAGCTTGTCCCTTAGGTCTGTGATCCTCATGAAATATGAGGCAATTGATTTTGACTTGGACTTCTTCATATTCGATAGTTGGTTCCTCAATGTGAGAGTCACATTGATGCTACTATGCTCAAATAACTTCTTCAGGTTTTTGAACATTTTCCTAGCTGTCTTCTACTGAGATATTTGCGGAACCAAATGGTCTTTAACTGAGTCCACCAAGATTCTTTTTGCTCTGGCATCATTCTTCCTCCAATGAGACTTGTCTTCCTCAGCTTCTGGTTATGGAACCTTCTCATTTACAAACTTCAAGAGGTCATTCTTTTCCAATATGAGAAGAACCCTAGACTTCCAAGAGATGAAATTGGAAGCCCCATCCAGACGATCTTCAACCTTCATACCAATCATCTTGACTGCAGATCTAGACCAAAAACCCTAGCATGAGCTAGGTCAAAAATGAAGTTTGGATTCTTGAGAAACCGACTCCACAGATGGATGCGCCCTATCAAGGCGAGTTGAGTGGAGGTAAGATCGAACCAATTCTGTGGAATAAGTACCACAAAACTTGAAACCCTAATTTCTGCTGCAGCTGCAGAATTAGGTAAAAAATGAACTTTTTTTTCAGAATTGAAAAATTCCTTCACCGATAGATGCACCTTCCCTAGAGTGAAGCTTTCAATGCTCTTTTCCAACTAAAGTGATGAGGGAAGTCCTCAGAATGTGAAACCCTAGCTTCCGACAATGGCTTCTTCTAGTACTGCTTTGATACCATGTTAGATTTTCGTACAATTATAACAGTATATTTAATTGCATATAAACAATAGGATCACTAGAAGAAAGATAGCACAGAAACAATGAACACAAGAATTTTTCTTGGAAAACCCAACAGGGATAAAGCCCAACAACCTTTGTAGAGAGATGATCAATTCTGAGAACAGAGTACAAGAATAAGAGAGAGAAAATGGAAAATCTCTCCAAGTGAAAACCCCAAAAATACTTCTCCTTGCTGCAGATGCGAACTTCTCCTCTACTAGCGCGAACTAGCTTACCAAATGAGGCACACGACCTCTCTATTTATACGCATGAAAAACTAACTTTTTCCCTAACTGGGACTTGTCTAACTGATAGGGCCGACTTGACTTGGGGACAAATAAAATAATGTTTGTTAATTCTTTTCGTTGTGTAATTTATCCCCAAGGTTTACATTGATTTTGTCAAGGGGTTTACATGATTAATTACTTCAATATATTCTTCTGTAGGAGGTACAATAAAATACAATAAGAATGAATTCCGAAGTTGCACTAATTCCAACACATTCCAAGGGTCAAAACTAGGGTATTACATTCCCATCTACCTTGGACTGACACCATCTTAGTGTTTCCTCAAAACTAGGAAATCGTGGATTGTGCACTACGATGTATTGGGAGTTTTGCAATGTGGTAATTGCAAATCTTGTTTGGTTTACTTTTATTATTTTGTATTAGGCAAATAGATGTCATGTGCTAACAACAGATCTTGTTCACTCTGCTCTATGATGGAAAGTATAGTGTACAGATCTCATTCGCTGTACTTTACGATGGAAAATATAGTTTCCCAAAAAAAGGATTATGTTAATAAAGGAGCTCTATACTTTTTAAATCGATCTACAAATTAAAATTTTCAAAATAATAAATAATGAAAACTTTACTTCGACATTTCGCCCAAAATTAGGAAAATGAGACATTTTGAATAACAAATGCAATTAGTTAGTTTCATTGCAACTTTTGCTAATCATCCCTATAAACAAATGTTACACCTTTTGCTAATCAAGATTGTGTTACAATTGTTACAACTTTTGCTAATAATGACTTCGTTTTCTTGCCTTCTTGATTTTTGTACAAGTTACACCTTTGATACTACTCAACATATGTTTTCACAACGTAGGAGTTTCATGATCCTAAAGTCAAATTGTATGGTCTTAACCCATGGTTAGCAGAAGTGCACATGTTGTACATGTCAAGGTGGATAAAGCTAAAGTTGCACAATACATTTGAGGTTTTAAAAATAGTGAGAGTTGTCATAATTTTTTTCTTTAATGATTTTATTCGAGTTTTCCTGCATTCTTATGCACCTAATTTAGAATATTTTACTCTGTTTCCAAACATTAGCAATTTAGGTATTTTATTCCTTGTTTTATGAGATCTCTTCGGTACTCTATTCTCACTCTAAAGCAATGGGGAGGGAGGGGAAGGAAAAAGAGAGACGATCCATTGACTTTATAGGGCGATTGAACCTACTTCGGTGTAGGAAGGGAAACAAGCAATGGAGATGAAATGCTTATAATATAGATTATTGATTAACCCACTCCTAATGAGCGAGACGAGATGCAATGATGCTTACCTATGGATTGGGAATAATAAGAGATTGGTAAAACCACAAACACAAAAGGTGGTTTCTATTGTCATGTCCCTGGCAGCCTTAGTGGCCCTTCATGGCCATGGGGATGCTTTCATTGGATTCTAAGAACATGTTTGCATTTCTATTATTAATTTCAATTCGGCGCAGCAGGCTGCACCATACAATTTACTTCCTCTGTTGACGCACCATGCACACATAATTTAATATATGCATAGAACTACGAGCACTAATTTTACCCTCGTGCAAGTTCGACGCACATTAATTCCTCTATCGAGCACATCAATTCCTCTATTGTGCAATACACTACGCGTGTTAACTTTGACCGTAGTGCGATCCACTGTGCGTGACAACTTTTAACAACTGTGCGTCAACTGCTGTGCACGACAACCACTGCGTGGGCGACTTTAATTCTAATGACAAGGCACTAACTTCCTGCAAGGTTAGTACTTTATGCATAATGGGACTTCTTATGCAAAGGCATTCATCTATCTACTAGCAATCATGAAGTGCGACATTAGGTATCCACCACTCAGATGCTATGACTCACAATCACTATTAACTTAGACAATTCATATTCACAACCACCAATTACAACATGCATCTTCATCATTCCAATCAAAATTCATACAATGAATTTGAAATAACAATGGGACATCAAGTATACACTTATCTTGAATGCAACTTTTTCAAGCAATTGACTGCGCAAGAGCAACGTTCCACCCAATTGTATGTGCTCTATTTAGTATATATTATTTATGTTAAGAGGCCACCCTCGTGTTGGGCATGATTTCCACAAGGAAAGGGAACTATTTAGGGCTCACTCGTAGTCGAATAGGCACAAGCCCACAACCAAGCTATCCCACAATTGGGTTATTAGGCTATCCATAGTCATAGAGACTCAATCTCAAGCCAAGCCAAATCACAGTTGGACTTATTAGGCTGCCTTTACCCTTGACGCGCTTGATTTCAAGCTCGAATTCACTTAGAAATTCTACCCACCTGGCCTACCATGCATTTAGACTTGGTTCATCAAACAAATATTTTAAACTCATGTGATCAGTCCATAACTCAAATTTTTGTCCAAGCAAATAGTGTCTCCACATCTTCAAGGCATGCACAATGGCAGCTAGTTCCAAATCATGAGTCGCATAATTCTTTTCATGTTCCCTTAACTCTCTGGACTCATAACACATCACATGTCCTTTCTTCATAAGTACTCCTCCCAACCCTTCAATGCAGGCATCGATGCATACCACAAAATCTTTGTTTGGATCTGCAATCTTTAAAATAGGAGTGTTGGTGAGTAATTCCCTTAAGAGATGGAAACTTCTCACATTTTTCAGACCATATGAACTTTACATTCTTTCTTTGTAATGATGTGATAGGATGCACCACTTTGGAGAAAACTTTGATGAACCTTATGTAGTATCTTGCTAAACCCATGAAAGATCGAACACTGGTCGCATTCTTGGGTGTAGGCCAATTCACTATAGTCCCAATCTTCTTGAAACTCATTGAGATTTGATCTGCTGAAATAACATGGCCCAAATACTGAATCTTCCTTTGATAAAATTCAAATTTGCTTAGTTTGGTGTACAACTTATGTTCCCTAAGCACCTGTAGTACCTTCGTTAGATGCTTTGCATGCTCTTCTTCATTCTTGGAATAGATGAGGATGTCATCTAGGAGTAGCAACACAAACTTATCAAAGTAATGGCTAAACACATTGTTCATGAGGCACATGAAAGTAGCCAGCACATTGGTGAGGCCGAATGGCACAACTGTGAATTCATAATGGCCATATCGAGTTCTAAAAGTTGTCTTTTGGATGTCCTCTTCTCTGATTCTGACCTAATGGTATCCTGACCTTAAGTCAATCTTGGAAAATATTCTGTCTCCCTTTATTTGATTAAAGAGATCATCTATCTTGGGTTATGGATACATGTTCTTGATTGTGCCCATATTGAGCTCTCTATAGTCAATACATAGTCTCAATGTTCCATCTTGGTTCTCAACAAACAACACTGGTGAACCCCACGGGGACTCACTTGGTCTAATGTACTTTTATCCATTAATTCTTGAAGTTGCATTTTCAACTCTACCAGCTCGGGAGTGCTCATTCTACAAGGGACTTTGGATACTGGGACGACGCTTAGCACTAGATTGATTGTAAAGTCTATATCTCTTTTGGTGGCAGCCTTGGCACCTCTTATGGGAAGACATCCTTATATTCTTGTAGCACATGATAATCCTCTAATGTCTATCCTCTATTTTCTGTAGAATCTAATACATGAATTGCATATATTTGACAATTCTTCTTGAAGTACCTTCTCAATTGCAGCGTTGTAACTTGCATTATTGAAACCTTCTTCAACACACCTTTTACTAGCTGAGACCTTTCTTCATCATCAAGGCATTCAAGAAACTTATTATAGCAGTCAAGCTTGGCGGATGCATTTCCAACCGTTCCATGCCAATAAGAACATTGTATGATCGTAGCAGTAGGATATTTAAGTTTGTTGCACTGAAAAGACCATCCAACATTAACACACATCTTTCCTCTTCGTCCTTGTGGCAAACTGAACTAACCATGACTTGCCATGTTTACTTTTCTTAAGAGAGCAAACTTCTACAATCTTAGGATAAATATAACTGTGACTAGACCTTGGCTCAATCAAAACAGAAACAGACTACGCAACAAACTTGCCTCCAACTTCAACCACTGTTGCTTGGTGGTCTGCTTGATGATAATCCAAAGCTGCATATATTCTAGGAGTTGCTCTCGCCATGTTTTCCACAGTAACAAATTTTTCAATGTTGTGTAGTCCTCGAGGATGCTCCTTCCGGTGGGGACAATCATTCAGCTTGTGGTTCTCTCCACATCCCCAACATTGAATCGGTTCCCTAGGTCTTCCTTTGACTGGCATACCTCGTTGGAATCTGCCTTGAGCTTGTTGTTCTTGTCGGACATTGCTTGGCTAGTTCATGTAGGGTAAGGGTTTGAATTCTTTCTTCCTTGGATCAAACTTTCCCTTGGGATTTCCTCTTCCTACTTGATGTTCCTCAAATCTTCCCTTGTTTTGTTTCTAGCAATGTATAGCCTTCCGGATAGCATCATCCAATGTCCTGGGCTCCACGAATTCAATTTTGTCTTTGTAATTTTGGGGTAGTCCACTTAAGAACCTCTGAATCTTTACCTTCTCATCTCTGATGTTATCCACATACAGTAGCAGCTCTAGAAACTTGTTCACATATTCCACCATTGTCATATGTCTTAGCTTTAGCTCATAAAATTCCTTGCTCTTATTGTTGTAGTACCTTTTAAAAAGGTATTTTTGTTTGAAATACTTTTCAAACTTCTTCTAGTCAATCTTTCTTTCTTTGAGGCCCTTCACTTGTCGGAGGTGCTCCATTCAAATTAAAAATGGCAATTGTGGCCTTCTCATTCCAGAGTATTCACAAATCCTGAAGTACTTCTTCATTCCAAGAAGCCATGCTTCAACTTCCTGTCTTGTCTTACTTTCTCCGTCGAATGTAGGTAGCTTTACTTTCCTAAATTCTCCAAAGGAACTCTCTTTACAGAGCTTCCTTCTCTTAGATCTTTGGGTTGAGTACTTTGAACTGTCTGAGTAGTTTTGTAATCTACTTAATCTACTACCTAAGGTGTCTAACGGAGATGTGCCTTTTATCCTCCCGTGCGAACCTCTTCATTGTCATCGAGATCTTCCTTTAGAGTGACTGCTTACACTCTTCCTGTTCTTGCTGTTGTTGTTTTGATTTGATCCCAAATTAGCTTTCTGCTGAAGGTTTGTTAGGGTCTATAGTATGGAAGCATTGATATGATCGTGCTCTTTCTGCGCCGTAGTCAACCTTTCATTGAAACTTCTCATAGTCTCGACCATTTTCAGAGGCGTGATTTGTGCCCTCTTTCCATTGGATTATGTTTTTGTGTTACTACCTTACACATCTTTTCTCATGACATCTTCCTCATGTTCATAGGGATTTTGCACATCATCCATGATTATCATTCCACTACTTGATTTTCTGGTTCTTCTGCTTGCTTCCCTTTTTTCTTCGCTATAATTGTCTTACTATTGCAGCGAGAGATATGCAAAAATGGAAGTTTTTATTAGATATCACATCAATAAATCCTGATAGTTACTTTAACATTACTGCGCTAGATTCATCCTGTACTCAAAGGCCAAGTGTTAAGACCACTACTTTGATACCATTCTGACACATCCTTGACGACCTTAGTGTTCCTTTGTTACCACGGATGATGCTTTCATTGGATTCTAAGAGCATGTCCACGCCTCTATTATTCATTCCAGTTGGGCACAACAGGCTATGCCATACATTTTACTTCCTCTATTAACGCACCGTGTGCATCATAATTTAATTTATGCACAGAACTGTGTGCACTAATTTTATCCTTTCACAAGTTCGGTGAACATCAATTCCTCTATCGCGCAATGCACTGCGTGCGTTAACTTTAACCGTCATGGGATCCACCTTACGCAACAACCTTTAACCATTGCGCGTTAGTTGCCGCGCACGACAACCACTACGTGGGCAACTTTAATTCTAATGACAATGCACTAAATTCCTGCAAGGTTAGTATTGTATGCGTAATGGGACTTCTTATGCAAAAACATTCATCTATCTACTAGCAATCATGAAGTGTGACATCAGGTATCCACCACTTAGATGTTATGACACATGATTACTATTAACTTAGACAATTAATATTTATAATCACTAATTACAACGTGCATCTTCATCATTCCAATCAACATTCATACAATGAAATTGAAATAACAATAGACACTATCTTGAATGTAGCTTTCCCAAGCAACTGATTGCGCAAGAGCAACATTCCACCCAATCATAGGTGTTATGTCTAGCATATACTATTTCTACTAAGAGGCCACCCCCATGTTGGGCATGATTTCCACAAAGGAAAGGGAACTATTTAGGGATCACTCATAGTCGAATAGGCACAGGCCCACAACCAAGCTAGCCCAAAATTAGGTTATGAAGATGTCCACAGTCACATAGACCCAATTTCAAGCCAATCCAACTCACAACTGGACTTATCAAGCTTCCAAGGTAGTAGAGAGGGAAATGCCAGACTAGTGAACTCACCACAAAGTTACAAGCACCTCAATCAAACTCAGTCAGCTTGGGGTCCACATTACACGCCTCACACAATACCTAGAAAGCACCCCTTCTCTGCTCAACAGTCCCTCGGGCGCCCCCTTCCTCCAGGTGCTATTCAATGTGTGTGTAGAAAAATCACCCAAACCCCGATCCTCTACCAGGGGGTTACAACCTTCACTAGGTTCCTCAACCAATTTCGTGCTCCTATAAACGCTTGGATTCAGGACCACTCAGTCGAATCAGGGATGGAAGAAACACTCAAGTTTAGTTTACGATCCTTGGTTACGCGCTCACCTATCCCACTTCCAAGACTCACTTTAGTATACTATCCAACTGACCATTCATAATAGAACAAGACTACCTATTAACCATGGCCAACATAGCTCGATTTATGAGTAGGCTTTCACCAACCACAAGGGAGGGAGTGTCTAGGCACATATGTGAGACTAGTGAAGGAAACAATTTCAGGGCAAGTTCATGACAATTGGGTGTGCTACAGATGGTTTGTTAGCAAATTTACAACTGCTGGGCATACAATAACGATTTTGCATCTACTGGTGTACAACCCGAATTCTAGGCAAGAGTTCTACAAGTGGGAACAATCTTCCACCTTCATCAAATAGACTAGCAAGGGAAAGACACAATAAATGCACTCAAAGACTCCATCTTTGATTTCCTGCACCACCCCCAACTAACGGATAATTTATTCGTGACTGATAGCTTACCCAATAAGAAATCCCCATTTCCTAAACTGCAAGGTGATTGACACACGGAATTTCAAACCCACACCTTCCCTTCCCCAAGACAATAATTGCCCCAACTACTTTCGTCTTGGAAGAATTCAATGATTGAGACACATGAGTCAACTTGGTAGCTGATAGCTCATAAATTCTCTCTTAGAAACTTGACTTTCATCTATTGGCTTCACGGGTCTTAATACGTCCCTCCCTAACCGTAGGAAAATCATGCCCCATGCTCTTGTTGCCTTGCACAGTCAATGGTGGGTTTTCTTTATTAATATCATGTGTTTTAACATCACATTTACAATTCTATTATGCTTAACCATCACATGGTCTATTATACCGTATTTAATTGTTGATATATACTCGGTATATCAATGGTAGGTCCCTCACCATGTTCCTTACCATAATCAACAATATTACATCATTTACATAGCATATGCCAAGGGGTCAAAACTGAGGACATTACAACTTCCCTTAAAAAAGTGAGAAGGATAAAGATGAGAGGTGCATAAGGAGCAACAGACAACCCACTCCAACTTTCAACAATATTATGCAACCCTTAAAACACTCTTAAAATATATATATATATATTTTTTGAAAATATTATTCCTCCATGATTTAATAGTTGTTTGACAATTTTCTCTAACTGCAAATTACATCAAACAACACCCAAATAAATACAACATCTATGCACAACCAATACCTAGATACTTTAAGTAGTTAACCTCCTCATACATCCTTGGATTTTGTTATTTTACACTATTTCACAACCAATACCCAGATACTCTAAGTAGTTAACCTCCTCAGACATCCTTTGAATTTGTTATTTTACACTGTTTCACAACCAATACCCAGATACTCTAAGTAGTTAACCTCCTCATACATCCTTTGAATTTGTTATTTTACACTATTTCAATATGATAATGGGAATAAATATATGATATAATTCCATTAATAATCCAAAAGCGACCATGTCATAGTAGGTAAAAAATTTATAATATATGTTTTGTTTGCTTGTTTGTTTTTTTTTATTAGTAAAAAAAAACTAGAACTTGTTATTCATCCAAAAAAGAGGAATCAAAGTTGCATAGATTTTACAATAAAATTATGAGGAAACAGATAAACCTCAACCAATAAGACTATCAGTCTCTCACACGAAGAGAGCATACCAATATATTATAATATTAAAATATAGTTGACCTTGAGATTATAATGCTAATAATTACAATTTTTTCAAAGTTATCCCTCACAAGGCAAGCAATTATAAGCTATATATTCCAATGAAGATTCAATGGACAAATGTCGTTCAATGTGCCCATTGTAGAATTTGAGATATACATGTAACACAATACAATTCTTTAGGTGTGAAGTGGACCTATTTTCTGATTCCTTAGTATAGCGGAGTTATTAGATAGGTATATGTATAATGAAATTCTAAATTTATTAACTCATTTTTAATCATTAAATCATATCCAACAACATCTAAATGAGTTAATAAATTTAAATCACATTAGATAGGTACATGTATAATGAAATTATAAATTTATCAGTGGAGTTATTAGATAGATACATGTACAATGAAATTCTAAATTTATTAACTCATATTTAATCATTAAATCATATCCAACAACATCCAAATGAGTTAATAAATTTAAATCACATTAGATAGGTACATGTATAATGAAATTCTAAATTTATCAACTCATTTTTAATCATTAAATTACAGTTCCTCAACCTTCATCAATTGTTAGTTAGTAACCTCAAAAAAAGAGTTGCAGTTCATCAAAAAGACTTTTTTATTAGCCCTGAAATGGGCCTGGATAATGTTCTGTCTGGCTTTCATTGTCCATCTCCTACCGATGCCAAGTGCTCACACCAACCTGTAAACTTGTTTTAGAGAATTGATCACCATTTGATTTCTTTCTCTATATATGTGTTAAAATTTTAAATCCTGGAAATAACCAAGCAATCTATGGATATCTCCATAAATGTGAATGAGCAAAAGGTTCCTTGGAGGTCTCCTCAATCTCAACCAGACAATGACTAATTTGGAGTCCCCAAAAACCTGAATTTTCTGGACACCTTTCATAATGGCCAAGCCCAAAGACAGCCTAAGAGCCATCAATTTTGCTTTCTTACTTGTACTGTCACCCAACCTAACTGAAAACTTTATCCAATGAGACTGAGATAAATAGAATACCTCCAGCCCCTCCCTCAACAGGAGTGCCCCGAGAGGCACCATCAAAATATAACCATCTTCTTGATCTATAAATAACCTCTTCCACAATCCTCCTTTCTTTATGCTTAACTTTACTCTGGAAAGTGGCTGAGAATGGCAAGTCCTTTAGCAGCAAAATTGAGGGGGAGATTAGGATATCTTCAAAAATAGCTTCATTTCTTGATAGCCAGACCCCCCGTATACTAAATGAGAGGAAGGGCCAAAGTAAAAGGAGGTACGAGCTACCTGTGGAGTTATTTTGAAGACTGAAACTGTGAATGTATGCCATTTTCTGCTCATTGCTTGGTAGAGGCTGGGTGTCTTACATGTTAACCAATGACTAATGATATGGAGAATAATATTTGGACTTTTCTTAGTGGAAATTTTGGGCATTGACGTCATGGTGGCCTGAAGTACTGTTGTGAAGGGTGGATCCATGGCTGTGCTGAGGAATTGAAGTTGAGAGAGGGACTGTATTATTTATTATGGAACTGGCTGTAGCCATGTTCTAAGTTTTGTGATAATCTTTGTTGTTAGTGTGGGTTGGGTGAGTGCCCAGTTTCAATTTACATTGAAAACTTGATTGAATTCTTGGTTCCATCTCGGGGGTGGCAGCTGTGTTGAAAGATTAAAAGCATAGTTTGCCTATGGCTGGGAGGAACATGCCTCACATGTAGCCGGTTGTTTAACTCAAGTTTTTTTTTCCAGATAAGTCAATTTGCCGGAAATCATGATGTTAATTCTCAGTGTTTTTTGATGAATGAAAATGAATGAAAATGTGTTTTCATGTTTAAATTCTGAGTATGGAGTGTATTGCATAAGTCAACCGTGTGTTTGAATAAATGGCAAGTTGGAAGAATTCATTGTTGGTTATGTATTTCCAAGTTCACCTACTAAATGTTTGATAAAATGTATCAAAGGAATATTGTTAAATTCATGTGAATTAAGTTTAATTCCTGAGTAGGAATTGTTTGACTATGTCTGAAAATTTTGCTTGGAACCCATTGTTATATAATGAGTGATTGTGTGTCCTGCTATGGTAAATTTTTGGTTGCTGAAGTGCACTGGTTAAAGGAAATTATGATTGCTTAATATCACTAGCATTTCAATTTGCAGAAATTTTTATCATAGAAAGAATTTCTGTAGGAACTATGTTCATTTGCCTTAGCTGAAATTTTGATGTTTCATGCAACTTTTATACTTGGAATCTACAACTCTTGTAGATTCCTATGCATAAATTTAAATGAAAAGGAATTGGAAATCTTAGCTTGGATGCCAATGTTAACCTGCTCTTGTTTTAAATTGCTTCAAGAAGTCATATGTTGGGAATGTAATTTTCCATTGGAAGTTTTATTGTTTTTAAGTTTGCACACAATATGTTTGGCAGAATGTGTCAATGAGATTTTGGAAAAAAATTATATTCATGTAGATTGTGTTTCCAGGTTTAAAAAGGTAACAAAATTACTTGTAGTGTGAATTGGTTTCCAAGCCTAATGAAAAATCGAGATTGTCGGGAAATTGGTTAAAAGCTTAATGACCACAATTGTTATAAACCACCTTCTTGAGTATGCACCCAAAGTGTTTGACTATTTGTCTCAATAAGACCTAAAAACTTTGCACATAAAGTGTTTGTCAAAATGTGTAAAAATGTGTAAATGTGTTGAAACCTTGCACATGATGTGTTTGTAAATATCTTAAATTCCAAAAATTGCATTTTCCATAATTTCCGGTAGCTACCGAAAATTCTGCAGCTATGAAAATTTTTGTAGCAAAATGTGCTCTGTTGGTATGGGGGTTGCCTTTGGGTATGTGTTAGTAATTGATTAAACATTGATGCATGCAGAGAGAAAAGGGTGTTATACCCATGGGTCAAATTGATGATGCTGCAATTCTTTGAATATATATTCGTGTATTCCGTTGGGGAGATCGCTAATAAGTGCATTCATCTTACATTCCAAGGTGTATATGTCCACAACGCTTGTGGTTCACCATAAATGTCTATGCTTAAGAGAAAAAGAGCACATGTATAACAAGCCAAACACAAAAAAGTTGAAGTAATGAGTGGTTGTGGTTAATGTTTCATAACAATGTTGATGTGATAGATCAACCTCTGTATTAATAATGTTCTTGATTTTCATCTTTTGTGTGTGTGTGTGTTTTTTAGTCCAGTAACGTAAGGGTACGTTATACAATGGTATTAGAGCCGAGGCTTCGAAACTCAGCCTCTAGGTAAATTCATCTAATGTTAATGATCAAATTTGAGGTTTCAACACTGAGCTTTTGGGTATGTAGTTAAAGAGTAGTTGAGATTACAACTTTTGGTTTTTCCTCTAGGCATGAGCTTGCTTGAAGTTAATGCTCTTGTTATAAGATAAAATCTTTAATTTTCAGTTTTAAATTTATGTGAAAATAAATTTTAGATGCGAAGAACAAGTGAGTGCTTGACCTCTTGTTGGAATGCTATGTGCATTCTCAAATTGTTCCATTATTGTATTGTTTATGTGTTGTTTGTTGATTAGGTTGTCATTGATGCCAACAATGTTTGGTCATTGATGCCAACAGTTAAGTCTTGGTGCCCCTTGTGGAGCCCCTGAGGGTTAGTGTTTGGTTTGTGGTTGTCTGTGTTAAGAGGAGACCTTTTGACTTTGTCCAAGCCCAAGCTTGAAGCCCTTGGAGGCCTTGGGAAAATGGCAAAAGCCCTGAACACCCTTTAGAGTGTTTAAGTACCCCTAAGTTGTTTCTCTGGTTCCCCAGTTGTTTTCCAGTACCACAACCTATGCCCTAATATTCTAGAAAGTGTCCTTGGTGGGTTGAAGAAGTTGCAAGAGTCCAAATGAACCTTTCAGTGGTCATTTGTGTTTATTGAGGTAATGGTACCGTAGGAGAAGGTCTAGCAACCCCACAGGTGATGTCATGATGGATCTTGACCCTTGTAGGTCCCCTGGTGTGGTTGAGGTGGTTGAAGAAGCCTATGAAGCCCCTTGCTTGATGAAGAAGCCTTGAAGAAGTCCTTGGACCCAACTTTGATGGCTTAATGGTCCTTGTCCCCTTAAAGGTGATGATGTGGTCATTAATGACTTGATGAAGACTTGGAACCCTTGATGAAGATCTTGATGCCCATGTATCCCTTGTTGGGGTCATGGAACCCTTGGAGATGGTCATTATGCATGAGAAGGTCTGGCACCCACATAAATGGCGGCATGATGACCCTTGGACACTATATGATCATTGATGGCGCATTTGGAAATGATTTGGGTCTTGGAATCCATACATATGGTGGTTTGTAAGCCCATGATTGTTGGATCCTTTGATATGATAGAATCCTTGGTCATGATTCCCTCATCACTTGGCGATGGAGTCCTATGTGATGGGCTTGAAGTCCATGGAAAGTATCTTGTTTAAATATTATATGATATCCTTGAAAGAGTCCTTGAAACCCTTGCATGCGGTGCCTTGGGTCTTGAACCATGGTGATGTATGGTCCTATTTGTGGTTATATGGCTATTGGGATGTAGATGGAGGTAGATCCCACAGACGTGCCTTGATATGTTGAAGAAGACTTTGAAACTCTTGTAGTTAGTGGTATGGTCTTTGGCACCCTCATGTGTGGGGTCTTTGACGTCCTGGACACATTGAATAATATAAGGGTATTAGACCAAGAATTTGCAAATAAACCCATCATAGGGAGATAGTCCTCGTCAAGCCATTTCCATTGATATGTGGAGCATCTTCTAACTCCTTATGGTTGAAGAGATATGAATTTTTGAAGTTGGTGTACCCCACCTTTTTGGGTGAGCCGACCTAACAAAAGAAAATTTAATTATTTGTAATTTTGAATTGCATGTCGGCCCTGTTTGAGGTAATAAATTTCCTCCACGACCTATATAAATAGAATATCAAACATTTCATTTGCTCATCAATTGGAATTTTGCAACTCTTGGAGAAAAGTGCGAAATTTTGTGGAGGAGAAATTTTTGGGCATCTTTACTAAAATTGGCATAACTTTCTCATACGGAATCGGAATTACAAAATTCTTGGCTCGTTGGAAAGCTTATTACGAGGGCTATGTGATGACATGATCTAGATTTTATTTTGGTTTGTCTATTGTTTCTTGACCTTATGATCTTCAAAAAGGTATGGCTCATGCTTCTGAGTTTCTCTTGTAATGGCACATGTCTCTCATGGATAGAGTTCATCTTTGATATTAGTATGTGAGCCTATATATTGGTATATATATTTGAAGTCATTATGGAGGATATGATGATGATGTTGCATACCTTTATGCTATGATATTATACACTTTATGATGATAATGCATGTGATAATGATGTACACTCTATGAAGTTGATGCACTCCTATACAATATGATGTACATGCATACCATAGTGTGATGATGCTCTCCTATGCATTATGATGTATACTTGATGTTGATGTGCTAAAGAAGTTTACACAGTCATGTTCTAGATATGCTCAACTTAAATATGATATGATCAATGATGTTTACACAGTGACATGCTCAGTGTATGTTGATGTGCTAAAGAAGTTTACATAGTCATGTTCTAGATATGCTCAGCTTATATATGATATGATCAGTGATGTTTACACAGTGACATGCTCAATGTATGTTGATGTGCTAAAGAAGTTTACACAGTCATGTTCTAGATATGCTCAACTTACATATGATATGATCAGTGATGTTTACACAGTGACATGCTCAGGGTATGTTGATGTGCTAGTGATGTTTACACTGCTATATGCTCAGTAAAGTGCGATGGTACACAGGATTATGTATGCTCAGTGGTGTATGTAGTGATATATAGAAACAATGATACAATGATGACATTGATGAAATGATGAACGGTGGTATTGAGCAGTGAGTACATTGATTCAGGCTACATGAGCAGATTCCTTAACTCAGATTGGCTGAGTTGTATGAATAGTTGGTTTGACTCAGGTGGACTAAGTCTAGTATACCGTTGGTTAAACTGAGATTTACTAATTCGAATGACGTGAACAGCAGATTGATTGGTACAGACAAATTGATTACTCAGTTGATGAACAGTGTGGCACAGTTGTGATGAGCAGTGGTTGTGCAATATAGTATAGATTGAGCAGTGTGATACAGTTGATGTGCAGTAGTCAGCAGTGGTCAGCAGTGACAGTGGTTGTGCAGTGTGATACAGTTGATGTGCAGTGGTTAGCAGTGGTCAGTAGTGACAGTGGTTGTGCAGTGTGATACAGATTGTGCAGTGTGGTACAGGTGTTGGATAGCCGGTCCACAGGATCAGTGCAGTAGTTAAGTATCTATCTTAATTTCAGGGTGGTAGGACGGGGCAAAGAAATATAGGGAGCTAAGGCTTCCTTCAGGTTGTAGCCTGTAAACCAGGGGGTTGTAGCCTCTTTCCAGTTGTAGCTGGAGAATTGAAGTTTTTGTAACAAAGGGGGTTGTTGCCTCCTTCCAGTTGTTGCTGGTAAATTATTATTATAAAGGCTTCTGTGGTTTTTCCCCCAGGACTTGGATTTCCACGTAAAAGTCTTGTGTACTGTGTTTTGCTATGCTTCCTATGTGATGATGATATGATGATATGTGATGATGAGCTGTAATTGTTAATAATGCTGATGATATAATGATAATGTGGTAATACATTAATGAATGATGTATTGAAGAAGCAGTTGATGATTGTTAAAGTTGAAAAAGTAATAAAAAACTATACACACTGTTCACCCCCCCCTCTCAGTGTGCTCGGTGTGTCCAACATTGTTCACAACAACAGTGTAGCCATGTAGGGTTGTGCATGCGGTTGTTGATGTAATTTAATTTTACAATTGTAAAATTGTTTGTCTTCATGAGAGCGTGAAGCTCTGGAGTTATTTATTGCAAGTGAGTTAAATTCTCAAGTGAGAATCTATTTGTTGTGTGTGTTCAGTAAGTTTGAAGTTCATTGTCTGCCTCCTAGAGAGTGAATCTCTAGAGGTTGTTTTGGAAAGTAAATTAAATTATGGAATGAGCATTGTTGCATTTTAGTTTAGTTGTGTGTTTAGCTTGAGCAAAGGCTTATGCTATATGCAGATTTGGTGATTGATTGGTTGCAATTGTTGTTGAAATTTGAAATTTGCTACTTGATGTGAACGATTCGGTAGCATGTTTATTTCAAAATGCTCAATCCACATGCTCTATTTCATAATAATGTCAGAGTGGTGCAGCAGGTCCGACAGGTGTTGGAAATACATTAGTTATCTATGCAGACACTGCATAAAATTTATGAAAGGTAGAAGCCATGAATATGTGGTTAATTGATAAAGCTTATCTTCTGTCTTTTAGAGAGTGAATCTCTGAAGTTCATCTTGGCAAGCAAAATTAAATTCTTAAGCAAGAATTTGATGCCTTATTAGTCTTAGCTATGTGATCAACTTAAGCTCATAGATTTTTCATGATTATCATGTTGGATTGTATTTCGGGAAAGCAAGTGCAAGATTGTTCCTTCCCATTGGGAATTTTTGCTAGTATTAAGTTGTTGGATGTGTCAAGCATGTTGATGCTTGTGTGAAGAATGTTGATGTTTGTATTGAGCATGTTGATGCTTGAGTGTGTGTTTTCCTGGACAACTTGAGCAATTTGTTTCCTTCATTTCTAGTACAAATATCTTGGCCAACTAAACACTGGAAGCGCTGGGGGGATGCAGATAGCTCGAGGGACTGTTGATCAGAGAAGGGATCCCATCTCTTGGGTTGTGTATGTTTTTTTTTTACGAAAACGGTTAAGATGTTTTTATATTGATAAAAAGGAGGTAGGAGCCAAAATACAGAGTGTAAGGTCATGCAATGTCCCAACTATAGAGAGTCGGCATACCTTATCTATCATCATTTTCCAAACAAAGCCCAAACGGCAAGAAACGACCCAGACATTACAGACTTCCAAAATATATCAGACTATAGAGTGAAGAAACTACAGACTTCCAAAACGACCATCATAGGCTAACCCCAGACTTCATACAGACTCCTAACAAACTCCAAACTAACTTACAAGATCACCAGAATCCATACATAGTCGCCATTGTTTCGTAAAACGTCCAACAAACTCCAAACGATACAAAAATTAAAAAGGGGAACCCCGAGCATAGCTAGTTTCTAGGCATTTCACCCAATAGATCATTCTTCAGTTCCCCGACCTCCTTCCGCATATTATCCACCTTGGCTTCAATTCGCTGAGCTATGACTCGAACCGCTCGGATCTGACAAGTGCATCCTTCATCCATCTTTGCCGAGATGTTATCAACCTTCATATTGAGACTGTCGATGTGTTTACGAACCTCAAGCTGGCCTGTCTGCTCCATTGAATTCAGACGATGCAGAGTTTTCTTTATGTCATAATTCTCGTTTTTCAAAACATGAATTTGTGCATCCAGAATGGTGAGATGGTCATCCACCACTGTGAAGGAAGCTTTAACACCCTGCTGCTCGTCCAAACCTCCGTAGACGTGAACCTTCGCCTTATGCTGCTCGCAGGTTGAATAGTCATAACCTCCAGGCCAAGAAGGGAACCTTTTTCTAAAGTCCGGCAATGGTTCACTGCTAGGACGAGGCATGGTCTACTTGCCATGGGAGAACAACCCTGAATCAGACATAAGAAATTTTTTTTCAGCCTGACCGTTCTTCCAATTCATCAACTCGAAACTCCGCCTTTCAATTCTGCAAAAAGGGCTATATAGAAGAGGTTCGCCAGCTTGCTTTAATTCCCTGTACCGACTAACAACGCAAAGATCGGGTGAAAGGAGGGCTCGCATGCTTTTCAGATGGGAGCCATGTGACATGCGCGTGTGACCTGTGCTCCCATCGAGGCCCCATAGTGGGTATTCGACTTTGGATAAAAATTCCAGTGTTTGACAGGGACTTGCAATCGAGAGACCCCCCATGGAGGAATGGGTTCTAAGACAAGTTGACATGTTATAAGCTGGAGATCAAAGGCAATGGATCCAGACTTTGTATTTCATGACTTGGTTTCTAATCAGGACACCCTGGTTGAGTTTAGCGCCATTGTTGGCCATCTCATCGGCATCTTGGTTGTTAATTCTCAAGATATGGAGGAAACTAATGCTGTTGAATTCACTGATCAGATACTTCAAAAGGTTATGAAGCTTTAGGACCGGACTCTTTCTGTTTTTGCTCAGATTCCGAGCATCTCTAATGACCATCATGGAATCTCCACAAACAACAAGGTCGTTGATACCCTTCTCCCTGGCGATCTCGAGACCTTTGATAAGCGCAAGCCACTCGACACTATTATTTGTTGTTCTGCCTAGTCCCCATGCGTACTCTTTTCTTTTTGTTCCAACAGAGTCGAAGAGGACTCCTCCCGCGCCTGCCAACCCTAGATCTTGGGTTGTGTATGTTGAGGGGGAGAGATATTGGGAATAGGGAGGATGGTTGTGGCTGTAGGTGACATTTTTCCTGAAGATCTAGTTAGTATGGATTACTAAGTAGAATATTGATTTCATATTGGTGTCTACTACTATCGGACAATCCACTCGAGCGGACGCGAGCCGGATCTCCCTAGCTCAAAGTGAGTCTAGAACAAATAGAACAGACTACTAATGCATTTCCTAGATCTACTTAAGGATCGAGTACTAGATGTCTTACCTTTCACTATGCAATCCTTTCTCCTGAATGTTGCTCTATGTCTCACGGTCGTCAGATCCAAGTTGCAAGACCCGTCAAGACAAGAAACAAGAGAAACTAGTAAAAGACATCTATACAATAAGAGATCTAAGTAAACAGTTAAGCAGGTAAACTACTCAATATCATTACACACATGAACAACATTGGTGGAAAGCATTTGTATTATTGCAAATAGAGGAGTACATAATAGAGATATAGAACCACAACCAAGGCTTAACTCTGTAGCCCTTCTCCGACAAAGCCGATTGCCATATCCTTCCAAGGAAGTATGAGTTCTCCAATAGGTGAGTGGAGATATTCTAAGAGTGATTTCACCAGCATGTAGATACCATAGCCTTCCTCCCTTTGGGATGGGAGTGAGCTTCATTTATATAAGACTAAATGGATAGGGTATGGATAGGATAGGTTGAGAGATGGTAGGAGAGGCTTAAGGGATCTCTCCAAAGGTTTAGGAATCGAGTGCCAACTCTTCCAAGAGGTCAGGGATAGGATCCCAAGTCAGCAAGCTTCGAGATGGACCTCGAAGGAGCTATTTTTTCCATCTAACTGATTTCGTCGCACCTTGTAATGGAGCAAGGTGCGATGTCGCATGTTGCTAGTGTGTAGCCTGCGACAACCCTTCAAAAATTAGCACAATTGGGTACAAATCCTTTCAGGATGATTACTTAGTCCAAGTATCTTCAGGGGTGTATACACTGAATCTCATGATGAGTAGATTTTGGGTGTAACAGAATGCCCCCCAAAGCATGAAGCTGTTGAAGATAGACAGGTGAAGTGCTTTGATAGAAGTAATGGCAATAGACTCGTCGGACTAAGGACACTGCTGTAGTACAAATGACTCTAAACTGACAATCTCATATGAAGTACAACATGGCTGTTGACCAATACATTGCAGATCCATGGTAGTAATGACCAACTAAACACAATCATGGCTACTAGATACAAGCGTAGGTCCATGATGAGATGATAACATAGCCATGACCAATACAAAAGTGGATCCGTGTGATATAACTCAATACAAACTCCATCGCAACCTGGGTAAAACATGACTTCCCAGGGTCTTCAAGCTTAACTCGCAATGATATGAATCTATCCATGTGATGACAAATGCCTTGACGTCGAACATGGTAGAAACCACTTGATTACCGGCCATTGATGTAAATCGTTAACAAGTGTGAGGGAGATCACCATTGATGTCAATGATTCTCGAGGTATCACAGTACATATCATCAAGCGTGAATAAATGAGTTGAAGTCGAACGCAAGATGAAATCTTTCAATCAAGAGTCACTGATGTAAACTCATGATGAAAGCGAGGTAACCTGCCATTGAGGCATGCAGGGCCAAGGTACTTGACTGGTTTCTAGATTCAATCCTCAGATGATGTGTTGAAGTCGACAAGGATGAATCCGTCGAAGGAGGGCCATGATGAATCCCCCATCAATCGACACGAAACACGACAAAAATGTATAGGGTAGATCGGATGGTACAGTAACATGCAAGACTGACTCAGATTAGACCGACGTGATGACAGGTGTACTGACTACAGATGATAAATGATAGACATATTCTTGAACATGGGCATGGCATGACTTGGCAGTATTGACATGACGAGTGCGACACAAATTCTCAAAGCGATTGATGATGGAAGCTTTTCTTTGAATGACTCAAAGGATTAATAATACTTGGGAAATAAGTGGAACTCGATGACAAACAGATGATGCAAGTGTTGTATGCAAATGCAGACGAGTGCCATGTTTAAGAACGACTACATACTGCCACTAATAAGGTATGTAACACAAACACTTTCCTTTTTCCCCATCATGAATGATGAGTGCCTCATGTGTTTTTTACAAGCTTGATGAGGGTAACCAGATGCTCGGTATAGCTCATCTCATAGATGAGTCCAATACCAAATATTTTCCGAACCTGGGATAGGAGGGGTTCGTCCCATGACGGGCTCGCCAATGTGAAAATTTTAACGAGTCCATAGAAGGTAAACTCGGTCGTTATTTCATGTTTAGAGAGTTTGAAAAGAACTAAAAGAGACTCCAATGATCCTTTTTCGTAAAGTTAGCCTCATCGCCCGAAAAATGGTAAAACAACGCGGGAGAGGACTCTTCCAGTCATGATTGGCTGGAGTATACCTTTTTCGTAATTAGTGCCTCCTGGTCCGAAAAATGGGTAAACTATCACCAGGAAGACGACCATTCAAATACTTTAACAAGCGTGAACGCGACAAGTTCACTTGGCAATATTTTCGTTTTTCAAGAGCCTGAAAAGAGCTTAACGGTAGACTCCGGGGGGGTCCTTTTCCGTGGGAGTTTAACGAGCCCGGAAAAGTGATAAATCATAACTCGGTACTTGTTCTCATAGTTCTGTGAGTACGAGAACAAACGAAGAGTAAACTCATCATCACGCAATAATTACAGACTAACCGTTGAAAAAATAACGACAAAACGTTCAAGGGAGTGTTCATACCTGTGATGACCATTGTGATACGGGAAATGGCACAAAAGACCACTTACAACTCCTGCACACTAGAAAATGTGTCAAATAGCCTCAAATATGACAAAAATGGTCAAAAACTATGATAAATTGCCCAAGAGCATCAAAATATTTGAAAAAGAATATTCCATTCTATTTATAAATAGGAAAATGGGCCAAAATAGATTTCATTGTTTGATTTGCCAATTTGGGAGGAGAAGTACCAATTTGGAGCCAAAACTTCCTTTGCCGATTCCGGGAGCTACGATCCGCCATTTCACCCACCGTCAGGAGCAGATAAGCCTAAACTTCATCTAGCAACTTTCCAGTGGATTAGATTTTGTTTTTAGGTTCAATTTTTGGGTTTTTTGATGGATTCATGGAGGGGTATTGCGCTCTCGGCTCGTCGCAGTTGGCCCTTTCGGGAATTGCGATGAGATCTATTCGGTGCAAGTCCTGAATGAATGAAGTGCGACGACATCGCACTGTATGCAAACTTACAATGTGACGACGGAGTTGCATTTTTCAACCATCAAATTTAATCTAAAAAATGAACTTGCAGAGGTTGAAGTAGGACCTAACAGTGTTTAAATGTCCTTCTTGGCAGGTTGCTTGCTAGCCAACATGGTTTTAGAGTGGCGGGAACGAGAACACGAAGTAGAAGATGAACAAGCTGCCAATGATCCACAATGCGTGGATGCCTTGAGGAACTGTGGTTTGCTCAAGTTCTTTGAGATTCAAAGGATGAGATCCCAAATCCCATTGCTATCACACATGCTCTAGAGTTGGGATGCGGCCCAACAGTATTTCGTGATTGGTGAGCACATCCTCACAATAAATGTTGAGGACATCTATTTTCTCATAGGTCTGTCCCAGAGAGAGGAACCTGTACATCTTACTGGAACACGGGCCAGTGACCGCACAGTTGTTGACATGGTGTCACAGCATTGTACTGTTCTTTCTCAATCTTCCAGTGGGAAGATTCTTATCAGGGATGTGGTGAGCCGCCCACTGCGTACCATATTGCTTACTATTACTAGAGCGGCGGGTAGCCAAGCTCCACACACGGCTACTCGGACCCAGATGCTTTATGCGGAGGACTGCATGTCCCCCATGGTGTTCAACTGGTGTGAGGGTCTCCTCGCAAACCTCTGAGCTCAGCTGACCAAGTGTCGGCGGGGAGAGCTTAAGCAGTTTGGTTATGGGTTGATCGTGGTATCGTTCCTCTTGGAGCGGATCCCTCTCTTGCGCCCACAGGTGGTATTAGATGACAGAGAGCCTAGAGATCCCCACATGCTCAGATGGACTGAGGTCATGACTCGTCATGGTGGAGGACCCATCATCTGCTTTGGTCCTGAGTTCTTCAGCTGGATGGAAGGCCAGTTACTCATGGTTGAGGACTTCCCGTACAGTGGTACGGATTTCAGAGAGGATCCTGACTTGGTGCTGCCTGAGGGTGCAGCATGGGGTGACATAGGTGAGAACAAAAACCTTGTACTTTTAATTTTGTATATTTATCATTTTTTTGATGCAGTGCTGACAAGTATATAACATGTGTGTGCAGATGTGGGGCCCGTACAAATGGTAGGACTTTCTCTCCTGGCGTGGAGAGACAGAGGTGGGGAAGCAGTTGTGCCCCTAGGTGCTCATGCTGCCATCGAGGAGATGGAGGAGGTATATAGGAACTTGTCCCAACTGACAGTGGAGGTTCCTGAGCCAGCGATAGATGATCTGCTGAGACCTATGCAGAGGTTTGGGGTTGGAGCGTCCGTACGCTTCAATGCCCTACTCCGCAAGGTGGCGAGGACCGTGGATTGTTTCCTCACTTAGCGACAACGTGCTGTTCGTGCTAGGGGTGGTGTATGGGTTAGGCGTCAGGCCCGATGACACTATTATACTTGCACTGAGAGCTTAGAGGTCTTAGATTTTGTACTACTGAAAGCTATGATACTTCAAATTTTGCAGAGACTCACTGAAAGCCATCGTGCTTTAGATTTTGTAGAGACTCACTGAAAGCCATCGTGCTTCAGATTTTGTACCAGCACTACTTTTGAGCGATATATATATATACAAACATTCTCGGCGATTTATACATTATGTGTTTTAAAATGATGAGTGATGTGATCTTGTTTACATGTTTGCTTTTATACATTACATTATTTACATGTTGTGAATGCTTTTACATATTATGAATATTATGTGTGTGTGATGTACCAATCCAAAATGAAGTTGGCCATCGAGTCAGCAACTGTGTTTAATTCTCGTGGAATGTGTAGGTACTGAACGGATTCAAATGACCTTTCCAGGAGACGTACTCGTCTGAAGAGACGGAGTAAGGTGGGATCACGGATGGCGTAAACCCGGTTAAGATGGGAAACCACTAATTGAGAATCCATGTGGATGACAATGTGGTTCATACCCAAGGAAATGGCGTTAGCTAGGGTTCCGATTACTGCCTGATACTCTGCGGCATCGTTGGTCGCACACCCTAGGAAACTTCCTCCTGAGCTAATGAGCTCACATGTTGGAGAATATAGTACCCAGGTTGCCGAAGCAAGGTTACGGGTATGCCGGCTGGCGTCGTCTGCGAATCCATAGCACGTTTCCATCTGCATATGCAGACAGAACATGGTATAAGGAGCGGAAACAAGATCTAAAGACACTCAAAAAATAAAAGCGTCACAGCACACACAAAAACACAAAAAACATGCCATTTACAGTATATACAAGAAAGTCTAAGCATGATGAATTTAGGTGTAATATCTCTTCAGGTAAAGCCCATTGCGGGGTTCACCCAAAGAGATTCCGTCGTAGTCTTCAAGCTCGTAAGCTCCCTTCTCCAAAACACGTTTGACAATGTAAGGTCCATGCCACATGGATTCGAACTTTCCTGCTCCTAGTTTGTCGTGCTTCTGGTCATAAGTGAGGACTAGGTCACCCTCGTTAAAGATACGAGGTTCAACTGACTTGTCGTACTGGGCTTTGATGCGTTTCTTGTGCGCTTCATTAGCAAGAGCGACATCTCGGCGGGACTCGTCAAGTTTTGCTAAGCGCAAGAGACATTCTTCCTCGGCAGTAGTATTAGGAAGAAGTTCGACAACGAGTTGTAAAGACGGAATTTCGCACTCTATAGGTAGAATAGCCTCCAATCCATATACCAATTGGAAAGGAGTGAAGCTTGTGGCGGTTTTGACGGAAGTTCGATAGGCCCATAACGCTGAGAAGAGCATGTTGTGCCAATTGGACTTATGTGTCCCTACCATCCTTTGGACCATAGTTTTCAAGACCTTGTTAATGGCCTCGACCTGTCCATTGGACTGCGGGTAGTAGGGTGTTGAATTTTCATGGCGAAAACCCAACCTATCGTTCAGTTCATCAACCATATGGTTCTGAAAATGGGAACCATGATTGGTAACAATTGCCTGAGGAACTCCAAACCGCTCTATTACATGATTGAACATGAAGAGTGCAACGGTTTTGCTGTCGTTCTGGTATGTAGGCATAGCTTTGGCCCACTTTGTAAAGTAATCCATAGCTACAATGATGTAACTATGCCCCTCGGCCGAGGTAGGCTTACAATGCATAAAGTCAATGCCCCATTTTGCGAAGGGGCACACGGCAATAACCGGGTGTAATGGGGCGGGATGGGTGCGCTTCTTCGTATGGAAGTGTTGGCAAGGAGGACATTTTTTTATGGCCTCAATACAATCTTTGAAGATAGTAGGCCAAAAATATCCTGCGCGCAAAATCTTCTGGGCTGTAGCCATCCCAGAGAGGTGACCGCCACATGCCCCGGCGTGACAGTTATTGAGAACGCGTTCAGCCTCATCGTGAGTGAGACAATGTCGAAGAATTGAATCAATGCCACGACGATACAAAGTATCATTGATGATTAAATAATACTTCGCATGGTGACTTATCTTACGACGATCGTCGCGAGAGAGTTGAGGGTTGAAGCGTTGGGTTTGAAGATACAATAAGATATCTCCATACTATGGATCAGTTATATTGATGAGAAACAATGATTCGTCTAGAAAGGAGTGATTGTGCTCAACTTCTGCATCAGGACGGGGAAGGTCGCAAATGAGCTCGGCAAATACCAAAGACTTCTTTGACTTGGCTTTCTCGAAAAGAAGATCAAATTCTTGCAGTATCACGATCCAGCATGAATACTTGCCCCCAAGCACCTGACGTGTTAGGATGTGGTACATGGGGTTCGAGTCTGCGATGATGGTGGTGGTGCGGAGCAAGATATAGTGCCGGAACTTCTGGACGGCGATGACCGCCGCGAATGCGAGTTTTTCAGCATGTGAATATCTAGTTTCAGTGTCAGCAAGACCCTTACTTGCATAGTATATTACATGTTCCTGGGCGTTTTGATCCTCCTGTACCAAAACCATGGCGATAGTGGTAGCAGAAGCGGCGAGATATAAGATATAATCTCGATAATAATTGGGCAGTTGGAGCACAGGGGCATGCGTGATGGCATGTTTGATACTATCGAAGGATTTCTGAGCTTGGTCCTCCCAAATGAAGGGGACGTCCTTCTTGAGCAGTCTCATATACCCCCGAGTCTTCTCTGCGAAATTGCAAACAAAACATCTTAAATAAGTCGCCTTCCCTTGGAGACTTTGAAGTGCCGTCACATTAGTCGGGGGGTGGCAGGTTGATGATGGCCTCCACCTTTAAGGGATCAATGCGGATCCCATCCTTCGAAACGATAAATCCTAAGAGGCGTCCGGACTCAACGCAAAAGATACACTTATGAGGATTCAGACGGATATTGTACCGTCTGCATCTGAGGAAAATGGCCGTCAGATGATCAATGTGGAACTCACGCTGCTTTGAATGAGCAGGGAGATCGTCCAGGTAAGGTTCCACAAAGTCCTTGATATCATGGAAGGCATACGACATAGCCCGCTGAAACGTGGCGCCAACATTTTTAAGGCCAAACGGGAGTTTTCGGTATGCAAACGTTCCCCACGGGCAGATGAAAGCTGTCTTATGTTGGTCGGCTGGGTTGATCTCAATTTGGTTGTAACCAGAAAAACCATCCATAAATGAGAAGATGACGCTTTCGGCACAATTGTCGATAATCTGGTCGATGAAGGGGGTCGGTTAGTTGTCTTTTGGACAAGCCTGGTTAAGGTCCCGATAATCGACACAAATGCGAATGGTACCTTGCTTTTTGTTCACACGGACGACATTTGAGACCCAATCCGTCAATGGGACAAGATAAATAAAATTAGCCTTTAAGAGCTTTTCAATTTCTGCCTTAATTGCCGTAGTCTTCCCGGGGTGTACCGGTCGCAACTTTTGGCGTACAGGTTTGATGTCGAGATAGGTTTTTATTTCATGAGAAACAATTGCGGGGTATATCCCAGGCATCTCCTCATAGGACCAAGCAAATACGTCTCGAAATTGCTTGAATAAGGCCGTGCTAGCAGCTATTTCTTTAGGGGAACACTTCTGGCCTATGCAAATGTGTTCCACTATACCAGGTTTCACCGAGATGTCTACCGGGGTGGTTGGCTCAATATTGGCCAAGTTGCCATCCGTGTCCGTAAGACATGTAAGGATGGGGGAATGAGGGAACGGGTAGATATCTGGTGAAAAGAGGGTGTGAATGTTGTCCTCTATGTACTCCAAAGGAGGAAGAAAAGATGACCTATGGTGGAGATCATCCCACGGACCGTTGTCAACATTCATAACTTCCACGATGGACTCATCTGAATGAAAAGTCCGAAGTAAGAGATCAGGTAGAGATGACGTCCGTCGTAGAGAACAGGACGGAGAGGCCCACGATTAAATGGTCCTCCGGTGCTGATTGGATAGTCTCGTAAATATGTTTAGCGGGTGAAAGAGGCATTATGTCTCCAAGCAGGTGTGTTGTGGCTTCATCCGGTACAAGCCAAGCATCATTAGAGTGATATGAAATCTCTGTGGAGATCATGTTCACCGTAGCAACATGATTAGGGGGATCCGCAGCTGGAAAAACGCCCATGAGAGATGAATCTTTCAAAAGGCCAACCCTTATACTCTCATACTGTTTTGACATCTGTCCAATGGAAGGAACATGTCACCAGGATGAGTAGTAGCGTTTGGTGTACAAAAATCTAATTGGTCAATAGTAACAATTCGTCCTTGGTGGGGGAATTGTACTATGCGGAAGACTGAAGAAGCTACCGCCTGCATGGTGTAAAACCAATTGCGACCAAGCAAGAGATTATAATCTAACGGGGCCGAGACCACTTCCACATTAATGGTTACGGTCTTTCCGCCCAACTCAACTGGAAGAGCTTGTAAGAGCCCATGAGGTTGACAGCCACGCCCGTCGAATGCTTTCAACGTGGTAGGAGAACAATTCAATTCGGGGGAGCCAATGGCTCTCCAACAGGCGATCGACATGACATAAGTGGAGGCGCCTTCGTCCAAAAGGGTACGATGGATAATCTTCCCAACAATGTTTTTAAAACTTGGAATGCGAGTTGGTGTGAGAGCCTCGACTTAAAGTTGTCAAGTCGGAACATGATGGTATTCGAGAAATTCGGGTCGACTGCACCGATGGCTGCAAGGAGAGTTTTGCGTTGATTAGGACAATTCTACAAAAATTCCAGGGTAGACATGGCGCAAGGAGATTGTGGCAAGTCTTCTACGATATTGTAATTTTGTGCTTCCCGAGCGCTGGGATTGAAAATAGCTTTTCGAATCGTGCTCTTGGGCGGTCGCAATATCGAGTCTAAGGAGGGCTTCTCAATAGTGAGAGAAGTTGATGGTACAGTAACATCAGTTAAGGAGTCGGAAGCTTTTTCGGCATTACTTCTAGTGGATGCCTTCGAAGGGACCGGTTCGTAAGATCGCGAGCGAGTGTTCAAATTGATTGTCTTGTTACGCACCATGAAAACATGCGCGGTATTGGATGGTTCCCCTTGGGATGGGGGGGGTTGAGCAATCATTTGCTGGTTCTGAGTAGGAAACGGGTCATTGAGGACTGTGGGAGTTGGTTTACCCCTAAGAAACTTTTGTACTTCGTCTCTATGGGGACATTCTTTGGAGAAATGGTCATCTCCACACAGTAAGCAAGGATACTTTAGTTTCCGTTTCTGCTTGGTATCGTCAGGAGTGCTCTTTTGTTCCTGCTGGGCGGAAGAATTTTTGGGTTTCCCCTTGTTCTTCTTTTTACTTCCAAACTTCTGAGATGAAGCTGATTGGACAGAATTCACCTCTTTAGTTACAACAGGAGTGGTGGACTTGGTGGTGTTGTGGCCAGTCGGAGTCGGGTTGGATGATCCAACAGTGCTAGCAGCAGGCTAGGTGTTAAGGGAACCAATGATTCCATCAGTTTGGAGTCCCTTATGTGGTTTCGCAGGGTCATTAACGTCACGGGGCACGTCGGGAAGAATATCAAACAAAGTGCCAGATTGAGTGTAGACTAGGTCTAGCACATGGGCACTTGCGATGGCTTGTTCCTCGGTGACAACACCTCGCATAGCAACGTCTCTTGCTATGGTAGGGATGAGGGATTTTGTGAACCAGTCTGCTAGAAGTTGATTTGGAATAGGAGCTTTAATGAGACGTCGTCTCCTTCGCCATTCGTGATATGAGTGGTGGTATTGACGGAGTGAGGTTAAAAGCTCGGTACCAGTTTCATACTGTATGGGTAGCTGGAAATGTGTCAAAAAGTTCATGGCAAGAGAACCAAAATCAGGAAAAGAGTGGGGTGGCAACTCAATGTACCACTTGGCAGCCGAACTGGTGAGAGTCCTTTGAAACAATCTAAAGACGAATTGAATCGTCCATTAAGGAATTAGATGAACACCATAAGTGGTATGTCATCACGTGGTTTTTAGGGTCTTCACCCAGCTTGCCGTCAAATTTGGGGATATCAGACGGAAGTTTCACCGGAATTGGTGGCCAGCTAGATCCATGGTAAATAGGATCGTTGGTTAAACAGGATAGGTCAAGTAGGTCCAAAGTAGCCAGGAAGGGTAGCTGTGGGTTAGGCTGTGCGTATTGATAATACGGATAAGGCATGTAAGGACCAAACTGATCGTAAGGTGTACCAGGAGGAAACTGGCCGTAGGGGGGTGTGCCGCCCGGACCGTAAGGGGGTCCTCCACCATAAGGTGGTCCATTCCAATAAGGTGGGGGCCCACCTCCACCACCGGGAGGGGGTGGAGGCCCGTCGCCACCACCGAGAGGAGGTGGGGGTCCATAACCGTAATGAGATGGCCCACCACCGCCTCCTCCTAGAGGGGGTGGTGGACCACTTCCGTCGCCAGAAGGATGGGGCCCCCACCACCTCCGCCGCCGGAAGGATGAGGGTCTCCACCACCACCGCTACCACCATAGTAATTAGGTCCTCCACCGCCTCCGCCTGGAGGGGGTGGTGGACCGCCTCCGCCACCCGAAGGGAAATGTCCTCCTCGACCATGATAGGGTGGTCCCTCGCCACCTCCGCTGGGAGGGGGCGTTGGACCATTCCCACCACCGCCGGAAGGGTGAGGGATGTTGTTGGTAAAATGAGGTGGGCCTCCACCAAGGTTAGGTGGGGGCCTGTCGCCTGCAGCAGGAGGTGGGGGAGGGCCGATCGGGGGTGGTGGTGCTTCAAGGATAGTCGGTTGGGGTCCGTGTTGCAACGTAGGTGGTTGCCCCCATAGAGTGTATGGATTCCCGAGATAAGGTATCCCGTACGGTGCGTTTCCGGGATTAGATTGGCCCGGCGCAGGGTTAACAGAACCTGGATACGCTTGACTCCATGAGGGTTGAGTTACATTGGACGCCCCCCCAACATGAGACAATCCCGTGGTGGATTGTCTAGCGGGTTGGGACGGTCCAACGAAAGGTCTGTTGGGGATTCCACCACCTATGTTCTGGTTAGGAAAGGGGGGTTGCCCCCCAGCCACAACAGGTTGACCACTATTCACAGGTTGAACCAACGTAGGTTGTTGACTAGCTACCGTAGCAATAACATTACCAATAAGATAATCCGGGGGAATGGAATACCCTCCCCTCGAATTTTGAGGCGGGGGAGGAACTGGTAAAGTAACTGCGGTAGTGACGGGTGTGTTGGACTGTTGTTCTTCCACATGTTGGTTCCTTTGAGGTGCAGGACTGGACTCTTGCGAGGGTTGACCAGTCTTATTAATGGTCTCGTGGTGGGAAGGTTGTTCTGGTGATCCAAAAGATATCGGATGAACCAGGATGTCTCTGTCGTTGAATCTTATTTGAAAGTTCCGATTTCGAAACTCTTCAGAGTGTCGCTCGAGACTCTGTTTTCGAAGGTCATCACCCCTAAGATGCAATTATTCCACACGTTCGCGGATAGGGCCGAAAATATCGGCGGGGTCAGACCTGTAATGAGGTGTAGAGAGCTCTGGAGTAGTCTAGTTAGGTGGGGATGAGATGAAAAAATGAGCCACTGGGTGGTCTGTAGAAGATGTCTAAGCTGCTGAAGGACCAACAACTGCTGTACGGTCGTCCTGGGGTCGGTTTATCCATTCCAACGATCCAGGTTCTCCCGAGATGACGGGAGAAAGGTCTTGTGAAGCGGGGGTTTGTGCTCCTTCATCCTGCAGGGGATGAGAGGCAGGTGAATCTGGATGAGTTTGTGGAAACAAAAGTCCTCCAACATTCAGAGTGGGGTTTTCCACTTCAGTAACTACGACCGCGTTACGCTGATCCATTCTTACCCTCAAAATAACTTCCGGATTAAGGGGATATTCGGGTGATAAGTTTAAGATCCTACGGGATCTTCTCCAGGGAAAATCCACCAGAGTGTTAGGAAGATCAGCCAGGATGGATGAAACAATGTTTCTCCTAAGGGTATGCTAAAAGAAAAGCAGTCCAGAAAAACCTACTCAAACTAAGGAAACAAGCAAACTTATGTGACAAAGTGGATTCAAAAGTCTGGAACCTCATGGGATTATCAAAGCATCGCAAACCGCGATATACTGCAGGGTCCAACAATATGACGCGACAAGGAGGATTGGGACCGTACCCTTGCCTGCATACCCGATTACCTGGACAATACGTGCGTGCTAATCTCCCCGAGTGCTGTTCTCGGTGAATTGCTTTGCCAAGACGGCCAAATGGTTAACTCAGTTGGTTTCAGGAATCCTAGTGGTGTCTCCCGATATACGCAAGGTACGTGGGAGCTCAAATCCGTAGTGGTGCTGTCTAATGCACAACCGTTCGGCAAGAGACCTTCCGATATACTACCGAGTACGTGATACACCCTTCGATATATGCCAAGTACGGATTATGGTACTTGGTGGGTACGTGAAGGAGCTCGATATACCGATAAGTACGTGGAAGACTACAATACCCCCGGGATACAGTGCTGTCAAATAATGACAGCTGCCACGCTTAACGACGCCGAAACACGTCTCTAATTTACACACAAGTTGCTAAAAATTTTACCTAGTTCTACCGTTAATTTTATCTTGGACGGTTAGGTGAATGCATGAGGTGAGTACATAATCGGAAGCATAATGCAAGCCCTGGCTACATGCACGAAATATTCTTTTCTTTCAATGAATTCTAGCTATGGGAAGGAGAAATTTTTTTCCAATAGTGTTGCCAAAACAAACTCAATGCAACACAATCCCAATTCAAACAAAACTTGACTATGAAAGTATTCTTTTCCTTTTCTCAACGAAACACAAAAAATCACAACACTACTATCCAAATCAAAACATTTTTTCTTTTCAAATCAAAACGACACTAGGTAATGAAAAGAGAGGATTCTGAAATGGAATATGCAAGTTTTTCAATTTCACTTTCAATGGTCTAAAAGCAACAAAAATTAAAAATGCATCTATCTTTCCTTAGCATGGAATCAATTTTGGAAAAATCGAAGCGTTCTTTGAGTCTTTCAAGAAAATGAGCGATTCATAGTTTGAGAAAAACACAGTAGATCATACATTCATTCAATTCTTCCAAAACACAAATGAAAATTTTCCAATGCACAACAATTTTTTCTTCAATAATGCTCAAGAAATGATGGGAAAGTAGCACTTTTTAACTTTTCAATGGATGCATAAAAGAGTAAACTTGATAACAACTGAGCTTTTAGATCTAAATGACTGAAAAGAAAACACTACTTGCAGCATTAGTACGTTCAGAAAACTCAAGAAAAGACAAGCACTCAACCAAGCTGAAAGACACACTTAACTCAAAATCAAGCAGCAACAAGCAAACTAAGCAAGCAAAGCTCAAACAAAATGAGAACAAGGTCTGGAACTTGATCTAATGTAATGATCAAATCAGGGATGGAAGGAAGGGAATGCGAGGGTGAGCGGATGAAGGTGGAGGAGACAAGAGTATCCACCACTACCGGTCTTCAAACTTGTCCAAAATGGAACCCAAAATCAATCCAAAAAAAACCAAACACTCAAAACAGAACTCACAGGTGGGATCCCTGGCTGGATCTCGCAGCACAGAGAGAGTTCGTACAACAAACCAAAGTCCAAACTGTCAAATGGAGAGGGGATGCCTGCATGCCAAAAATTTGACAAATCGGCGCACTCTGTGCTTGTACACAGTGCGACGTCGCAGTTTGCATACACGGGAAGTGCGACGATGTCGCAATTTGCCAATGCAAGGGATGCGACGAGTAACTAACAGGTAAAGAACAAAGACCCAGAATGACACAGTGTCGCTCTGTTCCCACTACCCAGGTGCGATAAGCGAAGTCTAGATTAAAAAATGAATCAGATCTCTCAGCAATGAACCATGGAATGGTTTGGGAATGAGTTGTACAAACTCAGAGGAAGTAGATCAGAGTCTTCAATATGAAGATCTGATAGTGAAATCAACACCAAGAAGTAAATGGAAAAAATTAAAAGGCTTGTGTCAAGCAATCAACTGAAAATGACTCTCAGATTAACAACTACTAACCAAATTCTATACTCCCCAGTATGGTCGCCAGATTTGTTATCGGACAATCCACTCGAGCGGACGCGAGCTGGATCTCCCTAGCTCAAAGTGAGTCTAGAACAAATAGAACAGACTACTAATGCATTTCCTAGATCTACTTAAGGATCGAGTATTAGATGTCTTACCTTTCACTGCACAATCCTTTCTCCTGAATGTTGCTCTACATCTTACGGTCGTCAGATCCAAGCTGCAAGACCTGTCAAGACAAGAAACAAGAGAAACCAGTAAAATACATCTATACAATAAGAGATCTAAGTAAACAGTTAAGCAGGTAAACTACTCAATATCATTACACACATGAACAACATTGGTGGAAAACATTTGTATTACTGCAAATAGAGGAGTACATAATAGAGATATAGAACCACAACCAAGGCTTAACGCTGTAGCCCTTCTTCGACAAAGCCGATTGCCATATCCTTCCAAGGAAGTACGAGTTCTCCAATAGGTGAGTGGAGATGTTCTAAAAGTGATTTCACCAGCATGTAGATACCATAGCCTTCCTCCCTTTGGGATGGGAGTGAGCTTCATTTATATAGGACTAAATGGATAGGGTATGGATAGGATAGGCTGAGAGATGGTAGGAGAGGCTTAAGGGATCTATCTAAAGGTTTAGGAACCGAGTGCCAACTCTTCCAAGAGGTCAGGGATAGGGTCCCAAGTCAGCAAGCTTCGAGATGGACCTCTAAGGAGCTATTTTTGCCATCTAACTGACTTCGTCGCACCCTGTAATGGAGCAAGGTGCGACGTCGCATGTTGCTAGTGTGCAGCCTGCGACAACCCCTCAAAACTTAGCACAATTGGGTACAAATCCTCCCAGGATGATTACTTAGTCCAAGTATCTTTAGGGGTGTATACACTGAATCTCATGATGAGTAGATTTTGGGTGTAACATCTACCTATTTGTATAACAAGGTGGTCCTTGTCGTGTCAATTATTTCCTGTATATCATGACCAATGGAATTGTGTTGATTGATAAGAGCATAGTTAGGTTGTGCTTGTGATAACCTTAGTAAGGGATGAGACCTTGAGGTGCTTGCAGCTCTGTGCTTGATCTCGCTAGTTTGACAAACCTGGTTCCTTAACTCACTCTTGTAACTTGTAAAGCCTAGCAGAGCATAGGATTGGCTTATGTTTGAATCCTTGGTGACTGTTTGTGGCTTGTGCGTGGCCTGTGTTTGAGTTCCTTTGGGGACTGGTTGTAGCCTATGCTTGGCTTGTGTTTGAGTCCAATGGTAGAAAACTGAGATGAAATGTTAGCTGATTATAAATTGTTAACTACTATTATTTGGTAACGTTGTAAGCTGATTGTAACTTGTTAACAATTGTTAATTGGGGTTATCTGGTATGAATTATTTGTATTTATCTAATGCTATGACTTATAAGTGATGCAGAGAATGAGATTGCAATATAAAGTTTTTTTTGTAGAAAACATAATTGCAATTTCAGATTTGAATTTCATAACGAATGTTACTAATGATTGGTTGATTATAGATGTTGTCAAGAGGACACATTGCAGGAAGGATATGTGTTAATGCTCGACAAAATCCAAACAACATGAGAAGAGTCTCATGGTTGTAAGATCTGACTAAGTATAGTTCAGAAGTGGGAAATTTTTGAAAACCTCACGACGAAACTAATGGTTAACAACTGTTGTGAATTTTTCAGGGAGGACATATTTAATGTATGTAGTCTTGCACATAGCAGTAAATGGAAGCCATGATAAAGATGATGTAGTATTTCTTGTAGGACAGAGACAACACGAGGAGAGCCTCATGGTTGAAAAAACTATGATTTTGTAAAGGGTGGATTTGAAGTTGAGAATTGAAATTTTGGTTATCAATCTCACAGAAACCGTAATGCGTGATAGAGGTGAGATGATAAGACTTGTTCTGAAGATAAAAAATGGTGGCTACGGTTGGCAAGCCTAGTGTAGGTTGTGACCTCTTTGCAGGTGATTGGGGTTTGGGTGATCTTTCTATGCCCAAACTGAGGAGCACCAAAAAGTGTTGTGTGTGGCGGGTAATGTGGACCCCAAGTTGGCTGAACTTGATTGAGGATGTTTGGGTAGTATTTCTATGCACACATTGAAGAGCGCCAGAGGGTGTTGTGTGTGGCAGATAATGTGGATTGGGACCCCAAACTAGCCAAGTTGATTTTAAATGCCCATGCATCTCGGGAAGCATAAACATTCATAAAGATAAGTACTTGGTTGTGTCACATACTTATTCTTTTGAGTTGAATATGTGCTTCCGCTATGAAATTAAATTCTGGCTATGGAATGTATTTTCTTGGATGTTTATGATATGCATAATTACATAGTTAATAACTGTAGATAACAGCTGAAATAGCCCTGAAATGACATAGTTGCTCAGAAAATGTTTTTACATTGAAATTTTTTACCTTTTTCCTTGGAAAGACACATGAGCTGCATTTCCAGTCGACACATAATACACCGAAAGGGAATGGACGCATTCTTGGAGTTGTGTTTTGGTTGCTAACATGGAACACACCGAAAAGGAATGGACACATTCCTGGAGTTGTGTCTAGACAAGCAGTTAGGTAGTCAACCAAGTGTTGAGAAGTAGGTTGGAAAATTTAAAATGTTTTCAGTGTCATGATAACACATTATGGTAAATGTACTTTAAAAAAATGATGATATGATTTTAATCATGATACTGATGAGCTTTTCTAGCTACTGTGTACCCAATAGGTACAAAACAAAGTTGGGTGCTTACTAATCAAAGCTCAAAGGAGATGCAAGTCGAGCACTTGCATGTTAAAGAAAGAAAGAAGATGAAGATGCAAGTCAAGCACTTGCATGTTAAAGAATGAAGAGGATGGAGATGCAAGTCGAGCACTTGCATGTTAAAGAGAGAAGATGAAAACTATGCAAGTCGAGCACTTGCATGATTAAGAGAGAAGAAAAATACTATGCAAGTTGATCACTTGCATACTAAAGAAAGAGACCAAGGAGCAAAAGAAGCCACGGTTGTGGTGGAGCTTTAGACTGAAACAAAGAGTAAGAGGGGGAAAAACTCTTACTCTTATCCATTTATTTATATTTTACTTTCTAGAAAGAAAAAGTTGGTTGAAATGCATATTACAACAAGAAATGTTGTGTTTATTTTTACTTTAAACAGAGCATGCTGAAATAACTATTTTTCTTTAAAAGAACCGAAGATGATTAGAGTCACCTATATGCATAGGCTTAGTTAAGCATGAAATGCATCATGGTGTTTTGAGCAAGGAATGGTACAGTTGGTCAATTAATAAATAAGGATGGTCTAATTTTTAATATGCTGGCCTAATGAATTCGTGGTGATTGATTGCCGAGGGAAACTTTAGTTTGGAAGTTGGTTTCTACTGTCTTAAAAAGTTAAAGAGGAGTGGGACGAACTCCTGTTTTCTTCAGTAGAAAAAAAATATTTTTTAGAGTGTGGACATGCACACAAGTGAAAGATGGAAGCTGATCAAACACTCTTTCGTCTTGTTAAATAATTACTCCAAGCCATGAAAGAAGTGATGCGGGTGGAATACCCATATCTGTTTTGAAATTTTGCAATGCAAAATGTTGCATGTTTTGTTTACATATGAACATCGAGGATGATGTTAAACTAAGGGGGAGGGGAATGTAACACCCTCGCTTTTAAATCCCAGTTTTATTGGTACATGTAATCATTAAGTTAAATGGCATGAAGGGTCGAGACATAGTCATATGTACATGAACAATTATAATCAATAAAAACATATAGTTCACTGCATCTGAGGCATGACCACTGAAAGAGTATGGGGGACCAATGAATTCACCAGTGAGAGAGTAAAGGGGGTTGTGAACAGTCCTAATGGGTTAATCACATGACCCTGGTTTAAATAAAATCCAAAAAGTACCTTTATGATGTTTAAGTCTTGAACCTCTTCTATTAATCCTTAAACCTTGTTTATGTCCTAAGTGGGTGCTTAGGTGAAAGTTTTAAATGTTAAAGGTGGTGGGTCTCCATGTGGGTTTTGGTGATGCATGCAACGAAACTAATGCATGCATGAGGAAAATTGAACTTGACAATTACAGTTTTTTGCCAAAGTTTTGGAAATTATGCTCTAAAGGGATAAGGAGGTACGAGCTACCTGTGGAGTTATTTTGAAGGTTGTAAAATTGTAGATGTATGCCATTTCCTACTCATTGCTTGGTAGAGGCTGGGCATCTTCCCTGTTAAGCAATGACTAGTGATATGGAGAATATCATTTGGACTTTTCTTAGTGGAAATTTTGGGCATTGATGTCATGGTGGCTTGAGGTACTGTTGTGAAGGGTGGATCCATGGCCGTGCTAAAGAATTGAAGCTAAGAGAGGGACTGCATTATTTATTATGGAAATGGCTGTAGCCATGTTCTGAGTTTTGTGAATTAAATCCCTGTTGTTAGTGTGGTTGGGTGAGTGCCCAGTTCCAATTTCTAGAGAAAACTTGAGTGAATTCTCCTGGTGAATTCTTGGTTCCGTCTCAGGGGTGGCATTTGTGTTGAAAGATTAAGAGCATAGTTTTCCAATGGTTGGGAGGAACATACCTCACATGCAACCAGTTGTCCAACTCAAGTATGTTTTTATTAATTATAATTGTTCATGTACATATGACTATGTCCCGGCTCTTCAGGCCGTTTAACTTAATAATTACATCATGTACCAATAAAACTGGGATTTAAAATTGAGGGTGTTACATCCAAATAGTCTTTAAAAGCTTCATTATTAAACCAAGACTCCAAAGTAACTTCAAGATCTTGACCACCCCCAGTGAATTGAATATCACTAACCCGAATAACATAATCTCACATCTTCTTCATATATAAGAGCAAGCAATAAAAAGATGATCAATAAGTCCATATGTAATGGAAATGAATACACTATCTATGCATGAACAATATGACCAATACTTGAGATATTTAAGTTATTAACCATATAGGGCATCCTCCAAATTTGTTTTTTTCAATAAGTCCATATATAATGGGAATAAATATGATGTAATGTTATTGGTTATCTCAAAGTGACCATGAAGAAAACATAATGTGTCAAACATTTATAATATATATTATAAATTTATAATTTTAAATATATTTTATAATATTAAATATATAATTGGTATTATGATCATAATGCTAATTAATAATTGTTCTTAATAGTGCAAAGAGAAGAGATATTGTAGAAAAATGCCCTGTGTTAATCAATAATTATTAACTTTAAATTGAATTAAATTTAATTAATGAAACAAATAATTTAAATTTAGTTATGTGTAAGTGATAGAAACATATTTAAAATTAATGTGTGTGCAATAGATAATTCAAAATACAGTTGAAATATACAAATATCATAAGTACAATCATAAATATTATATGTATGCAATCCCCATAAGTTATGTAAAAACTTGCAAAACCATTAAATGTCCTCATAAACTTTGGACGTGGAAGTGCATGGATTTTTCCATCTTGTGACATTTTTGTATGATTTTTTTCCATCTTGAAACATTATTTCATAAGTTGTAAAACATAATAATTCTGATTTCAAACATTATCACATAAGTTATATTGATGTTTATTAAACAAAATGCAAACCAAAGCTCTTTGGATGACATATTTGGGACATACACTTACATTCGAAATGACTTTCCCCTTTTTATTCTCAAAATACATTACTTTCCACAAGATTATTTGATTTTAAAATGACTTTTCAATTGATGTTGTAGAATTTCAATTCAATCCAATTATTGTAAGGGAATAATCAGTTGATCACAGCAAATTAAATGCCATTGTTTTGATTTGAACATCACTAAATTAATAAAGGTTGCAAATCCTTTTTAACATGATTCTTTGATTGTAAAATGACTTTTCACTTGATGTCCTAAAATTTCAATTCAATCCAATTATTGTAAAGGAATAATCAACTAATAACAAAAATTTAAATGCGCTTGTGTTGATTGAACATCACTAAATTAATAAAGGTTTTGCAAATCCTTTTCACATATTTTTATGCTATATTTTTTTTATTAAAGTTTGATGTCATAAAATTTCAATTCAATCCAATTATTGTAAATGAATAATCAACTAATAACAAAAAGTTAAATGCCCTTGTTTTGATTGAACATCACTATATTAATAAAGGTTTTGAAAATCCTTTTCACATATTTTATGCTATATTTTTTTATTAGAGTTTGATGTCGTAAAATTTCAATTCAATCCAATTATTGTAAAGGTATAATCAACTAATAACAAAAAGTTAAATGCCCTTGTTTTGATTGAACATCACTAAATTAATAAAGGTTTTGCAAATCCTTTTCACATATTTTTTATGCTATATTTTTTTATTAGAGTTTAAGCAATGATGTCTTTATTCATATGAGAAAGACTTCAATATGAGAGATGACTCACAAACAAATTAAGACATATTTCTTCATGTTTTGTTTTGATAGCATCAACTTACTCTAAATGGATGCAATGACTATTGGGAAGTATCTCTTGTGTCTTGGAGTGCAAAGTTTTAGTCTGACTTGATAAATATATTCAATGTATACACTTATACATTCTGCAAATGAAAGAAGATAATTAACAGTATCATTCACATTGGAGTTGTTGTAATAATTATGATAAATTGGTTAAACTCTAGGAACCATGGTTTAACGAAGAGACGATATGTACCCCAAAACCATGTTCTTTCTTCCAAAATATTTCTACAATTTTATAGGTTGATAAAAAAATTAACGATGAAGCCTTTGAGAAAAAAACATTCCAACGATGAAAAACTTTGAGATTTAACTTTCAAGCTAAATTTGAATGTACACTCTCCATCTTAATTATTTTTGAGATAAAAGAAAGGGAATATGGCTCTAGAAAATTAATAGAACTTCTTCATAATGGAAAATTTGTTAGGACTCCCTTGTGATGCTTTGTAGTATGTATGTGAATAAATATGCCTTTATATTGTGCATAAAACCTTCATTAATTGGTTCATGAATTTCATAATTAAAAAAGAGAGTGTTTATGATCATATGTACTTTATGACTTCATTAAACCTAAAAAATGATGTAAAAAATAATTGGCACATGTAACCTTTGTCTTAAAAAAATTGAAAGCCATATTCTTAGAATACGCATCTAAGTGTTCACATAACCTATTGTTAAGGGGTTCTTTCTTAGAGCTTTTTCTCCCATTTTCTCATATTTCATGAATTGAAGGCTTATGGTAAGTTTTTATTCATCCAAATTGACTAAAGTTTCACAAGTTCAATTTGGTTTCCAATCTAATAGTATACTCACTGCCTGATTTGGCATGGACTAGTTTAAATTTAAAAATATTTTACATAACAGTCTTTAGAAAAAATGTCTTTATTATTCTCACATTGAATGAAAAAGGAACATCAGAGAAACAAAACATATTAATATGACACCCAATTAAGATAGTCGCATTGGCTTGAGAGTGATCCATTACCAATGTTGCATTTCTAATTTCATTTATTCGTATCCATAATTCCATTACAATGCGGTGTACCATCAACTCATTTTTTTTCAAAACCTTAGCCAGTGTTCTAGTGATCTTTAGTCGAAGATGCACATTATTCTTTATATCATTCCATCCATCCTTCAAAATTTTATCAACAAATATCTGCTTTATTATGAAATCACAAAAACATGTTTGATAAGCAAATCTAAATGTAAATAAGTTCAACTATATATCATAAGAATTTGAGTTTGGCATCATGCGTATCACTTTTTTTTTCTAGTTTAAACATTTCTATGAAAACATTTCATCATAGTAGTATTTCTTATGCAATGCCTTAGCGGTGACAAATTAACATATAGCTAATGTATTGTTTCATGTGCATATACATATTGATTTTGAGGAAAAACAACCATGGCATTCCTAAGAGGTTGTCCAATCTAGACTTCAAACTAATTATTAGTTTTATCTAAATCTACATTTCACTTTAACTTTTAATCTTTATAAATGGGTGCATACCATTCTTAGCATCATTTATTATTTGTTATTTTCATTAAATGAAATCACACTTATTCAAATAAAAAATGAACTTTCAATATGTAGACTTATCATTATTTAACAAACACATCAATTGCTAAGTCATCATTTCATTGCCATGTTTCATAACATTCTTAATATTATTTATTTAAGAAGTGCAAAGATTACCAAGCTTTAAAAGATCACAGGTCAGTCATAGTTGCATTATTTGACATTCAAACCATCATATAGTTGATAAGAATTTCATATTCCTATCCCACATTTCAATTTCTTCTTAAGTTTTAGTTTGAAGATTTCCATGAAATAATTTCATTATATTAGTATTCCTTATGCAATGCCCCAGAGGTGACAAATTAACGTATAAACAATGCATTGTTTCATATGCATTCAAATATTAATTTTGAAGCAAAACTACCATGTCATACCTAACAATGATCTAATCTAGACTTATTTCAAACTAATGATTAGTTTTATCTAAATTTACGTTTCACTTGAATTTGTCTTTATTAATGGGCACATCCATTCTTGGCATCATCTCTCCTTTGTTATTTTCATTTAAATGAAATCACACTTACTCATTAAAATAATTTCTTTTTTTTACTAGGGGAGACAACTAGGGCGGGGCTCATACTTGCATGACACATGGTCGATTCCTGTCTGTTACCACTATACCGCTAGGTGCACCCACGCATCCCCCCAAAATAGGGCACATGCTAGCCAAGGTTTGAACTTGTGACGTCGCCAGGAGTGCCTTAACAATACACTCCATCACCACTTGGTTTGCACCTCTGTGGGTAAATAAAAAATGAATTTTAATAAACAAATCAAGTGCTAACTATCCATTTCATTATCATGTTTTGTAACAAGAAGTGCAAAGCTTACCAAGCTTTGAAAGATAAGTCAATCATAATTTCATTATTTGAAATTCATAAATTCATACTATCATATGGTTGATAGGAATTTCAAGTCAAAACCACATGCAACAATCAATCACTTGAATGTTTCAAGTATTATAGTTAATATGCATAATAAATATATGTTGTCATTAACAACTTATTAATGACATGTGATCCTTGAATCCACATTCGATTACAATATTTACATCTTAATTTTCATACTTACATTATTCAAGTGACTTTAACCTGGAGACACTCAAAAACACTATTTATAAAAAAAAAGGTTTAATCATAATGTTTTATTAAAAATATAAATTATAATTTAATCAAAACATTTAAGATTAGTCTAATCCTCCAAACTACTATTAAATAAAAATAAACCTTATTACTTCCCTTTATAATATAGCAATATCAAAATAATGAAAATGATGATTGAAAACCAATTATCCAAAAACTATATTAATTACAATTTACAAACTCTTACTTTGTATTAATTACACCTTACAAACGATTACTTTGTATTAATTATACCTTACAAACTGTTACTTTATATTATTCTTTTTTTTAATACTTGGTGCCACACATGGTCAACAAATTTAATGTTTACAACTAATTTTTTAATTCCTTATGGTACAAATTGTTAACAAAATATTGCCTATACCATTAATTTATCACCCAAAAATATACATGCTACTCGCTTTTATTATGAAAACATTTAGGAACATGGAATAATACTCAATACTTAGATAAATAAATTATCAATACTCAAGTGAAAGAATTGAAATCACATGATTATTATTCGAACAAAAAATAAAGAATGTAAAAAAGGGATTACTTATAACAATGATAAAATAAATACTACTTTCTTGAGATCATCCATTCTATTAATTAATAATGTGAGACATAATCAAGTTTTAATGTCCTTTCTTTTATTACTATTAAATTTATGAATGCTTTTCATATTTTACCTATGTAACATGACTAATATTTTTGAAGGTAGCGGAGGGCATTAGAGTAAGACTAACATTTAAAATAATTGAAATTGATAACAACCCTAACATGTTCCAAACATATTAAATAAACAATCAATTATGCAACTTGCCAACAATATAAACCATTTTCTTTATATACATTGCTATAACAATGATGGCACTAGACATGACAGAAAGAAACAACCTAAAAGGCCACTCTAAGTATAGATTAGATCTTCCAATGCATTAGAAATCATACATAAGAGATCATATATCTTTATATACATTGCTACAACGATGGTGGCACTAGACATGACCGAGAGAAACAACCTAAAAGGCCACTCTAAGCATAGATTAGATCTTCCAATGCATTAGAACTCATACATAAGAGATCATATATATGAGCTCATATAAAAGCTCCATTATAAAGAAAAATGATTGTGTGTGAAGAAAAGCTATTAAAAAATGTAACTCAATAAATATTGATTAAATAAACACAACAAAAACATCAAAAACTAAGTTTTCTTCTTTTCTTTACATAAAGAAGATTACTTTTTTTTATAGATGGGAAAAATAATTTAAATTTTTATTTTTTCCAAATAAAAAATAAACTATGGGTAGAAAAATATATTGCTATTAGATGTATTGACATATCAACATAACTAATGGAATTTGATGTTAATGCCATGCAACTTTGAATTAAGTTTCAGTAGGATCTTCTTGATTGAGACATTTAACTTTTTGACCCATCAATTCATATCCTCCATTCTTCACTTGTAGAGCTAAGATGCATGCCAGAGGAGAAATTCCAATGAATAGAATATTAGATGGGCCTAGTCGATGGAATCTTTGCTCATATTTCCATCTCCATGTTACTTAATTATTTCAGGCTTTCAAAAACAACAAGAGAAGATAGAATTTCAATTACCTTGAATTGTTGTCATAAAGACTTAATTCGAAGACCTTTAAATCGATGTGGATTGTGTATTAATTATATTAACGTGCAATACAAAATTATTGATGTAATCATTGCTTCCTCAAATGAAGTAAATCAACTAATTGTGAGATTTTTCACTAGCACTGCCCTAATTTTCTTTATCATAGCTTCTTTTGTATCTTGGAAGTTTTCTAATTGATGGTTGAAAGGTATTTTCTCAATCTGCAAGATGTTAATTAGATTAAATACAAAGATGAACACTCAAAATTCTCAAAACACCACTAAATAACACATGAATAGGAATGCATGAATTACAAAAGGAATCTTGTTTCATTGAGTATGCTTGCCCCTCAGAAAGCATAATTGATCCCTTTAATCATGACTGTATCATCTTCCTTCTTTATAAAGAAAGATACATCTGTGAAGAATATAAACTTAATTTAACAATTGCAACAATTTAAGTTGACAGTCATAAATTCTAGAATAATATGGTTACTTTGTAATAAGTATGAAAATGGTCAATGAATTCGAGTATCAAGTGGTGAATAATGTTGGGAAAAATTATCATACCGATTGATTATATTGGTGATGGTGTGTCCATTGGAAAATATTTCTGTGGGAATCCCACCATTGTTATCCATGCCATACTAAGGGAAATTGAATTTTTCTAGACAATAGGTGAGATAATTGTTGTTTCCCACATCTATCAACAAGTCTCCAAATAAGAAGAACAATGTATGTGGTCTCATCCCCCATGGTAATTCCTCCATCAATGTACCTATGAGTGATCACCATGATGAGGTGTCTCACTGCCACCAAAAACATGACATTTTACTATTCAACTCCAACTAATGAGGCATCTGAATTGATCCAAAACCATGTGCATGTCTACTTACTTAACTATGGCTTCTACATTATCACGAGGAGGGGGAGAATCGATATGGAGGCACAAATATCTACTAAAAATGCAGGTCGCGCTCTAAAATTTATTTGGCAGCTAGAATGGATCAATGTTTCATCATACATGTTTCATTAGACATTAGATAAGTGGATTGTTGCTTTATCAGACATTGGACAATTTGAGTAGAATGGTGATCAATTAATGGTTTTGATTGGAAATTTCAGTGGGCATGATAAATGGTTAAGATTGAGGAGAGTATCGTTTGCTCAATCCTCTTCAAGTAAAAAAATGCCTACGATGTAATAACTACATATACTATTTTTTTCTACAATAGTGTATATATTTATTAAACCACTATTTTAATAAATATTTCAATAGACATATGTCATCTAGTGTGTCTATTAAAAATTCCAAGTTATATATAGCAAAATATAACTCTTGAGGTGTGAAACGGACCTACTTTTTGATTCCTTAAGCATATCAGTTTTATGAGATACACACATCCAACACCAACCAACTAGATACAACATCTATGCATGACTGGCATCGAGAATACTTTACGTAGTTAGCCTCCTAAGGCATCCTTTGATTTTTTGCAATGATCCATACATAATGGGAATACAATGTCATTGGTAATCCCAATGCAACGATGACAAAAGTCATAACAAGTGAAAAACTTATTTACAAATCATAGACACATGAAAAATCAAGGTTGAAGATTCAAAAAGTCATTTTATTAATAACATAAATATACATGACCTTAGTGGTAATGTATGACATAAAATACAAAGGCACTAAACCTCATAAATATATGTGAGGTTCTCAACTATGTCAAAAACCCTAACCAAAAACCATTCCAACGCTTAATTTAGGGTTAATTAAATAACTTTATTTTCTACTTTATATATAATAATATAACTTGTAAATTCTTAAAACCTCTTTTTTAATAATTATTGTTACACTTAATTTAAGATTAATTAAATTACAATTTTATTTTTTAATTATATATAATAATAGTATAATTTGTAAAGTCTTAAAACCCATTTTTTTAGTGATTATTACTAATAATTTCATAGACCTCATAAATATACGTGAGGTTCTCAACTACCTAAAAATTGTAACCAAAAACCAAATTTTTAATAATTATTGCTAACAATTTCATAGACCTCATAAATATACGAGAGATTCTCAACTACCTAAAAATTGTAACCAAAAACCAATTAATTTAGGATTAATTAAATAACAACTTTATTTTCTAATTATATAGAATAGTATAACTTTTAAAGTCCTAAAACCCCTTTTTAATAATAATTGTTAACAAACACCCCCTTTTTAATAATTATTGCTAACAATCTCCTTTTTTATCCAAAAAGTATCCATAAACAATGTTGGAGCATGTGAGGTGTTTCTAAAGCTTCGCTAATACACTACGTTATTTGGTTATGTGATAGTGTAAATCCTCCCACCATACATCCAATAAAACATGTATTGCTTCATCCAAATAAATCCAACCTTGAAAAGTATTTGGAATATGTATAACAGTGCCCCAGTCAAGTCAACTACTACCTAAAGTAACATGTCAACTCCAAAACCAATATGACGACTACTATCTGACAATCCCACCATCAACATTCATCTAAAAATTGGACAATCTTGGTGAACTCAAGAACATTCCAAAAATCTATATCCAAGTTAACACTTGGTAATTTTGCAAGTGCATCCTTATCAAATTACAACTCAAAACTGAACACATCTTCCACCCTTCTCAAAAGGAGTGTCGAGGAAGCGTCAAACACAACCACCATAAAATAACCACCCTTGAAATGAAAGGGATAGTCCAAAACGCCATTATTTTTAAGAACAATATTAAAAAAATTATAGAGAAATATATGAACCAATAACAAAAAATTATAACTGTGCTATTCATTTAAAAATACACCTCTTATAACTCGTTGGTAGAATTCAAAACATGTTTAAACACATGCATTTTACAAAATATATCCCCAAATATTTGAATACTTAACCTCTCTTTACAAAATACACCCCTTAACCGAGAAAGCGACATTTAAATTATATATATATATATATTAAGTTTAAAAAAATAATCCAACTCCATACAAAGTGTGTTTGCCTCCATGCATTTATACATAAGACTTAACGAAATACTTTAGCTCTTAAGAAATTGATTCATGAACCTTCACATTTCTTAGATTCTTACTTATTACCTTAGTTATTTCATAAACTTAAACCCCTTCAAAATGCGGGATATACATTTGAAAGCATCAACGTGCTTCATTATACCTCATAAAACTAAGGTAATTATGTTTGAAGAGTCCATTTAAGTGCATAATGTGTCTTTGAACATACATGGAGAAAATGACATTGTGATTCTACTTCACATAAAAAATTGAGAGCAATGCTTGCTCATTAAGACATAGTCTAATGTTTTCATTTTAAAACCAAATACCATGATTCAAAGTTTGGCTATTGTTTCCAATCCAATTTATATATCTTTCAATACCATTGTGACAAACATCGACTCCATGAACTCTAATCATACAACAACAACCAAATTCAAGAAACAATCCAATTTATGTATCTTTCAATGCCATTGTGACACACACCAACTCCATGAACTCTAATCATACAACAACAACCAAATTCAATTCCTTATAGTAATATTGGATAAGAACTCACAATTCCAAGCCCTCAATTCCCATGCATTCTAGGCATGGTGCGCATAAAGCATCAAATTAGACTAAGAATATGAACGTTCCAAATCATTGCATGGTAAACATGATTAAGGAAGCACATAATGACTTACATTTAGACATCCTTCCTTAATACATTCATTGAACATAACCCATATATTTCACTACTATGTGTGCCATTAGAAGTTAGATACAAACTCTACCAAAAATATTTTAGATACAAACTATACCCAAAATATCACACAAGAAGTAGCACAAAGCAAGTGTTTGAACTCATAAAGCATCTTGAGTAAATTCAAGCATATGCAGGCTTGAACACAACAATGTGCCCAATACTATCCCAAAATATTATATATATATATATATATATATATATAACTTGTTGAATTTCTCATGCAATCCAATAGAAATGTGTTGATTTGCGATTTTACTTGTTATCTCTTCAAGGATGTATTACAACAAATTAATCTTTTAAACTGTTTTTTATACTTTGAAGAAAAATATGTCAACCTTTTGTCATTGCAAAAAATTATGATGTAGCTAGATGATGCATCTCCTTTGTCATTCCAAAAATCTCATCATGAATAGTCTCTTCATATAGTGATCTCTATTACAAAATTTATGTAGATAAATACATACAACCTTATAAAACCATTCCTCTAATATTTTCTATCATTTAAATATTTAGTTAAATAAAATATCATTTATTACTAATGATGCATAACAAAAAATTTGGCATTGCATTGATAGATCCAAGATGTCTTTTTAAGTGGCACAAGAGGAAATTAGTCTTTGTAGACTCGAAAATGATACCCTCTCCCTCTCTTATTTCGCATGAGGCTCCCTCTACTCGTTATTAACTACGATATCATGGGAGGGGAAACAATAAGTACCTCGCTAAGTAGTATCGAATGCTGAGGCAAGTACTTTGTTGGTTGTTGGATCTCAAGCAAATTGTAATCCAACGACCGGGAAAGCACCCGCCGCAACATTCAATGTTTCTTAGCCAGGTGCTTATTAATCCCCTAGAGAAAGGGATGGTTGGAGGACTAGTTTCGTGTGTGGAGCCTCTTGTTCATCGAGGGCACAAGTATTTCCTTCGAAATCCAGTATTAAAGCCTCAATGGAGGTGCAATAATGTATACAACAGACCATAGCCAGGGCACTTAAAGCCGAGAAGTATGTTGTTGAGGTTCCATCATGATTATTATCTCTTTGAACATGAGAGGGATGGGGGGTGCCCCGAAGATACTATCTCTTAGAATATTGTTTGCTATGTACAAACCTAATATCATTCTTTTGAAAGAAACAATGGTTCTCTGAGACAAGGCAATCGAAATATTGTCTTATTTTCTTCCTAGTTATAGTTTCAATGATCTTGACGTAGTAGGTATGTCTAGTGGATTGGTTTTGGCCTAGAACTCTTCACAACATAAACACTAGATTTTGTGATGTAGGTATTGTGTTGGAAGAGCAGGAAAAATATTTGGGAAGGGTTTTCAATTCCTTGATTTTATATGGTCCTTGGACAACAAATTTTTATGGGAATCATTGTATGAGCAAGGGATCTTAAAGGAACCAAATCTCATTCTCGGTTGTGACCTGAATATTACATTGTCTGTAAGGGAGGTTTGGGAAGATTCTGCTAGGTAGGATCCTCTAGCATTACTCTTTTAGCACATGTTTGAAGTCTCAAAGCTGCTTGACATTGAGCTTGTTTCAGTGGCACCAACCTTGAGGAATGGTGAACGTAGTGCTACGAGGGTTTCAAAACTCTTAGGAAAGTTTTTATTAGTAGACGGTTTTTTGGGGGTTTTAATCGCTACAAAACTTAGATATGGGTGGAATCCTCTTCATATCAAAGTTCCATTCTGCTAAAATTTGAGAATGAGAAGCCTTCTGGGCCTTTCAAATTTAACCATGTTTGGTTAAACGAGGAGGATTTTCAGCATCTAGTGATAACTAATTGGAGGCTCTTTAATCCACGGTCAGAAGAGTCTGCAATGTCCCAGTTCGTCGCAAACTTGAAGCATATAAAACATTTAGTGGTAGCCTGGGATAAGAAATATTGTAAAGGGGGAGACTCTAAAAAATTGGTTGGAAGCAAGTTGGTGTAAAGTTTCGGGTAATACTTCCCATTTTCACTTATTAGTAAGAGGTTGGATTCGTTTCAAATTTAGAAGTGAACATGACATTGAGATAATCCTGAAAAAGGATTGGGTTTCAGGTCCCCTCAAGTCCAATGCTTACTCATTGGAAGGCTAGTTTCAATCCTTGTAGAGATCCTATGAAGATACAACAAGTATGGGTACTTTTGTTAATGTTACATCTCATTTATTGGAGCAAGGGGATTCAAGCTCAATTGTCAATTTGATTGGAAGGTTCATAGCTCTATAAGAGATTTTGGAACATATCAGTAAAAAAAATGGATAGGGTTTTGGTTAGAAATCAAGGACAATTTATCAGCCGAGATTGCAATTATTAGGGGAGATTCGATACTTGTTCAATGAATGGATTATTGGAAAGTCCCCTTCTATTACTCAGCTTGTCATGAGGTTGGGCACATACAGAGGCATTGTAAACATCAAGGATGCACTTGGAAATCTACTTGAAAATTTTGAGTAAAAATAAATAAAGATCTTGATCAGTGAATCTAATGATTTCAGTGGCACAAGATGTTGTTTATGAAAAGGCCTAAGGTGAAGGAGCATTGTAAAATTTGGGTTCATTTCCTCAGTAATATTATCTTTCATCTCACTCTACGCTTTTGAACAAGGATTCCCTTTTGATCCCAGTTATTTCTAAAGATTGTAAAGGCAAGCATAGTCCCTATCCTATTCCAACATCTTTGCAAAAAGTGAAAGCTTAAAGGGAATTATCTTTTTATTCTATTAAAAAATACCCTAGTGGAGTGTCTTTTACCCTCTTGTTGGATCCTATTGATTCTCAAAAGTGAAGTCGGGTTTGAGAAGTTGAGGGGGACTCTGCAGATATAGGTGACCTAATTCAAAGGAAAAAGACCAAGCATAATAGGTCTTCTATTATTTCCTCTTTCAACCTTTGTCCTAGAAAATCTAACTCAATAGAAGAAGAAGGGGATATTTAGGTAGGGTTAGTAGTGGTTGCAATAAAACCCAATATAGCTTGGAGAAAGTCACACATTTCTTTAGAAAAATCAAAGGCTTCAAAAAAAGTGAGGGAATTAAAGAAATTAACTATTAAATGGGTTCTTAGAGAAGATAAGCCACAAAAGACTATTTCCCCATGATCATCCTTTCTCTTAATGTTAGAGGGGTAAGGGGTTCCCTTAAGGGATTAGACCTCAAAAGGATGTTTAATGCGTACAAACCAGATGTTATTTTGTTTCAAGAAATAATGTGTTTAATGTCCAAATCCATAAAAATGATTTCCTCTATGTTGAAAGGTTGGAGTTTTTGCTCCATTGAAGTTGTTGGTTTATTTGGGGTTCTGGTGTCTAGGTGGAATGATACATTGATTTAATTTCCACTCATCTTCTTTATATTGATATTGTCTTAGAAGGAAAGGAAAAAGGTTTAAAAAAGGTGTTCTGGATAGTAAAATTTTATGCTCCTTATGGAGAAAGAAAATTATGTTAGGACTCTCTAAAATATCATAAGGATTTGTCAGGAGATAATCTGATAGTTGGTGGTGACCTTAATTTGACTTTAAATTCCGGAGAATTATGGGGTGAGGTAGCTAGGCCAAATACGCTAACTACTTATCTTTCACATTTTTTTGAAGACCTTAATCTAGTAGGTGTTGATCATATAAAGGTTGTTCCTACCTGGAGAAACTTCAAAAGAGCTAAAGTAGGGATTTCAAAGAGGTTAGATCATTTCCTCGTACCAGAAAATATTCTAGAGGAAACCAACAAGTTCAAGTCATGGGTAGGAGCTAAAGGTATTTCCACCATGTACCAATTTTGTTTCAAATATAAGAAGAATATAAAAATCCTCTAACTCCCTATAAATTTAACCATAATTGGTTAATTTGAAATGGTATGATGCTTCTACTGGAGATTTTTGTATGCTCCAATCGTCAAATAATCTAATACAAGTAAACAAATTATTAATTGCATGGGTAAGAGAGAAGACAAAGGAAAATAAAAAAAGATTTGAAATATGTTAAGGCATCCTTAATTTATCTAATTAAGCAGTATGGGCCTATGGGGTTTTTTCAGAAGAGGAATATTTATCATTGAAAGAATTAGAAGGAAAAAAGAAAGACTTATTAGAATTGGAGGAGGCAAAGTGGAGGCTCAAGAGCATAGAAACGTGGTTAGCAAAAGGTGATAATGACACAAAGTTTTTCCATAATTATTGAAATCATAGAAAATGTGTTAATATTATTTGGGATTTGGAGCTCCCTAATGGTTCCAAGGAAACTTCCTTCAAATATTTAGAAAATGTGGGTAAGCAACATTTTCACTCTTTGTTCAAGGAGCCCGATGCTACAAATATTGCAAAAATAATGAAGGTCATAGACTCTTTCTTAGTTTATTTGATGGGAGAATGAATGCAAATTTGGAAGAAGTGGTCTCAAAGGATGAGCTAAAGTTAGTGTTGTAGTCTTTTAAAAGGGGAAAACATCCAGGCCCTGGTGACTAGATAGTCGAATTTTATCTGGGATTTTATGAAGTTATTGGAGGAGGAGTTTATTAGAGTGATTGAAGAATCAAGAAGCACTAAGCAATTTTTTGGGGGCATGAATGCTACATTCATAGCATTGATTTGCAAAAATAAATACCCCTCTTCTTTTGAATACTTCAGGCCAATTTATCTTTGTGATCTTGTCTAAATAAGTTTGAAGATAACTGAAAATAGATTGAATCTTATTTTTTCTAATGCTATTTCGGAAGAACAATTTGTATTTTTATTTAATAGACATATTCATGATGTGGTAGGAACTACATGAAGATTGATATTTCACGATAAAAACTAGGAAAATGTCTACGATGGTCATGAAGATTGATCTTTCAAAGCCATATGACAAAGTAAATTCATTGTTTCTTAGATTGGTTCTTCTACAATCAAGGTTGAATCTTCAAATTGTAAATTGGGTAATGGGGTGTTTGGAATTGACAAATTTTATTATCTTAATTAATGGTTCCCCCTTAGTTTTATTCATGGCTTGAAGGGGGTTTAGATAGGGATGCCCCCTATCACCATTCTTGCTCTTATTAATAGCAGAGAGTTTGGGTAGGTTGACAGCAGAGGTAAAATGAGAAGTTTTTATTCAAGGAATAAATATAACAAGGTCCATAGATGCTTCCCATTTACTGTTTGTGGATGACATTTTTCTTTTTAGGAGAGATTAAGGATATATAAACCTAATGAGGTAAGTGGGAGTGATCTGAATTTTTTTTATGTCTTTAGCCAGACCCTAGCAACAAAAAGTCTCCGAAGACTGATTTTCAATAAGGGGATGTGGGAAAAGTGATTATGGATAAGTATTTAGAGAATAAAGAACTTGGAGACTAGATAAGACAAGAGAGAAAAATTCAAAAGGTGCACCAAATGTATGGAAAGGCCTAGTTAGATTTTTTGATATCCTAGGCAATTTGATTGCTTAGAAAATTAGACAAGGAAATAAGTTAATACTAGGTGCAAACACTTGGATTGGATGTAGTGGAATTTATAGGTTGTTAAATTGACTTCTTGAAACCATTCATGCCAAAGAAACCAGAAGGTTAGTTGATGCCTCAGGTAATGAAGAACATGACGGTTGGAATCAACTTTGGAAATTAGTAGAGGACTTGGAACTATAGGATGACCATGATGTAGAGTGGAATCAATATACAAAATTGTTAAATCACAATGCCATCTATTTTAAGGATCAAGATGATGAGTTAAAGTGGTCAAGAAATAAATCTACAAAGGTGCTTATTGTTATATTAGGTCATGAAGCAAAAATTGAATAAGTGGTAAGAGGAGAGAGGTTGTGGTGGTGGAGAATGGTATGGAAGCTAGAAAGTCCTCTAAAAAAAATATTCTTGTGGCTAGCACTGACTAATAATATCTTAACTTGGGATAACGGGAAAAAAAGGAACTAGATAGGGCTTGGTTGGTGTATACTATATAAGGAAACAAGTGAGTCAGTGGATAATCATTTTTTAATTTGTTAATTTACTAAGGTTGTTTGGAAGGTGGTTTTACAAAGTATCAAACTTAAAAATATTTGGGATAAACCCTCATTGTTGGAATGCTTCAAATCTTGGATAGTAGATAGAACTGTAAGCTCTCATAAAGCACTTCAACATTATATATTATGAGGAGTGTGGCTAGCCATAAATATGATGTTTTTCAAGGTAAGGAGGAATATATAGGTTGGACATCTCATCAAATGAGGCTTTGTTATGGAGAAGGGAGGGAACCTCTTAAGCATAAAGGTCCAACAAGATTACATGGACCTAGTATTGAGTTCATAAAGCCTTGAGGGTTTTTCGATGTCCCTTGTAAAGGTTCTCTTAGTATGTGCGGTGCGGGTATCATTCTCTTTATTTTACTTTGAAATATGGAGTAGGTCAAGGAACCAACAACAGACCAGAGTCCTATGCTGTTTTTTTTTTATGAAGGTTTATGTTGAAAAGAATGTTAGCAAGTTGCACGTACTAGGAGACTCAAAGCTATTGATGGATTAGGAAAATGGGAAAAGTCAAATCATTAATCAGGATTTAGGATCAATTACATAAATATTCTTGAATATAAAACCCATTTTGAAGAAGTCTCCTATTCATGCATCTATAGGGAATACAACTGCAAAGAATATCAAATTTGAAAAGTAGCCATCTCTCTACAAGAAGGTAATATGTTTGAATGGAAATTTAGGGATAATGTCCCTATGGCTGAGCCCCAAAAGTCCCTCTTTTGATGTCTTGTTTATGTATAAATGTTAGTGTTTATATTCAAGTGATAGTTAGTTTTGTTTAAATCTATTTTTGTTGGTTGGTGAAAATCCAAATTGACTTTTTTGAAGACAATATATGTCTTAGGTCAAGGTTGAAGACAATATGGAAAAATGATTATGAGTGGAAAAGCTAATAAAAGTGTATTTTGATTTCCTCTCAAAAATATCAAATACAAATATTTTTTTTCTTGAAAAAGTAATATAATTTATATAGCACATTTGGTTAGATGACTGGGTCGGGGGTGTAGGATGATTGGAAACTGCCCGCTTTGTTAAGGTGTATAGGATGTTAAGCAAGTCACCAGTTTGAACCTCAACGAAACATGCGGGAAGGTTGTGCCCCCAGCTGGTCGCTCCTAGGGGTTATAGTGGTAGCCGTTGGAATCAACCCCGTGTCATGCGAGTATGAGACTAGCGCAGTTGTCGATTCTTCTAGTGTACAAAAATAATGATTAGATGACTAAAATTTAACATTAATATTTATAATTAAATTAATCATATCTCACTTACATATAAACATTAATGTTTATTATCACACTAATCACATATCACTGACACACAACACAAAAATAGACATAAATATTAACGATTTCCAACAATAATTAATTATATTTGCCACACTAACATGAAATGAATCGTCAATATGAAAACTAATTACTATTTAAACTTGTGCAACATTTTATTAGTAACATCATTTTATCAATAAATATTGTAATATTGGGTTATTGTGTTAGCACTATTAAAATGTTAATTATTATGAGAGTGTCATTAAACAAATATTTTTGAATTAATAATGTAAAGTCATTAATACATTATCTATATTTTATAAGCCGCAATTAAAATGTTCAATATTTCTTTACAATTAATTCCAAAATGATATTTCATAAATTAAATAACAAAAAATAATTAAAAAAATATTCCTTAAAAAATAACTTCTCAATTATAAAATATTGTATCACCTCTACATTAAGGAGTTTATGTTATTTGTTATTCATATGACATTTATGTTGGGGTTTATGATATTTGTTATTCACATGATATTTTTATTAAATTAGTCACTTTATTTAAGTTTGACTTAAAAGTATCATTTACACATTTAAATATGTCTTTACTAAACATTTTCATTTTAAAGCTATAGAATATTGGTTTTAGAAAAAAAGTTTGTCTTGGCACCTTTCCTATCTTGATGATTTTGTTGTTGTTGTGAAGTTTGTAAATGTCCTACTTCAAAGGAAACTTAGAGAAAATCATGCAAATCCTAAAGTGATTTATAATAAATAAACTTAAAATTAAGTGCAATACTCGTTATCCCATCTTTTTTTTAAAAGTTGGGTTTCCTCTTATTGATAATTTAAGATTAGTACAAGTTATTTATAAAAGTTGGGTTTCCTCTTATTGATAATTTAAGATTAGTACAAGTTATTTAATGTACAAGTATAAATTAGATATCATGAATAATGAGAGGCTACTTTTTCAACATTAGTAAAGTCACTCAAGACTCAAAAGATGTTGGACTTGAGATGCAACGTCTTCCTTAAACTAAAGGGGGATAGTGGAGGACAACCTCTACGATATAAATACCATTAGAAGCATTATAATAACTAAGTTTAAAAGGAAAATATGAATCAATATGGAGATCAAGAAATACAACTCAAAAATCATTAACCTCAAATTAGAATATCAAAATTATCTTCTCATTATTGGGAGCTCAACAAAGAAAATAAAAATTGCAAAGATAAGATCAAATTCACATGAATTGTGAAGTGAGACAGATAAGACCTAAATGTCTTGGCATGAAATAATTTATAAAGCTGTAAGACAACTATCTTAAAGGATTATAAATTCAAAATCAATGAAACACTTCATTTACAAATTATTTGATCATATAAACAACTTGATAAATCAAACTAATTAATTTAAATTTATAAAATTCATTAAAAAAAAATTTCTTAGTTTATAATAATCTTTTTTTTTCACAAGAAATAAAAGAACGTACTTTTTTTATTCAAAACTAAATCAAAAAGTTCAAAAGAATCATCCGCATCATAAGACATACCTTCATCTATAAGAGGCAAAACCCAAGACTGAGAACCAATAAAAAAACACATAAGCATAGAGACAAAACCATGCCCTCGACAAAAACATTAACAGGGCAGGATTCCATCCACCAGACAAAAGACATGAATCAACTCAAAGAAACTAAAACATCATATAACCAAGACAGGGGACACAACATCCCCACCATAACTCTGTAAGACTAAAGCAAAATATAAAAAAAACCCTGAAAAGAGAGAAAGTTTTCGATGAATTCTTCAACACAGAGTGATGTCTTCGAACCCACCAGTGCCTCTTTGGACTACCTGTCAGCCTCAACATTTTGATCTCTAAAAATATGCTCAAAGGAGATATCATGAAAGGACTGAATGAGATCCTACGTATGATTGCACCAATGAAATAAAGATACTACCTGAATAAAACAAAGCTTACTTTCCCATTTGGTGATCACCAGTGAATCATAAGAAACATACAAGGAATCAATTCCAATCATATTTGCAATATAAAGAAGGCACCCCAGGGCAAGCACCTCTGATTTGGTATTTGTGCCTCTACCATACGACAACTTCATTTTTAGGGTATGATCATTATCTATTGTAATCAAATAGTCCACACCACATATTCCTCCCTGCTGTGCAACATAAAAAAAAACCACAAGCCGAAGTGAGATTCAAGAGGTCCATAAACTATCTATACCTCACTTTTGAGACCTTAGTGGGTACATAGTCTTTGTACATAGTAAGAATTTTTATCATGTTGATCTGAATATTTGGCGATCTATCCTCAAAGATGACAACATTCCTAATTTTCCAAAGTTCCCAACAAATGAAGACAGATGAGAGCTTATAATCTGTCACCTTCTTATACCATAAATAGACCTCCACATAAACACTGTGCTAACTCATTTGAATATGAAAATTTTCACAAACTGATTTCCACATATCCATGTTGAAACTACACTTTAAAAACATATGTAATATAGTTTCATTTTCCTGTTTGCATAAAGGGAAAACACCAAGCCTAATCCATCTTATGCTTAACAATTTATCCTAGGTAAGAAGACAATTTTCAAAAGACAACCTAAAAAACACTTGAGTTTCATGGAAATATTCCATTTCCATATCTTAGAGAACCACCATTTGGGAACAATGAAATCTGAATTTTGAATGAGACCATAATATGCGGTTTTTGTAGTGATCTGACCAGAGGCTTGATTGCAGGACCATATCAAGACATCATCCTCTATTGATAATCTAATACCTTCCCTATTAATATGAGAAACATAGGCATACCCTTTATCTTCCCAAATGTTTCCTAACCCAAGATCATTAGCATTCATCCAATAAGATGGATCAGGTCTAAGCCATGCTGGCCTTTTAAGATGGGCCAAAGTCACAAATCCGATTCTCTCAAATAATCCAATAAAAAAGGATAGAGAATGTAATTCTCTTCATTCCCAATTAAGGGATCAATACCAACTAATACATTTACACCATTACCAACCTTCCAAGTCAACCCCTTGCTGACCCAAGCAAAATATTTTATGAACCCCCTCCAAATGTTTGAGACTTTTAAGGTACTCTTGATGGGATTTTTGATCCATTCAAGAATATTTATTTTAATGTATTTCCCATGGAATACCTCAGACTAGATCCATTTACCAACAATCCCCTCCACAAAATTTTCATACTTAATGCCATGCAAAACTAATGAAGGTTTTTGATATTCCAGCCATTAGCCTCAATTGGCTTAGACAATCTATTCCAACTTTCCAAATGATATTTTCCAACCTCTACATACACTACCACATGAAGTTGTACATCAACTTCCTTAGACTGGAAAGAATCGACTGAGGAATATGAGCAAGTGAAAACCAGAATACAGGAATTCCAGTGAGGACTGACTTCAATAGAACTAATCTTCCCCCAAGAGACAAATGCCTGTAGGTCCAATTATTAATTCCTTTCTCATATTTTTGTATCAACCACTACCAATCCTTTTTTCCATAGCCATTATGTTTTAAATAAAAACCCAAATATTTGAATCCCATCTATAAGTCAGCCATTTGATAAGGTAGGAAAATATAAATCCGTCATAAAGTTTCATCCTCCACTCCATTGCATAGGAAATCAGAATTGTTAATACTAATCTCCATACAAGATGCTGCACAAAATAATGACACAATCTCAACAAAAACCTGCCATTCTTCCACAAAACCCACCCCAAACAACACTACATCATTAAAAAATAGAAGATGTGTTATGTAAATGAAAGCAACAAATATGATACCCTTTATTTTACCATCCAAGTTAGCCACATTAATAATCCTACTTAGTCCCTCAATGAATAAAATGAAGAGTAAAGGAGAGAGGGGGAAGCCCTATTTGATACCCCTGCTACTAGAAAAGAAACATGTAGAAGCACCATTTATAAGAACATAGAAGTGTGCAGTAGACACGCATGCCATAATCCAAGTCACCATCAATAAAGGAATCCCAATATGAACCAAAGGAAGTTTGAGGTACACCAAATTTACCCTATCATAAGCTTTGACCATGTCCATTTTCAATATAAGAGAATCTAGATTCTTAGTCTGAATTAAATGTAAGCATTCTTGAGTAATGCCTATAGCATCCAAGATTTTCTTGTTCCCTAAGAAACCAAACTATTCCTTTGACATAACAACATCCAACTTAGGCTTTAATCTATTGGCAATAATTTCGGCAACGAGCTTATAGGCCAAGTTACAAAGAGCAATGGGCCTAAAGTCATTAAAGGATTCAAGCTTGTTGGTTTTAGGAATAAGAGTAAGAAAAGTGGAATTTAACCCACCAACCATATAACCCTCAACTCTAGAGAACTCTACCATCTACAAAATATCATCATCCACTAAGTCAAAGAAATCCTAATAAAATTCAACAGGACACCCATCAGGGCCAAGACTCTTGTCCTTGGAAAAGTGTTTTAAAGCATATTCAATCCCCTTTAGAGTAACATTGTTACCCATATCCAACCCCTCCTCAACTAAGAAAAAAGAGGGGAGATGCTCAATCACCTTAAGTTGAAAAAACATGTCATTAGTCTTAGGATCCTTGAAAATTTTACTAAAATGTCTCTTTGCTGCTCCTTGAAGATAGTTTTGTGCATGTATAATAGAGCCATCCTCATCCCTAAGATCCTAGATAGAATTAATATTCCTCCTATAGTTGGCATAACTATGGAAAAACCTGGTGTTGTTGTCCCCAAGAGCTACCTAAATGGCCCTACTCTTCAGGCGCCACGCCATCTCTTCTTGTTTAAGAAGAAAGGATTTATGTCTCTCAAGATCCAACAGTTGAAGTTTGATGTCAGAGGAAAATATACCACTAGGATAGACACTGAAAAACTTACGTATTTCAGCACCAATTCTCTCTAAATCAACTACATCTTTCTTTTTCTTATCCTTCTCCCACCTAACCAATTCCTTTTTAAGACACTTCAATTTATATACCAATTGTTCAATAGGATTTAAATCCTAGGGATTAACACAAGAGACCCATTTACTTCTCACTAGAGGGCCAAAATTTTCATCCTCCAACCAAGAATTATTAAATTTAAAAGGAAAATTTCAAGGAGCTTTTAAACCATCAACCTGAAGTATCATAGGAAAAATGATCAGATATGGTAGAATGAACAACCTAGGTTCTATATCGATGCAAAGGCACTACCAAATCCTCCGACATTGCAAATATATCCAATCTCTTGCTAATCCCCCTATCCCTATACTTCCATTGAACCAAGTAGGACCAATCTTTGCAAAAAGAACATCCACCAAATGGAATCTATTCAAAAGGTTTCTAAAAAAATCAGAGAGAGGATCTGGACGAGCAACAATACCCCAATATTCAGAGGCATCTAAAGTGAAGTTCAAGTCTTCATCTAAGATCAAATTGTGTAAAATCAGAGTATTATCAGCTTCCAAGGAGGATAAAAAAACTTCCCTATCTCTGTAAGGACTGTAACCATTCAAAATAGAGAGTGTTTGAGAGGAACCAAGAAAATTCCCTTCCAAAAAAATTCAACCTGCTACTTAAAAAGGTTTGAAAGAAGATGATAAAGGATTCTAGCATGACAATAACCCTCCAGATAAACCAGAAGAACTAACAACGCACATTTCCCACCCAAATATGATTTTTGAAAAAGCACCAATTGTAGTAAAGTCTTCACACATAATAGCTTTTGAACATCTGCCACCATGTGAAATATTTTTCTCCAAACCAACAATCAAAGAATTTGGAAGTAAAACATCATTACCCTTACCTGCAATCACCAAAACCAAAGACTGGCCACCCACAAAAGCCAACGACTGAGGAGGAGCTGCACCAAAGGAAGAGGTAAGAACATCGGTGTTGTAAACCCTCGACCGCGGATAGGGAAGAGGATTATGACATGGAAAACCACATTCCAAACTTGAGGAATTGGAAAACACTAAACCCACATGCGTGGAAGGCTCATGGGGCGACGTTGCGTGGAGAGACGAGCTGATTAGATGTTCCCTTTCCACCTGTCGCTCCCTTTTTCCTTGCCATATGTCGACCAGAAAGACCTGAAGAGACCACTGATGCCGGTCCCCTACAAATCAAATCAAAGGGATACAAAGGGACAAAATAATCAAATCAAACTACATAAGGACCACAAAAATAAAATAAACATAGATCCAAAAAAATGACAGAAGAATCAACAAAAAACCAAGCTAACAAGCCAAACTTGGGGAGAGAAATTCTTAAAAAAAACAAAAAAACCCTAGCACTACCAAAAGCTGCTGCATCAATTAAAAACTTCCCACCTTTTAACTTGGTTGGTACTAGTCTGTTCGAGACAGACGTGTGGACTCCAAGAAATTTGCAACATCTTTCAGTAACATGCTAAGGTTTAACCTGCAAAAACTTCCACCTGATCATAAACCATTTTCCCTTATAATAATCTTCTTCATCATTATCAAATATCATTTTTAAATTTAATAAAATATAAAATTTAATTAAAATCCAATTTTCTATAATCAAATTAATTAAAAACATTATAAATGAAAAAAATGAAACTAAAACTCTAAAAATTATAAACCTTTATTATCAATGTGATACACATTCACAACACCTAATTTTATACACACCTATAACATCTAATTTTATCTGTAGTTACTATATCATTTCATAAAAAAACTAATATATGTGTGTGTGTGTGTTGGCGCATTTCTACTTCGACCAGGGTTCAACACTTAACATTCCACCAACAAACACCCTAACCACCAATATCAGCCCGAAATGGAGAGAATCCCTTTCGGAAACACCTGCAAAGCAGATGAAGTCTCACCCGAAGTATTGTTGCTCACACAACATATCCCATTTTCTAAAGAAAATGGGAGCCCCATATTATTTTTTGATTTAAGTAATTTAGATGCTTATTACCTTTTTTTTTTTCCTTGGAAAATGTCCGTAATTTTATTTCAAAAAGATGATTAAAATTACATATTGCACATGTAGTAGAATCAACAAGGATCCCTACATTTTCACATATTTCAGTCCCATATAAGCAAAAACAACAGCTTATTAAGAGCTGCACGAAAAAAGAGAAACCCAAAGTAAAACTTCGCCACAATAAGATGTAAATCTTGAACAGCAAAGAGAAGCCCGAACGTTGCCATAAGAAGAAGATCTTGAACAGCAGGTAGGGCCACCGGTGTGCCTCTACCCCCACCGTCCACCAAGAACCCTTGAAAATTAGCAATATGTCTCAGCTTCCATCAGAACCGAAACCCTCAACAAAAGAAATAGTAGATCCAAGTCTGTGGACGTGCATCAAACTCTATAGATCTCCCAAACCGGCGAACTCAGCCAGCATCTCCTGATGAACAAAACGGCCAGACAGAACCAGAGCACCGCCGTAGCAATGGATCTTGGAGGTTATGGCGAGAGAATGGTGAGGTTCGAGTCCAAAGATCAACGGGAAGATCCCATAGCAAGTCATAAACAGCATATCTGCACTCCTTCTCAGGAAGGGCAGCAGTGAAATCATCGCCGATCTTGTCCTCTGCTGCAGCCTCTCATCATCTTGAATGTTATAATACGCTGGGTTCTATCGACATGGCCTCCAGATCTGATCCTCGGTCACAAACCCACAGGCCGCAACCTTCTTCCCCGCCACCATAATGAGCATAGACCACGACCCAGTTTACAATCAAGAATGAGCGCCCACATTCAGGAAAGTGTCCGCGGCCTCTGCAAAATTTCTCCGGCACAGAAGTGGAAGATCCGCGACCTGCTCGCAGGAAAGAACGCACCACGGACGCCAAGATCTGCAAGTCTTGAAATCGAAGACCAATTCAAGAAAGGCATCTTTATCCAAATCCCCACGGAGGTAGCAGAGCCACCGGTGATGGATCACGCCCCTGTGGGAAGTCCTCAGATGCTTATTACCTTGTTTTGTATGAGGTTTTTAATAAATCATTTCGGTCAAGTATCATTTAATTCTAACATTGAACATTTGACTGAAAACAATGCCTTTTTCCAAATTTTCTTGTTTATATTTTCATTGTGAAAATTGCGGAAATACGGATTGCGGAAGCTCCAATCATAATATTTGTATTTAGATGTTTTTGCATTTCCGCATTCTGAATTGCGGATTGCAAAAGTCGGAAGCGAATCAAATAAATTAATTTGAAAATCACTTTTCCGATTCCGCAAACATTTTGCGGAATGTGGGTTGCGAAGATCTTAAGTTACCAAGAATCACTCCCGCTGTTCTGCACTCCTGCACTTCCGCATTCCTGCATCTATGATTTGTGGCGTTTTTTTTACTTTTCAATTGCGGATTGTGGGAACAATAAATTTTCTAAAATTATTTCAGCAATCCTGATTGCGAATTCTAATTGTGGAAATGTGGATTGCGGACGACATTTTCACATTTACATCTGCCTAAAATTGATTCTACATTTCCGCATCACATCACGTATTACGGGAGGATGAAATTGCTAAATTTCAAAAATCATTTCCAACTTTCCACTTCCATATTTTTGTTTTTAATCTTGAGCATTGGTTTGTTTTAGATCTACGGTTCTGTTTTAATTTCGTTAATGGCATGAATTCTTTAGGTTTAAATACTCCAAGTTAATTTTTCTTTTTACCATTTTATCCTTTGATTTTACCTTCCGTAAACGATTGCTGCTGTAATTTTTACCCTGCGGCAAATTCTGGTTTTTCTTCATCGTTTTACAAGTAATTTTTTCTCTACCCCCTACAAATCACTTGCGTAATAATCTGAAATTGAATCAGGATTTTTAATTGAAATTTCCTTCATCATTTTTCATAAAACCTATTTTCATCCATGTCAAGGAATACTAGGTCTAAATTGGTCATGGATGAGTTGAGGATAAAAGACCCTAACATCAGAATCTTTTCTTACACTGATGGGAGGGTTTCCGACACCTTTTGCTTAGACTAGTCTAGGATTTACTCCATATTTGACAATGATGAATTCTCTGAAATCCAACATGACTAACTAGCCTACATTAACATTAGCAAATCCATAATTCATGCAATTGTGGCCAGACCATCCCTAATGCCTTATACCGATGTTGTCAAATGGATTGTGGACAATGCCGACCCTCTTGACCGTTCCTTCAATGATATAAACCATACTCTGTTGGATTCTTTTAAACCTAAATTATTTGCTACGGTTTATGCACTTAAAACTCCCCAACAAATTCTTTCAAAACAATTCTTAGAATCTTCTGCAAGCCATTTTAATTTTGATGAAATGATTAAGACTTGGATGGAAAACCTTGCCATCTATGTTCCTAAACCTGATAAGCAGTATCCTGTTTCTTGGTTCAAAGAACCCTTTTCTTTATTGGCATCCATGTTATGCAGGTTATATGGGTTACCCAATTGTGGGTTCTTCAAGGCAGGATGGGCACTTGTGGCACATCATATTCTCACCACTGGTGAATCCTTCAATTGGGCACATAGATTATCTGTGGTTTTGAAAGAAGCTATTGAAAAGTACAAGAAAATACCTGATTCAAAGAATCCTGCATTCTACCTATCTGGTTATGTCATGGATGTTGTATGTTCAACCTTCCCTTTTCCTGCCATGGGATGGAATTGGGCCAAAGAAGGACCTCCTGTCCATATCTACTGTTCAGTGTTATGGGAAGACAATTTTGTACCTCTCATTTATGACATCTATGATAATTTATTTGGCTCCATTTATAAGAAGATATTCAAAGAGGATGCCCCTACCTTCTCTTCATAGGCCAAGGCATTGATTGCCACTATGGGAGATTGGTATGTTGGTGAATTGTGCCTGACATAATGGTTTTAGAAGAGATTTAATTTCAGACTATAATTGAAGGTGTCTTCCCTCGGTTCATTGGAGCAAAGAGGAAAGGATGGCCTAAGTTTACCCTTTCTCTTGGACCTTTGGTCATCCAGAATTCCACACATGCCACCTTGCTTGGTAAAAGGGTTGCAACTTTGAAGCTTGGGGAATCTCCCAAAAGGATGCATGATCCTAAATATTTCCTGGCCAAACACTTTTCTAAAGAGCACATAAAGAGTAACTATGTACATGAAACAGAGCCTAATGATTTGATTTATGAAGGTGCAAATTCCTTTCAAAATGTTTTAAGGAGGGATTCCATTCAAGAAGAAAAGAGATTCATCCATTAGTATCAACAAGAGCTTAAGATGAAGGTGTTGCAAGATAGAAAGCTCAAACTATCAGATGAAGAAAGGGCTCAGAAAGAGATGGTGGAAAGAGAAGCACAGGAGGCACATAAAAAGCAAGTTAATACTCCTTTTCTTTTGACTTACCAATAGGAGGATAAGAAAGGAAAAGATCCAATTGATGATTCTCAACATCCTCAACCTATAGAAAATATAAATGCTTTGATACAATCAGCTGAATATATGAAGAAAAGCCTAGCCTTGATGAGCTCTTCTCTTGAAACCAAAGCTAATGCTACAACACCTACAACTAAGAAGAAGAAAACAAAAGCATCAGAAGAAGAGGCTGAGTTATTGCGAGTTGATGATAGTGACCTTGATGATGAGTTATCTCTCACCAACTTATCATTACCCTTGGCTACTTCTACTGACCTGACATTGACCACCTCAATCACCCAAGTTCTTTCTAATCCAATTGAAAATCCATTGACAGAGGATTCTCTATTAGACATTCCCCTTCCTGAAATTACTACCACCGTCACTATAAAATCCTCTCCACTTACTACCATTCCCACTATCTTACCTTCTGTACCATCATCAACCTCTATTGTTCCTCCTATTTCTTCATCTGCTCAACTTACTATTTCTATGGAGACTTCCCTCAATTCAGTAGAAATGCAAGTTTCTTCTGCATCTATAGATCCTATCATTTCATCTATGATTTCCATTTCTTCTCTTTCATCCTTAAATACTACAACAACTGTTACCTCCTCATCTTAGCTGAGCATACCCATGCCTACCGTTGTTGTCTCACAACCCATGTCTTTAGTCACTATCTCAAAAGTATTATCATCCACTTCTGAAGAGATGGCAGACTTTGGTGAAGATGCATTAGTTTCTCTTGGTGAGTATTTATGGAGCAAATCAGATAAGGCAATAGTAAAGAAAGGTTCTAAAAGAGCCAGAGAAGGAACATTAGTCCAGGGTATTGTTCCCAACCAGATCATATGGAAGAGAGCCTCCACAGATGTTAAAAAGGAAGCTTTGGAAACAACTGCTTCTATGGGATCATTTGTTGGTTCTAATTTTGATTCTGTCACTACATTCAATAAAGAAATTGAAAAGAAAGAAGAAGATTTGCAAGGTCTTCAGAAGAAGTAAGTTGAATTGGATCAACAATATCAATCTCAGTTGCAGGAATTAAAGGACAAATATGAGTCTCAGATTCAGGAAATGCAATCACAAAATGAATATTTGAAACATCAACTTCATGAAGCCCAAGGACATAATGCTCAGTATGTTGAGAAGTTGAAGGCTCTTGAACAACAACTTAAATTGTCCCAGTCAATTTATGTTATTTCCTATTTTTCACAGTTTTCCAAGGATGACTTTAAATAATTTGTTTTGAAAATAAATGATGATTACAAAAATCTCTTAGTTGAGTTATTTGAAGGTTTGAATGAAATTCAAGATGTTTTCAATTCCTTGAACATTTCTCTGACATTTTATGTGATCATAATCAACGTAGGAATGATGCCACAAGGTATTTTGAAGAAGTTATTGATTGGTAGAAGTATATTAAGGACAAGCATGAAGGATTCCCTATTCTATACAATATCAAGCTAAGGAGAATGAAAATCTCTTTACAATCCTAGGAAAATGTCTGTGACATTGTCGAGTCCACCATTGAAGAAGGACATAAATGTTGCATAAAACAGTGGTTTGCTTCTGATAATCTGTTGGGATTATTGGATTTCCCTGTTATGAATCAAATAGAAAATTCGTTTCCACAAGTTGAAGAAAATCATTTGCAGTCTAAAGAGCGCATTGAACAGCTGGAGTACGTTCACATAAAATATATCCACGAGTTGGTTGAATTACCAGTTTCTTCAGGGATGAAGGTAAATGTGTTTTTACGAGAATGGTCAAAGGAAAAGAAGAGGGATATTGAAGCTTTCCTTTGCAAAGCTCAACTACATCTCGAACATGCTCAATATCAAGATGTTAATGATCTTTTGGATGTTTTTTCCAAGTGACAATTTGCCCTTAGTAAACCTTAAGAAAATATTTTGTAATCCCTAGTTTCATGGGAAATCAATTTCTTTTGTAACTTATTGTAATTGTTATTTAAAGAGACTTAGATCTCATGTAGAGAAAAAAAACGGCTGGAGAAAAGAACTGGAGACAAACTGTTGCACATGGAGTATTGTAATTTGTTACAGTCTTTAATGAAATTCAGTCAGTCTTCTCTTATATTTTATTTCTGGTGATTTATTTATCAAGTGTTCTTGATGAGTATATGTTTTATTGCATTTATTCAACGATTTACTTTTATTTAGTTATAAAATCATAAGCATATGAATATGTATTTGATTTTTCATTTATGATTCATATGAAGATAACGTAACATGAAATTATTTTCTCTGTTTCACACAATCTTATTCAATATTTTTATAACTGCAGAATTGTCCCTTTTGTTTTAGATGTTAATTTGTCAATTAACATATATTTTTCAGAATAGTCACATGATATAAATATTTGATTGAGAACAAATTTAGTTTTAACTGTTTTGTCTTTTACCAAAGAAGATATTATTAGATCTAATTTAAATTGTCATTGGTCAGAGTGATAAATACCACAATCCCTTGATCTGATTGCTCTGAGGATTCACATCCTATAATTAGATTTAGATATATCATATTTTTACTTGTTTTCTTTCTGATTTCATTCAATTAACCTTTAGGTCTTCCCTTAAGGAAGAAAATTTCACCTGAATTATTCTCAGAGTGCCAACAGAGGCCTAATATTCGTTAGAGTTAGCTATACCAAAAAATTTGAGGATAGCATAATACTTGCATAGGATTATTTGAAGCTTTCATATTGGGCTATCTCTTTTGTGTTGTTTCCTGGGACATCTCCAACATATCCTAGGCTTCAACAAGTACCTATGGGAATTGCAGGAACCAGTCTTCCGCAACACAGAAAGGGAATAGCTTGACATGCAAGACATTCATTAACATAGTCTAATTCATAACATCGACATAATTAGATATTTGACACATATGTCACTTCGACATAATCCATAACTTCACCACATTAATGTAAGATTATATTTTCATACATACAAATTTATTGATCATGCATTCACTTGAATATTCAATAGAGGAAAGAAACACATATCAAATCACATCACATCACAACATGCAAAGACACCATGTTTAACGTTGAAACCCATTTGGGAAAAACCAAAGAAGCGCTTGTCTTTTATTATGAGTCGTAGCCAAATAAGCACTTCAAGTAAGACTTACATATTTCTTCATGCATTACAAAGGATCTACGCACACAGCCTGCAAATTAGCGACTTGGATTTTCCAAAATAACTCTGACAGTCATAGCATATGTATCCATTACAAAAAAAAACCCGAATACAATAGTCCACATAAGCATAATCATAATCGTAACCAACCCAAAATTTCTCTCTTATTACATATTTATAGGGCACACTTAGCTTTCCCCGCTCCCTCTAACCCACTAACTTCCTTACCGACTCATTAATACAATGTGGACCAATCCTAACTAACTGAATCAAATCCGACCATTGAATCAATCAACATGATCATTTTTCCTGTTTCCTCGGCCGCTTCGTCGGAGTTGACCACTTTGTTGAACCATTTCTACTTTGTCTTTGTCCACACAAAAACTATTTCTTCAAAAATGGTACCTACAAAAACAATAGGCTCAACAGGCCCCCAACACTCACATGTGGCTCATATCGAACCACTTCAAGGCTATGAGACAAGTTCCTGTAGATTCGATAGGAACTCTTCATAGACATTCCTGATCGCCTCGACCAACTGCTGGACTTCATCTTTCTTATGACCAACAACTGCAATAAATTATGCACTAATGTGTGACTGGCTCACCTCAACATCCTGGGTGACTTCCGAATGGATAGAAGTATGCTTACTTTCAATGATCTTTGACACGCGATTAGCCTCATAATGGAGCACCTGAACTCTTTTTGTTCGTTGTCTATGCTGCATTCTAAGTTGATTGATTTCATGTTGCAACTCTTTACTTTTTGTGGTTATGCTCATTCTCTGGATTGGAGGGAAATTATTCAATTGCTTGTGTAAAATTTTCAATTTCCCTTCAGCACCCCTGAGCCTACTTTGAAGCTCCTGCAACACAACATCTTCAAATAACACATCCCATGACTATGACACCTCCTCATACATCTTCATGCATTGCGCTTTGAATGCCTAAAGGGTCTGAACACCTTCTTGAACTTCCACTTGTCACTGCTTAGTTACTTCAAGTGGGGTGCTCAACACCATCTTGGATTCTAAGTATTGTACCTTCTGTCGATAACCCGTGATAACAACTTCCAAGCACCGTATATTCTCTTCATATGTCATTTATGCTATAAATTGCGCTTTTGGGACTCCACGACATGCAACTTCGACCGCTCCCTGAACTTTGTCATTTTCCTTCCACAACAGGTCCTTGTCCTGCTGAAGATTAACATTAAAATCCTTCAATGTAGATGCCTGATTCTTGTATCCTTTGATCGACTCCAATAGAGAACTCTCCCTCAACTTGAGCTCATTTGCAATACTATCTTGTAACCGATGCAACATATAAAGAGGTAACGCAACTAGTTTAAAGTCTGCATACCCAGACTTGGGAGCTTCCACACTGGTACCTGGTTCATCAAAATTTATTGCACCTGGTAGAATTTTAACCACCCCTTCCTTCGGGGGAAGTGGTGCGACTTGGTTCTGTCCTTCCTCTTCCTTTGCAGCTTCAACGCCTGGCGATGTGACCTGCGACAAGGCTAAAATGCAGATCTTATTTACTTCCTGACACAGCGTATCCAGGATGTTGGTGACACCACTGAATAGCTGTATTGTTTTATCCTCTACTTTCCTCGGGTTTTCTTTGACAACTTATATCATGTTGTCGAATAGGATATTAATGTCACCATTCATTAAGGCTTGGAAATTTTCATGTCGTTGTGTTTTCTTCTTTTTCCCTGGTGCCTTGCCTAGATGTTTCACCTTTCGCTTATCCCCCAGATCCGGATCAGTAGGGGTCTGACTCGACTCTTGGTCTTCTTGTTCATCATCTTTACCTTCAGTGTGTTGTGTATTCTGACTTGTCTGCTGATGGCCTAAGGTTCCATCCTTTTGCTTGTCTTACTGCGATGGATCTGGTGATATATTCTCAGGCTCAATTGGTACTTTCCACTCCGACGGCCAGTCCTGAATCATCGCATCAATTTATTTGTGGGATAAATTAAACCCCGTTACTAACCATTGCTGGTGTGGGTCCCTTATCGCTTGTACTTACATGTAGTGGGGCCCGGCTTTGAACTTCACCACATCACCACAGCGCGATACTTAGCCACCACTTCTTCGTCAATACGTGGTATTTGAACCACATAATATCTCAATGCCTCCAATTGCATATACAATGATACATTTCTTTCCCGGTGTCGACTCCTTATATCAGAATAAGAAAAATTCATATACCTTGAGCCTTGGCACGAGCCAATTGGTTGCATACCTTAATAATTTGTTGGCTCCGCCCAACCCACTAATGATATCAACAATAAAAGCCACAAATATGTAAATGGTGAGCCTCTATCCTGTGCATCCACACAATCTGTAAGAAACTCATTTAGTAGAAAAGTAGCCCAATTTATTTGTACTCCTTGTGCACACTACCATGCCGTAGCAATGATGGAAGCAGTGACTTGGTTCAGCTGATTCTTGCATAAAAAATTGGTAGCTAATAACTTTGTTGCGAACCGAACTGCCTGGTCGCTCATAGAGGCTACATCAAAGCCCCTATTGATCTTTGACAAATTATAATTTTCCTTCATCCTGGTTGCAAGGTCACAATCTCTTTCTTTCCCCATGAAGAGCTGCGACAAGTCCAACCTAGCCTTAGGTAGGCCCGTAATTCTGGAAATAAGGTCTGTATCAATCAATACCTTAGTCTACAACCACAAGCAACCCCCATGCAAACCTAATAGTGTTCGGATATCCACATCATCTTTTTCAGGATCTTGCATGCAATTAGGGTTTGCATGCAAATTCTAGGGTTTGCATGCACTTGCATGCACTTTGCATGCATCCCAGTCACCAGTTTGATGCCTCCAGCACCTTAGCCACCTTATTCTAGCACCCGGGAGCCACTTACTTCAGAGTTTTAGCCCTCCTAGGCTGAAAGGCGCCCACTTCTCACCTACTGCCAGAGAAGGGCGCACTTGTTCACCTACCACTGCAGTTTCACTTCAGTTACATTCAGTTAGCTCCGATTCTCCCTGATTTGAGGCTAGTTTCACTCCCGACTGACTGTTTCACATCCGTTGGACCTCCAGTTTGACTAAATGACTTGTTCTGACTTCAGTTAGTCTCCCATGCGCCCCCCACTGAGCCCCCTTCCCTTAATCAGTGATACACACTTCAGTTACACATGACACACTCAGTTAGACTCAGATTGACACCTGGATGACTGGTTCTTGTGCATTGATGACCACCACCGATTGATGATGAGGACTCCTAGTTGGAGTCAAGCTACTCCATTCAGTGATTCGAATGGCCTACTTAGTCAATTCGAATTTCTCATTGACACAATTGTATTCTATTGTAATTCATTCACCCTTATTGGGATATTGAGCACTGTTGCATGTTTTGCACAGTTTTACACCATATTTTCTATATTCATCTGTTGTGATTGATTTACTTGTTCATTAGATCTGCTGTGACTAATTTTACATGGTATCAGAGCCATGACATGGACAAGATTTCTTTTCTACAGGTGTTCTACATGAAGAGAGAGCAATCTTTGCTCACCAATATATTTCAGCAACGGCATGCAAAATCTCATGTGCATTCGCTCATGTGCATGCAAGGCTGAAAACATAGTGTTTGTTTGTGTGTGATTTGCAGGTTTCTTACTTCTCCATGTGCATTCGCTAATGCAAAGATGGAGACTTCTTCTTCACAAAATATTCTTACTCCATTCAACTATGATGAATGGAAACCAAAGATGATTGCATTCTTGAAGAGACAATGTCTTTTTGATATGTGCATTGGTAATACAAGAGATTTTGATTCCGATGAAGAGGAGAATGATTGGCTCAATGATTGTGACAGAGATTTTGGAGCAATATGTCTTGCTATGTCTCCTTGTATGCGCTACCTCAGTAAGACTGCTGAAAATCCAAGTGATCTATGGGTCCAACTTGACAGAGAATTTGGAAAGCATGAAGAAGAGGATCATGCTAGCCTTTTGGAGAACAAGCCCAGTGAGATCTCCTTATGTGTTCTTTCCGATCATGTGTTGGCCTCAACAATTGTTCAAGATGAAGAAGAAACTATAGATTCAACACTCATTCTCTCAAAGTCTTCTATTTCGAATTCTGAGCAAGATAAACAAGCTCATACTCTAGATTCCGAAGAGGTTCTTGAATCCTCTCTTTCACATGAGTTTGCAAGCATGCAGAATAATGATCTACTTGAAGTTTTGGAGATAAAATCTGATTTTGGAGGTGAAGCATTCACCCTCCTTGATTGCATGCCTCCTATAGACTTATGTTCTATCATTTGCAAAGTTTCTCGGATTTTTAATGAAGATGAAGAGCACTACCATTCGCTTGAGTTCGATTCTCATGCACTTTTTGCTGATTTTGGTTTTGATCTCACCCTTGTTGGTTCAAAGGAGATGTCAAGAAACCATTCATCTATTTTTGGAGCTGATTTAACTTCTATTGTTAAGAAGTTCAAGTTTCAAGATCTATTTGATCCGATTGGAGCTATTCCTACCTCACTTGGTTCGAATCACAGGTTCCAGGATCATCCTCATATTTTCAGATTTGTTCTCACCATTTTCGGTATGAAGAGCAAGTTCTTAAAGTATCCACATTCGCTTGCATCCACTGATGGAGAATTCAAGCACATGTTTTTGGAGCATAATCCATTTACTCCCAAGAGTAAGATACCTCCAGACATATCTACTTGATTTTGGAGCAGTTAAATCTTTTGGTGTACTACAGTCTATTTTGAGGGGGGGTATTTTTCCCATGAGGTTTTCCCCATTTCCTCGGTTTATTGACGGTTATTAGTTTTGGATTATTGTATTGGGGTGACCTTTGGTCTTAGTTACCAGGGCCCCACATTATTTTTTTTTGCACATCATAGTCTAGCTTGAGGGGGGGTGTTCGGATATCCACATCATCTTTTTTAGGATCTTGCATGCAATTAGGGTTTGCATGCACTTGCATGCACTTTGCATGCATCCCAGTCACCAGTTTGATGCCTCCAGCACCTTAGCCACCTTATTCTAGCACCCAGGAGCCACTTACTTCAGAGTTTTAGCCCTCCTAGGCTGAAAGGCGCCCACTTCTCACCTACTGCCAGAGAAGGGCGCACTTGTTCACCTACCACTGCAGTTCCACTTCAGTTACATTCAGTTAGCTCCGATTCTCCCTGATTTGAGGCTAGTTTCACTCCCGACTGACTGTTTCACATCCGTTGGACCTCCAGTTTGACTAGATGACTTGTTCTGACTTCAGTTAGTCTCCCATGCGCCCCCCACTGAGCCCCCTTCCCTTAATCAGTGCTACACACTTCAGTTACACATGACACACTCAGTTAGACTCAGATTGACACCTGGATGACTGGTTCTTGTGCATTGATGACCACCAACGATTGATGATGAGGACTCCTAGTTGGAGTCAAGCTACTCCATTCAGTGATTCGAATGGCCTACTTAGTCAATTCGAATTGCTCATTGACACAATTGTATTCTATTGTAATTCATTCACCCTTATTGGGATATTGAGCACTGTTGCATGTTTTGCACAGTTTTACACCATATTTTCTATATTCATCTGTTGTGATTGATTTACTTGTTCATTAGATCTGCTGTGACTAATTTTACAAATAGTAGTTGCTTCACAAATGCGTTTTCCGTTGTAGTGCAACCGAAATGAGGAATTTGTAATAGCGGAAAAAGACCGGCTCTGGCTACGCCAAGAGCCCACTATTGCGGATCCAACTTGATCGGATGGCCTTCTGCTGTAACAATAGGCCACATGTAATGTGTGTAGTTGAACTCAACAAACCTGGTAACATCATGATAAGTATAAAACAACTTGTGGATGTTCTTCAAAATATCTCCTTGTACCATGACCCCCTTCAGAACCCGCATAGTTTCCAGCTGATACCTCACATTCTTTGGCAACTTGACTGGCTTGGCACGCGAATTTTATGGTGGGACATATTCAGGGAAGAAATTTGCAGAGCCCGACGAAGATGCGTCGACATCATGGCGTGCCTTTGTCCTTGGCTCCGGGTTCGGTTTGTTCTTCTTTTGTGTCTTCCTAGGGACGTTGACATGAATCTGCAAGGATAAGACTTCATGTAGCTCCAAACTCACAGAAATAGAGCCCGACATTGGGACCTCCTCGACAGATCCCTGAGCCTCACTACCAGCTGAAATACCAACTTGCATTTTGAGAGCTTACAATTTCACAATCTCTCGACATAGAAAGCTCGGCTCTGGTTTCTTAGCTCTACTGCAATCGCTCAAGTCACAATGAAGAACAAGCAAGGGAGGGGCGAGATTTTTAAGTTTATCCCCCCTGTGCGATCCATTTGTCATTCATGGGATGAAATAAATATACTTGATCTTCCAATGATGATGGTGGTAGTGGAAAATCTCTTTGCACACTTCAGTCATTTCAACATTTAATTCAAAAATCCCACTAGCGCCGCCATTAAACCCATCATAAAAGCAACAATAAATTCTCAATAACTGCAACTTCGACATGCATAACTTCGACAGATGAGTAACTTACCAAAGAAATATAAATTCGACACAACTGAGAAGTTGGGGTTTCCAGACGACATAAAATAATACTTCGACAGGTGACCAACTCTGAAATGAAAAGCTTCGACACATCGGGGAGTTGGGATTTCCATATGACAACTATACAACTTCGACAGGAAGACCCTTGATAGAACAACTTCGCCATGACAGTAACTTGGGGTTTCCACAAAGCTCTGATAGAACTGTACATTGACACGACTAACTACAACACAAACAAGTACGACAAAAAATAAACTTGGGGTTTCTAAATGACAAAAGTTTTTTTTATTTTATACAAACATGCAATCAAACATCTTCACTTCGACATGTCATGGATGTCCCTATAGGGCTTCATTCGACTTCCATTCACCAATCCTTGGAGGAGTTCACCGTCTAATGTCTATAGTTGTACTGTGCCTCCCTCTGTGATTAAGTTAATTATATATGGCCCCAGCTAATGGATCTGTAACTTACTAGGATGTTTGAAAAATTTGTTGTCATAGAGAAGAAATAAGTCCCCTCGCTGGAAATGCTTCTTAGTAATGTGGCAATCATGCCATGCTTTTTCATGATCTTTCTGTACTTGCTGATGGAAACCTACGACAAATAAGCCTTCCTCCAATTGAATTAATTGCGCTAACCATTCTTCAATGACACCGGTATCAGACATACATATGAAAGCAACTATTCTTAAACTGGGGATAATATACTCAACATGCATTACAACCTCTTGTCCATATAACAACTTGAAAGGTGTCTGACCTGTCAACCTTTTACACATTGTTCTATAGGACCACAAGATTGCAAGGATCCTCAAGTCCCAGTCATCGCAGTTCACATTACAAACTTTTGTTAGTGCATGTTCTAGGATTTTATTGAAGGGTTCAACTGTTTCATTTTCCTGCAGATGATATGGAGTATTCTTCTAATGATAGATATGAAATTCTTCACTAAGGGCCTCTATAGTCTTGTTAACGAAATTTGTAGCTTGATCACTTAATAAAACACGAGGACAACTAAACCTTGTAATTACATTCTTAAATAGAAACCTCGGAGTAGTCGCAGCAGTGCAATCTCGTATTGGTGCAACTTCAGTAGTCGCAGCAGTGCAATCTCGTATTGGTGCAACTTCAGCTCATCATGTAAGATAATCCGTCACAATGATAATATACCTCGCACCAATCCTTTTCCCAGGTGGACTGATGGGTCCCACAAAATCAATAGCCCATTTTTCAAAAGCTTGCAATGTAACCTGAGGTACCAATGGCAGTTCATCCCTCCGCGATGGCTTCCCAATTCTTTGACATACATCACAGTTCTGGAAAATATTCTTTAGCATCTTTGTGAAGGGTTGGCCACCATAATCCTGCTCTTATATATTATGTGTTGTATCTTTCCCTGCATAGTGACCTGCAACCACTCCATCATAAGCCTCAAATAATATAATTGGTCGCTCGTTCTCCACAACACAACGACACAATACTTCGTCTGGTCCTAGCTTATAAAACTAAATGGCTATCAACTGATAGTCTACGAACTTGACTACCAACTGCTTCTTCTGAGCACTCGTATATCCTTCTGGTGGTGCTCATGTGGATAAAAATTTCATTATATCTTGAAAGCAATCATCAACCATTCTTACTGAAAATATATGCACATATGGAAGGTTATCCTCTAAACTAGTCGGTTCTTCACCTGTTTCCAACCTCGACAGATGGTCATGGCTTACATTAGACCTGTCGAGATTTACAATGATCTAAAAGTCATATTCTTGAAACAATGGCAACCATCGACTGATATTCCCCCTGAACACTGGCTTGTTGACCAGGAAATTCAAAGCAGAGTAGTATGTAAACATATTAAAATGTCCACCTAGAAGATAATGCCTAAACTTTTGTAATGCATAAACCATAGCAAGTCCTTCCCTTTCTATCGTAGTATAATTTCTTTCTGCAGTGGAAAACTTCCTGCTGGAAAATTCAATAGGATGGTCGATAAAACCCTCACTTGGATAAGCAAGTACCGCACCCAGAGCGATAGATGGAGCATTGACATGGACATGAACTTCTTTTTTCCAATCAGGGAATACCAAAATAGGTGTTGTAACCATTTTCTCCTTCAATAGGTCGAGACTCTTCTGACAATATTCGTTCCAGTGAAACTTTGCATCCTTCTTGAGTAATTTTCCATTGGCGCTATAATATAGCATAGCCTTTGATACATTTCCTGTAGTATCATGTGTGACCCAAAGTTGTGCGTAGTTGTTGAGCTGTGGTAGGCAGAGGCATGTAAACTTTTCCCACTGTTTCATCATCCCAGTAATCACCTATATTTGCAAACTTTGGATTTTCAATAGAGCCTATATTTACCTTTTTAATCTTCAATGGCTTCAGGAATTTGTTTGATGAAATTTCTATTCCTTGCATATCACAACTTCCTTCACTTTTCGGGATATGAATATATCTTGGATCATGATCCTCTGGTTCTCCGTTGATGTTGTAACACGCCATCATTTTCTCCACTGTTGTAGTCCACAACGATAGATTAGACACTGGTCTCAAAATTTATTCAAAAACTTTAGCATTGATAATCTGTAGAGCCGCATCTATTGTAGGACTTTCATCCTCATAATTAAATGTTTGTTTGAAGATTGTAGCCAAATTTTCACATGAGCACACCTTCGCATTGATACTTCATGCATCCTGTTCTACCAATTCTCTAGAGCTTCGCTAGAATTAGATGAACATGAACTAAAATTCCTCCAACTAAGTGTCCCATCTGCTGTAGGATTGATATAGGCATTTATCCTGGAGGATACATTATATATTTTATCTAGATCTTGAGCATCATAATCTCCTTTGACGGGTTCGACATATCGCTGACCTTCCAATGGATCTAGAGGCGCGATAAATCTCTTCATTTTCAAATGTTACTATTCTCTTCTTAAAATTTATAATAGTCTGATTCTAAATTGCCCAATCAATTCCCAATAGTGAAGGATATGGATTAGTGTCATAAAAAATATCAATTACTTCAAAATCTGCATACGTTCACAGTCCCTCCACTTCGATAGGGACCCTAACCATTCGACCAAATGGTATTACTTTCTGTTCATTGGAAAACCATGACTAAATAGGTGACCATATTAGCTTCAACTTACCCATATTTTCCCATGTTTGTTTGGTCAGGATGTTTACATATGAACCCAAATCTAGAATAACAAATTCCACGCCATAGTCACCAATTTGCGCATTAAGTCATAGTTTCTAACCATTCTTGAGCCTTTTTTGAACATGATTGATAACCCTATCGGATCTTACTTCTTCCTCAGATTCCCCAATTAACTTCTGCAGTTCCCTTAAAGCATTCTCATCTTTAACTAGAGCTAGACAACGTTTTAGGAAAGAATGAAGAGCACTTACCTTTCCTAGGTTCTTATTTGATGCAAACTTGTCAAAGCGAGGTGGCATGTCATATACAGATCCTTCTTTGGTAATGGTTGGTGGGGAGGGTATCGATGGAACCTTCATAAATTCGTCACGATCTTCAAATAATATACCTTTCTCATTTTGAGCATCGAACTGTGGTGGCTTCTGAGCTACCGGCCTTACTCTTGGATCTCTCATATTGTTAGAACCATTCTTGTCTCCACTCGTCATAGCTCCACCTCTTGTTACTACATCAACAGTAGGTTGGTTCGGCCTCGGTTTTCTGGATATCTTATGTACATTTTGATTATGATTCTGGTTCTGGTTCTGCTTTTCCTGTCATTTATCTACGAGATGCATACAATCTTCAATGGTATGATCTACTGCTCTACAATACGTGCAAGTCGTGGCAGGATGCGGACAATCTCTAACATAATGTCTAGGTGTACCACAATTATAACAAATAAGTTTTCCTCGGTCTATACCAAATCCTCCTCGTCCACGGCCTCTGAATCCACCTCGCGGTTTATTGAACTGTACATCATTTCTCTCAGGTTGACCTTCTACCTTCATAAGGAAAGTGTCTACAATTCGCTTAGTGAGCAACTGGTATGCTCGAGAGTGTTTATCGTCATGTTCGATAGAGCTACAGAACATACACCGCAGGTTCTGGGGAGAACTTACCATCTTCTGTAATAAGTAGCATTCTTTCGGTCGATTCCCTTTAGTCTGACAAATTCTACACCATACAACAAGATTCAATGGACTCAGGTTACCAACATTGAGATAATAATGAAACATTGTACATTGATCTTTAGAATGCCCATCTTCTTTGCATTTAGTGCACCAAACATCTTCTCACTTTTCTTTACATTTCTTGATATCTTGGATCTAAATAGACAAGTTTTCTAACTGCGACTGGATTTGAGCCATACCAGCTCCAGTCTCTCCAACATGTGATGATTCTAACTTCATATCCAATTCCAATGCTTCCGTCTATGTCGGGATCTTCTGTTGCATGAGAAGTACCCTGATATGAGGCAGTGACACAGCTATAAACTACTCCATATGTTGTGGATCATTCATCAGAAAGCTTGCACGAGCCATTAAAGTTTTAAATCATTGGTCAAAGTCCCAAACAGACTCATTCAACACTTGCTTTATCTATTGCAGCTCAGTAATACACTGATATTTAGACTGTGACTTCTTAAATTCAGTCTTCAATACTTCCTTAAATTCTACCAAGGTTTCTGTGGGTTGATTACCAATGACTTCAGAAAATTACATAAACCAGTCTAGGGTGCGACCCCTAAAGGTCGTGATCAACCGTGCCAACTTAACGTTGTCATCTTGTAATTGTTTTACAGTCGAACTACATTGCATAAAAACCAGTGTTGTTCTGGATCTTCGGATCTATTCCCATTAAAAATAGGAAAATTCATGGCATCCCCAACGATTTTGGGCCTTTGGAGTTTTGGCTTATTTACTACTAATGGACCACTAATTGGATCCTTCCCACTCGTCGAAGTATTATTCTGACTATTTCCGCTAGTTTGACTAGATTGAAAGAAATGTGAAGAATTACCAGGTCTTACCTCAATCTCCTGGGATGTACACGGGGTCGTGGGTATGTCACAACCTCAGGTTTGGAACTATTTTGCAGATCATTCTCCATCTTCAGAAATGAGATGGTATTCGTCTTCCTCATCAATAGAATATTCGTTGACCTATGGTACTGGTTCATAGTATCTTCTTTTAGTCACACTGCAACCCTTCTTTCATGTCACAGTTCTCCTCCTCTTGTTCGACTGAAACCGTCTCCCACACCGAAGAACTCCACACTCTTCATCAAATTCAATTTATTCTCCCCTTATAATTTAACTCATCCTATGTATCCTTCCAACCCTTCCTCCATACCATACCCATGCCCACCACGCACTATAGTTCTACTCATCAGATTCCATTTGCATCACACCCTTTTCACAAAGTAGCTTCTTGATCGACAAGTTCAATGAATTGACGTACTTACCGCATGGGACTTCAAAGAACTCACATTATGTTGCACTATAGGACTTGATAGTGTTAACAACGAATTCAGTAATATACCCCTCTAACACACTGTCCATCCAATAATACACTACACAAGAAATTTTATTGTTCACACAGTCGTTGTATTACTGCAGGTGTCCAAATCCTAGGTTCACCTCCTTGGAAATTCGTCTTCTACTCAATCAATCTTGCTAACTATTCATGCAATATCACATGGAAATCGCCAAATAAAATCTCATGAATATCAGTAAAAATATGCTTATTTAACCAATCTTCATTGTCCAACCTAGGGTTCCTATTCTGATCCCTTGCAAATTCCTCTAGCTGTAGATATACCCAATCCTCAATCTATGATTTAGTCGGATACCAAAACATTCCCCTTTACTCAAATCCTGGTCCCGACAATAGAACGATTTGTTGGCACACTTCTACTTCGACCAGGGTTCAACACTTAACATTCCACCAACTAACACCCTAACCACAGATACCGGCCCAAAAGGGAGAGAATCCCTTTTGACAACACCTGCAAAGAAGATGAAGTCTCTGTTGAATTAATGTAACTTCGAAGAATATTCTACTTGTATTTTATTATTGTAACTCCGTCAAGGATTTTTGACCTCCGTTCGGGGATCTCATTATTATATTTGGTCATGTAAAAGTCATGAGGTAAAACCTCCATTGTAAGTCGGGTCGTTAGTACCCAAAATAATGCAATATAATATTAATTGAGTCTTTCTAGAGAGGTCGACCCAGTCAAGTTAAAGTGAGGCCGACCTAGTTAGGTTATTGTTCAAGTAAATAATAAAGTATAAATAGAGAGTGACTTCCTCTCATTTGTACCATTCACTCATTCATGCATTGCGCATTAGAGGAGAGAGAGAAGTTTGCGAAGGAGGAGGAGGATTGGCTTGGCTCTATAGTTTGGGTTTGTCTCTCTTATTTGTGAGACCTATTTTGGGCATTGTACTTTGGTAATCTATATTGAGGAATTTCTTGCTAGGTTTTCTTCCCCTTGAGGGTTTCCCAGGATATATTGTTGTGTACCTTGTGATTGTGTATCTTTCAGAGATCCTTGTTATGACGCTATTGTGAAAATGTATTAAATACTCATGAAGTTAGAATTTAGTATTTAATAGCATATAATCTTAACATGGTATCATAGCTATCCTGAAAAGAGCAACTTTCATAGGGTAAATCTCTCTCTCTCTCACTCTCTCTCTCTCACTCTCTCTCTCTCTCTCTCTCTCTCTCTGAGCATAAAAAATAGGGCTTCTTACAAAAGTGGAATTTTTGAGTGCAAGTGGCATAGGAAAGTGCACCCCTCCTAGGCACATCTATTGGCACCAAGATTGAAATTTTTCAGTGGGTGAATCTTCTATAAATTTAAACCCTAGTTTGACTTTGGACTAGAAAAACTAGAAAACCAGAAAAAGCCAGAAACTACAGACCAGAATTTCGCAAGTCAAATTTCAAGGGTGAAATTTTGGAATCTTCAGAAACAAAGTGTACCAGCATACTTGCCTCAGTCAAGTGCATAATTTGGTGATTTCAGTTTTCAATTTTGAGAAAATTTAATTTTTGGTTATTCTCTACTCTCCGAGATAAGATGGCCCCAAGCACTAAGCTTGATGACAATTTGGAAGGCATAGAGAACTTATGTGCTTGGAAGTATAGGATTGGACTCATTCTAGAAGAGAATGATCTTTCAAAGTTTGTTAAAGAAGATGTACCGGAACCTGAAGAAGCTAAAGCAAAGGAAAAGAACAAGAAGGACCATAGCAGATTCCATCAAGGATCACTTGATTCCTCAAGTGTCCTCCAAGAAAACACCTAGGGAAATGTTTGATGCCCTATCAAGGTTGTATGAAGGAAAGAACATCAATCGAAAGATGAATTTGAGAACCCAATTGAAAAACACGAAGATGAATCAAGGTGAATCTATCCAAGATTACTTTACTAGGGTTTCTCAATTCAAAGAACAACTAGAAGCAACTGGAGATAAGCTTGACGGAGATGAACTTGTGACGACTTCTCTCAATGGTATCACTGGAACTTGGGACTCTTTTATCCAAACAATGTGTGCAAGAAAGGAAAGTCTACTATTTGAAGTAGTATGGGAAGAATGTGTTCAAGAGGATGCTAGAGTGGCAAATCGAGAATCACTACTCAGAGAAGATGATCAAGCCCTAGCTACTCATACTAAAAGAGGAAAGGGAAAATCCTATTTCAAGAAGGAAACTCATAAGGAGTTTCATCCACGTAATAATTTTCAGAAGTAAAAGAAAGGAAACTACAAGCATAAAGACTTCTCTTCTTATCAATGTTATTATTGTGATAAGATGGGACATATTGCCAAAGATTGTCCAGTGAGAAAATAAAATACAAGAAGAAGAGTAACAAAAGACACCATGCTGATTTAGTCGAAGAAGAAGAAGAAGAAGAGGAAGAAGAAGAAGAAGAAGAAGAAGAAGAAGAAGAAGGACCTCCCAGGAAGTTACCAAAAGAACAAATTGAATAATATGTCCTATAATGATGGTACTCTCTCCATTTTTGAAGAAAAGGACTCCCCTCAGAAAGTTTCACTAGGAGAATAAGAGAAGCCACATACAAGATTGATTCAGAAACTCTGATGATGAAGAAGGATGTACTATATCTCAGCTTTGGAAAGGGTTTAGATTTATAGGTAGTGAATATCTTATGTGATCTAGAGGAAAAATGCAGAAGAAGATGGCTCATATAAACTAAGAGGTCACTTAGAAGCAACCTTAATTCATGATACTACAAGTCTATGTGATCTATGATCAACATTATAGATCATAAGAAAGAAAGGAATGGGACCTCAGAATCAGATGATGGAGTAGAGCTCACCATTAGACATTCTAGTAATCCCTGCAAGGAGACTAGGATCAAAAGAGATCCTACAAAACAAACAAAGATATGTATTTGAATTGTCATTTTTATCAAATTGTTTAAATGATATTGTTTAGTTGTGTACATGTTTATATTCCTAGAAGTATAGTATGCATGTTAGAACATTTACATTATTATGTGATAGGTAAGTAGACTATGGTGCAATACAACATTCCATTGCTACTTATCTAGAGTGAAACCTCTTTGCTGACATATTGGGAGTAGTGCACGCTCTTAATAATGTTTTGGTAGAGATGGAAGGCATCTAGAAAGTTACCATATGAATGTGGGATATGGATAGCATTATGACTTATGTTTTTATGCATATGTTTTGGAAACTATGAAATGTTTCTAACCATGCTATTGAATTTGACTTGTAGGAAGTATCGTACACGATCACCTACAAATGAAGAATGATGAGACTTGTTCCTTAGAACAAGTGAATATGGTTCAACTATAAACAAGACTAATGAAATCAAGTAGAGGAAGTCGACTATGACGAGATGTTGATCTAGTATCCAGACTCATGGTGTAATCAAAGTAGAAGAAGATATCGTGCAACCTACATGACTCAGAGAACCACACGTATGCAGATTGAAGAAGACTTTGTATGGGCTCAGAAGTCACCCATGGATAGAATGATGAGATCAAGGATCACCTAGAGTGATGAAAAATCAATCTCTTCTACAAGGTTGAAAATGAGAAGCTCATAGATGGTTGCAAGAGAGAACTTGCAACAGAGTTCAAGATCTTGGTATCCAGTGACTTAGAAAGATGAAATAAATGGATATACAAGATAAAACATGCATCAGATGGAAGTATTAAAAAATACAAAGCTAGATTTGTGGCTCATGGATTCTCTCAAAAGGAAGAAATCGATTATGAAGAGACATTCTATCCTATAGAAAGGTACACTTCCATTAGAACCATCATGGCATTTGCAGCCACGATGAAGTGGAAGTTACACCAGATGGATGTGAAAACAACTTTCCTGAATGGTGTCATTGAAGAAGAAGTGTACATAGAACAAACACAAGGATTTGAAGTTGAAAACAAAGAGACACATGTCTGCAAAATAAAGAAGGATCTGTATGGGTTGAATCAAGATCCAAGAGCTTGGTATGGAAGAATTGATAGTTTTTTTACGAGCTTGGGATTTACCAAGAGTAAAGATGATCCTAAACTTTACTTCAAGGTTATGGATGATGAACCTGTCATATTATTGCTATATGTGGATGACTTATTCTTGACAAGAAATGAGAATCAAATTTCAGAGTGCAAGAAGAAGCTCTCTACAGATTTAGAGATGAAAGAGCTTGGCTTGATGCATTATTTTCTAGGTCTCGAATTCTGGCAGAGCCCAAAAGGAATCTTCCTTAACCAAGGGAAGTATGCAGTAGAAATATTGAAAATATTTGATATGTTGGAGTGTAAAGCCATGGCCAGAACCATGGATACAAATTTGAAGTTACTATCTAATGCTTCGTCAGAATTGGTGGATATGACTCTATACAGGCATATTATTGGTTCATTGATGTATTCGACGAATACCAGGCCAGATATATGCTTTGCTGTGAACACCTTGATTCAGTATCTGATTGAGCCCAAACGTGTTCAACTTGTACCTGCAAAGCATGTGATGAGGTACCTAAAAGGTACAATAGACTATGGTCTCAATTATACTTCAGACTGTTTGTTTACACAGATTCAGATTGGGAAGGAAGTGTCTCAGACAAAAAGAGCACTTCAGGCGGATGTTACAGTCTGGGGTCAGCCATGATTTCATGGCTAAGAAGGAAGCAGTCCAATGTTTCCCTCAGCACTGTAGAAGCAGAATATATTCCACCCTGTTCTTCCAGTTGTGAAGCTATATGGTTTCGGAAGTTGTTATCAAGTCTATTTGATCTGGAGTTGAATACCACGGTGATTCTATGTGATAACTAGAGTTGTATAAAGATGACAGAGAACCCTGTGTTCCATGATAAGTCAACGCACATAGAAATACAGTATTTCTACATTCGTGATATGGTGCAGAAGGGAGCTATAAAGATCCAATATGTGAGCACCGCTGAGCAGGTTGCAGATGTGCTGACTAAGCCACTGTCTCGTGTGAAGTTTGAGAATTTCCGTGACAAGCTTGGTGTAGTCCGTAAGGACTTCCCTCGAAAGGGGGAGTAGTGCTGATGATATTGTGGTGCAGTGGGATTGATCATCCCTAGACAGTGATCCCGTAATTTTGAAAGGAAGGACAGTCTTAAATGTTGATCTTGATTTTCCGTGGGACTTATCATCCCTAGACAGTGATCCCGTAATTCTGAAAGGAAGGATAGTCTTAAATGTTGGTCCTGAGTTGTGGTGGGATTGATCATCCTTATACAGTGATCCCATAATTCCGAAAGGAAGGACTGTCTAAGTTGTGAGTGTTGGACAGGATCCCTAGTTCTGAAAGGAATGATTGTCCATGATCCCTAGTTCCGAAAGGAAGGATCATTAGAGTTGTTGGACTGAATCATGAATTCTGAAAGGAATGATTGTCCATTATCTATAGTTCCGAAAGGAAGGATCACCAGAGTTGTTGGAATGAATCCCGAGTTCTGAAAGGAAGGATTGTCCATGATCCCTAGTTTCGAAAGGAAGGATCACCAGAGTTGTTGGACTGAATCCCGAGTTCCAAAAGGAAGGATTGTCCATGATCCCTAGTTCCAAAAGGAAGGATCACCAGAGTTGTTGGACTGAATCCTGAGTTCTGAAAGGAAGGATTGTCCATGATCCCTAGTTTCGAAAGGAAGGATCACCAGAGTTGTTGGACTGATTCCCGAGTTTCGAAAGTAAGAATTGTCCATGATACCTAGTTCTGAAAGGAAGGATCACCAGAGTTGTTGGATTGGGTCCCGTAATTCTGAAAGGAAAGACTTTCCATGATGCCGTAATTCTGAAAGGAAGGATCATGTGTACTGCAGGTGATGATATTTCAGTGTTGCTGAAGATGATGTTCCAGTATTGTAGATGAGGATTCTCGAGTGCTGCAGATGTTCCAGTGCTGTAGACGAGGATGCTCTAATGCTATAGATGTTCCAGTGTTGAAGATGAGGACGCTCCAGTGCTGCAGAAGATGATGCTCCAGTGCTGAAGATGAGGATGCTCGAGTGCTGCAGAAGATGATGCTCTAGAGCTGAAGATGAGGATGCTCTAGTGCTGCAGAAGATGATGCTCCAGTGCTTAAGATGAGGATGCTTTAGTACTGAAGATGATGATGTTCTATCCTCGTGCTATAGATGATGATGATGATACTTCAGCTCTCTACTAAAGATGATGATGCAGAAGATGATGTTCTAGCTCTGTGTTGAAGATGATGATGATGATGATACTTCAGCTCTATACTGAAGATGATGATGCAGAATATGATGTGCCAGCTCCGTGCTGCAAATGATGATGATGTTACAGCAAGCTATTCCAGTTGCTGATATTTGATGTTGTTGAATAACTTCCAATGATTTATAGATGTACCAACCAATGGTCCAGATGATGTTGTTGATGATGCCCCTCCTCCCTCCTTCCGATGATGTTGTGCAGAGCCACACATGCTGTTGTTGTTGTTATCAGTAGAATACCCTTCTTGTTAAGGGGGAGTGTTGAATTAATGTAACTTCAAAGAATATTCTACTTGTATTTTATTATTGTAACTCCGTCGGGGATGTTTTACCTTCTTTCGGGGATGTCATTATTATATTTGGTCATGTAAAAGTCATGAGGTAAAACCTCCATTGTAAGTCGGGTCGTTAGTACCCAAAAGAATGTAATATAATATTAATTGAGTCTTTCTAGAGAGACCGGGCCAGTCAAGTTAAAGTGAGACCGACCTAGTTAGGTTATTGGTCAAGTGAAAAGTAAAGTATAAATAGAGAGTGACTTCCTCTCATTTGTACCATTCACTCATTCATGCATTGCGCATTAGAGGAGAGAGAGAATTTTGCGAAGGAGGAGGAGGATTGGCTTGGCTCTAGAGTTTGGGTTTGTCTCTCTTGTTTATGAGACCTATTTTGGGAATTGTACTTTGCTAATCTATATTGAGGAAGTTCTTGTTGGGTTTTCTTCCCCTTGAGGGTTTCCCAGGATATATTGTTGTGTACCTTGTGATTGTGTATCTTTCAGAGATCCTTGTTATGCCGCTATTGTGAAAATGTATTAAATGCTCATGAAGTTAGAATTTAGTCTTTAGTAGCATATAATATTAACAGTCTCACGCGAAGTACCTATGGGAATTGTAGGAACCAGGATTCTGCAACGTAGAAGGGGAATAACTCTACATGCAAGACATTCATTAACATAGTCTACTTCATAACATCGACATAATTAGATCTTTGACACATATGTCACTTCGACAGAATCCATAACTTCACCATATTAATTTACTTAGATTATATTTGCATACATACAACTTTACTAATCATGCATTCACTTAAATATTCAACAGCGGAAAGAAACACATATCAAATCACATCTCATCACAACATGAAAAGACACCACGTTTAACGTGGAAACCCATCTAAGAAAAACCACGGAAGTGCTTACCTTTTATTATGAGTCATAGCGAAATAAGCACTTCAAGTAAGACTTATAGATTTCTTCATGCATTACCAAGGATCTGCGCACACAACTTGCAGATCAGCAAGTCGACTTTTCCAAAATAACTCCGACAGTCATAGCATATGTATTCATTACAAAACAATAAGCTTGAATACAATAGCCCGCATAAGAATAATTATAATCGTAACCAACCCAAAACGTCTCTCTTATTACATATTTATAGGGCGCACTTAGCTTTCCCCACTCCCACTAACCCACTAACTTCCTAACCGACTCATTAATACATTGTGGACCAATCCTAACTAACTGACTCAACTCCGACCATTGACTCGATCAACATGACCGTTTTTCCTATTTCCTTGGCCGCTTCATCGGAGTTGACCACTTCGTCGAACCACTTCTACTTTGTCTTTGTCCACACCAAAACAGTTTCTTCAAAAATGGTACCTCCAAAAATACTAGGCCCAACAATATATATTCTTTTGATGAGAAGACATCATCACTTTTCACTTTATATATATATATTTTTAAGAAAAACTTCATCTAAAATTGTTGGAGCAAGACATCAAATCGATGCCCCTTACACTCAATGATTTTAACTATTACATCCTAAGATGCATGTTATATGTATTGATATTATTTAATAATGTTTATAAAATATTACGTATTGATTATATATAAAAGGAAGAATGCTAAACATTATAGATATTTCTAAATAGTTATCACAAAATTTAAAGAGACAATTTTAATTGAAATTGTATTTTGGATTGATGAGATTGTTATATTTAATGATGTAGAAATGGATTCAATACCACCTAGTACCCTTACTACATCTAGACTGTATAATGTTAACATTTAATATTTGCAATTCCATCAATCCAAAAATAATTGTTATCAAATTTCAAACCAAAAATATCAACTTTTCTTTCTAATATTTTAAACGATTGAAAAAATATAATTTCATCACACTTATATATATATATATATATATGAAGGTTATATTGTAATCACTATGCATTCAAACATGTTTAACTTTGTATTAATTTTAAAAATTATAAAGTGATCTCTCACGTTTAAAATTAAAATTTTAAAAATAATTATTTTTAGTTACTCATAATTATTTTTATCTTTTATTTAATTGGTTTAAAATCATGAAATGATTAATTCTTTTGAGGATTAATCGTAATTAGAATTTTTTTAATGAAAAATACACCTAGTCTTTCTCATTAATTTGAGAATATCATAATTATTACAATTGTTATTCTATTAATTATCAATCCTCCTGTTTTTTAAATGTTTTTTTCTTCCAAATATTAATGCATTATGTCAAACGCGAAAAAATCCATTTAGTAAGTCACTAATATGTCGAATTCAACATGATTTTTGCTGTTCAATGCTTAGCTTAATAACTAGCTACGCTAATGACTCGATTCCGCATAGATAGCAGTTATGTTTGGAATTTAGCAGATATTAACATTGATTATTATTATCCAATAATTTTTGAAAATATATTTTAATTTTTATGTCTACATGGATGATTTTGTATTTTAGTTTTCCTCGTGCACCCCAAATCATGTTGGGCATGCGAGCTCTTGAATCACGTTAGGCATGTGAGCTCCCGGAGTGCGCGAGGTAGGTGAACTCCCGAAAGTGAGAGCTTATGAAGTGTGTTTGGGCAGGTGAGCTCCCGAAGTGTGTTTGGGCAAGCGAGCTCCCGAAGTGCAGATTTGGTATAGAAGGCTCTCACGGCATGTTGGAGCATAGTAGGCTCCCATGTTGGTCTAGGGATATTCGAAGTGTGATTGCCTGTTGCAGACGGTCTTGTCTTCGTGCAAAAGACTAACCTTGTGGACAAGGTGTTGGATGTGGATGCGAGCATAGGTTCGTTGGCTTTCGCAAGGAAGCACGCTCTGCAGGAAGGTGTGGGGATTGGCACAGAGGCTTGAGTGAAGAAGTGCACATGAGTCTAGGTAGGAGTGATGGACTCTTGGAGAAGCCAAGAGAGACACATCCGGTAGACTACGGTGGCATGTTCTGGTAGAACCAATGATATGCACGGTTATGCGATGAGCTTCCAAGAGAAGTGTTGGATTGTGGAAGATGATTTGGTTCATGCCTTAGTGTTGTTGGATGCATTAGGAAAGGTGATGGACTTAGGCTGTGAGTAGGTAGCATGCTGTGGTGGCAAGACAGAGGCTGCGAGCAGGCATACTTCAGTTGACCAAGCAAGGAACTTGGAAAGATGGAGGTTGTAAGTAGGCAAGCTTCCGCAGATTTGATGAGGCTGCAATGGACTGCAGCTTACTAAGAAACTTGGCATGGGTGTTGTGAGCAAGAAAGCATGCAAATGCGATGGAGAGAAGTCAAAGTTGTGGCTTGATTGTATCTTGAGTGTTTCCAATGTGGGGTCACTCTCCAATGATTTTCCAGGATGTGGCATCCTTCGTTGTATGTAAAATCTCATTGTATATTTATCATTGGGTATTAGGCACGCTCAAGTTTGGGGTGTTACACACATAAGACATTTGTCTCTTGTACTGTATATGGCTAAATTATTGTATGTACTGTAGGATGGGCATGTAATGGAAAAATGGCTAAGTATAGAATTGGATAGAGATAAGTGTTAGGAGTTGGCATATCGCAGCAGGAGTTGATTGATGAGTGGAAACTTGTGGTTTTCATTGTGCATGGAGCACCACACCAGATTGCGACCGTCATTATGGACTGTAGAAGACCTTGCGAAGAGAGTTATGGATGACAGAAGTGACAGTGGTGCTTTTGTCTTGGTTTAGGGAAAGAAAGGTTATCGTGCCTTTGGACCAAGAGGGGTGTGTAGACAGAAGGAAGACATGAAGGGAAGAGGATCGATTGCGGTGTCAAGGAGATCAAGTATCGGAACAAAAGTATGTTTGGAAGCCACAACACTTGGATGGTTGGCTTGGTAGTGAGTATTGTGCCTTAAACAGTTGAGGTGAATTTGATGGCTTTGCCTTGGTTTAACAAAGTTGCATGGAGGACCGAAGTGTGGAGGGAGTTGCCTAACTTGGGCATGGATTTCATTCTTGTGTGGTTGGGAAAGACGATTGGATTAGCTACCCAACTAGTCCAAGCATGGGATTCAACATGGATAGAGGCATGACAAGGAAACAATGCATCAAATCTAAAGTAGGTTGGATTGATGCGACGACTGGACAAAGTTACAGTTATAGGTGGCAACAATGAAATTGGATTCATGGATAGTCGGATGTTCTTGAATACATTGTCGAGATGAAAACTACTTTGAGCGAGGGAGGATGTCATGACCTTGCGTAAGGATTGTTGGGGTTCCCCCAGAGCACTCGAAGTGCAACTCGTTGATTGTTGGCATGACCCAAAATGGGAAAGTGTTGGGTGTGTCACATTTGGGTTATACCTTCGTTTGAGTGTCTTGAGTGTAGGCGGATGGGATCTTGCATGAGCAACAAGGCATGCCCATGCCCATGGGCTCGATTGGCATGATGCGTTGGTTGGGCAGGTAGCACGTGAAGGTGGGCATGCATGGAAGACAAGTGTGCGAAAACCAACATGAAAAACGCCCAAGTGTGGGCAAGGGTGTTAGTAAGTAGGCACTCAGGTGACTTGCACTCCACACATAGCTTATGAACGGGTCGGCTTGGTGAGTGCATGCCAAGGGCACTCTAGTGCGAACGTCACATACATTTAGTGAGCGAATGGGAGGAAAGAGAGGCATCAACTTCAAGCAAGTTTGGATCTGAGGCAAGTTCGCACTGTTTTGGGTCCGTGGTAGACATAGGGGCATGCCCTCCTTTGTTGGCTTGGAGGAGGGAACACTTGCCTTTGGAAAAAACACGTGTGGGAGGTTTTAGGAATGTTTTCTGATGACATGATGTGGCATATCTATAGGTCAGGAAGAGGAATGCACCGGACCTTGTTGGAGGTGTATTTTCCTTAGGCTAGCCTCATGGTGGGCTTCTCTTGGTGGAGCCTAAGTGTTGGCTGAACACTTAGGCGTGTGATAGACTTGGATGCAGAGGAAGTAGTGCCACTTTGGTAGATAGTGAGGCATGCGTGTAGGTAGTCTCATGATAGAGCTTGCATATGAGGCTGCAGTGGACAACCGTCTTGTGGGCACTTTCTGCTAGCATGGTTGTCTTGGACCCAGTTATCTAGCATGGTTGCGATGGACAACATCTTTCCAAGATGGTGGCAAGGTCACGATGGACAATGGCTTGTGCCGAGGTGGTTGGCTATGCCACAACGAACGGTAGTAAGCCAAGAGACTTGCGACAGATTGCAACAGAGATGTGGTATCATAGCTGCGATTATTGCTACAAAATCTTTGTCGGCAGGAGTAAATGATTTTTTTAAATAATAAATTTAATAAATTATTTTCATTATATTCAAATAAATTATTATATGAATAATTTAATCAAATTATATTTTTTCACTAAATAATAAAATATTTAAAACTAAAACTTGATAAGTAGTTTTATTTGAAAGAAAATTTAACAATTTCATTTGAAAAAAAAATTAAATATATAATATTTATTTTAATAAAAAATATATATATAATAAAATTCGATGATTGTGGTGGTGGTTATTAACATTTATTGAAATCAAATTTGATTTATCGAACATTAAAAAGGTAGAAATCACTTGGTTTTCATTATAATTTTATTTGTGTTTAAAATCTTTAAGATAAATATTCCTAAATCACCATAGTTATGATGAGTTAAAAGGTTAGGAATGTTAGTATTGTTGCAAATATTTTGAAATTAAGCTCTAATGTGGGTGTATGCAGGGCATTTGTATGAAAAACTTATTTTGATCTTCAACCCTCTCAATGTCACAAAGTTTTAGAATTCTTTCAATATAGAGCTCTAGAAAGTTTGTTTTACAAACACTTTACCAAGCACCTCAACTAAAAGGGATATAATTAACCAAACAAAAATTCAATTCTAATCAATGAGGGATAGAGCTATTTGACAAAATGCAAAGCCAAAAAAATGGGTTCATTGAATTCACAGGGGGCCCACCCTTCCGACTTTGATTACGAAGCCTAACCCAGTGGGGACATCAAGTGGGGCCCTTATATATATATATATATATATATATATATATATATATATATATATATATATGCATAGCCATCCAGGGATTTGACCCTAAAGCCTTCTACTTACAACTCACAACTCTCAACCACTTAAAATAAACCATCAATCTAACATACCATACATGTTAATATATAATATGTATAACTAACATATATATATTTATAGAATGATCTATGCTAGTTTATAATATTACAACAATCTAATAATTTTTTTACAACACAAAATACCTAATATTATTAATTCATTTTTTTTAAGTTGTTTTTTACAACACAAAATATCTAATATTATTAATTCATTTTTTTAAAGAAGCAAGTAGTAAAGTTAAACAAATTTACTGCTAATCTCACTTCTTTCAATATTGTTATAGATATATTCATTCATTTATGCATTCATTATTGTCATAAAAGATGGTTCAACTCAGTTGCTCCATCCCAACACTAGCAGGCTTCCAAACTGCTGAGCTTATCTCGATTGCAGATTCTCAGCAATCGGTCTACATGTCAAGGGTCCCATCCCATTTTCATTGACTCTCATTCCATTGGCCTACCCCTTCATTCCCTCATTCCGTGGGCCTACCCCGCTCTTCTTTGCATGGCATGACTATGGGGCGACGCCCATTGCCATGGGTTGTCCCCATAGCCATCTGGGTCAAACGGTTGATGTCAAAGGTGTAGTCCAATCCACTTAATTGTATTTAATGCGCATGGCATCAACGACGCGTCCCTATATCCAATCAGATTGATTAATAACAAGTCCACGCGCCTTCTCCTTTCTTCCTGTTGCACTAACCTGATAGCCCATGCCGCGTGACCTCATCGACTCATCCGGCTTCCCCTGTCCTCCTGCATACTTGAAGCAACACTCTTGCATACCTGAAGCAACACTCGACAGATTTCAATCGGCTTCATCGAAGACCGCATTAATCTAAGCATCCCCCAACCTGTGGCATATCTGAAGAAGCACTCTCCAGAAAATTGAGCGGAGCGAGAAAGGTAGTAGATTCTGTGTCAAGTTACAGGGCATTCAACTGTTTTCTCCCTCACAACTTTGCTTAATCAAAGTTTTTTTCTAATTGCAGGTACTATTGACAAGTCGAACCATTTCGTTCCCTGAGCTTGCCTCACAACTTTCACTTAAGTGAAGAATCCTCTAGCCTTGGTCTATTCATTTGCTTTTACTAGAGGTATTTTCCAATCCTTTATTTATGTATCTGAGGCACTTCTAATAATTCGTAGTGGTTTCATAATTTCATTAGGTTTTAAAACTATCTAAATCCATGGCACCGTAGAGAAACTACCATTTCCAAATAATAGTTTGCTCGGTGAAATATTAAAGGCGAAATATTGCTCGGATCCTCTGAAGCAAGTTTTCCTTTTGATACAACGTAGATAGAAAAAAACTTCGAGCCTTTCCTTGCATTATACTATAGTATCATAAACATTTTATTGGTGGGTAGATAGAAAATATCAAAACGAATTATATGTTTTTTACTTGGGTTTGTTTGATCTGTTTTTTTCATTGATATGTGACTGTATGATAATGATAACCCGACAATATACTAACAAACTAGTTAGTAGTTAGTATTATGGCAATTATGCTATTAAAATAATTTCAAAGATTTTAAAACCACGATCTTCTCTTTTTCATTTTCAATATAGAAGTGTCATTGTCGCAGCGTCAATAGATAGTTTGCGTGTGCTATATCTATTAAGATTTGGAAGTAGGCCAACGAATGTTTAACAATTGTTGAGTGTTATAAACTCAACAACAAACTAAGGTACTTTCATCTATCAAATACTGCACGAAGGTGAGCTGGATGTTCATCCCTCTTTCTTGAATGGGAAGTGAGTCGGGAAGTGAGTCGTCGAGAATCATTCCAACTCTTTCGGGTAACACGCGATAGGGATTGTTTTATCCTCCTCGGTCATTGATGTGTTTCTTCTCTCGTATGAAGTACTAGTTTCGTCGTCTGGAAGAAACTTTAAATGGGTAGATTTCATTAGGAATAGTTGGGTCCCTAGTTTTTGTTAGGCCAATCAGTCAAATAGAAGATAATGATGCTACATGCCATTTTCCCTGCTCTTTCCTAAAAATCATGAAGTTTCCTTGCATGTCAAAAAATATCGAGGCTCGATCAGGGTGAGAAGGGGAGAATTTTGTAGTAGATTCATACACATGCGTTGAAAAATGAATGGTGAATTGTGTTGTAAAATGCCACCCGTACAGACAATATTATTCGTCTCCAAAGTTTACATGCCTTAAAGTGGACCATAGTATATTTTTCAATGTGAAAGTGCAAAATAATCTTCACAAACTAACATAACTAATGTTATTTTGATATTATAGGTAAAAAAATATTCACAAAATATTTTTAGGCGTAGGATAAATTTTATTCAGAATGGTCTTATTTTTCTTTAAAAAAAAACACAGGAGAAAATTATTTAAAACTTAATTACACTAAACGAAAAAAAAAATTCAGGACCTCTAAAGTTACTTAAAACCTAAAAAAAATCCTGAAATAATATGAAACTATACACCTATAATTTTTTTGCTTCCCGAAATTCATTAAAATATAGAATTTTCTGGAACATTTGAAACATAAGTATATAAATATAATACACCATCTTTAGTCCTACAGTACTACACGGTGAGGATTGAAATGAGCAAATTGAGAAGTCATAAGCCCAGCACCCATGTTCTCATGGAAGCTTTAAGGCTTGCACTGGCCTATCATGTCCATAAAAAAACTACACGTGCCCATGAAATGAAAGGGGAGTTTCTGAACGAGAAGGGAAGGCTATATTTGCACGGTGTTCTCTCGTTTTTTCCTTCATCGACATTTTGGGATCATAACAAAAAATGAAGTTGGAGACTATGTTGTTGCTGTTGCTGTTTTTATTGTATTGGGCATTCGTTGATGAAGAATGTCCCATAGATCTCTGCTATGTCCATCAATGGCAGTGGGACAAGTCTTCCTGTGAATCTCACTTTAGTGGCGACAATGATAGCCCATGCTATCAGACATTGCTGAGCTTGTTGGGAAGCTCAAACATATGAGTTTTCTTTATTATGATATATAAAATATTAAGATGTATTTTATTAGCAATTTTTTTATTCATTTATTTAAAATTAATTTGATTTTTTTAAAATATTAGTGTTTATATTATGTTTTTTATATTTAATATTTTTACATACATAGTTAAATGTTTTTTATATTTGTTTTATAATATTGTTCATAAAAATTTTAATATTTATTTTGAATAGAGTTTTATATAATGCTAAGAAAGTTAAATGTAAAAAGTGATTATGTACAAGGTGGTCAATTATGGTAGATTAAAGCTAGCATAATGGATAAAGAATATTTCAGGAAGACTTACATTTTTTTGTTGTTGGATATTTTTAACACATGTTTAAAATTTCATTAATACATTTTGTCCATGAAGAAATATTATTTCTTTGTTGTACTTTGTTCTTATTGAAAATCAAATGTTTGTTCACATCTTGTCTTAGTAAATAAAATACAATGAAATGTCTAAAGCACATAGGCCAATGATAACCTCGAGCACTGATGTGCAAGGATTTGAGGCATTGTTCTTAGCCTTTAATTCTTGGAGATTTGCTCACGACATAAGGCTAGATTTTCCTCACATTACCATGCCCAAGGTTACGAGGCCCATAGCTAATGCTCACAACCTACCCATGACATAGATATTTCCACTTAGAGACCAAGGATACCCTAGAGAGGTCATGTGTGGTTGTTTTAGGTATCATTCATGATCGTGGATTTTCAAAATATACTGTTATATTCTGTAGCTAAATTTTTATCTCTTCAGCTAAATTTTTATCTCTTCACCATGATCTAGGGACCTAGGATCCACAATTAGTGCTAAAAAATTCTAATGGAACACATATCATGAATTGAGGGAAAATATACACTTTGGAGGTGATCATGTTTGATGGTTTGAGGCATTATTCTTGGCCGTATATGCCTAGAAGAATTTTTTAGGGCCTAAGGCATTAACCAACCATCTGTGGGACATGAGACCCATACCTAGTGCTATCCCTAACATCCTCACTCATGTATTCCTAGTCATAGTCCAAGAAAACTATCACAGATTCTTTTGTGGTAATTAGAGGCATCGTCTTTAGCCCCAGATGATTAGAATATTCCTTTATGGACCAAGTCTTGGGTTCTGTCCCTTTAAAATATGGAATCCATCAATTGTATCTAATGCTCAAAACCTTCTAAAGTTGATGAAATCCTTTCTCTGAGGCCAAGGATATCATAGGGAAGTCATCTGTGTTGCTTTAAGGTATTGTTAATGGCCCCAATTTCCTCAAAAGGGCCTAATGCCTATTATTCCTTCCTTGATCATGTATAGAGCATCAAAACCCATAACTATGACTCAAAAGCATATCATGGAATTGACATCTCCACTCATAGGAAAAAGGGACCCTTGATAAGCCATGTATTTTTGTTTGGTTTATCCATCTTACACATGGTTGCTTACAAGCATTATTTTTGGCTTAAGACCCAAGTTTCCTCTCTCGACCATGTTCATGGCCGCAAGACCCATACCCATTTTTTAATAAATGCTAATTTGGAACCGATATCACCACTAAGATTAAAAGGATTCTCCTATGAGATCATGTGTGATGGCTAGAGGCATTATTCTTATCCCCAAATACCTAGAAGATTCCTTTAGGGTCTAAGGCCATGTATTTTCCTCCCAACCATATCTAGGGTTTTGAGATCTATACTTAATCCTAAAATTTTCCTAGTGGCACAAATAATCCAAATTGGGGTCCAAAGATACATTGGGAAGGCATGTTGTAGTATTTCAACACATCATTCTTGGCTATATATGCCTAGAAGCTTCCTTTTGGTCATAAGGCCTACATTTCCTTCATCTACCATGTCTAGGGGTCCCATATCCATACCTAGTTCTCAAAAAATTCTAATGGTGCCCATATTGGCACTAGAAGGTAAAAGATACCCTCAAAATGTCATTTTTGGTGGTTGGAGGCATCATTCATGGACCTTTATCCCTAGAATATTCCTTTCGATCCTAATGCCTAAGCTTCTACCATTGACCATGGTTAAAGTCTCCTAATGGTGTCCATATCTCCACTTGGAGGGTAGGGGTACCCTCAGGAGATCAATGTGTGATAGTTCAAGGTGAACTTATTGGATCTATGTGCCTATATATTCACTCATAGGTAAAAGATACTCCCAAGAGATCAAATGTGGTGGTTTAAGGTGTTGTTCTTGATCTAGGTTGCCTAAAATATTATTTTAGATCCTGAGGCTTGGGTTTCTCTTTTGAACATGTTTAACGCCCCACAATCCATCCTTCTTGCTAAAAATATTCTAATGGTGCCATATCACCACTCAAAAGTCAAATGCCCTACATATAGGTCATGTGTGGTAAATCTAGGCCTCATTCAAGGCCCTTGAGATTCAAAAGCTACATTTTAGGCCTAATGTCAACATTTCATTCATTTAGCTAGGTTTATGCCTCAAGACCTATACATAGTTCTCAAATAATCATAATGGTGTCAGTATTCCCATTTGAAGGTGAAGGATCCCTTTGGGATGTCATGTGTTAATTTTAGGAAACAACCATAGGACAACGACACCCTCATGGCACTGATATCCACAATCATAGGCCGATGATACCCCCTGAAGACCATGTGTGGTTGGTGGAGGAAACCTTCTTATCATTGGATGGCTACAAGATTCCTTTAGGTCCAAATATTCATGGCCCTCCCATGACCATGACCATGTCCAATCTCCCAAGTCCCGAAGATATGAATACATAGTGCCATAAATACCCTTGTGAAGTCATGCATGGCATTTGATGCATTGTTCATGGATATGGATACCTCAATGGTTTCTTAAGGGCCAAAAGCATGGTCTTTTTCCCTAGAATGTCATTCTCAAAGTCTTGAGACATATACATATTTCTCAAAACCACCTAACAACACCAAAATCCTTAATCATAGGCCAATTATTCCCTCAAGAGGCCATGCATGGCTTGTGTAGGAAACCTTCTTATCCCTAGAAGGATAGAATATTTCATTAGGGATCAAGGTTTATGTCTCCATGTCTAACAATTTCGAAGCCCCTAAGATCCCAAGAACTAGATACAGAGAACCATGGATACCCTTGCAAAGTCATGTGTTGTGAGGAATTGTTCATGGCTCTATATGACTCAGCGGTTTTTTTTAGGTCAAAGGCATGGTCTTCATTCCTAGAGAGTCATTTCCAAGGCCCTTGGACACGTACATGCTTCTCAAAACCACTAAATGGAACAAATACCCTCAATCATGGGCCAATGATACCCTCAAGAGGCCATGTGTGGTTGGTGGATGAAATATTATTAGCCTTGGGTGGATAGAATATTCCTTTAGGGCCATCAATTCAAGTCTCCTTCCTTAACCATGTACAAGGCCCAAAAACCCCTAGGAGGCCATGCATGGTGCTTCGAGGCATTTTTCACGGACTTGTATGCCTCTATGCTTTCTTTAGGTCCAAAAGCATAGTCTTCTTCCCTGGAACATCATTTTGAAGGCCCTAAGACACATAGATACTACTCAAAACTACATAATGACATTGGCATCCTCTATCATAGTCCAATGATACCCTCAGGAGGCCATGTTTGGTTGGTGGATGAAACCTTATTATCCCTATATGGATAGAAGATTGCTTTATGGAACAAGGTTTAAATCTCCTCCCTTGACCATATCCAAGGCATACGAAACAAATAAATTATGAATTGGTGGAGGAGGTTTTTTATTTAAAAAAAAATAAAAATACATATCATGGTTTAGATAAGTTTATACGTCACTTTATATGTTGCTTTCAAAGTAAGTAGGAATTGGATAAACATTTTTACTATCTCCAAAATTTCAAGCTCGGTTATAGTCAAACCATAAAAATATATTAATCAAGGATGAAATAATAAAGGACAAATAATTGAATCAATTAAATGATTTCATAGTGGGTTAACACTTATTTATATTGCATATTATTAACTTGTAACTCATGGAAGTAATGTTGCACTTAATATTAGGAAGTATTTTATTAGGTTATCTAAGCCTTCTTGTTTGAGAGATGGAAGTAATGCGTGCCATGTTTAACCATTTGGGTGATATTATGCACACCGAAACAAATGAATATTCTGCAGTTGAGGAGGCCAACAAATTTCTAAATGACTTCCAAGAAGAAACTACATTTGTTGAGTACTTTCGAACACGTTGCTTGGATAGAATAGGTTTGCCTCTATACTATAATCTACTATAGATTCAATTTTCATATACTTCTACTATTGCTACATATTTTAGATGCCAGTTTCATATTTTTGTTATGGTTTCATATTTCACATAGTTATGAATTTCATATTTTTCGCTATAGTTTCATTCATATCTCATATTTATGCTATAATTTCTACTCACTATTACCTAATATTCTTTGATTCTCATCAAAAATGTGGGAAAAAGGTTTTCGTACGTTAAAGCATGCTGGACAAGAAACTAATGGGACTATCGAGTCATACCATTCACACCTGAAACAAGATTTTTTAAAGTCCATAAGAGTAGCTTCACATTGTCTTGTCAATTGGTTAGTGCATAAATTGCTAACAGTGATCCACATTTTCTGTTGGTGGCATCAATGTGAAAAGGAAAATGGTTTCCATAGAAATTACGAGGTGGAGAAAATAGAAGCTCATTCATGGCTAAGAACACAATCTATTCCATATCATAATGTGATGCTACACCACTCTGATCCTTCGATAGCATGGGTGCAAATTCAACATGATATTGAGAAATCATATATGGTATGGCAAACAAGTCCACACTTTTCTATGTGTGACTGTAGCTGGGAAAAAAATGAATATTTGTGTAAGCATGTCATTAAGGTTAGCATTGTGAGGGAGAATAAAAGGTTGGAACAAGATGATCTAGAAACAAGAACCAACAGAACAACCCTGTACCAGGTGATTATAGATTTGGAATTGGAAATGACTTGGATGTTCCTATCATGGTATTCATTTCACTACTTGATTTATTTAATGTTTATTATCATTTTTTTGCTATTTATATGACCTTTTGTTTCTCACTACGTAGGTAAATGATAACGTTGATGGTTTGATGGATTCTTCCACCAATATTAATCAAGGTCCTGGACAGAAAAGTTCGTCACGAAAATATTCACGACATTTTTGAGTCGCTTATGAAGTTGCCTGCTAAAGAATCACATTTTCGCTTCCTTGATAAACACATGGAAGATGTTGCAAATGAGTTCAAGACAACATTGACATCAACCACTCTAGGGTTAGACCATCCAATTTCTTCATCTTTCCAACAAGTGCAAGATGGATTTGGGCATACCTTGGAGCGTGAACGAGATTTCTTAGAAAGGATGGTCCCTCATAAGCGCTCTTACGCATCATCTAGTGATGCGCACTTTCCTACCCCTACAAACGATCATAGCAGGAAGAAAACATTTAATGATGAACTTGATAGAGCTGCTAGACGAGATAGTGAAAGAAATACAAAGAAGTGAATTCAGAATCATAAATATGCAAACTTGGTTTTTCTCAAATGTGTAATTTTGAATTTTAGATCTATCGAATTCCTACAATGTAAAAGAGAAACTCATTGTTTATGTGAATCCTTTGTTTATGCTTTAAAGTTGTTATGTTCAATGCAATTCTATTACTTTTAATCCTAGTATGCTATTCTTTTAATACCTAGCAATAAAATGGCAAACTTCCCATGCAAAAACACTTAGCAAAACAGTAGTTTCAATTCTTTTTTGCAATATCCAATTACTCAAAATTATGTTATATAGATCATTATGTAACAAGACATAGTTTGATTTCTAGTTTGTAATACAAAATATACATTTTCTTTTCTTAGAAAAAAATAAATAGCACACAAATTATAAAAGCTGCTTTTAAACATCAATTATCTTTTAAAGTTGATTTTGATGGTACATTATTTGTATTTGGGCTCATGTTTTATCTTCTACATAGAACTTGATTACAACCTGATGGCTCATTTCCATAGCAATTAAGTATTTTGCATCCTTTGTGAGTTGAATGCATTGTAGAGAGGTCTTAGTAAGGAGAAAGATAATTTTTCTTAGTTTTAATATCAAATTTATGACTTATTGAGAAGTAGATAGTTCAAGTAATTTAACAGTACCATGTCTCTGTTCTGAAATTTGGGAAGGTTGTACAACATTTGGAGATCCATCTTTGACCCCTAGCATTGGGGGATTTGAACCTCGATTTGACTAGTAAATTGCCTTATCTTTCCCTGATTATAATTGAATGTTACAGAAGTATTTTGAGATTTTCCAAACATACATCAGTCACAATTTTATGTCTTAATACCTTCCAAACACATTCATAACCAATTTGGAAGCATTCAAAGGAATTTGGGTCAATACTAGTCTAAGGGTCGAATTGGCCAAAAATTGCAATTTTTCCAATTTTACAAATTCTTAAAAAGGGACACTGTAAGTGGTATCAGAGCATGGTCCTTGCACCTGATGTGGATGACCATTCATGAGGACAATAAGTCAAATAAATCATCCCCCACCCTTAGAAACTGAATATGAAATTACTTTTGGTGAAAGGGAAGAAGTAGGAGAAGAAGTGCATTCTTTGGTAACCATGAGTAAGGATGAGAAAGGAACCTTAGAGGAGAATGAGGAGTTTAGAAAATTCCTGAAAGCATTCTTTGAATACATGACAAAACAACTAATGCAAGGGTTCTAATTTTTGGCTAGTCAATTTGGAAGCAAATTGGCAATAGGAGGGAGCGGTGGTTCTCCTTTCGAGGAAAAGAAGGAAATGGATGAAAGAATTTATGTCACAAAGGAGGAACCTCATGTAATGGTGGAACATGAGGTACATGTTGATATGCAGGTTCTTGAATATGCTACACTCAAACAAGAAGAAAGACAAGCACTTGTCTTTGTTCAGAGGGATTATGAGTTGCCTCATGGAGAGAGTTGCAAAGCCTTGGGGGAGGCACATGATATCAAAATAGTTGGACCAGCCAATTATGGAGAAGATGAATTAAATATTTCAATGGGTAAGAGTTTCAAAGAGTTAAGTTTGGTTCATAATTCCTCACCCCCTACTTCTTTTTCAACCACATCAATTGGGGATGAAAATTGGGTGAAAGGTTTTTTTCTAATGGTGCCACATGAGGAGTATGAAACTCCTATCTCTCCTTTTGATGATGACATGACTAGAGAACCTTATTATTTACATTGGAAACAACATCCTTTGTTATTTATTGATGATACACATATCCATGGATGCATAAATGGTACTTATGTGAGCCCCTTGAAGGCTCATTGTTGTCTTTGCTCCCTACTTGGTTCATATTTTAGTGGAGGTTCTTCATTCACTTCTCAGATGAAAGGACACATGGATGATTGTTTTGATGCATCTTACATCCTTTTGGAGAAGCATTATAGGACATGGGATTCTCACCTATGTCATTGGAGAAAATTTGATTGGTCACTTGATGCTTGTATGCACTTGAAAAATGGTGGTCTACTTGCTTGGAGGTATAAGCACCTTCATGATTCTTTGATGAGGCACCTCCTTGATGTACATTTTTATTATGTTTCTATGTACTTTGATGATCTATATTTTGTACTTATGATGATTGGAAGAATGCATACAAGGGAATGGGATCCATGAATTCTCTTCCCTGATGGTATGGGTTGGAGAGCAATCCTAATTGTTGGAGTGCAATACAAGCAATGGGACCCTGGAATATTTTTTAGTCTCATTGGTTTCAAAAAAAATTGGGAAAGAAAGTTTTGGAAGAAAAGTTTTGAAAAGGAAGCAGGTTCTTCAAAATCCATGTTCTGAATTGCTTGAGGACAAACAATCTTGGGTGGGGAGGACTGTAATGTCCCCATTCAAATAAATCTCAAAAGAGAAAATTCCACCAATCTATTAGTTTCCTAGTTTGGGGTGGAAACATTGGGATTTTGAATAAGGGAGTTAATAAAACCCAAATGGACATTAGATTGACATAAATATATTAAAATGGGTTAAATAAATATTTATGATAGGAAAATAAGGTGGCACTTTGTCATGGAGACACATTGATCGTGTGGGACCCACACAAATCTAGATTCTTCATGTCACATGGCATCCTATTCTCACCCATTCGAATCCAAGGTGGAGTCTAATGTTATTAGGGAGTTGGGAGGTAAATGTACTTGGCATGACTCAATGAAGGTCTAATTGGAGTGGAAGAGTAACTCCCATGGAAGAGGAAGAGGCATTTGAAAGATATTGAGACACTTGGGCTAGATTCCTTAGCTTCTATGACAACAATGATGAAGATGCTATGACACAAATCAAACCTAATTGTTGATATCTGACATATATGACATGTAAGAGATAAAAATAGCATCCAAGAGGGTGCACAAGGGAGTTATGGCAGCCAAAGAGTCACCTATTCGAATTGAGTGAAGGAGGAGGCTAGGAATGGAGGGACAAGTGGCATACATTGGAATCTCTTCCTAATTTGAGTTGGCATGAATCTCATGGATGGAATTCGAGATAAGGAGGTCTTTGGAAGTTTATAAAATTAAAGAATAAATAAGGAGAGTAGCTTTTGATTATTTCTCATTTTTCATATTGGAGAGCATAGCGTGTCCATGCTTGTGGAGTGTTTACTCTACTTGCCTTAGTACCAATTTCGAGGGTGAAATATTCCCATCCTAATTGGAAATTGGAGAGGCCATTCAGACCTTTCATTTGTAGCTACAATGGAGTCATTTGTTGCAGGTTGAAGCTACAGGGAAGCTCGTGACATTCTCTTCTTCAACTTGTTTCCACAACCTTTCTCACTTTTCTCTTCATATTTTGGCTCTTGGAGGAAGGGCGCACTTGGTGAGATGTTGTTCTCTTTGGGGGAGCTTTTGTGGCCCAATTTATTTGTATTCTGATATATATACTCTGTATTTAATGCTCAAAAGACTCTCAGGTCGAAATACCAAGTGGAACTATGTAAAAATACCAAACAATGCATAAATTGTGCCCTTTTCCCTACATCTTGTTATGAAAGATTGAAGTTGCTTTATTTCGACTTGTATAAGTTCATATCTGTGATTTTTATGATGTATGGAGATTCATTAATGTCTTGAATAAGTTTCATATACATTTCATAAGCCTTTGCAACATAAATCTGGAATTTCATATAAAGTGGTGAAGTTTACTAACATTTCCCCCTATGTGAAGACATGTCCACAAACCTCTGATTTATGGGAGTTGCAGAAGCCTTTAGAAACTGATTGGTGATGTATTTGAGAGCCCATTCAAGTAATTTAACAGTACCATATCTCTGTTCTGAAATTTGGTAAGGATGTACAGCATTTGGAGACCCATCTTTGACCCCTATCCTTGGGGGATTTGAACCTCGATTTGACTAGTAAATTGTCTTATCTTTCCCTAATTATAATTGAATGTTCCAGAAGTCTTTTGAGAGTTTCCAAGCATACGTCAGTCACAATTTTATGTCTTAATACCTTACAAACACATTCATAACCAATTTGGAAGCATTTGGAGGCATATGGGTCAATACTAGTCTTAGGGTCGAATTGGCCAAAATTTGCAATTTTTCCAATTTTACAAATTCTTAAAAATGGACACTACATAAACTATAAATTTTGATTGTTGAAGTTGCAATCAATTGATTGTTGAAATTGCATTTTCTTTAATATTGTGAATTTGTAATTGTTAAAATTGCAATTTCTCTTCAATATTGTCCAAATTGCAATATGTAATTATAAAAATTGTTGAAATTGCAATATTTGGAAGGTGAGATTACAATTTCTCATCTTTAATTGTAATTGTCCAAATTGCAATATGTAATTATGAAAATAAGTTAAAAATGAAACCATTTATTGGAAAGGTCTATGTAAAGAAGAGGAGGTTGAGAACTAAGTTGGTAAGTGTTAGATGTAAAAAATGTTGTCTTAAATTAGTTTTTGAAGGTTATGAACCCAATTAACTAAGCAAAACGTGTTTTTAATGAATCTTTCAATCTAATAATTATTAGTTTTTTATTATAAAATTTGAAAATAAATAACAAATTATATAATTATTTACTTTTAATAAAATATGTACAAATGATATAATTATTTACTTTTAATGAAAAATATACAAATTATAAATAAAATCATTTTATTTATTAAACACTATTTACATTTTATGTATTTTATATTTTGAAGGTTATGAACCCAATTTACTAAGCAAAACGTGTTTTTAATAAATTTTTCAATCTAATAATTATTAGTTTTTTATTATAAAATTTGAAAATAAATAACAAATTATACAATTATTTACTTTTAATAAAATATATACAAATTTTATAATTATTTACTTTTAATAAAAAATATACAAATTATAAATAAAATAATTTTATTTATTAAACACTATTTACATTTTATGTATTTTATATTTTGGTTTACAAAGTATTTCAACCGTAAATCCCTACCTAACCTTCATATTAATATAACATACATTTTCTCTTAAGATTGGACAACAATATGATTCAAATTGGGGAGTAATTTTTTTTTTCCAAAAGGGTAAAATGAAATTTATGAGTTTTCGTTCGCTTGAACTCCTACCTATGTCAGATATTTTTTCAAATAATGATTGAAAGATAGTTTATTTATATCATTCGCTCTGAAGAACATGATACATTGAATTTGAAATTCATAATCAGATGCATAATGTATATTTACATTATCACTCAACTTTGGTTGATTCCAGGAGATTGTTCTGATTCTCTAAGCCTTTACCTTTATCGTAGCATAATTATCACTCGACTTTGGTCGGTTTGAAGAGATTGATATGATGCTCTAAACCTTACCTTAATCGTAACATAATTTTTTACCACATTGCTTACCACAATAGGTCAGACTTGAGCAGCAGGGACGGTCTCCTTGTCAAGTTCACCTTCAACCCGTGCTTCATAGTGAGTATCAACGATATCTTTGGCACAACCAAGTGATTTTCCACCACTCGAACTTTAAATCTCCTTAGAATTCTGGCTGCCGCGGCCTTCATCTGCATGTACGCCATGTTCTTCCCCAAACACACTCTTGCTCCACCATTGAATGCAGCGAATTATTTGTGCCCCTGCAAGTAACTGAAGACTAGCGACAGAAAGGGAATTGTGTGCCCCTATCTGTGAATATGAGGGGGCATACATCCTTCGAAGCTTGGACAATTGTAATTTGAATTCAAATGAGATGGTGGGAAGCGGCAATGTAACTTGTATATGATAGAAAGGTAGACCAATGAAATTCAAAATTCAAATGGGCACGAGCAGGCCAAACGGTTGCATTAACCCTCGTTGCCATCTGTAATTTCCTTCCACCAAACCGCTATGAATGGTCCAGGTTCTGAAAGATTACAGAGACAAATAACATTACCCGTTGTCCATCTTTCGGAAAACCATCACAATCAGAAAGGATCTGACAGAAGCGGGGATTTGGGCCCCAACCGCTCGGTAGTTATTGTTTTCCCAAGGGAAGTGGCTCCCCTAGTGTTTACAATGCATGACATCGATCACATCACATCGGCATACACCATTTGATGCATAACATCGATCACATCGGCATCCACCATTTGATTCCATCAGAACATAATGTAGGAGACACATCGTTAACATAGAAGGAAATGGAGAGGTGGGCCATGTATCCACGTCTACGTAAAAAATGAATCTGCAATCGAGATAAGGATTGCCCTTACAAACTATGCATCCACTGCATCCCATCTCCAAGCATTGTTCCTTCCCTACCAAATTTAGGAAATTCAACCCATCCTTCTTAATCGTTTCTCTACTCATCAACCTCTCAAATATTTTATGCTTTGGAGATTCCCATGCTATCACATCATTGAGGACGTTCCTCGGTTACCCATCATAAGCGAGGGGATCCTTTTTTCGCAGAGTCACCTTTGAAAGAGGCTAGCATACTTGTTAACCATTGTATACCATAGTGGCCATGATAGAGGTATGTTCCCATCAACATATGACCATTAGCACATCATTTTCTTAAATAATCAGCCCACCATGTTTGGATGAAATTGCAGAAAATAAAACATGAAAAATGTAACCGATCTACAATGAACTAGTAGATACAAGTCTTCCCCAATGATCTCTCTTTATCTCCTTTTGCAATTTTCTTAAATTATCAATCACTACAAAAAAATATAATGCATTCCACAATCTCATTGGATTAAATTTTGCATATATATCCTTTGGATATCTTTGAATAATAGGTAACAAGCACATATCAGCACCATTAATTACTCTCTAAAAATCATTTGTTGTTCTCTTAGAATAATGAGCCTTCCACTTATTACACTTATGTGTTGTAGGCACTCTTATGAAATCTATGTTGTAGGCATGGAGCGTGATAGTACAACCATCATGGATGACATGATCATCCATGATCAAATTCTTGGGGAGATGCAAAACGAGTGCAGAAAACACTGAAGAGATTAAAGAATAAAATGCAAGATCAAGACTGAAACTACAATTCAGTGCCCATGGATCTTGTTGAGATCAACCACATCTCTGTTCACTCCTTGCAAAGTCCCTCGTTGATTTTACCCAAAATGGATAACCAATCTGCAAAAATTAAATTTGGAGTGTACATGAATTTGACTCCAATTTCGAGTCTTCTTCATTTTTGTCCTCACGAATTTGTTGGAAGCTTGTAAATCCTAAGTGTGCCTCTTAGGTTCCTTGAGATTCTCTACGGCATCTCCTAAGATCCATGCCTTATCCATTTGTAGTAACCTCAAGTCCATGCATACAGACATGCAACATCAATTGAATTGTGTGCCTTACATCCATGCGTACAGAGTACATACAATGGTGATTTCTAATAACAAACACATGCAATGTGAGGACAAAGAGTAATCAACATGAAATGTGGTGTACTTAATGCAAACAGTTCATGTCTTCTCCCAGAGTTTTCATTTATCAGTAATAACTGGCAACACCTACTTTCTCCTCTTCTCCCTGAATTCACCATAATAAGCTTATGTTTCATCTTTGTATGTACTCTTCATGTTTCCACGATCAATACTATGTTGCCCACTTCCCATATTTACAGTTTTGCTTTTGATTTTTTTTTTATTTCTATGGCTATTCCATAAACAATATTAAATTCAATTGGTATATAATTAATACAATCATTTAACTTATGGCTGCTTATTATAGATAGGCCACAAGTTAAGTGTTACTAATTATCTGTTTACCATATCTTAGCTATCAATTATGACCTGTAAACTAAAATATTATATATATATAAAATAAATCTTGACAATACACTTCTCTCATCTTTCTGTAATCTTCTTATAATCTTAAAAAAAAATCTTGGAAAAGATGCTATATGAACTTCAATCTCTAGACCTGCAAAACCTTTTAATAAATACATTCAATGCCCCTACATTGTCCTCCATCTCTGCAAATAATTCTATAGGACAATTGGGACAAGATCCTCTCAATTATTGGGTGGTTTGAGCTCAGCCAGGTGGTGGCGAATGCCGAACCACTAATGGCCAAGAACTTCATGCATGCAAAGAAAGTTTTGAGTGTGGTATCCCGGAAGTTGGATCTTTTAGTATTTTCAGAGGAAATATATAGTAATTTTGTACTGCTGATATTTTTACTTCTCTGGAGTTAGTTCTGATCCGTTTTTTTGGGTTATTTTTAGTCAATTTTGATGATAGTATTCCCACGTGGATAGCTTTAATCAGTTTCTATGATGAGATTTTGAATGATATGAGGTTTTCGTCGAGAAGCTTTGATATGCGTAACTTTAATTCCAAATAACAAGTTGCATGCTTTTTTTTCTCAACTTGAAAATTAAAGCCAATACAGTAGTAAAAGGCAATGCCCACACCAAATGCTATTTATTTTTGGCTAAACTTGCATTTTGCTTGATTCCATCGAGTCATTCGCCATTATCTCCATTTCAGTGTGCAATCAACACCAACAATGCTCTGCTTATATTTGGCTAAACTTGCATTTTGCTTGATTCCATCGAGTCATTCGCCATTATCTCCATTTCAGCGTGCACTCAACAATTTACGTATTGTTGATGCTTGATGGTCACTAACCCTTGAAATAATAACATCGCTGCATTCAAGTATGAAGCGATATTGAAAGAGTTGCAAGTCTCATTGGATGGGTTATCTCCAACCAAAACCTCAAAATTACTGGGAAATGGTGGTATTCTTTGTAGGCAGTGTCTTGGATGAGAAGAAACGTCTGAGTGCACGATGTCAAGGAATTACCGGGAAATAGTGGTCATTAAATCCACGCAGCATCTTGGATGGTCGTCTGAGTGCAAGGAAAACATGCAAAGGAAAATCAAACAAGTTAGGTTCTTTTCCTTTCTCTTAATCAATCTGTTTCAAAGCATAAAAGAGACACTTTAACCATTCAAAAACTCCTAAACCTTATCATGCAATCTCTTAAGCAGTTCCAGAGACCCAAAACAGCAGACAACAGAGCAAAAAACAGACAGAAACAGAGGTAAAAAACTCTGTTTTTAGACCTCATGTATCAGTCATGAATAAAAGGTGCGTGGACTTCAGCCACTCATTTTTCATGAATAAAAGGTGTGTGGAATTCAGAAAACACGCTTATGTTACCTCAACCGAGTGCGTGGAAGGCTTGGAAGTGTGTAAAACAGGGCTGGAACTAAGAAATTTGCAGTTTTTTTGGAAGTTCAATCATGGAGGATTGTACTAAGGACCTAATGGATATTAAACACCAAAACAGTCGCTAGAAAAATTAACCTACATGTGCTCTATAGAGACCTACTCCCCAGTGGAGTCTGTCATTTCTATTTTAAAAAAAGGTTTCTGCGCTGACCACCAACAAACTGAAAGGAGCAAATATGACCTAATTCTTTCAAAATTGACAGTCCATACACACTTGAGATATCATATCAGTGAAGCAAACAAGCAAACAATCATTGGATAGAGATGAGAAAAAAAGGGGAACCTGCTTTCCAAGGTTGTCCTTTTGTTGCTTCGGCCCTTAAGATTTGACGTGCTCCACTCCAATGGTTTGAGACCTGCAAAAGAGAAAAACAACCTTCCTTGAAGCTTTATGGTATGCATAGAAATACAAATAAAATCAAATATATGGATATAATTACAACTAATCTTGATTAACCTATTGAAGAGATTAGTATTCCTTACCTAACAAAGATATAATAATCCAAAATTTAGACATAAATTTAGGGGAAGGAAAGATCATAAATTTCCATTAATAGACAATAAGAATGAGATACATATCACCTTTCCACCCTCACTAACACCTTTAGAAACCTTCGACCGGGTGCAGAGGTTCGACCAGGTGCCTCTGCACCCAAACTGCTTGTGCTCCAAACTTCCAATTGCTTCATCTTCTAATGGTGTATAAGGGAGAAGTCACATAAGGGAGATGACTTCAATAACAAATTAAAGACTACCTAGAGATAAGGGACATTGAGGGGAAATGGGGCATCTATGCTCAAAAGAGTAGAGAAATTCTTCCAACATAACTTTAACAGGGTTTGGTTCCCCCTCTTGGTTCACCATATCCTTTTTTTATGAGTTTTTGGGATAGTTAGAATGGTTATGAAGTAGTTTTAGGAGTTGTAACCAAGGCCAACCACCTTGAAACTGCTTTATTTCACTAATTTTTGTGGTTTTTTAATATTTTTGTGCACTTTTCTTGGCCCACGCACCCTGCTAAAGGGAAAGGAGCACGGTGATCCAGGTAGATCTTCACTAATCAAAAGTGGTCAAAAAATGGGCAGAAATTTGCAGTCTCGAATGCTGATAAGAAGTATGCCATTGCGTAGGGCTCGTCAAGAGCTATCCGACAACATTCGTTTCGCCTCAATCGGAGCTCGTATGACCAAAATATCACATTCTGAAGTTTTCAGCAAACAGTGGGAAAATGCAAACAAAATGCCACGTGGCACCATTGGAAGGGTGCCACGTGCCCTATATGGCTGCACAGTGGCAGGTTGAATTGGTAGATTACAGCTGAGTTGGCATCCCAATGGACCAATGCAATCTTGACAAGTGACACTCGGTGATGACGTGGCATTGTTGCTGGCAGCTTGCGTGGCAATGACGTGGACCACCTGGAAACCACCACGTAGCAGGCCGATTTGCCAATGTATTGTTCCATTTACCAAAAACATATGTACATCCTCCAAGAATCAAACTCTAAACCTCCGCTCTACCAATCCATCTACAAGTATTCCTTCCTACACAGTTGGAATAAAGCTTATTTAACTTTGAGTTTTTGTTATGGCAGAAAAATGGGGGAGCAGGAGCCCGCGGGTTTGAACCTGGGTCTCCCGTCCAACATTCATATATAGCATTGCAAACCGCGTGGACTCTATATATCACGGACCGTTATAACCAAACCATATTATTTGGTATGTCACATGTTGCCACGAATGCACCTATTTGCATATGTTTCGAGTGGTTAAAAAATTATATGCCAAAGATTCTATGCATTGTATTATGGTTTGGTGGTTATGAGTTGGAGTTTGTATTATGCCAAAAGGGGGCATGCCACCGTGACTCCAAGATGCCAACGAATTTCATACTATATACTAAAAAGGATCAACAAATCTCGAAAAAGTGCTTGGGATGAATTCTGAAAACGTATCAACACATTGAAGCATGGGAAAGCTAAGCATTGAGCTTTAGAGTATTAAATGCACTGGCTCAGTGCTTAGGGTTCGTTAGATGTGGAGATTCTCCAGATCCAACGGACCCTAAGCACTGAGCTGCGGCATTTAATGCTCTGCAGCTCAATGCTTAGCTTTCGCCTTGAAGCATATCTCCAAGACTTAAGAATTGGACTTTCTACATGGCAACGACACAAAACTGTTACAACTTAACCCTTCACCCAAGGTGTCGAAGCCCTAATTCACATGGTGTAGACTCAAGGGAAACTAAGAGGGAGGCCATTGTAACTTCAGCAATCCTCTTATACTTTTTAAGGCTGTGAATTATTCTAGCACAAGGGAGGATTTCCTACCAACAATAGTCTAAGTCTTATAGGTACAACTTTGCAAGGGTTTGATACACTAAAACCAATATGTTTTTAGTGAGTTTTGTAATGGAATTTCCAGGTTTATTAGGCTTTAAACAACAACCCTATTAACATATCCTAAATACGATTTAAGACCTGAATCAAATCTATTTTAACAATTTTAACTTGTTGGTATAATTACAGATTTGACTAATATAATTCAAGTAGGTTTGAAGTGATAAACAATTAAGGTTAATAGCTTGGATTGCGGATCTGGAAATTCCGATTAACTTTATTTAATGTCAGATTTGTGAGAACAACAAAAAATAAAGAAAAAAAATGATATTTTTGTTGGTTGAAGGACAGACTAGTGCCTAGCAACACATTGGGCATATGGGGTTAGAAGATAGAAAATAATATGAACTCTTATTGCAAAAGGGAAGAGGTATGCAACCATATAAATGGCTTGCAACACAATTTCCTTGTTGATTACTAAGGCGGATTTTAGCAGGTGATGTAAGTACCCAATCTCTACACCATGGATCTATTACATGAAAAAACATCAACACATATTCCTAGCACTTTCTTTCTTCGAAATGATACTAGTGACATACATGTATGGGTTTTAATACATGTATGGGGTTTAAGATAAGAATAACAAAGAGGAAATCATTTAGTACTAGATAATTCAATTTAAAAGATGTTACCCATGGTAGTTGTCATTCCACAAACAAATCTCCAACAATGCAAATCAACCCAAGTAGGTTGGATGCAATATATTAGCTTCGAATGCAATATATTAGCTTTGATATATCTCAAGTAACTTAAAAATAATATTACAAATTTCTCTAAACCATCAACAACCTTTACAAATGGAGGAGTCTTGCTTATATAGATTTTAAGGCTCAAAACTTCATAATAAAATAACGATGTCCATACCAGAACCCTAGATGTAATCTAGGAATGCATAAACTAATAATATCCATCTAATTCACTTAGTGAACAAATTCAACAACAAAATAAAATATTGGGAGACACATATACAAATATCCAAGTGGAAAACCTCCTCAAGGTGAGACACGCTCCCCAAAGTGTGCAACCAACGAAGTCAAGTCAATAACAAGCATAACAATCCCCTCCAAGAGAAAGTCGCTCCTCTAAAAATATGCAAACACCTCATTCCCCTCACCTCCAAGAGAGTCGCTCCTCTAAAAATATGCAAACACCTCATTCCCCTCACGCGTGTGGCATACAAGAGATAAGATGGACTCACGTGTGGCATCTCCTAGGGTTTGTCCTCATAAAAAATACCAAGAACAAGTCCAAATGTGGTCTCTAAGGTATGCCAATGGTCATATTCTAAGCCTTAAGGAGTCAAGATGATTCAAGCCTCTATCCAACTCGAGCTTTTTCATACCAAAACAACAAACTTCATCATGAATTAAGTGGACTACCACATATAATCAACCAATCATTAATCAAATAAGTGAAATGGATCCAAATATGTGTCAATAAATCCAAGTGCTCCATTCTCCGTTTTTCCATGCCCTCATCAACATGTGGGAAGGGTTGTTGATGGGAAGGGGGAAACCCACCCCTCTTACTAGGTTGTTACATATATTCATCAATAATCATGCCGCAAAGGGGTCAAGCCTTAGGTTTATCACTATAATAGTGACCTAACATGTAGCATAGGTAAGCACTCCCCCTAGAACAACCATATATGATGTAATAATACCAAGTACCAAGTAGGTGTGAAATACACACAAACTAACTAGAGCGCTCATGCCTAGAATCAAGACAAAAAAGCGGTCAATGATACCAATTAATCCCTTCATATAAGTGTAAACCATATAGATATGCCATCATATGTCAAAGATACAAGAATAACAAGGGGACTATATACTAATTCATTTGTACACACCCTCCATCAAGTAGCCTTACCAACATACTGCACACATATTGAATAACATCTTAGAAACTTTGGTGCAATGAATAAATCAAATAATATCATTTGGCAACTCTGGGTACAAAACCACCACTTTGCACTGGAACACTTTTTCTCAAAACATCACACGCCATGTAGTTGAGGCAACAAGTAAGCTCAACATGGGCCATTAGGGAAATATTAGGAAATGCAGACGGCCATAACAATCCATGAGTGTCACAATAATCAACCCATCGAAAGTGATATGTTTGTACTGCATCATCGACCCAAGAAATAATATGGGAAGTGGGTCATTGTGTAGAATGAAAGGTAACAAGGCACACGACAACCATCCATCCATTCAAGAAGTGACATGGTATATAACCACATTTGGCCCACTGAGATTCACCATGGAAGATGGTTTACAACCCATGAAGAGCACAATTGACTATATCAAAAGGGGAGATGTCTAAGGGCACGTCAAAACCTCGAAGTTGTTAGTGTAAGTACAATTGTTTAAGCTTATGGAGGCTAACTTATCCATCAAAGTGGTAGACTTATATGTCAAGTTGGTACACCTTGTTTAAGCGGTTAACATACCAACAAATTAAGAGTTGGACCTTTCCCAAAATATTATAAATTCAGGTGATCTCTTTGTATTACACAATAAAGTAATATATAGATTGTTGTTCCACTATATAGTAATAATAATAATAATAACAATAATAATAATAATAAGGTCACAGCCAAGCCACACACGAAATTAGTGTATGAGACCACCTTGTTTGTGGGACAAGGTACCCCCTCGGCTTAGCATTTTTACTCTTAAAGTCTATGGAGGTGTACATTCTTGTCTTTCGACAATAGGTGGCCCACTAAAGATCTACGTTGTAAGCTTAACCATGGTTGTTCCATTCATCATGGTTTCAATGGTCTTTTGTCTTTCATTATTGCAGATCCGCGGTCATTGGTGATTGGATGATGGTTTTGCTTGGCTCATGTCACTCCCATTGATCTCTTATCGGTGGCCACCTATTATCCACTTTATGTCATGTGGTATTTTATTTGTCAAATGTTTATCACTCACAAATCCACTTAACTTGTGACCGATGAACATTGATAGGTCATAAGTTAAGCCATGAACAAGTTATATGTTACTTTTTTTCCATGTGTAGTTGTAATCGTCCATTGCATATGCCTCAGCTACATGTTACCATGCATCAACTACAACTTATCCATGGATCAACTACCAGTTATTTATTTATTTATTTATAATTTTTTTTTCAAATCTGGAACAACGCCCATAAAATCAATCTAGATAGTACACTTGTCTCATCCTCATGTAATCTAGGAAAAAAATACTTGCTACTCCACCCCAAATTCTAAAATATAAACACCTATCAATGTAGAGGTAACTTGGGTTTTCAGAAGAGACCAAGGATTTATTCCCTTGGTTATTAGTTTTTTTTTCAAAATTAAACAAACTATCATTTGTAAAGGAGTGTATATTTTTGGGTATCCTTGGAAGTGGTTTGGCATGTTGTTTTTGCCTTAAGTATCTATTGAAGCTTCTGTTTTCCATTTTATATGAGGAGTTTTGAAGGTCATTATGCTCTCTTTCCAAGAAGTAGATGCACACCACACTAATTTTTCTTTTTGAGATTGTTATTTTTCTTATGGATTGAATAAATATGTGTTGATTTCTCACTTCTAGATGGGTACCTATCATGGCCTTGTTGGTTGGGGCCCATATCGAGGATTGTTGTCTATGATGGCACTTCAGTTTTTGGTACCTCTTATTCTTCACCTTTAAGAAATTGGTTGTGGGCCACTCATGCAAATAGTTTTAATGAGTCACTAAGCATTTGTTTTCATTACGTGGCCAACTTTGTTTTACAATTACTTGGAGCTAACCACTTTGGAGTGTTTCTTGCTTAGGTTGTTTGACATCATTACCACTTTTAGCTTGTACCTCCATACTTTCACCATCATATGTGACATCCATTGTCATTATTATGTCCAACTAATTCAACATTATGGGGGGGATGGTGTGCAATACGTCCTCAAGTGATTGCTTAAGACTCACCATTTTGTTCAAGATCAATGTTCTTCATAGTGAGCCTTGCGCATATCATTGATTCTTATTTTGACTAGGTGATTGCAGTTGCTAGTGACCCATGAACTCTGGCGAGTTGGATTGGCATTCATAGGAACACTCCTTTTGTGGTGTTTTTCTTGATTGTATGAGTACCTAATTAGGGTTTTTATGTTGAGACTCATTTTAAAGGATTAATTTATTTTGGAGGGTTGGCATGCATTCGATTTTTATTGCCTCGGGAGTTTGTAATTTGCAACTTGGACTTCTTATGTAAATTTTTTATGGCATTTCTAGCTTGGCGTTACTTGTCCATCTTTAGAGTTCCATCCATACTTCCTAGTTGGATCTTTTAGCCTCCACGGATCTCATGCTCTCACCATTCAATGCATTTTTGTGGGATCTTCTTTAGTTTCAGCTCCAGTGATTTTTCAACATTGGTGATTGACTCTGTTATGAGGAAGGGATTTTTCTAATGATTTTTTCCTTTTTCTCTGTTTATGAGAGTTTTGTGCTTGGGTACCTAAGCAAACCTCATTGTCAAGACCCAATTTCTTCTTGTGTTTACTCATATGTTTTGCTTAATGAGGTATGTTAATGTACATACAATTGTTTAAGCTTGCATAGGTTAACTTATCTACCAAATTGGTGGACTTATTTTCCAAGATGGTACACCTTGTTTCCCCAGTTGACATGCTTACAAATGATGAGGTATACCTTTCATGATTTCTTATAAATGTGACTTATACATTTGTATTACACAATAGAAAAAAAAAAAAAAAAAAAATATATATATATATATATATATATATATATATATATATATATATATATATATATAGTTTTTATATTATAATTTTTATTCATGTCAAGGCTCATTTATGATTTAGGTTAAACCTAGATTTCTACAAAAGAATCTCCAAACCTAAATGCATCTGTTTGCATTTTGTTGCAACACCTAATCCAATGTGGATATCCATGCCTCCATCTTGGCTATTAATCACCCTAAGTATACACGTAAATCACCCTTACAAAAGAATTATTTAAACCCTTCAATGTTTAACTAACTTCGGGGTAGTGTTAACTGCAATGCCTCCTGATTAGGATCCTGCATAACCAATCCATTCTCTTAATCATATGGGCAGTTTGTAGTCTGAACGCATGGAGGGTTGGGAGAAAGTGATTATAGGTGTTTGATAAGGACAAAGAGGATCCACATGTTTTTTTTAATTTATTTATTTTCAAATATATTAGTTATTTGTGCAATGGCATAAGAGGATTATTGATTATTATAGTTTTGATTTTTATGCATTTCACATCATTACACACCAACATAGATCCATCTTAACTCTAGATATACAAAGCACCAAAATAAATCCAATCCATTGAATTACAAACCTTTCCTCAAACTTTTCACTCTAAAAAATTTTGCACTTCAAGAGATGTGATCCCTCTCAACACTTATAAATCCTGAGTTAAGATGGATCTATATCAGTTTATTTTAATATAGTGATCCCCTTTTTTTAGCTTTTAGTTTTTCATTTTTATCAAGATAACATATGTTGTAGATGCACTTGATGCTCCTCAATTCGCCAACTACAAACATATTTTTTGTAAGATGGATAAGATTGTATTACTTCAAAAAAATTGTCCAGATCAAAATTTTCTGGGTCTTCCACTTGGGAGACCAGACTAGCCATAGAACAAGAGATTATCATTGTATATCATAACCGAAAATTTGAAGATAACTAGCCATGTAAACAAAAACTATTTGAACTAAAAAACCAAAAGCATGAACTGGCATAAACTAAGCTATATGATTGTGTCTTAATCTTAAATGGAAATGATAGGCACCTCTTGTCCATGATTATTCTAGTGGTCCTTCTTGGAAAATTCCAATCCTATGGTGACCTTGAGAGTGAAATTGAGCTTAGAATCCATGTGACAAATTTGCTCCTAGGCTTCGTCTAGGTGAGATAGCACCTTATTATGCTTTGCTTTAGTGTCTTGCATTGCTTTGGCAAGAATATTTTTCATTTTCCAGTAAAGGGAAATTATTTTAAAATATTTTGACTACTTAGACCTAGAGGTACCAACAACGAGAACCAGAGGGCTCATTTCATGCTCAATGTTTTACTGTCAAAGATAACCTTGTTCCATTTTTAGCCAGGATTCCTTACTGGCAATTTCTTTTTTAATCCTGGCAAAAGTTTGCTTCCAGTAAATGGCTTCAGCCTCGACTACCTCCTTCATTTCCCTGGTCTACACTTGGCTTCCTTCCCGTGTCTTCACACTGGCTATGATTGTTATGTACCATCTCAAGGGAGAATACTAGAACTCAACTCATAAATCACATAAAGAGATTAAACCCACCATGTGTTGCTGCTAGAACTAGTCACTTTCCCCAACACAAGAAGATTTCATAGCTGACTTAGAGACAAATGAATATTATACCCCCACCCAAATGTAGGGAAGAACCAAGTCAAGTTGAGTAGAACTTGTATGATTAGAATAACAAGGAATGAAAGTGGAAAACTCCAAATCTCTTAACGAGTAGGTTTCCCGAAATTTAGAAATTTCCTTTGGAGAAATTTAGGTGTATCACAATCATTATTCACAACCTCCCCACCCTTCACCCGAACTATCTTGGTTGTCGTTGTTTTCATGGTGAAGGGGTGGCAAAGTTGTAACCAGGGGAATCAACAATTGGGGTCGAGCTTGTACTTGCATGACACGAGGTTGATTCCAGTCCACTACCACTATACCCTTAGACATACCAATGCTACCCCATGTGTAATGCCAGGGCTCTTCGAGGTTTGAACAAGCCACGTCACAAGGAGTACCTTAACAATGCACCCTATTGCCAACTCGCCAACTAGTGTACACCCCACAGAGGCAATTAATCTTATATATATATATATATATGCAAAAAGCATAATTTTTTATATAGGCCATTTTTTAGTTATACCTAAGAAATAAGTACAAGCATTTTACTAGTATTTTTTTCTTTGTTTTAAATATATAAGCAACAAATTGTCTTTTTTATATAAATATATAATTCTAAAAATATATGATTGTACAAATCTAGATACAAATTCCTTGAGTTTCTACTAAATTTGTTTACTTTTGGTTCTTATGTCCCTCCTGTTAACTTATATTAGAGATTGCTTGTAGGTGTATTTATGTTCACGGGTGAAGGGATGGATTATGGATTCAAATATTAGGAAGGGACCACTAGTAGAAAAACATAAATATATAACTAAAAAATCTACTAAAAATTGCATATAAATGACTATTTTTGGTCACGTGACTATTAGTAGTTTATTGACAGTTACTTATAACACGACTAAATTTATGACTAAAAAAATTTAGTCATTTATTGGTTGTTCTAATTTGTCAACTTGGTTGTATATTTAGTAGTTTTCTTAGTTATTGATTGTTGTTATTTGGTCATTTATTTAGTAGTTGTAGTCATTCATTGTCGTCAAAAAGTAGTATATTTAGTCATTTTATTCATTAATTGATGCCAACTTGTAGTATATTTAGTAGTTTTCTTAGTCATTGATTTATGTTATATGGTCATTTATTTAGTACTTGTAGTCATTGATTGTCGTCAACAAGTAGTATATTTAGTCATTTTAATCATTAATTGATGTCAACTGTGAGTATATTTAGTCATTTTTATTCATTGACTTTTGTAGATAGGGCACGGAAGAATCGAACCACCAACCTCCTTCCTATAAGGTAGGTGCTCTTCCATTGAGCTAGCACCCTCAAATAGAATCAAAGTTCACACTAAAAAAATAAGTTTAGTTAGATATATAAATCACATTTTATTTTGACTTGTTTTCTTCCATGAGGCACTAATAGTGGCTACACCTTAATTTTTTGAAGCCATTATTTATCCACAACAATACAACAATCATTAGAAATCATTGGGTAAAGTAATTCATAGCTTACATAGAGTTGCATCATAAACCAATTAATCATGCAGGAAATCAAAACAATGACAACTAAAGCAAAAGAAAGCAACCACTATTGCATTTGACAGGTAAACAACTACCCTGTTTTGTTTCATATCTTACTCAACTTGTGCATATTCAACACAACTATAGACAAATTGACATGTAGTCACTTCCTCTCCATTATCCATATCCATGAAAGAACAACCCTCTACTTCAAACTCAATTACTGATGAGTTCAATCCCTGAGCAGTACATTTAGAAAAGTGCAACGTAAATAGAAAATATGTACCCAGAATGATTATATGCAACTTTGAGCAGAGCAGTTCTATTTTTGCATATACCCCCAAAAAATGATGGTGTACCCTAGTGTGTCCAACCTTATACTTGTTTCAGCAAGGGACTTCCCAAGGATGTAGAGATGTCCCCAAGGCCATCCCCTCCCAAAAGTGGATGTCCCCTACCTATCCCCACCAGCGCCTGGACACGGATGGGAAATCAAGGGATACATCCTTGTGCTACATGTCATAAAAATCATTTTGACACTTTATTATAGAACTAGAAATAACAATATTAAATAAGTATTTTCTACAAATTCAGGAATAAACAAGCTCGATGATGTACTTAAGTATAATTTCAATTATATCTCTTCGGGTTCATCTTTCAAGCTTCCAATTTATTTTGCACATCCCTACAAAGGTCCCAATTTGATTTTTTAGGGGCTATGCTAATCATTGGATCCTACAAATCATTTGAATCAACATAAATTTTGGAAGATGCATATAGAAAAATGTTAAATATCACACAATGAAGATCGTTTGTCAAAATTCCCTATAAAAGAGGGTTAGAGAGGATAATATGATACCTCTATCCCATATGTTGTTGATGGAGCACTAATATCATCAAATTTTGGGATAGTCGATGGGGCTATTAGGTTTTATTGAAGTTCCTCATCTCTAGGAAGATAATTCTAGAATTTCATGTCTTTCTTATTGCAAACATGTTAAGTGAATCAACAGTTGTAGCTATAAAGGAAACATAAATCCCTACCTAATCATAATGTATATTTACCAAATTCAACAAAAAAACATGTATATATCTCCATTTATACATGTAAATTGTGTATTCATCATCCCGTTGATCGCAACTTCTTGCATGTCTACTCTACATTGCAAGCCATGTTGCAAGGGGATCTTTTGTGACTGGTTAATATGATAAGTGACTGTAGTTGTGTCGGGAGAAAACATCTTACTTATTGGAAAGCAATGTGGCTGCAACACCTGTAAGTAAGCCACGCAACTGAATGAGAATAAATTTGTTTTAGTTGCAGGTTGCAATATACATTTTGATCAATGAATGCAAAATAATGGCTAACAAATACTAGAAAATAATAAATAGAGAAGGAAAGCATGGCTACAATCTCTAGTAGGTAAAAATTTGTTACGGTGACACAAGAAAAATACAGAACTATTGTATTATCTTAAAATAACACCATTTTTAAGACCTTTTCTATTTTAAATTTATACAATGTGGACTAAATATATAGAATCAAAATATGCTATGCATACCATAGGCCTCATTAAAGTCTCTTATTTTCATATATAGCGCTATACAACGCTTTTGGTAAACTTAAATAAATCTGACTCCTAATCAAGCATCCAAAAGTAGAGTATGCGTGTGAGAATTCCATACCAAAATAAACAAATTTGAGTCCTATACTTTCAATTAAATCTGGAGAACCAAGGAGATCTCTTATATGTTGACTTTTTACTGTCAAGAATCTGAAAAAAAAATGCATCAACTACTCTTTGAGAACCTATTTTAATACCATTTTTTTAACACACTAAACCTCTAGCAAGTGCAAGAATAGGTTGGCATTAGACAACTTCGCATATAATAGATGTTACAATGCACATGTTTTCCTCTGTTTTTTATCACTCATGGTCGTGATCATAGATGCAACTCCATAACATTAAATAAGGTAATATTATGAACTTATAAGCATGGATATACTGATATGACATTTTGTATAAGCATAAAGAGAGCAAATCCCCATATATTCTTGAAGCTACAATTTTGAAATGATTATGTCTTTACCGAGGTTCTTATACTTCCCCTTGCCTTATTCATGACTCCTTTCCATCCCCATTTCTGTCCCTATTCCCCTATTCTTTCCCCTAATCCTAAGAAATATCATTTTCCAGAAGGGTGTGGAGGGATGGTCGTGATAACTAATTGCTATGGATTAGATGAGTGGTGGGAAAGGGGAGAAATATATGAATGGATAGATAAGTGCTTCCCTCCACCTCCAGTTGCTCACACACGTAGTAGGCTCTTAAGCATATACATGCGAAATGGTCATGCTCATATCTTATAGCAAGATCAATAAGCCATGCAATGGCTAGTCCTTGCCAATCTTATTAAGAAGCAATGCTCCAAAACATTCTTGGCAACAGAGAATAAGTGTTGAATATTGAGAGCAACATTGATAACCCTCATCAAGTACGTTTTTCCCTTCACCACTGGCATTGTCTACATATCTGTAAGCAAGGAAAACAGAGCACATATATTATAAGTTCCTTATGAATAATAAATCTGGGATAAAGATGGATATATATTAGTAGATCCCACCCTATGAAAAAGAGTATCCAAGCATAGTACCTTAAGCCGAGCGGTTATAGGTTGGTCCAAAATGATTGTTGATGAGGTAAGCATCAGAAACAACAGGGCTTCCCCATACGCTAAGACAACGTTTTCAAGATTTGCAACATTAACGCCCCACCATTATACTTCAAGGCCCAATAGATTTTGCTTATTGATTATGAAAAATAGTACATTACATTTAAAAAAATTATCAACATGTATACTAAAATAAGTTAATAAAATAGAAAAATACCTATCTAATAATTAATAAACCATGATTGAAGATATATTTTGATTAAAAAATAATAATTGTAAAAACAATGTAGAGAGGATATCTGCTAGCATCATGGGTGAAAAAGGCCAATGGCACGATTCAACAATGTTATTTAGCATAATGTCAGCTTTGCAGAGGGATTCATGCACCATACAAGTGATGGAAAAGCTAACCTTATTTGAGATGACACTTCCTGAATGGACACCTTCTATTTTCAACCATTTCATTCCATTATTCTCATAACCAACACTGTCATTAATATACTTAACCAATAATATATTGTCAATATTTATATAGAGAGTTAATTCCATAAATTAACTCATACCAATATGAACTATTGAAATCTACATTGTCCTATTAATATTTATACATTTAATATATTGTCAATATTTCATCCCGGAGATACAAATTAGCTACTTGTTTAAAGCAAAACAAACAATCACCTAGAACAAGGACATGCTCCTCTAATGGATACTAAAACGGGTATGTCACTCTAGTCTTGTGGTAAATAACAATTGTTCCATTTATAGTTGCTCTTAACCATGCAATGTGAGCATGCCACCATAGTGTTCCTCTTTGGATCGTTAGAGTGAACTTGTATGTGTAATTCTGACCTGTTTGAATGAGGCACTAAGTGATGAATCTTGGTATGGATATAGACCTAAATAATTCCATATCAGGTCAGGGAACATGTTTACTTAAAAGTAAAAGCCAAGAAAAGCTCTTTGAATTTGGGAAAATGTGGGAAACTAGCTCCCAGGTTTTCTGGACCGTTTGAAATATTGGCCAAGAAAGGGCCAGTGGCATATGAACTAGCACTACCAGCACATGTAAAAGTGCACAATGTTTTTCATGCATGCTTACTTAAGAAATATGTTTATGATACTAAGCATGTCATTGATTGCTCCTTGTTACAGGTAGAACCGGAAGGGGAGTTCGTACCAAAACCCCTTCATATTCTGGACAAGAAGGAGAGAGGTGTCACTCATAAAGCGAACCATTATCCAGTTGAAAGTGCAATGGAAGCACTTTGGGCCTGAAGAGGCCACATGGGAGAATGAAACCACAGTGAAAGAGGCATACCCCTCCTTGTTTCATGGTTTCAGTTCGAGTCCCTAAACACCGGGACAGTGTTGTTCTAAGCTGGGAGGGATGTAATATCCCAATAAAAGACTATTTTATTTTATTGTCAATTGTTGTTATGAACTTAATTATTGTTGGATAGGTGTTGAGTTAAAAAGAACTCTAGAAACACCCATGTGGTTATTTTGAGTGTTGAGCAAGTGAGCTTAGAATAACACCAAATTATTAAATGATGTGAGTAAGTGAGCTCTGGAACATCTGAATTATTGTGGATAGTGTTGAGCCAAGTGGGCTCTGGAATCACTATTAGTTGAATAAGTGTTGAGATGAGATGCTCTGGAACACTTAAAATCATATTGATTAACTGATGTTGAGCTGGGAGCTCTGGAGCATCATTAATCCATTGATTATTTACTTTAATATTCAAAATAATTATTATTTTATTCTTTCTAACTGACTGGGGCTGCCACTCAAAGAGGGACTGAGCATGCAAGAGTCTAGACTGATCAATACCTGATAACTAAAGATCCAACTAGTTGTTAGTGAGTAAAAGTCTAATTTTATTAAATAAAGATTAAAATAAATTTTGAGGATTAAAATAAATTAAATTTCTAATTAAAGATAAAAACAGAACTGCTAGTGTGTCAGTTAGATGACTGAGTGAGAAAAAAGACCTAATTTCCTAGCAGCCTTGTTCTCATAAATATTATAAATAGCAGAGAGAGGAAATTTTCAGGGGCAAGTGTTTCCCAAGTTCACTGGAGGGTTCAGTCATGAATCTGAGCGCTCAAACATCAGATTTCTGATATCTAGTGTGTCCTATTAAAGAGGACTGTCCTAGAGAGAGGACTGTGAAGATTATTAGGCAGGAAGTTATTCAGAAATATTCACACAAAGGGCTGGTAAATGGACCTTGCAGTGACTACTCTGTTGTAGTAAAGAACATATCAAACCACACCTAGGTCTTCTAGATTCTTGTCCTGCTCAGTTCGGCTCGAAGGTGACCGTTGGAACGATCCAGGAACAGGTTGCGGTATATGGTTGGGAGGAATGTGGCAGTTCCTAATTCAGTCGGTTTGCAATAAAATACTGATAAGTATCTGTTTGTTGTTTAAGTTATCATGTTTCAAGTAAATCTATGTTATGTTCAACAATATTGGTTATATTATATGTTTCTAAGATCTGTGTTAAAGTTTCATTAATGCATAAATGTTGTTTGAAAGATTATTAAACTTCTAGCATATTCTGTTATAGATCTGAATGTTATTTGAATAAATATTTAAAATAGGACTGTATGTTTTCTTGGAATAAAGTCATTGGCAGAATCGCTTAGCCGTGACTTTCAAGTTTAAAATGGATATAGAGAAAGCTCCCATAATTTCCTTATACAAAGAGAGAAATTCCTAAATCTAGGATTTCCGGGCAAGCCCTAAACTCTGCCCGGATTATATAAATTACTTATATAATATTTACCTATACTTAAGATTTACTTATAAATGGAAAATATTAACTGAACAATAGTAAAATAATAAATATGCTTTTAAATCCGAAACAAAACCAAATTATGAAATTGACCAGCACACTATACTTCCATCCTAATAACATAAACAACATAACCAAAAATCATATGATATAACCTACAGAGTTACCTAGTATAAACCATCTCTTTACAAACATCCACATGATCTCCCATAGCATGATTATATTATTAAACTACACATAAAGACCATAAATTATGTATATAAACCAAACTCTGGAAATTATTTAGAATTTACCAAATTAGAATTAAAGCATTCACATTTAGCAAACAGAGTAACTATACATTTCAGGAGTCATAGCCAATAGAATATGTATAGGAGCCCATGACGTATAAAATCCATAGCGATCCAATGTAGGGATATACCTACTCTTTCCCCATTAAAGGATCACCAAAACGCATATGCAATACAATATATGTATTATAAACAGAAATAAAAGACTAACGCTAACAACTGTCAGAGATATGGATCTAACTAAACTAGCTTACCTATGTATGCAAAACAATAACATATCAACAATAAGAACATAAAGAGAACAAGAGAAAAGAGTACACCAGATATCCGTGGTTCACCCAATTGAGCTACTTCCACGGCAAGGTAGTCTTCTATTATCTCCAGAATATCTCCTCCAAGCTTACAGAGAGAAATGCCAATAACCCCAATACAATATAGCAATACTTGTGAAAGTATGTATCATGATGAGTGGTCCACCAAGGGATGAATGTGAAATACTCCCTTGACTCTATTATATACCAAGAGATGAGGTGGAATTACTCTCACATATTACATGTGGGATAATATAATTCTCCATAATAACATCGCTTTATATAATAATGAATATCAAGAGTATATCTTACCATAATAAATATGGGATAGATGTATTACTCTTTTACATAAGATTGTGGATATCTTCCGACATAATACAAAGACCGATTATTACCTTCCAAGGAATATAAAATATTCCAACACTCCCCCTTAATAATGGTTGGGAGAAAAATCCTATTGTCAAAGGAAGGAAGAAGTCATTACTGCTCCCCCTTTGATGCCAACTTCTAGAAGAACCAAACCTGCAAATTAGAAGAACACTTCGGCTGAAGGAATTTGATGAAGAACAACCGCTTCTCACTGAATCATGAAATTGCACACGAACCAGGTTGTACGATGAAACACTAACAAAAATATTCCCAGATCTAAACAGAAGCCAACATGGCTACTAGATCCACAAGATGTCGAGAACATGTGACGCAATCCAACAGCAAGGTTCCCAGATCTAAAGAGAAGCCAACATGGCTACTAGATCCACAAGATGCCTAGATCACCTCAAGAATCATCACAACCATAACTGATAGCTGAAGAACTCTGATATAACATCCACACCAGTGTACAGATACCTTCTGACGGCTGATACAACAAAACATGTGGCTAAGAACACCACAATAGTGTACAAAAATACCCAGATGTCCAATACACATACGGATAGCAGACATTCTTCCAATCAAGGTGCAATATAAATATCTGTAGAAGACCTCAAACATCAAAGAAACAAGACCCCAATGGTCTATACATCGAAAATGAATACATACAGATGAACATCCTGACTTTAACAGTAGAAGGTGGTGCTTCATTATTTCTGGAATGAGATGAAAGCCTAAACATAGAACTTATCTGCACAAGAACTTCCAAGATTAAAGCATATAAAGATCATAAAATAAAAGGTGCTCATACATAAATGAAAATGCTTACACACCAAAGGTAAGCAAACATCATATAAAAAAAATGACAACATAATATGATCAAATAAAAGATTAACTTGCTCATTAAGGAAAATGAAGTTACTTTTACACATTAAGTGTTAGCCACAACATACAAATAGTGAGCCCAAGATTTCACTTAAATATATGAAAATTTAGACATCAAGCAACTAATCTTAAGCATAGGTGCATTTCATATTAGTATGATGTTAATATGCAAGAGATGAATGCCATGAAAAATGTCAATGCTTCCATATCGGAACGTTAGAGACAAAAAACAAATGTCAATGCTTCCATATAGGAATGTTAGAGACAAGTAAGAACAAGATAACCTCTGCAATCATAAGAATAGAAATCTCATTGCAACAAAAACAAGGTGCTCGTGATAAATAGTTCAAGATTATAAGATTGCTCAAAGCCATATCAATATTGAGTAAAAGATGATCGAAATAAACATGACATGAGATATATAAATCAAAATGTTTAATATGATCAATATATAGCAAATTATGATCAACTCATGATATCACTTATAAAAAATTATGAAATGACAAGTCATTATGGTCTTAATCATGGGTTCATTTCTTGTTAACACTATGTAAATATGCAAGAGATGAAATGCCTTGGAAATGTCAATGCTTCCATATAGGAATGTTAGAGACAAACAACACATGTTAATGCTTCCATATAGGAATGTTAGAGACAAATAACAAAGGAACTAGATACAATCTCTGCAATACATGAGAAAGAAACTATATCCCAATTAATTAACTTATGACAAGCCAAAAAATTATGATATCACATAGATTCAAAAAATTGACTTTACTCAAGGAATTTAATTAGCGAGAGCAGATAATGATCATAAAGATATTACTTATAAAACAATGAAATTGCTTTTACAAAAAGGTCAGCAATAACATATAAATAAAGCAAATAATGATAAAAGATAACACATATGAGATTGTTCTTATAAAATTGATTTTATAAACATGACATGATTAGAAATCAACATGATTAAACAAAAAAGAACAAATAGTTATTAAGTATATTGTTAAAAAATATTAAGCATTAAATGGTTTATAGCTATCATCATGACAAAATACTAGAGATCCATGCCCTTAAAAGATGCCAAATGTTAGACAAATATATACCAAGAACAAGAAATAATCTCTTAGTAAACATGATTCGAAGCAAAACCTAAATGCAAAAAGATGAATAATAGAAAACTTAAATACTTTACCGTACTGATCTGAACCTGCAAAAAACACAGTAAAGGAAAGAGAAACTTTTACTTACAACCCTTGGATTGAGTGCCCAGACTTGCCCATAATTCTATTATGTTCGCGAGGGTGGATCTAGAACATCTTTTTTAGTTCCAGAAACAGGTTATAATAAAAATTTTGATAAAAATTGATCGAGTTATGAGGCCAAAACCAGTGTTGAATCTACCGAAGACGGAAACCTGCACAAAGTCTACCAAACTTGGACAAAAAATTTCGTTTTGACAACCGGAAGATAGATCTCCTTGAGGAGAATCAGAAAATCATATAGATTTACAAAAACAACATCAAGAAACCCTTGAAAAATTTCTACAAAAATATACACAACAAGGTTATGGTTAGAAATAAAAAAAACTGTAGAAATATGCCCAGATTTGAAGAGAAGCCTAATGGGTACTAGATAGAAAGCAAATCTACAAGAAATAATCAATGCCCAAATGATAAAATATTGTTTGAAAGCAATAGAAGGTGCTAGATCATAGCAACAAGCTCTGATACCATGTCAGAGATATGGATCTAACTAAACTAGCTTACCTATCTATGCAAACAATAACATATCACAGTAAATAAGAACAGAAAGAGAACAAGAGAAAATAGTACACCAGATATACGTGGTTCACCCAATTGGTCTACGTCCACGGGAAGGTAGTCTTCTATTATCTCCAGAATATCTCCTCCAAGCTTACAAGAGAGTAATGCCAATAACCCCAATACAATATAATAATACTTGTGAAAGTATGTATCATGTTGAGTGATCCACCACGGGATGAATGTGAAAGACTCCCTTGATTCTATTATATACCAAGAGATGAGGAGGAATTACTCTCACATATTACATGTGGGATAATATAATTCTCCATAATAATATCTCTTTATATAATAATGAATATCAAGAGTATATTTTACCATAATGAATATGGGATAAATGTATTACTCTTTTACATAAGATTGTGGATATCTTCCGACATAATACAAAGACATTGTTACCTTCCAAGGAATATAAAATATTCCAACAACAACTAGATCCTTTGCAAATCGAAACCATAGTTTAAGTAATTTACAGACTTAGTATTTAGATTTCATAGGGAACTAAGGACAGATTTATATAAACACCTGACAAGAGTTGTGGCAGGTCTTAGAGACTCCATGATTTTTTAAAGGATGAATTATTCACTAATTAAATTACCCACAGTCATTAAACAGAGTAAACCCATACATTTTCTAGAACGTTACAACGACTTCATAGACCTCTTTTAACTCATCAACTTCCATTGTAGAATCTTAGGGTTTTAAATTACAAGCAAATTAGAAGCGTATACAAAGTTCCCCAATCCCCATTCTAAACATGCCGAACATAGGATTAAAATCAACAACTAATTCACATAATCACAATTAAATACACAGAACAGTAAATAGGAAATCGAGCAACGCTTTTATAGCACTTTAGGGCTCGATTTAACAAGCCTAGGGTTTAATAAACTATCAAATTAATTAACTAAAATCAAACACACAGAGTTCAGAAAATCATAATTTTATACAGTAAGAAAACCCGGAATTAAATAAATGTGATTTTTTAGAAGACCAACAGGAAACCATGAAACTTAGAGTTTTCATTTGCAATAGACTAAATTTTGACAAACCCGAGAGCCATCCAAACTTAAATAAAGATTTACATCAACCAACGAATCACCTGGACAGGCTTACAACCCAAAAATGCCCAGTGTCTCAGGCTCCCAACAGAGTTAAAAATATTTACACGCAGAGATCCCCTATCTATACCCCGAGGCCTAAAAATGGCACTCTGAAATTCCAGAGGCCAATGCTGGCGAAACTAAAAACAACCCAGCAAAGTAAATGAACAGAGGTTGGCTAATAAACTCCTTATAGCTCCCAAAGCACAACCATTAAAACACTGCACAACAGCAAGAATCCACACACTCATGACATAGGCGTATTAATAATCCCAGGTATTACCAGGACCGGTTGAACCCTAGAAGTATCCACCTTCCCCTTGTATCAACGCCCAAACTGAAGTCACCCAACACCCACATGACGATTCCTGTCATCAAGGAAACAACGAAGGGTTAGTTAGACCCTTGCAAGCCACTGTAAAACAACGTATTGAAAAAAAAAAGGAAATCCTGAATGAAGTTGGCTTACCTTCCAATATCGTAGCTTCCCACACCATTTCCATCTATGTAGGGAATGCATTGACCAAAGAGCCACGCTATGGTCAGGTGCATTCCCTCTCCACCATGACCAAGCACAGGAGGTCTTCACTCTTCACCCCCACACACAAAAACAACGAAACAAGAAATGAATCCAAGGCTGGAGTAACTCATAGTTTTACCCATTGCTAGCGTGGATTCCACCGAAGAGACTTCACATGGCTTGCATTTAAATCCCATCTACCATCCACTAACGTTTCAATTTTTACCCACATCTCCATAGTAAAAGTGCTTCATCCCTCGTTTTCAAATCAGCGTTGATGAGCTAGGACAAAGCTTGGGGTTTAGGGTTTTACCTTATCCCCTTGCTTCTTAGTATTAAATACTATTAAAAACTTGAAGTGTTAATTTAGGTATCTCCTCTAGGAACCTACACAAGGTAAAACAAAGGCATTAGCTTGTGAAATCTAAGTAAGACCTAGGGTCTTAAGCCCCTCTTTCCAATCAAGAAGACAAACCTAAAATAAACATAAAACATCATATTGTACAAAGTTAATACATAATTGAAATATTTAAATAAGATCATCATATAAACATAGATACTACATGGAGCAAACCATACTGTAAAATAGACAATAATAGCATACAGAGATCAAACATCATGCTAAAGACCAACATTGTATAACCAACCAACATGAACAATGCACTTAGCTAAATTTTTCAGTCTACTTCTAGTAATTAATGCAATGTTGAAGGTTTTGTCTAATCATGTCCTAAGTCTTATTTAATTAAGAGACCCATACAATTTAAAAAAAAAAAAAATTCAGGATTTGAGGGACATTACAAGTGGTATCAGAGCCCAGATTCAAAAACTTGAGGCCTATGAGCCTACACTAACGCTGCAAAACTAATAAATTAATAAAGTTTGTTTGCTTGCACATTGAAAACTTTTCAGGACAAGAAAAACAAACATGAATGCTGAAAGAGAAGACAACCAGCATGGAAACATGAATTCAATACCTAGGGAACATGAAATAGTAATAGAACTGAATGATAGTCTCGGAACAGTCAAAGCTTCTGACCTACTGAAAACGGTGCAAATCCTACAGGAAGAATTCCGTAGCTTCAAGGATGATAACTTGAACAAGAGAAGAGAACAACATGAAGTAAATGAAGCACTACTACAAACATTAACTGGAAAGAAAACTCATAGGAAGACAACCCATTCTGCAAATAAGAATATGATTAAACAACACCGCAGAAAAAGAGACACTAGACCAGATTTTAGTAAACTTCAGGAGTCACCAGAACACTCCAACTCATCCAACTCCTGTGGTCCTGAATCTGAATACTCTTCAGATTCTTATGCATCATCTCCTTGCAAAAATAAATACAAGAGAGGAGACAACCTACAAGGAGAGTTCAAGAAAATTAAGGCTCCAAATTTCAAAGGAGACCTAGATTCAAGAGAGAGAGTCGAAGAGTGGCTGTTGGGAATGAAAAAATATTTCTAGGTACATCAGTACTCCAGCTATGTGAAGGCCATATTGGCCATATACAATTTAAATGGTAAGGATTCCAGATGTTGGCAATATTTAAAACACACCAAGAAGATAAAAAGAAATCAAATCGGATGGAGAGCCTTCAGAATATTATTTCAAGAGAAATACATGTCAGAGAGGTTCTTCGATAATAAGATAAAAGAATTCCATGAGTTACAATTAAAATCCCTCACCACGGATGCACTAATCAACAAATTTCTTGATCTGCTACATTACGTACCTTACGTAAGAGATGAGAAAGTTAAAATACAATAGTTCCTAGGATGTCTCCCAACATACTACAAGGACATAATTGAATTTGATGCACCCAAGACCCTAGAAATGGCCTTATACAAAGCTAGGCTTTGCTATGAGCACAACCAACACAGAACTAAGATCATAAATAAAAAGAAGGACAAGATGAGGTCATATTTTGACAACAGAAGAAGAGGGTTCAAACCACCTCCATATCGAAAACAGAACAACATTTTTCCTGCTAACAAAAATTTTCCAAAGTATGGGACACAGTCAAACAATCCAACACAGAGTGTTAATGAACTTGCAGTAGAAAGAGGGACTAGAAAAAACCCTATACCAGGCAGATGTTGGGGGTATCAAGGACCCCATTATTACAGGGATTTCCCAAACAATAAAGGCACTGAAGTTTTGAATAACCTACAGGAAGAGACAACCGTAGAATACATGGCATATACACCCATAATTTGTGCTTCCCTGGAGGGCAGGAAACCAGACTATCAGTCTACAATGGTCGAAATTGAAGGTAAGATTTCAAACATACTTGTTTCCATTTTAATTGACCCAAGGGCTTGCCACAGTTATGTATCCCCTAAAATTGTTGAAATTTGCAAGTTGAACAAAGTGAAACATATTAAACCATGGCTGGTACAGTCAGCCACAGGAACAAAAAGAAAGATTTCTGAACTAGTTAAAAATTGTCAGCTTAACATGAACGATTTTTCAGACCGAAGCAGACTTAAACATTTTACCTTTAGGTGCTTACGACCTATTGATTGGTATGGATTGGTTAGAACAACATCATGTCATGCTCGATTGCCTAAACAAAACTTTCACTTGCATGGATAAACAAGGAAACCAGAGAAAGGTACAGGGTATACCCAAGAAATTTTCCATTAGACAAATCTTAACTTTGCAAGTTAAGAGATGCGTACAAAAGGGCCACAAGTTGTACGTAGTCAACATTCATAACTTAGAAAAAGAAATATAACAACAGATTGAGGATTTTCCAGTCTTAGAAGATTATTGAGATGTGTTTCCGGATGAAATACCCGGGTTACCGCCCAAGAGAGATTTGGATTTTTCCATAGAACTAGTACCCAGATCGGTACCAGTCTCAAAGGCACCTTACTGCATGAGTAATCCTGAGTTATTTGAGCTGAAACTTCAACTACAGGAATTGATAGACAAGGGATACATCCACCCAAGTGTGTCCCCTTGGGGAGAACCCATACTCTTCGTAAAGAAGAAAGATGGAACGATGCAGATGTGCATCGGCTACCAACAACTGAATAAACTGACAATAAAGAACTAATACCCCCTTCTTAGGATATATGATTTATTTGACCAAGTCGGAGGAGCAAGAGTATTCTCCAAAATCGCCTTGCAGTACGGATACCACCAAGTAAGAATCTGGGACGAAGACATAAGCAAAACCGCTTTTAGGACACGGTACGGTCACTACAAGTTTGTAGTGATGCCCTTTGGGCCAATGAATGCACCCGCCATTTTTATGTGCATGATGAACAATATTTTTAGTAAGTACTTAGACAAATTCGTACTTGTATTCATTGATGGCATACTGATTTACTCTAAAGACGAGGAAGAGCATAAGGAACACCTCAAGATTGTATTACAGATCCTACGAGAGCATCAAATCTATGCCAAGTTTAGTAAATGTGATTTTTATAGACCTCAGATACAGTACCTTGGCCATATCATTTATGAGAAAGGCATTGCAGTAGATCCAGAGAAAATCAAATCCATAGAAGAGTGGCCTACACTGACAAGTGTCACTAACATCAGATCATTCCTAGGATTAGCAAGGTACTATCAGAAGTTCATTGATAACTTCTCTAGGATTGCATGTCCTATTTACCTCATTACAGAAAAAGGAGAGTAAGTTTTTCTGGACAACCAAATGCGAAGAGAGTTTTCATAAACTAAAACAGCTTTTAACAACTTCCCCCATACTAAGGATTGCAGACCTAGATGGATATTTTGTGGTTTGTACTGACGCAAGTAAGGAAGGACTCGGGGGAGTCCTCATGCAAAATGAATTTGCAACTTGTTACGAGTCACACAAATTAAAAGAGCACGAGAAGAACTACTCGACTCATGACCTCGAGCTAGCTTCCATCATCCATGCATTGAAGATGTGGAGGCACTATCTCATGGGGAAGAAATTTCTCCTAAAGAGTGATAACATGAGTTTAAAATACCTATTTGACCAGCCAAATTTAAATGCCAGGAAAGCTAGGTGGCTATCCTTCCTTAGTAAGTACAAATTTGAATTAAAACACATCAAGGGAAAGGAAAATAAGATTGTCGATGTGTTAAGTCATAAAATTCACCTAATTCATGAGGTGACAGTGAGTAAAACCAGTTCTGATCTGCATGATGAAATGAGGACAACAAGTAAAAAAGACCGTTTTTACATCAAGATACTTCAGAAAATACAAGATGACAGATTGTTTACACAAAAGAAGATTATAAAATTGACGAAACATGACTACTTTGGTCCAAGGACAAACTTTATGTTCCAGAAACTGAAAATATCATATCTGATATATTACATGAATTTCACCAGAAACCATATTCTGGTCATCCAAGATACCAAAAAAATGTTATCCGCTGTTAAAAGACATTATTTTTGGCCAAAACTGAAAATTGACACAACATTATTCATTTCAAAATGTCAGGAATGCCAATTGGTTAAGGCAGAACATCAGCACCCAACGAGACTACTGCAACCATTGCCCATTCCATAATGGAAATGGGAAGTGGTCAACATGGAATTCATCACCGACTTACCAAAAAGCAAGAAACAAAACGACTCAATCATGGTTGTAGTAGACAAACTCTCTAAATATGCACATTTTATTCCAGTGAAATCCACATATAAAGCTGTAAACATTGTTGACATTTTATTGAAGGAAATATTTCGATTACACGGAATACCTAAAGCTATTATCTCCAACAGGGATGCTAAGTTTACGAGTAATTTTTGGAGATCATTATTTTCTGGTTTGGAAACACAATTGAAATTCAGCACCGCTTATCATCCGCAAACGGATGGACAAACTGAATAGGTAAATCAGATACTAGAAGATATGATCCGGATTTATGTCATGAATAATCCTAACCAATGGGAAGAATATTTGCACCTTGCAGAATTTGCATACAATAACGGGTACCAGACCTTGGATAAAATGAGTCATTTTTAAATACTATATGGCAGAAAATGTAGGACACCGATGACTTGGGATAGCCCGATGGATCGGCTCATGTTGGGGCCAGATCTTTTAAAAGATCTAGAACAACTAGTTGTAAAGGTACAACCGAATTTGAAAGAGGCCCAAGACAGGCAGAAAAGCTATGCGGACAAAAAAATAAAAGACAAAGAGTATCAGGTCAGGGAACATGTTTACTTAAAAGTAAAAGCCAAGAGAAGCTCTTTGAGTTTGGGAAAATGTGGGAAACTATCTCCTAGGTTTTGCGGACAGTTTGAAATATTGGCCAAGAAAGGGCCAGTGGCATATGAACTAGCACTACTAGGACATGTAAAAGTGCACAATGTTTTTCATGCATCCTTACTTAAGTAATATGTTTATGATACTAGGCATGTCATTGATTGGTCCTTGCTACATGTAGAACCGGAAGGGGAGTTCATACCGGAACCCCTTCATATTCTGGACAGAGAGAGGTGTTGCTCAGAAAGCGACCCATTATCCAGCTGAAAGTGCAATGGAAGCACTTCAAGCCTGAAGAGTCCATGTGGGAGAATGAAACCGCAATGAAAGAGGCATACCCCTCCTTGTTTCATGGTTTCAGTTTGAGTCCCTAAACACTGGGACGATGTTGTTCTAAGCGGGGAGGGATGTAATATCCCAATAAAAGACTATTTTATTTTATTGTCAATTGTTTTTATGAACTTAATTATTGTTGGACAGGTGTTGAGTTAAAAATAACTCTAGAAACACCCATGTGGTTATTTTGAGTGTTGAACAAATGAGCTCTAAATAGCACCAAATTATTAAATGATGTGAGCAAGTGAGCTCTGGAACATCTGAATGATTGTGGATAGTGTTGAGCCAAGTGGGATCTGGAAGCACTATTAGTTGAGTAAGTGTTGAGCTGAGATGCTCTAGAACACTTAAACTCATATTGATTAGTTGATGTTGAGCTGGGAGCTCTAGAGCATCAGTAATCCATTGATTATTTACTTTAATATTAAAAAATGTTATTATTTTATTCTTTCTAACTGATTGGGACTGCCACTCAAAGAGGGACTGAGCATGCGAGAGTCTATACTGGTCAATAGCTGATAACCAAAGATCCAACTAGTTGTTAGGTGAGTAAAAGTCTAATTTTATTAAATAAATATTAAAATAAATTAAATTTCTAATTATTGTCAATTTATATGGCGAAGTGACTGTTGGGTTGTTTCAATGAGTTCATGCAAGTGGAACTTTTCAATGGGTTTATGAAAGTTGGTTGTATCAATGTTATCTGGTATATTCAATGGGGTTGGTCGTTTCAATGTTATGTAGTTTATGTAAACATGATGTTTCAAGTGTTAGTGGGTTTTTTCAATGAGTGGTTTCTGTAATTAGTATCTTAGTTTATTAAAATTAAATGGAAATAATGAGCAAGGATACTCTTTTTTCCTTTTCAGTAGAAAAAAACATAATTTTGATATTCATAAATGAATCAAAAAGTACAATACTGATCAAATATAGTCTTATCTTAATGACTCTCAAATACTAACGGGTTCATCAAAACAGTATACAGACTACCATCCCAATAGCATTTAGTCCAGTATTAGACATATCACATCTTGAAAATGCATATAACCGAAAACATCAGTCCTGTAACATCTACAAACAAAAAAAGTATGATGAACCCATATCAACTTTAGTATTTTCCAAAAATTCTTCCCAGCAGAGAAACCCTTCATCTCCTTCCAAAGAAAGCTTGGACAATTCATCAAGCATTTGATTATGTTCCCTATAGATATGTTCAAAAGTAATATATGTAAAAAGTTCCAAAAGTTCCTAAATCCGGTTGCACCAATATAATAATGAGACCACATTCAGTTTATAGTCTCCCTTTTCCCATTTTATAGTAACTCTTGAGTCACCAAAAATTGTAAGAGTAACTATACCAAATAAGGAAGCCATCCTACATAGACACCATAAAGCAAGCAACTCTACTTTCATGTTTGTTCTTGTGCCACAATGAAGTCTAAATGAAAACCTATGAGAATTATCAAAAAAAAGAACTGCACCTGCTGCACAATAGCCATCTTTTTCTGCACCATCAAAATATCCAACTGCATATATATTTTTTAATTATAATCTATTTATAGAGAATGCATTAACTTCGACAAGTATTGTGTTAGCTATGTAACATTGTTGAAGATGAATAGATAGTTCTTTTGATTTCTAATATGCTATCATTATGGTTATTGTATGCAACAATAAAAAAAATAGGAGTAATCTTTATTCTATGTTTTGGACTTTAGGGTGGGTTTTGGTCGAAATCGGGTAATTTTTTAGACAAAATTCAAATTTGGAAGTGTTTAAACTGTGTTTTTTAATCCATAAATAGATTCAACACCCTCGAAAATATCCTTGGCACCCAAATTATGCAATTTCCATAGCTAATATATATGATTCTAAGACTTTTAAAAGATTTACAACCAAACTCAAAACAAAATAAAATGGAAAATAGGCTAAGTTAAAAACCTACTAAAATATATAAACTACAGCTAAAAAATCTATACATAAATTATTCATTTTTAATAAAAAAAGCTATAGAGTATGTAGTTATTATATATTAAAAAAACATATTGTAATTTTTTTAACAATAAATAAATTTAGTTTTAATAATTTTTAAAATTTTATGTTATATTTGATTGATTGCAATTTTGTCATAAAGATTTAATTTAAAAAAACATACCTCTAAAGTATTTAAAGTATTGCCTCTCGGCTAGGAATTACTTTATTTAAACTATTTCCCAGGATATACTTTGTTTAGTAGTAAATTTGACAACTTCTTAAAGGAGTCTTTATAGCATATGACCCTTTGATGTTAGTGGTCTTTTTATTTATTCAATTGAAATTGAAATTGAATGTTATATTAATATTGAATTAGAGAGTAGAATATGTATTTATAATTATGTGGTTTCTATAATATATATAAAATGAATATTTACTATCATAGATCCATTTCAAAAGGGGATCTATCAAAGCATCGAAAAGGATCAAATTTCTCAAAGGTGTAAACCCCTTTTTAGACTGGAAATGTTGATTAAGTATGTAATGCAATGTTTATGGTTTTATTATTATTTTTTATAAATGACATGTGTCAGCGATAGGATGAGCACAAAAGTAGTTACACATCTCTCTCATGCTGGGTTGTAGAATGCACCTCTTCGACACAAAAATCATAATATTAAAAGATATAAAAATAATATAGTTTGAAAGGTTAGTTTAAGTAGTCATAACTGAGAAGTAAGATCTCCCCCTCTCTAGATGTGGGTTTACTTAGATTCAAAATATCACAATATTTATTTTAGGATATTTAAGAAATATTACCTCCAATTTTATTAAAAGAAAAGAACAAGTTTGTTAGAGAAGGTTTTGGACCATTAAAATATCAATAAATCTCAACATCTTAAATTAAACATGCATGTGTAAATCTCCATTATATTGATACAAGGGTTTATTTAGTAGACATCATTATGATAAGTGAGTTCATATTGAGGGATTTTGAAGCAATATATTGCATAGTATATAAGAGTCAAGGGGTATTTTTATTATATAAAAAACATAGAGATATAGGTATGTATCTAGGGGCTTGAATAGAGTATTGAGGGGTTTGAATAAGTACTCTATGTTTGAAGTGGATGTAAATTCAACTATATGTGTGAAGTCAGATTAGTGTTTGAATATGTATGATTTGCATATGAAGGTGGTGTGAATCCAATTGTGTTTGGAATCAAGGTGGCGTTTGAATAGGTATGATTTGTTAGTGAATGTGTTCTAAATTCCATTGACACAACTATGTATGAACTCAACATGTGTTCAAGTGTTTGTTCCCCATCCTGAAATATTTTCTCTCATTAAGTTTTCATATTTCACTATGGAAGGTTTCTAAAGTTGATGTGAATCCAACTATGTGTGAAGTTAGATTAGTGTTTGAATAAGTATGATATATGAGTAAAGGTGGTGTGAATCCAATTGCGTTTGGAGTCAGAGTGGTGTTTGAATATGTATGATGTGTCAATGAATGTAGTGTGAAATCCGTTGACATGACTATGTATGAACTCAACCTTTGTTCAGGGGGTGTTCTCGATCTTGAAATATTTTCTCTCACTAAGTTTTCATATTTGATTTCTAATTAGGCTTATAGGGATTATAAGAGTTGTGATGTGTCACCATATTAGGATATAAATAAAAAGGGGTATTAAAAATGTCATGGAAAATGAATACCTACGATACTGTGGGAAAATAGGGTTTTTTTAATTGAAAAGATGTATTGGGAGGGGTGTTCAACAAAAGGATTTTTGAAAGAATTCCTTAATAAAAAATGAAATTAGAGATATTCTTTAATATCCTATAAACACACTTGCTATGTCATAGGTTCACAAAGTGAACCCCCAAACATATTAATTTGAAAGATTGTTTTGATTTACAAATGTTTCTAAATATAAAGTAATTTATAAAAATCACTTTCTTGTGCACTTTTATTATTATTCCCACTTTATCAATCATATAAATAACAATCTACATCAATTGTTCTTGGATGATGCATGTATAACTTATGCATGCATTCATTATTGGCTATATATTCATTATGTGGTTTTTCATCATTTATCTTTGTAATATAAAAAGTTAAATAATCATATAAATAACAATCTACATCCATTGCTTGCTCATTTATCTTTGTAATATAAAAAGTTAAATAATCATATAAATAACAATCTACATCATTGCTCTTGATTGATACATGTATAACTTATGCATTCATTCATTATTGGCTATATATTCGTTGTAGTTTTTCCATAATTTATCTTTGTGATATAAGAAGTTCAGTTTTTTTAAACCTATAGATTTAGTTAGACATTTCAATTATTGTTGATCCTCATTACTCACTTACATTTTAAAAAATTAAGGCATAAATATTTATTAGATTTATCAAATTCAATTATTGTTGATCCACGTTACTCTAAGAGATTAAGGCATAAACATTTATTAGATTTATCCAAATTATTTGGATGACTTTTATCTTTGTATAAGAAGTTAAGTTTTTTTAAACACATTTAAGTTTTATATAGACTTATTGAGACATTTAAATTATTGTTTATCCACGTTACTCGCTTACATTTTAAGAGATTAGAGAATAAAGATTCATTAGATTTGCCCAAATTATTTGGATAACTTATAGGCATAAGTTTACTTGCGTTTCAATAATAATAAAAAGACCTTATGTCTTATCGCTTGGAAACAATCTAGGCAATTGATTAGTATGTAAATCTAATTTATTAATTTTTAATTAAGATCCTTGTTTTCTAAATGTAAAAATCATCTTTAAATCTATTAAATTTTCAAATACATTATTATTTTTTTATAATTCTAGATCTTCACTTTGTTCCACCAACTATTTTTAAAATACATTACTTTCATTTTACATATTTTGTACACATTCAAGAGCCAATAATAATTAAGAGATAAATGGATATTGAAGGTTAAAGTAATGTGTAAAAGGTTTGGCATGGTGTGATTGCTAATGCAAAAGATGACGACTAAAAAGAGTTGTCTAACAATTAGATGATTTTGACTTTTTAACACAGACTTATTGTTAAAAAATGGTTAGATCATCATAATTTGTCATCACTTGGAATCTATTTTTTATTGTAGAAATGGATTCAACATGCTCATATACCCTTGTGTTAGAGATAATGCTTTCACTAGTGAATCTAGATTTGGTTTGAGATTTGTTAGGGTTGTTGGAGATTGTTGAGATATTCTCTCAACCTATCTTTCCAAGATTAGAATAAGTTAGATTTGATAACACTTATATAAGTGTGTTGTATAATTTGGGTAACAACAATATACAAATATTGTTTTGTGTGAATTATCTGTGTAATGGATGCTCTCTCAAATTCTAGTCCTTGTGGGACCAAGATTATATAATCTTAGCACCTTATATTTGCGATTTGAAAAATTACGACTGGATGTTGGAGATATTTTTTGGAAATTGAGTTGAAAAAGAGACAAAATCGACTAAGGCCTAATATATTGAATGTTCAGAGGGGAGAACTAGATATTTAAGACTAGAGTAGGCTAAATGTTCTAAGTTTGGACCATCTTTTTTGCAATGTTTCTAGCCAAAACTATACTGAAATTCTTGGAATTGCATATATTTTATGTTGGAATTGAATAACCTAGTGCCAAGGGGTATTTGAGGGTATTGAATCTACTTTTGCAATAAAAATTGCAATTTAAACAATGAAAATCACCGGATTCTGGGAAAAATGATTGGAAAAATCAACCCTTGGGGTGTAGACCAGTTGACGATAATGTGCACTATTAAGGTATTCCTTCCGACTTCGTGGGTTCAAACCTCAAATAGCCTTTGCATCTATGTAGGGGCAGTGTGGATGTTCTTGGAGGTTATAATGACAACAAACTGGAATCAACACGTCTAGTTACCATTCCTCCATATACAAAACAAAAACCAACAAAATCGTCTTTAATGCCTTACCTGTTGAGGCAAAAATATGGTGTAAACCAAATGATCGACAATTTGCACCCATTTTTCGACCATTTTTCCAGCCAAAATCTAGTTGAAATTGTTAAAAGTACAATTTTAGGTTGTTGGAATTGCATAAAGTAGGTGCCCCAAAGGTAATCGATATCATTGAATCCATTTTTTGCAATCAAAATTGAAATTTGAACAATGTAAATTGTGATTTCAACAAAAATTTACGGTGAACACCAATAGGTCACAAGTTAAGTTCCATGAACAAGTAGTCTCATGAACAAATTATCTGTTACTTGTTCCCCATACTTAAGTTGTAAGTCTTTTTTAGTTATATGGGTTGTGTGTCACAACCTGATACTAGTTATCCATGCATCAACTACCATTTATTATATTTCTTTTTTAATTATTTATTTTGAATTTTGAACTATTATCATAAAATAAAATCAATCTAGACAATACGCTTGTGTCATACTCCTTCAATATAAGAAAAACATAGATTGTAGTCCACCCCAAATTCTAAAATATAAACACCTATAAGTATAATAGAAACAATAAAATTAATGACAACTGAAAAAATAATGCAACGTTACTATTTGACGTTACAAAGAATCATTTGCCCTTTCTTTTGGACTGCTCATTAAATTTTTTAAAATGCATCGTCCTGACTCGTGAATCCGCGACCACGCTACTGGTCTCCATGAAGATGGTTAAAGTAATGTGTAAAAGGTTTGTCATGGCGTCACGTCGTGATGGCCATATATATCTGAAATGAGTCGGATAAAAAATGTTTAGGAGATAAATATCTCTAGCTATTCTTCGGATATTAAGTGGCTATCTTCTCATAGCTCGCTGAAAATGCAGCTTTCACAAACCTTTTTTCAATAATATATCCACTTCTAAATTAAATTCTCTATAAATATGTATAAAAGAAATATCCAAAAATTCATTTATAAGCTCTCTAATATGAGAGGTGAATCACTTTCCATATGTTTATAAAGCATTGTTTCAATGTTTTGAGAACACTTGTTTTAATGTAACTTTAGTTTATTGAACTGCAACTTATGTTGTAATGTCATTTTATAACATTTAGTAGGATTGGGTTTTTGAAAAAAAGTGATGCACCTTTCAAACTTCGAAGATTAATTGGATTTGGGAATAAGTTTAATATTAACTTTTCTTCTACAATAATATATTATTTTTTTTATAAATAAATAAATAAAAAATCAACTATTATCATTTACAATAATATATCAAAATTTAAAAAAAAAATATAAGAGGAAATAAACTAGCCATTATCGTTTTCTTATCTCATTGTAAATAATTTTAGGTCAGTTGGTCAAATAAATTATATTTTCAACATTTATTTATGAAGTTTTCTAAAAATTTGACGATTTGGCTCGAATAGGGCTTTTCATTGGAATCCTACATTTTTTATTTTCCAAAATTTGAATTTAATTGTGTTTTAATGGCCATTTTGATGGCAGAAACAGATTCAACGCCATCAAAAACCCTTGGGGCACCCAAAATTTCATAGTTTGAGAGTTATAATCAGGATTTTTAAAAATATATGTCGGATTTTTTCAAAATCGTGCCAGAAATGTTTAAAATCGTAGAACTTTTAGACTACGTTTTTATTTATCATATTTCTTTGTTTTTTAATTACAAATATGATATATCATGGTTGACATTTTATTTCCATCTCCCAATCATAGTGGTGACTGTAACAATAATGACAATGAACTTTATATTTTCCATCAATGATGTACATAGTGAACACCTAAATACAATGGAAAATTATTAAATATAGTTAAATAAATTATATTTTTAACATTTATTCATCATATTTCTTTTTTTAATTAAAATATGATATATCATAGTTAACATTTTACTTCCATTTCCAAGTTTCCAAATAGTAATGAAGATTGTAACAATAACGATAATAAACTTGATATTATATTATCAACCAATTATCAACCAATGATGATGGACCTAGTGAACACCTAAATGCAATGGAAGAGAATGTTAATAAATTACTAGTAGAGGATGGGATAAATTCCATTGTCAATGACTTCTTTACTACCGATGGAGGAGCACATGCTTGAGGAGGAGGACGCTATACAATTCACGTTACACCTCTTATTGGGAAGGAGACTAAAACCTTAAAACATGACTCGAAGAAAAGTCATGTATCCATGAAGAGAAAATGGCTATGAATAAAAGAATATAATTTGTTAATTTAGGTTAAGTTTTAATTACCTAGTAATATATGCATGTTTCTCAAACAATTAGAAATTGAGAATAAAGTACATGTAATATACATTGTCTTATGTGTAATATATGCATGTTTCTCAAACAAATAGAAATTGAGAATAAAGTACACATGATATACATTGTTTTATGTCTAAATAAGTATGAAAAATACACTTAATTTAACATGAACAAGCCAAAGTTGCAAAGCAACTTATTCCTTGTCTAAGGGATAGATAAATAGTGCATTTTACAAAGAATATGCATCTCCCAATATGTATCCCTCTCTAAACTTGTTTCCTTCATTTCAATCTCTCTAACTTAATATAAAAGCAAAAGAGCTAGATACTAGTGATCGAAATAACTTATATAATATGAAAATGCCTATTTAAAAAAGCTATGAAACAAATTTTGAGAAGCCATCCAAATAAAAAATTATGGTAACTTTAAGCACCTGAAAATATGGTCCAAATTCCGTCAAATAAAATCCATAAAACGGAAACCACTCAACTAAACCATAGTACTAGGGTATATCAACCACAATTGCCCCAGAGAATAGCCAAAAAAAAGAGCAAAGACAAAAAATAATGCATCAATAAATAGATAACAGAATTTAATAATCTCAATATACCTGAGTCCCTTAACAGACAAAATACTCGAGCCGAGAGGGCATATGAGCCCCATACAAAAAGGAGAGGATAAAAAATGTTTAGGAGAGAAATATCTCCAGCTATTCTTCGGATATTAAGTGGTTATCCTCCCATAGCTCGCTAAAAATGCAACCTTCACGAACCAAGAGATTTTTTTTCAATAATATATCCACTTCCAAATTGAATTCTCTATAAACATGTGTGAAAGAAATTTCCCAAAATTCATTTATAAGCTTTCTAATACCATCCAACCAATTGAGCTTTTTTCAATAATATATCCACCTCCAAATTGAATTCTCTATAAACATGTGTGAAAAAATATCCAAAAATTCATTTATAAGTTCTCCCATACCATCCAACCATGCATATAGGTGAATCACTTTCCATATGTTTATAAAGCATCATTTCAATGATTTGAGAACACTTTTTTTAATGTAACTTTAGTTTATTGGACTGCAACTTATGTTGTAACGTCGTTTTATAGCATTTAGTAGGATTGGGATTTTGAAAAAATGTGATGAACCTTTCAAAATTATAAGATTAATTGGCTTTGGGATTAAGTTTAATAGTAAATTGTCTTTTACAATAATATATCAAAATTTAAAAAAATATTTAAAAAAAACAAACTAATTATTATTGTTTACAATAATATATCAAAATTAAAAAATATTTAAAAAAGGAAACAAACCAATCATTATCGGTTTCTTATCTCATTGTAAATAATTTTAGGTGAGTTGGTCAAATTTGATCACCCTCCTTTGTTCATAAATTATTTGATGTGGTCAAATCAATTTTATTTCAACATTTATTTATGGAGTTCTCTAAAAATTTAACGATTTGGTACGACGGGGGCTTTTCACCGAATCCGACATTTTTTATTTTGCAAAATATGAATTTAACTGTTTTAATGGCCATTTTGATGGCAGAAATGGATTCAACACCGTCAAAAACCCTTAGGGCACCCAAAATTTCATAGTTTGAGAGTTGTAACCAGGATTTTTAAAAAAATCAAAATCATGCCAAAAAATCAAGTTTTTCTGTTTAAAATCGTAGAACTTTTGAACTATGTGTTTATTTATCACATTTCTTTATTTTTTAATTACAAATATGATATATCATGGTTGAGATTTTACTTCCATCTCCAAGTGATAGTAGATATTGTAACAATAATGATAATGAATTTGATATTATATTGTCCACTGGACCTAGTGAACACCTAAATACAATGGAAAATAAATTATTGAATTTGGTTAAATAAATTATATTTTTAACATTTCTTCATCATATTTCTTTGTTTTTTAATTACAAATATGATATATCATGGTTGAAATTTTACTTCTATTTCCAAGTGATAGTGAAGATTGTAACAATAATGATAATGAACTTAATATTATATTGTCAACCAATAATGATGGACCTAGTGAACACCTAAATGCAATGGAAGAGAATGCTAATAAATTACTAGTAGAAATTGTATCGTCAATGACTTCTTTACTACCCCATGGAGGAGCACATGCTTGAGGAGGACGCTATGCAATTCATGTTACACCTCTTATTGAGGAGGAAACTAAAACCTTAAAACATGACTCGAAGAAAAGTCAAGTATCCATGAAGAGAAAAAATGGCTATGAATAAAAGCATATAATTTGTTAATTTAGGTTAACTTTTAATTACTTATACAGTAGTATATGCATGCTTTTCAAACAAATAGAAATTGATAATAAGGTATACCTGATATACATTGTCTTATGTCTAAATAAGTATGACAAACACACTCAATTTAACATACATTGTCTTATGTATAAATAAGTACATGACAAACACACTCAATTGAACATGCACAAGCCAAAATTGCAAAGCAACTTAGTCCCTTCCTAAGGGATAGATAGATGCATGGTGCATTTTACAAATAACAAGCATCTCCCAATATGCATCCCTCTAACTTGTTCCCTTCGTTTCAATCTCCCTAACTTAATATAAGAGCAAAATAGCTAGATAACAATAATCAAAATAACTTATATAATCTGAAATTGCCTATTTAAAAAAGCTACAAAACAAATTTGTGTAATCAATAGCCTAGTACGTCGTGCATGTAATTAATATGGTCAAGTAGAAAGTGAGCATGGAGTAACAAATGGTATGTTTCCTAATTTAATAGACTTTATTATGTTTAATTTATCAAGCTTTTTCAGCATAAAAAAGCAACTAATGATATTCAATTAGAATCAAATAGTACATAGATGTTCTAGTCTTTACAAGACTTTTCAGCAAAAGTACATATCGAATCTTATCCTTCTCACAAAAACTGACTTTTCAAAAAAAAAGGGAAATGTGCACTCTCAAACCTATGGATCCAAAAAATTAGACATCTGATAATTGTTCCTAAATAGTAACATCATTCAAAAAACCTCACTATTCCCATATCACATATATGAGAATCCAGAACTTCTTCCCATACTATGACCCCTTCCTCTCCTTCCAATGCTTGTTTTGACAATTTATCTGCCAAAGAGTTATGTTGTCCGTAGATGCGCTCAAATGAAATATTGTTGAAGCGTTGTATTTCTGTCTTGATCCTATTGCAAAAATGAAGAAGAGAAAAAAAATTTAAGTTGTATTCTCCACAAGCCCATTTTATGGTGACCCTTGAATCCCCAAAGGCTTTCAGGTTATCAAGCCCAAATATTTCTTCCGCTTTCAATACACACCAAAGAGCAAGAAGCTCAGCTTTCTTGTTTTTACCGGTTCCACAATTAAGCCTCAAAGTGAAATAGTGAGCTTGATTAATAAAGCTTGCTCCACCTGCTGCACAAAAACCATTTGTGGTCGCCCCGTCAAAGAAAGTAACTGGATAAGTAAATTGAGGATTGGAAGTTCCTACTTTATGAATCTTCAGAGTCTCCTGCTCAGAACAATAGTTCTTATATAAATTCAGAATCTGGATACTTGTTGAATCTGCAAAATCGGGGCCTTGTTTTCAAACACTGCCATATTTCTGATATGCCAAATTGACCAAGAAATAAATACTGGAAAAGTAGAATGAGCTCTACAATTCCTAAACCAATAAAGGGTACATATATCAAAGTTCTCATAACCCCAAATCTGCTCTATCTTCTTATTGAAACAGCACATGTTCCAAATATTCCTTGTAAATTCACACTCCACAAGAAGATGATTAGTAGAATCAGAATTACTTTTACATAAAGAGCAGAAACTAGGTCCATGCCAACCCTTCTTCATGAGATTATCCCAAGTTTTTAATTTACCTTGTAATGCAAACCACATGAAACACTTGAATTTCAAAGGAATTCTCCACTGCCATAGACGTTTATACCGCCAATGTTGTGGGAAATAACATATGTCCTTTATTATTGTGTTATATGCATATTTTGTCGCCACCATCCATGTGGAAGAATTGTTGATCCAGATAAAGGTATCCCTCTCATGGGAAAGTCTGCATCCAGTAGAGTTTAAGGATCTAACATAGCAATCCCATTCATAAGTTGGCCATCCAGTGAAACTAAGATCTTTTGCGCTCAACCAGTACAAAATATGAACCAGTTTAGCTTTAGTTTTCTTTATTTTATCAAGTGTAAAAAGTTCATTTTCCTGCAATTAATTAAGACTATCCTCAGACAACTTGTAATTTTCCCCTAGCCCCAGAATTGGATCAATACCGACCAATATTTCCTTACCAGTTACAACACGCCAGAAGAGGTCTTTGGCCATCCAATTATAAATTTTGAGAAAACCTACCCATATAGGAGAAGTGCCCCTAATCCTTTTCTTAGGATTTCTGAGCCAATTGATTATATCCTCCTTGATATATTTCATTGATAGCACTCTAGACCATATGGTAGTGACAAAAATACCTCTCCAAATAATATTTAGTCTCAGAGCCATACTGTAAGTAGAAATATTTTTTATTCCCCAACCGCCACAAATTTCAGGTATAGAAATCTTTTCCCATCTAGCCATGACCATATTATTGCGTTCCATTCCTCCCGTCCAAAGGAAATTGAAGAAAATATTTCTTAATGAGTTGATGATAAAACAAGGAACTTGAGATAGGGACAACCAGTATACAGGTATCCCTGTTAATACCGCTTTGACAAGAGTGAGTCTTCCTCCAATATATAATAGTCTATAAGTCCACTGGTTGATTATGTTTTCCACCCTTTTCAAAATCCATGTCCAATCTTTAATCATATAACCATTAGGATTTAGATAGTAGCCTAAGTATTTGAAACCTTCCTTCAGCCTACAGAAATTATAATGCAACATCCCCTTAATATCATCAAGATTTGAGTCCTCAACTTTATGATGATAGAAACTGGATTTAGAGGAGCTTACCAGCATACCTGAGGCATCACATTTTTTTTTAATAATTTCCTTATATTTTTCCCATTCATCAAGTGAGTCTGACCCTGCTAGTAATAAAGCGTCTACAAATAGAAGATGTGAGAGATATAAATCAACAGAAAATTTAATGCCCTTAATTTTACCTTCAGCTTTTGAATTATTTATCAGTCTATTGAATCCTTCAATGATAAGCAAAAATAAAAGTGGGGACAGAGGGCATCCCTATCTTATGCCTGTGGTGCATTTGAAGAAGCCTAATGGGGCTCCATTAATCAAAATTTCTATATTTTTGGGGGTCATGCAAGCCATAATCCACTTTAATACTAATGGTGGGATTCCAATCTGAATCAAAATGATTGTTAGGAAAACCCAGTCGAATCTATCATAAGCTTTCTCCATATCCATCTTTAGCAAGAATGCCTTCTTCTTCCTTTTCTTAATTGTATGAATAATCTCCTAAGATATACCAATAGCATCAAGGATTTGATGATGCTGGAGGAAGTCGAATTGTCAAGAAGAAATAAATTTTGAAAGAGCAGGATTCAGTCGAGCTGTAATAATCTTTGAAATTAACTTGTATGCCAAATTACAAAAGGAAATTGGCCTAAAATCCCCAAAATCTTTAGGCTTGCTGGATTTAGGGATCAAGGATAGAAAGGTAGAGTTTAAAGCCCCGGAAATAACACCTTTATTTATGGTGAATACCACCATATTTAGAATATCATTACCCATGATGTCAAAAAAGTGTAAGAACATCTCAACAGTCCAGCCATCAGGCCCAGTACTTTTCTCCTTTGCAAAAAGTTTCAAATTTTCTTCAAACTCCTCCAATGTGACCTCTTTGCCTAGTTCTAAATATTCTTGTTCATTGAATAAATTGGGAAATAACCTGGCCAATTTCAGTTGAGCATTAATATCGCGCATACCCGAATACGAATATATGTTTCCAAAGAAATATTTAGTTGATGACTAGAGATTTTCCAGAACGGATATTGAGTTTCTCATCTCATCATTGAAATCCCATATACCATTATTATTTATCCTGTATGAAGCATAAGAGTGAAAAAAATGTGTATTCTTATCTCCCAACTCAATCCATAGAGCTATACTTTTGAGCCTCCAATCCATCTCCTCTTGCTTCAAAAGATCTTCCTTTTTCTGCTCTAGAAGTTTTAACTTGGAAAAATCATCAGTTTTCATATTCTGTTCAAAATTTCTCAAATGTAAACCCTAAATCTGCACCTCCAACTCCAACTCCTTATACTCCTAAATATCTAATTCATTTTGAGCTTTGATCCATTTGGTGACCACCTCTTTTAGATTCTTAAGCTTGATAACTAAGGAGTCCCTAGGATTCAATTCACCATCAAACTCATTGTTAAGCCAAAATTCTCAGATAATGGAACAAAAAGCCTCATTCTTTAACCAAGAACAATTGAATTTGAACTGATATTTCAAAGGATTTTTGTTATCATCAAACTGCAAAAAGACATGCCAATGGTATGAAACTTTAGCATCCCCCACCCATGTTCTATGTTGTTGGAAAGACTGCATAAAGGGAGCTTTAACCAGGAATTTTTCTAATCTTTTATGCATTCCATCTCCACCAAGTCTTCCATTTGTCCAAGTAGGAGAGAGGACACATGGAAAAACATCGACAAGGTCATAAGATTCCAGCAATTCAGAGAAATATACTCCCAAATCATCCATTCTAGCCAAGGGTCCCCATAACTCCGAAGCATACCTTGTAAAATTTAGATCACCTGCAATAATTAAGTTGTCTAGACTCAATAAACCAGAAGAATTAAGAGAATCCTAGAAAGAAAACCTCTCCTTATAGGGTCCATAACAGTTCATAATAGTCATATTCATATTATGCACCCTACTCCAACCATCCAGTAAAATTCCCCACTTTGTCTTATAAGCTCGAAAACAAAAAGAACGAGGATTCCATCCCACTAGAAGACCTCCAAATAACCCAGAATCACTTACCGCCGATAATTCCCAACCAAAAAAAATGCTAGCAATTTTCTGTACAGCTCTAAAATCCTCACATGGTTTCCTGCAGAAAAATAAGATCCAAGCTAGTAGAGAGAAACAGTTTGGTTAAGGCCCTAACCATGGCAACATTCTCCAAACCCCTAACATTTAAGGATAACATAGTCATTAATCAAACATCAGTGAGGGATTCAATGCTCTAAGTGCCCGAGTAGAACTAGAATTACAATTTTCCTTATCTGAATCATCAATTCTAATAGAGATGGGTTTATAACTATGTGCTTCAACCTCCACAGATGATTGCTTCAATTTCTTCTTGTTTTTCTGAATGGTTACATTTTAGAAACATAAATTCTGTATAGGTTTCCATTTCACATTAGGGTTCGAAGAAGGGTTCTTAGAGAACATAGTCATTGGCGTGAAACAATATTCCGAATAAGTAGGTTTATAGCCACAATCAATAAGCACGTCCCGTTCTTCAAAAGTGAAAACCCTAGCTTCATCAACAAGAGGGGAAACCCTACAACCCAATGTGTTTTCATCTATCTCCCCATGTTTCTCAGAAAATGGTTGCTTCACCGAGTTAATCGGAGAGGGAATATCAAGTGTATGACTGTGTGAATTATCCACAGAAGCCGCTTAAGTCGAACCCCCCAGAGGAGATGACGCCGCTAAAGGAAGAACCCCCAAATTCAAAGTAATTTCCCCATTAGGAATGCGTTTATCTAGGTTTTTCTCCGTATCTAAGTAAAAATCCAATTCTGCTCTAGAAATATCTTTATATGGAGTAGAAGCAGAGGGCGAAAACTTACTCGCAAACAGACGCTGAGGAGTGACTTGTCTGGATCGAGACCTAACAAAACCGGGAGAAGCCGAATCATCCTCCCAAGATATAATATCTTCCCTCCAAGCTCTCTGATTAACGGGGCATTTTGACTGAATATGACCTGTATTTCGGCAAATGAAGCATATAAATAGTAATTTGAAATAGTACATCCGATGTTGAAAGGAACGAGAACCCAAAAATACCTCCACTTCCATTGGTAATCCCAATCTCATATCAAACGCAACCATCACCCTGGAAATACGTCTATCTACTCCGAACAGAGAATTTCTATCCAATTGGATAAATTTACCTACAGAGTTTTCCAGGACAATAAGAATGTTTTATGTCCACAGTTCGATGGGGAGGCCAGGAACGAGCATCCAAATGTGTCTACGAACCTGCTTCTCACGCAGCGTATCGAAAGAAATATGCCATCTTTTTAAAACTAAGGAACCCTCCTTGAAGAGCCATATTCTATCCAGAATGTCACCTAACCGCTCAAAATCAGGGAAGATAAAGAGGATCCACATGTTCATAAGTAAATTGAATCTTGGAGCGATACCTACCAATGGAGTCCAAAATTTATCGACCCACTCTAGTATATCATTCCTGCTTCCTGATGTAAATTCTAATCTTCCCACCAAAGCCCTACTCGCAAGCATTTCAACCCTGTCAAGATTCATATGGGTGTTAATGATGAACTTATCCAACCCCTCTCTTTCCTTAATAGATTTTGCGTTTCTCTGGTATCGGCCCTTCACACCATGCAAACGAGGCTTCTGGCCCAAATCCCCCTCCTCATTCTAACTTCTTGCCCCTATGCTCGAACAAACAGAACCCACATGGTTTTGCAAATGCATAACACCATCCTTTGAATGCTCCAGCGATAAATCAATGGGAAAGGCCATCCCACGTGTTGTCCAAACAATGAAGTACCAATGTTGACACCGATGGCAAACCGAAAAAACCCTAGCTCTAACAAAAAAATGTCACTTGTCCAAAGGAGTAACCGGGATACAGAAAAATTTCACCACCTCCAAAAAGGAGACCAACTCCTAAAGTAAAAAATCAAAACAAGAAAATCCCCCACCAAAAAAACTATAAAAGGAAATAAATATGAAAACCATACAAGGAAAACTGAAAACCCTAGGACAGGTGAGATTTAGATTGGCACAGTAAGAAAAAAATTCCCACTTTTTTTATCCTTGGTTGGTACTGGGTTGATTCAGTGAATCAACATGACTCCAAGTTTTGTTGAAGCCCATCAACGATCTTCCTGCCAGTATTTCCAGTTGATTCCCATGAAAAACCCTCGCCTCCTTCGAAAATCCATCTCCCCCCAAACCTCTAAATAAACATTATCTAATATCTTAGTATGGTACTACTTTAAAAATGCCTGGTAATTACACTGCCTTGAGTTATTAAATGGTAAACTAGTGATGCTCCATATATTCTCTTTAAGCTTCCAAGGCTCAGATTAAAGGTATGAGTATATAGTAGTGATAAATTTGTAGTACTTAATTATCTTTAATCAAATTTATTGCCTTTATAATTGTATCATTTATTATAGTTAAGTCCTTGATTTTATAGCCTTAATAGATCAAATATAGAGTTAAATAGTCTCACAATGGAGCAAGGTTATCAACGCATCAAGGTATTGCTGATGCACACCAAAACGTTCTAGGACATGGATCAAGACTATTGTAACTTCTCTCCGAGCTTAGTTTTGCATGCACCACACTATTCTGAATGGAAAATAGCAGTAGTATGAAGATACATGCATTTTAACATTTGTATGATTTGTAAATATAGAATCTAATCGATGGAGATATAGATAATGTGCCAGGAAAAAGTGGGAATATATAAAAAAAATCATGTCAAAATGTTTCTTGCATTTCCTATCTGGAATTTAATTATAGGAAAAAAATTGTTTTGAAGAGCATAAATCCCAATCTAAATTTGCATGACTCTTGTTAGTTGAATACCAAACAAAATTTTATTATTTCCAAAAAAGGATTCCCACATAATATATGAGAAAGGACAAGGAAAAACCAGAAAATACAAATCAAGGAAGTGAGACAAAGTGTTGATTCTTCTTTGTGTAATACGAGACAAAATTTTATTATTTCCAAGAAAAACAATTTCCCATCGATAACTCTCTGGCATGAGGAGATGGATAATGGCCATGCATCCCACATCATCCCTTGCATTCATATCTGCCAAAAACGTTAGTGAAACTTGTGCTATGAATTTATGAATTAGCAGTGTACCATTTTCATGTTGCATCCACATGCCAGTTGTCATAAATAACTTTCCAAGTGCTTCCTAGCACCAGCAACAAAGGGACTGTATTCAAATTCTTTCCAAGTGCTTCCTAGCACCAGACAACGAAAGGAGCATAACCATTGAATATGTGTGAGATCATTCTTGAGGTTTCATAATTGACTGACATGCCATGGGATTAGCCTCAAGATCGACTCACCACACCCCTAAGAAAACCGTTTCAATGTGCCTCCCCACCTGAGAGAAAGAGATTTGTTTTCCATGTATTAGAAGCTATCCATAGTTTTCTTCCTTTCACATTTGAGGTGAGCCAACATGTTGTTCTTATTTATTGTTCGCTATTAACTCTCTATTTTCAATGGGAGTCTTGAGATATGTAGATTTTGTTTGGAAGTCAAAATAATTCTTTTGATTTTGTGTTGTATAAAATGAATGTTTTTCCTTCCTGCAGCTTGCTTTGCAAATAAAATTTTAGCTTCAAGTGCTCATGAAATCTTATGCCATTAGTAGCAGAACTATGTAAACAGACAAAGATATAGTTGAGATATGGGAGAGAATGCATAGACCCATTCTTTCATGAGCACATAGAGCCTCCTAAGGAGCTAAAATGTGCATTGGATGAAGTGCTCACCACTAAGTATTACAAGATCAAAATATGAAGTTGTTTTTCTAAGTTATTTCACTACTATTATCAACTATATATCTCTTTTGTTTGGTACTTTCATTCTTGTCTTGAATATGGTACATGGCACATGCATACTGTGGTTTGTGGGTATGCAATTCTCATCTTAGAATTATTGGCTTGCTATGTAAATATTGTAAATATGTTGTGTTTGATTCAAAGCATGGAAATCAAGGCCAAGGCCCCGCTAGTGAATGATCGGCTTATGAAGGAAAGTATTTTATATATTGTGGGCATGTGCCAGTTGTCCATGGAAAAATGTAACATCATGTAAATATTTATAATACCAATAAAATGTCTAAGAGTTGGCTATGGAGGAAACAAAAATGAGGGGGTTGTGTTTATCCACTAGGGAGAGCTGAGGAGAGTGTGGGGATCAATCCTTTGTTTCCAAGTGTCAAATTGAAAACCCCTTGTGCTATAAATGGTAAGCAAATACCTAAGTGGACTTCCATGCTGAAATTTATTTATGATGTTAGAAGACAGTTGAGAAATCAACTCATGAATTTAATGGAGTATGGGCATAACCCATAAAATTAATTCGTATGGCTACGTATGGGGTTAGTTTTTGGTGCCCAGAAGTCAATATTCCTCATGGGAATTCATTTCCTTCCATTCCCATTCCATTGTTTGGAAACCAGAGACCAATTCTTAGTAAGTTGTGCATTCCCAGCAAGCAAAATTGCAGAAATCGCAACCTGAGAAGAACCACGTTTTAAAGTATCAAAAATTCCCAGAAATGTGTGTTAGTCATGAAATCGAGTGGGGGATCCATAAACCCGAACCCTGGGGAAAATTTGAGAGTTCCAGAAGCCCAAAAATGTATGGGAGAACCCATATTTGGAAGCTTGTAAGTTGAATTTCGTGGCTATAAATTATTGTGGCCAAAAAGCAAAGAATCCAAAAGAGAATTGAGTCCTGAGAGGGATCAAAGGTTGGAATGGCTTGATAAATACAATGTAGGAAAATATCTCTGAAGGTTTAGTAGCTTGGACCTTTCTATGCCCACCCTGAATAGCACTGGAGGGAAGGGGCACCTAAGGAAATGTGTAGCAGAGAAGGGGACCTTCCTTGTGTTGGGTGTGGTAGGTATTGTAGATGAAAAGGCTGGCTGAGACCACTTGAGATACATATAGCTTTGTGGTTGAGCTCACTGGATTAGCATTCACATTCATCGCCTCTTTGCATGCTTGATAAACCCAGCTATGTGCTAGATTAGCATGAGAATATGTTATTATGGTTGTGAGTGAGCCTATGTAGTTATTCCCTAGTGGATACATAGCCTAGCTTGGGGGTGGCCTCTCAGTAGAGAGATAAAGTGTTGGACATAGTGCCTATGGCTGGGTGGAACATTTATCTTCCATAGCCAGTTGCTTGGATGAATTCAATTAAAAGATAAGTGTTTATTGTTAATTTACTGATGTGTTAACTATGTTTTATTTTTATTGTTGGTATATGCATGGTGTGTGTGTGTGGAATGAATTTATCTTCCACTGTGTATTTTAATTATGCATCTGCACACGCATTTAAATGTTTATAAATTCGGTAACACATTCATGGGGCGAAATTTAGAACCCCTGTAAGTCGTTCATGTCCCCATCGTTGGTCGTATTGATGGGTGGGGACGTGACAATTCCTTTACTTCTAGTATCACTGCTATTACACGTGATTTTGCACCTAGTGTTAGCGTTGTCTCATCTACTATGGACCCAACTAGTAAACCCCTACCTATACTCATATGCCTCCTTCAAATGATGTTTATACGAGTCCCAGGAAGTTGGGCATAGTCGTCAAGAGCATTGGGGAGTTACCAATTTCTTTACAGATGGACCATGAACTACTCCAATTGAAGGGATTAAAATTGCATGGTAATTACTAATCCATCACCAATTTTGATTTTATACAACGAACAATAACTTTATGTTGATCTTATCTAATTAATCATAATATATGATTGTGTTGATGTATATGTAACTTCGGAATGTATTTCACATATATGTATATTGTATTCCTATAGATATGTTATTATTCCTCTATACGGAAGTGTCTTCATTTATATTGTAAGTGTCGTAACTTATACTTGATGGGTTATTAGACCACCTTGTTGGGGTCGGCCCTGTATAAGTCATGTGGGTCGAAGGGTTATTAGACCACCCTATTGGGGGTCAGCCATGTGGGTCAAAGGGTGATTAGACCACCAAGTTTGGGGTCGGCCCGGATTAAGTTAACCATGGGTTAAGCTAGACATGTAGGCCCCATTAGTTTATTGGGCAGGACAGAACAAGTATAAATAGAGATCGGGAGATCTCTATTTGATCATTCATTCACACACTTCTCTCATTCGGAAAGTGGCACACTTGTGAGGAGGAGGTTCTGCTGATAGGAGAAGACTATCTCTTGTATTCTGGTTGTATCATTGCTCTATCTATCTCTGAGGAAGTTATTGGGGTTTTTCACCTTTATGGTTTTCCCCAAGTAAACTCTGTGTCTCTTGTGTGCTTGCATTATTGTGTCCATGATTGATATGATGTAGATTTGTTGTACATGTTGTTCTCTCAGTTAATATCCTAGATCATATTGAAGTAAATTCTAAAAATTTAACATGGTATCAGAGCTAGCCTGAAGTAAGGCATGATATGGCATGTATGACACTTGTTGCACTTACGATGCTAGGGCTTGATATAGAAAAAACTAGTCATCGTAGAAATTTCTCTATAAATACATTTTGGTGAATTTTTCGGATGTGAAACTTTTACAGATCGAATATCAGACCCCCATGTACCTTGTGTCCAAAGGAAAACTTCTAATTCGTTGTACTTTGTGATTTATGATCTGTACAATATAGGGTTTCTGCCTCTTCCAGATCTCAGTCATAAACAGGTGACCTTGGAAAAAAGGTCATAACTTGGGATAGGAAGCTCCAAATGAAATTTCGTAAATAGTGACAGGTAGCACACAGACTGTACTATCTCAGGAAACTTTTTTAGAGGCCGAAGTTGAACCAGTGACATGTGGCACGCCGTACAAGTTTGCTCTCCTGTTTTATCCCATAAACAGGTCATGTTGCGACACTTGGCATAACTCTCTCTCAGAGAATCCAATTGAGGTTATACTTGTCGGCATGGAAAGATGACAGGTCGAGATATCTTAGGAAAAAAATTTAGACCCTGTGGATCGAAAAGTTCAGAGTTACACCAGAAACAATCAGGTACATATTTCTGTCATAACATAATTATTTTTTAGCACCTTCATTCATGGCTTCCGGAATTTAGGGTTTCAGATAAAGTTGGAATTTTTGTAATCAGAGACTACGGCTGAATGCCACTCATCAAAATAGAAATTTAGAGACCAAGTTCAGAATTTTTGTTTGGGAAGAAGACCGGGCTTGATCAGACCCTAGTTTGGGACTTTGATTGGAAAAGTGGAAAATTGGGGCTTCTACAAAAATGGGAATTTTTTGAAATCTATGACCACGACTGGAAGCTCCTCAGAAAAATAGAAGCTTAGAGCTTTGGATCAAACCTTTTGATTGGGAAGAAGAGTGGGATTCATCAAACCCTAGTTCGGGGTCACGTCTAGTGAATCCGAAAATTTCAAAGGCAAAATTGAGGAGTGAAACTTTGCAGTTTTCAAATTCTGAATATACCAGCTTGATCAGCTCATCAAGGTGCATATTTCTATCCTTCCGGAAGTTTTAAATTCAAAGTTTGAATTTTTGGGGTTTCTCTGACAAACCCTAATCCAGCTCCAGGTCCAGTTCTTGCAAATCAAGTGGATTGGGTTAATCCTAGAAGAAGATGGATTGGTCACCTGGATAAATGAAGAAGTTCCTGTCTCAAAGGGAGATGAGGCTAAGGCCTTCCATAAGAAGATTACAAGCAATCTTGACAGGTATGGCTTACAGGTATGTTTCGAATTATGTTAATGGTTAAGTTTATGATATGTTTGTCTTCGTATCATTACAGTACAATCTTGATTAATTACTAGACTTGTCGTATCACCTTAATAGAAGATTTTCGTTGATTAAGGTTTTGACACTTATGATTGTACTAATGCATTGTGATGTTGTATGAGGTTTAAGTTGTTCGCTAACACAAAAGGTACACCAAGAAAGTCAAATCATGTTCTACTTCAAGACCATATGATCATGGTGACATGAAGACAAAGATTCATTCATTGTCATGGATCACATAGAAGATCTACTTTCGAGGTATGTATAACTTGGTTCTACAATGGTTAACTTATGAGACATGCAGGTTACTAGCTCAAGTCACTGAAGAGAACCAGAAGACATTATGCGGGTATGTTAGACATAACTAGCTAGCATGCTCATACAGGTATGTTTTTCCTATATCAAGCTTGAATCCTACCTTGTGTTAGGATCTTATACTGTTGTGTTGTTGATAATGATTATTCATGAAGTCATAGGTTTGAATAGTCATGGTTGTATGCATATTATGTTTCTTACCATAATTGATGATATGACTAACCAGAAGAATCATGAAGGTATAGGTTTGAGTAATCATGGGTTTATGCATTGATGATTTAACTAATCAGAAGAGTCATATGATCAAATAAGAATATGCATGAGTAAAAGAAGACTTCCCTGAAACCTTGAATACTAATGTTTATTATCTGTGAATGATCATGACTATACATGTTTAAGATTATTGTTTTTTGATAGTATTAAGATTATACTAATAAATGTGTGATTATGTATGAGACCTCAAGGATAACACAATGATGATACTAATAAGCATGCATAGTGGTTAAGGATGGATATAAGTTCAAGTACAGGTAATCCAGGAAGCAAAGATCAAGAGGGAGCACACTCCAGTTGTTCCTGCAAGAAAGCAAAGGAGCACACTTCAGTAGTTTCTGCAAGGATGCAGATATTCAGAGGGAGTTGACCACTTCTCACAATCCACATCAGAATGGAGTTGCAAATATTCAGAGGGAGTCCACCCAGCAACCAAACAAAGATAAGTATTTGAATTCTCATTTCTTACATAATGTTATTCAATGATGTATATGCTTATGTTCCTAGAATTAGGTTGTGTGTTATGCATATTAGAATAGTTGCATTGATGAACAGTATACTACTAATATACATGGGTAAGTGGCCTATGGCACTGTACAACATTCCATTGCTACTTATCTAGAATGAAACCTATTTGCTGACATGTTAGGAGTTGTGCACGCTCTTAACAATGTTCTGGTAGAGATTGGAAGGCATCTAGAAAGTTACGGAATATGGATAAATGTTGTATTGAAGCATTGGCGAAGATAATTGCATGACTGTATGACATATTTCTTTATGTGTAAGAATTTGTTCTGAAAAATATGAGATGTTTTCTAATCATGCAATTTAACTTGTTGTGTAGGAAAGATCGTATACCATCACCTACAAAGGAAGGACTACAACATTTGTTCAGCAACAAAGTTATCTATTAAAAATATTGAAGATATTGAAGTTCCCAGGATCTTGGAAGAATGCCATGATCGAGGAGTCCAGTCGATCATGAAGATGTTTGGGATACAATCCCAAGACCCGAAGGGGAGTCTGCAGTGACTTCCAAGAGAATCTACAAGATCAAGCATGTTGCAGGTGGTAGCATAGAGACTTTTGCTCCTGTAGCCAGATACACTTCCATTAGATCAGTACTTGCTCTGGCTATAATGATGAAGTGGAAGATACACCAGATGGATTTCAAGACAGCCTTCTTGAATGGTGTAGTTGAAGAAGAAGTGTATGTGGAGCAGCCACTTGGTTCTGAGACACATGACAGGGATTCATATATGTGCAGAACTTGGTATGGTAGGATAGACAACTTTCTATCCAGTTTGGGCTTTACCAAAAGTGAAGCGGATTCCAACCTTTACTACAAGGTTGAGGAAAGCAATCCAGTGATACTACTTTTGTATATGGATGACCTGTTTATTATAGGTGAAGATAGATTGATTGCTGACACGTAGCGGAAGCTTGCTTCCAAGTTCGAGATGAAGAACTTGGGGATGATGCACTATTTGTTTTTTGGCATGAAGGTGTGGTAGAGTGCAGATGGAATCTTCCTTGGAAAAGGGAAGTATGCAGTAGAGATCCTGAAGAGGTTCGGGATGATGGATTGCAAGGCCATGACCACACCTATGGCATCGAACCTGAAGCTTCTGTGTGATGCTTCATCTGAGCCGATTGATGTCACTATGTATCATCATATGATTGGGTCCTTGATGTACCTGATGAACACGAGACCAGATATTTGCTTTGCGTTGAAAACATTGAGCCAGTTCCTAACAGATCCGAGGAGTGTTCACCTGGTTGTTGTAAAGCATATTATGAGGTACCTGAAGGGTACGGTTGATTATGGGCTCAAGTATGATGCGAATCAAAAGTTTAACCTGCAGGGTTATGTTGATTCAGATTGAGCAGGCAGTGCTACAGATAGGAAGAGCGCTTCTAGGAGCTGCTTCAGTATCGGATCAGGTTTGATCTCTTGGTTTAGTAGGAATCAGTCCTGCGTAGCACTAAGTACAACCGAAGCAGAGTATGTTGCAGCTTGTTCGGCTAGTTGTGAGGCAGTATGGCTTCAGAAGCTACTGTCTGAGTTATTTGATCTACCGCTGGAGGCTACTAGTATCTTTTTGTGACAACCAGAGTTGTGTGAAGTTGTCTGAGAACCTAGTGTTTCATGACAGGTCGAAACACATAGAGATAAAATATCACTATATCAGGGATATGGTGTAGAGAGGAGCAGTGAAGCTCATGTATGTTGTGACGGATGAGCAGATTGCAGATGAGTTGACGAAGCCACTATCCAGAGTGAAGTTCGAGTACTTCAGAGAGAGGCTTGGTGTCCTTCAGATCGATGACACTTCGAGGGAGAAGTGATGGAGACATTTGCTGAAGCCATTCCAAGCATGTTGAAAGGAGGATCCTTCACATGGATGTGGATGTAAGTGCTGGATAAATGAACATCAGGATGATGTTCTAGTTTCTACTCGGTATGATAGGTTGGATCATTTACATTTTTATGTATGTATGCATCATGTTGGATGTTGGATATGATCAGTTGGATCATTTATATGTATTTGTATATGCATCATGTTGGATGCTTGGACCATGTATCTGTATATGTATCAGGTGGATACATTGTATGATCAGGTGGATCATGTATGATGATATGTATCAGGTAGATACTTGGTATGCATCAGGTGGATTCATTGTATGATCAGGATGATCATGGATTGTGAGCTTCAGGATGTTGCTCCAGATGACATGCATTAGGATGATGCAGTGATGATGATCAAGATGATCATGTGTACATCAGGATGATGTATTGTGAGTATCAGGTTGATACTTTGTGGCCGTGGAACAGGTTGTGTAGATAAGCATATAATTTGGCCCTAGGAGGTTTGCAGATAGTCTTGCAAGGTTTTTCATATGGCATGTAATGTGGCCCTGGGATATCTGGCAAATGCTCTTTCGAGGTTTTGCTTTGGAAGGACATATAATTTGGCCCTGGGAAATCAGCAGATAGTCTTGCAAGGTTTTTCCTATGGCATATAATTTGGCCCTGGGATATCTGGTAGATGCTCTTTCGAGGTTTTGTCCTATGGCATATAATTCGGCCCTGGGAGATCCGATAGGTTGAGCTGTGTGCTCGTAATAAGTCTTGGGATGCTCTTGCAAGGTTTTTCCATGACCACATGTAATATGGCCCTGGTAGATCCGATAGGTTGGGCTGTGTGCGCATAATAAGTCTTGGGATGCTCTTGCAAGGTTTTGTGGTAGGTGTCACATGTAATAAGTCTTGGAGATCTGGACAGGATGAAAAAGGCCTCAGATGCTCTTTAGGGTTCTTGCTAGTCAAGAAACTCTTTTAAGTTTTTGTGACAATCACATATAATATGTCCCCGGGAGATCCGACAGGTAGAGTTGTGTGCTCGTAACAGCCTAGATGCTCTTGCAAGGTTTTGTGACGCACGTAATAAGTCCTGAGAATTCCACAATATGGCCAATGATGATGAAGACCTGCAGATGGTGAGCCTACATCCAGTATGAAAAAGGACTGGCTCTGTAGAACTTCCTATGACGAGTAGATTCATAGATTGATTGAGATAGCAGCAGCAGTGACGATGATGATGATTCGATGACGATGATCTAGAGAATAAGACTTGTGATAGATGATTTGTGTCGAGAAATACCTTCCTAGTTAAGAGGGAGTGTTGATGTATATGTAACTTCGGAATGTATTTCACATACATGTATATTGTATTCCTATAGAGATGTTATTATTCCTCTATACGGAAGTGTCGTCATTTATATTGTAAGTGTCGTAACTTATACTTGATGGGTTATTAGACCACCTTGTTGGGGTCATCCCTGTATAAGTCATGTGGGTCGAAGGGTTATTAGACCACCCTATTGGGGGTCGGCCATGTGGGTCAAAGGGTTATTAGACCACCAAGTGTGGGGTCGGCCCGGATTAAGTTAACCATGGGTTAAGCTAGACATGTAGGCCCCATTAGTTTATTGGGCAGGACAGAACAAGTATAAATAGAGATCGGGAGATCTCTATTTGATCATTCATTCACACACTTCTCTCATTCGGAAAGTGGTGCACTTGTGAGGAGGAGGCTCTACTAATAGGAGAAGACTATCTCTTGTATTCTGGTTGTATCATTGCTCTATCTATCTCTGAGGAAGTTATTGGGGTTTTTCACCTTTATGGTTTTCCCCAAGTAAACTCTGTGTCTCTTGTGTGCTTGCATTATTATGTCCAATGATTGATATGCTGTAGATTTGTTGTACAAGTTGTTCTCTCAGTTAAGATCCTAGATCATATTGAAGTAAATTCTGAAAATTTAACAGATTGCAATGCAAGGGAATAACTTATTCTATCAAGCATTGCAAGGACAATTATTTTCTCTTTTTGCACCAACATTTAGAACAAGTTATAAATACCAAACAAAAACTTGAAAAAAGAGTTGATGAAACAAATGACCACATTATTTTTCCATGAATTCAACCAAAATTTGGTTGAAACCATGGCATGGAAGTACATGAAATCAACATGGGACAATTAATACACTAGTTTCAATCACTACCCCAATTAAGAGGATCATGGACTAATTCCCATACATGAGTCATGGGATTCACTAATCGAGGATTCTCATGAGAAGAATACAAAAAAAGAAGGATCCTTTCAACTAAGAGTTGTAGATTCACAAAAATAGATATAATAATATAACATAGAATGAAATTATAACTATGCATTTGACCAAACTGATTAAATCACATTAACATGCACTTCACAGTTTTCCCAGGATCAAAGATAATGTGAAGGCCACATGGGTCAAATTGGAGAAGGTTGGGAAACACAAGCTTGGCCTAGGGGGCTCTATTAAAGTAAAGTAAAGATATTAAGTACTAATATTTAAAAGTAGTCATCACTGATTTTTTCAACTATAAAAAAATTTCCTTACTAAATTGCGTTATGTTATGGCATGTAGTCAATAAACTTTGGTGTCATTCCCACTGCTAAAGATCTAAAAGTTTCCTTTCCTAGAGTGTATAAATCCTTGGTTGAAATGAAAAAATGCAAGGAAGATAACAATTATGTTGACAACAAAGAGGTATATAAGTTCGTTATTACATTTTGAATAGTTAATTATAAACAAGTTTTTTTTTTTTTATCCCACAATAACTACAAATGTTATTGCAAACAGTACATGAAGATTTCAATATGGATCAAGAGACGTTTATAGAGGTTGAAAGTTTTGATTAGCTAGAGGTTACCCCTACTACATTAGGTACCATGAACGAGATCGTTAGAAAATTATATTTTTTGGGTTCATGTATAACATGAATGAGGTGATCTATAAATGGTTTTCTTTAATTGTATCTTTCATTCCCAGGTTCCAATGGAATAAAGAGGTCAATAATAGAATCAAGAAGAATATGCCAACGTCAAAGTTGTGGATCTTCTAAAAAGGAAAAAATACCTACAAAGAAATAGTGTAGCAGAGACTAAACATTTTGTATGATCGAAGTCAAATGTTTCACACTATTGCACTATATGCATTTATGTACAATATAACATTCTTGTATATGATTTTTTTAACTTATATTCTACCTCTTTGCCATTATGAAGTGTGTGTGCATTGTTAAATAATTAAGTTATTAAGTTATTATGTTAATAATAAGTTAAATTATATTTGTTTTGTTTGAACTCCTTTAATATACATTACTCTGTTAGTCCCAAGCTTCGAGTATCTAGATATTAAAAAGGTTGATAAGAAAGGGAAATCTACTTACCTTGTCGATTAACTACTTAAAAACAAGCATTTCCATGTAATGAAGGGTTTTATAGAATATTTTCACACATTCATGTATACTAATTTCTATGTTATATTGGACTACCTACCACTATAGATACCATCAAAGTTTAGAAACTTTATAATACATATAAAAAAATAGGAGAAGATATTCGTGTTTGAATTCATTGACAATTTTACATCTTATGTATAGTCTAGGAGGGATTATTAAGAGAGATGTCACAACTATTTTAGGCCAGCTTTATCGTTTCCATTATGTCCAACTTTTTGGCAACATACGAAATCTTATAGTCCAGAGTATCCTAAATTTTGGAAGATACTAATGATATGGACACACTCAAGCACTAAAATTGCTCTGCAACTTATCTATAAATAGTTGTTTCATGACATGCATTGGAGTTTTGATTTTAGGATTCTTACCAAGTTTCAAAAGAATGGAAAACACAAGTGCCCCTAAACCCTATTCTAGTGTTATCTATATGTTTATTGTTCATCATGGTGATATCATGTGACCTTGGGATTGGTCCTAAGATGTGCACCTAGGAGTTTTCAAGAATCCCCTAATATGCCATTTATTTATGCAATTGTCAATATGGATCACATTATCCTTATTCCTTTCATAGGGATCATGGAACTCAATCTATTCACCACCTAATAGTAACACACATTGTAATTTAAATTAAGGATGGGGCACAATCCTATGAATTATAGTAGATTACACTTTGGCCTAGCAACTTGGTAGGTTATATTTATTTGTGGTTGACCAATCCAATCCCATTATAAAGGAACTATACATTGCCATTATAATAATTTTATTAAATGAAAGTGGAAGGACTAAAACCCAATTTAGTTTTTGATGGTGAGTATTATCAATGTCTACTCACTATCAACATTTATAAAAGGGGGAAATAGACTCGTAATTATGTAATTCAAAGTAGTTTAGGATCAAATGATGATGCACCAACTCATAATATTGCATTGTTGAAACAACATTAATGGGGGGAACCAAACAAAACATCAAATTTTGGGGATTTATTTATTTATTTTTAATTAAACATATGTCGCTTAACCGACTTGTCCAACACTACAAGTATAGAATAATTGTTGAATGTACATCTCTTAAGTGTCGCAAGTTTACTTTTCAACAGATTATAAATATCATTGCTTAAGGGACATTTTTAGCATCCAATGAACATTGCTTAAGGGACATTTTTAGCATCCAATGAACATCGCTTAAGTGACATTTTTAGTACATGAAGCATCACTTAAGATATGTTTTTAATATCCATATAACATTACTTAAGCGATATTTGTTCGACATTACAATGTTGAATAAGCAACACAAATACAATGAGGTTGAATTGACATTTTTCTAGTTTTTCTTTCGACTTTTAATAGACACAAAAAGACATTGAAATAGCATTGAATTCAGACCCCAAATGTAGTAGTGATTCTTATTTAATTTCCTAAGGATTGGTTTTCCTCTCCTAACCATGAATAGGGCCCTAGTCAGACACATGCCTAGTGCTCAAAACATTGTATTGGCACTCATACCCCCCCTTGGAGGCAAAATATCCCTTTGATATTCTTATGTGGTGGTTAGAAACCTATTTCGTGGCCTTCGAGTCCTATCATCTTCCTTTAGGATGTAACGATTGGTTTTCTTGAGGCCTCAAAACAAAAATTGTACTATCAAAATCAACTTTAAAAGAACCAATTACATTCTAGAGAATGACATCATCCCTTATGGTTGAAATGACATCGCTTGAGTTAAAGATATCTACTTGTCAAATTTTAAATGGTAAATGAAAAATCATAGTTAACCATATTCATAATAGAAAAAATACTCAAAAAATACTTTTAAATATAATATATATTTATTTAATACTTAAAGGTGGGCACACAAACATGCTCCCCAAATCCATTGCAACAGGGTCGCGCTAGCGGGGATAAAACAAAGGTGTGCATGCACCTAAGGAAGCGCGCACACGTCGTTAGGTTCGTTACCGAACCAAGGCACGTGTGTGCTGCTGTGCGTGCGCATTTTTAGCACGTTTGCGCTCAAAAGCACGCACACACTCCTGTTAAGAAAAATAAAATAAAAATAGGGCAGAATGCATTCTATTTCCTTCCAATTAGTTGAGCCTCACTCACCCAGTGTGTACGCAAAGAAAGAGACCACTACACTCAAAAATCCCTCAATCCGTCCACCAAGTGATCATCAATTGCATTGGATAGGTAAGATAATTGTTTTTTGTCATTTTATTGATTTTTTTGTTTATTAAATTTTTAATAATTCCCAAATTAGTAAAATAATAGAGAATGTTTCAATTTCAAAGTCTAAACCTATACAATGAATGAAGAAAATGTTAACATGGAGTCCGATGGAACACAAGAAAACACAAATTTTGGAACCAATGAAAACCCTCAACAAAATCAAAATTCCCAAGAAAATAAAACTCCCAACAAAATTTCAACCAAGACGACTTGAACCATTACGTAAATGAAATGAGAGTGCACACTCGAGAACTAAGAAACACAGGGGAACCATATCAAGTGTCCCTTTCCACCTCAATTGAGAGCTCAATTGAATCCCTCATCCATGCACATCTCCAATTGACTGACATGACCGAATATAGAGCTAGGATGCAGGAGTATTATTCCACAAGCATTTCCAAGGAGGAAATAAAAGCATTGAATATTGCAAAGGCCTAATTATATAGTATGTTCGTCGATCCAAGAACCCAACAACCACCGGAAAGTATAAAGCCACGTGTCTGCATGGATTGCTGTCATTTCCAACCATAGAGGGGCAGTTGGATGCATAGGTGGTTCATGGTTTACGATAAACCTCCCTGCAATAACAGGGAGGTTCCACAGTACTTCCTTCGACAACTGTGGGATGATTTTGCGCTCATCTTACATGTCAACTATTTTGACATAACCGAGTTCTAGGGTGTTGGGATTGGCTCTAGCCCATATTGACCTGCTTCCAGGAGGAACCCACTAAGAGGGCCACCAGCTCCTAGGCGCGATCCCAACCCCTCTCCCTAGTCACCTCAGTTACCCCACAAACTTGATCAGATCGAGGGGGCGATTAGGAGGGTTGCAAGCGGGCTCCTTAGACACACCTCCTTTGTAGCAGCGACTACAGTGGAGAGACAAGTTGACCTTGATAGAGACTCAGGTTCCCTGATAGAGACTTAGGTGCAAGGCCTTCACGACAAATTCAGGATAGACCTGTGAATGGTGATATCCATGCTAGTCCTTCTAGTTCGACAGGGACAATGCCACATTTTTGTCCCCATTACGAGCACACTTACCTTAGCCTGATCTAGGGCTACTATATGGAGCAGGTTAGCACTTTTTTTAATGTGTTTTCAACCATCACTTGATAATTTGTAAAGTAATTTTAAAGTATTTGTGTTTGAATTAAACTATTATTTCAATGTACAATTATTTAGAGCTGAGATGCCATCATGGGAGAACATAGGATCTCCCAACCTGGATGCAGCAATGGTAGTTGCAACTAAAATTGTGACACCGAACACAGAGGTGTTTTTAGTACCTCACACAATATTTTTATTACTTATGGCATTTCTATTATTTATGTATTTATATTTATGACATACACGATGATAGTTCATACAATATTTTTGAATATTTTTATTTCCTAAATAATTACATGTTTAATATGTTCATAACGTGCATGCATTTTGGTGTCCACAAGTATGCCCAGAATACGATGATCAACCATCTACGCCAAGGATCGGCAGGTCACCATATACACAGGTACAATGTGTAGTTAAAAGCATGCTTTTAATTTGAATTGTTATGACTTACTATGGTTTAATTTGATTTTTTTTTACTAAACTATGATATTTCAAATGTATATGCAAGGGCCACCAACAGTTGCAGGTGGCACAGTTTCCCGTCCCCACTTTAGTCCCATGTTTCCACCCTCTCCCATGAGTCTCCCCCCTCGCTTCCATCCATACCCATGCCTCCGTCCACCCCCTCCCTTCCATCCAGCCTCCCCTCTCCGTCCACACTCCCCCCTCCGTCCATCCTCCCCCCTCCATCCATCCTCCCCCATTCGTCCACTCCCCCCCATCTATGCATCCTCCCCCATTCATCCATGCCCCCCCCCCCCCCGTGTAACTTACCCAGACCTCCCTTGCAGCCTTCCGAGGCCACCGAAGATCCAGTGTTACTTTTTTCTTATTCTTTTACTTTCAAACCTACACCCAATCGCACTGGACTTGGATCCGCAATCCACCATTGCGATCCGTTGTCCGCAAATGTGTCTTTCTGCAATCCGTAGTCCGCAATCGCATCTTTTCGCAATCCGCAATCTGCATTGCGTCTTTACACAGTCCGCAATCGTTCCCTTCCGCAATCCGCAATCCACATTGCGTCTTTCCACAATCATGCGTTTCCACAATCCGCACTTCGGAAGTTCATCTTCCAACTTCCGGAAAACTTCCCTTTCTGCAATCCACAATCCACATTGCAGAAGTCGGAATGTGGAAGCCTAACTTTAATCTTCCGGAAACTCCACCTTCTGCAATCCGCATTGAGGAAGTATAAATTTAAACTTCCGGAAAATTCACCTTTCCGCAACCCGCAATCCGCATTATGGAAGGCTAACTTTAAACTTCTGGAAACTTCACCTTCCGCAATCCGCAATCCGCATTGCGGAAGTCAGAATTGTGGAAGTCCAATTTCTATGTTTCTGCAGTTTACCAAGGAAAAATTCTAAGGGGCATAACTTCCTCATCCAGGGTCCAAACAAGGCAAGGTTGGTACCGTTGGAAAGATCTTGGAGAGATCTATCCAATGGTAGAAAACCCTGCTCAAATGAGGTATCTATCCTCCTCATTTTCTCCTCCTAAGTTTTGTTTACAAACCTTCCAACGTACTTCCCTACCCTTAACATATCTCTACCTATCTCCTGCCATAACCCATCTTTCTTCTGACTCATAGAGCGGCTAAGCATGCCACAGGCCCCATACCATTCCATGATTAAGTAAGATTAAACAGTCCATTTACAAGGTTAAGTATCTCATAAAAACATACATATGATAAAAGAAACTAAAGCTAACCATACATATAACACATGTAGGATTAACAATGCATTAAACTCATGCAGCTGAATAAGGTACTCAACCTGCACTCAGCCTTCCACTCAGGCTTACACATGGTCTAACTATGAATCCCATTCATATAAAATTCATTCAATAGGTTAAGAAACACAACATAATAATAATACATGAAATAACATCATTCATTCCACAGAATACTTATCTTGTATCTTGAAGTTGCCCCAACAACTGGCTAAGTGAGAGCAACGTTCCACCCAACCTTAGGTCTCTGTCCATCCTATACTATGTTAGCTAAGAGACCACCCCCGATATGGGCTATGTGTCCACTAAGGAGGGCTAGCTAGTCTCTCTAACAATCAAGATCCACTTCCATGCTAAGCCAACTAATAGTTGGGTTTATCAAGCAATCCAGGAACATACTCATGCTAAGCCACCCTACAGTTGGGTTTATCAAGCATCCACATGCTAAGCCAACCTACATATGGGTTTATCAAGCATACAGGTCAACAGGGAGGAAATTGCTAAGCCATCAAGCTCAACCACATAGCTACAGACATCTCAACTGCTCAGTAGGAAAGGCACCCACATTATCCACCTCACCCAACACAAGGAAGGCCCTCTTCTCTGCTACATAGTCCCTCAAGGCCCCTTCCCTTCCAGTGTTATTCAGGGTAGGCATAAGAAGGTCCGACTGCTAGTTCTATGAGATCATAGCCTTCACCGGGTTTTGTCAAGCATTCCCACCCTAAACCCAATCTTTTACTTCTACCAAATAAGCTAGTTCATACCAGGGTTGCGAACGAAGCTCTGTCCTGCAGCTCGACTCTTTGCTCGCGGAATTCCAGGCTTCATGCAGCTTCCTCAAGCTATGCATGCCCTATAATCCACCTTCCACTCATCTTCAGGTTTCTACTCAAAGATCACGCATATGCATGGGATCCCTCTAGTACTCTGCTCTACTTCTTCGGCTCTCTCTATGTCTCAGGGTCTCTCCCCAACAGAATGAATCCTCCAACCAACCACCGACAAAATGAACGAACTGAGTGCAGACCCAAAATGCCAAATGTCGAAACCTTCCACTCAGATCTCTATGTCGTCTTTATCCCCTACGAATGTCCTCCGCGGGCTTACCTTCTCCACGTCCTGTAACCAAATCCGTACCCGTACAAGGAATCAAATCAGTTACTCCTACCCAAGTGGCAGGACAAGTCACCATCCCACAACCCCCTCACCTCTCCCTAGTGGATACCTTCGCCCCCTTCTCATTAGATTCTTCACTTAGCCAGTTTGGGTATTTCATTGCAATATTAAACATTCACATTAGTTACAAAATTTCATGGCTTAATAGCACATGCGTATTCCCATTGTAAAATGCTTGCCTATGAAAGAAAACCTTAAACATCCACTAGTGAGGCCTTGGCCTTGACCTCCGTACTAGGATCACACACATTGCACAAACACAATATTTACATTGAGGCCAATAATTATTAAGGCAGGGTAGGGGTATTACACCTCGTCTATCCATCCTCTCCCATTCATCCACGCCCCCCCTTCCATCCAGCTTCCCCCCTTCATCCACAACCCCCCTTGTATCCATCCTCCTCCCTCTATCCAGGACCGCCCTCCCATTCACCATCCCTCAACATCCCCCCTATCCATTTTGGGTCGATATCCCCTATCATACAACCGGTAGGGGTTCATCTTCCATGATGTCCTCCTCCACCCCATACCACCATGTCCTCTTCCACCATATCTTCTCCAGTTCCCGCCACTATTGTGGCAAATACTATTGCATTATCCACCCATGTATCTACATTGGTTGCAGCCGTAGTTGTTGCAACTACATCTGCACCCCCCCCCATGACTGCATCAGAGCAGGTTGTCCAGCCAACTGCTCCACCTGCTATCACTGAAGCTCAGTCATGTCCATCATCGGAGGTTTTCATGGTGAGAATCAAGTTAATTTATGAAAATATTTTGATGCATTAACGAAAATTAATTTAAGCAATTATTATTTTTCAATGAAATGATTGTCATAAATGTTGTAGGTTGGAATTGTTGAGAGGCTAAATAGATCCAGGACACCTGCCTCACGTCTCCCACTCGCATTAGCGGTGAGTTATTTAAGATTTGAATTCTACATTCATTTTATAAATGTGGTAAATGTTTTAAATGCTTGAAAATGATGGTATCTTATATCATTTGTTTTAGAGCTTGGAGAGACGGTCTACTTTTAGACGAAAGAAGACCCGAGATACCAGTAGCTCCAAGAAGAGGAAGATCAATTTCGGAGATGCACCTGGGAGTGACGGGGGTGGGAACAATGCTTGACACACCATGTTATGTACATTAGCCATGATGTGGCACTTTTGGGCACCAATTGCCATGTACTTGGTATCTACTGCACGAGTTGCCATGTATTTTGGATCTACGGCACGGGTTGTCGAATTTTGTATAGGGCACGAGTTGCCATCGTATGTACATTGGGAACCATTTTCCACTATTTTCCAGAAAATTTATATGTTTGGACGAGTTTTGTAGCCTTGATGTACATGGATTTTCAGCTATGTGATCTATATCAATGTTGTCTATTTTTGTATCGTGTTGTCTCATGTTGTGTGTAGTTGCCTAATAAACAACATCATGCATTTAAAACAAATGGTTGAGTTTGAATGGCTTTCGATATGATATCCTTCGTTTAGGTTTAAGTGTGACTTTAGATTTAGAATTTACATAATGAATATTATTTCAATCTGTTTATATTATGAAATGTATTTTGATCGTAAAATGTCATTCTAATAAGATCCAACTAGTTTGTATACATCACAATGCAAGGATGAAAGTTCGATGGTAAAATTCAACACATTGAGTGGTCATTGGATAAATTTTATGGGGCCCTTGATACACTTTCCCGCAAAAAAAATTATTTACATCAATTTGTGGCATCTTTAAAACGACCCCTTGGAATGCTAAGTGATGAAAATAGTTAGCATGTTTCCCCAAAACAAATTCTAGATAGATTTACCTCAAGAAGCATATTGATATTTCTCTATTGTTATGAGGTGGCACATTGAAATGCATTCATTCCATACATTTGTTGTCTTCGATTTGCTATTTTACTAGGCATACAATAATGCAATATTTTGTAAAATGATATAAACTATGGGAGGTCTTGAATGTAAAAATAAATGGATTGAGAGAATGTACTATGGTTTTATCTCATGGATTTGGCAATATGGTAGAATGTACATGTTGGCCTAAGATTTACTAATGTTATGATCATATTAGGTTTTCCATCCATTGAGAAGGTTGTCACAAGTGTACATATCCATCATATAAAAAATTTCATGCTACAATCAATTTCAAACCATTGAGGGGATGAACATACACTATGCACCCTAAATCTCATGAGGCACCCCAAACATGTTGTAAACACTTTCAGAATAACCAAAAAATCTACGCTCCCCTTTACAAGGAAATGTTTTACACCAACACTTGTCAAATCCCTTTACAACTCGACCAAATTAATTTTCTGCAATAAATACGAGTTATGGTCCTAGAATCAACCACGATAATTTGCAACAAAATTGTCAACCATGCCATAACAACATTTCAATCATCTAATAAATAATTAGGTTTTTGGTCCTAGGTACAATGTTTTTCTAGTTGCATGCACCCTTGCTATATAGATGAGAAACTATGCATATATGTGTATAATGATTTGGATTCAAATGTATGCACATGAATATATATGTACAATGAAAATGATATAATTTTTATATGTATTATAATTTAGGAAAGGGATTAGGCTACATAATAGGGTTTCATTGTGATTAGAATACAAACTAGGTTTTACGCTACCAACTAGGTTTTTTAGGCTAGGCTCTCATGTTTCTAGGCTAGGCTCCAAGCTCTGGGGTTACCAGCTTAATGTTGAACTCCACTATCATGACATCATTGCCACCAAAACCATTCCCACTACCACAATCACCATCAAGCCTCATCATCCTCTTGCTCGTGGTGCCACCATCCTCGTGCCCATCAATCATTCGTCATCCACCATCAACCTAATGCACTTTGTCTCATTGTCACCGTCACCATCCCTATCCCCATGCCCATTATCACCATCGTCATCACTGTGCTCATTTTCACCATTGTCTCCATCATGCCCATTGGAGTCTAGGCCATTTAGCCTCTTCGTTTATGTATTTTGGGTCAGATATGGATTGCACCTGATTTGTTTTTAGTTGTATGCACCCTTGCTATATACATGTCATAAAATTTGCATATAAGTGTATAATTAGTTGGATTCAAAACTAGGGTTTTTAGGCTAGGCTCTGGGGTTTCTAGGCTAGGCTCTAGGCTCTAGGTTTACGGGATTAATGTTGAACTCCTTTATCATGACCGTAATGAAAATGTAATCCTCACTTAAGCAAAACCACTTATTAGGCATGGGAATCTTTTCATATCGTATTTTAACACTTGCATTAGGAAGTTTCATCAAATATTAGGGAATTGACTAATGTCCTTAGAGGAACACCTTCAAGATTCAAGGTAGAGGAGGGGGCACATGGTTCTATTTATAAATAGGATCCAAATATGTTATTATTTGTTGTAGCTTGAAATTTTCTAGACTCTATAGGACATTTAGGTCATTTTCACCATAATGCCATCCCCATGTTCATAGTCACCATCCCCATTCTCATTGCGCCATGACCATCATGATTCATCAACACCAAGCCCATTTCCACCATCAATGTCACTACCATCCTCCGCATGCCCGTGTTGTCACCATCAACACCATGCCCATTGCTACCATCAATATAACCTTCATCCTCATCATGCCCATGTTGTCACCATCGCCATTGAGAGGCATTGGAATTTTTGCACAAAGCAATGCAATTTCATAAGCTTGGATATTCTTGGAGAGATTGCTCTTGTGTGATGCTATGGATTGCACCATCCAAATATGTTTCCTTTTGGATGATCATTCAAGAGTCTAGATATTGGCATGTGATATGCATAATATGCTTAGATATGTGCTCATATATGAAAAAATGCAATAACCTATTTGAAGAAATAAGCTTTTCAAATTCCCATTTTCTTCTCATTGACTGTTGCAATGTTCATTCTCTTTTTTATAATAAAACAAAGTTAGATCAAAGAACACTTCGTAGAATAATTTTGAAAATTCTTCCACTTACATGTGAAATTTTTAAGACCAGATATTGAATGACACATTTAATTCCACAAATATGTATTTCAAGTAGTTTTTCACTGGGTGGCTCCAAAAGACAAGTGTAAGAATCAATTCAAAAGACGCGATGATAGCGGTGCATCACTTGGGTACAATTGAGCTCTATTATCTCTATTGAGACCAACAGTAGTGGATCATCAAGTAAGGTAATTAGAATTAGGGTTAGGGTGAGGCATATTCAAACTTATAAATGCAATTGTGCTAAAAGTGGATGTGAGGACAAAGGAAACCATATCAATATTTGCATACATGTTCTTCTTCTCGAAGGTAATCTAGTTGCATACATGTTCTCCTAATGAAGTATGTATCAACACTTGGGAGCCAAAGAACTCTAAGACATGTCCTATATGGTAGTTTGAAAGCTCCTTTATTTCCCTTGATCGCTAAGTTTGTGCATTTTGGGAATAAATCCCAATGGTTAACCTATGTATCTAAATTACCTTAATTTCCAGTGGTTAACATAATCCTCTTATATTCCCACATAGAGAAAAAATGCACCTAGCAGATGCCAAGTGTTATGGTCCAAAACCTTGCGCGTGGTCGTCAAGCCCTAGAAGCTCCAAGACAAATTTTCTAATGTTTTTTACAATTTTCTCTTCATGTTTTGTTGAGTTCTTATTGCATTTGGTCCTTCTAAATATGGGAAATTGACGCAATCAAGCACAAAATTTTGACCGCGTCAATTTGTACATAAACAACATCCACATATACAAATATCTACACATACATACACACATAAGATCATGCACATACACAATAAATAAACCCTAGCTTTTAGAAGGCCATGCCAATATTGCTCAAGGGGGTAATTTATGATATGAAGGCTCTCGAGCAAGCGAGACCATCCTGAACACATCCACAATGGCCATATGCACGTGTGGGAGCTGACAGAACCTTGTTCTGCTCGTCGGTTTGGGTTATGTGCCCCCAGAGCAAAACCTCAAAGTGTCCTTGAATGGCCAAGGGGTGCCTGGAAAAACATCCCACAACACCAAAACCATGAATCCGATCGTGAATATGTTGATTCCAATGGATTTGAAACCCCAGGTTTTAGCTAGGCCCCCCTCCACACCATGCCTCGAAGGCTCGAAAATGGTGTTATTGTGACATCTTAGGAGCTAGGTTTTTGCTCAGTGAAGGCCATGCCAATCTTGCTCAAGGGGGTCATTTCTCATCCCAATGGTCTTGGGTGTGCATGGCCATCGTGAACACATCCGCAATGGAAACATTCATGTGTGGGAGCTGACGGAACCCAAGTCCGCTCGCCGGTTTGGGTTCCATGCCCCTAGAGCAAATCCTCAAAGTGTCCCTAAATGGCCACGGGGTGACTAACAAAAATGCCCGTAGCACCAAAACCGTGGATCTGATCATGAATCCTCCGATTCCAATGGATTTTTTACCCCGAGTTTAATCTAGGTCGCCCCCACACCTTTCCTCAAATGCTAAAAAAATGGCGTTATTGTGGCATCTCAGGAACTAGGGTTTTGCTGAGTGAATTCCATGCCAATCTTGTTGGAGAGGGTCATTTATGATTTGAAGGATCCCAAGAGAGAGTGGCAATACTGAATACCTCCACAATGGCCATATGCACATGTTGGAGTTAATGGAACCCAATTTTGCTCACTGGTTTGGGTTCGCCTACAGGGTGCGCCTGACCCTCTCTAGCGCTCTATCTCCTCTACCAGGGTGCGATGAGGTTAGTTAGAGGCTATTTTGGGGAGTGTCGGGGTCTTTCTAGAGGTTTGTTGAGGTGGAGACCTATCCCTAGACTTTGGGAGAGGTGTCATTTCGGTTCTTAACCTAATGGGAGGATCCCTTAACCATCTCCCCCTAATCCTCAACCTACCCTATCTCTTTAGCCCTATATAAAAACCCCCTCTCTCCATGGGAAGCGAAGGAAGGTCTATAGTATCCCTATGCTGGTAGAATCCATATTGGTTATCCCTAATCATCTTGGGAAGCTTGTACCATCTTGGAGGTTTGGCTTGGACATGTTGGAGGGAGGATGCGACGTTAAGGCTTTGGTTGTATCTTTCTCCTTTCTATGTAACTCCCTCTTTTACAGTTAATATAATCTCTTTCCATAAATGTTGTCTCATTGATAATGTTTAGAGTTTTCTTCCTTAACTTTTAACTTAGATCAATCATATGAAATGTATGGTTTTACTACTTGTTGGCTTCCATGTGTTCAACAGGGTCTTGTAGCTTGAGATCTGACGAGACTGGGGCATTGGATCAATAAAGAGCAAAGGGATCTGCAAATATGAGGTAAGTGATCTATCCATTTGTTTGCACTTACATTTGATCTAGGAAAGTAGGTTGTGTTCTGTTTAATTTGTTCTAGATTCACGTTGAACTAGGGAGATCATGCCTTAAGTCCGCTTTCGGTAGATTGTTGTTAGGAACCCATGTCTTTACTTTGTTAGTATGTTGTTGTGGGACGCATATGCTTTGTAAGTCGTCCCGTAGTATTTGTTGATCAATAGTTTGTGTTATTGTTGTTGGCGCATATGCTTTGTAAGTCACCCGTAGTATTGTTGATCCATAGTTTGTAACGGCCCATGGTTTCGACCCATAGTATTGGCGCCTAGAATTAGTATATAAGTGTGTGTTGAGACCTATGAAGGACCGTGAAGTTATTTGTATTGAGCTTGCTCAAAGGAGGTTGCCCCCTCGAAGTGGCCTGTGATCAATACAAAAGTGATTCTGAGTTCTGTCATTTCTGCTATTTCACGTATTCTTGTTAATTAACTATTGCAGGTGCCTCACAATTGTCCGGTAACAAATTTGGCAACCCTACTGGGGAGCTTACAGTAGAATTGATTTCTTTTATGTCTGATTTCATCTCTTTTGTCTGATCCATTTCTATCCTTTTGAGCCTTCCTACCATCAGATCTCTATTATTAAAGAGTTTCTTATGTGTCCTTGTTTCTCTTTCGGATCATCATCAGGCCTCCTACCCTTCTACCTTGGGAAATCTCACACTTTTACTGCTCAAAATTCGACAGGTGCACTTGGGCAGTGCCTCCCCCGCGCTCCTGTGTGGTCGTCTCACTTTGCCTGAAGGAAAACTGCGTCAGTGGCGCACCTTTTCTGTGTACTACCTGCGACGGGCCCCCTCTGGCGCTCTCTCCAGTGAAGTAGGGTGCGCCAGCCTCTCCAAACTAAGTTTTGACAGTGGTTTCCTTCAATTTTTGGGTTTTGGTTTGATTGATTGTGTTTTTGTGTGCTGCATATTCCAGTTACAGAACCCCTAGACACAGCATACTGTCATTTTCCTCCATTTTTGGGTCTTTCGATATTTAGATCCATGTTTGGCCCTTTTGAGTCAAAACTAGTGTTTTGCTTGCATTTCTAAGTGAAATGGGTTCTATTTTTGCAAAAACATTCCCCCTCATGGCCGGGGGGGGCCATGAATCGTGTATCCTATAGTTGTTTTGACCCATATTAAGGTTTTAAGATAAATTTTGGTTTGGTGTGATTGGCTTGTTTTAAAGACTTGAAAATTGTGGGATATCCATGTCTTTTTTAGCCTCTTTTTCTTGGGTTGATTTTCCAATCCCTGATTACATTACCAGATCTGTTTGGATCCTTGGATCTGATATCCAAACCCTTCCTTCATTCAATCATTAGGTTTTGCTTGCATTTTGCTTGCTTTGAATGATCTTTGAGTGTCATAAAGTTTGTGGGTGCTCTCATTCTTTCTTTGGGAATTTCTGGGTGATTAGAGTGCTATTAGACATTCTCTCATTTTCTGCTTGTTGATCTGAAAAGTACTTAGTTATCAAATTTCTTATTGATACAGGCATATGAAAATTAGAGTGCTTCATTAGTTTTTTTTCAAGGACAATATTTTGTTGCATATAAAGGTTTTGTCGCATCTTTGATTTCCTTGCCTTTTTAGCCCATTATAGAGGAAAGCTAGAGTGCATGCATTCTAGATAGGAATTCTTTATTTCATTACTGCTTAAGGTCATTTTGATTATAAAAGTGAAAAATATATCTCCTTACCTTAAGTAGGTTTCATCTAAAGACAAAGGAAAATGTGCATCGTCATGTAGTTAGGATTTGCATTATTTTTACTTTTCCTGACTACACCTCATGCATCCACCTAACCGCACAAGATAAAATTAACGCTAGCTTAGGTTAAAATCATTTAGTAATTGTGTTTAAGTTAGTGACGTGTTCCGGCGTCATAAAACGTGGAAGCTATCATTATTTTCCTGCATTGCATCCCGGGGGTATTGCAGTCTTCCACGTACCAACCGGTATATCGAAGCTCTTTCACGTACAAACCAGTATATCGAAGGATCTTTCATGTACCTTAGGGTATATTGAAAGCCACTTCACGTACTTGGAATATATCGAAAGGTTTTTCACGTACTCGGTAGTATATAGGAAGGTCTCGTGCCATACGGTTGTGCATTAGACAGCACCACTATGCATTTGAGCTCCCACGTACCTTGAGTATATCGGGAGACACTCCTTGGATTCCTGAGACCAACTGAGTTAACCATTTGGTCGTCTTGGCATTGAAATACACCGAGAACAACACTCAGGGATAGTACTACTCACGTACCACTAGGAAGTCGGGTATTCAAGAAAGGGTACGGTCCCAATCCTCCTTGTCACGTTTTACTGTTGGACCCTACGGTATATAGCGAGTTGTGGTGCCTTGACAATCTTGTGACGATCCTGACTGCTTATCCACTCATAGTCACACAGTTTTCTTGTTTCTTTTAGACTTTAGTAGTGTTTGATTTGTGTGCTACTTCAGAGACTCTTAGGAAGTTTAGATATGGAAGACTCTTCCAGGACTACAAATCAAGAAACCCCTTTCCAGGGTATGCCATTTGTTATTCCCCCTTGTGGAACTGTTGGTCCTCCCTTTATGGATATGTTGAGTATTCCTGGATTGACGATAGGATTACCAGTATGGTTATTCTCCAATCCAGTTTCACCAATTGCACCAATTGTTTTGAAGCTAGTTCCTTCACCACATGAGCATCAATATCATGGTGACCTTTCTCCTTCTTCGTCGAAGGTTGAATCGACTTCCATCTCTTCCTCTTCTCCTATTGAAAACTCTGATTTTAGTAAGAAGGCGAGTGAGAAGAAGAAGAAAGGGAAGACTAAGAAGAAGAATACTAAGCATAGGTCACAACCCCAAACACTGATCCTCATGCTGGGGACTCACCAGCCATTGATCATCATGGTGGGGGCACCGATACACCTGTTTCGAGTTCGCGTAAACCTAAATTTCCTTGCAAAATTTGTAAAGGGTCCCATTTCCTTAAGAGATGCCCTGGTATCTTCAAGGTCTTAGAAATATGGTTGCGTTCTGAACAACCCATGTCATCAGTCTCTGGACATCATACAAATGATACCCCATCAACTAGTGACATCGTAATTAAGGGTCAGAAGGGTAGAACTGCATACCCTTGTTGGTTATGCAAGGGCATGCACCGTACTTACCTTTGTCCTCATATGGATGAAGCTTCACAAATGTTGGAAGACACAGACATATCCCATAAACACCTTCCAAGTGAATATTGTAGGTTGTCCCTTGATCCTACATTAGTTGATAGGGCGGTGAATTCAACCCCACCCTCAGTTGACCCCACTCTTTCCCTCAGTTGACTCCACTCTTCAATTGAAGAGTGAAAACGAAGCAGTCGATTCAACAACATCCTTGATCGACCCCATTCCTCCCTTGAGGGATGATACCCAAGCGGTTAATCAAGTCTCATTCTCAGTTGACCCCACTCCTCCTTTGAAGAGTGAAGTGCAAATGATTAATCGAGCATCACCCTTGGTTAATCCCACTCCTCCTTTGAAGAGTGGAACACAAGCGGTAGATCTAGTTTTATCCTCAGTCCACCCGACTCTTTCATTGGAAAATGCCCAGATTGAAGCAGCCACCATCACAAAATATTCGTCCTATCCTGCTTTTCCAACTGAAATTGAATTAGAAACCGCTGATATCTTTCTGGTCAGTTCAGACAGTTCTAGGAAAGGAGCAGTCTTGTCCACGGAACCTCCTCCAAGTACTGAGGTTTTTTCATTTGATTGGAATAGTCTAGCAAAATCTCATCTCCCCTCAGATTCTCCTTTCCAGATATCTGTAGGTGTTGACGATAAGGAAATCTTTCGCACTATAGTTGACGAGGGAGCTTTTGTTAGTATTTTATCCTCAACTGCTTAGAAAGCTATAGGGTCTCCTCAGCTTGTGCCAGTTACCGGCCAGATTTTGGCTTTTAATAGAAGGCCTACTAGACCTTTAGGGATTCTTCCGTAGTTACCTATAACCTTGGGAGGTAAAACCGTTTATGTTGATGTCATGGTTGTCCAAGGTCCTTTATATTTCAATCTGCTCCTTGGACGTGATTATGTCTATGCTATGAAAGTCCTAGTGTCCACACTCTTTCGAGTGATGTATTTTCCCTATGATGGGAGGATTGTGACCATTGATCAGCTTTCCTTCGTGACACCCAATCATCGCATGACTGCCATTCAACAAAATTTCCTAAATGTTCCACATGTATTAGTGGTTTCTTCCCCTTATACATGAGGGGCATATCTCTAGCCTCTGGACATCATGCTGGGGGGCAAACTACTAACCTCTGGAAATCACGTTAGATAAGTGCCTTTAATTTTGAGCACAGTTCTTTCTGTTTTAAGCTCGTTAAAAAAATGAAACACTACCCCATGAGCATAGTTCCCTTTCTATGTCAAGCTCATTAAAAAATGAAATAGGTTCCCATGAGCATAGTTTTATTCCCTTTCAAGCTCGTTAAAAAATGAAATAGACCCTTCCAAGCATAAGTTTACCTTTAGTTCAAGCTTGTGTAAAAATGAAACCATATCCTAGGAGCATGGTTCCCTTTCTGTTTCAAGCTCGTTAAAAAATGAAATAGGTCATGAGTAGAGTTCTATTCATGTGTCAAGCTCGTTAAAAAATGAAACAGATCCTTTCCCTTTGAGTCAAGTCTTCTCGTAGACTTAGTACCTGAACCTTCTTTTCATCCGCCTATGCCTTAGGCGAATGAAATGAAGCTTGGGGGGCATGTCGTCAACCTCTAGACATTATGTTGAAGTCAGCTCGTTCGCCTCTCCACACCATGTTGGAGTTAAGTCACTTACTTCTAGCAATCATTCTGGGGGCATGTACCAACCTTTGGATATCATGATGGGAAAAAATCCACCAATGGGAATATTTTCAAGCATACTTTCTTTTGGGTTTCGAGCTCGCTAAACCATGGAAATAATCCCGCGCATAGTTTATTTTCTGTTACAAGCTCGTTAAAAAATGAAGCAGACATCATGAGCATTCTTTTCACCTATCTTCGATCTCATTAAAAACAATAAGATAGTATTGAGCTTACTTTTCACTTTTTTCGTGCTCTGGTTAAAACATGAAAAGTGGTTTGAGATTAGTTTTTATTTTTTCGTGCTCTGGTTCAAATATGAAAAAGATTTCGAGTTCTTTTGATACCATTGTCATGCTCGTTAAAAAGTTGAGTAAAATGGTGTGTCTAATGAGTATAGGTTTATCGCTTTATCCGACCTCGCTAGACTATTTAGGGAAAAGGAACTATGCCGAGTTTACTTTTTCCTTTGTCATACTCGGTCATCAACCATGACAAAGCTGTTCATGGAGTCCTCTTTAAGCTCTTTTCAGACTCCCTAAATAGGAAAAGATCGCCAAACAAACTTGATTCTTTCACACTTGTAAAAGCATTTGAAAGGTCGTCTCCATGGTGATAGTTTACCCCTTTTTCGGGCCAGAGGGGCACTACTTACGAAAAAGGATCACTCCAGCCAATCATGACTAGAATATTTCTCTCTCGCATTGTTTTACCCTTTTCCAGGCGAAGAGACTAACCCTACGAAAAAGGACCTTTGGAGTCTTCTTTAGTTCTTTTCAGACTCTCTAAACATGAAATGACGTCGAGTTTACCTTCTATGGACTCGTTAAAATTTGACATTGAAGGGCCCTCCATGGGATGAAACCCTCCTTTCAAAGGTTTGTAAAACATTTGGGATTGGACTCATCCATGGGATGAGCTTTACTGAGCATCTGTTTAGCCTCCTCAAGCTCGTTAAAAAACAAGTAAGGCACTCATCAGTCATGATGGGGAAAAAGGGAAGATTTTGTGTTACACTTTAATTACGGTAGTACATAGTCACTCTTGAACATGGCACTAGTTTGCATTTGCATTCAGTACTTGGGTAATCCATTTAGCCTCGAGTCCTGCTAACTTCATGAGTCTTGTTACTCCTTTGGGTCATCCAAAGAATACTTCCATCATCAGTTTCATTAGGGGTTGGCATCATTCTCGTCATGTCAATACTGCCAAGTCATGCCATGCCCATGTTCAAGAGATGTTCATTGCTCATCATCTGTAGTCAGTACGCCTTCCATCATGTTGGCCTACCTTGAGTCAGTCTTGCACATTTCTCTACTGTCTGATTCACTCCAAACATCTGTCGTCGAGTTTCGTATCGATGATGGGGGATTCATCATGGCCCTCCTTCGACGGATTCATCCTTCTCAACTTCAACACATCATCCGGGGAATGAATCTAGATACCAATCGAGTACCTTGGGCCTGCATGCCTTAATGGCAGGTTACCTTGCTTTCAACATGAGTTTACATCATTGACTCTAGATTGAAAGATCCCATCGAGTGTTCGACTTCAAGCCCTTTATTCACATTCAATGGTTTGTACTATGATACCTTAGGGATCATTGACATCAATGGTGATTTCCCTCGTACTTGTTAACGGTATGCATTAATGACCAGTAATCAAGTGGTTTCTACCATGTTCGACTCCAAAACATTGTAATAACATGGATAGATTCGTATCATTGTGGGTTCGGCTTGAAGACCCTGGGGAAGAAATATTTTACCCAGGTTGCGATGGATATTATTTGAGTCATATTACATGGATCCACATTGTATTGGTCGTGGCTGTGTTATCATCTCATCATGGATCTACGATTCTGTCTAGTAGCCATGATTGTGTTCGGTCGATCTTTCCTATCATGGATCTGCAGTGTATTGGTCAGTAGCCATGTTTTGTGTCGTATGAGACTTATGGATCTCAGGGTCATTTCTGCAGCAAGTCCTTTCCATTATTCTTTTCTTACTACAAAGCATTTCACCTGTCTTATTTTCGTCAGCTTCATGCTTTGGGGGGCATTCTGTTACACCAAAATGTCGTCACCCTTGTGGAAGTGTCGCAAGTGTTGCAAGTGTCATTATCATGACCTAGTGTCGTCACCTTGACCATTGTGCAAATGTCATTATCAAGACCTAGCACCATCATGATGACCATTGTGTAAACTCTTTGCTCTGACCCCTAAACTCATACTGGGATAAAACACATTCAAACATGGAGGTTAATCTCTTCCCAGTTGACCTTGTTGAGTGGGCTAGTGCACTGCTCCTTAATCTAGGGTGCGACGGCGCAATTCCTAGTCAGCTAGGGTGAGACACTGCCACACTTTGTCCTCCTACAAGATGCGCTTGACCCTCTCTGGTGCTCTGTCTCCTCTACTAGGGTGAGACAGGGTTAGTCAAAGGCTATTTTGGGGAGTCTCGAGGTATTTCTAGAGGTTTGTTGAGGTGGATACCTATCCCTAGACTTTGGGAGAGGTGGCATTTCAGTTCCTAAGCTAATGGGAGGATCCCTTAACCATCTCCCCCTAATCCTCAACCTACCCTATCTCTTTAGCCCTATATAAACACCCCCTCTCTCCATGGGAAGGGGAGGAAGGTATATAGTATCCTTATGCTGGTAGAATCCATATTGGTGATCCCTAATAATCTTGGGAAGCTTGTACCATCTTGGAGGTTTGGCTTGGACATGTTGGATGTAGGATGCGATGTTAAGGCTTTGGTTCTATCTTTCTCCTTTCTATGTAACTCCCTCTTTTACAGTTAATATAATCTCTTTCCATAAATGTTGTCTCATTGATAATGTTTAGAGTTTTCTTCCTTAACTGTTAACTTAGATCAATCATATGAAATGTATTTTTTTACTACTTGTTGGCTTCCATGTGTTCAATAGGGTCTTGCAGCTTGAGATCTGACGACACTGAGGCATTGGATCAACAATGAGCAAAGGGATCTGCAAATCTGAGGTAAGTGATCTATCCATTTGTTTTCACTTCTATTTGATCTAGTAAAGTAGGTTATGTTATGTTTGATTTGTTCTAGATTCACGTTGAACTAGGGAGATCATGCCTTAAGTCCGCTTTCGATAGATTGTCCGATAACATTGTGCCATCTCCGGAACTAGGTTTTTTCTTAGTGAAGGCCATTCCAATATTGCTCAAGGGGGTCAAGTCTTATCTGAAGGCTCCTGGGCGTGCATGTCCATCGTGAACACGTCCACCATGGCCATGTGAACATGTGGGAGCTGACAGAACCCAACTCCGCTCGTCGGTTTGGATTTGGTGCCCCCAGAGCAAATCCTCAAAATGTCCATGAATGGCCATGGGGTTCCTCACCAAAATTCCCATAGCATAAAAACCGTGACTCTGGTCGCGAAGCCATCGATTTCGGTGGATTCTGGACACCGATTTCTAGCTGGGGGATCCCCCAAACCATGCCTCCAACGCCCAAAAATGGTGTTATTGTGCCATCACTAGAACTAGCGTTTTTCTCAGTGAAGGCCATGCCAATCTTGCAAAAGGGGTTCAATTCTCATCCGAAGGCTCCCGGGCATGCGTGTCCATCGTGAACACATCCACAATGGCTATGTGCAAGTGTGGGAGATGACAGAACCCAACTTCGCTCGTCGGTTTGGGTTTCGTGCCCCCAGAGCAGATCCTTAAAGTGCCCCTGAATGGCCACACGGTTCCTAACCAAAATTCCCATAAACCTAAAACCATGACTCCGATCGCAAAGCCATCGATTTTGGTGGATTCAAGATGCAAGATTCTAGCTGGGGGAACCCCCACACCGTGCCTTCAATGCCCGGAAACGATGTTATTGTGCCATCTATGGAACTAGCGTTTTTCTCAGTGAAGGCCATTCCAATTTTTCTCAAGGGGGTCAATTCTCATCCGAAGGCTCCCGAGCGTGCATGGCCATCGTGAACACATCCAAAATGACCATGTTCACGTGTGGGATCTTATGGAACCCAACTCTGCTAACCAGTTTGGGTTCTGTGCCCCCGGAGCAAATCCTCAAAGTGTCCCTCAATGGCCACGGGGTGCCTCACCAAAATGCTCGTAGCACCAAAACCCTGACTCCGATCATGAAGAATTCAATTCAAGTGGATTTAGGACGTCGAGTTCTAGATGGGGGACCCCCCACACCGTGCCTACAAATCCTGGAAACGGTGCTATTGTGCCATCTCTAGAACTAGGGTTTTACTCAGTGAAGGCCATTCCAATTTTTCTCAAGGGGGTCAATTCTCATCCGAAGGCTCCTAGACGTGCATGGCCATCATGAACACATCCACAATGGACATGTGCATGTGTGGGAGCTGACAGAACCCAACTCCGCTCACTGGTTTGGGTTTCGTGCCCTCAGAGCAAATCCTCAAAGTGTCCTTGAATGGCCACGGGGTGCCTAACTAAAATGTGCATAGCACCCAAACCGTGACTCCATTCCCAAATCCATCGATTCTGATGGATTCAGGACGTCGGTTTCTAGCTAGGGTACCCCCCACACCATGCCTCAAATGCCTGGAAACGGTGCTATTGTGCCATCTATGGAACTAGGGTTTTTCTCAGTGAAGGCCATTCCAATTTTTCTCAAGGGGGTCAATTCTCATCTGAAGGCTCCCGAGCATGCATGGCCATCGTGAAAACATCCAAAATGGCCATGTGCATGTGTGGGATCTAACGAAACCCAACTCTGCTCGCCGGTTTGGGTTCCGTGCCCCCAGAGCAAATCCTCAAAGTGTCCCTCAATCTCCACAGGGTGCCTCACCAAAATGCCCGTAGCACCAAAACCCTGACTCCGATCATGAAGAATTTGATTCTGATGGATTTAGGACGTCGTGTTCTAGATGGGGGACCCCCCACACTATGCCTACAACGCCCGGAAACAGTGTTATTGTACCATCTCTAGAACTAGGGTTTTGATCAGTGAATGCCATTCCAATTTTTCTCAAGGGGGTCAATTCTCATATGAAGGCTCTCGGGCATGCATGGCCATCATGAACACATCCAAAATGGCCATGTGCATGTGTGGGAACTGACGGAACCCAATTCCACTCACCAGTTTGGATTCCGTGCCTTCGGAGCAAATCCTCAAAGTGTCCTTGAATGGCCACGGGGTGCCTAACTAAAATGTGCATAGCACCCAAACCATGACTCCGATTGTGAAGCCATCAATTCCGATGGATTCAGGACATTGGGTTCTAGCTGGGGGACCCCCCACACCGTGCCTCCAATGCCCGGAAATGGTGCTATTTTTCCATCTATGTAACTAGGGTTTTTCTTAGTGAAGGCCATTCCATTTTTTCTCAAGGGTGTCAATTCTCATCCGAAGGCTCTCGAGCATGCGTGGCCATCGTGAACACATCCACAATGTCCATGTGCATGTGTGGGATCTGACAGAACCCAACTCTGCTCATCGATTTGGGATCTGTGCCCTCGGAGCAAATCCTCAAAGTGTCCCTCAATGTCCACGGGGTGCCTCACCAAAATGCCCGTAGCACCAAAAACCTGAATCCGACCACAAATAATTCGATTCCGATGGATTTAGGACGTCGATTTATAGATGGGGGACCCCCCACACTGTTCCTACAACGCCCAAAAATAGTTCTATTGTGCCATCTCCAGAACTAGGGTTTTGCTCAGTGAAGGCCATTCCAATTTTGCTCAAGGGGGTCAATTCTCATTCGAAGGCTCCCGGGCATGCATGGCCATCATGAACACATCCACAATGGCCATGTGCACGTGTGGGAGGTGACGGAACCCAACTCCGCTCATTGTTTTGGGTTTCGTGCCCTTAGAGCAAATCCTCAAAGTGTCCTTGAATGGCCGGGGTGCCTAACTAAAATGTGCATAGCACCCAAACCGTGACTCCAATCGTGAAGCCATCGATTCCGATGGATTCAGGACATCATTTTTTAGCTAGGGGACCCCCCACACCATGCCTCAAATGCCCGAAAACGGTGCTATTGTGCCATCTATGGAACTAGGGTTTTTCTCAGTGAAGGCCATTCCAATTTTTCTCAGTGAAGGCCATTCCAATTTTTCTCAAGGGGGTCAATTCTCATCTGAAGGCTCCCAAGCGTGCATGGCCATCATGAACATGTCCACAATGGCCATGTGCATGTGTGGGATCTGACGGAACCCAACTCTGCTCACCGGTTTGGGTTCCGTACCCCCGGAGCAAATCCTCAAAGTGTCCCTCAATGGCCACGGGGTGCCTCACCAAAATGCCCGTAGCGCCAAAACCCTGACTCTGATCATGAAAAATTCAATTTCGATGGATTTAGGACGTCGCATTCTAGATGGGGGACCCCCCACACCGTGCCTACAATTCCCAGAAATGGTGCTATCGTGTCATCTCCAGAACTAGGGTTTTGCTTAGTGAAGGCCATTCCAATTTTGCTCAAGGGGGTCAATTCTCATTTGAAGGCTCTCGGGCATTTATGGCCATCATGAACACATCCACAATGGCCATGTGCATGTGTGGGAGCTGAAGGAACCCAACTCCGCTCACTGGTTTGGATTTCGTGCCCTCGGAGCAAATCCTCAAAGTGTCCTTGAATGGCCACGGGGTTCCTAAATAAAATTTGCATGGCACCCAAACCGTGACCCCGATCGTGAAGCCATCAATTCTGATGGATTCAGGACGTCGGGTTCTAGCTAGGGGACCCCCCACACTGTGCCTCCAATGCCCAGAAACGGTGCTATTGTGCCATCTATGAAACTAGGGTTTTTCTCAGTGAAGGCCATTCCAAATTTTCTCAAGGGTGTCAATTCTCATCCGAAGGCTCCCGAGCATGCGTGGCCATCGTGAACATGTCCGCAATGGCTATGTGCCCGTGTGGTATCTAACAGAACCCAACTCTTCTCGTCGGTTTGGGTTCTGTGCCCCCGGAGCAAATCCTCAAAGTGTCCCTCAATGTCCACGGGGTGCCTCACCAAAATGCCCGTAGCACCAAAACCCTGACTCCGATCACAAAGAATTCGATTTCGGTGGATTTAGGACATCACGTTATAGATGAGGGACCCCCCACACCATTCCTACAACACCCGAAAATGGCGCTATTATGCCATCTCCAAAACTAGGGTTTTACTCAGTGAAGGCCATTCCAATTTTTCTCAAGGGGGTCAATTCTCATTCGAAGGCTTCTGGTTGTGCATGGCCATAATAAACACATCCACAATGGCCATGTTCATGTGTGGGAGCTGACGAAACCCAACTCCGCTCACCGGTTTGGGTTTCGTGCCCTCGAAGCAAATCCTCAAAGTGTCCTTGAATGGACATGGGGTGCCTAACTAAAATGTGCATAGCACCCAAACCGTGACTCTGATCACGAGGACATCGATTCCAATGGATTCGGGATGTCGGGTTCTAGTTGGGGGACCCCCCACACCGTGCCTCCAACGCTTGAAAACGTGCTATTGTGCCATCTCTGGAACTAGGTTTTTGCTCAGTGAAGGCCATTCCAATCTTGCAAAATGGGGTCAATTCTCATCCGAAGTCTCCCAGGCATGCGTGGCCATGTGCACGTGTGGGAGATGATGGAACCCAACTCTGCTCACAGGTTTGGGTTCCATGCCCTCGGAGCAAATCCTCAAATTGTCCCTGAATGACCACGGGGTGCCTGACCAAAATGACCATAGCACCAAAACTGTGACTCCGATAGTGTATCAGTTGATTTCGGTGGATTCGGGATGCCAGGTTCTATCTAGGGTACCCCCCACACTGTGCCTCCAATGCCTGGAAATGGTGCTATTATGTCATCTACATAACTAGGGTTTTGCTCAGTGAAGGCCATTCCAATTTTGCTTAAGGGGGTCAATTCTCATCCGAAGGATCCCAAGCGTGGGTGGCCATCTTGAACACGTCCAAAATGGACATGTGCATGTGTGGGATCTGATGGAACGCAACTCTACTTTTCGATTTGGGTTTCATGCCCCCGGAACAAATCCTGAATGGGGTGCCTATCCAAAATTCCCGTAGCACCAAAACCATGACTCTGATCATGAAGCCTTCAATTCTGGTTGATTCGGGACACCGGTTTCTAGTTGGGGGACCCCACACACCGTGCCTCCAATTCCTGGAAACAATGTTATTGTGCCATCTCCGAAACTAGGGTTTTGCTTAGTGAAGGCCATTCCAATTTTTCTCAAGGGGCTCAATTCTCATCCGAAGGCTCCTTGGCGTGCATAGCCATCGTGAACACGTACAAAATGTCCATGTGCAGATGTGGGATCTGACATAACCCAACTCCGCTCGTCGGTTTGAGTTATGTGCCCCTGGAGCAAATCCTCAAAGTGTCCCTGAATGACCACGGGGTGCCTGACTGAAATGCCCATTTCACCGAAATCGTGACCCTGATCGTGAAGCCGTCGATTCCGGTGGATTGAGGACATCGGGTTCTAGTTGGGGGACCACCCAAAATGTTCCTCCAATGCCTAGAAACGGTGTTATTGTTCCATCTCTGGAACGAGGGTTTTGCTTAGTCAAGGCCATGCCAATCTTGCAAAAGGGAGTCAATTCTCCTCCGAAGGCTCTCGGGCGTGCGTGACCATTGTGAACATGTCCACAATGGCCATGTGCATGTGTGGGAGAAGACGGAACCCAAATACACTCGTCGATTTGGTTTCCATGCCCCGGAACAAATCCTCAAAGTCTCCCTGAATGGCCACGGGGTGCCTAACCAAAATTCCCATAAAACCAAAATTGTGACTCTGATCGCGAAGCCGTCGATTCCGGTGGATTCGGGACGTCGGGTTATAGCTAGGGGTGTTAATATTCAATCTGCTAAGACAGAAAATATCAGCATTACATTCTATTTCACAACAATAGCATATACAGGATCAGTGAAAGAACAACAAGCACAGCATAAACACAAGAGACACATATTTATCCTGTGAAACCCTCATGGGGTAGAAAACCCAGCAAAGCTTCCTTAATATAGATGACCAGCAAATACAAAGATGTAATCCTCAACCATAAGCTCCTTCTCCTCCATAATAGATCTCTCTCTCACTTATGCGCTATTCACAAGTGAATGAATGTGTTGTGAGTGTGATAAATGAGGAACACACCTCCTCTATTTATACACTACTCTGACTTAACTTTTACATTAACTAGGTCGACCCCAACTTAACCACTTAACATAATGTGACAGGGCCGACCCCACTAGGGTGGTCTAATAACCCTTTAACCCACATGACTCATACAGGGCCGACCCCCACTAAGGAAGTCTAATAACCCAAGTTACCACATTATCCATGGAGGAATAAAACATCTCCGGATATACAATAAGGTATTCACGGAGGAATGAAACATCTCTGGAATAATAAAGTACAAATATAATATTCTTAGAAGTTAAAATATCTCAACACTCCCCCTTAACGAGAAGGATATTATAACAACATCTGCAGGAGCAAGGAGTCATCAACTACATGATACATCTATAAATTATTGGAAGCTTTCTTCATACATCATCAATAACTCAAACAGTTACTGGAACATCTTCAAGATCTTCAATACTGCAACATCAGCATCTTTAGTACTGAGTCTTAATCTTCTGTAGCACTCGAACAGCTACAATAACATCGTCATCATCTGGATCACTCGATCAACAGCCTCATCATCTGGATCTACTGATCAACATCATCATCTGGATCACCCAATCAACAGCCTCATCATCTGGACCTACTGATCATCATCATCTGGATCTCTTGATCAATAGCCTCATCGTCATCCAGATCATCACGATCAACAACATCGTCATCTAGATCATCATGATCAATAGCATCGTCATCTAGATCATCACGGTCAACAACATCATCATCTAGACCATCACGATCAACAACATCGTCATCTAGATCATCACGATCAACAGCATCGTCATCTAGATCATCACGATCAAGAACATCGTCATTTAGATCATCATGATCAACAACATCATCATCGAGATAATCACGATCAACATCATCATCATCTAGATCATCACGATCAACAACATCATCATCTAAACCATCACGATCAACAGCATCATAGCAGCATACCCTGCAACACACATGATCCTTCCTTTCGGAATTTTGGGATTAATCAATATTTAAGACTATCCTTCCTTTCAGAATTACTGGATTTACTGTCTAAGGATGATTAGTCCAATCACAATCAGCATTTAAGACTATCCTTCCTTTTGGAATTACTGGATTTACTGTCTAAGGATGATTAGTCCAATCACAATTAGTATTTAAGACTATCATTCCTTTCGGAATTACTGGATTTATTGTCTAAGGATGATTAGTCCAATCACAATCAGTATTTAAGACTATCCTTCGTTTTGGAATTACAGGATTTACTGTCTATGGATGATTAATCTAATCACAATCACATTTAAGACTATCCTTCCTTTTGGAATTACTGGATTTACTGTCTAAGGATGATTAATCCAATCACAATCACATTTAAGACTATCCTTCCTTTCGGAATTATTGGATTTACTGTCTAAGGATGATTAATCCAATCACAATCATATTTAATCCTATCCTTCCTTTCGGAATTACTGGATTTACTGTCTAGGGATGATTAGTCCAATCACATACATTTTGAACCAAGCGCTCAGGGACAATGTAGTCCTATCATGTTCATTTTGAACCAAACGTTCAGGGACGATGCAGTCCTACCATGTACATTTTGAACCAAACGTTCAGGGACGATGCAGTCCTATCATGTACATATTGAACCAAACATTCAGGGATGATGCAGTCCTATCATGTACATTTTGAACCAAACGTTCAGGGACGATGCAGTCGTATCATGTACATTTTGAACCCAATGTTCAGGGACGATGTAGTCCTATCATGTACATTTTGAACCAAATGTCCAGGGACGATGCAGTCCTGATCCACTTACGAGATGATCAATCCCTATCACTTTAGGACATAAGTCCAAGGACGATGAAATCCCAATAGTCCTCTTAGACAAAGTCTAAGTACCACTTCATTGACCTCATCGTCGTAACATGTAACCTCACCATCAACCGCATCGTTGGAACAGGTAACCTCATCATCAATACATGTATCCTCATCATCGATACAAGTATCCACATCATCGATACAGTATCCTCATCATCGATACAAGTATCCTCGTCATCGATACAGTATCCTCATCATCGATACAAGTATCCATATATCATCATCGACCATATAACTCCCCCTTTCGAGGAGGGTCCTTCTGAACTACACCAAGCTTGTCTCATAAATACTCAAACTTTACTCGAGACAAAGGTTTGGTCAATACATCAGCAACTTGTTCATCAGTGCTCACATACTTGAGCTTTGTAGCTCCTTTCTGCACCACAACCCATATATAGAAATATCGGATCTCTGTGTCCTTTGACTTATCATGGAACACTGGCTTCTCTGTCATCTTGATACAACTCTGGTTGTCACACAGGATCACAGTGGAGTCCATCTCTAAGTCAAACAATCCTGATAACAACTTCTGAAGCCATACGACTTCACAAATAGCAGAGCAAGCATCTATATATTCCGCTTCAGCTGTGCTGAGAGCCACACTTGACTGATTCCTACTAAACCACGAGATCATGGTAGATCCTAGACAATAACATCCACCCGATGTATTCTTCCTGTCTGATACACTTCCTGCCCAATCAGCATTTGTGTAGCCATACAATCTGAAGTCATGATCTCCACGATAACATAGACTTTAGGTACCTCATCACATGCTTTGCATCTATCAGGTGAACTCGTCTAGGTTCCACTAGATACTGACTCAAGGTGTTCACCGCAAAGCATATATCTGGCTTGGTATTCGTCAGATACATTAATGACCCAATAATATGTCTATACAGAGTCACATCCACTAACTCTGATGAGTCATCAGCTAACAACTTCAAGTCACAACTCATGAGAGTGGCCATGGTTGTACATTCCAACATATCAAATCTTCTCAAGATTTCCACAGCATACTTTCCCTAGTTGAGAAATATTCCTTCTGAGCTTTGCCATACTTCCAGACCTAGGAAGTAATGCATCAATCCGAGATCAAATTCTGTAGCTAGCTTCTTCTTGCTTTCCATGATCTATTTCTCATTCCCTGTCAGAAATAGATCATCCACATACAGCAATAGTATCATCCATAACCTTAAGGTAAAGGTTAGGATCAGCTTTACTTCTGGTAAAGCCCAAGCTTGTCAAGAAACTGTCAATTCTCCCTCTGTGACTGAACATCATTCCCACTCTGAGTGATCTTCTGCATATCTATCCGTGCCATCTCCCATTAGATGGTTCTACTTGTATGAGCCTCAAGATCATTTCGAACTCTGTGGTGAGTTCCTTCTTGCATCCATGTCATCTGTATATAGAAACCATCTTAAACCTTGTATCAAAGGTTGAAATCCGCATCACCCATGGTGATCATTAAGCTCATCAAACGACTATCGATCCTGGGTACCCGTACAGAGATTTCTTCAATTGAATCCTGGAAGTTTTTTCGATTCGCACTTCTTCTTTAATTACACCATTAAGAGAATGGTCTTATCTAGCAACTTGGAGCAAACATCTCGTCATGATCCTCTTCCTCTTTCTAAGAGAATCTTCTAGCCACGAGCCTTCTATAGTATGTTTGATTTGTAGGTCTTCTTGTTTGAACATCCATCACTTGTTCTTTGGAACAGGTGTTCATCATCCTTCATGGTCTTTCCTACAAATCAAAGTTAATTACATGATTAGTAATACTTCATAATCATCAAATCATGTTGATATTTCAATGATAACCTATTATGCATACAGATATGATTCACATAGTTATGCAACTATCTTGACCTTTGGCACAACACTTTTCCATATCATGTATGCATATAATGGTTATCTAGATGCCTTCCATATCTACCAGAACATACTATCGAGAGCGTGCACAACTCTCAGCATGTCAGCAAAGAGGTTTCATTTTAGACAAGCAACAATGGAATGTTTGTCCAACTTACCAATCATATGCATATTAGTAGTATATTGTTCAATGCTATATGAATGTTCATACTCAACATGATATATTCTAGGAATACAAATATGCATACAACTATTACAAGCAATATCATTTACTATTTCAGAGATTCAAATAACAACTCAAATACTTATCTTTTATGTTTGTGTGGTTGCCTCCCACTTTATCTCTATATGTCTTTTGAACTTCTATTCATTATGTACCACTTTGCATGCTTAAGTGTGCACTAGTGTCATCCTCATGATCTCATACACAAACATACATTCATTAGTATAATCTCAATATTATCAAAACATTATAATTCTAAATAATCTTAAGTATGTATGCTCATGATTATTTCATACATAGGTATACTTACCTAAGATCCTAACAAAGTAGGATTCTAACTTGATATAGGAAAACATACCTGGATTATCAAGCTTGGTTATGTCTTAACAAACCCAAACAATATCTTCTTCGTTCTCTTCAATGATTTAGAGACCTTGTGCTAGAACTTGCATATCTCATGGGTTAAGTATAGTAGAACAAGGTCATACATACCTCGTAACTAGATCTTCTATGTGGTCAAAGACTATGGATGATTCTTTGTCCTTATGTCATCATGGTCATAGAACTTGATTTGTCTTTCTTGATGTACTTGTATTTGTTAGCAGACACCATCATCCTCATACTACACCACAAGTTTACTAGTTTCCTAGGTTTGAGGTGGAAGCTTTGGGATTGTGAATAATGGGGATAATAAATGATGTTGGAACATTAGGATGGCATAAATATTTAATAAAGGAGATAAATAAATATATACAAGTGAAAATCAAAGTGGCATTTCATCATGAAGACACATGGAGGAAGTGGGACCCACATATGGCTAGATTTCCCCACTACACTTGGCATCATTCTCTCACCAATTCGAATTCAAGGTGAATGGTAACATACTTGGGGGATTCCAAAAGGTATTATTCATGGCATGACTCATCCAAGGTCAAAATATAGAGGAATAGTAACTCCCATGGAAGAGGAAGAGGCAATTTGGAGCTAGTGAGACACTTGGGCTAGATTCCCTATCTCTATGACAACAATGATGAAAATGCTATGACACCTATGACACAAATCAGACCTGAAGGCTGACATATGACATATATGACATGTTAGGGGAAAAAATAGACTCCAAGAGGGTGCTCAAGGGTGTTAGGGAAGCTAAGATGCTTCCACATGTGATTTGGTGGAAGTGGGAGACTAGGAATTGTTGTACAAGTGGCGTTCTTTGGAATCTCTTCCCAACTTGAGTTGGCATGAGTCTCTTGGAAGGAATTCTACCCATGGAGGACATTATAATTTTATAAATTTCAATAACAAAGAATGAAACCAACTTTTGATCATTTTTAGAATTTGCAATTGCATTTGTGAAGAGGGAGAGCTAGTGGATGAGTAGTTTCTTGCCTTAGCCAATTTCGAGGGTGAAAAATTCCCATCCAAGTTGGTAATTGGAAAAGCCATTCAGACCTTTCATTTGTAGCTTTAATGGAGTCTTTATTTGCAGGTGTAAGCTACAGGGCAGCTCATGGTTTCTTCTATTGCATCTCACTCCTTCAACCATTTCCAGTTTTGATGGCATATTCTTGATCCTTGAGGGAGGGCGTTTTTGGTGAGCTATTGTACTCTTTGGGGGAGATTCTAATGCCCCATTTATTTTTTAATATGAATAAAATACTTTTTTATTCATCTCCAAAAAGTTTCAGGTCGAAATTCCAAGCAGAAATGTATAAATCTCAATTTTAATGAAAGAACAGTGCCATTTCCCCACTACCTTGTTGAGAATCAATGTAATGCTGATGATTTCGAATGAATGGATGATTCTCTGATGAATTTTTTATTAATGGACTGCAATGGATGTATTTTACAATTTTCATGTACTGTACTTGAGAATTTGAAGTATTTTTACTCAGTTTAATTGCATTGGGAGAAGAAATAGTGTCATTTCCCCAAGGGTCGAATTGGTGATTTTTGAAGTTGAATGGGATAGGGTTGTAACAGATATAATAATCAATTAATGGTGCAAATGAGACCTTAATAACATCCTTAATACATTCCCTACCTCTGTTCATAAATTTGAGTGGGTTTGGAGGCATTTGGGAAGCCATTTTCAGTACTTACCCCAAGGGGATTTGAACCCCAAATTACTAATAAAATTGCATACTTGGTCCAGAATCTTAAGAGAGTTTGCAGAGGTCTTTTGGTGTCCATATGTCATCCCTGAACATCATATTCAAGTCCTAATATCATTCATACACCTTCCTTGAATATTTGAAGGCATTTGGAGTCAATTTGAGACCTAGAGACCAATACTAGTCAAAGGGAAATCTCTAGTAAAGTTACCTGCATTGACTAGAATTGAAAGAGGATATGAAGAAGTATTTTAAAGGTCCAAAGGCATCCCTGAAACACATATTTATGTTCTAATATCATTCATATACCTTCTCAGAATATTTGGGATCATTTGGGGCAAATTTGGGACCTAGAGATCAAAACTAGTCAAAGGTCGAACTAGGGGAAAAAAAGTGGAAAATTGCCATTTTAATAAAATTTCTAACAATGGACATTACAGTGGTATCAGAGCATGGTCCTTGCACCTGTTTATTAGGTACATACATTCAAGAATAATTGGCAGCCATGTCTTACTATTATGATGAATCCTATGAGTACAATTCTTATGAGGAATATGTAGATGCTTATGAGCAATATGAAGCAGAATGTGAATGGTACAAGGAAGAGGTGCCATCATGCAACACTTATTACAATTTTAGGAGAAATGAAGATTATTCTTATGACTTAAAATCTGATGAATATGAGTGTGTCACACCAACCAAGGATAATTCTATGAGTGAGTTCCAAAGATGGAGAGCAACATATAAAACCTTTCCCCAACAATATCAAAAATATCAAGAATATCTTGCTTTTAGCAAAAATACACAAAATGCCATGTCTTTTGAGTACTATGCTGAACATGTTTTTGAAAATAGGCCCAAAAATGAATATGTGGAGTTAGTAAAGAAAGGTTTATGCCCTTCTTGTAAAGAACCTTGGAGTGAGTATCATACATGTGTGCATGAAATTATGTCCCACTTGAGGAGAGCTTTTGGGAATTCTTCAAAAAGAGATTCCAAAGATATTGATCATAAGGAAAACAAGGGGAAAAATGCATCAGCTTTCTTGAAGGAGAAAAATGAAGAGACATCACAAGAGCATGAAGAAGATTCTATTGAAAATATGGAAGATCATTTCGAGACACCTTCTAGCTTAGACATGAACCAAAGAGCATCTACTGATGGATGCTTAAACTATGAAGGAGTACCTACTGATGGGTGCTCACACCTCTATGTTGGTGACATAGAGATCACTTTTGAAGGTGTTGCTGCAAGCCCAAGTTCCATTAAGCATGATAATGAAGACCTTGTAGCAGTTAAAGAAGAACCAAGATCAACTTCTACATCACCACTTGAGCTTCATGAAGTTGGTCCAAGCAAAAATGAAGAAGATGAGGAGGTTCATTTGCAAGAGCCTCATTTTCTTGAAGGGTCCTTAAAGATGAATGAAAATAAGATACAATATTCCCTTAGAATTCTCCATGACACTCAAGCATTGGTGTCAAAATTCTTGTTGGAGAGATACTTCATTGGAGGAAACATCCTTCCTTGAAGACATGGAGAAGATTCAAAGAGCAATGTGCCACATCAAAGGTAATTTCATGTCTTTGCTTTTTGATAGAAACCATTTGTTTGAGCTTAATGAATTGTTACATGATGCATACTTGAAGAATAATGAGGATATTCATAAGCTCACAATTCAAAATGAGCAACTTCTTGAAAAGTTGCAAGATACTTGTTTTTCCTCCTATGTTTCAGATTGTCAAATGATAGATTGTATGGAGGATTCTCATGACATGGTGAATCATGAGAAATGTGGGAATTTGAATGTGCTTAATGTGTTTGAAGATGAACTTGAAGAGATCCAAACACTTGATGTGGTGGAAGAGTAACTTGAATTGTCTCTTGATGAAGGTTATGCAATGTTTAAAGAAGAGCATGATTCCTCTACATTGGAACCAATCTATGACAAAGGTTTCCCACTTTTGAAGGAGCTGCATGATACTACCCACATGGATCCTTCCCATGATGAAACTTCTGCACTTTTTGATCATTTGGGTGAGTTAGTTAATTCTCCTACATCCTGCAATTCCATGTTTTGTAGCATTAATCTCAATGAAGAATGGGTGAAAGGGTTCTTTTTTATGGTGCCACATGAGGAGTATGGAACTCCTAGATTTACTTTTTTATGATAATATGGTTGGAGCACATTCTTATTCATATTTGCAGCAACATTATTTGTCACTTTATGATGATGCAAATCTACATGGATGCGCCTATGATATGCATTTGAGTAACTTGAAGACTCATGGTTTTTCTTGCTCAATATTTGATTCATTTGACGTTGGAGGAACTTCATCCAACACTTGGGTGAATAGATTTATGATTGGAGAAAAAATTTGTTGGCAGCCACATACTTTGTTATATCTTTATGATTCTCACATTCAGGGATGTATGGGTGAGACTTCTTTGAGTCATTTGAAGTCTCCTTGTTTTTTCTGATCATTATTTGGTTCAGATTTTAGTGGAGATTCTTCATTCACTTCTTGGATGAAAGAATACATGGATGAATATTTTAATGCATATCACATCCTTTTGGAGCAGCATTATAGGACATGAGATACTCACCTATGTCATTGGATTATATTTGATGGGCCACTTGAAGATTGTATGCACTTTGAAAATCAAAGTGGCATTTCATCATGAAGACACATGGAGGAAGGGGGACCCACATATGGCTAGATTTCCCCACTACACTTGGCATCATTCTCTCACCAATTCGAATTCAAGGTGAATGGTAACATACTTGGGGGAGTCCAAAAGTTATTATTCATGGCATGACTCATCCAAGGTCGGAATATAGAGGAAGAGTAACTCCCATGGAAGAGGAAGAGGCAATTTGGAGCTAGTGAGACACTTGGGCTAGATTCCCTATCTCTATGACAACAATGATGAAGATGTTATGACACCTATGACACAAATCAGACCTGAAGGCTAACATATGACATATATGACATGTTAGGGATAAAAATAGACTCCGAGAGGGCGCTCAAGGGTGTTAGGGCAGCTAAGATGCTTCCTCATGTGATTTGGTGGAAGTGGGAGACTAGGAATTGTTGTACAAGTGGCGTTCTTTGGAATCTCTTCCCAACTTGAGTTGGCATGAGTCTCTTGGAAGGAATTCGACCCATGGAGGAAATTAGAACTTTATAAATTTCAATAAAAAATAATGAAACCAGCTTTTGATCATTTGTAGAATTTGCAATTGCATTTGTGAAGAGGGAGAGCTAGTGGATGACTAGTTTCTTGCCTTAGCCAATTTCGAGGGTGAAAGATTCCCATCCAAGTTGGTAATTGGAAAGGCCATTCAGACCTTTCATTTGGATCTTTAATGGATTCTTTATTTGCAGGTGTAAGCCACAGGGCAGCTCATGGTTTCTTCTATTGCAACTCACTCCTACAACCATTTCCAGTTTTGATGGCATATTCTTGATCCTTGAGGGAGGGCGTTTTTGGTGAGCTATTGTACTCTTTGGGGGAGCTTCTAATGCCCCATTTATTTTGTAATATGAATCAAATACTCTGTTATTAATCTCTAAAAATTTTCAGGTCGAAATTCCTAGTAGAAATGTATAAATCTCAATTTTAATGAAAGAACAGTGTCATTTCCCCACTACCTTGTTGTGAATCAATGTAATGTTGATGATTTCGAATGAATGGATGATTATCTGATGAATTTTTTATTAATGGACTTCCATGGATGTATTTTACAAGTTTCATGTACTGTACTTGAGTATTTGAAGTATTTTTACTCAGTTTAATTGCATTGGGAGAAGAAATAGTGCCATTTCTCCAAGGGTCGAATTGGTGATTTTTGCAGTTGAATGGGAGAGGGTTTTAACAGATATAATAATAATTTAATGGTGCACATGAGACCTTAATAACATACTTAATACATTACCTACCTCTTTTCATAAATTTGAGTGGGTTTGGAGGCATTTGGGAAGCCATTTTCAGTACTTACCCCAGGGGGATTTGAACCCCAAATTACTAGTAAAATTGCATACTTGGTCCAGAATCTTAAGAGAGTTTGCAGAGGTCTTTTGGTGGCCATATTTCATCCCTGAACATAATATTCAAGTCCTAATATCATTCATACACCTTTCTTGAATATTTGAAGGCATTTGGAGTCAATTTGAGACCTAGAGACCAATACTAGTCAAAGGGAAATCACTAGTAAAGTTACCTCCATTGACCAGAATTGAAGAGGATTTGAAGAAGTATTTTAAAGGTCCAAAGGAATCCCTGAAACACATATTTATGTTCTAATATCATTCATATACCTTCTCATAATATTTGGGATCATTTGGGGCAAATTTGGGACCTAGAGATCAAAACTAGTCAAAGGTCGAACTAGCGAAAAAAAAAGTGGAAAATTGCCATTTTAATAAAATTCCTAACAAGGGACATTACATATTGACATATGATATTATTCCATATTTATCCACCCCCTTTTTGTATTTACGATTAGTCTATTTGGAATTTTCCAATGCCCAATGGCATTCCAACATCTATGTAATACATTTTGATTTTGATGACTTAATGAGAAATATGGTTCTGACATCTTGAGCTATTTCCCAATTCCTATCAAATTTCAATGCATCTATGTGTCTCATTGTGATATTTGAATGACAAATGTGTACTCATTAATGTGTATTAATTCTAATTTCTATTGAATATTTGTAAATGTTCTAATATAAGATGAGTTTTCAATCTTGTTTATGCATGTGAAGTTTTCCTAAAGGGATGGAAACTTGAATTGCAGTGATTGGTGTAAAACATCAATGTATTGTAATAATAACTTAAACATAACTCAAACATCAAATAAACGATATAAGATAACGATATCAAATAAACTATCTAACATGAATAACATTAGAAATGCATGAATAAATAAGCACATAACTATACTATGTACCTCAATCAATTAGGCCTTCTCGATCCTCGCTGTTTTTTATTGTCTCAAACAACCTCTCGTGCTCTGCATGAGGTAGCGAGTAGCGTACCTTGTTTGATGACTTCGTTGACATTGTTTGTAGTTCGATGTTTGTACTAACGATAAAGTGCGTAAAGTGATACACCTATGAACCTGGTCTATAATCCATGTATGTCTAGCCATTTCTCTTTGGTCCCTTTCCATCTACTGTAAGATATTCTCCCTGAACAACCATTGAGCAAGTCGAAAAGGTAATGCCTTCACTATCGGTTAATGATGCGAGGAGGGTTTGCTTCCCCTGGATGCATCGTTCCAACCAATAATTTGTGCCAATTGCACTGTCTATTGGGGTGACAACTGCATAGATGTGTCCTGCAAAAATGAATTTTACGGTCATATTCCAACAAGTAGTGGTTTGATAACTTGGATAATTAAAAAAACAAGGAGGAAACAGAGATATGAATGCATAAATGTTTACCTGGTTGTACACAATTAGATATATGATCATATTCATTCAAAATAGAATATTGGCCTTCCTCTAACTGAATTGGTTCAATAATTGCACGTGGCTCCACTGCAAGTGATACACGATCCCATTCATCAACCCAATCCATTGATTCACACTCATCCCACTCACAACTGCTACAAGGTCCACAAAAGGAAGCAATTCTCCGCATCCATATTTCAAATAACCGAGGTTGTTTAAGCTTCGAACCGAATGAAATCCATGAGTGCCTTGTACAGTACTACAACTATAAGAACATGATCGATCTCTATCAACCACATGCCATAAATTCCTGAAAACATGTCCTCTACTTGTTGGTGTGTGCTGCTCCGTGGTTCGATCTGACATTTTTGCAGAGCACCATTGAACTATGGATTCTGCATCCCGAATATGAGGGTTTTTCATGCACCTCATCTCCTCCCTTCGTAGGGTAGTTTTGAGACATGTTCCAGCCCCATCATGTTATCCCTTTCCATGCCCGGTCTCAAAATAGTTCCATATATGCAGCACATCATAAGTCTTGCAAAATACTCAACCAATGGAATACACATGCATTTTTGAACTAGCATGCACAACCATCTGGCCATATCCAATGCTGATCCATCTGTATACCTCTCTCCTTTAGCTGATCATAGAAAATTTTGAAGCAATGTTGCACATAATGCGGGTTGTGGCACCTGTCGTCATTGATGTATAAGTTGGTCTCTTTCAATATTATCCTCATGTCATTGCTGCTCTCTGGCACGTGCCTATACGTGATATGGATCATTATGCTAACTTGGTCTGAATGGTAGTATTGACTTTGAATCTCATTCTGTGGCTGCAGGGTGTAGTTTTCAGCAAAGTCCACAACCGACAATATTGTTCCATTGGGAAAGGTGTCCCTGCACTGTCTGTACTGTTCATCTTGCCATCGTACTACAAGGACATGTTGTACATACTGCTCTGTCTTTTGGTATAATTCCTTCATGAAATCGCAAATTTGAACCTGGTACCACAAAACTAAGGGCATTAATACAACGTGACATTTGCAATCTGAATATATATGTATAAATTCAACATGTACAGTATGGAAGTATGCAAACTTAGATTACCTGTGACTTCACTAATGCAATTGTTTTGCTTTCCTTCGCACTATCTACTTGATATGTTATGTACTTGAAGTTCTACATTTCTACTGACATCCTCTCAAATTCGTGCTCCTTGATTTCATGGATGCAGCGGCTCAATAATGAAAATCCACTGCACCTGGAACATGTCCCATATAAATGTGATATTTTATAATATTTTTTCCCTTCAGGTCTTGGACACATTATGCTATGTATAAATTCTGTGGATGCATTCGGTGGTTGTAACGATGGGAATTCCTGCACAATGTTAGCATGCAAATCACAAAATATATGTCTATATGTGTCATAATAGTACTCAAATTCTACATGGTATCTACAACAACATGTGTTGCGATCGATGCAAATTCTAACATACCAGGGTTTGCATTTTTCAAAGGACCTTTGGCCCAAGTTCAATTGTGTGTTCTCATTCTTGAACCTCTCATAGAGTTCTGTTTGTGTCGTTTCAAGGAAGTGCTTGACATGGGGTTCACACCCCTTAACACCTTTTCTCAACTTGAACACATCTATTTGATTCGATGACGGTCTAGTGTTATCATGCCTAAAATTTTGTACTAGTTCTTTAACAGCATCAATAAGCTTCATGTCTAAACGAGGTAACCTACCAACAAAATCCCCACAATATTTTTGGCCTAGGGTCTCAAGTTTTTCTCTAATAGCGGAATACTTTTGAAGAGTCTTTCTATCTACTTTAAATCTTTTACATGTGTGTGATAACAGGCGACGTTGCCTTATGCATTTGTCTACAATCGATTCTGATAGTACACGACAGGACACATTAAAATATTTTGTACGAGAAGTTTTTCCAATCAAATTAAATGCAGACTATAGATTTCTAACAACATGATTGTTGGCCTCTGAACTTCTAACTACCTTTATACCTAAAATTCTCCTAACATGAGCTAGACAATCTGATTTTAACAAAGCCATAAACAATTGGCATTTTGCTGCATCAGTTTTGGATTCAAAAAATTCTTTGATTATCCTGTTTCAATGGAAATCAATAGTGCATTTGGGAAACTTACCTTCAAGTCCTGAAGAGGAACTTTCATCCACATGAATACATCTGGGAGTTCTTCGTCGTCCGCTTGATAATCAAGGCAAGGGAGTTGGAAAGGAAGTACGAGTCTCGTCACAGGTTTGTTGTGTCCCTTCGTTCACAATTTCGTCCTCCAAGGGAGTGTGTTCGACATGTGTGTGCTCTTCTTGGGGAGGTTTCCATTTAACAACTTGTTCAACATCCATCCCTTCATACTCGGCATCAACCAAGATTTGATTGACTTCAACCACTTCATCATTGCTTGTTTATGGATTTATGGCACTAACATTTTGATGTCTATGGTTTTTCATGTACAACCTGGCCTTTTCTCTTATCTCATGGGCCTTTTCAGGGGGCGGCTCCTTCCTTCTAGACTTTCTTTTATTATTACGTCTGTTTCCCATCTTCAATACGTTTTTTAACAAAACAAAAATATCACCCCTGTAAGAATAAATAATAAATGAGATATTCTTTTTCAATTATGAAATGATGAAACTCGATGTGCATGATTATTAAAACTCGATGTAGCAATTGATTATGTACAACAACACCTACTGAGAATGTTTTCTTATAATCTTAAAAGCTAGTGAGAATGCCCTAGATATAACAACAACATCACCTCTAGGAACTCAATTTGAGATGTTTTCTTGTCATCTTGAAACAATGTACAATGAGCCTCTTTTTGGTAGCTTGGCACTTGGCACATGGTTTTTTGACAATATTTTGTGTTAGTATATGGTATTGGGTGGCGGTATGGGATGTTAGTAGAAGCACATTTCCTACAAAAGGAGAAGCTCCTACTGACTTCATTTTCATGTTTTGGATGAGGCAAAATAGACCCAAAAGATTAAGAGTTTGATTCTTTAGGTGTTTGTGTGAGTTTTTGTAGTGAAATCATGAGGAATTCAACAAATGTTTGTGTATTGGATGGAGTTATGTGATTATGAAAGGTTATTGGTGGTGATGCAAGTTTTTTTTATTATCTTTATGAAAGGTTGAAAGCATTGCTTGGTGCATGTTGTATTTTTTTGTGGTAAGATGTTTTTATTTTCTATGTTGAAGATTAAGAAGACTAAAATACATTTATCATACAATTCACGAGGAAAAACTAAAATACATACAATTCAAACAAAGTGAATGAAGACTAAAATACATACAATTCAAACAAAGTGAATGAAGACTAAAATACATTTCATAAGAAAAAATTGTCACCATACCTCAAGGATTAGGATTGCTCTTTATTTTAAATGTAAAATTATCTTTTGATGTATCCATTATATGTAATAAGAGTTCAAGTGTGTCCAAGCAGCATGAGAATTCAATCCAAGGATCCAAATAGAGTCCAACTATTGTGTATTCAATCCAAGGAGCCAAATAGAGTCCAACTGGTGTGTATTCAATCCAAAGATCCAACTAGTGTGTATTCAGTCCAAATTGTCAAAGAAACACCATAAGGTGTGTGAATTCAATCCAAAATGCAAGTGATTGTCGAACTGTGTGTGAAAAGAGAGAAAAATATGTGATGCATGGGAGAAAAAATGTGGGAGAAGAGCGTGGGTTATTTGCAAAATTTTATGTTCATCAGAGGCGCGCATGCACGCTCCTAGCGTGTGCGCGCCTCTACTGAACCTTGATTTGTTCGGTGGGTAACGTTTAGTTCATTTATTTCCCAATAATTATCTATATGTCGGTTTATTCCTAGAACCCCTCCCCCATAAAGGCCTTTAGGACCTCTTCTAAACCATAATCCCTAAGTGAATAAGTGCTTCTAGGTGTTTAGGGGTTTTCAAGTTATGGTTATAAGGATTGTAGGTTAAGATTTAAAGATTATAGGGATTGTAGGTAAGTTATGGGGTTAAAGGATATATAAAAATAAAAATCTACCAATATTAAAATGTGAATTATGATTGGTTAAAATCATATGAGCTATGCAAAATTGAATGTACAAATTATCATGGAAATTGAACACATAAAGAAACCAAGATAACTTGAAATCCATATTCAAAAGTTGATTTTCTATCAATCACACAACCTGACCAATATGGATCTTTATACCCACATATATTAGGGTCTTTGCTTCTACTACACAACCCCTATTCATCCAATTACTTGTTAATTTTAATATGCCATGCCTTGGGTTCTTTCTTTAGGCTAGATATAACCTTCTTCAGTGTGCAAACAAGATGCTCCTACCTTGGAACTTGAAAAACTTGTGGTTGATATGTGTACACTTGTTCCTCCAAATTTACATTGAGGAAGGCATTTTCCATATCCATTTGATCGACATTCCAACTAAATTGTGCTACCGTGGATATAATTAATCGAATTATCCTCATCTTTTACATAGGAGAAAAGGTCTCTTCATAGTCGATGCCCTCTCACTTAGAGAACACTTTTGCAACCAATTGTGCCTTATGCTTATCAAGTGTGCCATTTGCTTTTTGCTTGACTTTGTACATCCATTTGCAACCAATGGGTCTCTTCCCTAGTGGAAGCTCTATGAGATTTCAAGTTTGATTTTTAATTTGAATCTCATGTTTGGTTTCCACGGCCTTCCATTCAATTTTCCATATTCCCTCCTCAAACACCTATGGCTCATTAAATCCTTGAACATTGGCCATGAAAACAAATTTTACCATGTTTGTTTTATGTTTTCTCTTGCCCCTTAATGATATTCCCTTAATCCTTTCTCCCAACCGAATATTCGTAATGACTTGTTGAGCCACCACTATGGCCTCTTCTTGGGTCCCTCCTCATCGAAGTCAGTATTGTCACCATGACTTTTCTTACCTCTACCTGTTTCATACAAATGCTAATTTACATTGTGTGCATCAGAAATTATCGTAGACTTCACATCCTCAAAATATTTCCCCATTTTGGGCAGAGCTTCTTGAATCTTGACACTTGTATCCTTCACCACAACTGGTTTCTCCATGGTAATTTTGAAATCTAAAGAATCTTTGAAAGGTTGAAATTCTTCATCAACTATGACATATCTATTGAATATAAATTGATTGGTGTTAACATAAACCATCCTATAAGATTTATATATGTCATTGTACCCTACGATCATCAATTTCTCTCTCTTAGGTTCTAACTTGGTTCTTTTCTCATCTAGAATCTAAGCATGGAAAATATAACTAAATACCCTAGGATGAATGAATTTAGGCTTCCTCCTAGACCATGCTTCCTTTTCAGTGTTCTGCTTCACCACCATCATTAGAGATCGATTTGATAGATATAATATTGTAAACAATTCCTCATCCCAAAACCTATTTGGAACAAACATGTTCTCCATCTTACACATGGTCATCTATTTAATATCATGGTTCCACCTCTCAACCACACCATTCTATTATGGAGTGTAGGGTGTAGTGAACTGTATTTTTGTTTGATGCTTATTGCAAATGTTTTTGAATTATTTGGAACAAAATTCTTTGTTATTATCAAACACGAGTTCTAAGGTGACATCCTAACTCTTTTTTCTTGAAACTTTTGAAATTCATTAAACACTTTATATTTCAATTTCATAAAATACACCCACATTTTCCTATTGTAGTCCTCAACAAAAATAAGGAAATACATGCACATTTTCCTACTACAGTCTTCAATAAAAAGAAAGAAATACCAAACACTAGTGTTGGATTCCATGTTCATTGGTCCACAAATGTTTACATGAACCAATTAAATGACTATGTTTTATCCCCAGACTTGGCCTTCCTCAAATGGAGCTCTATGTTGCTTTCTTGTCTAACAAGCTCCAAAAACACCCTATATTTGTGCTTGGATATCAAGAAGTCGTTCTACCATATTACCTCAAGCCATATGAGAAAGGTAGGTTAAGATTAGGTTCCCATATAATCGATGTCAAAGAGTACTTATATTTGATGTACTTTTGCTTACCATTGCATGCTTTGTGACCTGTCCAATGTTGAATAGTCTAAACAATCCATGATTTTCCACACCAAGAGCTATAGTCTTTTTGGTCTCTTGTCAACTAAGTAGCATTTATGTTTCCTAAAGTTCGCATCTAGATGGGCTTAACACCTTATAGTCTGACTTATCAAGGGTATAATAATCTACATGCCTAATACATAATACACATTGAGGAAAATCAAGTTCCCCATGACCCATCCTTAGTGCTCATAACCTTCTAATAATAAGATATCACCACTCATATGCCAAATTTCCTAAATAGAGGTCATGTGTGGTAGTTCAAGGGATTATTGCTTTCCCTTGAGCTTCAAAATTTATATTTTAGGTCTAATTTCAATGTCTCATTCCTTTACATTGGTTTATGGCTCAAGACCTATACATAGCTCTCAAGCAAATATGATCATTTGAAGGTGAAGTATCTGCTTGCAATGTCATATGTGTTTATTGCAACAAGAGTAGCGAGTTGGTTACAACTTAGTATGGGGGAGATGTGTAATGTAATGTAGCATAACGACGCCACGTTATGTACCCAAAATAAAAAGTAATTAAAAAAATTTATGTCGTCTCATAAGATAAAAAGTGAAAACCAATTAAAAAATCCATATCTGCTCATAAAACAAAATTTTAAAACCAAATAAAAACTTATTAAAAAAATAAGACCTCGAGAAATTGGATGCCTCTCAATGCTTGATAGATATGCATTTAGGATGGATCTATGCTGGTTCAAGGAAACAATCATATGCTAATGATACCATGATGGCACAATCATCCTCAATGGGCCAATGATACCCTCAAAATGGTATATTTTCTTGGTGGAGGAAACCTTGTTATCCCTAAATGGATGTAACATTCCTTTCAGTCTCAAGCTTCAAGTCTCCTCTCATGACCATGTCCAAACCCCCAATTCCAAAGACTTGGATACATAGTGCCATGGAATCATGGATATCCCTGCAAAGTCATACATGGTGCTTTGAGACATTTTTCATGGCTTTGGATGCCTCAATGGTTTCTTTAGGGCTAAATGCATGGTATTTTTCCCTCAAATGTCATTCCCAAGGCCTTGAGAAACATACATATTTCTCCAAACCACCTAATTTCACCAACATCCCTAATCATAAGCCATTAGCACACTCAAGAATCCATGTGTGTTTGGTTGAGGAAACCTTCTTAGTCTTTGATGACTAGAAGACTTCTTCAAGGCCCAAGGTTTTGGTATCCTCCACTAAGCATGTCCAAGGCCCCAAGGCCCCAATACATAAATATAGAGCATCATGAATACCATTGACAAAGTCATACGTTGTGCTTTGAAGCATTTTTCATGGATCTAGATTCCTCAATGCTTTCTTTAAGGATAAAGTCAAAGTATTCTTCCCTAGAGCATCATCCTAAAGGCCCTGAGACATGTGCATACTACTTTAAAATATTGAATGGCGCTAATATCCTTAATCATCAAGTAATGATACCCTCAAGATGTCACATGTGGTTGGTGGATGAAATATTCTTATCCTTGGATGGCTAGAAGATTCATTTAGGTCCATAGGATCAACTCTCCTCCCTTGACTATGTCCAAGGTCCTAAGGCCCTAAGACATAGATACATATTTCCACATATATCCCTATGTGGTAATGCATGGTTCCTTGAGGAATTTCTCATGGCTTTGGATGCCTCAATGGTTTATTTAGGACCAAATGCATGGTATTCTTCCCTGGAAAACCATTTCCAAGGCCCTAAGACATGTAGATACTAAGTTCAAAACCATATAATGTCACTTCCATCCTCAATCACAAGACAATGATACCTCAAGAGGCCATGTGTATTTGGTGGAGGTAACCTTCTTAGCCCTAGATGGATATAATATTAATTTAAGGCTCAAGTCTTAGGTCTCCTCCCTTGACCATGTCCAATGCCCTAAGTCCCCAATACTTGGATACATAGCACAATGGATACCCCTGTAAAGTCTTGTTTGGTGCTTTTAGACATTGTTCATGGCCTTGGATGTCTAAATGGTTTCTTGATGGCCAAATGAACGATATTCTTCCATAAAACATCATTCCAAAAGCCTTGATCAGGCACATACATATTTCCCAAAACCACTTCATGGTATCGACATCCTTAATCATAGGACAATGATACCATTAAGAGGTCATGTGCGGTTAGTGGAGGAAATCATCATAGCTCTTTCTGGATAGAATATTCCTTTAGGGCCCAAGGTTCAGGTTTCTCTCTCTGACTATCTCTCTAAACTGGATATGGGTTATAAGTTTTAAGGGTTGGGTGTTTTATGATAGAGTTTAGGGTTGATGAGAATTAGAGGTTATAAGGGTTAGGGGTTAATTTTTATTTGACTAGACACTTTAGAGGTTATGATTGCATGGTTAGGATTATAGGGGTTAAGGGATATATATCAGTATGGTTAGTATTTAGGAGTTTTAGGGGCTATACTAGTTTAGGATTATAGTGGGCCAAGATTTATGGTGGTTAGTTGTACTAGGGACTAGGGATTGCAGTGGCTAGGGACTAAGGGTCAAGGGTTTGGGGATTGAGATATAGGGGTCATGGATTTATGGTTATAAGGATGAATATTTATATGTACATGAGGATAATGTGATTTAGTGTTTTTGTGTAATAATATATCTCCTAACCCTTGTGGTGAAGGAGAGAAGAGAGGGGTGAGGGAGGGATGAGGGATTGGGTAGAGTGGAAGAGAGGGGGGGATTGGGTGGATAGCAAGAGAGGGGGGGATTAGTCGGATAGGAAGAGAGGGGGGGTGGGGTTATAGAGAGGGAGGGGGTTTTAGGGAGAGATAGATAAAAATCAAGGTGTAAAAAGAATGCACGTGCTCATCTACATGTGCACGCACAGAAACGCGTGCACGCCTCTACGAGTGTGCGCATCTATGCATGCGCACATGCGTGTTTGGATTCAAATTTTTTGGCGCCCTTGTAGGTTTGGTATTATCTTCGGATTTCCAAACCTTGAGGCTTGGTCTGAGTTATGGCAGAACACACCAATTTTTGTAACTTCATGTTTTTCACTCTTAGTTCCGCAAATGGTCCACTTGTGCACTACTGATGAAATTGCACACACTTGTCGAGCTCTGTGTGCAAATTCTAACTATATATTTTTTTAATAGATCTGTTATCGTTTTCTATTTTTAATTCATTTTTAACTGCACTCATGTCAAATTTGTAAAAAACATAGGTCGTTTATTTGTTCTATAACTTTTGATTGGCTTACATATTTAGAGAACAAAAAAGAACTCGGACAAGAGTACAAGAATACCTACAAGCTAAAAAAAAAAATTCAAGTTGATTGATTATGTTTAGACCATGATATGGTGGACCAACACTCGACCATGTCGTTTTAAGGCTTCATTGAATTTAGTAATTTAAAAATATATAAAATTAACTTTCAAAATTTTGGAAAAATAGCCCTGCACAAGATTTGTCTGTTGCCTACACCTCTACATATTTTTTTCCTCATAAATTGACAATTTACATAACAAACCGGTGGAGCAACACGAACATATGCATTATGTTTTAGAGAAAAATAACCTACCAATCTTAAAATAACGACATTTTGAGGTGGTTATACCACTTTTCCATAAATAAAAGTTATATATTCCGGAAGGTGATCCGTTTTTCTAATTCTAAAAACTTTTGTAGGTACCTCTAATAATTCATTTCAATGATAAGATTTATGTTTTTCCAGCATGCCATTGCAACTAACGTGTCATAAGTGGGTATCATTACCTTGCACCAGCCCTTAAAGTAAAGTACTTAAAAGTACTTTCCTATTACACAATAAATACTTGAATGTAAAATAAATTATTAAAACAAAAAATCAAATTTAAATCAAAAATTTGAAATAAGGTTACTTACTTTTGGAAATTTGAAATAAGCTTACTTACTTTTGATACTGTTCCGTGTGACATGGTATAATTTTATTGTACTTTTCGTAAATGTAATGCTTTATTATATTGTAAATGTAATCCTTACGTAATATCATTTTATGATGTTATTTACCATTTATATATATTATACGTTTATGTTTTAATATGTTATTCTTTTATCTTATGCAATATGTTACAAAAACCACAACGTTACAAAAACCATGCACATGGAAATGTCAATAACAATATAGGGCCCTCGCTAAACATTCTTGCACAACACAGAAAAACCAAGTGGTTGCTAAACCACATCGCCACAAAAACCACACACAAGGCAATACATAAAAAAACAACTTTCCACATACCACAACTGAAAAAAAACTAGCACCATCGCAGGCCACAATCGAAAAAACAAAACCAAACGCCACATAAACACAACTAGAGCCAAACCCCCACCATAAATCCAATTAAAAAGCAATGTAACACGTAACAAGATCCATGACGTGTAATTAAACAAGAACAAAGAAATAACTATACCTGTCACGACCTAACCTGCCACCAAAACTTGTTAAACTTTAAAAAAAGGGTAAACCACAACCAGCATAAAGCACGATAAACTGTAGAAAACCAGGTCCCCATGGAAAAACCCAACATAAACACAACCAAACATGCAATTAACCAGCAAAACTAGAAAAGAGCCAAAAACCAGGGAAATGCACAATGAACTAGAGTGAGCTCTAGTGCATGCAATAACTATGGGATCCCCTACATCCAACAACCTGACATGCAATAAACACAACAACCAAACAAACAGTCAACCAATAGAACCAAAAAACCACTAAAAACAAGGCCAAGGTACAATGAACCAGGGTAAGATCCAACCCATGCAACAATAACTATGGTGTCCCCTTTATCTCCAAGACACATAATAAAATATGCACATCGTGTAATAACCATGACATCCCCTCTATATGATTCCTCCTCGATGCCACCTTATGCACTCCAACGATCAAGGTGGGCGTCAACCCAACACCTGACACACCCACTGGACCAGGAAACCCAACACGTAGCACAAGGAAATACATATACGTGGAGCAACTTGCAATTAACCTGCTATGAAAACCCCTTAAACCTCCAATCAACATTAAAAAATAGGTATGCCACTCCTATCAATGATTGTATGCCACTCATATCAACAACATGATGGGAACGCGGAGTAAATGCAGGCCAAATAAAACTTTGTACGTCAAACATAACAACCGTACACCAAGCGTATGATGACAATGCGGATTAAATGCCACCAAAATGAAACTAGAGGCTATATGTCCTTGCTACATGGGGCATAATAATTATTTGCATACATATTTGAAAAAGCTTTGTTAGTTTAAATCTTTGCTCATAGGCATATTGCTACCCATTTCAAACCTTGTTGATAAATCTTTTACCTTTAAATATAAGGATACTTAGCATTAAATGTTATTCATTGAAAATAGGATTCGGTTCACTATTTGATCCGCATGGGAGTTCTTATTGAAAAATAATGTCATTTTATTTTTTTATAAAGAAGATAATTGTATTTTAATTGTAAAGAAAATATATAAATGTATAGAATTTTTGTATAATGTGTATTTTTTCATTGATATAGTGATCATATTTCACTTAATTTTGTTGTTAAATTAAATGTGTGAACATGCTTATTTGATAAAGTTTTATCATCTCACATTTGACAATGTTATTAGCAAAATCAAAAGTTTTATTATCTCACATGTGATAACCCAAGTAGCAAAGCCAACAAATTTTGGGTAACAATATTTGTTCATAAATTTATCTATTCCCAATAAAAATCGTGTACTTCCAAACAAGAATTGAAAGTCCATTATAAGTTTGAGACACATATTTCAAAACAACAAAATCTACACTCATAAACAAAAGTTCAATACAACAATTATGCACTTCCAAACAAATATTCAAAACCATTTATTTTCAACATTAAGAATTCAAAACTGTTTTCATTCATTTTCAATGTAAACTCTCCACTTCCAAAAACTCACAAATAAACATTTTTGACATTTAAAAACAAATATCTTAAAAACACTAAGATTTGCAAATTATATATATATATATATATATATGTCAAAATTTAATATAAATCATTTTTAATAATTTAAGTTTAAAGGTTTTTTAGCAAAGAAAAAATCATATTCTATTGATTATAAAGAATTTAGAATACATTCCACAAGTGTTGCTGCTGAAAGTTAAGCAAAAATTATAAGAAGCAATAATTTAAATTTAAAGTTATGTTGCCAATAATTAATTAATCAAATATATTTCAAAAATTTTAAATATTAATTAAAATTGAAGAAAATAGCACCAGCTATCAATCAATATTGATCGCATGTAGTTTAATATATGTCTTCTCACACCACTTAGCACCTAAAATTCATTGCATTAAGGAAAATAATTAATTAATCTAATCAAAATTATTATGAATTTAAATTAATCTAATCAAAATGATTATGAATTTAAATTAATATAGTGTATAAAATAAAATTTAATAGTTAAATCATTATTGATTTGATCAAGAATTTTACGGAAGTTATTTTAGATTTGATTTAATTTAATATACTTAAATAATATTGATTAAAATGAGGAGAGGAGAGATGGGGAATAATAAAATTGATATAAAGTTTTTCATCAAATCAATCATATATCAATAACCTTTCCTTTTGATATAATATAGTGTATAAAACAAAAGTGAAAATTGAAAAATGATCTTGAGTATTTTAATTTGTTGATGCAGTTATTATGTCCCCGACATATATGAATCGGTCGGGGGCATTAGTTTGGGTTGTTGTTCGTAAATATTTGCTGGAGGCAATGTTTAACTTTAGAGTTGGTAATTTTTATTTTTATTTTAATTGTAAATGGGTTGTTTTGTTGGCTTGTGATTGGGGCCGTCCGCGGTGACGCCCGCCTCGGATGGTGTGGCTCAGGAGGCGGCGGCGCGATGGCGTCACGCCTCGTTGTTCGAGATGTCCTCGGATGTTGTGGCCGAGGTGGTTTTGGGTGTGACCGAGGTGGTTTTTGTTCGAGGTCTTAAATGCGAGCAGTGTTCGAGGTTGGTCGTTTTATTGTTCCGTCCTTCCGCTCTATCGCTGTAGCTGGAGATGTGTCGTCGTTTGAGCTCTGGTGTGGAAAGAAGATGGTTGTGGGTTCGAGGTCTTAAATGCGAGCAGTGTTGGAGGTTGGTCGTTTTATTGTTCCGTCCTTCCGCTCTATTGCTGTGGCTGGAGATGTGTCGTCGTTCCAGCTCCGGTGTGGAAAGAAGCTGGCTGTGGGTCGTCCTTCGCCATTGTTCCGGGTCGAGATGTGTCGTTCTTTGGCTCCAGTGTGGAAAGGAGCTGGCTGTGGGTCGTTCTTCCCCTGAGGTGTTTCACTTGCAAATTCGGTGGCAATGTTGCAGTTCGTCTGGTTCAGTTTCGACGTGGTTTTTTTGTGTGTTTAATGCGAGGTGTGGGGTTTTGTGTGCATTGTTCGAGGTGTTCCGTGGGGTTTTGTGTGGGTTGTCCTTCTGCTGCGATGTGGAAAGACGTTGCGTGTGGGTCGTCCTTCCGGTCCTGATGTCCTTCACCTGCAAATTCGGCGGCAATGGCGTAGTTCCTCTGCTGCAATTTCGACGTGATCTTTTTTGTGTTTAATGCGAGGGCTGGGGGTTTCGTGTGATTGTGGTTTCGGCAGTTGTGAGGTCATGGTTTCATATGCACTGTGTTGGCAACCCAGAAAATGGTGTGAGCGAATAAAATGGTTGGATGCGATGGCGAATTTATGTTGCGCATTTATTTCGCTATGGCGGGCTGTAATTTATGGCGGGTTTTTGGTGGTTTTATTGGCGTTCTCGCTTCAGCCTCCTCTACCATTTTCAGTTGTGTTGTTGCCTACTCGGTTTGGACGATATCTGCAGCTGTTGCTTTCTGCCGGTTTGAAGTCTCATTGCTGGTTCGTTGGTTCAAGTATGCGTTTGCCTTCTTTTGTGCAATTTTTAAATGAAAACAAAAGACAGGGTTTAGGGTTTTAAATGTAGCAGGGCCTGTTCGTTGGTTTCTTGTAGTTAGGGTTTTTTTTTATTTCGAAGACATGATAAATGATTTTGTTGCATCTGGGTTGAATTTTGGGTTTGCAAAGGAATGGTTGTCTTTAGTTGTAGACGGTTGCTATCGGCATTGACGTTTACTATCGGCATTGACGTTTAATCAAATAAGTTAATTAGGATTTTTGGTGGTTTTATCAGCGTTCTCGCTTCAGTCTCCTGTATCGGATTTGGTTCTGTTATTGTCTACTTGGTTTGGACGATATCTGAAGCTGTTGCTTTTCGCCGGTTTGAAGTCTCTTTACTGGTTCGCTGGACCAGGTATGCCTTTTCATTTCTTTGTGCAATTTTTAAGTGGAAAGAAAAGACAGGGTTTAGGGTTTTAAATGTTGCAGAGCCTGTTGATTGGTTTCTTCTAGTTAGGGTTTTTTTTATTTCGAAGACACGATAAATGATTTTCTGCATCTGGGTTGAATTTTGCGTTTCCTTGCTTTTCGCCGGTTTGAAGTCTCTTTACTGGTTCGCTGGACCAGGTATGCCTTTGCATTTCTTTGTGCAATTTTTAAGTGAAAAGAAAAGACAGGGTTTAGGGTTTTAAATGTAACAGAGCCTGTTGATTGGTTTCTTCTAGTTAGGGTTTTTTTTATTTCGAAGACACGATAAATGATTTTCTGCATCTGGGTTGAATTTTGCGTTTGCAAAGGAATGGTTGTTTTTAGTTGTAGGCGGTTGCTATCGGCATTGATGTTTAAGCAAATAAGTTAATTAAAAACAGGGTTTAGGGTTTCAAATGTAACAGAGCCTGTTGATTGGTTTCTTCTAGTTAGGGTTTTTTTATTTCGAAGACACGATAAATGATTTTCTGCGTCTGGGTTGAATTTTGCATTTGCAAAGGGATGGTTGTTTTTAGTTGTAGGCGGCTACTATCGGCATTGATGTTTAAGCAAATAAGTTAATTAGGCCATCAATTAAGTTAACATGGACCATTTTTCAGCAAACGGAAGCAATTCAGTTATGGAAAATTGGTTCAAAGAGGCAATGCATTGAAGCTCGAGTAGGGTCTGGAAACAATATGTTTATGAAGATATGTGTTTGAAGAGGAGCCTCGCATAGGAGGTAGCCATCTTTAACATATGAAGTTGGTTTCTAGTGGCTCTTTCGACGTGGTTTTCTTTGTTTTTTATTAGGTTTTCTATAGAGTACTGTTGCTTTGCTTTGATTAGTTTTGTTTCAAGTTGCTGCTTCACGGGCACAATGTGAGCGGCCTTGATAGAAATGCCTGTTCCTGTAGCAATTTCCGCTCCTAGGTTTGCAGCCAGCAGAAGTGGCGAGTGGTTAATCCCATTCCTGCTAGTCCTTCCTTCTGCATGCATGTTATACACAGAAATCAGGACTAAACTTTAGAGAATTTTGATTTCATGTTACGAGGACAAAAAAATATTGGCACCACTCGTTACCAGAATGCTGATATATTGGAAATCAGCTTTGATAGTGTTAAATAATGTTGTGCGAGGATGGTGATGTGGTCAAGTGCACAAGTTGATTCACTCACTACCCCCACGTTCAGGGTAGTGAACTCCACATATGGGTGCTGCTTAGTAATTAAATTGAAAAGAGTAATTCTTCTTGAATTAATTAGTGCAAGTGTCTTTTTGCATTATATAATCTTACTTTGCAAGCATTGCCAAGTTAAAATCCAAATGGACAGAAAACACAATTATTACCTGCAATTGTTTAAGTTTTACTGCTTTTCCATCGGGCAGCACTTTTGCTATGACTATTTCAATGTCATTTTCGTTGGCAATGGCTTTAGCTGTGCCCTAGTTGTCGCCTGTGACCATAATGTCTTTCAATCACAAGGTGCCCAGAATATTCACAACGTCCGTTGCTTTTGGCTTCATTGGATTTGATATGGGAATAACTGCAAGTGCAACTAATACTTTTGTTTTGGCTTGTTGTTCAATCACTTGAAGATATTTATCAACATCTCTTGCCATAGAAATTCTTGATCCTAGCATCATCTGCCTGTTGGAAGCCACTATTTCTTGCTGTTGACCACAGGTTTGATGGCCTGGCCTGTCACACTTTGAAAATCTTGTGCTTCGAAGAAATTGCATTTGTTTGAGTCTGTTTCGTTTTTCAATTTTGTGGCATGCTCAACGATTGGCTTTGACAGAGGATGTTCACTGTTACTCTGCAATCATTATAAATAATTAATCATAATCTTAATATAATATTATATAACATTTATAAATTAATATAAATGTACTAACAATTAAATATAGTAATATTAATATGTTGCATATTTATTAATATTTTATGAAATTAATGAATATATTAGTAGGGTGATCATTATTAATGAACGGTAATAATTGTCATTATATCAAATCCTTTAGGAGGGTTTACTCAATATAAAAAACAGGGGTTTTAATACTTGCCATCAATACCCAATTTGCATGTTTCCATTTGAGATTGTTTTTGGATATTGTCATGACCGAAATTTTTACAGAGACAAAAGTAATTTTATTGGGCCATCGTTGGGGTATGATTTACATACATAAGTTCAGTGGTATACACTAGTTATATAATGCTTTTCAATCACCAGGTGCCCAAAATATTCACAATGTCCGTTGCTTCTGGCTTCATTGGATTTGATATGGGAATAACTGCAAGTGCAACTAGTAGTCCTGTTCCGGTTTGTTGTTCAATAACTTGAAGATATTTATCAACATCTGCTGGTATAGATATCCTTGATCCTAGCATCGTCTGCCTGTTGCCAACCACTACTTCTTGCTGTTGACCACAGCCTTGATCCCCTGGCCTGTCACACTTTAAAAATCTTGTGCTTCAAAGAAATTGGATTTGTTTGAGTCTGCTTCGTTTTCCAATTTTGTGGCATGTTCAACGATTGTGTTTGCCAGAGGATGTTCATTGTTACTCTGCAATCACTATAAGTAATTAATCATAATCTTAATATAATATTATACAACATTTATAAATTAATATAAATGTAATAAGAATTAAATATAATAATATTAATATATTGCATATTTATTAATATTTCATGAAATTAATGGATATATTAGAAGGGTGATCATTATTAATGAAGGGTAATAATTGTCATAATATCAAACCCTTTTGGAGGGTTTACTCAATATAAAAAACAGGGGATTTAATACTTCCCATCAATACCCAATTTGCATGTTTCCATTTGAGATTTTTTTTGCATAGTGTCATGAACGAAATTTTTGTAGAGACAAAAGTAATTCTATAGGGTCTTTGTTGGTGTATGATTTACATACATAAGTTCAGTGGTATACACTAGTTATATATATATATACATGCTTTTGTACAGATTATGGGAAATAATGCTTGTTTATCAATTGCATAGAGCAATAGGTCCAGCAGGTATCTACAATAATGAAACATTTTCTTTTACATCGCTAGATTTTATACTTCAGAATGTTTTTCAATGATTGTGTTTTTGTTATTAAAAATAACTCATTTTTAAGCCATGTATGGACTGAGATGCCATATATAATTTAACGCTATATGACATTTTTTAATTTTTAAGCAATATTGTTAGCTTGGCATATACGTTTTATCATGCTGCAAACTAAGATGCAAATTTAAGTAGCTGTATGTGGCAGTAAACGGTTGCATTACAGATCCTACAGATCCTAACTGTATTTAACATATTTAACTTGTAACTTTCAGGTCCTGGATAAAATATTTTAACAGCATCATATTTAATCTCTACTTTTCAGATTCTTCTTCAATTCATGCAAGTCTTCTGTGTTAAATGTATTTTCAGATCCTATTTCAATTCATCGAAGTCTTACCTGTTAAATGAACCCAACCATTGTAATCTTAATTCTACATGTCAAAATTAACAAAACATCTAAATGTCAAGATATGACACCACAACAAATATATATGCGTTTTTGTGAAAGTTTTGGGTCTTGCATCAGGATTTAATGAGCCCCATTATTCGAATATTGTGTGCTTAACACAAGTATCATTTATTATGTTCCTGGCATCTATTTTTCGGTCAGGGACATTAGTTTGGGTTGCTGTTGATAAATATATGGTGGATGCTATGTTTAACTTTAGACTTGGAAAATTTTGTTTTTTCTTTAATTGTTCATGGGTTTTTTTAATTGTTGCTAGCTAGGGTCTTTTGAGAATTAGGAATGCTCTAGGTAATTGGCGTTGCACCTTCTAGTATGTATATATTCAAAGTCCATTTAGAACAATGCACCAGGGAAGCCATGGTGATAGCCTTGAAACTGTCAATTATGTTCATTGGGAAAACAATAATAAAAAATATGATGAAACAACTAAGAATCATTATGCACAAGCATGAACATACTTTTCAAAGGGACATTTAGGAGATTAGAATATAAATGGCTCTGTTCCCATCAAATGCAAAGAAGAAGAAATGGTTCATCGATCTGATATCGAGCCATCCTTCATAGTCTATTGGCACTATCGTAGCAGCAAGGATAAACTAGCTTGATTTCCTGGTGTTGAGGGGTCTATGTTTTCTTTTTCTTTCTGCAATGCTTAGTTTTCTGTTTCTTTTGATTTGGTCTGTGCTCCAAGATAAGGTCATCATAATATCACCTTATCGGTCAGGGACATTAGTTTGGGTTGTTGTTTATAAATATATGGTGGACACAATGTTTAACTTTAGGCTTGGAAAAATTTGTTTTTTTTGTAATTGTTGATGGGGTTTTTTAATTGTACCTAGCTAGGGTCTTTTGAGAATTAGGAATGCTCTAGGTAATTGGCCTTGCAGCTGCTAGTATGTATATATTCAAAGTCCATTTAGAACAATGCGCTAAGGAAGTCATGATGATACCCTTGAAACTGTTAGTTATGTTCATTGGGAAAACAATAGTAAAAATATAATGAAACAACTAAGAATCATTATGCAGAAGCATTAACATAATTTTCAAAGGGACATTTAGGAGATTAAAATATAAATGGCTCAGTTCCGATCAAATGCAAAGAAGAAGAAATGGTTCATCGACCTGATATCGAGCCATCTTTCATAATCTGTTGGCATTATTGCAGCAGCAAGGATAAACTAGCTTGATTTGCTGGTGTTGACGGGTCTATGTTTTCTTTTTCTTTCTACAATGCTTAATTTTCTGTTTGTTTTAATTTGCTCTGTGCTCCAAGATGAGGTGATCATAATATCAAACCCTTTAGGAGGGTTTACTCAATATAAAAACAGGGGTTTTAATACTTGCCATCAATATTCAATTTGCATATTTCCATTTGAGATTTTTTTTGTGTATTGTCATGAACGAAATTTTTTCAGAGACAAAAGTAACTCTATTGGGGCTTTGTTGAGGTATGATTTACATGCATAGGTTCAGTAGTATGCACTAGTTATATATATATATATATATATATATATATATGGTTTTGTGCAGACTATGGGAAATAATGCTTGTTTATCAACTACATAGACCAATTGCTCCAAGAGGCATCTGCAATGATAAAACATTCTCTTTTACATTAGTTCATTTTATACATCAGAGTGTTTTCCAATGATTCTGTTTTTGTTTTGAAGCTTTTTAATACTCCCAAAAACTGTTACCAGAATTTTCCCTGAGAACATCTGGTTCTAATCTTCTCGACTGCATACGTAGTATGATAGTTATCTGGTTCTGATCTTCACTATTTGACATATACCTTAAATTTCGCTGTAATCCATCTAAAATATTAAATGGCTTATTTATTGGCTAATTCATAGCGCAATATATTAAAAACAACTCATTTTTAACCCATGTATGAACTGAGATGGGATATAAAATTTAATTGTATATGGCATTTATAAATTTTTAGACATCCATGTTAGGTTGGCGTATACCTTAAATTGTGATGCAAGCTAGGATACAAATTTAACTAACTGTGTCTGACAGTAAACGGTTATTATAGAGAAGGGAAGTGTCAAACTTTTAATTATCCTTCTTAAATATACGCTAAGTTCTGGGCAACGTAAGTTCTTAGTTCCTTTTAACTGTAGTATTGTCGAAGTCACATCCCCACAGTAATTTATTTTGAGATTTGCAAGATATTTTTTGTGAAATGTAAATCTTGGTTCTCGTATAGAGTTGTGCGTAGCATATCGACAGATTGAGTGTGCTTATGTTTTGTTGAGGCAGCCTGCAAAGACAAAGGAATTTCATTTGATTCGTAGATGGTTCAGTTTTGCAACATACATTTTTCTGATCAAACTATTGAAGTCTAAGTGTTGTCTATATGGCTGTAAAGATAAAACTTTTTCTGAACAAACAACTGGAATCTAACTTCTCTATATATGTTTGGAAGTACAAAACATTGTCTTTTTCTCTTATTAAGATAGGGAGGAAAGCATCTGCTTTTCATCCTTTTTGGAAAGTACAGATTCATTTTCCTTTATTTAATTTTCTAAAACAGAAACCTGGTTGTGTATGCTCGGGCCAATGACGATGCTTTTTGTTTAACTGTAGTTATCAAATTCATGTTTCTTCAAACTAAGAGGGTAGGAGACTTTCTTTAGGGGACTAACTGTGGCCAATTTTCGGGAAACAGCAGAAGATGGGACATGAGTTTTCTCCCAAGATCTGATTGCGATGGCAAGAAACTAAGATCCTGCATTCTCCCGTCAACTTCATGCTCCCAAGGGTCAAGGTAGCCTTAGGATAAGATTTATCTCAGGGGGGGAATACTTGTATATTCGTTAAAGTTAATTCATAGTGGAATAGATTAGAAAAGTCATGCTCTGGACAAGGAGCAGTGTATCCCTTTGTAAATAGGAGAATGTTATAGAAAATAATTTCAAAAAACTTGAATATTGCAGAAAGATGATTCAAAACAATGATTGCATATTTAGTGTCTAATTTAGTCTTGCAGTAGCAAGTGTTGATATTAGTCTTCAAATACTTGAATCTTGAACCGATGCCCCCACAAATTTACAAAATTATAAATAAATAGTAATTTATTATTGCTGGTTAAACATAAATAAACATAGGGCAATGCACAGATCTGATACCCTTGTCATTTACATTGATTGAAGTGAATAGATGAAGCTTTGAAGATTAACTGGTTATCAATTATCTAGGTTAATGAAATGAATATGATACGTTACCTATGAAAATTGAAATCATCTGTTCTACTCTCATATAGATTTCAGAGTTTATAGTGGATAGTTTAATCATTTGTGTAATGTCTTTATCCCTAAACTATCTGCCATGTGGCCTCAGTTTCAGTCCTTGTGATGCGATGCTTGTTTGCTGGAATTTAGACTATGTTCAAATGTTTGAATATTTGTAGTTGTTCCTACTATCAAAGTTATGGATGATATATTAGCTTCCAAAATATTTAGAATATGCGAGAGTTTGGCCTTTTGTATTCAGGAATTGTTTATGAATAGGTGTGATAAATGTCGATAGCTATTTGAAAAGTCTATTGCGAAGGTCATTGTTTGATCAAAAGGAGCAAATAAAAAAACTGTTTTTTTCTATTTTGATTTTTTTTTACGGTATCATGAGTGTGAGAGGATTCTTGGGTGCTGCCATTGGATTGTGAGCCATGTGCAAAATGGTGCTTTGCAATAAGGCACTTCTTGAGAACCTTTCCTTCTTGGGAATCTTGGTGCATTGCTATTTGTAGATTGCAAATGATACGGAACATCCCTAACATGTCACCAGGTTTCATATTCAAAACCTGGGAGATGCTGAGTGTTAAAATTTTAAAATTTGGCAGCAGAAGATGGGACATGACAAAACACATGCCCACACAAATTTAGAAGATATAAATAACGGCGATTTATTATCGTTGATTGCACATAAATAAGCATAAGGCAACCCACAGATATCATATTCTTCTCATTTACATTGATGGAAGTAAATAGACCGGCCTTTGAAGATTGGCTAATTATCAAATATCTACCATCATGAAATGAATATGATACATTGCTGATGAAAATTGAAATCATCTCATCTACACTCATACAGAATTCAGAGTTCAGAGTTGGAAATTTATTCATTTGTGTAATCTCTTTATATGTAAACTATTTGCCTTGTCATTTCAGTTTCAGTCCTCGTAATGGGGTGCTTGTTTGCTGAGCTTTAGACTATATTTAAATGTTTAAGTATTTGTAATTGTTGCTTCTCTCAAAGTTGGTTAGTGCTCCAAGCTCCCACTAGATGACACTAGATGTTCACTGTCAACTTGTAAAAGCATCTGATGTCACTATTCACTATTGTATATATAGTTGGCAGTGCCATGATTTTTTGTTCAGCTATAGTGGCTTGTAGATGCCTTCTCCAAATCTGTTGTAAGCTGTTGATGTCTACAAACTCTGGGATAGATTCTGTATAGAAAAACATGTGCATAAAAGAGAACCTGCTGCGGACTGTTGTAGCTATAGGGTGTTTTCTATAGGGCTGCTGAAAGTTGCTGTAACCTGTGACCACGTTTAATAGGCTTGCTGAAGCCCAAGAAGAGAGCGCAGCTAACTTAGGGCAATTTTAAATAGGCAAAAGACAAAGGAAGCATGAAAACTCTAACTTTTTCAAGGAATATGAATCAATTATTTTAACAGAAAAAGTGTGTCAAAAAATCTGTCATGAACTGACCTAGGACCAGAAGATACCATGAACTGAATTTTTGGGAGCAGACCCAATTGATGGATAAAAAATAAGAAATTTTATTTCTTATTTTGATTTTAGATATTTATTTGCTTTCAATAATTTTACTGAGACTGATCCATCAATATATATATATATATATATATTTCTATTTTCTTCAAATGGGACCGACCTATGACTTCACACATTTTTTTCATTGTTTTTAGTTTTCTTTTTTTCATTTTGTGAATACATAGATCAAGGCAATTGGTTCTTGAGTTCCATGCTTTGTCAACAAATTATCCTTTAGTATCTTCAGTACTTTCTAATTGTCACAAAATGTGATTGTGAATCACATTTATTCAACTACAAAATTGGTAAAGCTCATTGTCAATCATTTGAATTTACAAGCGATTTCTGTTACAGCTGCATATTCTGATTTCATGGAAGAGAAAACACATTAAAAAGCCACCAGGTGGCAATGTCATTGACATTGCACTTGTGTTGGCTATGATTTGCAATGGCTAGGGGTTTTATTAATCAATTTTGTTTTCAATAATTCAATTGAATCTAATCCATTAATATATATATGTATATTTTTTATTTTATTGTCTTCAAACAGGGATGATCTATGAGTCCACACATTTTTTTGATCATTTTTATTTTTCTTTTGTTCACTTCATGTGTACATGGATCAACCTAGTTGGTGCTTGAGTTCCATGGTTCTTTAGCAAATCATCTCTTACTATATTTAGTGCTTTGTAATTGTAACAAAGTATGTCCATGAGTCACATCTATTCAACTTCAACATTGGTAAAGTGCATTGTTAATCATTTGAATTTATAAGCAACTTCTGTTACAGCTTCATATTCTGCCTTCAAGGAAGAGAATACACTTGGAAAAGCCACTAGGTGAGAATGTCATCGACATTGCACTTGCTTTGGCTATGATTTGCAATGACATAAAACCTGAGCATATGAAGCATAGCCCAGTCCATACTTTGTATTAAATATGTTGAACTAAACATAGAATAACCACCTTGAAATTGGGCCAGAGGAAGTCCGCCATTGTCGCCGAATTTGACATCTGAACTATGAGAATGAAAATTGGATTGTAAAAATGCAATATTGCCACAGCCAACGTCTTTCGCCATTGGCACGTACAGAAGCAGATGGACAATCCACATGAATCTCGCAGTTTCTAAGAGCATAACTACAAAACCTGTGCATATGAATCAGAACTAGCCAATACCTTGCATTAAACACCTCGAACGAAGCATAGGGAAACCATCTTGAAAACAAAAAAAAAGATAACTATGGATTTAGGTTTTCCATTTAACTTATGTCATAGATGAATGATTGAACATGGCATTGTTGTTGACATTTGTAATGATGTGTACAACATATGCAACTTCTATACAACATATATCTAGTAAACAACCTATGTTCTCTATCTTGTACTAATTTTAACCTCTATTATCTTAACTATAAGGTCTAGCTACTAGTAGTTGTATATGTCATTGCATTCCCTCTTTATTTGTCAAAATGGCTTGTGTAAATAGCTCTTTTGCTTTCGCACATCACATTGCCATATCTTTAGCAACAAATAGGGTATTCATAATCTGTCCTATATGAAAACAACTTGGTAATTGGGAACAATACATGGGCTTATTGTTATAATGGTTGTAATTAGCATTGTTATTGCAATTACTATGCTTATTGTCAAATAAAACGCATACACAATATTAGAGAAATACATATCAACCTAGCTATAGGCTTTGTGTAAACTACATTCATTAAGCTCATATATATTAGATACTACATATGGTATGTAAAAATATGTTTTAATACAAATTTACTAGTCATATTCCCATGATATATAGCAAATAACTTGTAACTGCTGACCTAGTGGTGGCAATCAGTTGATGCATATTAAACGACTAAAATCTTTTGATCGCAATTTGCTTTTTCATCAATTGAATTTCAATGACATGAGAAAAACTAACAAGAAGAAACTTCAAATTGACTCTGTATAAAAATATGATTTAACTTGTGCGTTAAATTATAAAACATTCCATAAATATTGATTATTTTTCAAGTTTAGAAACATGCCTTGATTAAATGCCAAGTGTTCTATTATTTTGTCATTTACATAGTTAATTGTTACATGTTCCTTGTATCTGACATGATAGAACTTCCAAATGCTAAATTGGCCCAAATTTCTGCGATTTTTTCCTTGCATTTGTATTGTTCGTTTCAATTACATCTTCAGACCCAAGAATAATTCCTGGTTCCTTAACTGTGGGAAGTACTTGGGCATAGCCCTAAAACTCATTGTGAGGAGTACCACAGGAACCCTAGAGTAACTGGCTCATTGAGAGGACTTGCCAGTGAAATGGGCAACGACCCCTACCTGATTGACTAGTTCCCACCCGTGAGGTGAGCCAAGAGCTGTCGTTCATGGCAAAGCGGTTGTCTATTTTACCTGCACCGTGAAGTGAGGGGTACTTCCCCAACATGCAAGTCGTCAGACAGCATTGGTAAGTGAGTGCACTTCATGAACCATTAGGAAGCCATGCATACTTGGGGTCCATTTCTTTTCCCAACTAAAAAAAGGCAAATTACATTTATCTATCTCCAAATCAATACTCAAATCCAGATCTAGCCCTGTTGCAAATTCATATGCAGATCTTGATCCATTACAAATCTAGAACCATTGTTGATGCATTATATATCCATTCCATTGTCAATCACTGTTGCATTGTCATAGATCCATTGCAACCATGACAACCAAATTTGATATTATATATTCATCTTCAAAGTGATTGCAACCTTTTATGCTATTGCGTTATTGGTGCACCAGATTTCTTGAACGATAACCATATATTATAAACAATAGGCATATATGGAGTTATAATTAGTGTGCCAATCCACTAGATGTATCGATATAAAGTTGCATGTAAATGCATTATGCTATTGATAAACACTATGCAAATGAAGTTTATGTGTCAACAATTGTTTCATATAAAATTATAGTGAAACTGGACATAGTAAATATTTCTTTCATAGCCCATTATTATTATACTTTAAATCATTGTGAAAAAATTGTTATTGTGAATTGCAAACATTTTTAAAACCCTGGTTTTTGAACCCTTGCTTTTATTCCAACAAATGTCAATGTCAATTGCAGCCTTCTATTGCCACTGCATTTCATCATTGCTAGTGGCTTTTTGAAATTTTCAAACTCATGTGAAGACATATTTTATGCAATAACTAAGTGCATTTATGGAGTTGTGAAAATTGACAATTTTATGCACTAGCCCATGTCTCTTCTTAAGTTGTTGTTCTTGTGAAATGCTACATTTTTCATTTTCGATTTCAAAGACTTTAATTCACTTGTTTTTCCCTTCTATTGCATGTTCTTGCTTGTAGTTCAAGTGACTAAATCTAGTTGATTAGTCAATATGTTAAGATGCATGCACTTGCAACCTGCTACTTCAAAAGTCTTATCAAAAAAAGACAAAGTTGGTGATGCAATTGATGTTGCATTCTCAAAAAATCATTTGCTATGCCAGAGCTCAAACGACGACACATCTCCAGCTATAGCAATAGAGCGGAAGGATGGAACAATAAAACGACCAACCTCGAACACTGCTCGCATTTAAGACCTTGAACAAAAACCGCCTTGGTCACACCCAAAACCACCTCGATCACAACATCCGAGGACATCCCGAACAACGACCCGTGATGCCATCGCGCCGTCGCCTCCTGGGCCAGACCATCCGAGGCGGGCGTCACTGTGAACGGCCCCAATTGACATTCTTTTGCATTTTCAATACACATCAATAGAGATAAGAGAAGCAATTCTTAATCATTAATCCTTCCCTTTATTCCAATAGAAGCCAATGTCAATTGCAACCTTCTATTGCTATTGCAACTCATAATTGCTAGTGACTTTTTGAAATTTTCAAACTCATGTGAAGACATATTTTATGCAATAACTAAATGCATTTATGAAATTGTGAAAATTAACAATTCTATGCACTAGTGCATGTCTCTTCTTAAATTGTTGTTCTTATGAAATGCTACATTTTTCATTTTCGATTTCAAATACTTTAATTGACTTGTTCTTCTTTTCTATTGCATGTTCTTACTTGCAGTTCAAGTGACTAAATCTAGTTGATTAGTCAATATGTTAAGATCCATGCATTTGCAACCTGGTGCTTCAGAAGTCTTATCAACAAAAGACAAAGTTGATGATGCAATTGATGTTGCATTGTCAAAAAATCATTTGCTACGGTTGGAAGCTTTCCATTTCCAAAATGCAGATTGCTTGTTCGATTCATTTGCCGTTCTTTTGCATTTTCGATACACATCAATAGATATAAGAGAAGCAATTGTTAACCATTTCTCTCATCAACTGGCTCAAGGAGATCCTCTTGCAATATCTTCATCAAACTTGGAGCTTTCACCTGATTATTTGTTCCAGCTACATGGTTTAAAAGACAAAAATCTTTATCTACAACTGATGTCTCAATCAGCGTACATTTCAGATAATAACAATGCCTGTGGATTATGGGGTGATATATTTTGCATAAAATGGTTTGCAAATTGGTTGAATGCACCTGTCGTTGTTTGGTCTTTCTCAACAAAAAGAAGATATCTCTACTTCAATTCCACTCTTCCTGGTTATTGCTATAACATTTTATTTCATGATCATATACCTTCTGCTGGTCACTTTGAACCATTGTTAGCTTGCAAATCATGTGTCATTGAAAATATTGCAGCTCAGGAATTATCAATTGACATATTCAACAAATCTTGTCCAGAAACTTGGACAGAGATTCAATGTTTAGACAAATACTTGTACAACAGGATCTTGACATCTTCTCAACCATTCAAGGCCATTGTGCAGACTCTTTGTTTGAATCAATAGCAAAGTTGTCTAACATCTTTGACACAAGTAGTCTTCGAAAGACAATAGCCCAAACCTTCTTCAATTGCATACAATCCAATGACAATACAGCATTCAAATGTTTGTTTACATACTTGCCATTGTCTATGGTAAATGAAACTTGTACTATTTCTAGTTGGCAAACATTTGTCTTAAATTTGGCTGAGCCTTTTAGCATTGGGCATATAGAAGGTTGTAAATTTGCAATTCAATGGATGTGTGAGATGTTGAAAATAAATATTTCGATTTGGGACACATGTTCTTGCAATATTCAGGACCAATATCAATCAACAAAAAGATCTACGAAAGACATTTTCCTGTTGCAACATGCAAGATGTAAAGGTCATTTGCATTTCCATCCACTAGTTAAAAAAACTTTCAGAAAGGTTCTTTCAACAAGGAAACAACAATGTCAAATGACTTGTACATTGATGCAAATAATAACAACAAGATCAATCAATCAAAAATTCCTTCCACTCATAACATCAATAGAACATATTCAACAGATACACAAACACAACACAAAAGAAAAACATATGACAATTTACAAAAACATTGTCAAATGAAAAAACAAATGATACAGAATACAAAGACATTGGACATACAAAAAAATATGTCTAATATCAATGTAGACTGGGTCAATGAAAATATCGACATACTTGGGCAAAATGCAAAGCGAGTATTAAAGAATCTTCGCTCAATAAAAAGTCATATGCGTTTTGCAACAATGGAAAAGTCCAAAAAACAAAAACAAAAACAAAAACCAGAACAAGCCAATATCAACCAATCAAATTTTCTTCCTAGTCATAGTGTCAATACAACATATCCAACAGATATACAAAGACAACCAAAAAAAATAAAAAAATGACAGTCTACAAAAACATTGTCAAATGAAAAAACAAATGATAGAGGGTACAAAGACATTTGACACAGAAATAGCTATGACTGGCATCAATGTAGACTGGTGCGATGCAAACATCAATATACTTCAGCATAGTGCAAAGCAACCATTCAAGAACCTTCGCTCAACAAAAAATGATATGCGTCTTGCAACAATGGAAGCTTTCAAAAAACAAAAAGCAGAACAAGCCATTGTTCAATATTTAAAAGCAATTGAAGATACACCTACGAATGCATGTTGCATATGCAAATGCTTGCATTTTAGAAAAGACATACGTCGCATCAATGAGAAAACGCTATTTTCATTGAACTCATTGCCTTGGATGGGTATGACAGCTTCTTTTGCGCTTGACCTATACATTTGCAAATTTTGCAAAAAAAATGTATCCAATAGAGAGATTCCTGTATTTGCGGTTCCATTAAATATTCAACGTAACACTCCATTGGCATCTGTAGATATGTTAACACCATTGGAAGAACGCCTTGTGTCTCCAAGAATTGCATTTTCTCAGATACGTCAACTTGGTTACAAACGGGCTCAATTAGGCTTGGCTGGCGCAATTATAAACGTCCCCTCGTCTTTGGACAAGATACAAAAGGTTTTGCCAAGAAACCTTGATGATGACATGACTATTGGAATTATGTTGAAACGAAGATTGGAATACAAAAATGCTTACATCTCTGGAAATGTGCGTCCTAATATTGTCATGGTTGCATTGAAAATTCTTTGTACTAGAGATCTTTATAAATTAGAAAAAATTTGTATCGTTTCTGATTGGGAGGCAAAGTTCACAGAGCTAGCAACGAAAGAGGCTATTGACTTTCCATTTGACAATTGCACTGATGACGAAAACAGCTCCACAAGTTCGGATAAAAGCAATAAGAATATTTCCGATGCAGAGTTTGATCCAATGACAGAAACATTGGTCCATGGGTATGCCGAGACACATGTTATTGATGATTTGAGTAGCAAGCTTCTAGAAATTGCACCTGTTGAAAACCAGAAGCCTCTAGGCATTTTCCAGGACAAATTCTCTGAAGAGCTTAATTTCCCAACACTTTTCTATGGATGTAGTCGCCCAGATGACATCTACAAGCGGTATCGACATCAGCAAATATTCCAATGGGAGCTAGAACATGAAAGTATGGCTTTTGAAGCTCATTCTACAAACTTGTTCTTTAAGACAATCAAAGTACTGATACAACAAATTTCCAATGCTGCATGGATATCCATTCGCATAGGTGAATTGAAAGGGAAAAAACTGAAAGCAAAAGATGTCAAGTCACAAAGCAATCTTGAAAACATTGTAAAGTCTCCAATTGCATTTCGTACTTTGAGAACTATTCGAACATCTCCAGACTATTTTGAAAACATGAGAAAAGATATTTTTTCAATGGTTAGGCAACTAGGCCCACCAACTTTCTTTGTTAGCTTCACTTCTGCAGAACATATATGGAAACCATTGTGCAATGCTTTACAACATCTTCAAACAAAAAATGATTGCAATTCCACATTATTTCCCTCGCAAAATGATATCGATGATTTGATTAGAAACCATCCTGTCATTTGTAGTCGCTATTATAGACACAAAATGAACTCGCTGAAGTCATTGATATTGAAAAACAACTCTCTCTTTGGAACCGTGAATGATTACTTTTTCACAACTGAATTTCAACAAAGAGGAAATGAACATGATCATGGTCTTCTTTGGATTGAGAATGCACCAGTATATGGTAAAAATACTGAGCATGAAATAACAACTTTTGTTGACAAATATATTTCAACAGATTCTTCTTTGCTTACTGAAGAATTAAAAAAGATTCAAACCCATCGACACACACGTGCATGTAGAAAACATCAACAGTCTAGATGCAGATTCCGATTTCCTATGTTTTCGATCGATGCCACAACAATTTTAGAGCCCATTGACAATGAACTAAACAATCTCGATGAAAAAACAAAACTCCTTACTTCTGCTCTTGAATCCAAGCAATATGAGAAAACCATATGCTTTGAATCATTTCTTCAAATGTTGAACTTGGACAAAGACAAGTACATTTTGCTATTACAGTCCTTGATTAGCTAACCCACTCTACTGCTAAAAAGACATCCAGCCGATATTTGGATAAATCCATTTGCAAAGAACATTCCAAAATTGTGGCAAGCAAATACTGATGCTCAATTCATTTTAGATGCTTATGCTACGACAACATATGTAACTTCATATATTACAAAACTAGACAGACCTATGACAAAGGCATTAAAAAAGATCAAGGAAGGGTCGATTGCAAACAAATCCGGACAACTTGAAACAATACGCAAATTAGGAAACACACTCTTAAACATGCAACAAATGTCAATTAGACAAGCGGTCCATATCATTCTCTCTTTGCCTTTGCATTCATCATCAAGAAAAACAATTTTCATCAACACTGCTCCTGACGATAAACGAGTCGTTGCATTGAAAAAACCATCTCTATTGAAAAAAGAATCAGATGAATCTGAAGACATACTTTGTCCTTCAATAATAGATAGATACATTGAACATCCTAATGAACTTGAAACTCTTAGTCTTGCTGAATATGCTTCCTTTTATTGCTTCATAGACGGAAAAACAATCAAAAGAAATAGACCATGCATTATTCGATATATTCGATATAGACAAGAAAAAGATCCAGAAAACTTCGCCCGGGAGAAGCTATTGCTTTTTGTCCATTTTAGACACCTGGACAATTTTCTAACTCATTCACTCCGAACTTGGACACAAGCATATGAGCAATACAAGTTACAAATATCAATTATCGAGCAAAAATTCTTCCCTAAAGCAACAAGCAAATGGGGTGACCTTGACATTGCAAAGGATATTGTTGAAACACAATTGGAACTTGCTAATTCGTCTAAAGCAACGTCGGAACCCATTCATGATACCATGGCTTTTCAAAAAATTGATATCCATAATGATCTTGTTCATAAAAAAAAAACTACTTTGCAACAAGATCTAAACCTTTGCAATTTCAAAGAAAAACCTTTTGTCCCTAACATGGAACAATATATTGCAACAAGAAGAAACCTAAACAATGAACAACAGTCTATAGTAAAAGAGATTGTTACTAGAAAAAAAACCAATCCTTCCAAGCCAATATATTTATTCCTAACAGGAAGTGCTGGTACAGGAAAAACACACACTGCAAAAGCCCTTTTCAATGCTCTTGTTCTATTGTATGATAAAGCACTTGGAAGTGACCCATTGAAAAGGAAAGGGCTCATTGCAGCACTTACTAGAAAAGCAGCATACAATGTTGACGGGATCACTATCCATTCTGCTTTTAAACTTCCCCTGAATTCTGGCAACTTGCTCCCATTAAGTTCAAATACATTAGATATTCTTGCAAAAGACTTTGATCAACTTCAAGTGTTGCTGCTTGATGAAGTGTCTTTAATAGGTTCGCATATGCTTTATAACATAGACAAACGTATGCGCGAAATCAAGCATTCTCCAAAAAATCCATTTGGAAATGTTGATATCATTTTCTGTGGTGATTTATTTCAAGCTGAACCTGTACATGATTCTTGGATTTTTGAATTTCCAACTTTCCGACGAGAAAAGTTCCCATATAGTTTTTGGCTTGACAACATAAAATATTATGAACTTACCAAAGTTGTTAGACAAGAAAATGACATTTTCATATCAATTTTAAATAGAATCAGAAAAGGCCTACAATCAACTAGTGACATTCAATATTTAAATGCACATTGCCATAGACCAGCACCTATTGATCCGACATTTCCATACTTGTATTATCGAAACAAAGATGTCGATTTCCACAATTCAAAAATGTTGTCACATGTAGAAACAGAAGCATTCACATTCATAGCATACGACAGCAAAATTGATGAAGCTGACGTCAATTATGAATGGCAAAAAACAAATCAACTTCCCCAATCAATTGTATTGAAAAAAAACATGCTTGTTGAATTGATTGGTGGAAACTATCTCATTGAAGATGGACTTGTAAATGGAACGGAAGCTATTTTTCGGCACTACGACAAAACCTCCTCAGACGTTATCTGGCTTGAGTTTCCTAGTCCAAAGATAGGTGCAATTACACGTGATAATATGCATTGTCTATACAGCAATTCAATAAACCATACTTGGACACCTATCAAAAGAATATCAACACAAATCTTGGTTGGCAATAAAAGAAATTTTATTAGGATACAATTTCCAGTTCAATTAGCATGTGCTAGAACAATCCATAGAGCACAAGGTTTGACACTTGAAAAAGTTGCATTTGATCCAAAAGGGGTTACAAGGCATGGGCTTGTTTACAATGCACTTTCTCGTGTAAAAACCATTGAATGTCTCTATCTTGTAAACAAATTAGAACAAAAAAACTTTAGTGTTTCATCAAAAGTACTTGTCGAATCAGCTAGATTAATAAAAGATGCATCATTGCAATTTCAATATGGTCTAAAGTCAATTCCTTGTAATCAACATCTTATTATATGTTCGCTTAATACACGTAGTATGGTCCTGCACATTGAGGACATTGCACATGACACTGAACTATTAGAATCACACATTCTATTCCTGCAAGAAACTCATTTGCATTCGCCTCCCATGCACACAATATTTGCAAACCAATACACGTGCATTGCAACTTATTCAGTGCATGGTCTCGTAATAGCTGTCAAAAAAGGAATTTCGATCTTGCAGACCGCAACGTACAATGGAAAATTTGTTGAAGCAATTGTCGTTGATCTTAAACTTCGTAACAACACCATGAAGATTATAAATATATATATCAAACCAAATACTGTATTTGACAAAGTCAATTGTGCACTCAATTGCATTTTGTCAGAAAACAATAATATGGAAATGCCTATTGTCCTTGTCAGTGACTTCAACATTGACATCTTGAAGGAAACAATGACTAAAAAATTGATCCAGTCATATATGCAGGCAAAAAAACTGAAGTTGAAAACAAATCATATCACAACTAGCTATGATTCCATGATTGATCATTTTTGGACAAATTTAGATCTTGATACAATTTCATTTACTATCTCAGATGCATATTGGTCTGACCATTTTAGCTGTTTTTTATCGATTCCTTTTGATTCAGTATAATCTACCTACATTGCATATTTCAAAGAATATATGCATGATATCGTCCTTGCCTTCTTCTATTTGACTTTTTGAAATTTCAAAGACATTGATTCTCAATTTTTAAAACTAGAAGCAAAAATTTATATAAAAAAGCAAACCAGCATTTAGCAATTAACTTCTTTCTTTTCTTTTGCAATGAACAAAGTATTGGCCAATTGCCCTGCTTTTTCAACCTCCAATTTTCTTTTTCCTCATGCGTACTCTGACATGCTACGCATTATTTTGTAACGATCATTGACTAATATGCATTGACTATTATCTATGCACGATAATTTGGAAAAAAAAATAAACAAAACAAAACAAGAGAAAAAAAACACTGTTGCTTTAGCTATAAACATCAAACAATAGCTTTTTGTCTAGTTTTATAGACCACAATCAATGTTTTGTTCTTTTGTAGCATCATGTTTCAAATGCACTTACCTAAACTTTTTACAATTTTCTTATTTTATTCATTGGCTACTGTCTAATCAGAAACATTACTCAAACAAACTCCAATGTTATGTACTTTTATTGATAGATATTCAAATTATACTTATTGACATCAACACATTTGTTTCTTCTTTTTTATATGCCAAAACCCAATGCAATATCCCCTTCCAAAATTCAATTTGATTTAGTCTATATCTATAAAAATTTATGTTTTCCATGTTAGTACTAATGGTTTAAGACCTAGATCATTTTTCAGAATTGATAAAAAAAAAACATATTCAGAAGATATAAACAAGAGAAAGAAACTTGCCAGAAGCACACCATTGTTCCAATGACATCTACATTGAACATCCCACCTGCTGAGGCAAATATTTCTTCTTCAGAAGACGTTGCAGAGACAGGATCAATTGCAACAGCGTCATTGCTCATCTCCAATACAAAAACAACCATCCCAAAGAGGTTATGTTACTTTGCATCGAACCTAGTCATTTTTTTTGTCTTAGATTTCTGCTTCTTAATTTTTTTCTCTTCTACTGAAATCTAAGTTAATTCATTTTACCAATTTACTTGTACATAATCTATATTCTTTTTCATGTCATTTCCTAAAAGTAATGTAATTTTATGTACATAGCTATCAACAACAGTCAATTGTAAAATCTAATTGATGTTTTCTATGTTCATCTTCTTATGTTCACAGATTAAAGCAAGCACTTGTTTAGGCATCATCTATTGTAGAATTATGTACTATGTCTCATGCAAATGTTTTTGAGGGAGATATTTTAACTGTCTATGGCCCTGCACAGAATCGAATGCAAAATTCACCTGTGAAGACAAAGATTCTGCATGCAGATCTTGTAGACAAACATGGTTTCATGACAATTACTATTACAATGAATGATAGCCTGATCAATAGATTTGGCAACCTCTTGTTGCCTGGAAAAAGTGTTCGAATTATTGGATTTGAATTGAAGAAAAGAGGCCAATATGATCGTGGAGATGCTATAAATTCCATAGCAGTATTGCCTTCCAGCTAAATTGAAACAATAGATCAAGTCTGCAAGACACGTTGTCTACCTCCAGACACTACAATTACTGAGTTGATTTCATCTGATGAAGCATATGTTGTTGGTTCAGTTGCTGCCATAGTAGTTGCATGTGAATACAAAAACAAGCAATTGGATTTCCACATCAGGGATGGTGAAACTCCAAATGACTATGCAACTGTACTGTCAACTTGCTTTTGTTCTTTCCAAAGTCCAAATAAATTTTATTTTCTTTTGATTTCATTGTTGATTGCTGATACAATTGCATCTCCATCTCAGTTTATATGTTTTTTTCGATTGCAAATTATTTATACATTTTATTCTGACTTTTTTTTTTTCATTTTCACAGTTCCAAGTCAATGACAATTATAAAAATTTCTTTCTACAAGTGCAGCAACAACTTGCACAGGACGAGCCACCACTCTATTTATTCAAAAACATTGTTGGTCCAGGTCCAAAAGGCAGTCACCTGATAAAGGCCTCCCAGGCCACATTTATTGATCCACTCAATGATGAGTTTGCAATTCAAGATTTGCTTGTGATTGTTGAAGCTAAGACACAGGTCAGAGACACATTCCATTGTTCTTTGTTAAACTCTGAAATCACTGTAAGAATTCTTCTAATTCATAACACAAAATAGAAAAAAGAAAAAACAACATACTTTATTTGTCTTTTCACATATGTTCTATCTTTTCAGTTATCATCCACTGTTTTAAAAGTTACCTGTTCATTATATTTTATCATAAACAAGAAACAATCCATATCAACTATTTTACTAACAAGATTATCTATCCAATCCATGTCGATGAAATCAAATATGTTCTAGCTAGAAAAATGCCTATTTGAACACTGTCCCGGAACAATTGCATGGGTCCATGTCTTTTGCAAAATCCTATTTGCATTTGTACTGTTACAATATTTAAAAAGACAAGATATTGTTTCTTTTTTTCCCACCTTTTCTTTCAAATACTTTTAGTAACAGGTCTATTTTTTTTCTCCATTTGTTCTTTACAACTTGTATTTTCTCCTCCATCATTTCTATACACTTGTACTTATCTCATACTCTGTATATTTTCTATCTTGAAAATTGCAATAGATATATGGATCGCTCAAAATTAAAAATGATTTTGCACCACCATTCCAATGTACATGCGCAAAATGCAAGCTTCCGATGATCCAAAGCACAACATTCTGTTCTTTTTGTAATGAAGAAAGAACTCCAGCCTATGAGCATATCTTGCAATGTAAACTGGAAACAGACCAGGGAATCCTCGAATGTAGTCTTCAAGGTGCACAGCTAAAAGAATATTGTCCACTTGTTGCAGCTATCTCATATGAACAATATTCCCAGGTTGTTACAACAACAATTCGTCATCTGCGCAAATTCAATCAACAAGGCCTTTTTACTCTTGCAATGAACAACAGAATAGTCAATTGCAAAAAACTCTAGGCACAAGGTATGCACAAGCAACTGTTAATCTGAAAATAAACACAGCTTTTTCAACTTTTTCAACTTTGTATTTCATACCTTGTCTCTATATAGATCTTGTTTGAAACAAAAACATGTTCACTTTCAAATGAATTAAACAAAGAACTACAATTTTTTTAATAAAAACATTGCAATTTGATCTTCAAACATGCACCATGATTAATAAACTAAATACTAGATTTCATCACTAGCACACAACCATAGTTTTTTGAATGCTTGAAACAATAAAACAATAAGCTTTCTTAATTTTTGTTGATAGTTTAATCACCCTTGCTATGTGTAACTTTCGAGTGCTTCAAATATTACTTTTTTTTACTATCAATGATCAATAGCTACAGTCTTCACATTCAATGATGACAGGCTAAAGTTAACATGTATTCACTTTGTTAGTACACAATTTATTTAATCATGTTCTAGAATACAACTTATCTAATAATGCTACTGTGTTTGTGACCCAAAGTTGTTGCCCTTCTCTCAAATCCTTTGATTCAGATGCAGAATTTTTGCAATTCAAACTATGCATCTCATTTCACTGTCAATGCAATAGCTTTTTATTACGATGTAATGTCTTTGTGCATTTATACTAATTTCTCTTGATCTAATAACAGGGATAACAGGAATTATCCATAGATTTAACATATTCATGAATGTAATCAGACTTTAGCATCAAATTCATATATTGAACCTCGCCAAACCTTCTCACAAGGTTGTGCAAACCACTAGATGAAAATTGCATTCAGACCTTGCATGTTTATTGCTTTTACCAAGTTATTCTAGCCCTTGTAACAATTCTTCGGTTGGGGGCATTGGTCCAGGTTCATGTTCATGAATACAGGGTGGACGCAAAGTTTAACTTTAGATTTGGACAAATTCTTTTTTTTAATTGTTAATGAATTATTTTCTTGGCTTTTGATTGCGGCCGTATGCAGTGACACATGCCCTGGATGCTGTCACAGAGTAGACGGTAGCATGATGGTGTCACAACGCAGGGTGTGGTTTGTCCTCGGATACTGTGACTGGGATGGTTTTTTTGTTTTGAAGCTGGTTTTCCTGTGCTTTGTTTGAGGTGTTTAATGCGATGTTGGCTGCGTTGTACTTCATATGCGCATGTTCTGTCATTGTGGGTCTAACAGCCGCAAGATTTTAATTAAAAATATTGAGGTTTATGTCTTCAAGGTAGCAAATAGTATTGAAGTTTTGTTATAATTAATTAAAACCCCATGTCTCTAACTCCATACTCTAATCTTGTAAATGTCCCTTTGAAAATTATGTTGATGCTTGTCCATAATGATTCTTAGTTGTTTCATTATATTTTTATCATTGTTTCCCCAATGAACATAACTAACAGTTTCAAGGTTATCATCATGGCTTCCCTGGTGCATTGTTCTAAATGAACTCTGAGTATATACATACTAGCAGAAGAGGTGGATTGCGAAATGACACTATTCCCACAGCCAACTTCTTTCCACACTAACAACTACAGCAGCGGAAGGACAACCCACAAAAACCTTGCAACTGCTAAAACCCATTGATACACTACTCCTTGCCTGGAGGATGAGTATAGATCAACCCTGTTTAGGCTCTGTTACATTTGAAACCCTAAACCCTGTTTTTACTTAGCTTATTTGCTTAAACATCAACCCCGATAGCAGCCGCCTACAACTAAAAACAACCATTCCTTTGCAAACGCAAAATTCAACCCAGATGCAGAAAATCATTTATCGTGTCTTCGAAATAAAAAAACCCTAACTAGAAGAAACCAATCAACAAACTCTGTTACATTTAAAACCCTAAACCCGGTCTTTTCTTTTCACTTAAAAATTGCACAAAAATATGCAAAGGCATACCTGGTCCAGCAAACCAGTAAAGAGAATTCAAACCGGCGAAAAGCAACAGCTGCAGATATTGTCCAAACCAAGTAGACAATAACAGAACCAAATACGATACAGGAGGCTGAAGCGAGAACGTTGATGAAACCACCAAAAATCCTAATTAACTTATTTGATTAAACATCAATGCCGATAGCAACCATCTACAACTAAAGACGACCATTGCTTTGCAAGCCAAAATTCAATCCAGATGCAGCAAAATCATTTATCATGTCTTCGAAATAAAAAACCCTAACTACAAGAAACCAAAGAACAGGCCCTGCTACATTTGAAACCCTAAACCCTGTCAATAAATCCCATCCTAGCGCTACCTTGACACTTGGAAACATGAGGCTGAGAGGAGAATGCAAGAAGAATTTAGCATCTTGCCATCTCCATGAGATCCTAGATGAGAACTCATGTCTCATATTGTCTCATGTTCCATGTTCTGTTGTCCCGCAAAAATTGCCCATAGCAAATTCACTAAACAGATTCTCTTATCCTCTTACCTTGAAGAAACATGGATTTGATAACTAAAATTAGGCGAAAATCATTGTCATTGGCCCAAAGCATACACAACCAGGTTTCTGTTTTAGAAAATTAAATAAAGAAAATGAATCCGTGCTTCCAAAAAGGATGAAAAGCACACGATTTCCTTCTGTGATTCTCCTTCCGGACTTAAAAAACTTTTTCTTTGAACAGTTATAAAATATTATTTTGTATCAATATAGAGAAAGTGCAAGGAGTTAAAGCTTAGACAATAGCAACAGGAATAGGCATTTCTGCTTCCAGACAAACCATTGTATTTACAATATCCATATGTATAGATTGGTTATACATGTCTGACTAAAAATAAATACAATCTGCTTTTTTTTTGCAGCTCATCTATTCATTGAATATATGACAGCTAGAAGGAGACTACCTTCTACTTACCAAAAAAGAACTTTCTGCAACATGCCCATAGCTCTGAGCCACTTAACCTGAGTTTCAAAATTAGAGGCATTGAAATCAGTCCCTCTACCAATCTTCATGTCTCAATCAACATCCTGGACTATATCATAAAAATACAAAAATAATCTGACTGTGATAATTGACTTGACCTAAAACGATTATCAAAGATTCTGTATACCTCCTTGCCTCTTTAAAGAAACTATAGCAGTTCCTTTTACTGATACAATCAAAATAAACTGCTTGGAATCTAACAAGGCTATGAATATGGTCTAAATTCAGACTAAAGTTGTGACTCTTGCTTAGAAAGACCCAGGATGCAACAAAAGATCTTTGCAAAAAATTCATAAATGATACTAGAATATGATAATTTAATGCTCTTTTGCAATGCAGCTGTCTCTTGCAAAAACCAGTCACAAATCTTTGTCTTCTACACCAACCAAGATCGTCGTCTTCTACATAATACTTATGTTCTTACTTTCCTTCTCTGCTGGTTCTCAGTCTTTCTACTCATTGACATCACTCTCGGGTTTTAATTTTTTGTAACAACATGTTTTAGTTTCAATTATCAATTGCTTTTGATGTTAATACTTTCCTTTTTTCAATGTACAGGAAACAAGATTCAGCACGCTTGTCATTACAATGATCATGATCATTTCAACCGATACCTTGCAAAGAACATATGCAATTTTAAAAAATATTTATGTACATTTGCAAAAAACCTTTATTGAAGAAAAAACTTTATTGAAATTTTGTTTCTTTTGATCTAATCAGTGTAATTATACACGCATCATGATTGACTGCCATGGTTTTCTACTTATATATATAGAACAACAGTCTGTGCGTTTGATATATTGACAACTTCTGTTGTCGTCATTTTGATAAAAAACTATAAATATATATACAAAGACATAAGTTTATTTGAATGCTTGTTCAGGTCTACATACATGTCTTAAGATTACAATTCTGCTCTTTCATATTATATATTTTGCAGGCATTTGATTACTGCACTCATATATTTTGCAAAAGTTTTAGAATCCGAGTTATGTTTTTTGATATTGTATAAAATTATATTCTATTGAACTCAATGTCCTTTCCTAGGCATAGATATCAATATATGTACAGACCTCTTACAAATGTGAATGATGTTCATCTTTTTAGCACTGCTTCTTGTTGAAACACAAACAAACCCAAAACACTTATATATATTCTTCATTTTTTAGATGTCATTTACTACATCCGTCACAATAGCTTCATAGCATTTTTTGCAAGTGTCACTATCTTTTTCATTTGCAATTGCAAGGCCATGGTCATTGAAAGCTAAAATACACACATAGTTTTCATGCTTTGGCAACTGATGTTTCCTTTTTGAATATTTGAAAACAATCCACCTATAAGCTTTTGTAATCTTATTTATAAGTTGCAAGTATTACTAGATACATGACTTTCCAACATTTCAAATTGCAATATATCAGTCATCTGTGCGGTGGCTAGCTACAGTCTTTGCACATGATTCTGATTGGTCTGGTTTATGCTCTGTTGTTTCCTGTTTTCAAGTTCAATAACCTTGTAACAAACTTCGTTTCTGTAGAATTGCTTCTCAAATCATGTTTGGTTTTTACTGCCTTTGTTGTTTCAATAAAAGCATTGTGATTGTTTTCAGTACTTCCATATGCTAAAACATGGTTTATATTGTTTCTAACATTCAAAATGCACTCACACCACACAAACAATTGCTTTTGAATGCTTTATGTTCAAATACACAGCACCTGTTACTTAAATTGAACTTTTTTTTAAAAAAATCAATACAAATTCTCTTGCATTTTTGAAATGATACTGACATTTGCTTCTATTTTTTAGCTCAGCAGTGTATATGCCAGTGATTTTGAATGGCGTTAATGGCATTGCTTGTTTGGTCAAATATAAGTAGGTTGGAATCATTTCATTTGCAAAATGACAGTGCAATCTGTGCTGAATGTCTGTTACTCCATTTTATGCGCTTTGCATTTTACTTTTCAACATGCATTAAATTGATACAGCTTCAGGCTCCCATTCCATGCAGATTGAATAACATTTACATGTCTGAATATGAAATAAATTTTGAAACTAGGGCACACAACTATGATGCTTTCGACTCAGGTTCTAAGAACAAAGAAATTTCTATGTCTTAGTCAACGCTTTCCCTTCATATATGAAAACCAATTTTAGATGCAATGCCTCTCTCTCCCAAGAGTGTGTTACAAAGATCCATGCATAATCCTAATTCCAAAGCTGCCCACAACAATAGTATTGTTGAGGATTTAGCTATGGAACTATGACCCATGTCTGCTTTAGAGATTTTTTATACTTTCCCAATCAAATGCAAAGCTTTTACCTTAGTCACAAGCATGTTTGATTAAGTCTAATGCACACTTTACTAATTTCAATGTAGAGAATCATAAGCCATGACTCCCTCACGTTGGAGAAATTTAGGTTCTCGAGAGATTGTTTCATCTCCCACCATGTTAACTGCATTTGACGATTGATCCTTTAGACCTTATCCAACCATACTCCCATTCCCTATTGAACTGAGCGTAATACAGTCTTAGTATAAGTCAAGGTTATTGATGTTAGTTTATACTACAATGTTCTATTACCATGCAATTGTACATATCCCACGCTCATCGTGTTCTGCTTGGTCTTTCAATCCATTTTCTTCCCTCACTAGGGACAAATCATCATCATCAACCAACTATCATATTGTTGGTCCGATCTAGCTGCCATCTGAGGATCAAATCTTCTAATGTTGGACAATTCTACAATGGCACATAAAAATATGGGTGTAGAACTGTATTCCATATCGACGCGAACCTTTGGTCTCCGTTTGCTTGTATCTTTTATTGAATCTAGTCCGTCATATCTGATTTTCATAATCGCAATAGGTTCTAGTGATTTGTCATCATGTAAGAGTTTCAAGACACCATGCTCAGTTTTATTTAAAATGACCTATTTGAACAACAATTCCTGAATCTTACCCAATTTTTGTGCTTTGTTAAAAGACAAGAATATGTTGGAGAAACAATGCTATTGTTTTTAGATGAGATTACTTATCAATGAATTTAATTACCTACTTAAGAGCATGATCAAGTCACTCCTTCCTGGGGAGAACTGAACCAATTTACCTTGTCCAATTGCGCCTTTAGCTCTCCAGCCTCCTAAGTCTGCCTGGATATGCTCTTTCCCTTTAACTGGACCATTTTTAAACCCATGAATATATTTCAGAAGCCATACAAGAATGTGCATCATATATCATATTTCCTCCTTCAGCAAATTAAATAAGTTGGAAACTAAGAAAAAGAATTTGTTTATCTCTTAATACTTCTATTGCTATTGAAATTTTCTTTTGTCTAATGAAGTGTATATAGAAGGAAACATGGCCAACATTTCGAAGACCATGTGTATTGATATTTCTAGGACAGTTGACGTCGTACAAAACATTATGATTGGAATAGGTTCTTCTCTTGAAGAAGTTAAAATCTATGATGTTATAAAATCTATAATATAATTTTGAATTGATACATTCTACCAATATCATCCTTCATACAATTTGATTAGAACAAAATATAGATTAACTTAATGCTTTTTTCTGAGATTAATTTCAAGTTTGTTCTTAGCAATGACCTCTGGCTCATGGGATTGAAAAGATTCAGCCTTAAGCAGGATCTGTATTGAGGTTAATCTCACTGAACCATTACCAACTTCAATCAATGTTAATGCAACTGGAATCTCTCACAACCAAGAATTGGATCATGAGAGAATAACTCTCCATGGTAAAATGATCACACAAAGGAAACACACCAGAAATATGCCAAACAAAACATAGGAAATAACAATAGATGTCCATGTATTATTCTCTAGCAGATGGATTTATTATGAGCTGGAGATGTAGGCAATTAAACGCATAAAGCATAGGCATATGCAAAGTGCAATTGTTATTCGGGACACCCAAAATGAAAATGTCCAATGCTGATAAAAGTACTACTAATTCATGTTTCTTGAAACATATAACTGTAACCGTTGCATAGAAAAATTTTATTGCAACAATTCCAATCAAAGAAGCTAGAGCATACCCATCTTTTGAAACTTAAATTGCCTAACGAGATAATGGTAAAGTTTTAGGAGCAATAGATTGATTTGAATAGTTTTGAATGTTAAAAACATCTATCACTGCCTATTTAATACTTGTACATTTCTCATATTCAGAAAGCTCAATATCACAGATATTTTTTAAATGCTTTCATTGCTTTTCAATCATTTGCAATGATCCCTCCAACTAAATCTACAACGGTCCAATAATTCTTCCATTGCTTTTTTAGTATGCTACATATGACAAATACATTTTGATATTGTTGATGGTTTTTTTTTAAGCCATACGTCAAGATATTGACAACTATCTCTTTGTCATTTCTATTGATTATAGAGAATAATGCATTAAAAAATTATGAAGCTCATAGTGAATTTCGCTAGAAATTTAGTTTTTTTTAAGCCGTACGTCAGGATATTGACAACTATCTCTTTGTCATTTCTTTATAATGATATAGAATTCTGAGACAGCTACGGTATCATGCTAGATTTTTCATGAAGCTCCAAAATGAAAAAAAAACTAAGCTGAATTGAAATCATATCAAAACAAAAATTGTTGCTAAAAATTATTGAAATGCAATGCTTATTGGACTTGACTTTTATTCATTTTTCAACAAATATTCAATGAAATGGTTTTTTAAAATGAATATAGTAGCACTTTCTGTTATTTGTAAAATATGCATCTAAACAATGACTAAATTATTATTTTTTATTATTATACTTTAGAAAAATGATGCTTATATTACTAGGACAAATGCAAATGTTTTCTTTTCCAAGAATACATAAGATGACACAATTATAAAAGAATAGTCATTTGTCTACCTGCCAATGTAAAAGTTGTAGCAAATTTCTTAAATATTTAATCTTCTATGACATTGTTAAAGACTCTATTGTTATTGATAGAAATACAATACTGTAATAGCCCAAGGTAAAAAAAAAATTCTCTTTGTCCAATGCTAATAAAATAAGATTAAAAAAAAATTAACATCGCATGTTTAATGTCAAAAAAAAAAATTAAAGAAACAATGCATGCTTAAAAACAAAGAACATAGAATTATCCTAACACTTAAGCAGTTTTAATCCTTGATCAAGTTCAGCAGATTGTACATTGACACAGATCTATTCTACTTCAACAATCTCTGATGTTCTTCATCAGAATCATGTATAGATACTAATGCTTTTTTTCAAAATAAGCATTTGCTTCACCTGTTACATGTTCTTCTTCAATGATACCAGCTTCTTGCCCCCACTACTTGTCATTCTTCAATAACTAGAACTGGTTATTCACCTTTTTTTGGTTATGCTCTAAGGTATTGAAATGGCTTTCTCATCTAAATTTATCAAACACATTTTTTGCAAACGCTCTTTTTTTTTTCCTGGATTCCGACTCTTGCACTAGTTCTATGTCATAAGATCGAACCTTGTTTCTTTTTCTCCATTGTATAGTTCATCTTCTCACAAAATTGGGTTCTTTTTTCTTCTCTAATTTACTTTGATCTTCTTAATGTCTCCTTCCTTTTCCCTTCCTTCGAGCCTGCTTTTTTGCTATTTGAAAAGGACAAAATGTCATCAACAATTTCATAGCAACTTTTCCAATGCAATTCCAATTTTCCATACTCCAAAATTTTAACCTGACTAAAGTCATTACAAAACAACATTAATTCTGATACTAATCCCTTGATAGTGTCAATTTCCCTGCATATTATCATGCAAAAGAACATCCCACACTGTACAATATCACCTGCCAAAATGTTAGCACCTCATATGCTTATCAATACTCTACAACAACCCATACCATGATAAAATAAGCAGGTTACAAAACTTCACTTAAAGAACAATTCATTAACATTTTTCGATGCTAGGTTAAAGGAAAAATGACATAACTTGTGCCATTGTTTCAGGCTTTCGCTTCCTTGAATTTTGATCAATGAAGCCAATAAAAATCCCTTCTAATTGCCATAGAATACTTGAGAATGGTTCCAATATCAATGAACCTCATATGAAGAACATAATTTGATATCCCATTCAAACTTTAACAAACTTGAAATTGTTCAAGATTTTAAAATTGATAAAATTTGCAAGACATCTACAACAAGCATTAACTAAAGATAGGAAAAAAAATTCTCATTACAGATAATAAATGAATTTAATAATGTTTCCAATAGGTCATTGCCAAAATCACAAAAACCAACCCCAATGACTTTGTCAATTAAAATCTTCTCCTCTATTTGTTTTAGAAAGAGAAACTTTTTAAACTATCACCACTCCATTGAAATCAACTTTGATTATTACAATGCAATCCTTATAAGACTCTGGACAAAGATGATTTCTTCTATTCAGTAACAACAAAAATTCATAGATTTTATGTTAATTCCAACATGGTTATGATTTTGGCATTGACAATGTCAAGCAAAAAGAAAAAAGCTCCAACATAGAAACCACTAAAGAGTTAACAATAGCGGAAGATAACGTTCATGACTTATAATCACATCCTACTATTGCCAATGATACAACATCTATTAAAGCAATAAACAATCCTCCATAAAATATTTTGTGTCTTACAGTTGTCTATACAAGTACCAATTTACATCAAATTTTATTTCTTTCTCAATCAATATTCAATATTAAAACTATTGTAATCAATCTTCCACTATACAACCTGTCAGTCTTCATGTTCCGCTTTCATATCTTTTTATATCCACAATAGAAACAATTATTAAACACATTGCCCGACACATTGTACAATTTATTTATATTTCTTCTACTACTAGTTTATGTTATAGAAATCCAATTGTGTTGTATCTATTGCAATTGTTTCCTATCTTATAACCTACTCTAAGCCTTACATCCTCCACCTAATTCTATTTAGATTTATGGTAAGACATATTATGAACATAGCTCAAAAGCATCTCAACAAGAAAATGAATTTCTATATGCCTAAAATCCCATAAGTGATATCACTTATGTCTAAACATTTCACTTATCGCATATTTCAGCTACTGATAATGACGTCTACATACCTAACATGAATAAATATAAGTTATTGAAACTGTAGTTACTATAGCACTCCAATTGATAAATCGATTTGCTGAATTGCTCCTAATTCCTTATGCATAAGCTTCAGATAATGATGTCTATATACCTGACATGGATAAATCCAAGCAACTGAAACTATGCTTAGTGTAACAATCTATTTAAGAACACTATTTGTTGCATTGTTCCTAATTCTTTGTTCAATTGCTACTAAGCTTTTGGTACTGAACTTTGATTCGCTAAAATGGATCAATCTAAGCAAATGAAACTATTGTTCCTTGCAAGCAATACAAATTGCTTTCTTATGTACTAGCCAAAACAATGTGACTTCACATCTTTGGCTTTAACAGTGCATTCATTTATACAATACCTATATTTTCCCCATTTTAAATACTTTATGCTTATATCTTTAACACTCCTAATGCTCAAACACTTTTCTTCAATTTTCTTATATCCCTTGTAAAATCATTAAAGGTTATGTCCCCAATCATATGCTTTTGTAGGGGACATGGCCACCTCGTGGCTCTTGTTTAATTTTAAAAATTGAAAAATTTGTTGAGGGAGTGGGTTTCAGATAATTTACATTGTTTGGGGGCGAGTTTAACTTTTTGTAATTTTCTTTGTTAAAATTATAATTTTAATTGCAAAATTCGACCCCCCTCAATTACTCCTGACCATCCCAATTATATCATTTCAACAACAATTCTCACGTGACTTTGACAGGAAATTTCTAACAATAGATGATGCAAATTGTGTAGACTTTAGCCCCCTCCTGGTTTGTTGTTGTTGCTGCTCGGGGCAGAGAGGATTTCGATCGATGAGATCTAACTTTGACAAACACGGACGTACACTTGATTGGCCTGTGTTAAGGCCGTGCATAAAACGGCAAAAATATCAATGTGACAGTTGGTCATACACTATTTATTATCTAGTGGTACATTTTCTACACCAGCAAACGCTCAAATCTGAGATTTTCCACAGAGAAAGGATAAGGATAAGGATCAACCATTCTTTACCATCTTTGGAGATGGTTCGTCTTCGTATTCGTGGATTGCTGGGTAGCCTATAAATACTTCACGTCTTTACATTCTCACCTCGTCTCACTTCTTCTATCTCTGCGTTAACTTTATTTCATTGTCTGGGAGTAATCTTTTTTAGTTGCAATGGGGGAGCGAAATAGTTTTGCAGGTTCCATTTGGATCACATTGTTTATCTTCAAGGTAAGTTGAAGGTGTCAACAAGATTGTGCAAATGCATTGTTCATCTGTTTAGTTTTCTGGAGTTTAGAATAGATCTACGACGCAGTATTCAACTCCAGAAGAATTAACATCATGCTTTTGCAAGATTGTTCATTGCTTCATGTGCAAAGGATTGACTAAGCTACCATATATCCTCATTGTTTAATTACTTCAATTACTTCATCTGTTGAGTTTTCTAGAATTTCGTGTAGAAATTTAGAATACATCAACGACCAAATGTTCAACTCCAGAAGAATCATTTCTGTGCAAAGATTGACTATGCTATGCTACTCTATGTATTTGCAGAAATATATTGTAAATATTGCTTGATGAACTGCAGGTGCCCAAGGCGCGACATTCGTGGTGAAGAATCAGTGTCCATACACAGTTTGGGCGGCTGCAAGTCCTGGTGGCGGTAAAGCGTTGGAACAGGGCCAAACATGGAGCTTTAACGTTGCCGCAGCAACAAAAGAAGCGAGAATTTGGGGTCGTACCGGGTGCAACTTCGACGCAAGCGGGAGAGGCAAGTGCAACACTGGTGACTGCGGGCGGGGTTGCTGAATTGTCAAGGCTATGGAAGTGTCCCTGCAACTCTTTTTGAATATGCGCTCAATCAGTACAAGAATCAAGATTTCTATGATATCTCTCTCGTTGATGGCTTCAATATCCCTCTCTCCATAAGTCCCTCCGACTCTAATTGCAAAAAATTAGGATGCACCAGCAATATAAATGCCATGTGCCCTTCACAATTGAAAGTAACCGGTGGATGCAAGAGTGCTTGTGCTGCTTTCAATGCGCCTCAATACTGCTGCACAGGCGCCTACCTGAACAACTGCTCTCCCAGCAACTATTCGAAATTCTTCAAGGGGCAGTGCCCACAGGCCTACAGCTATGCCAGGGACGATGCCACTAGCACCTTCACCTGCCCTACTGGTGGTAATTACAACATCGTCTTCTGCGGTTAACGTCATGATATAGGAGTAAACATAAGTAAATAAAGTGAACTCCCTGTGGGATCAGATGATCATCTTCTGCCGTTAACATAATCATAAGTAAATAAAGTGAACTCCCAGTAGGATCAGATCATATTCGGAATAAGAATGCTCTTATATATATTCAGAGTTGTATGTAATTATATGAAAGCGATACCGTTGAGATTGAATGAATGAATGATATTAAGAGCATTCGGGTTGAATTTGCTTTTAGTTTCAGTGTTTTGATAGCATCGTTTTTGTTATTTTGATAGCATCAAAATAGCTATAATCCTAGAATTCGGGTTGAATTTACTTCTACGGCTTTCACAGTAATTGCACATATCGATGGTTTCTTTTTGTTTATTTTCAATACAGTAAAGCTAGACCAAATGTAATGTGAGTATTTTGATAGTTATAATCACTATCACACCAATAAAATGAAGAAAATTTCACGTTCATTACTGAACGCCAACATAATTTCCATATGCAACATTATTTTATTAATATTTTTCTTATACCAGATATCCTAATAGTAGTGAAATTGAGGAAATTAATCTAGTTAGGAAAGAATTTGAAATTATTTCTAAAAATATTTGTAATTTTTTCCTTTACATCAATTTTATTTAATACTTTGAAACCGTATATAAGATTTGGTCATCGATATGGAATTATATGTTGATATGGAAAATCTGATATGGATCTAGCACAAAAGAGTACACAATATAAAATCTTTCTAAAATCTTTCTTAGTTAGATTAGATTGTAGGATAGATGAATTACCTTGTGATGGCAATCCCTTTCTCTCTGTTTGATTTGCTTTGGATCCCTTGATCTCTAGATGCAAAACAAGATAGAAGAGATGAAAACAAGAAAACGACGTGAAAGCATATATCTATGAATCTAACTAGATAAGGGGTCAAACAAGCAAATCATAAATGATATTACAAGACATAACACATTTATGGAAAGACGTTTATATTAATGTAAATTGCAGCAGATACAAAGTGATAGGAGTTACAACCAAAGCTTTGACGTCACGACTCCAACATGGACAATCTTGCCTCAAAGATCCAAATCCTCCTAACTTCTTGTGGATGAAGAAGATGATCGTGATTGAATTCCACCAACATGAGGGTGCATAATCCTTCCTCCTCCTCCATGGAGAGAGAGGGGTTGTATTTATAGGACTAGATGGATAGAATAGGTTGAGGATTTAGGGGAGAGATCTAAGGTATTATCCCAATGAGTTAGGGAACCTAAGGACACCTATCCACATATCCAAGGATAAGCCTCCACATCACCAAGCTTCGAGGCACCTTGTATCCGTGTAATATGACTCAAAACAATCCCCATCGCAACTTGGGTGATATTTATGACTTAACCCAGGGTCTTCAAGCCGAAACCGCAATGATACGAATCTAACCATGTGATTACAATGTCTTGGAGTCGAACATGGTAGAAACCACTTGATTACCGGTCATTGATGTATACCATTAACAAGTGCGAGGGAAATCACCATTGATGTCAATGATTCCCAAGGTATCAAAGTACATACCATCGAACGTGAATCAATGAGTTGAGGTCGAACACTTGATGGAATATTTCAATCAAGAGCCAATGATGTGAACTCATGTTGAAAGAGAGGTAACCTACCATTAAGGCTTATCCCTGGATATGTGGATAGGTGTCCTTAGGTTCCCTAACCCATTATGATAATACCTTATATCTCTCCCCTAAATCCTCAACCTATTCTATCCATCTAGCCCTATAAATACAACCCCTCTCTCTCCATGGAGGAGGAGGAAGGATTATGCACCCTCATGCTGGTGGAATTCAGTCAGGATCATCTTCTTCATCCATAAGAAGTTAGGAGGATTTGGATCTTTGAGGCAAGATCGTCCATGTTGGAGTCGTGATGTCAAAGCTTTGGTTGTAACTCCTCTCACTTTGTATCTGCTACAATTTACATTAATATAAACGTCTTAGTTCCATAAATGTGTTATGTCTTGTAATATCATTTATGATTTGCTTCTTTGACCCCTTATCTAGTTAGATTCATAGATATATGCTTTTACGTCGTTTTCTTGTTTCCATCTCTTCTATCTTGTTTTGCAGCTGGAGATCGAGGGATCGAAAGCAAATCAAGCAGAGAGAAAGGGATTGCGATCACAAGGTAATTCATCTATCCTACAATCTAATCTAACTAGGAAATTTTTTATGTTGTGTACTCTTTTGTGCTAGATCCATATCATTTAGGTCTAGATCCAATTTAGATTTTCCATATCGACATAATAATTCCATATGGAAAATCGACATAATTAAGTAAACATGTTCCCTGACCTGATATGGACCCATTGAGTAATTAAATAAAAGGGAATTTATAAAAGTCACTTTTATTAATTAAATGGGGAAAAACGTAAAAAGGGGGATACAAGAGAAAATCGACCTGCATTCTCTCATTATTGCATGTCATGTGATGAAATCGATTTGGAGAGCTCTGAGAGATTTTTGGGTTGAGGGTTGAAACCCTTGGCGAATGTTAATTTCAGTGGTGAAACAAATCCCCCCTAGTTGCTATGGAGGAGAGATCACACAGATCTTTAGCTAGAATCCATTGTCAAGAAAGCTTGCACCATTATTTGTAGAGATCATAGTCATTTGCAGCAAATCGTGGGGTTTTAAAAGAGGATGCAACCATTATTACGGATCATACCAGCTGAGAAGAGGTTGTTTCATCATTTGCAACACTTTTTTCTTTAAGAGGGGGCCTTACAACTCATTTGTAAGAGGGAACAACCAGTATTGCAGGTCGTACAAGTTGAGAAGAGGTCGTTCCATCATTTACAACCATCATTTGTAGGTCATACCATCATTTACAGCTCATTTGCAGGACATATCTCTAACTTGCAGACCGTATTCTTATTGTAGTCTTACATGATTGATGATCTGGATTTAAGAGGGAACTATAGCTTAGATTTGTCCACAGATGTCCTTGCATGTCCTTCTACAACTCAAATCTGTCCAAGCATGTCTTTCTATGTCCTTCTACATCTCAAATATGTCCATGCATGCCCTTGCATGTCATAAATAAGGTTAGATTTGTTGAAATAATGATAATTTTCTATTGTTAATGAGGTTATTGTTGTTTATCATTGAACACATGCTTGTTATATTTTATATTGAATGCAAATAAACATTGTTGGGTAAGAATCCTATGTATTTCCATTGCAAAACCACATGAAAACCCAAAGCAACAAAACATAAATTTAAATCAGCAAAACAAAAATTAGAGCTACATATAGAGGGGATATTACAGTGGTATTAGAGCCATGTTCCTCCTAGCCTATGAGTTGCATGTTTTTTCATGAATCCAAAGGACATTAAGATATATCACTTATAGGAGAAGAAAGCAGGGAGGGGCTGAAAACATATTTCAATCAGAAGGAGAGGAAGAGGATCAACCAAAATCAGAAGAAGAGGAAGATATGGGGGATAGGAATGATCGAAACATGAGTGAGCCACCTAAGGGAAGTAATATGAGAATTTTGAATGATCTGGCAAAGGGGTAGCAACAGTTGGTCCATCTTATGACTAAGTTGATCACAAGTACTCAGGAAAACCAAAACCATGTTGGAAACAATGGACCAGGAGGAACTAATGGACACAATGGGAATGATACAGAAGGGAGAAACACTCATCTTGGTGAATGGCTTTCCGACCAGGAAATTTGTTGGAAGTAGAGGCATTTGGAAAGGCTTCCCATTGTCACCTTTTCTCTTCATTCTGGCTATAGAAGGTCTTAGCAGATTAATTGGAGAAGTGAAAAAGGCAAACAAGATAAAAGGTATAAAAATCTCTGGGTCCCTTACTTTAACTCATTTGCTTTTTGTTGACAATGTACTGATCTTCGGTGCAACAACTGTTACTAAGTGGAAGGTATATAAAGACATTTTCAACTTATTTTGTAAAGTCTTGGGGATGGATATCAACACACATAAATCTAGTTTTCTGCATCATTGTTCGGATGAGGAATGCCTTAATACTATTGGGTCCTTTTTTCCTTATAAAATGGATGTTTTGGAGCAGGGTTTGAAGTACATCAGGTATTTCCTAAATCCAAATAATTACAGATCGGAGGATTGGGCATGGTTATTGAAGAAGATTGATTGCAGGATAAATTGTTGGGCCTATAGGTGGCTCTCACTGGGTGGGAGACTCATTTTGGCTCAATCGATACTGATGAGTATCCTTACTTATTGGTTGGGCATGATGAAGCCCTTGGAAAAAATTCTTAGGGTCATTCGCAGCAAGGTTATTTATTTTATATGGGAAGGCAATCATTTATCTAGGAAGATGCATATTTCTATTTGGGACTCTATATCTTGGCCCAAGAAACATGGGGGTTGGGGATTAATCAACCTAAACCTTTTTAGTCAAAAATTACAGACTAAGAGCCTTTGGCGGGCACTCATTCTTGAGGGGATGTGGAGTACGGTGGTCGGAAATAAATATTTGAAATCCTTCTCTACTATTCAATGGATCAAAAACCCATCTTTCTGTTAAAGGAATGCCTCAATTATCTGCAGAAGCATTGTTTCTATTTTTCCTTTTATCAGCAAATACTGATGCTGGAAGGTTGGACATGGCGATCAAATACATGTGGGTATCGAGCCTATGGTTGGCATGGGTGAGGGATATGTGTTGTCTCCATCCTTAGTGGACAAGTTGAATTCAAAGAGAATCATGATTATGGCTCAAGATTATTATGTGGGGGGATCTAAATTTCCTGGTGCATTGGAGATCGGTGGACAAGATGGGTCTTGTGGACAGTGACGTCGATGAATGGAATTGTTACGTTAGAAGATTGTCCTTATCAGGTTTTGCTCCAATTGACGATTAGGAAATTCTAGTATGGGATCACCCATGTGAAAATGGTAATCTCTTTGTCAAAAAGGTATATGAATCAATTATCGAGTATCATGAGAAGTCGATTTCTAAGTGGTGGCACCGCAAAATTTGGCGTTGGAATTTACCAATGAATATTAAATGCTTCATTTGGTTATGCATGCACACTAAAATATTAACTTGGCCTAGAGAGGTTTTGAGGGACTGGACATCTGCATTATGTCTAGGAATGATGGGGAAGACATCCCACATCTATTTATTTTATGTCCTTGCTTCAGGTACATCTGGAATGAACTTCAAGTTATTATGGGCATTAATATTGACTGGTTTGGGTTGACACTAGATGACTGCCTACACAATTGGTTCCAAAAGAATTCAAAGTATAAGATGTTACCCATGTTCACTATTTGGGTCATTTGGATCAGTCGAAACGGGAAACTTTTCGAGGACGCAAAGCCTTCCACTTTCTTCATCTGTAAAAATATCATGTCCTTTCTACATGAGTTTCATACACATGCTAAAGCTATTACAAGGAGAATTTGTAGAGCACCCATGATTGATTATGGCATTTCAAGTGGCTTCTTCGATGGTGCAGCTAAAGGTGATATTTGTGGTGCAGGCATGATTATGTGGGTGAAAGAGAACCATAAGATCAAGCTGAAGATGGGGGTTGGTGTGAGCACAAATATGAGAGTTGAGATTTTTGCACTTTGGGGATTACTACGTTTTGCTTCTATGAGGGGTATTTTCTGCATTAACATCTATGGGGACTCCAAAGTCCTTATTGATTGGGCCATGGGAAAGCTTGACATCAAAGTTATTCATTTGTTACCTTGGCTGAAGTAAACCTCAACGCTTATCAATTCCTTTGAGGTGATTACTTTTCAACACATATACAAGGTGTTCAATTCTAAAGCCGACTCTCTTTCAAAGGAAGCAATGGGACCTTTCGATGGAACCATTTCATATGAGCACTGGGTCGGTGATTATTTGGTGGACTATGGCAATGTAAATGCCATTTTGTAGTTTATTTTTATGTTTCTTCGCTCTTGTTTTTGAAAGATGATTAATGTTTATCTTGTTGTCCTATGGCACATGGCCTAGATCTATATTTTTCTACATGTAGTTTTTGGAAGTACAGTTATGATGTCTTTTTGTTTATTGACAAACTCGATATGGGTTGTGAAAGAGTGGATATAGTTAATAACATGAATATACTATGTAACTTTGATTTCCATATTAAATAACAAGTTACATGTTTTTTCTTCAAAATAAAGGTAACATGACTATCATAATGCATTGAAATTTAAGAACACAAAACAAGGCCATGAGCCTCCTCAAATACAAAGTCTATCCTTGAACAAATTTTGGATTTGGAGAAATGATTATAAATTCAAATAAGAAACTCAAACTAGAAGGAAAATTTGTATGATCGTGTAGGATGAAATATGATACATTTTGACATACATAATTGCATACAACAAAAAAATAAAAATACATGCACATCGAACTAGACTATGGGACATGTATCATAACTCTCTCTTTCCAATGAATTCTTCAATACCAATGTTTAGTTAATCATTCAACTCTTACATGTTGGAAGCTAAAATGTTTGTTTTATGCAATAGAAAGTAGTTCATGGGATTTGATAATTATTCAACACCTTGACCCCTAGGGTATATGATGTATATATGTTTAGTTGATGAGTGTCAAACCTTAGGGGGTAAGTTTAATAATCCCGTGATGTCAATGTGTAAGATGTCTTGCATGTATTTGTGAGCTCATGAACAAATGAAATAACATAGAACCACGGGATTTAACATGCATGAACTCTTATGGAAAGCATTAAAACAAAACTGTAATATATAAGAATCAAGAGAGAGAAGAGAGAAGACATTTACATGGTAAAACCCCAAGGTGGGAAAACATCCACAAAAGTTGGTCTTGTATTCTTCAAATATACTCTCTAATATTACAACTCTTCACATATGAATGATGTGGCTTAAGGATCCATAGGGTATAGGCAAAAGAACAATATCATAATCTATCCTCGCCCTTCTTGCTACTTGATTCAAGACTAATGACATCAATTTATATTAACCAAGGGAAACTTGGACCATTGATCATAAGGAAAAATTAAGGTTGGAGATCAACCAATACATGATAAGTTCATTAATATATAAGGGAGAAGTGATGGATAAGAATGACTAATTAGTGTAGTTCAATGTTAACTAACAAACAAGTCACCACCTAATAACTCCCAGACTATCTCCATGTGCACATGTGCAATACAAAAGTCTAGTGAGGCCAAGTTATATGTAAAAGTGCCCAACAAATGATGTTATAAAGATCATCATTATGACACTAAGTACAATATTACATCAGTCCATTATACAACATTACAACACATTCTAACAATATTTATATCCAAAGCACAAGGCTAAGGTCCAACTAGAGAATCGATAAACTTGTGTTAGGCGGTTTCTAATGTTTATGCGTTCACACATTTCCTAATAACCATGTGGTTAGGTACACTTTCTACTATATAAAAGAGGAAATAATAAAATAGATCAAACCACCAATAAGTTGCAAAGGGCCAAAGAGAAAACTACGAGCCCACAATAGAGGATGATAAGGGGTTTTATGTGTTTAATATTTAACTTATCATTTCCTATATCAAAGTATTCTATTATCATTATTTTCCATGTTGCCTCTTGTGTTGTTGAAGCCTTTTGTTAATTGAAGGTAGCATGTTGCAATTCCAAAGTATATGAATCTCAATTTCATGCATGGAAGCTTCTTCATTTATCGTTTTAGCATTAATATTCTTGATTCTCAACACATGCCTCTTTGAACCAATGAGAAATCGAAATGAATCCATGGTTACCCTCTACTTGTGAACTTTACCACCAAAATTCATGAGTTTGTAAAGCAATAAAGTATGTGGGGGTTTATGTGTCTAGTAGGAAGAGGAATGGAAATCCATGGAAGAAATATTTCGTAAGGTTGGGAAAGGCAAGTAACTTGCGAAACTTGTAAATGTGCAAGGAATTATCTTTGGCTTAGCCAAAATATACTATTCCATGACCCCAGAGGACAATCAACTAATATGTAAAATATCATGGATATTCGACTAGAATAGTTGGTCATAAAAGATCTTACAAGTTTTTGCAAACTCTTGTTATGTGGTCTTACACTTAATATTAAGGGTAGATATTATAGCTTAGCATGTGAATAACTAAATAAACTAAGATTAAAATAAAATAAATCTAACAAATACCACACCTTCCACATAATGAACATAAGATGTACCTTGGGAAAATCCAACATAGGAAAAACCTTGCTAGAAGGTGAGGACTATGCCTTGCTCTTTTCTTTCCAATTATGAAATGCAAATACAAAGAAAGTGTACTCACCATGGATTTTCCATGGATATTGTGACACATATGGTTTGTACAAGATCTTCTACTTCCTCTATTATGCCCCAATATCCCACACCCTTGATCTGCTCTACTATGGAACAATACTCAATATAATAAAAATGGAACACCTTCTAATCCTAGCAGCCTAATATTTAACAATGTCTTTATAGTCACCTAGGGTTAGGTTTAGGGTTTTTGAATGCCTCAACCCTCTATTAGTATTAGGGCTTTAGATACTAGAATATTCCTGAAATTGCACATGTGACTAGCTCCACGTGTGTGAGTAATGGAATATGATGTGGCATCCACTTGATACCATGGTGGTCAACAAGATAAGTTAACTTGTGGGAGGGATAACTTCCCCATACAAACACTGATTGAGGTGATATTTGCATCATTGGAAAGATCTAAATGTGTAGAAAAATGTCAAAAGGTTGGGAACTTTGTTTACAAAATCTCTCCCCAACCCACTATCCCCCCTTCGCCCCACCAAAAAAAGGTCATTTGATGCCTAAAAAAGGATTCAAAAGTCTCTATACCTCAAATCACCAAAATAGAGTTGCCCCTAAACTGGGACCTACAGGGCAATAACTCTAACTTTTCCACCCATAAAATCCCAAAATAGATGACAAATTATATAATGATCCATTTTGGAGCATCAACACACTCAAATTTCCCTTAAATGCATTGGAGCATTGGAGGGGACAAATTGCTTGAGTGACTACATCGCAAAGAAGGGAATGGTGAGCCTTGTGTTGTGTATGCTAGCATTTAATGCAAATTGATTAAAGGTTGGTCGAGTTTTCTAGGGGGATTTCTTGATAGATATGATGGTAGATTTTTGGTGCTATTGAAATTTCTAAGTTAATGGGTTAGGTTAAGTGTGATCAAAGCTCAATATATTGTATTCACCCTTGCAGTTTCATAGTCCTGACTTAGGGGTGGATTTCATATTGAATTGATTATAGCTAGGTAGAAAAGAACCTATATGCAACCAATTTGGTGGTCCATTCTCTAAAAATTTAAGTATGTGTCTTAACTTCTATATGAATGTTTGTATATTATATTGTTGTTATTGATTGCATGAATTCATTTGGTACATGTATAAATTCTATAATGGAATGGTATTTGCACATAAATCCTTGATGAATATGCATGTGGATTTTTCCCATGTAATAATTCCTAATAACTTTGTCTGTGCATGTTAAATTTCATGTATAAATGCATTGCAAAGTGTTCGTTGTTGTTTGAATCTTATTCATGTTATTTGTGGCTAAATTCGATGGGAAAATATGAATGTTGGCATGTGTGAATGTATTTAAGTCATTAATTTACAAATTATGTTTCATATATAAACATTGGACATGCGATTAGTTCTGTGGAGTCCCTATTCATAACCACGTGTATGAGTTTTAATTGTGTTTCCTTGTTGATTTCCATTATGTATTGTATTTCTACCCTTGTTTTGCATAGGAAACATGTTATGCTTCAATTAGAGTCCAATTCGGTTTCTAGATGGGAAATTTGATTGAAGAGAAGAATCAAATTTGAATTGAAGTGCCTTGATGGTCAAGGGAGGTAGATCTAGGTATGTGACATGTTCACTGAGCTCGGTAAGAAATCTCATTCGTCGATTTAAGGATTTCCAAATGGTTGGGAATATATATCACCCTATGTTTATATAAGACAAATAAACAATTTACAACATCTAATACATAATAGGGACCCTTTATGCTAAATAGAGCAAAATAAAGGAAATAAATAAAAAAACAAATATGCTTCCCCTTTTGTGCATAGATCCATCTTAACCCAAAGAAATGACTGCATCTTGTTTTTCTTCGCAATGAGCATCCCTTTGCATAAATATTTGTGAATTTTGTCTTGTATATGATTGCGAGTATGAAATAATACAAACATTGTTGACCTATTATGTACATTACTAACAATGGATACAACTTCCCAATTCTTAATCACAATACTTCAACAAATCATTGTCAACCATGCATCCTGAACCATTGGATTTGACATCATGAAGATATTTCTTAGTATTGACATGCCACATGTCTTTTTCCCAAATCTCAATCATATATCCAACATTAGATGAAGCAAACAAAGATGATGGACCTAAGAATCTATCCATGCAATTCACCCATAAGTAATGCATTTTCACTCATGTATTTCAATCCATACCAATATTTCAAAACTTACCAATGCCAACCCAAATCTAATGTATTTTCATTCCAATATGATTCTTTAATCCTTGCCATCAAGACTATTATGTTCGTCCCACCTCCCTCTCCTCCCACACATTCACATTTCCAAGTTGTCCACGCAATTCAAGCCTAAACCTGCCAAAGGCGACAAATGACATCATTTTCTCTTGTCATTGCCCTGCTAGATTTATGTGGAACTCTTGCTTCAATCACGACTCTGTAAAAAAAATATCACAATCTCCTTCTTGAGTCATCTTATGTGTTCATCCCCTAATTCACTTCAACATTTGTATTCATCACTTTTGGGGGTGTGCAAGATCAAAGGCTTCCACGTCACCACGATGATGTTAGCTCCAAGTTCTAACATGTATCCTTAAAAATGTAGTTAAGCCACATCGATGTTTCTTTTATGAAAAATACTAAGTATTATATATTCAAACTTGAGTTGGATTCAACTAGGTTTTACAAATATTTCAAGTCAAGATTTGAGAAAATACAAGGTTCTTTCATTTCATATATTTTGCCCCCACAAAAGGTTTGACCTCCATAATTTCTTTGGTTTCGTACCCTTAACTTGTCAGAAATCACTCACAAACATGCACCTGGAGGATTAGGTAACTACTGAGTGAAATTGAGACTCGTTACCAACCAACACCCACAAGATGAAATCAATGAGTGAAGCTGTCAAGTGGATTGAACCTATGATCTCCCAAAGTTATAAATCATTCAAAGGAAGTAGGGCAAACCATCTTACCTAGTGGGACATGCCACAACTATTTTTATAGGTCCAATGCACCTTTCAATTAGATCATATAATAGTTTTGGTATGAGGAAGGTGGGTAGTTTTGATGGGTTATGCCATGGAATCCACATCTTAAGCTTTGCTTGGAAACTTGGGATCTCATGATGTGGCACCATAAGACACAACCATGCTAACCATGATTAGGTTGTCAATCACAACAGGAAGTGTCCCTTACTAATATGATCTTGCCAAGTTTGAAGGGTGATGTCAATGTGACATGACCAATGATTATATGTGAAAGGCTCTAAGAATGCCAGATGGCACCAACAAGATGTTTGCTTGAATACTTTCCTTTTTAAAATTAATGAAGTATTAGTAGTTGAACTCAAAGTGTTATTGGGTCTGCTTTATATGACTCTTAGGGTCTTAAACTTGGAGAAATGCATGATCTTGTGTTCCTTCAACTTGCAAAAGTTCCAAAAATATAAACATACTCAAACTCTGAATTAACTCTATTTTATAGCCCTTTTGGGGCTAATACTTTGAAGCAAATTCAACTCTTAGAAGACACAAAAAATTATGCACCATAGTACAATTAGAATTCAGGTCCATGAAACACTTTATACAATTGGAAAATCACAAGGGGTGAGCTCTACCTTGTTCTCTAGATCCAAAAAATTAATATAGCACACCTGAATCTTGCTTCAAATCCAATGCCAACACATACAAATTTTCCAAAGGCATATTTCCCTCATCCAATGTCATCATACTACCATGTGAAAATTGAAAAAAAAACTCTTTCTAACCTTGTGGAATGTGTCCTCCCCCGTTTCCCTTTGACATTCCCTTCACTTATTAAGGGGTGTCATAGTTATAAAAAATTGAAATGCTTGCCCCACATGTCATACTTAGGTGGCCATAAGCTTCTATGAGATCCTTCACACTACAACAAGGATGTCATATGATTGTGAAGGGTTTGTACAAGCTAATGATGATCTTTATAGAGATGGACAATGCTTACTATTTTTTTTTCCATATACTACAAGTGTTGCAAGCAACTTAGTCATTTTTGTTTGAGTCGGTAAATTGAAACAAATCTATAATGCTTTTGATCATTAAATTTTAATATTAATGATATATACATTCAAAGTTTATATATTTGAAAGCTAAACAAGTTTAGTCTATACCCTAATAATACTCACATTTTCCATTAGAGTATAATCTTGTTCAAATATCAAAACATTACCTTGCTCAATTACAAATACCTTTGTTTCTATTTGAGCTTAAAAATACCTATGTACTAGTATACTTCTTACAAGACCAAAAATCAAACCAAAAACCAAACTTTCATTGCTTTTGATAGTAACTAGCATTCACATGCTTGTTTAGTGGCAAAGACCTCCTAAGCCTTCGACCATTCTTGAAAGTTGATCTGAATGGCTACTTGTACTTATATTCTCATCAAGCATATGATGGACTCGTAAAGAAAAATTTGCATCCCATCTTTTGCAAGCCAAATATTGAGCATCTCATCATCTACTTCATTACCGCTTTTTGTCTTTCTATGAAATGATATTAAGGGTTGTTGGAAAACATCTAATTTGGAAGCTTTTTGATATTCCATTTTCAATATTATACAAAAAGCACAATTGTAGCACAAATCATAATTACCAATCGTAATCACCAATCATATAACATTTCAACTTGCCATCATTGTACAAGAAACAAGCTAACTCATTCCATAAAACAACGATTGTCGCTAAAAGACTTTTTAAACAAAAATAACAAGTAGCTTCCATTTATTAAATTTATTAAGCTAGACAATAAATAAAACTTGCTACATAAATAACATTGAAAAGAAATGGGGATCTTGGCACATATGTAGCTTGTTAGAAGTAATTAATGGTTGCATGCATTGAAAGTAATTATCTAAATTTATAGAATGATACATATTTGCAGTTGAGGCATTGATTGATGTTTTTGACATGTTGTTTGATGTTTTTATCTATCTCAAAATCTTGCTTGCTACTGTTTTCCTATAGGGCTCTCTTTCCTTTATTGGTTGCTTAGCGAGATAAGTGTATTAGTGAGGCCCTGAATACCAATGGAAACAAGTTTGTGATGCATATTTGATTATTTTGCGGATTCCATTGGATAGTAGTTCACACAAATGATTTTCTTCAGTTTTTGAGTAACTATTGACATGATCTGTCACAAAATAAATGTTCCAAATGCATGAATCGAGCTACAATGACAAACAACTGCTATATAATTAGGATTGCTTGCCAATACAACGAACAATTTACATGGTATCATGGGTTATAAATGTAGTAAATGCAGATGTATACAAAACAACTCATGTTTTAGAAAATGATTTCTTGTTTTTTTTAATGTCGGTTTGAGGCAGCAATCCTCACAACCAATTGTAACTGACAATTAGAAAACAACAAAACATATCAATCAATAAATATTTTGGGCAATGACGATTTCAATGTGTGTGCAAACCATTCAAATCAAAAAGGATATATAAACACCAATTCTTTGAATTACTAGAACATAGTCTAGATAGTTTGCAATATTCTAATCATAGGGTCACAATTATCCAAGTTGAGTCCATGCTTTCCTACTTGCAATGATGAAAAATAGATCATATCACAAAATAAAATAAAAAAGAATTGTGAATGTTTTGACAAAAACTATAATATAATTGTACTATTTTGCTTGCTTTTGCGAAAAATTGAATCCTTACAAAAAGTTTAGAATATGAAATTTAAGGTTTCAAATTCTATAGACATCCATTTTAGGCTTTCTACATTCCCATTTGACAATTTGGAGCAAAAGTATTGATTCACATTCCACCAAGCAAATACAACTACAACCTTTAACCAACATCCAAATGATTTTCTTATTTCAACTATAAATAAATACAATTCTTTTTGTTTTATGCCATAGTATAGATATCTTAGAAAGTAATATTTTACATGGAAAATCCTAATACCACATATCCCAAAAAAGATAAGGAATAATAATCAAATCAAAATATTAATGTAATGCAACATGTTGATTTTCACGGTATTGCATTTCAGTGAGAGAAGTTAAGGGCCAAGACACCAAAAGTCAAGGAAACTTTATTGTTTTGGACAACCTACAATTCCGCCATGTAAATGTGAAAGTAAAGTGTGAACAAATTCTATGGTTGTAGAGTGATCAAGTGTTGAGTGGCTCAAACATAATCATTGACCTTCTACAATAGTTTTTTCAAATAACAAGTGAAATTAGCAGCAAAGCTGCTTATACCTGCCTCTTAAATATGTTTTAATGTAATAGTTTATAAATGTTTTAATATAGTAATGTACTAGTTTAGAGATGTTTTAATATAGTAGTGTATGGGAGTAATAGTAAAGAAAATTAAGATAATCTAAGAGATAAAGAGTATTATCCCTGCCTCTTAAATATGTTTTAATGTAATAGTTTATAAATGTTTTAATATAGTAATGTAATAGTTTAGAGATGTTTTAATATAGTAGTTTATGGGAGTAATGGTAAAGAAAATTAAGATAATCTAAGAGATAAAGAGTATGGAAAGAGTGCCACGGCTTAGTTTGATTATGAATTCAGAAAATGGAAAAAAGAGGAGGGAACGTAGTAAAAAAGGGATTAAGAATGATTGAGTAAGTTAGTGTAGCTTGATGACTTCTCTATAGGCAAGTTTGAGTTGAAATGCAAGTAGCTCTTCATTATAGTTTTTTACCAAAGCCTTATTGGTATTTTTAGTCAATTTGATGCTCAATGTATGAAGAAAATGCCCACCCATAGCCCTCTACTCTTTGGAGCTATGTCAACTAATGTCGATCCAAACATTTTGTTTAAATAGTATTTGTGGGTCATAACATTATGTGTTTCTATTTATAAATGTCTATTTAATTCAACTTAATAAGATGTGATTGCTTCTTCCTCTTGTTTTTGTAAATAATCCCTAAAATGCGTAATTGTTACTCTTCTAATTTCTATTGTAAACAATCTCCTACAACATATGAAAAGTTTTGTAAATGCAACAAACCATAGTTTTATAGTACAACATTTATCTATTGTCAATTTGCATCTTATTTTCAAATAGTTGATGTTTTCTCTATGATGCTTCATTATAGTTGTGTTTTGTTTGAAATTATATAATTTCTAATAACAACAAATTGAGAAATAGTGTGTGTCTATATAGTAATATGGTGTTGACACAAAAATAATTTATTTAAAATATGTTATGTAAAACCAATAAAAAAGCAAAATAGTTTAATGTATACTTAAAATCGTGTGCAACTACTAAATTTGATGGCCTAGGTTTTCTAACTAATTGTTTAATTCTTTGAGTAAATAATCCTCAAATTCTAAAAAGCATTTTCATATTTAATTCTTAGTAGAGCACTTTTCATGAGAAATAGCTTCAAAACAATGTTATAGAAAAGAACTTAAGTAATAAATCTAGTTAACAAGATAATAAGTCATAGAAGCATAACACCTAACATTTTGACCTATAAAATTGTGTTATCACTCTCTTCAATTTTTAAGATATTATTGAATTAAATTACATTATTTTTAAAATATATATCTTTATCTATAATGTAGTACTTTATTTTTTCATATTTTTATTCTTTTCAAAACATTAACTAATCAAAATATTAGAAAGGAGTGAAAAGTGAATGTGATGAAAAGACAAATTTATAAAATGATTAAAAATAATATTCTTTTCAAAACATTAACTAATCAAAATATTACAAAGGAGTGAAGAGTGAATGTGATGAAAAGATAAATTTATAATATGATTAAAAATAATGATAATTTAAGTAAATATGTTTCATTAAAAAAATGAACCCCATTTAATCCTTTTGGAAATTTCTATACAATATGTATATAAGGTGGTTTCTAACCATGTAAAAACATATATAAAATTTATTTATTTAATAAATATGAAGTTACATCAATACCTTTGTCTCAATATATGTAAGATATATAATATGTATGAGTGCATTTTCTCCCGTACTCACGGCTCAATTGCATTACGTATGTACAATGTAATTCAAGTACATTAAATATATATAAAATGTAATTCAAGCATTAAAATAGATAAAATATAATTAAAATGCATTAGATGTATAAAATATATTTCGAAGCATTTAAAATAATTAAAATATAATTCCAATGCATTAAATGTATAAAATACAACCCAGGTTTAATATAGTGCAACTTAACAATGATAATATTGTAGCTCGTGGTCATTCCTAAATTCGAGAATCGATATCATTCACTTTATGATCGATATAAAAGTAAAATAGTTTGTAATTAAAATGGTATAATTCAAAATTTGGTTTTAGAGTAAAAATTATTACTTTTCTAATAAATCTTATTTAATTTACTTTGAAAACACTGTAACAAGTGTTGTGTTAAGCTTTCCTGTATTGATTTGATTGATGTACAAGGAAGGAGTACTTAACCTCAAAACTATCTTTAAAAATCTGTCCTGCCAACCCATTAACACGTGGTTGCTAGCTTCCTGTCAATTTCACGAACTAATTCCATAGTGTCTCTACTCTCCGTTAATTCCAAGCATTGATGGAAAGCCTCCACCTGCGTACTGTTGAAGGCGTGATTAACCACAATTTAGTGGCATTTGAATCGAGATTTATCTTGTACCTTCTTTACTCTCGCTCTATCAAACCGCCTCTCTCTTGCCCTAATCTTCTTTGGAATAATTACACAATCCAGTGCTTAATAAAACAATTAATGCCAAGACTAATGGCTATACTGATGGATGTATTGTCAATGGCCATGGCTTAAATGACATTGTAGTACATGTACCAAGTGGCAATGCCAAAAAAAATGTTAATTTTTATTTTTTAAATAATTTTTTATTTCTGACAATTATTTTGCACACCAGGGGTATTTAGTCATTCCAATGTACTCCACCAATTAAAAATAAGAAATAACTAATTTCAAAAATATTTTTCTGTTTTCAAATTATTAAAAAATTGTGCAAATTATTAAAGAATATGAAAACTTTATAAAACATTGCCAAAGTTTAGTTTAAAATTACAAAGTCAAAAATATTGTTGACCGAGTGATCACTATATAACCTGCCGGAGGCAGGTATAATAAAATGAAATAGTGCATGCTAATATTCAAGGAAAATATATTTAGTTGACATATATTAGTGTAAGAATCTTTGTAGTAGTCGACATCTTTATGTCTCGAGATTACAAATAGACACTATCTATTGAGCTAGACAATAAATAAAACTTGTTACATTCACAATATTGAAAAGAAAAGTAATTACATGAATTCACAAAATCATACATCTCTATAGTTAAGGTATTGCTTGATGTTTTTATATTAGTTAAGACCTCAAAATCTTACCTACCAAGTTTTTCTCAAGGGCTCTTTGTCCTTTGTTTATCGCTTGGCAAGATAAGTGTATCAAGCACATATCAAGAAGGCCCTAAAAACCAATACCAATAAGTTTATAATGCCATATTGATTGCTTTGCAGTTTCCATGAGATAGTAGTTCACATAAATGGTTATGTTTAGGTTTTGAGTAACTATTAATGAAACCTATCACAAAATCAATGTTGTGAATGCATAAATCAAAGCTATAGTGAGAAGCAACTACTTAGAAGGTATTAGATATTACTGAAAACTCTACTTGGACAGTTTCATCAAGTAAAAACTAATAGCATGACTTGGTTAATTTAAAAACATAATTAGCGCTAGTTACCAAGACAACAAACAACTTAGATGACGTCAAGGGTTGTAAATGTACTAGCTACACATAGATACGAGACAACTCATGTTTTAAAAACTATTTCTTGGTATTTTTATGGAGGTTTAAGACACCAATATTTGACTACTTGAATTCATAGAATGATATATCTTTGTAGTAGATACATTGCTCGATGTTTTCATATTAGCCAAGATCTCAAAATCCTGCCCACCGTGTTCTTCCTTGGGATTTCTTTTTACTTTATTGGTTGCCTAGCAAGCTAAATGTATCAACATGCCCTGAAGACCAATGTTAATAGGTCTATGATGCATATTTGATTATTTTGCAATTTCCATGGAATAATAGTTCACACCAATGATGACAGATAAGAAAGAACTACTTAACTATGCCAAATATAAAACATGAACAAGAGATTAGAGAACACCCAAAAAGATATTCATGACAATGAATCATAGGCCCTATTGGTACAATCAATCAAAATGAATTGTTTTAAATATTGAGACTATAATGCCTTCGGATGTTGTACTCAAAACTTTATTTGTACAATCTTGCTAAATCACAAGAATGCTTGTAGCCAACTATGATTTAACACTAGAAAACGCTAAAACATACCAATCAATAAATCTTTTGGGTAATCATGATTTCAATGCACGTGGAAACTATCCAAATCAAAAGGTATATATAGACAAGGATTCTTTGACTTACCAAAACATAAACTAGATGGTTTGTAGTGATGGTAGCAACAATCTTAGTAACAATTCATCAAGCTTCTTCTATTAAAACCATCGAAATGCATTATTTTAAAATTTTAAATCGAGAGACTGTAATGCTTTCATATACAACACTAAAAACTCTAACTAAAGTACATAAAGTATTGTTTAAATAAAAACTAACATAAAAAATCAAAGAATTTAGAAACATGATCATCACAATTTACCGAGACAAGAAATAGTTTACATACGAATGGTTATAATGTACTAAATGCATATGTATACAAAACAACTCATGTTTACAAAAATAATTTATAGGTGTTGTTATGGAGGTTTGATACAAAAATGCTTATAGAAAACTATGCTTAACTTGTAGAAAACAAAAATACACGGTAAACAATAAACCTCTTTAGCAATCATGACTTCATTGTACGTGGAAAACATTTAAATAAGAAGATATATATAGAGAAGGATTTTTTGACTTACTAGAATATAATTTACATGGTTTGCATTCATAGTAGCAACAATCTTAGTAGTGAATTCATCAAGCTTATTCATAATGACCATGTTGTAGATCACAGGGTCACGCTGATCATAATTGAGTAGATACCTAAGTTTGTTCATAGGGTCACCCTAATCATAATTGAGTTGATAACTGAGTTTGTTCAACCTAGTTGCAATCTTTTATTTATATAAATATATATATATATATATAAATTTGGAATTTGGAGATCCCGTCAATGTATTATGGTGAATGAATAAATGTCCAGTCACTTTCCATATACCGATCACTAAGAAGGCAATGCATACAAATAGTAAGCTCCCCCTCGTCGAGGGAAATGATTATGCATTTAATGTCTCGATGGCGATAACTCACCCAACACAATCTACAACTTTTTCCACATTAATTAAAACCTGCAAAACAATATCTCCTCACTTAATTATTTAGCCTTTTAATACACATGATGCTTTAATATTACTATTAGTTATTCATTTGCTTCATGGGAAAGATTTCCCCATCCACATTGCCATGAAGTCAAATGTATTCATAGAGAACCATGTCTTCCTTGGCAGTCAAAGCCCCCCAATCGAGACCGTCATTTGAGTAGCAAAGGGATTTTCCCATCTTGGAATTCTTCCACAATTGATGATCTCCTCTCTCTACTAAGAACAATCATAGTACTGGCTTGACCTCATTACTACTCTTTTGCTAAGGCCATCAATTACATATAGAAATATAACGCGTGACGAGATAAAAGTGGTGGTATTTGCCTTGCCAAAATTCACCAAGAATTGCACCTAGTCCCAACTACATACATCATACAACTTACATAAGCTAGGGCTTTTGCTAGTTCTAGAAGTATCCTAATGAAATGTAGTTGCCTCTAGAAAGATCTTTTTTTTGTAAGCTCCATAGATAAATTATATTAAAATACAAAAAATAAGTACAGGAACAAGAGAATCATGATGTTCGAGAACCCACATTGGCTTCTCACATACCCAAGACAACATACGTTAAGCTTAAACAGTTTTCCTAAGCATGAGCTACCAAACATAAACCTATCCATGTGTGTCTTCCATTCATGGGAAATAAAAAAACTCATAAACAGGCTTATGCCAGAGTACATGGTCAAAATAAATAGTCTAGCGAAGCAGCCCCAGAGGGCATTGAAAGTTAAACAAAATTTACTAGCAGCTTCAATAGAGAGAACTCTTTGATACCTAACAGCTACTAGAATGCTTGAAGAGATAAAAGTTAGGAAATTACTCAGGGTTTCAGAGGACTTCTGCATCTTTAGGATTCTCTTCTAGAATAGGACACTAGTAGTCCTCCGAACTTGAAGTGTTGTTAAGATATTTTTTCACCGGGAGAGCCTCTGTTTTCCTAAAGGAGGAGAGGTCCACTTGGCTGCTGCGCTCCACATGCTTTCTCTTGTGGCCACTCGTAGAGGCAATATCAGTTTTTTCCTGAACCAAAAAGGGATCCTTTCCTGTCAAGTTTTCTTGATGCTCTATCGGCTTGGATACCAAAGAAGGACTCGGTGAAGAGGAAGAATGAAGAGCCGGAGCAGGGGAAGGAGAGGGCGGGGGATTATTGTCTTGGTTAGAATTCTCAGAGTGCATGAAGACCTATGCCAACAAGTTTTTCACCGTCTAGTAATGCCTCCAACGAACTCGAGCTCTTTGATCGATCAATTGTTGTACCACCACCTCTTCTTCCCAGTCTTCCAACATTGTTCTTAAGTGCCTAGGAATGGAGTTATCATACCCACTATCGGAGGAACCTCTATTCCCTCGATGCCCATAACTTCCCCTACCTCTGCTAGCGTGACAAGGGGTAGCACGAAGCCTTATAGACATGATTGTTTCTGAATCTCGAGGCCCAAACCCTTTATCTTTTGAGTTGTGAAGCCAAAGAGAGACAAAAGAGAACCAAAGTGAATAAGGATTAGAGAGATGGAGTAGACTAACACTGCAAAGCTTGAACGAGCCCATAGTAAGGCTCTTGCCAAAATGATGAAGGGAAACACAACCTGTATTCCAATTGCAAACTGGCAAGAAATGGAAACTTTTCTTACCAAATCCCATGAAATAATCCTCCGGAGGGGCCGTAAAATCACTGTAAGGAGGCATGATTTCCAATGTACCATCACCCGCTCTACTCAGAGCATGAAAGGCCGAGTGCATTGAAACCTCATACTTCGAAAGCCGGGGCAATTTAGTGAGCATAACGAGCAGACCAAGAACTATCCACATGGTGGGCGGAGGGGAGCTCCATGTTCACGTCCACACGTGTTGAGAGATCTAGAAGGACACTCGCATCCGGGGTCTTCTAGAAATATCTCCTAGATAACATCCCTTACACTCTTAAAATATCCCCACAACTAAAAAATAGCAAATGAGGTCCCTATTATGCCAAACTACCCCAGGGATTGCAAAAATTGCTTAGACAACTAAAGCAACATATGAAACAAAACAACTTTTCAAACATATTATACTTGAAATTGAGACAAAGGAAGTTGTTATCACCTCCATAAGTAGCAATTAAACCCGTACCTTGCCTTGTCACAATCTTAAATGAGCATCAAATCAATTGCAACCAAAATGAACCAATCATAGGAAAAATCTAAATTTCAAATGTAATCTTAGCCCCAAAACAAGGATATCTGACTTGCAAGGCGATGGCTTGTTCTGCAAAAAGAAACTTGCGAAGCAAATGAGGTTGGATGAGAACAATGGATAGTATGAGACTTTAGAGACGAAACTGAACAAATTTAGCACTACTTTGACTAATGAAACTATAAGTTGGAGTAACTTTTCCATTCGGTCCACTCATCTAGAGATTCAATCCACTCTACAATCGCCAATAAAGAAATTAACCAACATTTACTATAATCTCGATGCAATGATCAATCATATCTGACCTAGGCCAATTGTTATGGTCTTCCTTCATTATGTACAATGATACTTGCATTTAATTAGGGTTTTAATGTGCCTTGCTTTCAAAGATGATCCATCAAAATTTTTCCTTATGATCCACGCAACAGTTGACATAAAACTTGCCCATATAATCTACCATTGTTGGAAGTCAACAATACATGACACAAAACTTGCTTAGATCATCTACCATCGCTGAAAGTCGATCATCAAGGGAAATCTTTTTGTAAATCAAATTTATATAGGATTTTAATGTGCCTCATCTTTAGTAATGATTTGTCGACATTTACCCTTGTGACCCACGCAATACTTGACCTAAAACTTACATATATCACCTACCATTGTTGAAAGTCAATCACTAGTTGGAGTTACTTAAATAAAAGTTAATCGCGAATTGGGATTACCTAAATGAAGGATAGGGTACGTACATCTCCATAGACTTTAGTAATCAAATCGCTATGCACAAAGAGTCCCTTGTCTCACAAACAAGGGAGCCTCATACACCAATTTGGTGTCTATCTAAATCATAACCTTAAAATTAGATTATTATTATTATTTTTTATTATAAAACCAACTTCTAAATCTTTTATTTTTTCTCCAACTCTATAAATCTTTACCTATAAATTTCTTTCTTTTCTATCGGGCAAAGGGTTAAATCTTTTATTTTTTCTCCAACTTTATAAATCTTTACTTATAAATTTCTTTCTTTTCTATCAGGTCAGGGTTAATCGCAAAAACATGAAACTATAGTCATAATGTCTGGACAATTCATACAAACCAATAATGAACTTTATATAGATACACTGCCCACCGTCATGTGCAATGATCAAATTTGAAGGGTGGGTATTAATTTTTATTGGAAGGGCATTTGTTCTTGGAGCCCTTCAAAGATGAAGGGCAATTTAAATAATTGTCTCTCAATTGACAAGTATATATTAACTAAACCCCTCCCCCCCAAAAATGCAAAACACAAATATTTCCCATCCAAATCTTTACAATCTTAAACAATTGAGCACTCCTGAATATCTACATGATAAAATGGTATCTTTTCAATAAAACCGAATTTGAACACATTAATTTGACATATATATAACATTAATTTTACAGTTCATTAAAATAACAACTATTTTGTTGTATTTTTTTGGGTTAGACCACACTTCATTATACAGAAAAACTACTTAGACTATGCAATAACCATATTGGGGAATCTACATGATGTTATGCATACTGCTGAGAAAATTACTTACCGTTAACTATGTACAAAAAGAAGCCACTAAGCAAAATGAGGCTATAATAAACCTACAACCAAAATCTACATATAAAACCAACCAAAACCTTAATTCAAACCGGAGAGAGGGAAACCATCCAAGCTTGAGAGATGTAAGAATGATGGACACTAGGAGCCTAAGAAAAAACAATGCATAGCTCAAAAAAACATTAAAAAATAATCCTCCATACCAACCAAGTTAGCAACACTAGCATCATAAGGGCCCGGGCATCAAATTTTGTTGTTCAACACTTGTCACGACAACATACAGGTATGGGATGGAGGGGAAATGGAATCAATCCTAAGTCAACTGGAGCCTTGCAACTCGCTACATGTTTGAGTCTCGACAATCTACCTTTTAAATTGAACCAAAACAACAAAAGAAGTTTGTTAATGGCTTGATTTGCGAAAATTCTAGATACATGAGTAATTAAGAGCTCGAGGCTCTAAAATTTGATGTGTTTTTACCAATCCACAATTCGGTGAATACATAGTCATTGGCCTGAAATTTAAGTTATTTAATGAAAGAATTAATGTATCTAGCTCTATGTCGAAACTATTTTCCATGCTAATGCATGCCACTTCCCTCCTTATTGTCTTACCAAAAGGCATGATAATGAGGAAGAAGACTTAAAAATATGGACTTCACCATCAAAGAAGCCTTACAGTCACATTGGTAAGGACTAGTTATAAGAAGATCACAACAATCCAACATGTCAAATCTCAGATGATAGTGCAAATTAAAGACTTATATGGCAAATTTAATATAAGACTTACTTATAGTTGTCTCTTACTCTTTGCGTCTTGACACATTTGATAATTTATGGTCGTCTCTGCGCCTTGAACTAATTGATATTATAAGGTGAGGATGTGCATGCATAATAATCCTTAGTCATGACTATGCGAGGAGGATTTAAACGGAAGAGGATGTAAAGACATGTAAATTTTATACGTATTTTGGTGGCGAGTGTCGAAGAGAAACGTGGTGAGAAACCACAGATTTTTGGAAGGACGGAGGGAGATTACATGATCATGATCATGCTACCCATCAAATTGAAGACAATTCCTGAGCCAAAAATTGTTTTTTAAAATTTTATTAATAACCATTGTGGTACTTTGGTCCAAATGTTTTTTCTAACTCATTGTTTCTCCATATTGTGTGCCTAGTGCCACCTCTTTATATCAATGCATAAATCAACCTCAGCTTGGTTTGTGGTTCTAGTTGCATGCCATTGAGTGTTGTTTAGAGTTGTCGTGAGTCTGTGACATTCATGCAATAAATGAAGTCTTGTAGAGGAGGACTCATCAAAGGTGGAATTTGAATTTCATTTTGACTAAAAACTAGTGGACACAGGTAGTAGGCACAATGTTTCAGCCTTGTTTTGGGCCTAGTAGTGGTTCTATTATTACAGCCATAGTCATTGACACATTGTCACACCTTAGATCTTAGCCCGAAGTGAGTCGGGATTCAGAGTCAAATCCCAGTGGCTAGTACCTCGTAGTCGTACCTAAGTAGTGAGTGCATGACATGAGTGACTGAATGATTATAATTTATGATATTTCCAATATTTTGAATGACGAGTCAAATATGTTGCCCTTCTTTTGAAATATTAATATAAATTATGTCCTTCCTATTAGAAGGATAAAATTCGGATTTTAATTTTTTTTTGAAGGGCAATTTTAACTTTACACTTATAGGAAGGGCTAGAACCCTTTGGAAGGGCTGGGAAGGGTTCAAATTTGAACGCGGCGGACTCATGTGATGCCCGCCCACGTATGAAGAGTGCAGGGGAACGTTGATACTTCGCTCGATTATCAAAATCAAAATTTTACATTTAGTGTCCTGGGTCAAATCCACAAATACTATTATTGTATTTGAGAGTTGAATTCTCAACCTCCTCGAGCCATTGACCTCATAGTCGACCGAGCAGAGTAGCGGTGCCGCTTGTCTCAATGCTGGATCTAACCCGCAATACGACGGAAACCCAGATGCGAAGATACCTTCTTCTTGTGTACAGGAAGAACAAAACTGTTCACTTCCTCTCACATATTCTTGCCGGAGGGGCAGTCGATATTGAGTCCATACGTCATCCTTCGCGATTTAGCGGTAAGGTTTTCTCAAGTTTAATATATAAATTTAAACACCAGATGCTGGCTATCAACAATCCCTATACTCTATTTTAAGACATAATTCATTCATACAACTTGCATCGCAGGGTTTTCAGTTTCCATTATACCGCTTGAATTTCTGGTTAAATATGCAGCTGTCCCATTTACGGCTCTTTCCCATTATTTGCATAAAAAAAACTCCCAAGCTGTTGTTTCCATCCGCAGCATTGGCAATTGAGAAAAGGTGCTAAAAGGATAACCATCAAGTTGGTTTTTGCATTCTGTCAGATAATTGTGTGTATGAAATTTGCCTGTTAAGCTTTGATGTGAACTTAAGATATTTGTGTGAAACGGGGAATTCTCCTGTATATTTGTTTGGATGTTAAATGTTGGTAGGGAAATGTGCATATCAAGGTTGGCAATTGTAATAAAATGACATGGATTAATGCGAGTTCTCATTACTGGGCCGAGTCTGCTTTCTCTTTAGGGCACATAGAGGCTGGCCGCTGACTAATCTGCTTTTACCATTCAGTCCCCTTTTATCAGGCAACTGTGTTCGATCCTTGAGGGGAAGATGATTTGAAGAGCGTCTACGGTCACTGGGATTACTATGAACAAAATTGCAAGTCGATAGATCACAATGATTGAAAATTCCTAAGCGGTCAGTGTGGACTGTTGGTGTGGACCTCTCAAGCCATTTTGAGGACATGGTTGCATTATGGGCATGGAGTTGCATTTGGATCCCGTCCTTAGCTAGCTTAAAATCAATAATACAAATTCACACAACAGAAATAATGATTCGGGGAGGCACTGAGACATAGGATGAATAAATTAACTTGTCACCATGTCAGATATGCAATGGAGCATAAATAAATGGAATGACCAACATTCTGATACAATATTGAGATGATAAACATATTCTAGAAAAATCCCAAAATATTATCTTTGTTATGAAATCTATCATAGAAAAGTTGGAATATGAATTTCCTGGTCAGTGTATTAAAGTTGCAACTCAAAGCCTAATCGATGAGTTATCCCGAGGGGACATTAACATAATTCATTTATCCTTATGTCAAATATAAGTAGCAAAACATCGAGGAGCAGTTTTCCACAATGGTTGTTTCGTATGCCAAGTCTGATGGAATAAGATAGGGCATACCTCACCCTGCTATAACGCACACACACGCATATAGATATGTGAGTTCACATTCTAGCCTCCGAAAACTGCCCTTCAAAGCCAGCTTCATTAATTGCAAAGGTCTTGCAAAAGATTATTACTTGCCAATAATTGTTTTGTATCAAACACTAGCAATTGAGACAGCATACTAGATAGGGATGCTTTGTGTGCAGAATCTAGATAAGTGTGTGAATAGAATAAATGGCGATTTGAGGGCTGTCTTGTACAAATACTGCAAAAGTAGTTTGAAGAGAACAAACATTCCCTATATTTTCTAGCCATTAGTAGTACAAATTTAAATATCAGATTTAAGATTTCGAGGTTGGAGATTGAGTACCGGTGAACCTTGAGCAGGGGTTCCGTAAGTGTTCAATACAAGTCATTCCAATGAAAGGCCACATACAGGGATTAAGTTTACACCACTAGACAAGACAATTGAGTATTGATTGGGTTGAGAACAATTTGTTAATATAAGGATTATTATGTAATAACGTCACTTTGACACTAGACAAGACAATTGAGTATTGATTGGGTTGAGAACAATTTGTTAATATAAGGATTATTATGTAATAACGTCACTTTGACTTTAGGTTGGGCTAATGTTTACTCAATGTGTAAAGCAATTTATCCCACATTAGTTAGTAGAAATGACTTGTTCAGTAAACATTGGTATATAAGGAGGTGAACTCCATTGTAATACGTGCACTGGTTACTCATAATATCATATTATGTTATTTTGTGCATCTCTCACATCCTTTAGGGTTTTATAACATGGTATCAAAGTGGGAGCATGCCCCTGTCTAGTCTACAAAGTATGCTCTTCTCTTGCTTCGCAAGATGATGTGGAGAATCATAAAGGTGTGATTAGGAATCAAGGTTGCTATCAGAAAGGTGTGATTAGGAATTGAGGTTGCTACCATATTTTAGCTATTCAATCATACTGATACATCATATGATTTGCCATACCGCCTTGCCATTTTATTTTGTGTCCGTGGATCAATTCTAACTAGCCGCCAATTTATTTGACCGTATGAACTTCTTCCATCCATTGTACGAACTCCTTCGACCACCGTACATGTTAAATTAAGTCATCATACAATCTAATCAAGCTGCATGTCATATGATCAAGCTGCATGTCGTACCATCCAATTGAAGCCACCGTATGGTTTGTCAGTCGTTGTACAGTCCAATTAAAACTGTCGTATGATCTGCCAGCCATCATATAGTCTAATTGAAGCCAGCATACAATTTGTTAGTTGCCGTATAGGATCTTTCAGTCACCGTATGAATTCTGCTACCTCTGTACGGTTCAATTTCACCTGTACGATCTCTTTCAACGATTGTCAATTGACCTACGAATTATGCTACCTCAGTATAGTTCAAATTTAGCAGTACGATCTCCATCAAATGGATTTCCATATAATCATCTTTATGTTCTCCATCATGTTGATTTTTGTCCATCGTATAGGTTCTTTATAGATGAGTTAGCTACTAATTAACTTTTGTTTTAGCAGATCATATCTATAATTAACATGATTAATAACTATATAGCCTGATTTTATGGCAAAATTTTAGCGTCCATGTTTGTCTTATTAGGATAAAAGGCCATTTTGTCTTTATCCTTGACAAACTAGTGGTAGATTTGAGTATTTTTTGCATGATTCTCACTGTATTTACCATTTTGTGGCAAAAATAGTATATGTGTGAGTAGATTTGACTATAAAACAATGGAAATTCCATTAGAGAAATATTTTGGCTTCAATTTCCACTCTTGGAAAGTGAAAATTCAGACGCAGTTGATGAATAAAAACTTGTGGGGAATTGTAAAAGGAATTGAGACACCATTGACATATCCAAATAAACTATTGGAGTGGGAAAGTAGAGACGATAAAGACAAAGCTATTACCGCCCTTGCTCTATCATATTTTGAATTGCATCATATAGACTTGGAAAAATCATCCAAGGTAATCTGGGACAATCTAAATAAGTTATTTGGAGCACAAATAGTTAATGAAAAGTTTTCTTTGAAACTACAATTATTCAGACTCAAGATGTTTTCGGAGATCACTTTTTCTAGCCACATGAATAATCTAAGATCTCTCATCAAACAGTTAGCCCAAGTCAAAGCTATAGTAGAAGAAGAAGATGCCAAAGTCATTATGCTAAATAGCTTGCCTTCTATAGGAGTGTTAAAATTATAGCTTCGGAAGCTATTACATATCATCTCTAAACTTCTAACTTCTGCTACATTACTTTCTCCTACCACGTTCACTCATCTTCTCTTGCCAAGTGTCATCTCCAGTAGCTGCTGTGTGTCCTGTCAAAACCTGTATTTTTGTGCCAAGTGACAAGTGTCATGCAAAGGAGGGGGGTTGCTTGGAGGGCGGTTCCCTTAGGGGTTTGCTTGGAGGGCGGTTCCTTTAGGGGGCTGCTTGAAGGGCAGTTCCCTTAGGGGGGCTTCTTGGGGCGGTTCCCTTAGGGGGGTTGCTTGGGTGGTTACCCCAAACCATAAATAGGAGCCACCCCTCCCCATTATTTCATTCATTTTTATCTGATGTGTGCTCTTGGAGTAGGTGTAAGGTCTGTCCATTGCAGCAAAAAAATATTACTTACTTGAGGTCTGTCCATTGCAATAGAGGAGTAATATGTGCAGCAGCAAGCAGAGGATATTACTTGCAGCAGGCAGAGGATATTGTGAGCAGATTTTAAGGTTGTCATACAATTCTGGTGTAAATTGTTATTTCTACTATTCAATTTTTTCTTAGCACAGCAAAAGTGAAGTTTATGATGATGATGTAATCTGAACCTGATATCTTATAAGAAATATTGTTTGGCTGGAGTTTTTCTCCCTTCTAAGGGTTTTCTCCAGGGTAAAACTACTGTGTTCATGTGGAATGAATTTGTGCACTTTGATTATGACATGTATTTCTGCTTGAATTAAAACTTGACATATAGTTCAAAACATAAACTCGCTAACCAACACAATGGTGCATCCTTCATCCCTTTTATAGAATAAGAGACAAGGGAAGGTACAATGTATCTGGTCACATGCATGAAGCGCTCAATCCTCAATGTGACTTAGTCAAACCCTAACCCTAGTCTAATCATGGAATGTGCCCTAGCTGCATGGATAAGTGTGTCAAGTAAGTGTGCCTTAACTGGAAGACTAACTGGAGCATGCAAGCATACATCCCTCTGCTGCGGGGGAGTGCCCCCCCGCCCTCGCTCCTGCTCCCGAAGCTCGCTCCCAAAATGCTCCCATTTTTGGGAGTGCACTCCCGAGGTGCTCCCTACCTCTCTTATACTAAAAGCTCCTATACTAGGTTGATCATTTGATGACAATGTTATGGTACTGTTATCACATCCATAGTAGTCAGGCTACCATGATTGTAGAGCAGATTCTTGTATATTTTTGAGCTAGGCCTTTACACATTTTGATGAGATCATCCTATGATGAGCAATACTTTTTGATGATCACTCACATGCCAGAGCAGCTCCAGATCAGACATAGTGAACTTTATGCCAAGACTGAGCCTCATGATCTCAGATTTTGATGATCGAGGTGACCACATTTGTTCTATATAGAGCAGTATAGTGCCCAGAGTTTTCATAGTGTTTCCAGTGATTACTGATGATCCAGATGGCAGATACAGGTATATGGCCCAGCAGGTATATGGTTGTGCATTGGTTATGATTGCTTTGCTCTTTTGCTCATCTTAGTAGCTTGACTTGGTATCTAATGGTCATGATCTGGCGGTATATATATATATATATATATATATATATATATGTGATATGGACATGGTTGTTTAATGATTATCTAAATGGTCTAATTACTCATAATTAGAAGCTCTTATTTATACTCAATTGGTTTTACTCTCTTAGTAGTATGGACATGATCATTCCCACCATTTATGGCTTGCTGGCTTTGGCATCACCTTTTCATCTTCCCCATCCATCCGTTCTCTCCCATCTTTGGTTTTCACCTTGACTTACACCTCAGCCTGTGATATGGAGGACCTCCCCACTTTTGCCTCTGTGTTGGATAGCATCCCTGTTAGTTTGTGTCTCGGCTCTGAGTTGGAAACATAACTTACCGAAGCCTTGATCCTTTTGGGCCAGGAGAACTCGTTGGTGTTGGTTCCTGAGCTTAGGTGAGTTGGATTTGATGCCTTGACCTCTCTAGTCGGTTGCCTCGATGTTTGGTCTTGATCGTGGATAATCCTGTTAGTTTTTCAGAATTTACTTCAATCTGATCTAGGATCTTAACTAAGAGAACAACATGTATAGCATATCTACAACATATCAATCATGGACACAATAATGCAAGCACACAAGAGACAGAGTTTACTTGGGGAAAACCATAAAGGTGAAAAACCCCAATAACTTCCTCAGAGATAGATAGAGCAATGATACAATCCAAGCATAAGAGATAGACATCTCCTAGTAGCAGCTTTTCCTCCTCCACAAGTGCGCCACTCTCCAAAGAGTGTGTGTGTGAATAGAATGATCAAATAGAGTGCCTCCCGCACTCTATTTATACTTGACTTGACTTGCCTAATAACCTTTACTAGGTCGGCCTTAACTTAACCACATAACATAATGCTAACTGGGCCGACCCCCAATAGGGTGGTCTAATAACCCTTTGACCCACATGGTCGACCCCCAATAGGGTGGTCTAATAACCCTTTGACCCACATGACTTATATAGGGCCGACCCCAACAAGGTGGTTTAATAACCCATCAAGTATAAGTTACAACACTTACAATATAAATGACAACACTTCCGTATAGAGGAATAATAACATCTCTATAGGAATACAATATACATATATGTGAAATACATTCCGAAGTTACATATACATCAGCACTCCCTCTTAACTAGGAAGGTATTTCTCGACACAGGTCTTCTAGAACAAGTCTTCTTCTCTGAATCATCATCAGCGAATCATCGTCCTCGAATCATCGTCATCGTCACTGCTGCTGCTATCTCAATCAATCTGCGATCTACTCATCATAGGAAGTTCTACAGAGCCAGTCCTTTTTCATACTGGATGTAGGCCCACCACTTGCAGGTCTTCATCATCACTGGCCATACTGTGGAATCCTCAGGACTTATTACGTGAGTCAACAAAACCTCGAAAGAGCATCCTAGGACTGATTACGAGCACGCAGCTCAACCTATCGGATCTCCCAGGACCTTTTACATGCTACTGCACAACCTGTCCACGGCCACAGAGTATCATCCTGATACTCATGATCATCGTTCACGAAGCACAACCCAGATGCACATCACATAGCACTTACATCTATGCCATGGGAGAACACATCTACAACCATGCGAGAATGGCACAACACTTATATTGCAGCCATGGGAGAACACATCTACAACCATGCTCAAATGGCCCAACACTTATATCGCAGCCATGGGAGAACACATCTACAACCATGCTCGAATGGCCCCAACACTTATATCGCAGCCATGGGAGAACACATCTACAACCATGCTCGAATGGCCTTGGCAATTACATCATGACCATGGGAGAACACATCTGCCACCATGTCGGAAAAGCCCAACAATTACATCGCGACCATGGGAGAACACATCTACAACCATGTCCGAAAAGCTCATGTGCATCTGTGTCTTCAGAACTCATCACACATAATCCAACTGATTATGTAATGTATCCACCTGATACATGTCATCACATATGATCATCCTGATCATCATCACTGCATCATCCTGATGCATGTCATCTAGAGTATCGTCCTGATACTCATCACACATGATCATCCTGATCATCGTCATTGCATCGTCCTGATGCATGTCATTGGAGCAACATCCTGAAGCTTGTCATCCATGATCATCCTGATCATACAATGCATCCACCTGATGCATACCAAGTATTTACTTGATACATATCATCATACATGATCCACCTGATCATATAATGTATCTACCTGATACATACAGATACATGATCCACCTGATCATACAATGTATCCACCTGATATATATCATACATGATCTACCTGATCATATAATCGTATCCACCTGATTCATATACAAATACATGGTCCAAACATCCAACATGATGCATATATACATACATATAAATGATCCAACCGATCATATCCAGCATCCAACATGATGCATACATACATAAATGATCCAACTGATCATATCCAGCATCGAACATGATGCATACATACATAAATGATCCAACTGATCATATCGAGCAGAAACTAGAACATCATCCTGATGCTCATCATCCAACGCTTACATCCATAGCCATGTGAAGGATCCTCCTTCCATCATGCTTGGAATGGCTTCAGCAAATGTCTCCATCACTTCTTCCTCGAAGTGTCATCGATCTGAAGAACACCAAGCCTCTCTCTGAAGTACTCGAACTTCACTTTGGCTAGTGGTTTCGTCAGTACATTTGCAATCTGCTCATCCGTCGCAACATACAGGAGCTTCACTGCTCCTCTCTACACCATATCTCTGATATAGTGATATTTGATCTTAATGTGCTTCGACTTGTCGTGGAACACCGGGTTCTCAGACAGCTTCACACAACTCTGGTTGTCACAAAAGATACCAGTAGCCTTCAGCGGGAGATCAAATAACTCAGACAGTAGCTTCCGGAGCCATACTACCTCACAATTAGCCGAACATGCTGCAACATACTCTGCTTCGGCTGTACTCAGTGCTACGCAGGATTGCTTCCTGCTAAACCAAGAGATCACACCTGAACCCATACTGAAGCAACACCCAGATGTGCTTTTCCTATTTGCAGCACTGCCTACCCAATTTGAATCAACATAACCCTGCAGGTTAAACTTTTGATTCGCATCATACTTGAGCCCATAGTCAACCGTACCCTTCATGTACCTCAGAATATGCTTTACAACAACCAGGTGAACACCTCTGGGATCCATCAGGAATTGGCTCAATGTGTTCACTGCAAAGCAAATATCTGGTCTAGTGTTCGTCAGGTACATCAAGGACCCAATCATCTGACGATACACAGTGACATCAACCGGATCAGATGAAGCATCACACATAAGCTTCAGGTTCGATGCCATAGGTGTGGCCATGGCCTTGCAGTCCATCATCTCGAACCTCTTCAGGATCTCTACTGCATACTTCCCTTGTCCAAGGAAGATTCCATCTGCACTCTGCCACACCTCCATGCCTAGAAAATAGTGCATCATCCACAGGTTCTTCATCTCAAACTCTGCAGCAAGCTTCCGCTGTGTGTCGGCAATCAATCTATCCTCACCTGTAACAAACAAGTTATCCGCATACAAAAGTAGTATCATTGGATTGCCTTCCTCAACCTTGTAGTAAAGGTTGGAATCCGCTTTACTCTTGGTAAAGCCCAAACTGGATAGAAAGCTGTCTATCCTACCATACCAAGTTCTGCACATATATGACTTCCCGTCATGTGTCTCAAAACCAAGTGGCTGCTCTACATACACTTCCTCTTCGACTACACCATTCAAGAAAGCTGTCTTGACATCCATCTGGTGTATCTTCCATTTCATCACTGCAGCCAGGGTAAGTACTGATCTGATGGAAGTGTACTTGGCTACAAACCTTGCTTTGTATTTTTCTATGCTACCATCTGTAGCATGCTTGATCTTGTAGATCCTCTTGGAAGTCACTACAGACTCCCCTTCAGGTCTTGGGACTGCATCCCAAACATCTTCATGATCGACTGGTACTCCTCGATCATGGCATTCTTCCCAGATCCTGGGAACTTCAATATCTTCAATATTTTCAATAGATAACTTGTTGCTGAACAAATGTTGTAGTCCTTTTGTAGGTGATGGTATACGATCTTTCCTACAAAACAAGTTAAATTGCATGATTAGAAAACATCTCATAGTTTTCAGAACAAATTCTTATACATAAATAAATATGTCATACAGTCATGCAATTATCTTAGCGAATGCTTCAATACAACATTTATCCATATCCCGTAACTTTCTAGATGCCTTCCAATCTTTACCAGAGCATTGTTAAGAGTGTGCACAACTCCCAACATGTCAGCAAAGAGGTTTCATTCTAGATAAGTAGCAATGGAATGTTGTACAGTGCCATAGGCCACTTACCCATGTATATTAGTAGTATACTGTTCATCAATGCAACTATTCTAATATGCACAACCTAATTCTAGGAACATCAGTATATACATTATTGAACAGTATTATTTAAACAATCAAATATGCAAGAAATGATAGTTCAAATACTTATCTTTGTTTGTTTGTTGGGTGGACTCCCTCTGAATCTTTGCAACTCCATTCTGATGTGGATTGTGAGAAGTGGTCGACTCCCTCTGAATATCTGCATATTTGCAGAAACTACTGGAGTGTGCTCCCTCTTGATCTTTGCTTCCTGGATTACTTGTCCTTGAACTTATATCCATCCTCGGTCACTATGCATGCTTACAAGTATCATTATTGTGATATCCTCGAGATCTCATACATAATCATACATTTATTAGTGTATTCTCAATACTATTAAAACACAATAATCTTAAGCATGTATAGTCATGATCATTTCAAACAGAAATAATAAGCATTAGTATTCAAGGACTCTTATGGTTAGTCATATCATAAATTAAGGTAAGAAACATAATATGCCTACATCCGTGATTACTCAAACCTATACTTTCATGACTCTTCTGGTTAGTCATATCATCAATTAAGGTAAGAAACATAATATGCATACACCCATGATTATTCAAACTTATGAATAATCATTATCAATCATGCCATGTATACTTATATAAGAGATTCTAACACAAGGTAGGATTCTAACTTGATATAGGAAAAACATACCTGGATTAATATGTTAGCTGGTTATTGTTTAACATACCCACATGATGTCTTCTTGTTCTCTTAAGTGACTTGTGCTAGTAACCTGCATATATCATAGGTTAACCAAGTTATACATACCTTGTAAGTAGATCTTCTATGTGATCCATGGCAATGGATGAACCTTTGTCTTCATGTCACCATGGTCATATGTTCTTGAACTAGAACATGATTTGTCTTTCTTGATGTACCTTTCATGTTAGTAGACAACATCAACCTCATACAACATCACAATGCATTAGTACAATCATAAGTGTCAAAAACCCTAATCAATGAATATCTTCTATCATGCATTCATAATTTTATTAAGGTGATATGACAAGTCTAAAATTAACCAAGATTGTACTAACCGTAATAATATGAAGACAAACATATCATAAACTTAATTATGAACATAATTCGAAACATACCTGTCGAGATTGCTTGTAATCTTCTTATGTAAGGCCTCAGCCTCATCTCCCTCTGAAACAGGAACTTCTTCACTTATGCAGGTGACCAATCCATTCTCTTCTAGGATTAACCCAATCCACTTGATTTGCAGGAACTGGATCTGGCGCTGGATTAGGGTTTTTGTCAGAGAAACCCTAAAAACTTTGGATTTCAAACTTGTGAAAGGATAGAAAGATGCGCCTTGATGAGCTGATCAAGCCGGTATATTCAGAATTTGAAAACTGCAAAGTTTCACCTCTCAAATTTGCCTTTGAAACTTCTGGATTCACTGGACATGACCCTGAACTAGGGTTTGATAAAGCCCACCCTTCTGCCCAATCAAAAGGTTTGATCCAAAGCTCTAAGCTTTTATTTTTCTGAGGAGCTTCGGGCCGTGGTCACAGATTTCAAAAATTCCCATTTTTGCAGAAGCCCTAATTTTCCACTTTTCCGATCAATGTCCCGAACTAGGGTCTGATCAAGCCCGACCTTTTGCCCAACAAAAAATTCTGATCTTGGTCTCTAAATTTCGATTTTGATGAGTAGCATTCAGTCGTGGTCTCCAATTACAAAAATTCCATCTTTCTCCGAAACCCTAAATTCCCGAAGCCATGAATGAAGGTGCTCAAAAATAATTCTGTTTTGACAGAAATATGTACATGATTGTTTCTGGTGTAACTTTGAACTTTCCGATCCATAGGGTCTGAAACTTCTACCTGTGGTAGCCCGACCTGTCATCTTTCCAACCCCACAAGTCTGACCTCAATTGGATTCCCTGAGAGAGAGTTATGCCAAGTGTCGCAACGTGACCTGTTTATGGGATAAAATAGGAGAGCGAACTTGTACGGCGTGCCACGTGTCACTGGTTTAGTTTCGGCCTCTGAAAAAGTTACTTGAGAAATTGCAGTCCGTGCACTACCTGTCACTTTTTACGAAATTTCATTTGGAGCTTCCTAGCCCAAGTTATGACCTTTTTTCCTAGGTCACCTGTTTATGACTCAGATCTGGAAGAGGCAGAAACCCTAGATTGTACAGATCATAAAACACAAAGTACAACGAATTAGAAGTTGTCCTTTGGACACAAGGTACATGGGGATTTGATCTTCGACATGTAAAAGTTTCAGATCCAAAAACTTCGCCAAAATGGATTTATAGCGAAAGTGCTACGATGACTGGTTTTTGTTATATCAAGCCCTAGCATCGTAAGTGCAACAAGTGTCATACATGCCATACCATGCCTTCTTTTAGGCTAGCTCTGATACCATGTTAGTTTTTCAGAATTTTCTTCAATCTGATCTAGGATCTTAACTGAGAGAACAACATGTACAGCATATCTACAGCATATCAATCATGGACACAATAATGCAAGCACACAAGAGACACAGAGTTTACTTGGGGAAAACCATGAAGGTGAAAAACCCCAATAACTTCCACAGAGATAGATAGAGCAATGATACAACCCAAGCATAAGAGATAGACATCTCCTAGCAGCAGCTTCTCCTCCTCCACAAGTGCGCCACTCTCCAAAGAGTGTTTGTGTGAATAGAATGATCAAATAGAGTGCCTCCCACACTCTATTTATACTTGACTTGACTTGCCTAATAACCTTTACTAGGTCGGCCTTAACTTAACCACATAACATAATGCTAACTGGGCCGACCCCCAATAGGGTGGTCTAATAACCCTTTGACCCACATGGCCGACCCCCAATAGGGTGGTCTAATAACTCTTTGATCCACATGACTTATATAGGGCCGACCCCAACAAGGTGGTCTAATAACCCATCAAGTATAAGTTACAACACTTACAATATAAATGAGGACACTTTCGTATAGAGGAATAATAACATCTCTATAGGAATACAATATACATATATGTGAAATACATTCCAAAGTTACATATACATCAACAAATCCCCCTAGTTACCTGAGTTGTGTTGACTAAACCTGAAGCAAGATGTACTACCATCATTACACGCATATAGAAACTATTATCATATCTTTTGTGCAAGCCCATGGAAACAAATTCAAATGTGCTTCTCAGCACAATGAAAGATGGCTATGGAAATTGAAATGTTAAAGCACCCTGGATGAAAGTTGCGATTGGTTGTGCTTCTAAGCACATGCAAAATCCAAAGGGTCCTAAAGACCTAAAAAGCAGTGGTTAAATGTATGCTAAATCCAAAGACTGCTGGCCATGATTAAATGTAATGATTAATACCTCATGGAGCCTGCGGGTTGGGATGTGAGATGGAGTAAGGGACAACTAATTCTAAGTGTCCCCTAGAACCTCAAGTTACGGTTAGCTGTGCACCTAGTTACGACAGTTTTAGTAAAGATCCTCACGGAACTGGATTCAGCTTGGATGTGAGCTGTAGACATTTGCCAAGGTTGAATAAGCACCTCTCTAAACAACTCATTCCATTTGTGAGACACTGCCATTCCTTGTGTGTTTATTATCCAACATATGCTTAAGTGTGTATTCCTTTTCCTTTATCCAAAGTATCACAGTGTTGAGTTAGTAAAGTCATCCCCTTATCCTAGCCTTGCATTTTTCACCTTCACCCATTGCTAGCAAAATGATCACGGCCATGAAATGAGTATATTCTTGAGGTTCTGTTTTGAGTAATTGATTATTTTAAACTTTTATTTGATGTGATTATTGTTTAGCCACTAGTGAAATGACGCTTAATACCTTAAGTCTTGCTATTAGAATGATTAAAAGAGCATGCCTTATCCATTTCCACTTGCCGCATCATGCATTTTAAGCCTGGGTCATATTTTGATCAGTTTTGACCTGGTCAAACCTAGTTTGACCAAGTCGAACATAGGATCTGAGATGAGTTGGACCAGTGATGTTCGAGGTTGGTGATTTATGGTCCGTTGATGCCCATTTGATGGTTCCATGTAGCAGACACAGGCTTCACTTGATGGTTTGATGGATTTTTATAGTTATTATTATTTACAGATCATTTATTTTTATTTGTCCGGGTATGGTTGAGACTACAAGTGATTATCTAGATAGCCACAGGGTGTATGAGTACTCATCTCTAGTACATTTGGACCTTCTGAGTTTACTGGTACACTTAGATTGTCACTTTACTGCAGATTTGCCATTATAAAATGGCCTGGCAGCACAGTTGGATATTTATTTGGTTCTCCTAGGGTGCTACAGAGGGAGTATGGGGTCTAGCCACTTGTAATTACCGTATAGCCATACTCCCAGACACTTTGGCATAGTCAGATTTGTGCCCGAGGGACCAGGCAGAGAGCTACATGCATTTTATTGATTTACAAGTGATTTTCGGAGGATAAAAAATGGAATAAAATGGTCACTGAGGAAATCGATTTGGGTAAATGAGGCAAGGAATGGGCATGAGGTTTGTTCAGAGATCATTAGTGATGCATCCCACACCTTCCAGCACAGCTTACAGCATTCAGTGGCGTCCACGACGCACTCTGGGGCACTATTTTGATGATTTATTGTGCTATTGAGGGGGCCACGATTTGGTCACTTGGTCACTTTGTGATGTTATTGAGTCATATCTTTTATCATTGTGCCATGGGGTGATACTAGTGAAGGACATTAATACCTCTTAGCCCCACCACGTGCTTGTTACACTTGTCCCAGTCATCTTTTATGTGGTGCGACCCCCCCTAGGGCCACTTAGTGAGTGCGCACCCACTCTTTAGTGAGTTGATCCATGTATTGTAGCTCCGACTCATCATAGCCGTCGATTGTTATTATTTTTATCTTTTGATCTCCACTACTCATTTATAAAGTGGTTAAGGTTTTGGTCTCTCTCATTCCTATTTAAGGAAGATACCCCCTCATTGTAAAGGCACCTTTGGGGCTCTTGGATTTCCAGCATTATAAATAATATCTTTTGCAAATCTCTTAGATGCTTTGATGAATGTTCTTGCAAGTGATTGTAAAGTCTTTTCTCCGTGATTTCATTGTGGATCTATCTCTCTCCAAACGTTTTTCTGCAGGGGCCGTGTGGTAGCGAAGGAGGGACGACTTGAAGGTAGCGCTATTGTGGGGAAACCCCATATCTCTCTCTCAAAACGACTTTTTTCTCAGGGAGTATCTCTATTGTATCTTGTGGTCATTTTGATGCTTCTTGTTTCATCTTTGTTTCCGTACAGTTTGTTGTTAAGTTTTTACTTTGTTTAGCATAATAACATTAAACAATCGGATCACTGAAAGAAATACAAGCACAATAACACAAAGAACACAAAATTTCTCTCGGGGAAACCACAAGGGAGAAAACCCCGACAAAACTTCCTCAATATAGAATTCACCAAGACAAGATAAAAGCCCCAAGACAAAACAACTTTTCTCCTTCACCAACAAACTTCTCTCTCTCCTATGCGAGCTTGAGTGAGTGAGATGAGTAATACAAATGAGCAACTCAACCTCCTATTTATACTAAACAAGTGACTTGACCTTTTTCCTAATTAGGTCGGCTTGACTCACCTATAACTAGTTTGACCTATACACTTTACAATAAAATATTATTTTCTAGATATTTCCAGGCCGACCTAACAATTAGGGTTTACATTGACTCTTTCAATGACTCTTACATTATCAACTACATCAATGACATCTCTCGAAGGAGAAACACAATAATACAATAGACAAGTACATTTAGAATATCTTCCGCAGTTACATTTCTTTAACACTCCCTCTTAACTAGGAAGGTATTATGCGGGCAACATCATCAACATTTGTCCAACTGACTGGTGAAACTCTATATGTCGTAGGAAGTTTTTGGAACATTATCATATGTTGTTGGATTTTGTGCAACTTCGGAAGATATTATTTATTGTATTTTATTGTACTTGATTGTACCTCCTAAGGGAGATGAACTTGATGTATTTAATTATGTAAAACCCTTGAAAGAATCAATGTAAACCTTGGGATGAAAAAAAAGAAAAAGAAAATAAAAATAAAAATTATTTATTGCTCCCCAAGAGAAGTCGGCCTAGTTAGGGAATTTTTCATGTTTGCACTTGTATAAATAAGAGGTGAGCTCACCTCATTATTGACTCATCCACTCAAGTTCGCATTACTTGAGAGAGAGAAGTTCGCATCAACTGGAGGAGAAGAAGATTGTTTTGGGGTTTCTACTTTTGGAAGACATTTTCCATCTTTTCTCTTTTATGATTGTACTCCGATCTTGGGATTGTCATCTCTATACGAAGGTTGCTGGGTTTTCTCCCATTTGGGTTTCCCAGGATAAACTCCGTGTTATTGTTTTGTGCTTTGTCTTTCTTCTAGTGATCTTGGTTATGCATTTGAATTATTATGCTATGAATGTATGAAATCTAACATATGTCTGGGGCATCATCAACACCATCTGCTGGAATATCGCCATCAGCATCATCATGATTGTCATCAAGAATTTGCTGGAACACCAACATCATCTGCTGGAATATCAACATCAGCATCAGCATCATCATCATCGTCAACGAGAATTTGCTGGAACATCAACATCATCTGCTGGAATATCACCATCAACATCATCATCATCGTCAACAAGAATTTGTTGGAACAACATCATTATCAGTATATGAATATTGGAACAACATCATCAATCGTCAGTAAGTGAATACTGGAACACCAACATCAATCATCAATAAGTAAATTACTAAATACTGGAACAACACCAATCATCAGTAAGCAAGTACTGGAACAACATCAATCATCAGTAAGCAAATACTGGAACAACAACATCATCATCAGCATGTGAATGCTGGAACTACAACATCATCATCTGCAGCATGGAGCTAGAACATCGTCATCATCTTCAGTACAGAGCTGAAGTATCATCATCATCACATCAGTATAAAAACTGATACATCAACAACAACGACAACACGGGGCTGGCTGATTAGCATAAAGCTGGAATAACATCATCATTGTCAACAGCTCAAGGTTGGAACAACATCATCTATCAACAACCAACATGATCCTTCCTTACGGAATTACGAGATCGAGTTCAACACGGGTGATCCTTCCTTTCGGAATTACGGGATCATGGACAATCCTTCCTTTTGGAATTACGGGATTCAGTCCAACAACACTGGTGATCCTTCCTTTCGGAATTACGGGATCATGGACAATCCTTCCTTTCGGAATTACGGGATTCAGTCCAACAACACTGGTGATCCTTCCTTTCGAAATTATGGGATCATGGACAATCCTTCCTTTCGGAATTAGGGGATTCAGTCCAACACTAGTGATCCTTCCTTGTGGAATTACGAGATCATGGACAATCCTTCCTTTCGGAATTACGAGATTCAGTCCAACAACATCTGTGGTGCTCAAACAATCCTTCCTGTCAGGATTATGGGATTAGGTCCAATATGGACGATCCTTCTTGTTGGAATTACGAGACCTAGTCTTTATGGAGCTACCACTACTGATCATAGCGCACAGGTACTTGGACGATCCTTCCTTTCAGAATTACAGGATCATTGTCCACCAACCACATGTTAGACAATCCTTCCTTTCGGAATTACGGGATCTAGTCTAAGGATCAACATTTAAGAGAATCATTCCTTTCGGAATCTAGTCTAAGGATGATCAATCCCAACTGAGCTACCCATTGTGATCGGGATACTATAGTATCATCAACACTACTCCCTCTATCAAGGGAAGTCCTTACAGACTACACCAAGCTTGTCACGGAAGTGCTCAAACTTCACACGAGACAAAGGCTTAGTCAACACATCTGCAACTTGCTCATCTGTGCTCACATATTGGAGCTTTACAGCTCCCTTCTGCACCATATCATGAATGTAGAGATATCGGATTTCTATGTGCTTTGACTTATCATGGAACACGGGGTTCTCTGTCATCTTCATGCAGCTTTGGTTATCACATAGAATCACTGTGTATCCAACTCCAGATCGAATAGACCTGATAACAACTTCCGAAGCCATATGGCTTCACAAGTGGCGGAACAAGCTGTAATATATTCCGCTTCTATAGTGGTGAGAGCAACACTGGACTGCTTCCTGCTTAGCCATGAGATCATGGCTAACCCCAGACTAAAACATCCACATGAAGTGATCTTTCTGTCTGAGACACTTCTTGCCCAATCCGAATCTGTATAACCTTATAGTTTGAAGTCATGATCTCTAGTATAACTGAGACCAAAGTCTGTCGTACCTTTTAGGTACCTCATCACATGCTTTGTAGCTACAGGGTGAACACATCTGGGCTCAACCAAATACTGACTCAAGGTGTTCACAACAAAGCATATATCTGGCTTGGTATTCGCCAGATACATCAATGACCCAATAATCTGTCTGTATAGTGTCACATCCACTATCTCCGACGAAGCATCAGTCAACAACTTCAAATTTGTATCCATGGGTGTGGACATGGCTTTACTTTCCAACATATCAAACATTTTCAGGGTTTCTATTGCATACTGGGGAAAACAACCTTTGCCACAAATAGAGACTAAGTGAAAGTGTCTCTCCATTTGTACTGTAGTCACTCCCTCTGAAGCGGAGCTTTCCTGCTTCTTCTATAACTGAGCACTATCCTCCCTGCATCTTGTACTCTCTGTATCGGGACATTCCGCACTGGAGTGACTGGTAGCCTTCTCTTCTGATGATCCTCTGTGTATCCATCTATTTCATATTTCTAGGTCACTGGATACCAAGATCTCGAACTCTATTGCAAGTTCTCTCTTGCACCCATCAATGAGCTTCTCATCTTCAACCTTGTAGCAAAGGTTGATGTCTCATCACTCTAGGTGATCCTTGATCTCATCATTCTATCCCATGGATGCCTTCTGAGCCCGTACAAAGCCTTCTTCAATCTGTGCACATGTGGTTCTCTATAGAGAGTCCTGAATCCTGGAGGTTGCTCAATATCTTCTTCTACTTCGATTACACCATTTATCTAGTGTAATATTCACCACTGAGGAAGTGTGTCTGGCCACTAGAGCAACATCTCATCATAGTCGACTCCCTCTTTCTGAGAGAACCCTTGCTTTGTACTTCTGTAGTATACTTTATTTGATAAGTCTTGTTGAATGTTATAGTTGAACCATCGTCACTTGTTCTACGGAACAAGTCTCATCATTCTTCGTTTGTAGGTGATTGTACACGATATTTTCTACGAGTCAAATTCAGTTGCATGGTTAGAATTTAGAAACATTTCATAGTTTCCAAAACATATTAATAATGACAAATTCTTATGCATAAAAAATAGGTCACACTGTCATGCAACTATCTTAGCCAATGCTTCAACACAACATTCATCCATATCTCGTTTTCATACGGTAACTTTCTAAATGCCTTCCATCACTACCAGAACATTATTAAGAGTGTGCACTACTCTTAACATGTCAACAAAGAGGTTTCATTCTAGATACGTAGAAAAAGAATGTTGTACAACACCAGAGGCCACTTATCCATCACATGCATATTAGTAGTATACTGTTCATTAATGCAAACACTCTAACATGCATAATACACTTCCTAAAACTAGGAACATAAATATGTACACAATTGGACAATACAGGAAATGGCAATTCAAATATTTATCTTTGTTTGTTTGGTAGGATCTCTCTTGATCCTAGTCTCCTTGCAGTGTGCTCCACTCCTTCATCTGATTCCGAGGACTTGTTCTTTTTCCTTCTTATGACCGACAATGCTGAACAAGTCTTCTATACTGCAACTCACAAGGACTCATGGTCCTAGTTATTAGGGCTGAGTCTGCATGTCCCTTCAATTTGTAGAGTCCTCTTCCTTCAATTCCAATCACGACTGCATCCCTTCTTATCCAATGCTAAGATAGATAAGAGGTTCTTCTATCTCTAGGAAGACCATTTAGAGTGGTCATCACAACTTCAGCTTCTTCTACCATGTCTCCAATAGCTTCTAATTGTTCTTTGATCTGAGATACTTTGGAGAAGTATGAGTGCATAGTCTCAGACTTCTGAATCTTCACACCCTTGAGTTGATTTCTCAAGGTCATTTTTCTGTTAATATTCTTTCCTTCAAACAGACTGGTCAAGGCATCAAACATTTCTTTTGGGGTCTTTTTGGATGACACTTGAGGGATCAAGTGATCTTTGATAGAGTCAGCTATGATCCTCTTAGCCTTTATCATATTCTTCTTGTGTTTTGCTTTGGCCTCATCTCCCTCTGGTTCTTTAACTTCTTCTTTTATGAGGCCTTCTAGGTCATGTTCTTCAAGAATGAGCATGACCCTATATTTCCATGCCCTGAAGTTCTCAACTCCCTCAAGCTTCTCATCAAGCTTGGTAGTGTTTGTCATTTTGATAATATGAGAACCTCAAATGGAAATAGAATGGAGATAGTACTTACTTGTGAAACTGCTTCTCCAAGAACTGCTTCTGCCTTGACCTAGGGTTTGATAGAGAAACCCTAATTTTTCAACTTTGATATCTTGAGAAACTGATTGGAGGAAAATATGCGCCTCCCCAAGGCGAGTTAGGCAAAGTACTCATTTTCCCAAATCTTTGGACAAGACTGCAAAATATTTGATGCCCTAATTTCTTCAATTTCTACTGCAGATTTGTCTAGTCTTAATTCTGATGTATCTCCGAACTTTCTGCTCCTCAAGGTCTGAAACTTCGTCCTGTGATAGTCTGATTTGTCCTCTATCCAACCCCACAGGTTAAAGCAGGATTGGGTTCACCAAGTGGAACTTATGCTAAGTTTCCCAAGATGACTTGTTTATGGACTGTTTCAGTATAGCGAACTTGTACGGACTTCCACGTGTCACTGTTTCATCTTTGGGTTTTGAAACTTGCACCAGAAAAACTACAGTTTGTGCACTTTCTGGAACATCTTACGAAATTCGATTTGGATCTTCTTAGCCCTAGATATAGCATTTCTCCCTAGGTCACCTTTTTAAAACTGAATTCTGGAGGAGGATGGAACCCTAATTTGCATGGATCATATCTCCTAAAGTACAACGAATCTAAGGCTGAAATTCTCACACAAGGTACATGAACATTTCATCTTCGGATTGTCTGAGTTACAGATCTCGAACCTTCGCCAAAAGTGATTTATAGCGAAAATTCCAAGATGACTAGTTTCCGGAAATGGAAACCCTAGGCAGCAACTGCATAATGTTCTCTTTCAGGCCTGCTCTGATACCATGTTAAGTTTTTACTTTGTTAAGCATAATAACATTAAACAATAAGATCATTGAAAGAAATACAAGTACAACAACACAAAGAACACACAATTTCTCTCGAGGAGACCACAAGGGAGAAAACCTCAACAAAACTTCCTCAATATAGAATTCACCAATACAAGATAAAAGCCCCAAGACAAAACAACTTCTCTCCTTCACCAACGAACTTCTCTCTCTCCTATGCGAGCTTGAGTGAGTGAGATGAGTAATACAAATGAGCAACTCAACCTCCTATTTATACTAAACAAGTGACTTGACCTTTTTCCTAATTAGGTTGGCTTGACTCACCTAACTCGGCTGACTTGTACACTTTATAATAAAATATTATTTTCTAGATATTTCCAGGCCGACCTAATAGTTAGGTTTACATTGACTCTTTCAATGACTCTTACATTATCAATTACATCAATGACATCTCCTGAAGGAGAAATACAATAATAAAATAGACAAGTACATTTAGAATATCTTCCGTAGTTACATTTCTTTAACATTTCTTTTATGCTTGATCGATTCTCATCATAGATCGTTTTTGGCAGGGAAGGGGCATTGGTCTCCTTGGAGGAATATCGATTTTACTTGGGGAGGATGGTTTCACTCTAGATTGCCTCATTTTGGAAAGATCATCAACTTGCAAGGCGGCCGTAAGCATATCCAGGTACGTTTCGAAGTATTTTTGTTATTTTGGGATCCAATCCAATCGTCACCATTAAATTTAAATGTTCAAACCCTAACTCAAAATTTATAAAAATTCTCTAGCTCAAACAAATTCAAATCGTGGCGAATGATTTCTGGGTTTCAATTCTTATGCCAAGCATGAAGTGTGTTTCCTAGGGCGTCATTCTCGGTTGACTCCTTCTGGCCCAAATCCCTAGGCACCGATCTCTCTCTAATGCGCCCTCTCTGAGTTTGCCCCTTTTTAGTTGTTTGATTGCCTGATTTTTGCTTGTAAGCTTTGATACTGTCAGATCTACAGTCAAGTAGTGTTGGGAAGCCACAATCTATCGAGATCTACTCTTCGGGACAATTTCCCCAAATTTAAGTACACGTTTCCCAAGGCAGTGGATTTTGATGATTTGCCTTAACAATTATATTATGGATTTGTCCCTAATTCTGAGCTATTGTAATTAAATTAATCAACTTTCATATCTCATCTTCCTTGAGCCTCTACAATAGCTCAATTCCTTAAATCTAGGGTTCTACACTCTTCACTCCATTTTTACTGTTTGATATGCTTGTTTTAGTGATTGGGTTAGATCTCTCTTTCTAAGAGTAGATTAAGGTCTCCCCCTTTGTTATTCATGGCTTGGATAGCAAGAAGTGAAGAGCGTCTCAATTGGCGTGACAACCAATCCATCTTGGGAATCGAGGCTCTCTTAGGTGTCACCGGTTAGTTGTCTTCCTCTACCATCCTTGATAGGACCTGTTATCACCTAAGCTGTAGTTACCCCTATGGATGTATCCACTCATGGATGGAAATAGGGAAGGGCAACTCAAAAGGTGCAACCACGATCACCTCGACCTCCAATATATGGTTGTCACGCCAGTCGAGGCAACCTTCGCTTTATGTTATCTAGCCCAGACAACAAAGGGGGAGACCCGATCTACTCCCGGCAGGAGAGATCGAAACCAAGACACCAAATCAAGTTATTTCTAAGTGAAGTAAGGTGTATGGTTTATCCTAGACCTTAGGATGAAGTCACAAGACAAGTGAGGGGTTCAATGAGTATAGCTTTGGTTCATTATTGATGTGAGAGTGACTTATGATTTGCGAAATAGGATCCAGGATTAAAGTACTAGTTCAATGTGAGAAAATCCATTGCCTTGGGAACCGTGTCCAATGTAGGGTAGTTTAGGGGTTGAATTGGGGCTAACTAGTACAAGTGACACGCTTGATCATGCGGTATGATGGCATCAAAGGGTTTAGTTTACCGCACAAGGGTCAAACCACAAGTTAATCCAACAATCTAGGAAAGTCGAATTGACTTGGAGAGAACCCAGTGCCTTGGGAATTGGGATAATGGAGTCAAAGTAAAGTTAACTTGTGGTTAAGAACTCCTATTGTATGAGACAAGTGGGCAATTAAAGTCTTGATGGATGAATAGGTCTAGATCTAGGTTTGACCTAAGTGGACCACAATCCCTTAAAACAAGGAATGCTATCCACAAGGCAAGATTTGACAAGGTGACCTACTAGACCTAGGTTTTGAATTATTCCCGTTCCAAATCCACTGAAATCTCAAGTACCCACGTCCTAGAAGTGGGACAACTCCCTTCTCCAAGGTGGTGCGACTTTACCCAAGGAGGCTAAAATGAGGATTAAGTGGGTCAAGACAAGTCCGATGGCATCCAAACTTTAGATGCAAGTAGGTTGATCAATGGGGAGTGTGGATCTACAATTTCAAGGCAATTCGATGGCTAGATCTTACTAGATCTGAGTTTGAAGATACCAAGTGGTCCAAAATGGGGATTAAATCCCTTAAAATGTGGAATGGGGCCCACAAGGTAGAAATCAGAAAAGTGACAATTTGGGGGTAGGTTATTGGATGTGTAGATCACGAATCAAGTGGAATCTCAACTACCCACATACTAGATCTAGGTCAACCAACCCAAACTAGGAAGTGCGCCCTTGCTTGGAGAGGCTAAATGCCTTGGGAAGAGGGTCAAATGGAAGCCAATCCTCACCAAACTATAGATCCGGGATGCCGTGGATACTATAGAGGTGGGTTTTTAATATCTTACCCAAGAAGCCACTAGATCTTAGTAGATCTGAAAAAATGTAAAAATGGGGGTTTTGATTAATTAGGGTTTTAAATGTTTTAGACAAGTGGATAGATCATGGAAAGAAATTACCTTGAGATCATACCTGAGTGATGTGAATGAGATGCCTTGATGTTGAGGAAGATTCCCGCAGAGATCAAATGAGAGATTGTTGATTTTGCTTGCCAAATTGATGCCCTAGCCCACAAGTGCGTCCTCCTCTACCTGTCAATCCAAGGAAAATCAATTTCAATCAGAGAGGTCAAGTATGGAGGAAATACAAGTAAAATGCAATGATAACATAGAATAGAAGGTCCTGGGACAGTAATACTCCCTGTTACCAACGAAGAGATCCAAAGAAGAAGTAGGGAGAGTCTTCCCCTACCAATACTTCCTCCTCAAAGCAAATCGGCCTCCACCTGTAGATGCAAAAAACGTGGTACAAAAGATATGGCAAAACAAGATCTCCAATAACTCAGTGCAAAGGAAGAACCAACGAACGAACACCAAAAACATTCACCACAACACTGGAGATAGATGCAATAATAATTTTCTATTCCAATAATCCAGAGCCACGAGTCCCTTTACAATGAGAAGCTCTCTCCTTTAAATAGGAAGGAGAGGCATCAAAATCCTAACCACTTTTTGAATGAGTGGCTAAGATTAAAAGATACAAATGTCTAATCAATGGTTGAGATGAGCTCAACAATAAAATACATGGATCACTAATAAAATATAATATGAGTGGACAAAATCGCCCTAGAAGAGGGGAATCCCACCAAATCATGATGACAAAATATAATAGGGGGCTTATGGTGGGTCCAAGGGGTAATTTTATCCCTCCTTGGTCAATCCCCATAGCACAATAATCATAAAATAATCATCAATGTACCAAATCGTGCCTCCATGGTCAAATCGTAGGCCTCAAAAGACCTCAGAAATCCTTAGAAAGTGCCATAAGTGATGGATGCGGGCCCTGATGAAGCTGAAACTGCTGGAGGAGGTGTGGAAGACCCCGATCTATCATCACTGATAATCCCATGCCATAACATTGCCTCAGTAACCCAAATCGATTTCCTCACTAGCCATTTCTACCAATCCTGAAATGCCTCGGGAAGCGTGAAACTGCCCCAAACTGCCTCCTGGAGTGCCTGCGCTGTCAAGGTGAGGGCACCAGTGTGTCCGGGAGGGGGGTAATATGGTAAAAACAAGTGGTTGGACCACCCCCTCCAAGCACAACGCCCTAGGTCAACCGGATAAAAATCACATCTGCTCTGACAGGGCCTCCGACAGACCAAAACTGCACTGGGATAGCCTACTGAGGCTCAATCATCACTGTAAGTGCCCGGAACTGAAAACAAACTGTCTCATCGGACTCAGAAGGTCCAAATCCTTCCAAAATGTGTACTCATACACCCTATGAGTCTCTGCATGATCAAAATATATATCTAATATACCGGAACAGGGTAAATAATAATAATCTGTAAATGATCAAATACTGCTATAAACCATGAATCATCATCATAACCCTGTAGCTGCTGCATAGAATCATCATGTACATGTACATAGACCATATATCATCAATCCATATCATCACAAGGTCCAACCATCTCATGTCCTGTGGTTGACCTTGGTCAAACTAGGTTTGACCAAGTCAACATGACCAAATATAACTCAGACCATCATTGGAAGGTGCTGCAAAGTGTCAAGGTTAATACATGCTCTACAACTTATTCAAATAAAAATTATAACACAAAGTAATCCTTACTGGCGATCTAAATCCAAATATATAATGTCATTAATTATTATTATTACTCAGACTAGACTTTCAAGATCATACTCACTTCATAGCTGTGATCATTTTGCTAGTGAAGGGTGAAGGCTAAAATAACTGGCTAGGCTAGGGGATGACTTGACTGACTTAACTTTGTGACACTTTGGCAAGGGAAAGGGAATACACACCATAGTATACACTGAATGAGCAACAACACAGGGAATGGCGGTGTCTCACAAATGGATGAGTTGTTCAAAGAGGGTTTATTCACCTTTAACAGATGCGCAGAATCCATAATACAAATAAGGTCAGCAATTGTTTTGATATAGCATTTAAGTTCCATTGCTTTTTGGGCCTGAAGTTTCCATAGCCTTGGTCTATGTGTGTTTATAAATACATTGCATAGATTTACATTTATTTTAGGCTTCCTGCTGCAGGTGTGTTTTTAAGGCACTTGTTTACCTGAGCACTTCTAGGTGTGTCATGGACAGCTTGTTTACCTAGGTATTTATTTTTCCAAAAGATATAACATTTTATTTTCATGGCCATTTTCATTTGGCATGCCTTTCATTCATGTGTGTTTAGAAACACATTGCATGAATGGGCTTTTCATACAAGATGTAGCATTTTATTTTCCAGATTTTGTATTCATGGCAGCACTAAAAGTTTCAGGTTTTAGCCAACACAACTTTAGTGACTAGGGGGAATTCCAAGGAACTCCAACTCACCATAGGTAAGTTTTGTCACCAACTCAGAGCCGAGACACAATAAACAGGAAAGCTCATCCAATACAGAGGCTACAGTGGGGAAAAGTCCTCCATGCCACTAGTCAAGTAGTAAGTCAGGGTGATAAACTAAAAGGTAGGCAATGGATGGATGAAGACAATGAATAATGGAGCCAACACTAGCAAGCCAAGGTATGGTGGAATGATCACCTCGATTCTCCCTAAGGAGGGTAAAACCAATGAGTATGAATAGTGAACTTCTAAGTATGAGTAGGGACAAATATAATATATATATAATCCAATCAACCAGGTCCACATATCTATATGATCGCCAGATCATGACACTAAGTGCTAAGACATGCTATAAGAATAAGTATAAAAGCAATATAACCATAACACAATGATATTCCTGCTGAGTCATATACCTGAATGCTCATCAACCTGTACCATCATATGTCCTCTGAAACTGCCGCTGAAACTCTGGGCACTACTGACTGCTCTGTACCAATGGTATAATGGCTACATCGGTCATCTCTCTGAGCGTCCTGAGACTCAGTCATGGCATGGGGAATATACACTGCTGTCCACAATCTGATAGTGATCCAATGTAGATGCTCATCTCAGCATCTCAAATGTAAGGGAACTGGCTGAATAGTGTACTGGCATGAGAAAAATAATGTATGGTAGCCCGGCTACTATATATGTGATAACAGGGCCCTTCAAGTAGACAACTACACTCTGTTGGATAACAGGGAGCTCCCTTCATTGCTAAGCTCCTATAAATGCTGTTATGGTTGATCATTAGATGACAATGTTATAAGTTATATGGTTTAATCCATGTTTTCTATAGCTAATTCAAAATCCTACTTGTTCTTTAGATATAAATCCATCAAAATATATACAATATAAAGAATGCTCAAGAGCTTTTGAAAATTTTGCTTTTCGTTCGGCTCCTGCTCCCCGTTCTGTACTCCTACTCCCCGCTCCCAACAGTGTAGATACATCCTCTTCCTTGAGAATTGCACCCTCTAGTTAAGCTAGAATCTTAGCCATACATGCACCAAAGGCAACATAGGGATTTGTGCCCTGACTAAGAATAGATCATGCATGTGTTCTAAATGGAACTGAACTAGAAACTGGAATTTGCCAAAGTCTGGAACGGTAGTGAACTGAGTTTCACTGAAGGTGCAAAACTGGAAATATACTAAGATCTGGGGCATGCATGCTTTTCGCGTGCATGCATCCTCTTCTCTCCTACATAATTGCACTCCCTCACTCTCTGCAGGCATCCTCTTCTTTAGTACATAACTAACTCTCTTCTGTGCACAAGAACCTAGGCAGACTGCTGCAATAACTGCTCAGTGCTGCTGTATGGACCTGCATTAAATGCACCCTTTCTGCTGCTGTGGCATGGACCTGGTGCTGTACCTGCTGACTGTGTGTGTGTTGGTGCTTTGGAGAAGACTATCCAAGCTTAACAGGGTAAAATCTAACAAACCCTGGCTACCTTGCTGGACACAGTTTGGTGTCCACACAATCCATAAGGAGTTTAATACCCAGGAATATCTACTCAAAGAGCAAGGTAAGTGAAATAGTGTCTCTAACTAGTTGATGTATCCAAAATCCAGAGTAAGTACTTTACGATTTTAAGACCTAAGCTAATCAGTGGGTAAGGACTTGATCTAGGGTAGACAACCTAAATAATCTCATATAATTTGGTGAATCTACCTTCAAGTAGATGTGAGAGTCACTGGGATAAACAAGGTCATGCACATTGAATAAGATCATCCTCAGATGAAAAATGTGTACAAGTCCAGTTGTTTGCACTATGTAAACCACACAGTGTGCAGCAGGAAATAACAAGAAAGGCTGAAATCTATCTGAAACACACTTTCTGGTAGGTTGTTGCTCCATGTTTAACCTATAACGTAAGTTGCTACCAGCCTCAAAATCATGTTGCTACCCAAAATCTATAGAAGTACATACACTGCCCCTCGTAATATGTCAGAATTCCATCTCTCACAAGGTCACATAAAATAGGGTGCTGGTTCCCCTTTCACGTAGAAGTTCAATGGAAATTGAATAAAATTGATGAGATGATACCTTCAAATCATAATACTGTACTCTCTGTCAAAGTCATTGTTCTTCATGTAGAAACAAATTTAGTATTTACTAATGCACAATGGATACAATTACAGACTTATGCAGGGATATAATGCATAATGACAAGTTCCTTATGAATGAGGAAGAGTTAGGATTTTTGTCCTAGTTTTGTGTTGCTTGATGGCATCCTAACTCATTTACTCATATATTAGCCATACTGACATATTGGAGGCCGTAGTTTTGTGTTGCTTGATGCCGTCCTAACTGATTCACTCATATATTAGCCAGACTGACATATCGTGGGCTCCATCCACATGAAGTTTGTCTGCTGAACTACTTAATTGCAGCAACCTCATTTTTTTACCAAATAGAGTGTATTAAGGTCAGAAATGGAGGGCACTAGTGTCCAGATCAAGGGTGCTTCTTTATTGCAATCCATTTCCTTCTTTTTCTCATAAAACCATTTAGGACCCTAAATACAAAATTGGCACTAAATGCCCAAAGTAATTACTTGTTTCGTAAGACTTAAGCTCTAACATTCCTAGCCTTCTATAGGGTCATCTTAGCCTTAATTTAGTATGGCTCTATATACCCAGTTATTCTAAATAAGGATTTTAGAGTGTAACCTAATTCAATCTCACAACCAAGTAGAAGCCTTGTTGTACTGGTGAGCCTATGCCTAGAGGTGAATACACACCTCATGGGCTGGTTTTTGGAATGTAACCCCAAATTTCTGTAGTCAATGGCAAGGCAATTGATGTAATTTCTTGGGTTGTAAGACCTGCTATTTTTAAGATGCCAGGATCCCAGGTAGGTCTTCATTGTTCTTGGAAACTAGAAATTGTAAGAAAATAGCTTTTTTTTTGACGAAAATGGGTATATTTATATATATAAAAAAAGGCTGTGGAAGAGCAAACAGCTGTGAGATTCATACATTCCATGTCCATATCAGAATTGCTCTTCTATATGGAGCATCTGAGCAAAAATCTTCCACAAATTGCGCTAGTTTGAGCAGATATACTATTTTTCTATAGTACTGAAAACTATGAACTTTAACAAACTGTCCAAGCAAGAAATTACAAAATAGATAAAGTTAGCTGAAATGGTGGTCTCTGTGGCCTTCTTCCATGATCTGGTCTCCATGAGCAAGCCCTTGAATCCCCTGAGTCTGCTCAATCACTGCCATAGATGTTTATTGCACTGTGTCCTCAAAGTGTATAGATCCAGTAGTGAGTCGTGACCAGTTGCTGATCTATCACAGAGTGTGAACAATTGTAACGTACCCACCTGTGAACCTAATTCGTGAGGGGAACACAGTGCCAATCTCATGGGGCTTTCACATAACTCAGCCCACTAATTAGAATCATATGAATAAATCATTGTGTGTAGATGTAAAACAAATCAATTTTTGCACAACGGAATTAAACTATCCACACACAATACTCATACGTGCAGCATATCAACAGTCATCAAATTAATACAGTGCAGAAGTAAATACATAGACAGATAAACACTTATCTCCATTTTGCAACTGTCCCAAACAACTAGCAATGTCGCTGCAACGTTCCACCCAACCATAGGCCAGTTGTGTTCATCAATCTCTCAACACAACTGCCACCCCTGAGCTGGGCATGATTCTTATAAGGAAAAGGGGACATTCACTCTTTCACAGCCAATTAATTATTTCATCTGAGCCAAGCCCGTCCACAGTTGGGTTTATCAGGCTACATTTGAACCCTGGAGGCTTACACTCAAGCTCAAGCCAAAGCAATGGATTTACCAACAGGATGGCCATGGGTTTGGGTTTTCCCCAAATTGTTTCCATCCAAAAACGAATTGTGGGATGGGGAAAAACATTCATAGGGAGGAAAATGTTTTCTCCCCAACTCTCTCAACATTTAATAGCAAAAACGGTCTCTATGGAACCCCAATTCCATTCCCCTTCTTCCCCACTGGTATACAATACAAAAACGCCCTTCTCAGCTGGGAGAATGAAGGAACACACCTCAAACATGGCTGGAAAACGCCCAGGTAGCTCTGAACTCGTGAGGGAGGAAGAGTGGTTGATGGATAATGGCTTGGGGGAGAAATTCATGGCTCTTTTCTTGCCCAAGAAGCAAAACGCGATTTCCATGCAGGGTGGCTTGCCCATACTCGAATTTGGACAGCCATACCTCTCATTCCCCAAGGCATTAACTACCTCAACCAACTCTTGGGAGAAATCAATGATTGGGTACAAAAGTCAACATGGGTAGTTGAGGGTTTGATGGGTTCTCTCATTGACACTTGGCTTGACTTGATTGGCCCAAGGGTTTGAATGTTTTCCCTCCCAATTCCTTGTAAAATCATGCCCCCATCTCTTTGTTGCATTGCATAGCTAGTTGTGGGTATTTTATTAAAATGCATATTTACATAATATCCGCAACTCCACTGTGCCTGGCTAGCACGTAAACCATAGGCATCAATAAATCGATGGCGTGGCCTTGGCCTTGAGCTCCTCACCATGATTTCATAATAATATTACATCATTTACAATTTTGAATTCCATGGGGTTAAGATGGGGACGTTACAACCATGTGCAAATCCAAGAATGATATTGTAGTGCATCTCAGTGTCTGAAGATAATTTGTCCAGTTTCTTACCTTGCTCCTTCAGATTATTCTCCAGGGACTCTTTTTGTTCTCCAATTTCTCATTGTGGGTGTTCAAGTGCTCAATGGCTTGACACATACCCTCTATCTGATTGTTCATGGAGCCCAATTTTTTTTTATAATTTTCCTTTGATTCCTCTCACTCAGCAGAGTTAGGGAATGGGCTGCTGGCCATATTCAGCATATAAGGAGCAGAGCGTAATCTGAACGAAAACTTCTGACAGAAGAGACCTTTAAAGGAAACCTATGCTCAATTAGAGAGACCTCTAAAGGAAGCCAAGTCCTAACCAAACCAGTACCCTGTCTATGAAATACTCCAGAAATTTCCTCAAGCTCCAAGCTGAACCTTGTCAGCTGAATTCCACATGGATAACAAGACAGAGGTAAAAGGATGAATTACCTCAATCGAAAACCAGAATGCATGAGAAGGTCCCGAACTGCAGTCTCAAAGATACAAGGCAGGTTGCAGCTGTCTCTGCACCAAAAAAGTACTCATTGAAACCTGTAATCCAGACAATTATCCCAATGCTTTGACTGAAACTGAGAACAAGTGCCATAAAGAAGACAGGGTCTCGAACTTGAAACAACGAACAGGGAGGACCTAAGGCATGATGTCTCCTTGTTGTGGCCTTAAGGTGACAAGACAAGCAAGCGTAGAGTCGGTGGAGTGGAGACAAGTGTTATTACTCCCTCCTTTGTTCAAACGAGCTAAGGGTGCCTTAGTAATCTTTATTCCAATGTGTGTCCTCATCAGAAATCACTAGGGGAGTCATCTATGCTCAGTGGGGTCCCCATTTTTTACTATGACCCCCTTGTTTAAATATAAGCTGCATTGGCTTGTCTATCTGCATGGGAGTTGTTAGCCCTATTAATGTGGAAGACTTGAAACTCATCTAGACTGTCAAGATTCCATGCAATTCTAGCAAATAACCTACTCTGTATGCTTCCTTCTTTGAGAGATTTTTCCTTTCTTGCTTGATCACTAGAAGGGAATTGCTGAAAATCATTATTTTAATTATGCAAAGCAATCTGAGCATCTCTGTATCGATATGCAGAACATAGATCTCCACCTGGTTATTTGTCGAGACTCCAATCCCCCATGAATATGACAATTCTATTTGTTCCTCTTGGTCAATAAGGACTCCCCCCCACTCCTGCCACCACTAAGAAAATAGCTTCTTTGTAGAAAACAAATGTTCCTAGAAATTTAAAACTTGTTTGTTTCATGATGTCCTCATCTGTAGAGATATAGAAATGTAAATTTTAATTAATCCAGAGATCACTACTCCCTCTGGATAACCCTGAGATCTCAAGCAATTTGAGTCTCGTATATCAATAAATACTCATAAAGACATAAACTCAACAACTAGATCTCTTTACAACTTTAACACACATGCAATCATATAAATAACACTGCATATACCCTGGAAACTCCAACCGGGGAAAACCAACAATCCTGTGGGGCTATCTTCTCTCTCGAGCCCAGAGCATATATATAAATGAACAAATACAATACAATGTTACCTCATAAGTAACTCAATCCCTGAACGGGTCAAACTCTAGATCTGCATGGAGCTGATGCATGCACTGGAGAATGTGCCCTAATTGTCAATCTGGATTTGAGACTCTCTGCAGGTGCTACTGTCTGCATTGTCTCTCTCTATCCTTTGCTCTGATCTTCTCTGCAACAGAAGACAACCAACTGCTCAACTGAAGAAATGTGCCCTCCTATGCAGGGAGAAATGCGCCCTCCCCTCTGGATGTTTGATACTCGTACTGGGCCAGATCTCAACAGATCTGATCTCTGATCGTCACGAACCTTTCTCGAACACTGAGGCAAGGCTATCCTAAACGTCTCAGACTCTGAATCGGTCGATCGGGATCTGAATGAGCTCCTCTCCTCAGGTAATGCGCCCTCCTCCTCTGTGGAACACGTCCTCCTCAAACTCAGCAGAAACCACCTCAGTGAACTATCTCAGTCCACAGAACTGAGTGCCAAGTGCCTCTGGAGCTAATGGTCACTGATTGAGCTCAGATATGACCACCCTAGCTCCTGCAGCAGCTCCTCTCTCTCTCAAAAAGTCGCCCTGCATGCACTAATGCGCCCTCCTCACTCCCGAGCTATCACTCTCTGATAAGTCAACTGAGCAACATCATCCGGGGACCCCGTGCCTCTATAAATAATCTCATCGATGAATTAGGTTTACCAAAAACCTAATCTCGGTGCATTCAAAAAGTCACTTTTGCATGCAACTTTTAATCATTGACAGGTCATGCAAAACTCATGCATGCAAAGGTCAAAACACCCCGGAAGGTCCGCATGCAGCTACCAATGGACTTATGCCACTGAGTAGAGTGTATTTCACCCTCTACTCCATCCCGATGCCTATACAGCTGATGTACCTCCATGCAAGGCATCTGAACCATGGAGGACATCTCGAGATACCATAAAGACTAACAAGAAATTGGTCACAGAAGATATTTTGATTGCCCTTCTTATTGTGTTATTTACAAACAAATCCTCTCTGAATCATGTTACGAACTTTTGAATTAATTGGATTGAACAAGAGTTAGCTTGCTTAGTAAGCAGTTCCTTAACAAAGAAATAATTATAATTATTTAAGTTAAACATAATGCTCATTTAAATCAGAACATACACATACAAAGTATTGAACTGGAAAATAAAGAACACTCTATTTTAGAGCTAATACTGACTACTATTGTAAGCTTCTGTTGGTAAGTTGGGATATTAAACCTTGTAGAAAAAGGGTGTTGCTTGTACAATGCAGATATGATGGATGGGCACATTTTGTGGTAGTGCAAATTTTGTCATAACGCATTTCGTTTGGCAGAAAATACATGGCCATGAGACAACCATAGTAGTAGTGGTTCATCTTATGACCAAAAGGATTGAAAAGAGGTTCACAAGAGGGAGGTAGTTTGTACAGAACTGTTCTCCGATTTCTAAGAAATTTTAGATCATTTGCTGAGTTGCAATGTCGAGGTAAATCTGATGTCTATTTCTATTTATGAGTATTAATTACTTTGAAGTTGTGTAGGCTGTTTGTGTTTGTTTTCTGCACATGAATGCACAGGAACTTGATGCTTTTAACTTTTTATATCCCGGCCAAAGACTTTGTTGGTGTCTCTGAAAACCATTTTGAAGGGATTTCTAAGAATAGCATAGCTGGGATTCCACTGGTTTGATATATTGAGATGTTGATGCTGGTTTCACCAATATGTAAATGCTTTTGCACTTTCACACTCACACACAAATGTATTTTCCTGCAAATAATCATATTCAAAAGAATTCTTTTGTTCTTTCTTCTGCAATCTGTTCGATTCTGAGATGGGAGGTCTTCTTACCATATTTACTTTTTCTTTTTGATCTTTCTTGAACTCAAGATTCCTACATATATGATTATTTGTATATATGTGCCAGAAACCTATTAATTCTGGCGTAATGTTCGTAGTTTGCAGATGGAAGACGGTGATAAGGTATTTTCTATGGATGAGGCATTTTTGGCTGTGGGATTTGGGAAATTCCAGGGGCTTTTGCTGGTTTATGCTGGGATAGGTTCGGTTGCTGAAGCGATGGAGATGATGTTACTTTCATTTATAGGACCAGCAATTCATTCTGAGTGGGGTCTGTCTCCTCATCAAGAAAGTATGCTTACGAGTGTAGTATTTGTGGGGATGATGGTGGGTGCACTTTTATGGGGCATAATTTCGGATTCAAAAGGAAGAAGGTGAATTATTCCTTCTTACAATGTTAACGATAGTCGTAGTTTTACAGGTGGCCAAAAATTATTTGGGGTAAACATTCACATGTATAAAGTTAACTTGTAATATTTTTCCAAAATCATCATTTGAATTACCAAAGTGTCAGATTTAAAATGTAATGGACAGTTAATATTTGAGCTCACAAATTTTCTTAGGTGCATTTCCAATGGCACAACTCAGATTTGGCCTTTTATTTTAGGTAAATGTAGTTGTATTTTATTAATTAACTGCTTTTAAATGGGATTACTTCCTCTTTCATGCTTAAGTGGGATCAACAGCTTTGGGTAGTGTTACTCATATTGCAAAAGCTTTCACCCTGTGATTTTCATTATACATGACACACTCCTTAGATGACACTGATGAATTATTTGATACATACATGGGATTTATTATGGACGCACATACCTCCCTTGGCACTTCCCTTACAGCATGTCTGACCACAGCTGACCATTGGTGTGTGGTGTCTATAGGAAAGTGGCTGCTTGCAGAGTTATTTGTTTATGCCCCTTGAGCCTAGTAGGTTCTCTAGTGGTTGATTATTGATATATCATGGGTTGGTATTGGGAACACATTTTGTATGTTGTTGTATCCCAGCATTTTGGTGTTATATTTGTTTGTCATTAGGAGGGTGTGTTCAACATGGTCCCCTTTTGATTATGATGCTCTAGTCACCACATGACCAAGCTTAGACATGTTATTGATGTGACTTGGTGGTACATTGGTCTAGAAGATGAATGCCCCAGTGTTACAAGTATCTTTGATTTCTCTCTATATTTCTGATTTCTCCCGATTTTTTCGTGTTGCTTATTTGTCTGATATTTTCATAACTCTCTAGGTCTAAGTTTATTTTTGCAGATATTTTCTGATAATTCCCAATATTTTCGATAAGTTTCTTTCTAGACCCTCCGTGATATATTCCCTGACATGATATTTGCAAAATTGGAATGCCCTAGCAGTAGGGTGTTTATTCTGGTATAGATCACATCTACGCATGATTGGTATTACACTTTTGGAGAGCGCTCGATTTGTGTATTGCTGTTTACATGGTTCTAGTACTTTGTGGGGCTTTATTTGACATGGTTTAATTTGGTTTGAACCCCTTGGTGTGAACCCCTTGTTGGGAGCATTCCTCTTGTTCACACATGTTCAAGTGATCTAGCCCGCTCAATGGCAAGTTTGATCTATTTTGACTTGGTTGGAGGCTTATTGCATGTGTGCCCTTGCCTATGTTGGTTGTTTTCACACTTGAAGTGGTTTGTGATGATGTGAAGGATGACCTTGGGTGGAGTGCTCACCCTCAGTGGCACATATTTTAAGGTATGGTGGAAACAATGGTGGTTTTGGACTCTTGTTTTTGCTTTCCAACACTTGGTTTTGCAATTGTATGGGAAGATTGGGGAAGATTCACACTAGCATGAACATGATTGACCACACATGTGGGTACTTGTGTGCTTTACTATGTCGCTCTACTTTTGCCCATGGTTTGAGAATTGAGTTGATGGTTTTGGATCATGGTTTGAGGAGGTTGATGATGTTTGCACGTGGATCTAGGCCCTTGGCACATTATTTGTTTTTATTTTGTTTTGTCAAGGTGGTCTCAAATACTAACTTGCAAACTTTTTTAGGGACACTCTACTTTGATTATTATATTGTTTATTGATGAGAAACTCTAGTGATTTTGCATATATCCCTAGGGTGCCTCTCATGGAGAATTTTATACATTATATGGCATGATTCAAGTTCCAAAGACTTATTCTTGGCACTTGCACATTCTTCTAGGGTGCACCTCTTCCTTGCATATTTTATATTAGTTGGTGGTGGAGAGCCTTTCTTGAGGAGTGCCTTCATTCCTTTGACTTGGAAAGAATTATTATTATATTGAAAAGGGTGGTTACATTGTCACATATATTGAGACATCTTCATAGTTATTATATTATTTTATTGCTAGAGATGGGGTTGACCCCTTCTTGAGAGGAGCTGGTTGAGCATAGAGATGATTTGGCATGTGGTTTCATGATATTATTTTATGTTTTGACCTCATCTTCCTAGTACCTATCCATTTGCACGTATTTGAGAGTAGATACACCTTGGAGACTATGTTGATAAGGTTGTTGAGGGGATGACCTAGCCTTGAGGGCTATTCACACTTATCATCTACTTATCTAGTTTTATCTAGGGCACTGCATGAGGACCTGTTGCCACAAACGCTAACACCATAACGTGCACGGTCTTCACTAAGGTGTAGCTATGTGCAACTATGGAAGTGTTGCCTACTAAGTCATACTTAGTTGGATTTCAAGTGAGCCGACAAAGAATGATCAAGTGTACTTTGTCATATCAGAGTTAAGAAGTTCATCAGGCCTCCTAGGCCCTTTTATTTTCTATACCACATGTTTAGGCCTCCTAGGCCCTTTTATTTTCTAGACCACATGTTCATACCCCCTTGGGTAAATTGTAATAAAATGTGCTAGCATGGTAGCTGTATGTAAAATACTCCGCTTCCTAGGACTTAAACATTAATTTGATTAGCTCAGAGTGTTTTTTCCCTTGTTAATTATTTGTTGTTGAACAAACGACAAATAATTTTTGAGTTTTTCACTCATACCTCCAAAGTTGGGGTGGTTGGCTTGGTGTCTCGGCCTTAGGAGGTTATTAGAGCCTAAGTGTCAATGTATTAGATCATGCTAGGCATTCAAATTGGAGTCATATGGACATGTGCTAGGTCCCCCTAAGTTTTTTTTAATTTCTAAGAAAAATATTTTTTCCCGTAAAATTAGACTATTTTTTTAATAGTTTAATTGGAAAAATTAAAATTGTAATAAAAGTATGGTTTGTGGGCATAATTTGTCAAGTGGATGCTCGTTTTCTAAGCCAGAGCATCCACTAAACCCATAAACCCACTTATTCTATGTTTTGAGTAAGTATTTATCTCAGAAAATAATATTTACTCAAAAAACCCAATAAGACCAATTTAATTGGCAAAAAATACATAATAAAGACAAAATCCCAATCCCACGGATGAAAGAAATGTGTTGGAATCAAATCTCCTTTGATTGGCAATCAAATCAGGGAGAATATTGAGCAAATAAATGATGATTTGATTGAAGATTAGAGATCCACCAAAGGGGGGGGGGCGAATTTGTGGTTGGAGAGGTGTCAAGTGGAGGTTGAAAAGTGTCAAATGGTTGTAGAAAGGTGTCATTAACCTCCCCAAACCTCTCACATGTGTCAACAAGCCTTTTCCAAGTGTATCAACTCATTTCTCCAAGTGTCAAAGAGGATCTCTCTTGGTTTTGCTATATAAGCAAGGCTCTCCATCACTATTCTCTTGAAGTGTGGAACCTCTGCTCTTGTAAATTTGTTTTGAATATTTGATTAATGGAATAAGGCTTTGGAGGTCTCATTGTGTCTTCTCTCATGTTGGATGATCATTGCTCCAGGTGCTAAGTAAGGTAATCTTGGGGTTTCATTGTTCATTTTCTCTTGCTTTGTAAGTCTTTAGCCTTATATGATTAGTATGATCAATAAGATTGAGTAATCTAGTTTCATTTCTCAATTAAATTGCTAGTTTAAAGATCTAGGATTTTGCATATTGGTTTGTTTACGGGTATGCTATCCTTATTTTTAAATCTAGGGTTTTACTAATGATTTAACAAGTGTCGTGCAAGTGTGAAGGGATCATTGGGTATCTCGTTGGATTTTGCAAAGGATCTTGTTTGTTTCCTTTGCTCTCCAACTTCTATTTTGAGAAGCATAGTCTTTCTCGGAGCTACAAAAGGACTCCATTGCCCAATCCTCAAAGGGGATTTCTCCACCTTCTTCTCTAAATTTCTCAAACGCTTTCCTGTTTCTCCCTCTTGTTCTTTAGATCTACATTGTTTAAAGTTAATATCTTCTTAGATCTAAATTGTAAGAGTAGATTGCATAGATCTAAGTATTTTTAAAGTTTATCATTCAAAGATAGATCTAACTTAGAAAGTAGTTGATTTTTGCAAGTCTTTCAAAGCAATTTTTTTTTAACTTGTGAATCAACTAGTTTCCTTAAAGTTTTAAAAGTAAAAATCAAGCGTTTGAGTGCATCATTGGCTGTCTTTTCAAGGCTGTCCAAGACCCTAAGAGGGCTGGCTTTCTAACCAATCCATCTTAGTTATTTGCTTTCTTAAACTAGCTTTTAACTTAGAAATTTTTAAAGATTTTTTCTAACTTGCCCAAGTCACTTTTAAAGTGATTTTGGGCACTTTTTTCTACTAATTTAGTTTGCTGGTTTTTGTTTTATGACAGCAGAAAAATAGACTTAGGAGGACTTATTTCGACAAGATTAAACAAGCAAGGACCCCCTTGAACCATCTCTTTTCTCTCAAGTTTTTTCTACAAGCTTTGTAACCTCTTTTCTCCAAAAGTTATAAGGAGAAAGAAGAGTTCTTCTTTGCTTTAGTTGGCATTGTAATCTCATAATAAAATCACTTTTGGAAGTAAGCTCATAAAGCTTGCTTCTCATGCCCCCATGGGGGATTGGTGTCGGTGCCATTTTTTGGTTGTTTTTACTTCTTTAGCTTTTCTAATTTTTTACTTTAGCTTTAATTTGTTTAAAATCAACTTAGATTAATTAAAACTTATTGTCGTGGTCCAATCCAAATATTGGGCCATTGGCTCACTCAGAACTTAGAAATTTTTATCTTGTTTTTTGTAGACCTTATACTTTTTTAAATACAATTTGATTTATCTTTTGCAAAAGTAATCGGATACTAACCCACTACCTTGGTAGTGTAGTAACTAGATAACCTTTCCTTTACTTTTAATTTACCCCATTGCTTTCCTGAGTACAGTTTTCGGACCTGAAAGAGACTTGTTATCACCTAAACTGTAGTTACCCCTATAGATGTATCCAGTCATGGATGGCAATAGGGAAGGGCAACTCAAAAGGTGCAACCACGATCACCTCGACCTCCAGTATATGGTTGTCACGCCAGTCGAGGCAACCTTCACTTTATGTTATCTAGCCCAGATAACAAAGGGGGAGACCCGATCTACTCCCGACAGGAGAGATCGAAACCAAGACACCAAATCAGGGTATTTCTAAGTGAAGTTAGGTGTATGGTTTATCCTAGACCTTAGGATGAAGTCACAAGCCAAGTGAGGGGTTCAATAGGTATAGCTTTGGTTCATAGTTGATGTGAGAGTGACTTACAATGTTTGAAGTGAGATCTAGGATTAGTGTACTAGTTCAATGTTGGAAGATCCACTGCCTTGGGAACCGTGTCCAATGCAGGGTAGTTTAGGGGTTGAATTGGGGCTAACTAGTACACATGACAAGTTTGACCATGATACATGATGGCATCAAGGGTTTGGTTCACCACACTAAGGTCAAACCACAAGTTAATCCAACAATCTAGGAAAGTCGAATTGACTTGGAGAGTAACCAGTGCCTTGGGAATTGGGATAATGGAGTCAAAGTAGGGTTGACTTGTGGTTGAGGACTCCTATAGCATGAGACAAGTGGGCAATAAAGGTCTTGATGGATAAGTAGGTCTAGATCTAGGTTTAACCCAAGTGGACCACAATCCCTTAAAACAAGGAATGCTATCCCCAAGGCAAGATCTGACAAAGTGACACACTAGACCTAGGTTTTGAATTATTCCCGTTTCAAATCCGCAAGAATCTCAAGTACCCATGTCCTAGAAGTGAGTTAACTCACTTCTCCAAGGTGGTGCGACTTTACCCAAGGAGGCTTAAAAGGTGGGTTAGGTGGGTCAAGACAAGTCCGATGGCATCCAAACTTTAGATCCGGGTAGGTTAGTCAAGTAGGAGTATGGATCTATAATTTCACGGCAATTCGACGGCTAGATCTTACTAGATCTGAGTTTAAGTACACCTAATGGTCCAAAGTGGGGATTAAATCCCTTAAAATGTGGAATAGGGCCCACAAGGTGAATTTCAGAAAAGTAACAATCTGGGTGTATGTTATTTGATGTGTAGATTATGGATCAAGCGGGATCTCAAACACCCACCACCTAGATCTAGGTCAACTCACAACCACCAGGAAGTGCGCCTTGCTTGGGAGAAGCTAAGTTGGCTTGGGAAGGGGATCAAACGGAAGCCAATCCTCACCAAACTATAGATCCGGGATGCCGTGGATGCTATAGAGGTGGGTTTTCAATATTATGCCCAACAACCCACTAGATCTAAGTAGATCTGAGAAAATGTAAAATGGGGGTTTTGAAATATTTAGGGTTTTAACAATTTATGAGCTATGTCAATGGATTGGATAAAGGAAAGAGAAACAAACCTGTGGATCTTACCTGGGTAACCTTGTAGATGCCTTGATGATGATGATCTATGCAAACCCGATCAATTTGAGAAGCTTTGAGGTAGTTTTCTATGCAAGTCGATTTGATCCAAGAAGCCAATGCGCCCTCTCTCCTGCACAACAAACGTCAACAATATCAGATTTGATGCATCAAGAGATAAGAGTAATGCCACAAGAGAAGTAACAAAAAGATAGCATAGATCACAATGAAGCTAATGATAACCCCCTGATACAAGCGAATGCCAAGAAAGTCGATTTGAAGAAGCCTTGCAAAATCGCCCTTGTTGAAGTTGCCCTCTTGTAGACAAACAATGATTTCCAAAAAAAAGATAGATCTTACCACAATTTCCAAATGCTAGGTTGCAATAGACTTTCCAATCACCATCTAAGAACACCAGATGCAAAGGAGACCACAAGAATTTCCACAAGAATATTTTTCTATACCAATAATCCAAGAGCCAAAGACCCCTTACAATGAGAAGCTCTCTCCTTTAAATAGGAAGGAGAGGCACCAAAACCCTAACCACTTTTTGAATGAGTGGCTAAGATTAAAAGATACAAATGTCTAATCAATGGTTGAGATGAGCTCAACAATAAAATACATGGATCACAAATAAAATATTATGTGAGTGGACAAAATCGCCCTAGAAGAGGGGAATCCCACCAAATCATGATGACAAAATATCATAAGAGGCTTATGGTGGGTCCAAGGGGTAATTTTATCCCTCCTTGGTCAATCCCCATAGCACAATAAATATAAAATAATCATCAATGTACCAAATCGTGCCTCCATGGTCAAGTCGTGGTCCTCAAAAGACCTCAAAAAATCATCAGAAAGTGCCATAAGTGATGGATGCGGGCCCCGATGAAGCTGAAACTGCTGGAGAAGGTGTGGAAGGCCCCGATCTATCATCACTGATCATCCCATGCCATAACTTTTCCTCAGTAGCCCAAATCGATTTCCTCAATAGCCATTTCTACCAATCATGAAATGCCTCGGGAAGCGTGAAACTACCCCAAAAAGCCTCCTGGAGTGCCTGCGCTGTCAAGGTGAGGGCACCAGTGTGTCCGGGAGGGGGGGTAATATGGTAAAAACAAGTGGCTGGACCACCCCCTCCATCATTAGCGCCCTAGGTCAACCGGATAAAAATCTCATCTGCTCTGACAGGGCATCCGACAGACCAAAACTGCACTGGGACAGCCTACTGAGGCCCAATCATCACTGTAAGTGCCCGGAACTGAAAACAAACTGTCCCATTGGACTCAGAAGGTCCAAATCCATCCAAGATGTGTACTCATACACCATATGAGTCTCTGCATGATCAAAATAAATATCCAATATACCAGAACAGGGCCAATAATAATAATCTGTAAATGACCAAACACTGCTGTAAACCAAGAATCATCATCATAACCCTGTAGCTGCTGCATAGAATCATCATGTATGTATACATAGACCATATATCATCTATCCATATCATCATAAGGTCCAACATCTCATGTCCCATGGTCCTCCATGGTCAAACTGGGTCTAACCAAGACCAAATATAACTCAGACCATCATCCAAGGCTGCTGCAAAGTGTCAAGGTTAATACATGCTCTACAACTTATTCAAATAACAATTATAACACAGAGTAATCATAACTGGCGATCTAAATCCAAATATATAGTGTCGTTAATTATTATTATTACTCAGACTAGACTTTCAGGATCATACTCACTTCATAGCTGTGATCAATTTGCTAGTGAAGGGTGAAGGCTGAAATAATTGGCTAGGCTAAGGGATGACTTGACTGACTTGACTTTGTGACACTTTGGCAAGGGAAAGGGAATACACACCATAGTATATACTGAATGAGCAATAACACAGGGAATGGCGGTGTCTCACAAATCGATGAGTTGTTTAAAGAGGGTTTATTCACCTTCACAGATGCGCACAATCCATAATACAAATAAGGCCAGCAATTGTTTAGATATAGTATTTAAGTTCTATTGCTTTTTTGGGCCTGAAGTTTCCATAGCCTTGATCTATGTGTGTTTATAAACACATTGCATAGATTTACATTTATTTTAGGCTTTCTGCTGCAGGTGTGTTTTTAAGGCACTTGTTTACCTGAGCACTTCTAGGTGTGTCATGGACAACTTGTTTACCTAGGTATTTATTTTCCAAAAGATATAACATTTTATTTTCATGGCCATTTTCATTTGGCATGCCTCTCATTCATGTGTGTTTAGAAACACATTGCATGAATGGGCTTTTCATACAAGATATAGCATTTCATTTTTTCTAGATTTTGTATTCATGGCAGCACCAAAAGTTTCAGGTTTAGCCAACACAACTTTAGTGACTAGGGGGAATTCCAAGGAACTCCAACTCACCATAGGTAAGTTTTGTCACCAACTCAGAGCCGAGACACAATAAACAAGGAAGCTCATCCAATACAGATGCTACAGTGGGGAAAAGTCCTCCATGCCACTAGTCAAGTAGTAAGTCAGGGTGATAATCTAAAAGGTTGCCCATGGATGGATGAAGACAATGAAATGATGGAGCCAACACTTGCAAGCCAAGGTATGGTGGAATGATCACCTCTATTCTCCCTAAGGAGGGTACATACCAATGAGTATGAATAGTGAACTTCTAAGTCTGAGTGGGGACAATATAATATATATATAGATCAACCAGGTCCAAATATCTATATGATCGCCAAATCATGACACTAAGTGCTAAGACATGCTATAAGAATAAGTATAAAAGCAATCTAACCATAACACCATGATATACCTGCTGAGTCATATACCTGAATGCTCATCAACCTGTACCATCCTCTGTCCTCTGAAACTGCTGCTGTAACTCTGGGCACTACTGACTGCTCTGTACCAATGGTATAATGGCTACATCGGTCATCTCTCTGAGTGTCTCGAGACTCAGTCATGGCATGGGGAATATAACTGCTGTCCACAATCTGATAGTGATCTAATATAGATGCTCATCTCAGCATCTCGAATGTAGGGGAACTTGCTGAATAGTGAACTGGTATCAGAAAAATAATGTATGGTAGCCCGGCTACTATATATGTGATAACAAGACTCTTGGGTTTCTAATAAACAAGAAAACTTTGTTAAAAAATCCTTAAAAATTAACAAGGCTATCTTCCCAAGTATGCTCTAGATCTCTGCAACCTTGACTGAACAGTTGATCATACCAGAAAGGGGACTTAGTGACTAGTAATTAGTCTTTACATCTTTTAATTAACCTTCCGTAGGCAAATATCCAGCGTCTCCATGTTGCTTCTGTGTGGGCAAATTTCATAGAGAAAGCGAGAACAACTAGATCGTGACCGCAACCCCCCGTTAGACTACATCCTAGTTGGTGTAGTGTCAGACACACCCCCGTGACTCCGATCTAGCCCACATTTTCTTGCGTGGAGCCACACTTAGCGAGTCTGGACATATTCCCAGTACCTTCGTGGTATATCGGGAATTCCCCTCCCTAAGTAATCCACTTATTTTTTCACAATAATTTAAAATTGACCAAGAGCATTAGCACAATAGTTTTTCAAGCATTACAAACAACACTCTATTTGACTCCATATTCAACACTGGTCTTTTTTTTTATCATTACAATCATTTGTTTGAATATTATCATGTGTTGAATTGTTGTGGAACCTTTATGATATTTATGTTGTTATGCTTTAATTTTATATTGCAAATCTCTTGTTTCAATTTCATTTTTATAAACTCCTAAAAAACTCACTCATCCACCAAACCATCACCTAAAGCTTAATCAACCTTAGTAACTTTTAGGGTCCACCCCCCTTGGCTTCGTTAGGAGTTTGCCTAAACGGAGGAGTCAAGAATCAAGTGATAGTACTTAACTCGAAGCTTGCCCCCAAGGACACACTTAGTGGCTTGAAGATTTCTGCCACGTTAACCCCCAGGTGTGTGAAAGGCGGCAATAGGAAGTAATGCCATTGTCACCTTACCAATTACTTCCCTTCTCTTTAATGACTTGGATGAAGATTCAATCACATGGGAGGATTCTCTAAAGCAACTAAGTGTCTAGAGATGAGGCAAATTACTTAGGTTGCAAAGTTAATTATGGATGGATTATGGTTGTGAGTTAGAAAAGCTTGTTAGGACCTGGAATTTAAATTGTTGAATAAGATAACTCAAAACATGATCACAACATCCGTGAATCAATGAATGAAATGTAGTTAAATAATGAATTTATGCAACACAAAAGCTTAAATGATTTGCCAAGTGAATAATGAACAACTTTTTGCAAAAAGAACTAGATCAAGAATTGTAAAAATGAGAAATGAAATCTAACAAGTGAAATATATCCCATTAAATAGTGTAGATCAAGATAACACTGCTTTTGTAGTATATGATGAGTAAAGTGTTAGTGAAAAGTATGAAAATGAACTTTTTAAACCAGTAATGAAGATTGTAAAGGCATTAGGTGTATTAATTGAAAGAAATGAAAAAGATTGCAAGTAAGTCTGAAAATAACTTTGAAAAAATACTCTAAGAACCACAAATTCTTATTCTATTGCTGAGATTGCCAATAGAATAATGTTACTATTACTTTTAGAAATACACTCACAACTTAAAAAATTGCTAATTAACCCAATGACAAAGTTGAAAGAGAGATTATATGGTTAATAACAATGGAGTATTTCCAACAATTTAATTGAGTGAAATGGAGTGCAAAGAAGCTAGAAAGTACCAAGTAATTATGTGTTTGAAGTGCAAGTGATTAAGGTGCATTAAGTTACTTATGCATGCCTTCAACATATAAATAAAATGTGTGCTTGTAAGTTAACATCAATAATTGAATTTCAGATCTGCTTTTTTTTTGTAAGAGAGTTCTTATATTACTTGTAGCTGATAATCTACATATAATACGAAATGTGGCTCATGTTGACCCTCCAAGATTGGAAAACAGGCCAGACCATGAGTGCTGTTATCACACAACTTGTAGTTGTCCCTAAAGGTATCCCATCCGGGATGGTAGAGGAGATGGACAACTAAAGAGGTGACACAAGAGATGCAAAGGTTCCCAATGCAAGATGGGTGTCACGATAATCGAGGCACTCTTCACTTTAGACCAAGACTAATCAAGATCAAGGGGGAGACCCTAGCCAATCAATGAAGACTAGCTAACCCAAAGGTTCCTAGGGAAATGTGTAAGTTGAGTTACGGAAACCAATGAGTGAGTTAGATTAAGTGGACCCAAGAGTTTAAGTGTGGTTGAAGAGGCTTAAGAGGTGACAAGTGTTTCAACCAATGAATGACGAAGGCCACTAGTGGAGCTCAAATGGATAGATCTAGTACCATGAAAATACCCAAGTGGGGCCCACTCCTTAAAAAGTGGAAAATGGTCCAAGTGGAGCCCACAAGGTCAAATTAGGGGTGAGATGGCACTAAGGGGTATGCAATGATGTAGATCTATGGATCTAAGATGAATGAGGCAACAACCACATGTGGGATCTAGCCAAAAGAACACTAACCCCAAGGAGTGCGATTTACCCAAGGGAGATTAGTGCCTTAATTTGAGGGGGAAAATGGAGTCCAAGTTTCACCAAAATGTAGATCGGGGTAGTTAAGGCAATTATCAAGGTGGGTTTGAAATGGCATGCCCCAATATGAGCTAGATCTCCATAGATCTAAGATTGAAAATGCCTCACCAAGTGACCCAAGTGGGGCTCAACCCTCAAAATGAGGAATGGGTCCCACAAAGTGAAAATCAACAAGGTGAAGCACTAGGGGTAGGTTATTGTTATCACACAAACTCTAGTTGCTGTAGTAAGGTGTCCCAACAGGGATGGTAGAGGGTGGACAACTAAGAAGGTGTAACCAACAATGGCCAAGTCCTCCGCTCAATGAACGGAAGTCACACCGGACAAGGCTATTGTCACTTTAGATGAGGCACTTAGCCAAGTCAAGGGGGAGACCCCGCTCAACCAGTGATGGCTGAGAGACAAAAATACACCCAAATCCCAAAAGAATAAGAGATGAAAACAAGGAGTGAGTGTAGATGAGCTCCTAAGTTTAATTTTAGCCAACTGATGGACAAAAGTAGTGAAATAATGGTGATGTAATAAGTGACCAGCAATCAGAAATAATTAGATGACAAAATTAGAATAGTGATTGTATGGCTGAAATAGTTTAAGGAGATACGATAAAATGGAAGTGAAGTGCTTAAGTAAAACTGCCCAAGACAAAGGTTAAACCGTGAGTGAAATAGATCTAGGGCAGCGAGAAATTGGCGTTTATAATCACTTCCAACAAACGATACTCGATTTCTTAAGATAAAATGAAGTTTTCAATCCAAATCTACAGTACCCAGAACCCAGAAAAATACCCAACAGTGTGTTTGGCCAGTTTTCCCAAGTGGGGCGAAATCAGAAAATGACTAGTGCCTGGTTAAGTGGGTAAATGGAGTTGAAACTAAATGAAACTTAAGATATAGGCTTTTGACAACGTTTCATAAGCGGGTTTACAAGTAAAATAAATTCTAACAGTGGATTTTAGAGATTTTAATTTTTAGGGTTTTAATGTGAATTTTCTCTCTTCAACAAATTAGAAATTGAAATACAGGAGAAGAAGATGAAAAACCTACTTGGAACCAGCTGATATCTTTGATTTTGATGAGGTTGTACGTCCCAAAGATCAAATAGAAGTGGTTGTAGAAGTCCCCAGGTGAATTCGATTTGCTCACTCCCACCGACTCGTCCTCCTTGCCTGCCAAAACCAATGGACATAGATCAAATCAGTAAGACAAGCAAGTGAAATCTACAGCAATACAAATAAAAGATGAGAGAAAATGCTTGGCTGAAATGGAAAAAACACTTCCCTTTTTTACCGATCCTGGAGAGTGGAGCAACAGTGGCAGCCAAATGGTGCGCCCTCCTCCAAAACTTTGTGCTTGCTGCAAACAATGGTGAGAAATACAATGCTGGAAACATCCACAATCTACTCTAGTGCATCAAGATAGTATGGCAATCAACAATCTCAAGAGAGTATCACACAAGGACCAAGCAAGAGTTGCCAACGTTTTCTCTTCTATTGCAAGTCTAAAAATGCCAAGCCAGGTGATACAATGGGTGAGTGCCTCCTCTTATAGAGAAAGGCCACTCCTCAAAACCTATTCCCTCCAAAATGGAAGGCTGGGATTTAATCCCCAATGATCAAATCAAATGGAGGAGATTCCTCCTTGAGGGGGTGCGAATTTCCCTCTAGAGCGCACAAGTGGAGTGGGGGACCCATTGTGGGGTCCATACAATACATAGAAGAAGGTTGGGGGGTGTCTATATGGTGTTTTATCCCCCCAACACAATACATCAACGTCCCACATACAACAATACAACCAAATCGAAATTGCCAAGGTGGAGAAAAACGCCCCCATGGGAAAATTCGACCTCTAGAGTGAGCTGTCCAATGTGGGGTCCCACCTCAAAAATGTAGTGTCCAAACATCATGAAATTACCTTATAAGTCATCCTTATATTAGCCAGCCTTTGTTTTTGCCATTTGCCAAATTTTGATTTTTCCTTTAATTAACTGTTGGTTTTTATTGCTGAAGGTGTAAATTGGGCTTTTGACCCACTTATAGTGCCCGGATTGCGGAACTGTCTGTTGAAATGCGATCGTGGACCCCTAAAATACTAGATATGGTCACTTGAACGACCACGATCCATCACTTAGGCACTGTTTGCCCAAAATCCATGAATTTTAATTAAAACAGGTCATTAATGACCCATAATAATTAAAAAATCTCATCGCTTCCTCAACATTTTCAAATTCTGATGCTTGGAGGTTCATATGGGACCCCAATAGAATACAAGTGACCAAAATTGAAATTTCGATCGCAATATTTTTTCGGGCCCATTTTTGTCCTGGTCAACCTAGTTTGACCAAGTCAAATATGGTCAATATGGTGCTGGCTGAATACCTGTAAGCAATATGAAGCGATAGGCTTCCTTATACATGTTAGTACATTACTAAACAATAAGATGCCAATATGGTGATAAAAAATACATAATATCTCAAAAATACGAGGCCCCTGGTGAGGTGGGCCCACCACATCCAAAAGATTCAAACTGCTATGCACATTCTATAGACTTGACCACCTAGCTGACTTTGGGTGATGTGGAAAACAAGGCAAAAGGTAAGGGATGACAAGGACAAAGATCATGTGACCTTTTGGATGAATCGAGAAAGCGGGGTCCACTGAGATAAGCATACCATGGCAAAACACGAGGAAGGGCGGTGCCTCACAAATAGGTATAGTGCAGGGAAACCGCCATTGGTCATCTAACAAGTACATCACAACTCACATCCGTGTCTTAATAAGACTCAATGAGGATCTTTTCTAGAGCTGCCAAACTGGGTGTCCGGCAAACCGTAACTTGAGACTCTAGGGGACAATCTTGAGCTTGTCACTTGCTCCCTCTCACCTCCTTGCCCCGCAAGACTAGGTGAGGAAATAACCATTACAAAGCTGATATGTACGGCTGACCCGTGTCCATGTGTGTTTACAAACACATTGCATGGATTTTACAATGAATTTCATACTTAGCCTTTTTGGCTAGATTTTACATTTACATTAGCCTTCTTGGCTTGCTTTACATTTCTTCATTTCTTCATTTCTTTTTACATCAAGGCCCTTTTGGGCTACATACATATCTCAATAGATATAATCAAGGTGCTCATACTACAGAGTAATGGGGGTGAGCATAAATTCTTCGATGACTAATGGGGAACACTCGGTGAGGCTACACACTCCTATACTGCATTGCAACATTGGGGGCAACCGACAGGAGCAAATCCCAAGTTTGAGAGTGCATCTCACACACTAAAGAGCCGAGGCACAAAAGACAGGGAGTCATGGCATACTCAGAGGTTAGTGGGGAAAGGGATCCTCAAGGTCACAAATCAGAATGCAAGTCGGGAAAGATCAATCATGAATGGGTAAGATGGGTGGAGGAAGTGAATGTCGATCCTAAGTCAGCGTCCTAGGGGAACTAAGTGACCAAGTCTATACCAATAAAAGGGGATATGATCCAGTGTGCATAGATAGGAGCCTACTGAAGGGGTGGAATGACATCACTAAGGGCCAAACACATCATAATAACAACTAGATCACCACATCAACATAATAATGTAAAGTCAGTGTACTATCATGTATAAACAAGTCTAATCAACAACATAAGCAATAAAACATCAAATGCTATACCTGCTGCACCATATACCTACTGTTGATACTCTATACTCTCAATCAAAAATATGGCTAGGCAACTGTCTCAATGGGCTTATACAAAGCCTATCAAAGAAGGGTGCCTCTGTAGGCAATAATGTATACATGTCTGGACAATACAATAAACCATCTGTCTCGACTGATACGTCTGCTCGGGGCAATCTGAACAAAACTGTGTGCCTCCCCTGAAGGCATCCGATCTTTGATCTGGAAAAAGAAGTATAGTATGGTCCCCGACCACACAATCTTCAGCATGGTAGCTCCAGCTAACATGGATGTGATAACAGTTATCAAGGTAGATCTATCTGAATCAAGTGGGATCTCACCTACCCACGACTTGGAACTAGCCCCACTATCCTTCCTCAAGGAGTGCGACCTCCCTTGGAGAGGCTAATGTGCCTTGGGAGACGAGTCAAATGGAAGCCAATCACCACCAAACTATAGATCCGAATTGTCGTGGATGCTATAGAGGCGGGTTTTAAATATTATCCCCAAAGCCAAGCTAGATCCAAGTAGATCTGTAAAAATATAAAAATGAGGGTTTTGTGATCTAAGAGAATAGATGGATAGGATAGAAGAATGTCATACCTCATGGAACATACCTGGAAAATGAAGACGGAGGTTGCTTATGACGAGGATTACTTCCCACAAAGATCAAATGCCAAACTTGATGAAGCCCTTCTTGCTAACGTTTTGTCTCCTTCAACCAAATCGACCTGCCTATTCCTGTCAATCAAGGACACAAAGATTAATCAATTAATCAAGAATGGAAGTAGATGCAAGCAAAAGAGATGAAGAAACATGAAATTGTTGGTACAAAGACAAAACAACTCCCTGTCACCTAAAACGACTTGTTGAAATGAGCAGGGTAGGCCTCGCCACCAATGCGAATTGCCCCAAGACATCTTCTTTGCCTGCAAAAAATGTTAATTGAAGATAAAATCCAAGATGGCCACCAATGTCTGTCAGTGCAGAGGAACAAGCATTTACAATCACCACAAGCATTCCAACTCCCAAGATCCAAGATGCCCAAGAAAGTATTTTTATTCCAATAGCCAAGAGCCAAAAATCTCTAGATCACTTTTACAATAGGGGGCTCTCCTCCTTTTGTAGGATAATAAAGTCCAAAACCCTAAACCACAAAACCACAAAACCACTTATTGAAATGAGTGGTTGAGATTAAAAGATACAACATAATAATCGATGGCTAAGATGAGCCTAACAATATATCACATGGATCACTAAAAGGAGGGTGACGTCATGCCTCAAAGGGGGCTAAGTAACATGGGCCCACCATATATGACATGGACAAGACTCAAAAGACATATGGTGGGGCTAGGAGGTATCAATCCTTCACTAGCTCGCCCCCATGGCACAATAATATAAAATAATAGGACCATGACATGTCGAAATAACATAAATGATCAAAATCCTGTCTCCAAAACTGAGAGAGAAGCAATAAAAGGCCTCCTATGACCACTGTGGACCCCACTGACTAATGCCAACTGATTTGGAAGAAGGGGGTTCACCATAGAAGACCTTTGAGAAGACCAAGTGCCAAAACCTTGCCTCAATTGCCCAAATTGAATTCCTCAGTGACCCTTTTATTCCATTTTTTAATCCTCCTGAAAACCCTGAAAGTGCCCCAAACTGCCATCCAAGGTGCCTGCGCTGTCAAACTGAAGGTACCAGGTTGTCCGGAAGGGGGTTATAATGGTAAAATCAAGTGGCTAGACCACCCCCTTCCTCTGTAGTGCCCTAGACAACGACTGGCCTCCAAGGCCTCTGCTGGACAGGCTGGATCAGCATGCCCAAACTGGTCAAGAGGTGGATAACTACTACTATCATCATCAAAAGTGTTCGGAATCGAAAGATAAGTGTCTCAATGGATCCAAAAGACCCAAATCTACTTGAAATGAGTACTCATACACCATGGGCTAACCTGTGGGGTCAACTGTAGGGTCCACCATACCCGAACAGTGTAAAATATGTTGATCTGGAAATAATAATAAACTGACCAACTGCATCAATCATCATCATAAGCATATGTCTAACATATGGAATCATCAATAGGTGTATGTGGGACCACAAACCATCATCCATAAGCACAAGTGGTCCATCTCATCACGGATCCCAAGAATGACCATGGTCAAACTATGTTTGACTAGGTCAAAATACAACCAAAGACTAGATTATAGCAACAGACTAAGACATGTTCCTTTAATCACATTCATAGCTTAACTTAAAGTACAAACATCATTCAGTGGCAGTTAATACATATATATATATATATATATATATCAATGTTATTTATAATTTATTTGCACAGAAGCTTTAAAGACATACTCACCCAATGGACATGGCCTAACTGCTAGCAAAGGATGAAGGCTAAAAACAAGGCTAAGCAAAAGGGGTGACTTGGCCAAACTCAACTAAGTGACATTTTGGATGGGGAAAGGGGGAGCTACACTCTGTGCTGGACACAATAACAAAGGGAAGGGTTGTGCCTCACAAATGGATAAGTTGTTTAGAGAGTGCTTATTCAACTTAGGAATCATGTCTACATCAAGTTGATCTAGGTTCATTAGGATCATTCATTTCATTTCCATGGCCTTTTTGGCCTATATGACCCCTCTAGGATTTCACATGCGCTAAAAAGCACAACTAATCGCAGCTTGCATCTGGGGCATATTTACATTTACAAGGTCAGCAATAATAGATATAACTTTTGATTAACCATTGCTTTTTGGACCTTTTTATACCCTTCGCGGGGTATTTTAGCAGTTCATTGCTATAGCCTTTATTCACGTGTGTCAAGAAACACATTCTAGAATTTTAAGTTCACAGGCTTTCATAATACATTTCCAATACAAGTAGTACATGTGCTTTCAGTTTTAGCCAACAACAACTCAAGTGACTAGAGGGAGTTCTGCACAGTGTCAAACATCGGGACAACCGACCAGAATGATTTAGGCGTACAATCCAACTTACGAAAGGCAAGTTCTGTTACCAACTCAGAGCCGAGACACAAAACAAACATGGATGCGGTCCAACACAGAGGTAGAAATGGGGAAGTCCTCCACATCAAAAAGTCAAGAAGGCAAGTCAGGGTGAAAGCCAAATAAGGAGGGCCATGGATGGATGGAGTCAAGTGAATGTGGTGCCTAAGCTAGCAGACAAGATGTCAGGAAAGACCATATCTATGCTCACAGGAGGGTAATGAAACCAATGAGTATTGTCAGAAAACCTTAATGTGCAAGCAATACATCCAATTTCATATTTATAACATCATCCAAGATATTTCATTTTATTTTAAATAGTATTGCCACATCACGAATCATGTACCAAGTCAATGCTGTGAAGATGATTAAAACAACAAGATAATAATCCAATATTAATAATCACAAGTCCAGTAGGTCACATCATATCATAATAATCATCCATGAACAATTGAAACACTGCTGCAATAATACAACTGGGCACTGAACTGGAACTATATGGAACAAAGGGTCACATCGGTCATCAAATCTAAGCCCTCAGGGCTCAACCTTGGCACAAGGTCTAACCAATATCTGATACATATACTGCTCTGATCCATAAGTGATCTCAAATGAATATGCTCATCATAGCTGATCTTTGTAAAAGCAAAGCTCTGAAAAGTGCAGATATCTGCTCAGCAAGAATAGTAGCCCAGCTACTATGGTGTGATAACAAGTGCCAAATAAAAAGATAGTTCTATCATCCAGGATCCCAGTAAATAAATCCAACTTCAAACAGTTTAGAGTGACCAAAAGTCTTAGAGAACAACAACAAAATTACTCAACTGTATTTCTACCTATTCGGCCTAGATTATTACGACAACAATTACAGGTTAACCAAAACAGATATATGAAAATAAACTGCATATTCTTCATAATTATCAAGTTTGGGGAACCTTCGTCAATGATGTGGGGTGATTCTAGAGTGCTTGCCGCCGGAGGGTGTTTAGTCTCTAGCTTAATCCCCTACTGTTGAGCGATGATGTGTAGTTTGGAGTCCACAAACTTGAGCTCCAGCGTCATGTGCTTCAATTGTGCCAATTCCTCTTTCAGATTTGTAATCTTCTTGTCCCTATCCGCCATTGAAATGCCTAGCAACGACTTGGTGGTCCAATAGAGGTGAAGCGCCCTGTGGTACAAAGCCATGCGAGATCTTGTGTCCCTAAGGTCTGCAATCCATTCTGCCAAAACCTTGAACTCTCTTCCGTCTCCTTGGGCCAAGCACCCTGCTTCTATTTTCTTCTCTTCTTCTCCTATCTCCCGTTTGATCGACATCATGGTATGCTTGTAGTAGAAGCAAGCCACTTCCATGGCCTTGGACAATTCCTTGGATGGGCTAGGCTCTTTGGCCACTGCCTTCCCTTTTGCTGCTTTCCTTTTCGTGTTGATGGCTCTTCCTCTCATCCTGTGATTCTTCCTTCCTTGCATCCCAGCCGATTGATACACCCTCTAACTTCAGATTGCCGACGTTCGCGGTACATAACCAAATCAAGACGTAGAGACGAGGGCTCAAGGTTTTGATTGCTCCCGCCACCCTCTTGATAATAGTCTTCGACGTGAGGTGCCATCGTGGTCACCTCCTCTGCGTACTGAGAAGCCTCCTCTCCATAGGTGCGAGCATCCTTCATCGTCCCTAGCACTTGCTTGGATGTGATGTCTCTATGCAATTTATTGATTAGGTTGTCCGACATCTGTACCCTCTGCATATATCGTCCCAATCGTGCTACCTCTTGTTGCCAGGGGCCTTGAGCCCACTCTCTCGTCCCTTCTCCAACCAATGGCCACCTCTGCACCCCCTGTGGGGAGAATTTCAGATCTGCTTATTGTAAGTGATGTATGTCATAAACATTGTAGAAGCAACCCAAGATCTGAATTCTTAAAACTGTCCAAGAGTGTTTAAATGATGCAAAATGTAAGGGAAATGACTCAAAACAATTAGAAAATTTAACCCAATTAAGTGATAAATGACATAACTAATCTAGGGATAAATTAAAGAAAATCAAGAAGTAATATTCACCTCAAATGTGTCGATTAATGAACAACAAGCAAAAGATTACCATATATCATTTTAAGATGAGTTTTAACCATGCAAATCATAAAATATATGGCATAAATAGAAAGAGATGAATTGTAGCCCTCAAAAGAGGGTTTACAATAATTCTTCCCAAGTCTTTTTCTTAAACTTATACTTGAAATAAAGGATTAATTCCATATTTAGAGAAAAACTTGAAAAAAATATTAAATAATTTTAGGTGGTGAAAAGAAATTCCTGGAGGATGCTCTGCAGTACTCTCTCTAGCTTTGGAAAATATAGTGTACCACCGATGAACATGACTCTGTGGCTCTTCTCAGCTCATCTAAGGACTGACTCAAGGTCTCTAGCATAGGATCTGCATCATGGTAGCTCCCGCTCAAGGTCTCATTTTTTGGCGTTGTTGTCGAGGAGGTAGAGGCCCACCTGTGAGTCTGCAAGTGTGTTCTGTGCATGCTTTTACCTTTAATCTGTCATTTTGAGGGTAACTTGTTGGCTGAATTTTGTCCTTTACATAATTATATCAGCCACCATTTTGTTTCAATCTCACCTCCCTTTACAACATTCTACCTTTGGTGAACAAGGTCCCAAGTTCACCTGGCGACTCTACCTCGAGGCTGCACTGGAGGCTGGACCCATCCATATAATTTGAGAAGTTTGGAATACTGTGACACTCCTCAAGGAAGCCCCATTACTTATTCGTGGAATCCAAACCGAAGGAACCCAAGGGAACAATCCTCTAGTTTATTTTGGAAGATAGTTAATTCTTCAGGATCCCCTAGCCACGTAGTTGGGTCTCCTTCTAACACTCAAGCTCCTCCTCTAGTAAACCGAATGGCCAACACCAATCCTCCTCCTAGAGCCTTTGGTAACAAAGCCCGAGCGCCCCCTTTCGATTTTTCTCAGATACATGGAGCTCCTCACGACTTGCTTGAGAAGTATTTTGAGAAAATCCTGAAATTTAGTGAAAGCAATGCCATAACTATCGAGGACCACATTGATCCGTGTGGCAACACATTGAGGCATATGGGGCATCAGATGAAAATGTTTTTATGAGGGGTCTATTTGTGTCTTTGGAGGGCGATGCCCATAAGTGGTTTGACTGATTACCAGCTGCATCTATTGATGCGTATGACAACTTTGTCACCAAGCTGATTGAAGACTGGTTGGTTAAACTTGATGGAAAATATCTCCTCAACCAATTGTTTGAAATCAAAAGAAAGGAGAATGAAACCATACATGAATTCAACCTAATATTCGATAAAATAGTGACACAAATCCTTGAAACCATATGACCTAAGGACCAAGCCAATTTGATACATTACTTGAATTTCTTCGATGGTTGGTTGGGCTACCACTGAAAGGAGAAAGAACCCGCAAACTTAAAGATTGCCCAAGACAACGCAAGAAAAGCCGAGGCAAACGCCTCCTCTATGGGTAAGCAAAATTGATTTGATTCCTATGCTCCCTCTTCATCACGCATTGAGTCTCGAGGTCGCAAGGCCGAGCAACTTGTCAAGGAGCAGACATATACATTAGACAATATGCACTAAATGGAAGGAACTTGACACCTCTGACTAGAGACTTGGTCAAGAATAGAGACACTGATCGTTACAAGAATCCATATGGGCCCAAGCCTTATTGGAACCCTCACAAGAGGCCCGACATGGAAGAGAACACGAGACCTCCTGTGGCCCAAGACTCTCCTGATCCCAAAGGTGTCAATGGTGTGAGGAATAACATGATGAAGCTAGTTATCATCTATTGGAGTCAGAGGGCCCCATTGAAAAGATAAACTTTGTAGATGAGTTACCTTTTGATTTAGACTTCGGCGAGATCCTTATTGGCGATGAAGAGGAGGATGAACTTGAAGAGGATGGCCCTTGCTGCATGTCGGTTCAACCCCCATCTGAAGACCAAACTCAAATTAGAATATATTGACGTAAAAAGGATGAACCCAAGCAACCCCCTTTTATTGAGAGATACAAGAACATTAAGACAAATGAAAGGGGGGAGCTACTCACCATGTATGAGGAGTTTGGTTGCGGCATAGACCTGGAGAGAGAACTTAGCAAACTCATGCAAAATGTCCCTGTATCGGAGTTGATGAAGCTCCCTTCGGTCCATGATCAAGTGGTCGAGTTCCTTAAGAACATCCCTGTGTAGAGGCAGTCGTATAGTATGCCCACATCTACCCTTGAGGTGCCTTTGATCATTAATGAGGCGGGCAAGGATGTCGAAGACCCAACCATCAACCTATAGACTGCTATCTACGAAAGTAAGAATGGGGGGCACCAACCGTTTTATCTGACACTTCACATCTAGGATATGTTATTACACAATTGCATGCTAAATTCTAGAGCCTCAATGAACATCATGCCCTAACGGATCATGAAGGATTTGGGTCTAGAAGTGACCCGTCCTTATGGAAACGTGTGGGATTGACTCTAGGCAAGTGCAGGCCTATGGCCTAATCAAGAACTTAAAGATTGATCTTTTTCGTTTGCCCAGACATCTCCACACTAATGGATGTGGTTTTTATTGACTTGCCCTCAGTGTACGGAATGCTTCTATCCCGAAAGTGGGCTGCAGGATTGGGAGGACACCTGCAAATGGATCTATCATATGCTTCCATTCCCAACTCGAATGGTTTCTTTGTCTTCAAGGAACCCTTCTATGAGGGTCACATTGAGGGTTTAGTGGACGGAGTAAGAGAAACCTATGGAGAAGGGGAATTGAATCTTGATGGAGTCTTTATGGCTTTTGAAAGCGATGAGGGAGACGATGATGAGTAGGAAAGAACTAGGCGACAGTTTAATAAGTGCCTCTCGAGCCTTGGTTTGGACTTCTCGAATGATGATGATTCCAATGAGGAGTTCAGGTGGCAGCTAATTCATGAGAGCTACATGAGTGAGTTAGCGTCGACCCTCGAGGGGTATCCTTGTGGGGATACGGATGAGGGTACGTCAGTTGGACATGCCCATTATTCTGATCCCCCAGATCGATTTGCGCAATTGTCCTTGAAAAGCAATCAACCTGCCACTGAGATGGACATCGAGGTGGATGTTGCTCGACCACCTCAGAGTGATTTTGTTGGAGATGAGATCCCCCCTCCTGAGCAAAGGAGATACCGATCTGTCGGGGAGATAATGACTCAACTTAACAATGACTTGGAGATTCAGATGAGGGGCTTATCTCCGAGATACTGGTGGGAGGACTCTTTGGCCTAGGATGCTCCAGGGGAAGAGTTTTTTTGGAGCAATTTGAATACTTTTAAGGAGTTTTCTCTTCCTGCTCACGTTGCTAATGAAGTTGAGCGGCCATCGTACCATAGTGGATATTCCAGCGACCCTAGAGGTGCCCATCCCCTTAGGAGAGGGGTGCAGTGCGCAGGTTGGATCCTCTCATGCCCCTGGCCTGAATCCCGAGAGTTCAAATGGCCCTCATAGAGATTTATGGACTACTGGTGAGCTCCAGAGAGATATCGCATGCCTTGAGGCTAGTGGCCATTTTGTCAAGTCGTTCAAGACGAGGGATGTGAGTCATGACTAGAGAAGTTTTGATTGGGAGAGTGGCTCTTCCGGTCGATGGAGGACCCGCCCAATTTTGATGCTATCGAGAGCTGTAGGGACCACCATCTCGACGCAAATGGGAATGCATATGATTTTGTTTTTCATGATATAGATGTGGTCCCCTCATTGGTGAATCGATGGAGGTTCACTTATGGTGATAGGGTTGTCCTGCAAAATCACGTGTACAATCACATGGCGAGGCATGAGAACGGTCTTTGGGTTGGCCCTTTCACGATTGAGCGCTTTGATGGCAACATGTATTACTTGTTGACTGAGGATGGACACTGATTCTCCACGTCGGTTAATGGTTTCCACTTAAGGGGATATGTCTTGGGGTCCACCCAGGGGATTTTCCTTGATTTTTCATCCCTGAGCCTAGTTTTGTAGCGAATAAGCTCTCGTGAGCAGTAGCTAGTTGACCCTTTCGCTTTGTTTTTATTCACTTGTCGGTTTTGGTTAGCTAGCCTAGTCAATCTTTTTGTCTATTTACAAATCTTTTTGTTTTATTCGCATAATAAAATGAACATGTTTTCATTTCCAACTATTAGATTAGAATTTGCTTTCGGTATTTAATTTCAGTACTGTTACTTTTGATATCATTTTTCTCTATATATATGTGCACTGACGACCGGTCTGCAGAGGATGGTATAACGTTTGCATCTATGCAAGAACAGGTACATGCATGAAGATGTTGTAGACAGTTCTCAGGTGCACGTCCGTTGATGATGACAGGGGTGCTATGGACCAGAGATTCTAAGGTTCTCAAGCACTTTCTCCCGTAGAGCACTTGTCTCGGCTGGAGCCAGATGTTATCACACACATATTAGTTGGAGCTACCATAATGCAAATCCTATGCCAAAGACCTTGAGCCAGTCCTTACATGAGCTAAGCAAAGCCATAGAGTCATGTTCATCGGTGGTACACTATGTTTTTCAGAGCTAGCCAGAGTATTGCAGAGCATCCTCCAGGCCTCCTTGTCATAGTTGTTCCCCATATGACCCCATGGGGATGAGTTTGTTGTGTCATGGTTCACTTAGAGCAGGAGATATCGGTGTTGGGGTGTCTTCCCTTGCCCAGGCTTGTTAGAGATCATCCTTCAAATTCACTCAGTAGAGCAGGTATAATTGGGCACATGGATGTTTGTATATTGTCTCTTTTATTTATATTAGTATTCTGACTTGGCATATAGTGAGTAGCTTGGTGATCTTAGGCTTCATTGGTTATTATGGTAGGCTTACTCTTGAAGTAGCTTAATGGTATTTATTGTAAGTCTTTAATGTATGCACGCTGGTTTCTTCCCCATATGGTATAGACTTGGTCACCCTTCCTTATATTGCTAGACTTGGCACCATTAGCCATTGTCTCCACCATCCGTCCCTTTCATATTTGGATCCTTACCTTCATTGAGACCGAGATATGTGACCTTGAGGACCTTTCCCCTTTGACTTATGTTTCACTGGACTCCATGTTGTTTTGTATCTCGACTCTGAATTGTGCAACAGAAATGCCAAAGCCTTGACCCTTTTGGGCCGAAGCAACCTGTCGGTGTTGGGTCTTAACCATGGTCATGTCGACTCAAAAAACAAAACAGGCTAGTCACAAATGCTGGATCATCTGATACACTGGAGTCAAACACTTATCATGTTTGTCAAATGGCGGCTCTTTAGATAATCCAACTATGGTACAAATAAGTTGGTAACATGCATATTTTCCAACCCGGTGGAAACTAACTCACAATGAGATGCCGAAGAACTAGGAATGTGAGAAAGATCATGAATATGATGACTAGATGACTCAGATGGTAGAAGAAAATCAGGGACACAAGGATATGCAGATAAAACATTGTTTTGAGAGTTTGAAGGAGTTTGAAAAATAGCAAGGTTGTTTAAGTTAAAATCTCCTTCAGGTGCATCATTAATTAAGGCATCCTCTTCCCAACTTAAAGAATTATCATGAATTCGACTTAGATTGCCATCTTCCAAGGAAAAGTGAGATAAGGAATCATACACATCAGAATAGTGGGATACCTCGGATTCCTCATTGGCTTCAACCATAGCAGCTGTCACCGGACGGTTTTCCCAAGGATAAATAGGTGCAAGCCCTCGGCTTTCCCTTTCTCTATTATGATCAGTTAAGGAAAACCATTCCCTATCAGTAAAAGGAATTCTTTCACCACGTCTAATGTCATCAAATTCATCGACTTCAACCATAGGATTTTCATTAACTTGCTCTTGAATTATTTCATTATTTGGCTCTTGACCCTGAGATTGATTTTCATTTCTCCTCAATTCATCTATCTCTTCAGCAAACTCATTTCTAAGTAAATCCAAATTTATCCTTCTAGCAAGTTCAACTATCTGCTCCTCTTCAAAAGAGGAATCAGAATCTTCCATTACCATGAACATATTTTCAATTTTATCATTTTCCCAAAGTTCATTTTCATCTTCAACAAAGTTGGTTTTGGCATTGTTTAACAATTCATCCCCATATGTGTTTTTAATCCCCTCATCAAAAGTTTCTAAATGCTTGTCATAGCAAGGTTCTCTATTAACCCTAATCAAAGCTCCACCAGAGTTAGGAACACAGATATACGATAGATCCATCATAAGGTAACCACCTAAACTAGCTGCCCACTTCCTAGATAAGAGCATTCCATATGCTGGGGCAAATCAATCACTACTACATCCATCATGGTAGAAATGTCTGAACATGCAAAAAGATCAGCTCTAAGGTTCTTGATCAAACCACAGGACTGTACTCGACGGGAATCTATACCACAGACATTTCCATACGGTTTGGTCACTTCCAATCCCATTTCCTTCATGACATGCAAGGGCATGACATTCATAGCTGCTCAAGAATCCAACATGCAGTTGTGGAGGAGCATATTCTGAATGTGTAAGGTAAGGTAAAAGGGAGGGTGGCCACTGTTCTTTCTTTCATAAATGGCAGAATGGATGTTTATAGGTGGATCCTTTTAAACTTTGCTAGGTTGTGTTCCACTAAGACTTTGAATGTGACAAGATTCTGAGACAACCTCAGGAGTCTTCTCTTGGCCAATGCCATCAAAGAACTCCTCTACTTGGCTTTTGACAAAGGGCACTTTAATCAACTCAGTGACAGGGATATTACACATAATTTTGCCTAACTCTTTCTTTATATCAATTTTTAGATCACAATCATTAGTGGCAAAATCTTCTTCTTCCTCTTTATCTTCATTAATATTTTTGCGTTTGTCAAGGAAAGAAGGTTGGGAGTTACTTCCTCGTTTATAGATTTGAAACTTTGGTTGTTCTTTTGGATTTGGGAGATTTATGGCACAACATGAGGAGCTAGGGTCTTCAATTACTTCTTCCTCTTGCTCCCATGGCTCTTCTTCTAGAAGGATTCTTCCAAAATCTTCATCAAAAGATAAGTCATTAATAAAATTGATGTTGTTCGGTTGGTCATTAGGATAGTTGGTGTCAGAAGGCTCTCCTGTTTCATCACACCAATTCACATTCTTCTTTTCAGAACTTTCTGGATATTCAGATCGTCGTCTATTGTTATCCCCCTCAGGCCTTCTATTGTTGTTCCCTTAAGGTTTAGGGCCATAAGGGTTCCTATGTCTCTCAGGATCATTCAAACTTGCGACACTTTTGGTCAGGACAGTTAGTTGTCTCATCATCTCTTGCATGGTTTCTAATGTGTCCTTAGATTCCTTTGGCTCACTCACAGGTTCCTTGGGCTTTCGGAGCTTAGGGTCAGGCCTAGAAGTGGATGGGGTAAAGTGATCGAATTTTTTTTGTTTCCCCATAGATGCTGCATTCTGCTCAGCCATCTTTGCTTTAAATTGGGCAGTCTTTAAGCCATTGGGATTCTTATCCTTCAAGTGATAGCCAAGCCATCCTTCGAGTGCATTCAAATAATGAATAACAATCGCTTGATCTTTTGGTTTAATCTCTTAAGGGATATTAGCTACAGTCTTGTCGAATCTTATGTTAAATTCATGGACTGTTTCATTTTCTTTTTTGTTGATATCAAACAGTTGATGCAAGAGAAACTTCCCATCTAACTTTCGGGACCACTCACTATTATGCTTGTTAACAAAATTGTCATACCCATCAATGGATGAAGCAGGCAACTTGTCAAACCACTTCCGGACATCTCCTTCCAAAGTTGCCAGGAGACCCCTCATGAAAACATCTTCTTCAGATGCTCCATATGCTTCCATATGTTCCCAGACTTTATCAACATGATCTTCGATGGAGATAGCAGACACTCCATCGAATTTGGGAACTTTTTCAAAATACTTCTCAGGCATGTCATGCAGGGCTCCCTGGATTTGAGAAAAATCTAAAGGAGATGGCTTAGCCATCTGTTATCACACAAACTCTAGTTGCTGAAGTAAGGTGTCCCAACAGAGATGGTAGAGGGTGGACAACTAGGAAGGTGTAACCAGCAATGGCCAAGTCCTTCGCTCAATGAACGGAAGTCACACCAGACAAGGCTATTGTCACTTTAGACGAGGCACTTAGCCAAGTCAAGAGGGAGACCCCCGCTCAACCAGTGATGGTTGAGAGACAAAAATACACCCAAATCCCAAAAGAATCAGAGATGAAAACAAGGAGTGAGTGTAGATGAGCTCCTAAGTCTAATTTCAGCCAACTTATGGACATAAGTAGTGAAATTATGGTGGTGTAATAAGTGACCAGCAATCAAGTAGGATTAGAAAATGAGATTAACTTAGTGATTGTATGGCTGAAAATAGTCTAAGGAGGTATAACAAAATGGAAGTGAAATGCTGAAGTAAATCTGCCCAAGACAAGGTTAAACAATGAGTGAAATAGATCTAGGGCAGCGAGAAATTGGCGTGTATAATCACTTCCAACGGACGATACTTGATTTCTTAAGATAAAATGACGTTTTCAATCCAAATCTAAAGTACCCAGAACCCAGAAAAATACCCAATAGCGTGTTTGGCCAGTTTGCCCAAGTGGGGCGAATTTAGAAAATGACTAGTGCCTGGTTAAGTGGGTAAATGGAGTCGAAACTAAATGAAACTTAAGATATAGGCTTTTGACAATGTTTCATAAGCGGGTTTGTAAGCAAAATGAATTCTAACGGTGGATTTTAAAGATTTTAATTTTTAGGGTTTTAATGTGAATTTTCTCTCTTCAACAAACTAGAAATTGAAATACAAGAGAAGAAGATGGAACACCTACTTGGAATGAGTTGAAGTCTTTGATTTTGCTGAGGTTAAAATGTCCCAAAGATCAAATAGAATGGATTGCAGAAGTCCCCAAGTGAGTTTGATTTGCCCAGTCCCACCAACTCGTCCCCCTTGCCTGCCAAAACCAATGGACAAATGATCAAATTAGTATGATAAGCAAGTGAAACCTACAGCAATACAAATAAAAATGAGAGAAATGCTTGGCTGAAATGGCAAAAGCACTTCCCTTATGTTACCGATCTCGGAGAGTGGAGCAACAGTGGCAGCCAAATGGTGCGCCCTCCTCCAAGAGTTGTATTAGCTGCAAACAATGGTGAGAAGCAATGCTGGAAACAACAACAATCTACACTAGTGCATCAAGATAGCTTGGCAATCAACAAGCTCAAAGAACATCACCACAAGACAGAAGTAGAGAGAGCTCCAAATCGTTTTTCTCTTCTATTCCAAGTCTAAAATGCCAAGAGAGATGATACAATGGGTGAGTGCCTTCTCTTATAGAGAAAGGCCACTCCTCAAAAACCTATTCCCTCCAAAATGAAGGGAGAGAAATGCTTGGCTGAAATGGCAAAAGCACTTCCCTTATGTTACCGATCTCGGAGAGTGGAGCAACAGTGGCAGCCAAATGGTGCGCCCTCCTCCAAGAGTTGTATTAGCTGCAAACAATGGTGAGAAGCAATGCTGGAAACAACAACAATCTACACTAGTGCATCAAGATAGCTTGGCAATCAACAAGCTCAAAGAACATCACCACAAGACAGAAGTAGAGAGAGCTCCAAATCGTTTTTCTCTTCTATTCCAAGTCTAAAATGCCAAGAGAGATGATACAATGGGTGAGTGCCTTCTCTTATAGAGAAAGGCCACTCCTCAAAAACCTATTCCCTCCAAAATGAAGGGCTGGGATTTAATCCCCAATGATCAAATCGAATGGTGGAGAGTGAGCCAAGAGGGGGTGTGAATTGCCCAAGTGTAGCGCACAAGTGGAGAGGGGGTCCCCTTGTGGGGTCCCTACAATACATATGACACAAGCTAGGGGGTGTCTATAACATGTTTTATCCCCCTTAGCTAATACATCAAGGTCCCACCACAAAATACATCAAAATCGAATTGTGCCAAGTGAGGAAAAATGCCCCCCATGGGCAAATTCGACCTCCCCTAGTGAGCCGGTCCAATGGAGGGTCCCACCAACAAATGTCATGTCCAAATATTACCAAATTACCTTACAAGTCACTTCTATATTAGCCAGCCTTTGATTTTTGCCATTTGCCATAGTTGCCTTTGCCAATTTTTGATTTTCCTTTAATTAACTGCTGGTTTTTATTGCTGAAGCTGTAAATTGGGATTTTGACCCACTTCTAGTGCTCGGATTGTCGAACCGTCTGTTGCAGTGCGATCGTAGGCTCCAAAAATAGTAGATATGGTCACTTGAACGACCACGATCCATCACTTAGGCACTGTTTGCCCAAAATCCATGATTTTTAATTAAAATAGGTCATTAATGACCAATAATAATTAAAAATCTCATCGCTGCCTGAACCTTTTCAAATTCTGATGCTTGGAGGTTCATATGGGACCCCAATAGAATACAAGTGACCAAAACGAAATCTCGATTGCAATATTTTTTCGGGCCCATTTTTGGCCTGGTCAACCTAGTTTGACCAAGTCAAATCTGGTCAACTTGGTGCTGGCTGAATACCTGTATGCAATATGAAGCGATAGGCTTCCTTATACATGTTAGTACATTACTAAACAATAAAATATCAATATGGTGATAAAAAATACACAATCTCAAAAACACGAAGACCCCGGTGAGGTGGGCCCACCACATCCAAAAGACTTATCTGCTATGCACAACCTATAGACTTGACCACCTAGTTGACTTTGGGTTATGTGGAATACAAGGTGAAGGATGAGGGATGACAAGGACAAAGATCATGTGACCCTTTGGATAACTCGAGAAAGTAGGGTCCACTGAGATAAGCATACCATGATACAACACGGGGAAGGGCGGTGCCTCACAAATGGGTATAGTGCAGGGAAACCACCACTGGTCATCTAACAAGTACCTCACAACTCACATCCGTTCCTTAATAAGACTCCATGAGGATCTTTTCTAGAGCCGCCAAACTGGGTGTCCGACAAACCGTAACTTGAGACTCTAGGGGACAATCTTGAGCTTGTCCCTTGCTCCCTCTCACCTCCTTGCCCCGCAGGACTAGGTGAGGAAATAACCACTACAAAGCTGATATGTACGGCTGACCTGTGTCCATGTGTGTTTACAAACACATTGCATGGATTTTACAATGAATTTCATACTTAGCCTTTTTGGCTAGATTTTACATTTACAATAGCCTTCTTGGCTTGCTTTACATTTCTTCATTTCTTCATTTCTTCATTTTACATCAAGGCCCTTTTGGGCTACATACATATCTCAATAGATATAATCAAGGTGCTCATACTGCAAAGTAATGGGGGTGAGCAATACATGCTTCGATGACCGATGGGGAACATCCGGTGAGGCTACACACTCCTATATTGCATTGTAACATCGAGGGCAACTGACAGGAGCAAATCCCAAGTTTGAGAGTGCATCTCACACACTAAAGAGCCGAGGCACAAAAGACAGGGAGTCATGGCATACTCAGAGGTCAGTGGGGAAAGGGATCCTCAAGGTCACAAATCAGAATCCAAGTCGGGAAAGATCAATCATGAACGGGTCGGATGGGTGGAGGAAGTGAATGTGGATCCAAAGTCAGCTGCCTAGGGGAACTAAGTGACCAAGTCTATACCAATAAAAGGGGATATGATCCAGTGTGCATAGACAGGAACCTACTGAAGGGGTGGACTGATATCACCAACGGCCAAACACATCATAATAACAACTAGATCACCACATCAACATAATAATGTAAAGTTAGTGTACTATCATGTATAAACAAGTCTGATCAACAACATAAGCGCAAAACATCAAATGCTTTACCTGTCGCACCATATACCTGCTGCTGAACTTGACTCTGAAGCTGGATCTCTGCTGAATCCGGGCAATAAGTGGCCAACCAGCAATACTTTGTACTTTCAATTAAAAATATGGCTAGGCAACTGTCTCAATGGGCTTACGCAAAGCCTGGCAAAGAAGGGTGCCTCTTTAGGCAATAATGTATACATATCTTGACAATACAATAAGCCATCTGTCCCCACTGATATGTCTGCTCGGGGCAATCTGAACAAAACTGTGTGCCTCCTCTGAAGGCATCCGATCTCTGATCTTAACAAAAAAAAAATTATAGTATGGTCCTTGACCACACAATCTGCAGCATGGTAGCTCCAACTAACATGGATGTGATAACACCGTCCTTCCAAAGATCCTTGGATTCTGTGGGGGAGGAGGAACATTCTGGTTTCCACCAGCATTTGTTTCGGCCATTGGATTAGATGAGGTTGAAGAAGATCCCAAAGAATGATTCGGAGAAGAAGAGTGATTGTAAATCTTCCAAAGAAAATTCAAAGAAGTCTCTTTGATTGGTCTTCTGTTCCGAATGTAAGTTATAAGGGATCCTTCAAGATTAAGATGTTCTAAGAATTTAGGATTTATACGTTGGGTTCGGTCCTCAGTAGAGTCGCAGGGTGGAGTCGCCAGGTGAACCACACAAGTAATTCACCAAAAATGAAAAATGTCGTAGGAGAGGTGAGATGAGTGAAAATTAAAATGGTGATTGAAGTAATTATGAAATTTGAAATGCAATGACCGAGGCAAAATACCGGATGCGATAAGATATGGATTGACGCACAGACACTTTCAGACACCGAAGGTAAGCCTCTACCTCCCAGGCAATGGCGCCAAAATGTTATCACCAATCTTGTAGTTGTCCCTACAGATGGATCCAAGGTGGATGGTAGAGGGGACAAGCAACTAAAGTGGTGAACCAAGAGAGCCCTAGTTCTCAAAAGGATGGTTGTCACGCCAACCAAGGCACTCTTTGCTTTAGCTATCAAAGCCAAGATAGGAAGGGGGAGACCCAGACCTACTCCCAATAGGAGAGATCAACCCAATCACCAGATCAAATCAATCAAATGAAGTACGTAGGGTGACAGGTATGGAACCCTAGAATTGAGGAGTTAGGACCACTGTGGAGGCTTAGGAAAGGTGTGATATGATAAGAAAGAAAAAACAGAGTGATTCTATGATTATGTATGATTCCAAGATTCAAAGCTAGTTCAAAATGGTCAAAATCAAATTCCTTGGGAAACATGACCCTTAAAATAGGGAAAGTGTCCCAAAACGTAGATATGACAGTTAGGGATTTCTAGCTATGCTTGATGAAGGGATGTGACAATGTCTAAGTGTGCAAGCAACCAAACAGGGATCAAACCCACAGGGAAATTGGACAACCCAGGAAAGTCGTGAGGGCTTGGAGAGATCAGTGCCTTGGGGTTTGGGCCTATGGAGTCACCCAAGTAAGACGTTTTTGAGAACCCACTTCACAATGTGCTCGATCTACAATACCCAGAAAGGATTTTCCAATTGACCAGGGGATTTGATCAATAGAATTTTTCTTAGAATTTTAGTTGATTTTAAATGAGGGTTTTGAATGACTTAGACAAATGGATAGATCAATGGAATGAGAAACTTACCTTGAGAATCATACCTGAGTGATGGATGAGGTTGCCATGTTGTTGAGGAATGTTTCCCGCAGAGATCAAATGAGAGATTGTTGATTTTTCTTGCCCTGATATGATGCCCTAGTCCACATGTGCGCCCTCCTCTTCCTGTCAAACCAAGTAAAGCGATTCAATCAGTGAGATCAAGAATGGAGAAAATACAAGCAAATAGCAATAGCAACATGAAGTAGAAGGTACTAAGACAATAATACTCCCTGTTACCGACGAAGAGACCCCAAAGAAGAGGCAGGGAGAGTCTCCCCTACCAATGCGACCTCCTTGAAGCAAATCGGCTTCCACCTGTAGATGAAAAATACATGGAACAAAATGATAGCAAGATAATCTCCATAACCCAATGGAAAGGAAGAACAAACAGTCGAACTCCAAAAGCATTCACCACCACAAGACAAGTAGATGCAATAATAATTTTCTATTCCAATAATCTAGAGCCAAAAGTCACTTTACAATTAGGAGCTCTCTCCTTTAAATAGGATGGAGAGACACCAAAACCCTAACCACCTTTTCAATGGATGGCTAAGATTAAAAGATCGAAGTGATCTAATCAATGGTTGAGATGAGCTCAACATAAAAGTACATGCATTAATAATAAAATAATACATCAATGGACCAAATAGCCCTAGGAGAGGGGATCCCACCAAATGTCAATGATAAAATATAAGATCTAGCTGATGGTGGGTCCAAGGGGCAATTTCTAACACCCTTGGTCAATCCCCATGGCACAATAGCATCAAAATATAAATCTAAGCACCAAATCGTGCCTCTCTGGAAAAGTCGTGAGCCTTAGGAGGCTCCAGAAATCCATAAAAAATGCTGGAGTGATGAGTGTAGGTCCCACTGAAAGCTGAAACTACTGGAGAAGGTGTGGAAGACATCCCACTCATCATCAAAAGTCATCCCATGCCAATCCCTTGCCTCAGTAGCTCAAATCGAATCCCTCAGTAGCCATTTTTACCATTTTTAATCTGCCTTGGGAAGTGTGAAGTTGCCCAAACTGCCTCCTAGAGTGCTTGCGCTGTCAAGGTAAGCCCACCAGGCTCTCTGGGAGGGGGGTAATATGGTAATAACAAGTGGCTGGACCACCCCCTCCATGCACAACGCCCTATGTGAACCAATCAAATCTCACCTCTGCCCTGATAGGCCATCTGACAGGGCAAAACTGCACTAGGATAGCCAACTGAGGCTAATAATCACTGTAACTGCCCGTAACTGAAAACAGGCTGTCTCATTGGACTCAGAGAGCTCAATTCCATCTAAGATGTGTACTCATAGACCATATAGATCTCTGCATGATTTGTATAAATATCCAACATACCCGACATACCAAATAATAATAATCTGTAAAAGTGCTGAAAAGCACAAATCATCATCATAAGATTGAAACTACTGGATAGAACCATCTGGTGAGATGTAATATACAATATGACATATCTCTGCATCATCTGAGGTTTGCCACCTCATGTCCTGTGGTTGACTTTTGGTCAAACTGGGTTTGACCAAGTCAACGTGACCCAAAATATAACTCAGGCTATCATCAAAACTGCTGCAAGGTGCCAAAGGTTAAAACATGCTCTACAATTCATTCAAGTAACAATTATAACAAGAAGTAATCATTTACTGGCGATCTAAAACCAAATATATAAGGCTTTCAAGATTTACTATGACTCAGACTAGACCTTCAAGACCATACTCACTTCATAGTTGTGATCAATTTGCTAGTGAAGGGCGAAGGCTAAAATTTAAAAGGCTAGGCTAAGGGTTGACTACTGACTTGACATTGTGACACTTTGGAAATGGAAAGGGAATACGCACTCTAACATATGCTGGACAAGCAATAACACGGGGGATGGTAGTCTCTCACAGATGGGTAAGATGTTCAAAGCAATGTTATAAAAACTGAACGGGTGGTCGAACCGGCCGACCTCGAGAACCGGAACTGGACCAAAACTGAGAAAAAAATCGGATCACAAAACCGGTCCACCAAAAATACATAAAATGTTCAAATTTTGAAAAACTATATATATATAGATATAGATATATGTTCAACCATGTGAATCAAAACCATTATACACAAATTTGCAAAAAGGGCTCCTGTATGTATTTTGCTAGGTGCCATACTAAGCATATTTCACTTGAATCATATGTCTAACATGTTGAGGAAATTGTTGTTGTTGAAAGGGTTGTTTCAAGGTTGTTGTAACAGACAGTCACCTTGGAATATGCCCACAAAAGTTTCTTGTAACTACACAATTAGCTCAGAGTTGTTGTTAGGGGCCAGGGCTGCTCAAAGTCTCTTTACTGCTGTAGATAACTACTATTAGGTGTATTTTATTTATGATGATATAACCAGGACTGTTGTAGGTACTTAGCATACCCTTTCAAGGCTGCTACACTTCCCAAGAATGTCAAGAATGATTCTTAACTCAAAATACTCAAGTGAATAATATGAGAGAAATAGAGCGGTTGGGGTTGCTTTTATAGCTTTCTTAGGGGCTGAGGGTTATCTAGAACCTTCCCCACTCAACCAACTTGTTTATTTAAAAAAAAAATTAAAAAATGGCCTCTTAAATGTCGATGTATGGTTATGTATTGAACCGGTCAAAACCGGAACTGGAACCGGAAAACCGGCCGAAACTAGTAAAACTGGTTGGAACCGGTCAGAACCGGCTTGTTCCGTACGAAACCGGCCATTTCCGGTTTGAGACACCGATTTGAACCGGTGATGCCTCTGAACCGATCGAACCCGGCCGATTCGACTGGAACCGGTCCGGTTTTTATAACACTGGTTCAAAGAGTGCTTATTCAACTTAGGCACCATGCCTACTTTTATAAAAGATGATCGAAGTTCATTAGGATCCATTGATTTCACTTTATGGCCTTTTTGGCCTACATAACCCTTCGGATCTAAGGTGTGCTAAGAAGCACAAGTAATTGCAGCTTGCATCCAGGGCATGTTCATACATATACATAAGGTCAAGAATCGTTTAGATATAGAGTTTAAGAACCATTGCTTTTTGGACCTTTTTTATACTCTTCAAGGAGTATTTATAGCGTTTCATTGCTCTTGCCCTTTACTCATGTGTGTTGAGAAACACATTCTAGAGTTTACAATTTCCATGGGCGAATTTACATAAATTTCGATAAGTAGTACATGAGCTTTCAGTTTTAGCCAACACATCTTAAGTGACTAGGGGTACTTCGTACCAGTGCCAAACATCGGGACAATCGGCCATAATGATTTAGGACTACAATCAACTCAGACCCGAGACATAAGAAATAGGGGAGCTCATCCAACACAGAGGCTAAAGCGAGGGAAGGTCTTCCATGCCACTAGTCAAGTAGTAAGTCAGGGTAATAAACAAACTGGTAGGTAATGGATGGGTGAAGACAGTGAATAATGAGACCAACACTAGCAAGCCAAAGTATGGTGGGAATGATCACCTCTATTCTCCCTGGGGAGGGTAAAACCAATGAGTAGGGGTAGTGAACTTCTAAGTATGAGTGGGGACAATATAATATATATAAAGATACAACCAGATCCACTTATCTATATGATCGCCAGATCATGATACTAAATGCTAAGACATGCTACAAGAATGAATATAAAAGCTATATAACCAGAACATCATAATATACCTGCTGAGTCATATACCTGAATGTTCATAATCTGAACCAACATCTGTCCTTTGAAACTACTGCTGTAACTCTGGGCCATATTGACTGCTCTGTACAAATGGCTAAATGGCTACATCGGTCATCTCTCCGAGTGTCCTGAAACTCAGTCATGGCATGGGGAATAAAACTGCTGTCCATATAATAATCATGATCCATAATAGATGCTCATCTCAAAATCTCAATGTAAGGGAACTGGCTGAAAAGTGTACTGGAATCTGAAAAATAGTGTATGGTAGCCCGACTACTATATATGTGATAACAGGCTCCAAAGACCAAACTACCATAACATTCATTCAACAACCAATCAATAGACCACAACAAGTACAAGCAACTTAGAAACTGTCAACCAAAAGACAACCAGGAGCAGGGGATACAACAATGGACTCAACTGGGACCAAGATACAACTTAGGGTCACTCAACTAAGTCAATGAGTAACCAGGGTGTTACCGAGCAAATTAGTAGGGCTATTCCCCAATAAGCATAGATAAGAAGAGTGACCCAATGTCATCTCAGTCCTCGTTCTAACTTCTTCGGAAGTCGAAACCTCCAAGGAGAAGTATCCTTATGGAATCCTATAAAGACATTAAAACAACCAACGAACTATATTCTATGCAATCTTATAGTTAGATCAGTGCCAAATGGAGTCAAGTGCATTCAACTTCAGCCAATGCTCATTTGTTCATTTAGTGAAATGTGTAAGTGTTTTATGCATATACAATAATAATCAATATTGGATCAAAAGACTATATAGTCAATAAACTAACCCCAAAATGTATTAAAAGATAATTGTCACTTTCAGTCAATTTATACATAAGCATGTAACATAGCCATTCCTAACCAATAGTAATTGTTAAAAAGACTAAGTAATGAGGTATAAAAAGATTATTTTTCATGTAAACAAAGTCTTAATCCATAGCCAAATGCACATTAAATTATAAAAGCCAAATGCTATTTAATAAGAAGATAAGACAAAAAAGAACCTACTCTAATGGTGAAATATTGAATTTGTTCTTTAATGGGGCATGCAAATTTGTATCATCAACCAAGTATATATATAAACAATAGTTATCAATAATTAACCCGCATTTACTATTAAGTGTATCAATTTATTTCGATTATTTTCCAGAGCTGTATAATATAACCTTTATGGTGTGTGGAATATAGCAAATAACCAAGAAAAAATTAAAGATATTATTTTTAATTAGTTTTCTGTTTTGATGTGTGCAGGTTCGTAGCAGGGGATAAGGGAGAAAGGCGCACGAGGGCTGCCCAAAGGGCAAACCCTAATAGAGAGTGAGAGAAGGTGCGGGTCTGGAGGTAGTGGGAGGCCGGAGGCAGCGAGGGCAAGGAGATGTAAGCATAAGCGAGCAACAGAGTCAGAGGGAGGGGCCCGCGAGGTATGAGGATGCTGCGGTAAGGAAAGGGAAGGCCCGCAGGAGGAGTGGAAAGGGAGTTGGAAGGGGCTGCGACGAGGAAGGAGCAGCGGGATGGCGTGGAGCAGGTTGAAGGGACGATATGTTGGAAAGGAAGAAGGGAGCAGGAGTTAGACCGTGGGGAAGGCAGAGCTCGGGTGCAAGCAGAGGCCGTGGATGGAGGGAGTGGCAACCGCGAAGGGAAAAGGGTGTGCGGAGATGGGAGAGGCTCGACCTAAGCTGTAGGAGCCGCGGGCAGGGAGGCCGCGAATGGGAAGGATGCGGGCTGAGGAGGAGTTGGAGCAGACTTCGGGGGAGCTGCGGGTGTGGCCTTCGGATGGGGCAAGCGAGGAGAGGCCGCAGGTTGGAGGATGGCCATGAAGGGAAAGCTCGGGGAGGATACAAGGAAAAACGAAAGAAGAAAGCAGCTGTGGGAAGTCATGAGGGTAGGATAGGGTTTCCTGCTAGGGATTTTACAGCAGAATGAGTTTTAGTTTTAAGTTTTTACTAACAAACTAATTCTGAAAGATAAAATAAAACTACATGAACCAGCATATAATATCGAATAATATTTACAGAATAACTCAAAAGTTAAGTTTTAAAATGTGGATTGAACAATCAGAGTTTGATAAAATAATCCAACGTAACCTAGGGTTTCTAGAGGGATAACCCTTTACTTGAGATGGGACTTGCTCAGTTTGGCAAGCCAAAGAATCCTCCAACAACTTCTAGGGTTAGTTCTGAGAATTTTGGCCAAAGCAAACCTAAGAGACCTAAAGCTCAAGCTTTCTTAGCTAGGGCAACAAAATACTGAAATTTGACTAGCCTAGGGCAAAAATGCAGCATTATAACTATCATTCAAACCTTAAACAAACCTTAGTTTCAACATTTAGCAAAAAGACATCAAGAGATGAAAACTTAGATACTTTTTTGTGCCTGTGTCAAGCAAACAACTCTTAGCAATCACCCGAGCAAGATGCAAGAACAAAAGAATCTCCAAAGATAAGTCCCAAAATCAGCTCATACATTCATCCTCAAGAAAGTGTTTCTCCTCCAAAAACCCAAGGAGGTCGAAAATCAGAAAAATAGATATGATCCCTTCAATTGTTAATTTTTGAAGTGAGGAGAAGATGAATTTATATCTTTCTCACACTCACTTTTACACAAAATAAGGTGAATTGAATATTTAAAATGTCAACTTAAAATTAGCATTAAAATAATCTAAAAATAATCAAAGTAGTGGGTAAATTGGGTGTTTTCCTGTATTTGACGCCTACTTGTTTAAAAATGGCTAGACAAGGCCAAATTCGACGAAACTGAACGCTGAGACGCGGAGGGGGAGTCATCATACCCCTTCTAACCCCACGAAATAGTGAAAAGCCCTCAACGCCCCCCCTCAAAGCATACATCTAGCAGCAAATGGAAGATGACGTCATCCTCTTTAGAGGCCAGGGAGGCCTGGTGCTGGAGTTTTGGAACAGTAGGAGGATGGAAGGAGGAAGCCCAGGTCAATGACGAAGACCCCAATACTGAAAGAAACATGCCATCAATGTAAAAAATGCTTGGGGAATCCTTGTGGTTCAATAACCCATCCCTGGGGGCCCCAGACACCAACCTCAGGGTTTCAAACCCTTTTATGAGGCAGTCAGCAGTGCCATTAAAGCCATAGTACCCCCATAGGGAAGCTAAAGAACCTGACCATGATCCCATCCATGAGATATGGTTGTATCGCATCCTCCAAGTCAAAATATAGGCTGCCACCTCCCTGGGGTGTATCTGGAACATGTGCTGGTACTGGTACTACGTAACACCAGGGCTTTTGCTAGTGTCCCAAGGACTCCAAGGGCTTCAGACTTGGGCTTGGACAAGGTCAGAAGGTCTCCTTTGATACAGACAACCACAAAGCAAACACTAACCCTTAGGGGCTCCACAAGGGGCACCAAGACTCAACTGTTGGCATCAATGACAACTTAATCAACAGAAGTAACATGACCAATGGCTTACTAGCCAGATAACAGTCATTGTTGACTCAAAGATATGGTATACCTACTGCAGATGTAGAAACTGATTTGAACTCCAAACTTCAAAGAACCGTTGTTACAAAGGTACCAAAATGCATCAATCCAAGTTGTATACCTAGGTGTTTTCTTCGACTTCACCTGTCCTTAAACATCAGATATCTTTCATCTGACATGTATTATGAATCTATCTAATATATCGGTATCTCACCTGTTAATTAATAGTACATAATCTTTTTATCAGTCATTCAGAAAATGCATGATTCAATTGATTACAAGCACAATTCTCATTTACATGAGTTATGCCTATAAATTCTAAAAAGGATTTGGGGTATAAGTTATAACCATCAAACTAAGACATTGAGTCAAACTATGAACACTATATGTATACGATCCACCTTTGAAACCTTAAAGCTCAATTTAATGCATTAGTATCCTGATTTATAGTGAGAATGCAGACTGTTGTGGGATAGTACATTTATAATAGGTTGGTAGTAAAAATAAATTACTTATGCAATTTTATATTTATTTTACTGAAATTTTATGAACTAATTATGTTATCGGCTGATATGCTGTTTTTTGTCATTAGGTATGGATTTTTTGCCACTGCAATGATAACTTTTACTGCGGGATTCTTAAGTGCATTTTCTTCAAATTACCTTACTTTGATTGCTCTTCGTTGCTTGGTTGGTGTTGGACTGGGAGGTGGTCCTGTGCTTTCCTCATGGTTTCTAGAATTTATCCCAGCTCCCAACAGAGGAATTTGGATGGTCATATTTTCAGGTTTTTGGACTATTGGCACATTGTTGGAGGCCTCACTAGCGTGGGTAGGATAAATTTCCTATTACATCACAACCTTTTACTATAAAAGAAAAAATCACTTTCTTCTAGTTGCATATGAAAAATCTCAATTCTTGATTAATTAGATAATGTTTTCTTTACTCATGAGGACAAAATAGCTGCATTAAGAAACATTTAACAATCTATTTGCTATAGGAAAACGTTTAGTGCTTCACAACAATGCTTGGTGTCGGAGATGAAAACTGGTCCACACAAGTACTTTTAACTAGATATGCAGTCACATATTCCTATTCTTTAGTGGTTGGTAATGCTTTATTTACCTCCCTGTGAAGACAAATTAATTATATTAAGAAATTTTTAACAAATTAATGTTATTTACAAAACTGCTGCAAGATTACTTATTAATGTGGAACAAAATTCTTCCATGGGGACATGTCTTTGCAGTAAGAGCTTGTAATAATCACATAGATGACAACGCAGAAGGCTCACAAAGCATGACGACAATACTCTCGACAAGCTTAGTACCAGAGTGAGGGAGGATGCTATCACATCAACCTGGGTACTTGCATCCCTAGGCAACTTCTGGATTGACAAAGATTTTGGTGTGGGCGATGCTTTGTAAACCCCCTTTTTCTCACAATTGTTATTTATGTGGGATTATTCACAACACACACACATGGCAAGAGTAGATTAGTTATAAATGTAGAGCAAAACACCACCATAGGGATATGCCATTGTAGTAATAGCTTGTAATACATCACATAGATAACAACCACAAGCCAAAGAGGGCCCACAAGACTTGACACCAATATCACGGATTATATTAGTTCCAGAGTGATGGAGGATGTTATCTTATCATCTCGAGTACTTGCACCCTGTTGCCCATCTGTTACTTCTTAAACCCTCATCCACGGTGCCAAAGTCCAAATTCACAAGGTGAAGACTCAAGGGTAACTCAGATAGGATATCCAATGTCACCACAGTGACCCTCTCCCACTTTTTAGGTTAGCTCTAGACTAACTCAAGGTAGGGATCCCTAAACAACTCTCTTATTCAAATAAAAATGAATAATCATGAAAGGATTCTTGACTTATGAATGTAAATCTGAAAGTGGATTTACAATGTTATATCATTCAAATTGTTTGGATAGCGAAAGGAAAAGTTTATGGCTGAAAGATGAGGTTCAGATCTGCAGATTTCAATGGTAATTTCCAGCTTTAGTAACTTCACAACAACAGATTCCTTTTGCAATATGGGATGGCAATGTAATTCTGATTTTGGATGTTTTTTTTATTAGGGTTAGGACAACAAAAGTTGTCTTTTGCTGGAGAATATGGGTTGAAAGATAAATATGAAGAGCTGATTTTTTAGGTGTAAATTCCAAATCTCCAAACAGCCAACAAGAGAGTTTATTTTTGGCTTATGGGCTGAAATATAAATTCAGATTTTGCCTTAGTTGTTTTAGATTTCAGACCAGCAAAGTAAATGAACGAAAATTATGAATTTTAAAGTGTTGGAAAACAAGACTAGTGCCTAGAAATCATATTGGGCAATGGAGTCTATATGGGACAAGTTTGACGAGCTATATCTCAAAGATTAAATCAATAACCATAGATGGAATTAACATGCTACAGCCATCAATCATATTGCTGTTTACATTGTACAAATCCAGAGTTCAGATCTAGAGTCCTAATGAAGGAAATTTCATTAATCATGCACTAATAGAGGGTTTACAACTGAAGAAGTCAAATTCCAGCAAATTCTTATTAAGAAATATAACTATCATTTATTATTTTCAGGTATAATTAACACACAAATTTCAAGAGGAAATCAATCATCCAAAAATTTTACACAAATGAGGAACAATATTACACAAATTCCAGCAATTTCAAGAGGTATAATTAACACACAAATTTGAAGAGGAAATCAACCATCCAAAAATTTCACACACCTGAGGAACAATAATACCCAGATTCATGCTCCCATTACACAATTGAAGAGAAGAAAACTCCACCATTAGTATTCAGCAAATTAAGTCCAAATGCACCCCATACAATCTCCAGTAGTCCACATATAGTATTCCAAACAATAGCCTAGTGTGTTTCCACAAGCATTCAACAACAATTACGGTAGGAGGAGCCTTGCTTATATAGAGTTTTGGCTCAACAGCCTCCAAATAAGTAATAGTTTCTTTGCCAAAACCCTAGATCTATTTTAGAAAATATAAACTACCATTATCCCTGAACTAACTTGAGAGGACAAATCAAATAAACCATAAAATAGTAGTGGTCATGCCATGTGCAAATCTCTTAGTACAAGAGCCAAAGAGGGAGGTGCGCCCTCCTGTCATTGCTAGATGCCTCTTTGTTTGGACTGGTGTTTTTCCTGTTTCAGTGGGCTGTCCCTATATGGTGTTGTTATCACACAACTTGTAGTTGTCCTTAAAGGTTATCCTATCCAGGACGGTAGAGTTGTTGGACAACTAAAGAGGTGACCCAAGAGATGCCACGGTTCCCAATGCAAGTTGGTGTCATGCTAACCGAAGCACTCTTCACTTTAGATCAAACCTAAGCAAGACAAAGGGGGAGACCCTAGCTAGCCAATGAGGACTAGTGAACCCATTCAAGATCTCCTAGGGATGTGTGGAGATGAAGTATAAGGATATCAAGGGTAGATTGGATCTAGATCTAGTATGGATAAGTGGACCCAAGTAGTTAGGGCTTGGTTGAAGAGGCTTATGAGAGGACAAATATTCAACCAAGTAAGGGATAAGGTCACTTATAGGTTTAAAGTAGTAGATCTAGATGGATCTAATGCCAAGTATGGATATCCAAGTGGGACACACCCTTAAAATGAGGAAAATGACCAAAAAGGGGCCTGTTATCACACAACTTGTAGTTGCCCCTAAAGGTATCCCATCCGGGACGGTAGAGGAGATGGACAACTAAAGAGGTGACCCAAGAGATGCAACGGTTCCCAATGCAAGCTGGGAGTCACGATAACCGAGGCACTCTTCACTTTAGATCAAGATGAATCGAGACCAAGGGGGAGACCCTAGCCAATCAAAGAAGATTAGCCAACACAAAGGTTCCTAGGGAAATGTGTAAGTTAGGTTACGGAAACCAATGCATAAGTTGAATTAAGTGGACCCAAGAGTTTAAGTGTGGTTGAAGAGGCTTGGGATGTGACAAGTGTTTCAACCAATGAATGACTAAAGCCACTTATTGAAGCTCAAATGAATTAGATCTAGTACCATGAAAAGCCACATGAGGGGCCCACTCCTTAAAATAGGGAAAATGGTCCAAATGGAGCCCACAAGGTTGGATTAGGAGAGAGATGGCACTAAGTGGGTGAGATGAGGTAGATCTATAGATCTAAGACAAGATAGACAATGCCCACATATGGGATCTAGCAAATGACACTAACCCCAAGGAGTGCGAATTGCCCAAGGGAGACTAGTGCCTTGAGATGAGGGGGCAAATGGAGTCCAAATTATGCCAAAATGTAGATCGAGGTAGATTAGGCAATTATCAAAGTGGGTGTTAAGTGGCATGCCCCAATATGAGCTAAATCTCCATAGACCTAAGGTTGAAAATGCATCACTCAATGACCCAAGTGGGGCACGCCCTCAAAATGAGGAATGGGGCCCGTTGTCCGCCAATATGCACACCAGCAGCGGAAATCTTTCGAAAGCTGTCTCTTCACTAAAAGTGAGAGAGGTGTGGCCTTGGGGGCAAGCAATGAGCCAGGTACTGTCACCTGAATCCTAGCTCCTCCGTTTAGGCAAACTCCTAACGAAGCCAAGGGGGGTAGTCCCTATAAAAGAGTTTCACTAAGGCTCTAGTATTTATAGTGTTTTTAGGTGTTGTGATGCGGATGGGTGTTGTTTAGGAGTTTTTAAATGAGAGACAATATAATATTTAAATGTAAAACAAGATAGCGCAATCCACGTTGCAACAAAAGATAAGGGATGCACTTGAACAAGAAGCAAATCACTTTTTACACAAATTAAGATAAATACTCCAATATAGATATTTAAGCAAACAAAGATATATGATGAAGGACCAGTGCCTTATGGAGTCAAATATAGAAGCGATTGTAAAAGCTTGATACAAGTGCTTGAAAATAGAAGTTTGTGAGAACGTTGTGCAACTTATCTTGGTAAATTTAAGATTTTAATTGTCTTGATTATTACAGTTAAAACCAAGGATATCAAAAGAGTGCCCGGAAAGTAATTTTAAGCAGCTCCTTTAAGAGACATGTCGGAACCTGTCTGGAATCACAGCGAGACGTGCAATGCTAACCAGCCACCGTGTCGCAGATTGAGCACTCCGGCGCCTCCCCTGAGAACTGATTAAAATACTTTTTGAACAACGCCGGTTCGTTGGTTATGGGGGTGAAAGTTTTAATTAGATTTTCACTTGTGAATTAGCAAGTCTTCCACCTTTCTGAGTACTAGCCCAACCGTTTCCGATTGGCAGAGCATACGGGTGTAGGACAGAAACTAAGGTAAATTAGTTAAAGGGGTGTGTGGGTTGAAAAGTTTTAATTAAAGAGCACTTTAGTTCAACTCTCCGACAGAGAGCGCTCTTGACTTGATCTTATGATCACAGTTCAAGAGACTTGCTACTTTAACAAATGCCTAATGCAGGGATAATACAAAACTAAAATGCCCTCCGATAGAGGGTGCTCTTGACTTGGATTTGGCCAAGTTCAAGAGACTTTGGTTCGTTTTAAACAAGCAGAAAGTAGATTGTAATAGCAATAGATTCCAACTTAAAATTTGATTGAACAATATGATAGATCAGCGAGATATGGAATATTACTTAACAACACTACTCGCGAGATAAAATGAAACTTGAAACAATCTAGTGTTCTACCACACAATTTCTAATCTAATAGGTGGGATCGATCTCCGAAGAAGATCAATCACTAGAAGCACCTGCACTTGAGAACCTCCAGCTAGCTGAAAGCTCTACCAAGGAAACCGACAGGGAAGGAAGAGTAACCACAAAATTGTGTGGTCCTGCGCTTGAGATGAAATCCCAAGGATACAACTTCCGGTCAAAGGCTTTGGAAGAGAAATACAAGATAATATTAAACGAAAATAAATCTGAACTACCCAAGAGTCTCTTTCAGGTCAAAGACCCTACTCGGGAGAGCATGGGGGTAAGTAAATATGGAAGAATAGAGCAAAATGACTTATTGAAATAAAACTAGCATATAATGGATCTAAAGCAAAAAAGTCAAACCATTCAATGAGACCACAAGGCTTCCCCAAATGGGGAAGTGAATGTGGGGGCTTAAAAACCCCACTTGCAACTTTTATTATGGAGATACAATTGCCCTTGGGAATGAAACCCTTGTAGGGACTTTTTCGAAATGAATAACTTGTAAAACTTGAAATAAACTAAGATCTATTACAAAAGGATAATACTAATCTTTGTTTTGTTTTTGTACTCTTGTATTCTTGGAAGCTTCTTGATTTCTACTTTGGCAAGCTTTATCACCAACACATAACTCCAATACCCATTAGACGTTAGATAAATCAAAACAAATTGAAACTTAACTAAGTCCTAGATCCAAAAAACTACATGCAAGCTATGATAAAGCAAAAATTACCCTTAAGATGCAAGTGCGAGTACTTTGAAATTTTAGCTATTTGCAATGTTGAATGACAAAAAAAAGTTGAAGGGGCAGCCAATGCAAAGTTTATGACAGTCAATAGAATGTAAAGATGGCAGCCACTTAAACTTATGACAATCAATAGAAGGCAGCAACTAAATGTTTTAGGACAGTCCAACCAATATAGATGGCAGCCAACTCAATGTAGATGACAGCCAACAACGTTTAGGGCAGTCACTTCAATGTTTGTGATAGTCAATTCAAGGTAAATGGCAGCCAATACAAGCTTATGACAATCTTCACAATGTTTAAATGGCAACCCACACACTTTAGGGCAGTCACAATGTAGATGGCAGCCAATGATGTTATGTAACTAATTAGATAACAACTAGTAATGAAATCTATAAGAATTACTTTGCAACAAACATAAATAGCTATTAAAATTTAAAACAAACTAACCACTAACTAACCAAATCCTAACACTAACCACCTACTAACACTTACACTTGTTTCGTTTTTACTGTTTTGTGTGTTTATGTTTTAGGGCAAATGTGGGAGTAGAAAAGAAGAGGAACGAGAGGAGCTAAGCTAGGAAAGAAGAGGGGAAAAGGCACTAAAAGAAGGTAAAAACGAGAGCTAAAGATGGGAAGGGCGAGGAGGAGAGGATGAAAAAGCTAGCAAAATGGAAGTGGGACGAATGGGAAAGAGAAGAAGGTTGAAGTGGGACGAGAAGAGAGGAGGCACAAGACCAAAGGTAAAAACAAATGGGAAGTAAAGATGTGAAGAAGCTAAAGAGATGATGAAAAACGAGTGGGGGAGAGAAGACCAAGGAAGGGCAAAAACGAATGGGAAGAGGAGGAGAAAACTAGGGCTTGGAGCTTCAAGTGGAACACTTGAGAGGGCAAAAACACTGTCTTGGAAATCCTCCGGTTAACCGGTGATACGTCGACAACAAGTGTTGAAGAGAGCACAAGGGAACAAATCCCAAGTTACTCCCCAAGGTTGAAGGAGCTTCACCCTTATGGCTAACTAATCTATGGCTTGAAAAAGACAAGTAATTTACTTGGATCAAGACTAGAAGGGCTAGAAAGGGCTTAGCAAGCAAGTAGAAAAGATTCAAAGAGCAAACAAGAGGGCTTGAAGAAGTGGAAGCCTAAAGTAACAAGTAACCAAGGTTTTGAAAGTAAAATTTTGGTTGATGAAAAACCTGAGAAGAGCTCTTCTTAGCTTCCTTAGAATGAAAGATCTTGGAATTATTTTAGATCCTGCAACCACAGTATTAGGCCAAAACTTGAAGATGAACAAGGGTTTGATGCAACCGAGCTCTTACCCTTCTTCACTTTAGGCAACACCTAATCACAACCCAAACCACTCAACCAACAAGTGAGATCAACAATGCTAGTATGCTAGAAATATCAAGATTAGATCAACAATTTGTATAACCAACTACTCATGTCCATTTAGATCTTGATAAACTATGCATAAATAACCAACTTAAATGATAAATGGTTACTCTATTGTACTAAAAATAGTCCTCACAAGCTAGCCATTGATCAAATACTATGCATAATCAAGAGATGGGTTTAGAGAAGATATCACCTCAACAAGAGATGAATTCACACCAAAGATTGAAAGCTCATGGACCTCCAAAGTCTAAATCTTTATTGAAAATATTAAGCCAAAGCTTGTTACAAATTTTTGCAAAGTAATCTTGCATCAAAGTCTTCATGAGATAATAACCCCAAAGGGCCTCTCTTTATACTAAAATCCTAAGCCTAAACCCTAGGTCGAATTGGCAATAGATAGGTAAGTCAAATTCCAATCAATCACAAGCTTGGCATGCTAAACAAAGGTCAAAGTCGAGTTTGTTGGTTGGTAAGATTGAGCATGTGGCAAGACTCGACTTCAAGGTAGGTATGAGTGGTATTACCATCCAATAAACACTTTACAACAAGGATAGATGCGAGCTTGAGGTAGATTGACGTGAGGGTGTGGAGGGTGCGAGTTAGTATGGTGAGGAGACAAGTGTAATAGGTAGGTGCTAACTCGAGTGGTAGAAGGAGCCAAGGATGGTGAGTCATGAGGGCATCAACCAATAGACACACTCCAACTACTAGACGTGAAGTTAATGGAGATTGACATGAGGATCATGGAGATATGCGAGCTAGTATGGTGAGTGACACGTGGAATGGTAGGTGCTAACTCGCATTAGCAAAGGGAGCCAAGCATGTGGATGATTGGTGAGTCATGAGGGCGCCCATCTCTAACATTAATGCTAACCACCAACCCAATCATCAAATGACAACACACTAACTCGAGTTTTGCATGAGGAGGGCGAATTTGCTTGAATGGATAACCTTCTAGTGACTGGATAATTGACTGCAAAGACTTGGAGTTGATTGGAATCCTCATAAATGCCCATTGCCATGTCATTTAGCCTTTTATTTTAATCAAATTGATTAATTTTGGAGAGATTTGGATTATCTCCAAAATATTCAATTTTATTATTTTAATTAATAATTTCTCTGTAAATGACTTTTCAGAGAAAATATTAATTATGAGGCTGAATTGACATTCGAAAGTTGGGTTTAGCTGCTCCATGGGTCATGTGTGATTTTTGGCTTATGAAACGAGCCATCAAACACTAAAATCGGACCCCGGATGACTGACATATTACAGACTCAAATTTCTCTATTTAAACTATAGAGAAATTTAATTAAAATTTAAATAATTAAAAAATTAAAAACCCCAATTCCGACGCGTCCGGTAAAATTTTTTCGAAATTTTTTCTGGGGGTCCTAAAGACTTAGGACATGACCAAAACCTATTCTAATAGTGTCTAGTAGGTTTATACATTATAGTTGGACCCTAATAACCCCCCATGGCCAAATTTCCAAAATCGGGCATTCCAGCTTTGGAGGAAGCGGGAGAAAAACCAAGAGATTATATCTCGCCTGAAGCAAAATATAATCTGACGGTGAAAAAACTCCCTGGAATACCTTAGTTGTTTAATCCAGTCATGGGGAACCGAGCCACTCAGACCCTACTAGCACACTTTGATACAAACCCCCATGGGGCCATGGTCATGTCGACTCAAAAACAAAACTGGCTAGACCCAAATATCTGAAACCCAGATACTCTGGAAGTGAACACTGATGTGTTCCAACACTGGCGGCTCAATAAGGTTTCAACTTTTGTACAAATCAGTGGATAACAGGGCCCACAAGGCAAAAATCAAAGAAGTGAAGCACTAGGGGTAGGTTATCAAGGTAGACAAATGCAAATCAGGTGGGATCTCACCTACCCACGTCTTGGAAGTAGCAAAACTCACCCTCCCAAGGAGTGCGACCTCACCCAAAGAAGATTAAGTGCTTTGGGAAAAGGGTCAAATGGAGGCCAATCACCACCAAACTATAGATCCGAATTGCCGTTAATACTATAGAGGTGGGTTTTCAATATTATCCCCAAAGCCAAGCTAGATCCAAGTAGATCTAGGAAAAAGTAAAAATGAGGGCTTTGATTTTAAGGGTTTGATGACCAATGAAGAAGAAGAGTAGATCTAGGTACATACCTTGTAGAACATACCTCAAATGTTTGTGGCCACTTTGCAAATTGATAACATTCCCCTATGTATATATTCAAGAGTGAGATCTAGTGCTCCAAGCCAAAACGTCCTCCTCCAAGGATGGCCAAATCGTCCTTCTCCTACAAGACAAGATCAAGTGAAACAAGCCAAGTAAGAAAAACTATGAAAATGATGAAGAGATATGTAATAGAAAGCATCAACTATGTCACAAAGATACAATAATGATACTCCTTGTCGCAAAGATCAACCCAAGAGAAGATATGTGAGTCCCCTCAACAATAGCCTCCTTTAAATCGTCCTCCTCTTCACCAATTCGACCTCCTTGTAGAAAAACAACATGTAGCCTGTTGCCGGCGGATTACACACGGTCTTTGTTGCAGCAGAAATCTATGCTGCCACTCGGTGTCCTCTTGGTGGCAAGTCTCGAGTCAAGTATGTCACTTGGTTCTTGACTCCTCTGTTTAGGCAAAATTTCCAACGAAAGCCAAGGGGGGTAGTCCCTATGGAAAGTTACTAAGGTTGTTAGGGTCTTCCAGTTAAAGTGCTGGGTTGTTTATTAATGTTTTGGGAGTTTTTATTAAGGTTCAAGATTGAAATTGCAACAATAATTAAGAAAGCTTTCACCAACATAAGTTTAGATAACACTGTAAATTATAAAGATGCACAAATACTTGATTGATATAAAGCAAATTAAAAGTACAAGGACCAGTTCCTTATGGAGTCAAAACACAGTGCGAAAAATTGAAATGATGGAAAAGTAAAATGTTGTGCAATTGTATCTTGGTTGATTTTAAATTATTAGGGAAAAGAAGGGAAACTCTCGATATACCATGATGGGACAGAGAGGAATGTCCGGAGTTCTAAAGATTGGTGCTTCCGTACAAGGACATGTTGGACTGTCAATATCCTGAGCGCGTGTTCAACACTACACCAACAAGGATGTAGTCTAACGGTGCCCCAAGGTCAGAGTACAACTACCCAACGCCCCCAGGCAGAATCCACACCAAAATTTAGTCTCGAAGTGCCAGATTTTCACTATGTTGTGGGTAGTTAATTTTATTAGGTGACTTGATTAAATTAAATGTGAGAATTAAGAAAGTGCTTCCAACTGCTTTTGGTATCCCATAGCTCAGACGTACTGCTGGTGGGTAGAGCATACGCAGTTTAGGAAAATAGTTTATTCCAATTAGAAGCGAGTAACCATCGACCCTCCGACAGAGAGCGCTCTTGACTTGCCTTTCAGCTAAGTTCAAGAGTCTTATGAAATTGAAATGCAAAACTTGTAAAACAAAAGATATTGATGGCCGATCTTATGCGTCACTTTATGATCAACCTTCACTAATCAACAAGAATTGCCTTTGGGTGAAGGTGAGAGCATACTTCGTGGCGACGAAGACGATTTTATTTCTATTCTACTTTTGCATAAAATGAAAATTAAGAAATGATTTAAGTTGCAAAATTGAATGGAGGATACACCCCGCACTTTAAAAGTGAGTGTGTGAAAAGGTGGAGTTAAAAAAATTCAATCACACGAAAATTGACAAAATACACAAATCCCCCCAGGGGGGATGGGATGTGGGTGCTGGTTACCCCACTGCTCTCGTTTAATGATTTACAATTTATGCTCAAAATAAAATTGCCTCTTAGTCCTTTTAGACTTGGATCTAAGGGCTTACAAGCTGAAATTTGAAACAATGCTAAAAGTGGGTCCCTTTGAAGGTGTTTTTGGCAAGTTTTAGCGAAATTTCGCCAGAGCTTCCTGCTCTTTTTCCTTGGACCTGCTAAAAACCAGCAAGTCAATCTCTTAGAATATGATGGCAAACACAATGAAAAAATATAAAAATTTGAAATTTTTTATATTTAGACAAATTTCGAAAATTTTTCTAAGTATAGAAAGTTTCAAATCTAGCTTAGATCTAATGCAAAATAGACTTTTTAGGAGCTTAGATCTAATGCAAAATAGACTTTTTAGGAGCTTAGATCTAATCTAGCATGTGAATTCTAAGTATGTAGATCTGAAAATAATTGCAAGACAAGTATGGATCTACAACTGAAAAACTTAGAAAGTAGCAAAAAGGGAAAGAGAAGAATGTTGTTTTAAAAATGAAGCTTATGGATGAACCCTTCAAGCCCAAGCTTGATCTTTGTGAAGCCTTGGAAAATCCCTGAAATACAATATTAGTTTGTGTTGAAGAGGAGAGAAGAGACAAGCTAGTTCCAAGCCCTCTTCAAGCTTGTGATTTGCAAAAACCTTGAATCAAACCCTTGCATACAAATGAGCAAAATCTAGTGTGCTTGGTAAAGAAAAATTTGGAGAGCCTTAATACAAGCTAGTATAGTTGGCTACTTTTAGGCTTTCAAAACAATACACAAATAAACAAGTTACAACCGAAATGCTTATTCTATGAATCAATCAAGCTAGATCTACAATCATACATAAACACAAGAAGAATAGACTAGAGCAATATCACCTCATATGCTTGCATGCATCCAAAAAAAGTACACCAATGGACCTCCAAAGCCTTTCACTTGCATTAAAAAATATATCACTAGTACAATGAGCAGAGGTTTCTTGCATCCATAGGAATAATGGAGCAATAGACCTTGCTTAAATAACAAAACCTCAAAGGCAATTCGAAAAGGTGAGGGAGAGCAAAGCTAGGGCTTTGAGATGCCATGTGGTAGCTCCAAATCCCATAAATGGAGGATGGATTGGAGTTGCATTGAATGGAGGAGTGGCCAAAAGCGTGACACATATGCCAAAACGCCTATCTCAAGGAAGGAAAGCGTGAGCCTTAAGAGAGGCCAACTCATGGTTTAATATTTAATATATGATCTCCTCCAAATTTGGTTGGTAAATTACTTAATTGCATATGCCATGTCACTCAAACCATCCTATCCAACCAATTCGTACATGGGAGAGAGTGAACCCATCACGTGGATGCATGGCCCACGCTTTCTCAAACTAATTCGTATTATCCAAAATTGGTATTAAAGCATGTGCTTTAATCCTCAAACATGATCGTACACCTTATTAAAGCATATAGCCACCTTTCCCATGATTTTTTTTATCATTTTTTTGTCTTTTTCGCTTTTGGCACTTAGTGCAATTTCTCAATTTTTAGCATTTAAATGCCAAAATGATGCCTCCTTAGCGAAAAATGCTCTCGGGGATACCGTAGCTTCCCCAAAAAAGGAGAAAGTGGGCACTGGGGTAAAGAGGACGCTCTAAGCGTCAAAACAAGCTTCCCCACACCAAAATCCGCCTCCAGATGACACTTTTATTACATTTTGAATTTTTTCAATTAAACCATGAAAAAATGGTCTAATTTACGAAAAAATTTATTTTTGTCGGAACGACTTCAAACTCCTAGGGGACCTAGTGCATGTCCATACGACTTATTCGGGATGGCTAGCATGTTATAAAAATACATTGCAGTAGGTTTTAATAACCCCTCAAAATTCGTCATCATAAAAACACTCCAGCTTTGGAGGTGTGAGTGAAAAACTCAGGGATTATACGTCACTTTTCAGTAGTGCATAATCCTTAAGGAAAAAAACACTCTAGTGTATTTCCCTGATAAGAACTGTTGAGGCAGGCCAAACCTTTCAAAAAAAACTTATGCTAGACCAACTTATTACAAAATCCCTGCAGGGTCTGGACATGCAATTTACTACAAATGGCAAAAAATTGCCTGATGAACACTGAGCTCTGGACATGCAATTTATTACAAAGGGCAAAAAATTGCTTGATGAACACTGACCTCTGGAAAGTGAACAAAAAATTTGTTCAAGTCTTCTGTGGTTGACAAGTTGTCCACCATGGTGCAACTTCAGTGGACAACACAGCCCAAGATCCACAATGATACATAGAAGAGATACTGTATATTCAAAGTGCAAAAGAATCCATCAAGACAAGAGAAGTATATCCACAAAGAAGTATTCTATTCCAATCTTCAAGAGCTCCATAGGTCATTACAATTAGGGGGGTCTCCTCCTTATATAGGATAATAAAGACCAAAACCCTAGATCTCAAAACCAATCTTTGAAATGAGTGGTTGAGATTAAGAGATCTCAAAATCTAATCAATGGCTAAGATGAGCCAATACATAATATCACATGGATCACTCAAAAGAGCGATGACGTCATAGCTAAAAGTGGCTAAGTGAGGGTGACGTCATCCTCCAAAAAGGGCTAAAATACATGGGCCCACCAAATATGACAGACATGACTCAAGAAGCTTATGGTGGGGCTAGGAGGCATCAATCCTTGCTAGCTCATCCCCATGGCACACTGATATATAAAATAAAGGACCATGACATCTCCACATAACACAAATGATCAAATCTTGTCCTCAAAATCTGTCAGAGACATGCAGTAAAAGGCCTCCTGTGGCCACTGTGGACCCCACTGATTGATGCCAACTGACTGGAAGATGGGGGGGTTCACCCTGGAAGACCTCTATGAAGACCAAATGCCAAAAACTTGCCTCAATTGCCCAAATGGAATTCCTCAGTGACCCTTTTATTCCATTTTTAATCCTCTTGAAAAACCTTGAAACTGCTCAAACTGCCACCCAGGGTGCCTGCACTATCAAACTGAGGGCATTGGGGTGTCTGGAAGGGGGGTATAATGGTAAAATCAAGTGGCTGGACCACCCCCTTCAGACACAGTGCCCTAGGCAACGACTGGCCTCCAAGCCTATGCTGGACAGGGTTGGTGAGCATGCCCAAAACTGGTCATCAGGTGGATAACTGCATCTATCATCATCAGAATTGCCCGAAACTGAAAGATAAGTTTCTCAATGGATCCAGAAGACCCAAATCTACTGAAATGTGTACTCATACACCATGGGTTGACTTGAGGGGTCAACAATAGTGTCCACCATTTCCGGACAGTGTAAAATATGATGATCTGGAAATAATAATAAAACTGCCGAACTGCATCAACCATCATTTGAAGCATATGTCCACCATATGGAGTCATCAACAAGAGTATGTGGGACCATCAATCATCATCCATAAGCATACATGGCCCACATCATCACAGATCCCAAGAATGACCATGGTCAAACTATGTTTGACTAGGTCAATATATAACCAAGAACAAGATTATGACAAAGACTAAGACATTTTCCTTTAGATCATATTCACAGCTTAACTTAAAGTATAAACATCAGTCCATGGCAGTTTTATACATGTATACAATTAGTGTTATTTATATTTTACTTGCACAAAAGCTTCAATGACAGACTCACCCATTGGACATGGTCTAACTGCTAGCTAAGGGTGAAGGCTAAGACAAGGTTGGGCAAAGGGGATGACTTGACCAAACTCAACTAGGTGACACTTTGGACGAGGAGAGGGGGAGCTACACTCTGTGCTGGAGAAAATGACAAAGGGAAGGGTTGTGCCTCACAAATGGATAAGTTGTTTAGAGAGTGTTTATTCAACTTAGGCATCATGTATACATCAAGCTGATCCAGGTTCATTAGGATCATTCATTCAATTTCCATGGCCTTTTTTGCCTATATGACCCCTCTGGGATTTCACATGTGCTAAGAAGCACAACTAATCGCAGCTTGCATCCGGGGCATATTCACATATACAAGTTCAACAATAATAGATAGAACTTTTGAGTAACATTTGCTTATTGGACCTTTTTATACTCTTCGAGGAGTAGTTTAGCAGTTCATTGCTCTTGCCTGTTACTCACGTGTGTTTAAAAACACATTCTAGAGTTTACAGTTTCCATGGGCGTATATATAAAGATTTCCAATATAGGTAGTACATGAGCTTTCAGTTTTAGCCAACAACATCTCAAGTGACTAGGGGGAGTTCTGCATAGTGCCAAACATCGGGACAACTGACCAAAACGATTTAGGCGTACAATCCAACTCACCAAAGGCGAGTTTTGTCACCAACTCAGAGCCAAGACAAAAAACAAACATGGATGCGGTCCAACACAGAGGTAGAAATGGGGAAGTCCTCAATATCAAGAAGTCAAGAAGGCAAGTCAAAGGTGAAATCCAAGTAAGGAAGGTCATGGATGGATGGAGTCAAATGAATGTGGTGCCTAAGCTAGCAGACAAGAATGTCAAGGAAGACCATATCTATGCTCACAAGAGGGTAATGAAACTGGTGAGTATTGTCAGAAAACCTAAGTGTGCAAGTAATACATCCAATTTATATTTATAACATCATCTGGGATATTTCATTTTATTTTAAATAGCACTGGCATGTCCTGAATCATATACCAAGTCAATGCTATGAAGATGGCTAAAACAACAAGATAATAATCCAAAGCCAATAATCAGAAGTCCATAAGTCATATCATATCATAATAATCATCAATAAACATCTGAAACGCTGCTGCAATATAATCACTGGGCACTGAACTAAAACTGTATGGAACAAAGGGTCACATCGATCACCAAATCTAAGCTCTGAAGGCTCAGCCTTGGCATAAGGTCTATCAAAAATCTGGTACAATACACTGCTATGATCCATGAGTGATCACAAATACCAAGCTCATCATAGCCAATCTCTGTAAAATCCAAGCTCTGAAAAGTGTAGATATCTGCTCAGCAAGAATAGTAGCCCAAATACTATGGTATGATAACATCTGGCTCCAGCTGGGACCAATGTTATCGGAACTGGATCGATCATCGAACCGGCGAAGCCCAAAATGTGAACCGGACCGGAAACCGGAAAAAAACGGGGAAAAAAACTGGTTGACTAAAAAATACATAAAATATTCATATTTTGTAAAAAACATATATATTCATGTGCATACATATGAATCCAAACCATTAATACACAAATATGCAAACTTTCTCATATATATAGCAAGTATGGGTGCAAATAACCAAAACAACACCCAGTGCAATACATCTCTGAGGTTCTGAACCAAAGTACATCAACAAAGAGGCTCGAAATGGCAACCATAGTACTAATGAATAACAATAAAGTAATCATAGAAGCATAGAAAACTTTTTTTTTGTGTTTAAAAAAAATAAAAATCAGTTTCATGGGTCCACTATACGGATCGGCCGGTTCGGGCCAGTTTTGACTGGTTCCGGCCGGTTCAGTACCCGGTTCAGTACCTGGTTCAGACAAAAATCCGGTTCAACCGGTTTTTGTCCCTGACCGGACCGGTTACCTCTGTAAACTGGTCAGACCGACTGGTTTTTCCGGTTCCGGTCCGGTTCCGATAACACTGGCTGGGACAAGTGCTCTAAGGGAGAGAGCGCTTGAGAACCTCAGAATCTCTGGTCTAGATCTGCTCTGCATCAATCTTCAATCCAACACCTCATCATCCTTGCTTTCAGTTTTGATTTTGCACCTGTATCTGCACTCATAGCCACTAGAATACCACCTGAAGCATGTATGGGAAAAATATAAAATAAAACTGAAAATGAAATCTACTCTAAAACAAAAATTAAAATGCGTAAATGAAATTCTAATCTAACATATAAATTTTATTCATTTTTACTGTGCAGGAGGACAAGAAAGCTTTTCAAGCAGGCATACTCAACTCAACGAACACAGGTGAATCAACAAAAACTCAAAAGGTCTAACTACTCTTCAATGCACGCAGGAGGTGAGACAAGCTTAGGATGGAGCAAGGCTCAACTCAATCAACAACTCGGCAAGAAAAGAAAAATGGCAATACTCAACACTCAGAGAAAGAAAAGCACACAAATCCTACTGCTCAGGCGAGTTTATTCGAAGACCTACCTACTCTAACCAGGCAACACAAATGCTAGGTAAAATCATAAATCCAGTGCAACCATTCATCGAAAAGGTTAATGATTCTTTTTCGATTTTTGTTAATAAAACAAGTCAGGATTGGTTTAAAGATTAAGGAATTTGATAGCACAATCTTCCTGGTTTGTTCAAAAATTGCAAAAGGGCTTGAATGGTGCAAAATGAAATGATGCCAAGGAGAAGACTTACTGATGCAAACATCCTCCATCAAAGAATCAACAGGATCATAAAAATTATGCAAGCTAAACTTCGAGATGGATGGAGGAAAAATATGTGATGAAAAATTTGACTTCTCTTGACTTGTACTACTTTCTTTATTCACCTCTCTTATATATTCAATTTGTTTCTCCCTGGGACTGATGATTAAATAAAAACCGAATGGAGACAAATTAAGGCTTAAAAGATGAAAAATCAAAGTCAGACCAACCTGATGCTCAAGAATGGAGAAAAGATGGAATTGATCTTTAAACACCTTTTCTAGCCACCAAGAATGATTGGTAACTTGACAACAAGCATTATGGTTACAAAGTGACTGAAAAGGGAAATGAAGTGCTTTTTCTCCAATCATGAGACCATGCTTATACTTCCTACTGAAAATTTCAAAAGCAAAACACTGATTAGACCACCAACCCAAAGAAGATTGAAAAAGTTGGCAGGGAGGGTGGATTGAACATATGTACATTCTCCCAGATGGATATAAAAATTTGGCCTTGAATCTTGACAGAAAGAAAGGCCTTTCAAAGTAACACTCTTTATTTTGGGAATGATTTTAAGCTTTTGATCAAGTCTAATATTTACAAATTGAGGACAAGATTCTAACTCTAAGAATTGGATAAACCTATCTTGCCTAAGGATGGAAAAAGGAAAATTAAAAGACTCACTATAAGAAGTAGAACAAAGATTAAAACATCTAGCGTGATTTACTAACTTATCCTCATCTTGAGATTGATCTTCTATTGATTCATCATTAAATTCATATGAGGATGAATGATCATTTTCATTTAATTGATCAGGAAGAAAATTAACAAACTCGTTTAAAACATCCTGATTATTTACACAATGATCACGTGAAATCACTACTAAAGGATCTTGATTTATGTCCCTACTTTCTTCTTCTTCAATAAGGTGATAAGGAATTGAATGATCATTAAAGATAGAATGACTAATGAGTTTCTCTGAGGGAGGAACTTCAATAGACTGACTGACTAAAAGCCCATCCTCCGAAATTCCCTCAGGATTGGGAATAGGGCAACCTAAAAAGAAATTTGAAAAATTATGATTTATACAATGATTAGGGATTTGACTTTCGATTGACTTAGAAGTGGAAGACTTATCTTCAAAAGAAATTGGGCAGGAGGGATCATCTCCGGATGCTGGCAATTCACTTGACATTTGATTATTAATTGATTCGACAATAGGATCGGAAAGGGGAAGGTTTTGATCTTGTATTTGGATTGAAGAATACATATCATTGAATTCACTTCCCCATTCTTCTAAGAATTTATTTTCAAACATGTCATATCCAAAAATGCTATTGGTCATTAAATTTAGGAACCAGAGCTCAGCTCTTCCTTTGAAAGATGAGGCCAATAGTTTCATACATACATCCTCATGGGTTATAGATAATTCGTTACAAATTTCCCTAAAGATTTCAAGGTGCCTGTTAGCAGAGATTTCATAACTTCCATCGAATTTAGGCAACCTTTCACGGGCTTGATGAGGAATATGATGAGGATACCTGTTGCCAACGAAGTTGTACTTGGTTGGATTATCAAGCGAGCGGGCAGAGTTGAACATGGTACATGTTCGTTTTTGACGATTTGATATCCAGCTGGCCTTTTAAGGGGCCCCGGTTTTAACTTTTTTCCACATGTCCATGGCCCTGCGGGGTTTGTAATAAAACGTACTAGCATGGTGTTTTGTAAAAGACTTGGTTCCCTAGGACTTTTTCGCCAAGTCAGGTATTCCAAGGAGTTTTTTCACCTAGTTATTATGTCTTGCATTAGTGCATAACATAATTTTTGGGTTTTTCTCCTGCTCCTCCAAAGCTGGAATGCCTGGGGAGGCTGACGGGCCTTAGGGGGTTGTTAAAGTCTATGGGTTAATGTATATGAACATGCTAGGCATTATTTTTGAGTCATATGGACATGTGCTAAGTCCCCCTAGGTTGTTTTTTATTTTTTGGCGAAGTTTATTTTTTTCGTAAATCGGGCCATTTTTTAATGGTTCAATTAAAAAATTTGTAATTGGCCTAGATGTGGCGTTTGGAGGTCTTTTTTGCTTTAGGGGTGCTTGTTTTCCAACTCAGAGCACCCCCTGAACCCCTAAACCCACTTTTTCTAATGTTTGGGTGATTATTTTTCCACAAAAATCCAAAAAAGCCAAAAAACCCCAAAAGGTCATAAAAAATAAAAAAAATTGGACAATGACTTGGAAAAATAAAAAAGGGATTTGGAAAGTTTTGATGACTAGATTGGGCCAGCACTGTTTATGGAACAATTTAGGCTGAAGGTAATGACTAGTGGGCAGCCAAATTAATGGGAATGTGTCCCCACTGAAACTTGGGCGCATTTCCTTCATGAGGGGCGCACTTCCTATTTTAATGCCCACGTTTTGGGGCTGTTGCAGCAGCATGTTTCGTGCTGATTGGGGCAGCTATGTAGGTGCTGATATGGGCAGCTAAGAAGGTGGAGTGTGCAGCCCTATCTCCTCCACCATCCATGCCACCACTCCCCCTCTCATTTGGCAAGTGCGCCCCTCCTCTCCTCACTTGGTTTTTCTATAAATTATGTGCTCCTCTCCATTGTTCACTAGTGAGAATTGGAGCAAGAGACATATCATTGTAATACTCATTCGGTTTTAAGTGTGAATAAAGAAGACTTTCGAGGTCAGCTTGTGGTGTTCTTGTTACATGTGGATGTACTATCTTGTGTCTTTTTCCAAGATGACTTGCGTATAAACTTCATTCTTCAAGGGTTTGGTGTGCTCATCGAAAAGATTGTTACCAATCTATGAGATAAGTTGTTTCAGTTTGTTTATTGCAACAGCTTAGTGATGTGTGCTTGGTAAGAGATTATTTTTGCATTTTCCATTTGTTTATGCACATGCAGCAGTGGTTTCTTGTGAGTGTATATCTACACTTTAACTTGTGTTGGTGAGGTCTATGATATGCAGGTGTTTTCTTGAGTTGGCAAAAGGAGGATCTTGTTTGTTTTCCCCCTTTTCTAATCATTGTTTGCAGATATAATCCCTTTGAATATCACTAAACCATCTCCAAAAGCTTCGGATTTCAACGAAGGACTTGTTCCATCTCTCTCTCTCACATTAAAAAAAAATCAAATCTTCTGGTTACTGGTTACTGATCGAAAAGTGGATTTGATTTATATACTGCTATTAAAATCTTAAGTAGATCAGATTCTGTTATCAAGAAGTTTTAATCTTTCATTTCATAAAGAGTTCATTGTTATTAGATCAAAGCTCCTTGTTTATCTAGCACTTTCTTTTCGAAAACTGGTTTAAATTGTCAAAATTTTTCAAGTTTTTCTGAAGTAGTGTTAGATCTGATTTCAAAGTATTACCTGGCTATCCTAGAGCTTGAAATTTGCAGCCATTAAAAGCTAGCAAAGATCCCAAGTAGACAAGCCCCATGGCTTGTTTTGCTTGGTTACTTTCTGTCACTTTAACTTAGATTTTTCTGGGTTTTTAGGAGGTGTTCTAATGACACTCTTAAAGTGTTTTTGGCATCTTATATTGACGTTTGCTTGCTGGTTTGCAGCAAAAGATGAACAGGTAAGAGGAGGTGCTGCCAAATTTTCAAAGATCCAGGCAATCCGGAGGACCATTATTGATTTTTTGCAAACCAGATACCTTTTTCTCTCCAATTTTTGTAAGCCACTGAGTCAATTAAGACCGGGGCATTTCTATTGCATTGTAACTAAAGTATCAAACGAGAGCAAGTGGGCTAGTCAAGCGCCCACACCCCATCCCCCCAGGGGGGAAAACTGTGTCGACTCAAAATTTCGTGGTTTGCAATTTTTTAGTTTAGATTTCTTTTTCTGCACTTAATAAAATCAAACTAGGCTTAAAATCAACCTTGTGGGTCCGTTCCACTGGGGGACTACAAGTTCACTCAAAACATAGTTTTATCATTTTTTTTTACAAACTCAAAACGCCCCCCTTGCTTTCCCGAAGTAGGGTTTCTGTACAAGGGCTTGCCCGAGTATGTGCCTGAAAAGAGACTCCTAGGGTTTTTAAAAAAAAGATAAAATTTTGGTTCATAAAAATTTTCTAAAAAATATCAAGGTCTTCTCCTGTATGCTCTGTGGCCGACTTGCAGTTCAGTCTGATCCAGTTGGTACACATCAGAAAGGATGAGATGACTAGTAATAGGATCTAACACCGCCCCTAATAAAAAATCCTTTATGTGAAAATCCGGCACATCGCGAGCATTTTGTTGTCGTGGGGAAATTTCTCAGAAGGCTTGGGAAAAGACTGAATAGTGACCTCTTGGAAACCGTTAGGCTTGCCCTCGTTGGTACAGCATCTAAACACCTCCTCAAGACTCCGATTCAGTCCAAGCCAGAGAGGGAAGCCACACATCAAAATTCCGGACATGTTCCCCCGTACCTTGGCGTATATTGGGAACCAACCAGCCATAATAAAAAGATCACCTTCACATTAATTTTAAAATAAACCAAGAACACTTGCACTCCATTTACTTTTCTGCTCATGCATTTATTTGACTCCATTACAAAGCACTGGTCCATATTAATGTTATTTCATGTTATTGACAAATGTTGCGAATGAAGATGATAATAGTGAATGGGAGCAAATGATGTATTGATGAATGATTGTTTTGCTTTATATAAGTATATGCTGCTTTTATCCTGGTTATCAAAAAATATTTTTCTTAACTCCTAGATTAGACACCTTAGTTTTTTATTTTTTAGGGTCCACCCCCCTTGGCTTCGCTAGGAAAGCCTAGACGGAGGAGTCGAGTCCCAAGTGACAGCACTTGACTCTGACTTGCCCCCAAGGCCACACCAGCAGCTTGAAGACTTCTGTTGTGTTTTTCCCCAGGTGTGAAACCAGGCGGCAACAATACCCAATACTTTTTGAGAAGTCAAAGACTTTTAAACGACCAAAAGTCCTAGGCTGCTCAGAAGCAACTATGGATGGCAAACATTTTTATTTATTTATTTTATTTTTATATATATATATATTTTTTAAAATATTCAAGAACCTAAATACAAAATGATTCACCCCATGGGTTCTAGATAATGACAAGATGGATCACCAGTGGAGTCGTTTATGTGAAGTCGCCAGGTAGATTTTAATTATTTTCTACCAAAAGATATGCCGTTAGGATAGCGGGGAGAAATGAGCAACAAATAGATGGCTATGTTTAGATTAAGGATTGAAACAACAACCATCTAGATTATAAAACCGGATGCGATACGAGATGAATTATGCATGGATACTCGCAAACACCTAAGGTAAGCCTCTACCTCCCCGGTAGCGACGCCAAATCTGTTATCACACAACTTGTAGTTGTCCCTAAAGGTATCCCATCCGGGACGGTAGAGGAGATGGACAACTAAAGAAGTGACCCAAGAGATGCAACGGTTCCCAATGCAAGTTGGGTGTCACGATAACCGAGGCACTCTTCACTTTAGATCAAGAAGAATCAAGACCAAGGGGGAGACCCTTGCCAATCAAAGAAGATTAGCTAACACAAAGGTTCCTAGGGAAATGTGTAAGTTAGGTTATGGAAACCAATCCATGAGTTGGATTAAGTGGACCCAAGAGTTTAAGTGTGGTTGAAGAGGCTTGGGATGTGACAAGTGTTTCAACAAATGAATGACTAAGGCCACTTATTGAGGCTCAAATTAATTAGATCTAGTACCATGAAAAGCCACATGTGGGGCCCACTCCTTAAAATAGGGAAAATGGTCCAAATGGAGCCCACAAGGTTCGATTAGGGAAAAAATGGCACTAAGTGGGTGAGATGAGGTAGATCTATGGATCTAAGACAAGATAGACAATACCCACATATGGGATGTAGCAAATGACACTAACCCCAAGGAGTGTGAATTGCCCAAGGGAGAATAGTGCCTTGAGATGAGGGGGCAAATGGAGTCCAAATTATGCCAAAATGTAGATCGGGGTAGATTAGGCAATTATCAAAGTGGGTTTTAAGTGGCATGCCCCAATATGAGCTACATGTCCATAAATCTATGGTTGAAAATGCATCACTCAATGACCCAAGTGGGGCACGCCCTCAAAATGAGGAATGGTGTCCACAAGGCAAAAATCAAAGAAGTGAAGCACTAGGGGTAGGTTATCAAGGTAGACAAATGCAAATCAAGTGGGATCTCACCTACCCACGTCTCGGAAGTAGCAAAACTCACCCTCCCAAGGAGTGCAACCTCACCCAAGGAAGACTAAGTGCTCTTGGAAAAGGGTCAAATGGAGGCCAATCACCACCAAACTATAGATCCGAATTGCCGTGGCTACTATAGAGGTGGTTTTCAATATTATCCCCAAAGCCAAGCTAGATCCAAGTAGATCTAGGAAAAAGTAAAAATGAGGGTTTTGATTTTAAGGGTTTGATGACCAATGAAGAAGAAGAGTAGATCTAGGTACATACCTTGCAGAACATACCTCAAATGTTTGTGGCCACTTTGCAAATTGATAGCATTCCCCTATGTGTATATTCAAGAGTGAGATCTAGTGCTCCAAGCCAAAACGTCCTCCTCCAAGGATGGCCAAATCGTCCTCCTCCTACAAGACAAAATCAAGTGAAACAAGCCAAGTAAGAAAATTATGAAAATGATGAAGAGATGTAATAGAAAGCATCAACCATGTCACAAAGATACAATAATGATACTCCCTGTCACAAAGATCAACCCAAGAGAAGATATGTGAGTCCCTTCAATTATAACCTCCTTCAAATCGTCCTCCTCTTTCCCAAGATCCACAATGAGATACTGTATATTCAAAGTGCAAAAGAATTCATCAAGACAATAGAAGTATTCTATTCCAATCTTCAAGAGCTCCAAAGGTCATTACAATGAGGGGGTTCTCCTCCTTATATAGGATAATAAAGACCAAAACCCTAGATCTCAAAACCACTTTTTGAAGTGAGTGGTTGAGATTAAAAGATCTCAAAATCTAATCAATGGCTAAGATGAGCCAATACATAATATCACATGGATCACTCGAAAGAGGGATGACGTCATAGCTAAAAGTGACTAAGTGAGGGTGACGTCAGCCTCCAAAAGGGGCTAAAATACATGGGCCCACCAAATATGACATAGACATGACTCAAGAAGCTCATGGTGGGGCTAGGAGGCATAATGGTATAATGGTAAAATCAAGTGGCTTGACCACCCCCTTCAGACACAACGCCCTAGGCAAAGACTGGCCTCCAAGCCTCTGTTGGATAGGCTAGGTCAGCATGCCCAAAACTGGTCATCAGGTGGATAACTGCATCTATCATCATCAAAAGTGCCCTGAACTGAAATATAAGTGTCTCAATGGATCCAGAAGACTTAAATCTACTGAAAATGTGTACTCATACACCATGGGTTGACCTGAGGGGTCAACATTAGGGTCCACCATATCCAGACAATGTAAAATATGATGATCTGGAAATAATAATAAAACTGCCGAACTGCATCAACCATCATCTGAAGCATATGTCCACCATATGGAGTCATCAACAAGAGTATGTGGCACCATCAATCATCATCCATAAGCATACATGGCCCACATCATCACGGATCCCAAGAATGACCATGGTCAAACTATGTTTGACTAGGTCAATATATAACCAAGAACAAGATTATGACAAAGACTAAGACATGTTCCTTTAGATCATATTCACAACTTAACTTAAAGTATAAAGATCATTCCATGGCAGTTTAATACATGTATACAATTAGTGTTATTTATATTTTACTTGCACAAAAGCTTCAATGATGGACTCACCCATCTGACATGGTCTAACTACTAGCTAAGGTTGAAGGCTAAGACAAGGTTGGGCAAAGGGGATGACTTGACCAAACTCAACTAGGTGACACTTTGGTGGAGAAAATGACAAAGGGAAGGGCGGTGCCTCATAAATGGATAAGTTGTTTAGAGAGTATTTATTCAACTTAGGCATCATGTATACATCAAGCTGATCTAGGTTCATTAGGATCATTCATTTCATTTCCATGGCCTTTTTGGCCTATATGACCCCTTTGGGATTTCACATGTGCTAAGAAGCCCAACTAATCGCAGCTTGCATCCAGAGCATATTCACATATACAAGGTCAACAATAATAGATATAACTTTTGAGTAACATTTGCTTTTTGGACCTTTTTTATACTCTTCGAGGAGTATTTTAGCAATTAATTGCTCTTGCCCTTTACTCACGTGTGTTTAAAAACACATTCTAGAGTTTACAGTTTCCATGGGCGTATATATAAAGATTTCCAATATAGGTAGTACATGAGCTATCGGTTTTAGCCAAGAACATCTCAAGTGACTAGGGGGAGTTCTGCACAGTGCCAAACATCGGGACAACCGACTAGAATGATTTAGGCATACAATCCAACTCACCAAAAGCGAGTTTTGTCACCAACTCAGAGCCAAGACACAAACCAAACATGGATGCGGTCCAACACAAAGGTAGAAATGGGGAAGTCCTCAGTATCATGAAGTCAAGAAGGCAAGTCAAAGGTGAAAGCCAAGTAAGGAAGGTCATGGATGGATGGAGTGAAATGAATGTGGTGCCTAAGCTAGCAGACAAGAATGTCAAGTAAGACCATATCTATGCTCACAGGAGGGTAATGAAACCGGTGAGTATTGTCAGAAAACCTAAGTGTGCAAGTAATACATCCAATTTATATTTATAACATCATTTGGGATATTTCATTTTATTTTAAATAGTACTGCCATGTCCTAAATCATATACCAATTCAATGCTATGAAGATGACTAAAACAACAAGATAATAATCCAAAGGCAATAATCAGATGCCCATAAGTCATATCATATCATAATAATCATCAATAAACATTTGAAACACTGCTGTAATATAATCACTGGGCACTGAACTGAAACTGTATGGAACAAAGGGTCACATCGATCATCAAATCTAAGCTCTGAAGGCTCAGCCTTGGCACAAGGTCTAACAAAACTCTGGTACAATACATTGCTCTGATCCATGAGTGATCACAAATAACAAGCTCATCATAGCCAATCTTTGTAAAATCCAAGCTCTGAAAAGCGTAGATATCTGGTCAGCGAGAATAGCAGCCCAGCTTCTATGGTGTGATAACAGGGCCCACTAGGTGAAGATCAAGGTAAAATGACACTCGGGGGTTTGCTATGATGTCGATCTATGGATTTATGAAATAAGAAGCAATACCCACATGTGGGATGTAGCGAATGGCCACTTACCCAAGGAGTGCGACTTTCTCAAGAGAGGACTAGTGCCTTAGATCGATGGGCAAATGGAGTCAGATGTCCACCAAACTTTAGATTGGGAATGTTGTATTGATTATTAAGGTGGGTTTTAATTATTAAGCCCAAATATTTGCTAGATCCAAGTAGATCTGAAAAATAAAAAATGCAAGGGTTTTGACTTTTACGGTTTAAATGACCAATGGATATTAATGCATAGAACTAGATACATACCTTGTAGAACAAACTTCAAAAGCTTGTGGCCACTTTGGAAATTGATAATTTTCCCCTGTGTGTATATTCAAGAGTGAGATCCAAAGCTCCAAGTGAAATCGCACTTCGTCCAAGTTGGCTAATTCGCCCTCCTCCTGCAAGAAAAGATTTGTATGAGAATCGATCTAGCGAAAGAATGACAATAATGATGAAAAGATGAAAGAGAAAGCATCAACTATGTCACTAAGATACAATAATGATACTCCCTTAGACAAAAGGCCAATCCAAAGGTAAGATACGGGGTTTCTCCACAATAGCGTCCCTCAAAATCGTACTCTTCACCTATTCGGCCTCCCTGCAGAAAAAACGTTTGAGGCCCCAAGATCCACAAATGATACACAAAGAAAATATTGTATATTCAACTTGCAAAAGAATCCATCAAAACTAGAGAAGAAGATCTACAAAATAGTATTTTTATTCCAAGTTTGAAGAGCTCCAAAGGTGCCTTTACAATAGGGGGGCCTCTTCCTTAAATAGGATGAGGGAGACCAAAACCCTAAACCACTTTTGAAAACTAGTGGTGGAGATCAAAATATACATTAATATAATCAACGACTAAGATGAGCCGGTACAAATATGATATGGATCTCTCACATGAGGGAGTGCGACCTCACTAAAGGAGATATTAAGAGGGGTGTGCACTACATGGGGGTGGCTAAAAATACAAGTGCCATAATAGATGACCAGGACAAGTGATTGGGAGCACATGGTAAGGCTAGGAGGTATTACTTCCCTTCACTAGTATCACCCCATGGCACAATAATATAACATAAGACTCAATGATATGTCCAAGTACACAAATGATCAAATCCTGGCCCCATTAGCATAGAGAAGAATGCATCAAATCACATCCTTATGATTGTGTGGACCCCATTGACCGCTTGTTGTCTCCCGAAATGGCATGCGTGCTGTTGAAGCCCAACATGTAACACACCAACTGGATGACAACTCTCTCAGGAGAGAGGCCAATGTCACCACACTCCTCTTCTCTTCGCTTTAGGTTGGCTCTCCTCCAACTCTAGGGGGGTATCCCTAAGATAGGATCGCTAAGGTAGGTACAATAAATGGGCAAGGTGAATTGAAGAGGCCGCCTTAGAGAAACAAATGTAACAAAAGATGTATTTTGAATGAATGATGGGAAAGTTGGGAGGATCGATCCTCGAGGGAAGGCTAGTGCCAGTATGTCAGAGGGGCGAATGGAGTCAAAAGAGATGAAAGGGCCTTGTGTTATATGTGACCGAGAGGGAAAGATGGCATCATTGAGCAAACCCCGCTCAGTTTAGTGTTTGGGAAACAGAAATAGTACTTCTTCTTCTCTAGCTGTGGGAGGTGCGCTATGTAAACCAAAAATCAAGATTGCACAATCAAACTAGATTAAATACAAACATTGATACTTGAATTTGCACGCTCACAAAGGGAAAGAGAAAGCTGGCTGCTAAGAGTTCTTCGCCAAAGGGAAGAAGAAAGCTGGCTGCTAAGAATCCTTCACCTTCCAACGTAGTGGATTGTCACCCTTCTATGGCCTCTCACACAATGAAAAGAAAATGCAGAATTTGAAAAGCATTCACATTTATGAAACACTCACAAGTACTGCCACACAGAATAGTCAATTTATCCAAAGAATCCCATGACATTTTTCATTAAGTTCATGGGGAGAAAAAGTCCCAAGTTTTTCCATGGTTACAATAGAGAGGGATGGCCCCTTAAAAAGACTTTTCAAAAAACTTAAAAAAGTAAATAAAATAATGAAAAAGTGGAAAAAAGTGAATTGGATCCACTTTTTTCTCTACATCGACAGCATGACTAACTCTTACAAAATAGAACTCCTACTTTTTAGACGGTTCCAATCCCCACGTAAAAAGAAATCACAAAAATGTAGATTCATCAAGAAGCAACCGACATCTACTTGAACATGGCTCCGAGCACACAGGTGCCAATCAAGGTGATTGATCTGATGGTAAAAAGAACGGACAGGTGTTGCTCCACAACATCGTGACCTCCGATGAAGAAACTGCAGCGCGCTGTACTAATGATCGCCATTGAGACTATGGACGAGATTTCTTGATTGATCACCGAGCTGGATATTAACTTTTTAAAACTTGAACTCTGCATAAATCACGCGCCAATGAAGACGGGTCCTTTTGAATGCTGCTACGGCAATAATCTCGACCCGGATCTGTGGGCGATTGATCGAAACAATGGCTGCAGCCTCTAGCCATTTTGCGTCTAAGATGGAGTGAATCCGGATTCGTTTCAATAGACGCTGTGCTGATTAATTTTATTGGCCCTCGAGCATTAGCATCAAACCTAAATTTCTGAGTCAACAACCAGTTGCCAGTGTAACCTCGGCTGCCAAGGAACCGAAATTTCGTGACCTCTGTCGCTAAGATAAGACGCGTGGAACAATTTCTATGCAAACGGTAGCTAAGAATGCGTCTTTCAACTCCTGATGAAAACGTGGATGACGTGACCACCGTGTTGACTAGTTCGTTGAGCATCGAGCCCTTCCACGACGGCTGCAGGGGTGGGTAGAGGTCATGTTATAAACTCGAGCCTTCAAATCGGTGGTGGCCTCAGCGTAATTTGAGACGCGTTATTTCAATAAAAAAAAAACCAAAAAATTGTCGAATTTGTGCATGAACACAATCTCGAAACCGGATGGCCACCAAGCGCCTTCAAGCTTTCTGCAAATAACATTGGCCAAGAACTCTCTTCTCTGCACATCTGGGGCTTGCTACTGTTGTCTCCATGAAAATTTGTAAACATTTTCTACGCACGAGCTCGATTGTAAGCCTGTTGACTGCATTTTTCATGTCAGACTTTTAAAAATGAATCAAGGTCATGCCTAACAGCCACCAAAGCGGCCTTCTGGAGAAGATGGGCAAGCTCTGCTTCATTCCAAACTTTATAGTTAGAACAAATTGCAGACAGACAGCATTCTACAACTCTGTTATTGTAGTTTGTTTCAGCAGTCACCACTTTTTGTGATTCAGCAGACCACAATTCCTCTGTTAACCCTGTATGTTGAACGCCCAACTGACAATTTCTCAATAATCTGCTTGTTTACACTAGAATCAGGAAGTAGTTCCATTTGCAGCAGCAAAGATCAAGCTTGATATTGCTTTAGTAATATCCGGAGGATGATCCCTGTAGATGATAGCCACAAAAATAATCTCTTCGCTGAGTGATCAGTGACTTGTCTATGCCCAGATCTATTGTGGACAGACAAAGGATGAAGCTGTCCTGAAAACTCAAAAAAGGAAGTGCATTTTGAGGGGTAACACTACTGCAAAATGATCTGGAAGGAGTAGGATACGCAATAGATGACCTCAGAGCAGACCTCATGCCAAAACCTTGCCTCAATTTCCCAAATCGAATTCCTTTATTAACTTTTTCTTCCATTTTTAATCCTCCTGAAAAACCACCAAACTGCCCACAGCCCACTATCAGGTGCTTGCGCTCAAAAAATGACCGTGCCATCATATTCTGAAGGGGGGTAATATGGTAAAAACAAGTGGCTGTATCACCCCCTCCCTCTGTAGCGCCCTAGGAAACGACTAGCCTCCAATGCTATAGCTGGACAAGCCACATCAACATGGCCCAACTGGTCAACAAGTGAACAACTGCTCAAATCATGCCCGGGAGTGCTTGAAACTAAAAAATAAGTATCTCAATGGATCTAGAAGACACAAATCCACTAGAGATGAGTACTCATACACCTGATGGCAACCTATAAGATCATCTGTAGGGTCCACCATACCCAGACAAGTAAAAATATGATGATCTGGAAAAATAATAATCATGAAAAACTGCATCAGTCATCATCTGATGTTTGTGCCCATCATATGGAATCATCAAGAGGTATACAAAGGACCATAGATCACATCACATAAAAAAATTTGTCCATCTCATCACGGATCCCAAGGTTGACCTTGGTCAAACTGATCAAAATATGACCTTGGCCAAAGAGGCCATGCTGCTGCAAGTGCAAATGGTTAAGACATGCTCTCTAAATCATTTTCATAGCAAGACTCTAAAGTATTAAGCATCATTTCACTGGCAGTTAATAAATAATAATAGGTTAGTTAAATAACTTACTTTCAAGCAGAATCTCAAGAATATACTCGTTTGTAAACATGACCAAATTGCTAGCAAAGGGTGAAGGCTAAAGATACAAGGCTAGGTTGAATGGGGATGACGTGACTGACTTGACGCTGTGATACTTTGGATAAGGGAAATGGTGTTACACAATTAAGCATGTGCTGGACAAAGAATACACAAGGAATGGCAGCGTCTCACAAATGGGTAAGTTGTTCAGAGAAGTGTTTATTCAACCTTGGAAAAATGTCTACTACTAGAACCGCCGTGAACTAGGTGCCTGACTAACTGTAACTTGAGGTTCTAGGGGACACTTAGAATTAGCTATCCCTTGCTCCATCTCATATCATAACCCGCAGGCTCAATGAGGAAAATTTCACATAAGGTCTGTAGTCTTTAGATTTGGCATATATTTAACCACTGCTTTATTTGGACCTTTCACTTCATTTCCTTTTTAGGCCTAATATGACCCCTCTGGGATTTTGCATGTGCTTACAAGCACAACCAATCGCAGCTTTCATCCGGGGTGCATTTACATTTCATAGCATTGAATTTCATTTCCATTTCATAGCACTTTTCATTGGGCTTTACAAAATATAACAATAATTTCCAAATGTAGTACAATTTGCTTAAGGTTTTAATGAACACAACTCAAGCAACTAGGGGGACTTCCGCAAATCAAAACCTCACATCAGGGCAACCGACTAGAGTGATAAAGGCATAAAATCCAACTTACTAAAAGCAAGTTTTGTTGCCAACTCAGAGCCAAGACACAAAATAAACATGGATGCATGTCCAACACAGAGGCAAAAGCGGGGAGGTCCTCCATATCACAAGTCAAGGTGTAAGTCAGGGTGAATATCAACAAATGAGGAAGGATGAATGGATGGACGGAGACAAGTGGAAATTGTGCCTAGGCTAGCAAGTCAAAGAGACAATAAATGATCATGTTCACATTGATAGGAAGGTAAAGACCAACAAGTATAAAGCAAGAGTTTCCAAATGTCGGTAATATAATCATGCATATAATCCATAACAACCAATTTCATTTCAATATTAATATACTGCCAGATCATAATTACTATATACCAAGTCAATGCTATCAAAATGACCTAAACAACAATGTAATAACATTGATGCACATCATATATATACTGGGTCATATATCAATATCTGTAACTCTGGACCAACTACAATCACTGAGAACACTGCATCTGAAACACTGAACACTGCCATGTATCTGTATAGAACAAAAGGTCATATCGGTCATCAAATCTGAGGTCTCAAAGCTCAGCCTTGGCATAGGGTCTACTAAATGTCTGATATAAAGATGCTCTGATGTGTGAGTGATCATAAATAATGCTGCTGATTATAGCTGATCTCACTGAAAATATGCAAAGGCAAAGCTCGAAAAAGGGCAGATATCTTCTCTGCTAACATGGTAGCCCAGCTACTATGTATGTGATAACAGGTGTATACTGTCATCTAATGAATAAATTTGCACAAATTCCAAGACTACCAGCATACAAAAGACTCCCTCTTGGGCTGTCTGTAAAGAGTCATGAGCGAGGGCAAGTTTGAAATAATAATTTTAAGTGGTTGGGTTAAAATCTTAGAGATAGTTGCAACAATGAGTTAATGGAAATGAGTGGAGTGAATGTGTGCCTTAAGTGAAGAAAATTCAAAGTAAGTGCACCATAAACTACCATAAAGCTGCAAACAATTTAATCAATGATGACCGATAGGTTCAAAGAGCTAGAACAAAGCATAAAAGTACCAAATCACTTATTTCCCAAGAGATTGATTGCATCATAGTGAGTCATAGGTGACAGGCTTCCATGGATCTCCTTGCTTGCAATGGAGTTAGTGGTCTGAGGTCTTGGAGATGGAAGAGTAAAGAGTTGTCCGCTGCTACAAACTGTCTAGAGAAAATAATCTCCAACCCTTACTGTCTTTCTCAAATATGTATATATAGAACCTCAAATTCATCCTAGCTGCTTGATAAAGTGGAAAGAAAGCTCATTAAGGCAAAAGCTCAACCTGCACACTAGGCATTATTTACTTTTTTGCTTTTGGAATGTTTTTCTTCCCTTGCTGTTTGACTTTTCTGCTGTTTTAGGATACTTTTCTTCTTTCGTTTTAACAACAACTTTAGACTGTTTAACCTTTCTTTGCATGCAAGGATAATATTCCAAAGTCAAAATCAAACTTTTAGGCTTTTAAGAAACAATGAAAAATGCCAAATATGCCCAAGAGGTCAAACTAAGTTTTGGAGTGGTAAAACTTAGCATATGGAATCAAGTTTTGGAAAGTCAAGGTTGGTAAGAAAGATCACTAATTCACCCCCTATCTCCAGTGCTTAATGTGAGGTGGGCTTTGACAACTCTGGATGTGTGGTGGGTTTGTTTCATTCACAGTCTTTGATCAGTGTGGCTTTCATATGCACACTAGGCATGATTTCCTTTTTTTCTTTTGGAATGTTTTTCTTCCCTTACTGTTTGACTTTTCTGCTGTTTTAAGATACTTCTCTTCTTTCCTTTTAACAACAACTTTATACTGTTTACCCTTTCTTTGCATGCAAGGATAGTATTCCAAAGTCAAAATCAAGCTTTTAGGCTTTTAAGAAACCATGAAAAATGCCAAATATGCCCAAGAGGTTAAACTAAGTTTTGGAGGGGTAAATTTTAGCATATGGAATCAAGGTTTGGAAAGTCAAGGTTGGCAAGAATGATCACTAAGGCACCCTAAAAAGCAATGGATAAATGTATGCTAAATCCAATGATTGTTGGCCATGAAATTCAATGAAATGAAAGGTCCTTAAAAGCAGTGGTTAAATGTATGCCAAATGTAAAGACTGTTGATCTTATGTGAAACTTTCCTCATTGAGCCTACGGGCTATGATATGAGATGGGGCAAGGGACAACTAATTCTAAGTTTCCCGTAGAACCTCATGTTATGGTTAGCCTGACACTTAGTTTATGGCGGTTCTAGTAGTAGACATTTTTGCCAAGGTTGAATAAACACTTCTCTGAACAACTCATCCATTTGTGAGACACCACCATTCCTTGTGTACTCCTTGTCCAACACATGCTTAAGTGTGTAACACCATGTTCCTCATCCAAAGTATCACAGTGTCAAGTCACTCAAGTCATCCCATTCAGCCTAGCCTTGCATACTTAGCCTTCACCCTTTGCTAGCAATTTGATCATGTTTGCAAACAAGTATATTCTTGAGCTTCTTCTTGAAAGTAAATTACTCAACTAACCTATTACTTATTAACTGTCAGTGAAATGATGCTTAATACTCTAGAGTTTTGCTATGAAAATGATTTAGAGAGCATGTCTCAACCATTTGCACTTGCAGCAGCATGGCTTCTTAGTAAGGGTTATATTTTGATCAGTTTGATCGGTCAAACTTAGTTTGACCAAGGTGAACCTTGGGATCTGTGATGAGATGGACCACTTTCTGTATGATGTTGATCTATATGGTCCTCTATATACCTTTTGATGATTCCATATGATGGGCACAGGCTTTAGATGATGATTGATGCAGTTTTTCATGATTATTATTATTTCCAGATCATCATATTTTTACTTGCCCGGGTATGGTGGACGGTGGACCCTACAGATGATCCTACAGGTTATCATGAGGTGTATGAGTACTCATCTCTAGTGGATTTGGGTCTTCTGGATCCATTGAGACACTTATCTTTCAGTTTTAGGCACTCCCAGGCAGGATATGAGCAATTTTCCACGTGTTGACCAGTTTGGCCATGCTAGTATGGCTTGTCCAGCCAGAGCCTTGGAGGCTAGTCATTGCCAAGGGTGCTACAAGGGAAGGGGGTTGGCCAACCACTTGTTATTACCATATTACCCCCCTTCCGGACATGATGGCATAGTCAGTTTCACAGCACAGGCACCTGACAGTCAGTTATGGGTAGTTTCATGGTTTTTTCAGGAGGTTTAAAAATTGAATAAAAAGGTCATAAAGGAATTTGATTTGGGAAATTGAGGCAAGGTTTTGGCATGAGGTCTGCTTTGAGGTCATCTATGTTGTATCCCACGCCTTCCATATCAGTTTGTAGCAGTCAGTGGGGTCCACACAATCAGCAGGATGTCATTTGATGTATTTTTCTCTCAGATGAGAGGGACAGGATTTGATCATTTGTGTACTTGGACATGTCATTGAGTCTCATGTTATATTATTGTGTCATGGGGTGATGCTAGTGAAGGGGAATAATACCTCCTAGCCCCACCATGTGCCTTAGTCACTTGTCCTATGTGGCACACACATGTGTTAGTCTCCCTTGTGTAGTGCATCATACCCCCTAGGGTTTGTTTAGTAATGACGTTATCGCTTTAGTGAGTGATCCATGTCATACGTTGTATTGGCTCATCTTAGCCATTGATTATATTGTTGTATCTTTTGATCTCAACCACTCATTCATAAAGTGGTTAGGGTTTTGGTCTCTCTCCTATTTAAGAAAGAGACCCCCCTATTGTAAAGGCATTTAGGGATTTTCGGCTCTTGGCTATTGGAATAAAATTCTCTCTTTTGGAGCAATGCTTGGATATTGAAGTGGATGTTTGGTTATGACGATTGTAAATGATTTTTCCATTGCATTGGAGGATATCTTGTAGCTATCTTGCATCTTTTGCCACTACTTTGATTTACAAGTGAAGAAGATGTCTTGGGAGGAATGCGCATTGGTGGGGAGGCTTGCCCTGCAAACTTCTGTTAAAATGTGGATCAAACAGGGAGTGATTTTGTCTTTGTACCAATCATTCTCCATCTTTTTCTTCTAGCTTTTATTTACCCCCGTTTTGTTTGACGGATTGAGCTTTGTCTCCTTGGTTTTACGGGTACAGAGGGGCACACGTGTGGGCTTGGACAAATCGTTTTAGCAAGATGGCTTCAAAATCTTCGATTTGATCTTTGGGAAAGTAATCCTCATCATAATCGGCATTCATCTCATTATCCAGGTACGCTTGAAGGGTTAGTATTTTTTCTCCTTGGCTTTTCCATTATTTCTAGATCTCAAAACCCTAAACTTCAAAACCCTATTTTTATTTTATTTTTAAGATCTATGGAGATCTAGCAACTTTTTGGGCTTAATAATTAAAACGCACCTCTACATTAGTCACGACATTCCCGATCTATAATTTGGTGGACATCTGACTCCATTTGCCCCTCCATCTGAAGCACTGGTCCTCCTTGAGGCAAGTCGTACTCCTTGGGTAAGTGGTCTTTTGCTAGATCCTAGACGTGGGTATTGCCTTTTCTTCATTGATCCACTAGATCCACTCATTTGCAAACCCCCTAGTGCCTCTCTTCTTTGATTTTCACCTTGTGGGCCCCATTTGGACCAATTTCCATATTTTAAGGGGGGACCCCACTTGGATCTATTATTGTGGCACTAGATCTATCTAGATCTATCACTTTAACCCCATAAGTGGCCTTCATCTCTCCTTGGTTGAATATTTATCTTGCCTTAAGCCTCTTCAACCAAGCTCTAACTCATTGGGCCCACTTATCTATTCTAGATCTAGATCTAACCTCATCTTGATCTTCCACCTTTTTATCATCACATTTCCCTAGTAGGTCTAGATTGAGTTCTCTAGCCGCCTTCATTGGCTAAGCTAGGTTCTCCGGCTTGGTCTTGCTTAGGCTTGATCTAAAGTGAAGAGTGCCTCGGTTAACGTGACACCCATCTTGCATTGGGAATCGTGGCATCTCTTGGGTTGCCTCTTTAGTTGTCTACACCTCTACTGTCCTGGATGGGATACCTTTAGAGACAACTACAAGTTGTGCGATAACAAAACCATGACATTAAGCCTGTACCTATCATACATAGGAATCGCTAATTATAGATGTGCATGAAAACGCATCCTTTCTCGAATAAGCAAAATTAAAAAAAGGAGAAAGACTTATCTTGAAGGAAAAGAGCATCATTCTAGCAAAAAAAAGAAAAGAGAACAAAACAATCTCACTGAACTCACTTTTTCACAAGAAACATACATTTATGAGTATCAATGTCATGTGGCCTCCCCTAATTTCGGGTTCCCGAAAAATACAATTGTTAAAATTAGCAGTCTCAGATTCAGGTAGCTGGAAAGAACTCTGATCAATGTGTATGTCTAGATCAAGGAAGTAGCCAACTTGATGGAGTCTTGCTGGATCTTCACCCTCCGGTAGTGGAAGCACAAATGGGGGTCAACACCAATGTCATAAAACTTCGACTCAGACTCAAAACTGATCAAGGGTCAACTTAGACTCGAACTGGGAATCGGTAATGACTCGGCCTATTTGAATTTAATGACTCGGTTTACTAAGAAATACATAAATATTTAAATTTTAAAGATTCACAATAATTCAAAGATTCTAATCCATAATTCCAAAGCATTAGAGACAAAATATTTAAAGTCTGTTCATGTATAGACCATATAAGGGTTAATATATCAAAATGGCGCGAAGTGTATTGTGCAACAGTGCAATACATATCTGGAACAAAATACATAATCAATGATGCCTAAATGGCCTGTAGAGTCTGTTACCAGCTAAGCTGTACTTAGTTGGGCTTTCAAGTGAGCGGGCAAAGTATGAACATGTTACATGTTCTGAGGTCCATCGGGCCTTTTTCAGGGCCCTTTTTCAATTTTTTCTTCACATGTTCATGCCTCGCGGGGTTTTTAATAAAGTGTGCTAGCATGGTATTTTTATGTAAAGGACTTGGCTTCCTAGGACTTGTCAATCAAGTCAGGTATTCCAAGGAGTTTTTTCACTTATTAATTATGTTTTGCGTTTTAGCAGGACATAATTTTTGAGTTTTTTTCCTGCTCCTTCAAAGCTGGAATGCCTGGCATCGTGTTTAGGCCTTAGGAGGTTATTTTTCTTTTTACGAAAACGGATAGAATTTTATTGATAATCTGGCAAAAGGGCTGCCTGGGTCTTACAATGCTTGTTCCAGTGTTCTTTCCTGGGCTTCCTCTTCATCTTGCTGCCTGAGGCAGAAGCTGTGTTTGACCTCATCAAATTTGTCTCCTTCAAATTTACGTGCCTACTGAAAACAGCCGCAGTCAGCTTTAGCCTTAGGGGATCATGTCGTTTGAAATTTCTCCATTAATTATCAGTTGGCTTTTATTCAGCCGAGCTCCCCGATTGGCTTCAGCATCCGCCAGACCATTTAAATGCCTCAGAACATGATAGGCTTTGACAGTTCTGAAATGAGATAAAAGAAGAAGAATTTTCCTGTAAATTTGGGCGAGATTGATATCTTTTGGCATTTTCTTGGAGCGAAGAGCTTTAATAATCAGTCTAGAATCGCCGAAGACAATGAGCCTTTGAATATTCAGCTTCCTCGCTTGACTTAGACCCTGCCACAATGCCAGATACTCAGCTTGGTTATTGGAGGCGAGACCAAATCCCCAAGCATAGGACAGATGGCAATTGCCGGAAGGTTCAAGGATGATGCCTCCTCCCCCAGCTTGACCGGGATTCCCTTTTGAGGCCTCGTCAAAGAAGAGGCACCATTCGTCGAGAGCTGATCTCCACTTAATGAATTCCTATTCTTCTAGTCTAATTTCCCAATTCGCCTTTTGTGGAGGTTTGCTGGTTTCCTGGCTTTGAGGATTCAGGTGGAATTCCTTCATCCAACGCTCTTCTTCAGCAGAGATGGTGGCCATGTTGCTTAAATCTGGCTTAGAATTTAGAGCTTCAGCAAGCATGATCTTAGCTTTTACAGCCACTTGAATAGGGACTCTGCTAGTCTCTTTAAAGACTCTATTGTTCCTCTCCAGCCATACTTTCCAGCAAACAAATTTAGGAATCCACATCCACATGGTCTTGAGAAGATTTTTTTGCTCAAGTCAAAAGGAGAGAGGGAAAATCAGCAGCTGATGAGTTCCATGATTGAATCAGGTAAACTGACAGTGATTGGCCAAAGCATGATTTTCCAGACTTCCTTGGTGAAGTCGCAGTAGATAAAGAGGTGCTCAGCATTCTCCTCAGCGCAGCAGCAGAGTGGGCAGCGTGAAGGCAGCGCCCATCCTTTTCTCCTAAGGTTGTCGGTGGTCAGGATTCCGTTATGGAGCATGGTCCAGATGAAAATGTCGATTTTTGGGATTGACTGATAATTCCAGAGGCCTTTCCACGGTCCAGGATTTGGAGGCACCCAAGGGATTTCCAGAATTGCAACGTAGCCAGCAGCAGCAGTATAAACTCCAGATCGAGAGCCCCAACCACGTTTATCTCTTGCTATGGCACTTAAAGGCGATTTTCCCTGCAGGTGATCCAGCAGATTCAGCGCTTCCTCCTGAAGCTCGATTGGGTAATCACCCAAATTCCAACTTACCCAGGCTTCATTGTCATCATTTTTCCAGGATGAAATATCCCACAGGGTGCTGCGTTTATTGGCTGTGAGCCAATCTTTAATATTTCCCAGATTACTGACTCCATTAAGAGGCTGGTCTCCAAGAATAGAGTCATCCCAAATGTGAATTTTTGCACCATTTCCCGGGATCCAGGTGAGCTTTGAGATGAAGTGCGGGATAGCCTTTTTGCAGAGCGAGAAGATCGGAGATCCTTTCTGCACTTTTGTGGCTCTTTCCAAGCATCTTTCCTTATCTCCTGTGAAGTATTTTTTCTTGAGAATTTGTTTGCTCCAGGTTCTTTTCCCGGTGATCATATTCCAGAGAATTTTGCCACCCATGGCAAGGTTTTGGATGGACACATCCCGGATTTGAAGGCCCCCCTCCATTTTTGACTTCGTGACCTTGTCCCAGCTCACCAGATGCAACTTCTTTTCATTGTTTCTGCCACCCTCCTAGAGAAATCAACGGAGCAGCTCATTTATCTTGTTTGTTATGGATTTGGGAGCTAGAAGAACTGAGCATTGGTAGATAGGAAGACTGGTCAGGACAGAGTTCATAAGGATTACTTTACCAGCTTTATTGAGCCATTTTGCTCCCCACGCGTGGATTTTGTTCTTTAGCTTGTCTAGCATGGGCAGCCAATGAATAACTTTAGGTGAGGCTCTAAATATTGGTATACCCAGATAAGTAAAGGTATCCCAAGCTGAGAGGCCATCCATTTCAAGAATCCGGGATATCTCCAGCATTTCCCGGGGAGTGCAATTCCACCCATAAATCTTGCTTTTATGATAATTTATTTCACTTCCGGAGCTGTTCTTGTAGAAGTCCAGTTCTGCTTTGAATTTACTAGCTGTAATGAGATTGGCAGCACCCAATAACAGGGTATCATCCGCGAACTAGGCGTGATTGACATCCTTAACCTTTGGGACAACTCTGATGCCTGAGAGAGATCTGTTTTGGAGTTTTCTGTTCAGTTGGTAGCTTAGAACAGCAGCTTGGAGAACAAAGAGCACTGGGGAAAGGGGGCAGTCTTGCCTCAGGCCTCTTGAGGCCCTGATGAAGCTGGTGGGTCGTCCATTGACCAACGGAGCGATCCAAGGGGCTGAAATGCAAGCTTTAACCCAGACAATAAATTTCTGATTAAACCCAAAGTTGCTCATGACTGCAAAGAGGAAGTCGTGCCTGACTCTGTCAAAGGCACAAGCCAGATCCAGCTTAACAACCATGCCCTTTTCCTTTTTTTTATAGCTGGTGTGGATGGCTTCTTGGACTAGAATAATATTGTCCAAAATTTGTCTACCTTTCACAAACCCTCCTTGATTTTCCGGGATCAATTTTGGCAGGAGTTTTTTCAGTCTGTTAGCCACTATTTTGGTAATGATTTTATACCCCGTGTTACAGAGGGATATAGGCCTAAATCTCCTGAAATTCCTGGCACCTTTTTCTTTTGGAATGAGGGCCAAGAACGAGGAATTGGTGCTGCCCCCCAGCTTGGAGCAGTTTTGAGCTTTCTTAACCATTCTGTACAAATCTGATTTGAAGATGTCCCAGCAAGAAATGTAGAAACGGGCTGTGAAACCATCCGGCCCAGGAGCTTTGTCCGGATCCATTTTAAGAAGGGCTTTCTTGATTTCCCGAATACTTACAGGGCTATTCAACAACTGGTTGTCATCATCATTAATTAAGTTTGGAATCTTTGATAGAGGGTAGGACTTTGGGTCTACCGGATCCGAATCCGGAGCAGAATAGAGGTTTTTGAAAAAGTAGTGGGCAGCCTCCTTGATTTCATTGAAATCTGTTAGAACATGGTCTTGCATTTGAATTTCATTGATGGAGTTGTAGATTTGCCTGGCCTGAGCTTGTTTATGAAAAAAAGTTGTGTTTTTATCTCCATCTTGGAGCCAAAGTGTTCTTGACTTGGTTGTCCAGTAAATTTCCTCATTTCTACAAGCTTTATGATAATTCCTTTGAAGTTCTGCCTCCCGGTTAAGCAAGGCAAGAATGACCGGGGACTCTTCCAATACTAGTTGGTGCCGTTCCAGAGCTTTCTGAGCTCTTTTCCTTTCATCCGTAGGTGATCTTAGGCCTTTGGCCCATTCTTTCAGATCACCTTTTAGTCTTCTGAGTTTACTCTCCCAAACATAGAAGGGGGAACCATAAACAGGAACTTTCCAGGAGTTGGACACAATATCATAGAAGCCTTCCAGATTTACCCAGATTGGGCTGAATCGAAAGGGAATGGGACCTAACTTTTTCACGGGGAAGAGGGAAAGCGACATAGGCTTATGGTCAGAAGTATAGTGCGGGAAGATCTTGGAGTTCGCCATGAGCCCAAGAGTAAGGAAAGAGGAATGGATAAGGAAGCGATCTAGGCGAGCAGCAATATGGCCGGGCCCAAATCTTTTGTTGGACCAAGTAAATTTCCCACTGTCTGGGATGATATCTTCAAGATCCCAATCCAGCATCAAGTCTTCCACCCATTCTCTTGCAGGGTCTCGGACAATCGAACCCCCTCTTTTCTCGGCCAAGGCAAGAGTAACATTTAGATCCCCGGCAACTATTAAATTTTCAGGGTTAAGCTGGTTAAGAAAAAGTTTTAAGGAGTCCCAACACTCTTTTTTCTCTGCATGCAAGACAGGAACATACAAATTAAAAATACTTACCGAGTGGCCGGATTCTTTGTGGAGCAGCTTTGTGAATAACCAGTGAGTGGTTCTTTCTTCTTCTACAAGATCGAGCTTTGTAGAGTCCCAGAACGTTGCCAGGCCTCCCGATGCTCCTCTTGCACTCACAGCCCTTCCCGGGCCTTTCTTCCAGAACGCGTTACTAGCTTGGAGAAGAGCCTCCTCCTCCAACTTCGTCTCCTGGATTAGGAGGACTTCCGGCATCATTGTTCTTACTAAATCTCTTATGGCTTCTTCTTTTATGGTGCTGCCTAGTCCTCTGCAGTTCCAGGAGACGTACTGCATTATTTGCCTGGATGAGGGGGATGTCCCCCTTTCGGGGTTTTCCCAATTTTCAATCCGGATCTGGTGTTAATCATTTCTGGTATGGTATGCTGTGAGCCTTGGACCACATCCTTATAGGACTGCTCTTCCCTTCTTTTCTTCTCAGATTTCCGTCTCCGCTTTGATTGATTTGGGGTGCCTGACGGGCTGCTTACTTCAGTATCTCCTTCCTCTGATGATTCGGCTCCTGTTTCTGATCCCAAACTTATTGGTTCTTTTGACGGGCTGGGGATGGCAGGGTGGGGGGTTGAGCTGGTTGGGCCTTGAGATGCCCTAACTTCTTCCTTTTCTGGAGCGTTGGTAGGAATTTGGGCTTCATTGGGGCTTCCTTGAGGGCTGGATTTTGAGTTGCCTCCCTTTGGTGGTTCCTGGGTCGCTTTCTCCTTGCTTTTGGTACTATTAGAGGTTTTCCCTTTCTTGACTTTCTGCCAGCCTTCCGCATCTTCTTTCTCCTCGACTAGTTTGGGGCAGTGCCTTTGGAAATGGCCGTGCTCTTGGCAATTTCTGCACTTGAATGGCAGGTGCTCATAGTCTAGTTTCTGGTAATGGGTCCAAGATCCAACTGTTAACTTTACTGCCTCTGGGAGGTCGGCTTCAAGATCCACTTCAACACAGATTCTGGCGCATGTGTATTGTCCTTTGTTGTCTGCTTTGTCAATGAAGCCGCCGATTCCGTTCCCTATTCTCTGCAATGATTCGAAGTCCCGGCAATGCATCGGGAGATTGGGGAGCCTGACCCACACCGGCACCTCTTTGGGAAGATCAACCGTGGGGTCAAAGTCCGGCGTCCATTTTCTCAAGTAAAGGCCCTGCGTCCCCATGAAGTAGGGGCCATTTCTAAAAATCAAGTCCCGGTCTTCTTCAGATATGAATTCGAAGACAAAGAACCCTCTCCCAACTAGGTAGCAAGTTACCCCATGTTTCAGGTTGGGCTTCCAGTTCCTCTGTATCCAGTCATCTGTGGTCTTGGTGGATGGCCATAGACCCATGAATTGACCCACTAAACCTTGCTTAGCTAGAGCCAGGGCAATTTTCATTGGTTTTTCTTCAGGAAGGGCGATTTCAGGGATTTCCTCCAGCTTTTTAATGAATTTCGGAATCACCGTGACAGAGGATTTCTTCCCTCTGCTAGAGAGGAGCCTTCTGAAGGCTTCCTTCTCCGAACTCGAAGGGGGGGGGGGGGGGCGGCCTCCCCTCCCCCAGGCGCCGCCATACCTGCACACGCTCAGCTCGATTAACCCTAACGCGCAGGCTCAGCAGAACGCGTTCTGCATCTGCTTAAACATAATGTTAGGCCTTAGGAGGTTATTAAAGTCCATGGGTCAATGTATATGAACATGTTAGACACTAGAATTGAGTTGTATGGACATGTGCTAGGTCTCCTGTAAAATTAAGCCATTTTTTAATGGTTTAATTAAAAGAATTTAAAAATGTTGTAAGAGTGTGGTCTAGGGGTCAATTATGCCATGGGGGTGCTTATTTTCAAGCTTAGAGGACCTACTTTACCCCAAGACCCACTTTCCTAAGTAGTCTTGTACTTTATTTTTCATATTTTTCACTTTTCCCCCCAAGAGTAAAAAAAGTGAGACAAAATGCCAAAAAAGTAAAAAATGAGAAAAAAATCCAATTCCTAAGTTAGTGGGATTTGGGGGAAGTCAAGGTTAGATCTAATTTGGAAATGTTTTTAGAGGATATTTGGCTGATTTATGGTAGCAATAAATGCGGAATCTCTTCCCCACTAAAGAAGGGTGCATTTCCACTAAAGAGGGGCGCATTCCCCAAGGAGGGGGGCGCATAAATGGAGGAGTGTGCAACATGTTTTAAGGCAACCTTTGGGCTGATTTTTTTCATCCCTGTTAGAAAGTGGCAACAAGGAAGGTCTTCTATCATTTGCATGTGTCCTTGTATGCTAGAAGACATAAAACACGAAGCCAAATGGATTAATGCCTTTATCCAAAGTTTAGACTTAGGAAAAGTGCATTATGTGATCTAATTATTAATTGACTTAATGGAGTTACTTTTTATAAAGTTAAAGTGAAAATATATTAAGTGATGGCTAATCTAATCTTGGCCATTGATCTCACCGGAGGATCTCATCCATTGATCCATAGTGAGAAGGTAGGGTTTTCACTTGGCTATTGAGTTAAAAGAATGATTGATTTGGTGGAGAGGACACACATACACATAGTTGAGATTTCTTGCTCATAGCATTCAGTTGGAGAGTAAGAAAGAGAGTTTGCAGGAGAAGTTTGCAGAGGGTGAGATTGAAGAACATCTATCCGGAGATTGGTAGAGTGACAGAGGCAAATCGCAGAGGCCGTACAGGTTTGCAAGGAGGCCATACAGCTCACGCAGAGGGCCGTACAAGTTGACGCAAGGCCGTATAGGCTGACGTAGGGTTGATCGTACGAGTGACGCATGCAGTCGTACTGGTTACGTAGGGAGGACGTACGCTGACACAGGGGCCGTACACGCTGATGTAGGGGGTCCGTACGATCTAGCTGGTGTTTTTTCTGTGAGTTTTGGATGTACGATTTTGCCAGGTTGGGGAAAAATCGATTTCTGGATTGTACTGTTGTATATCTTGCTAATAAAATATCTCCTCAGATTGCAACACCGGTTTTCCCATCTTGGGTTTTTCCGGTGGTTTTCATACCCAAAAATATTGGTGTCTCTATTGATGTGTTTCGTGTTCTTTTTCTCTCAGTATTTATTTTTTGCTGCAATATTTGTGATGAAATCCATTTCTGGTTATCATTAATTATTTGGGGTTCAATTAAAATAACTTGCATACTGTGACTCAAGATTAGGTTTTAAGGAAATTTACATGGTTTCAAAGCTCTTTTGAGCAGATCTGAGAGAAAGCAACAATTATAACTTATAGGGTTTCACAGGTACACTTCATTATGGCCGTACAGTTGAGAGTCGAGGATAGACTCCAAGGGGCTCAAAATTTTCCTACATGGAAAGAGAGGATCACGAGGATCCCGGATGTTAGTGATGCAGAGGAGCACATTGACGATCAGAAGGCTGTTCCCATAGATCCGACAAAGTTGGCAAAGTGGAAGAAGGTAGATTCTAGAGCCATGTGGATTATCTTGGATGGGGTGAAGGATCACATAGTCCCTCACCTTTCCGGGAAGAAGACCGCATTGGAAATGTGGAAGGCTCTAGAAATCCTTTACCAGAGTAAGAACAAAAACTAGAAGATGGTGGTATAGGAAAGGCTACATAGTATCAAGATGGCCAAGGGAGATGGAGCGGTGCCTTATCTCACAAGGCTCACACAGATCAAGGATGAGCTTGGACCAGTGGGCTCTAAGAGTGAAGATGAGGAGCTAGTTCGGATAGCCCTCAATGGATTTTCTAAGCCATGGGACATCTTTGTCAAAGGCATGGTGGATAGGGAGAAGCTCCTTGACTGGCAGAGATCGTGGGACGACTTTGTGTAGGAGGAGATCCGCATGGGTCAAGGTTCAGCTTCATCCAGCGATGCCCCACAGATCGCGGATGAAGAGGCTCTAGCCCTAGCAGGCAAGGGCAAGGGCAAGGGCAAGGAAAAGAAGAAGAAGGGCGGTAAGAAGAACATTGACATGTCAAAGGTCAAGTGTTTCATCTTCTACAAGCATGGACACTTTGCCTCCCAGTGCCCAGACAAGAAGAAGAATAATAACAGACAGATGGCAAGTTCTGCAGAGGTGGACAAGTTCAGCATGAGTTTTGAAGAGGACTTTTGCTTGACAGCTTGCATGGCAAGCTTCATATGCAGCAGCATCTGGTACATTGATAGAGTAGCGTCTTCAAGAGCTTGTAGGAGGGTGGAGTAAAACTCCACATTGAGTTGGGAGATGATGCGTGGTATCAGGCGCAGGGAGTTGGTACTGTTTCGTTTTAGAGGGAGTCTGGAAAACCCCTCAGTTTTGTTGACGTATTATATGTTCCGTGGTTGACAAAGAACCTCATATCAGTTTCCACCTTCGAGGACAAGGGTTTTCTGGTGACTTTCTGGGATAGGAAAGTGTTTATCAGGCCCAAGAGGTCATAGCAAAAGCTGGATCGTATGATTGGGGTCCGGAGCGGGAAGATGTACAGACTACACTTCGAGCTTGCAAAGGCTCTAGTCAGCAACAACAACAGTCATAGTAAGTTGTGGCATAGGAGGATGGCACACTTACACCATGGTGCACTGAGGCATTTGAGACAGGCAGTTATTGGAGTTCCTTAGGTACAAGAGGAGAAGCATAACCATTGCAAGGGTTGTGCGTTGGGGAAGAACATCAAGAAGCCCTTCCCACAGAGTGAGCACAAGTCTAAGGGGACCTTGGACGTGGTGCATTCAGATGTTTGCGGACCTATGAGCGTCCATTCTTTCAGTGGCTACAGTTATTGCGTCACATTCATTGATGACTATTCCAGGAAGACCTGGATCTATTTCCAGAAGGCCAAGTCAGAGTTCTTCGAACAATTGCGGGAGTTCAAGACCTCATGGAAAACCAGACAGGGAGGAGGATTGAGATATTGAGGACGGACAATGAGGGTGAGTACACCTCCAAGGAGTTCTTGGAGTTTTGTTCATCAGAGGGGATCAAGAAGGAGCAAACTGTTCCTCACACCCCGTAGCAGGATGGAGTGGTGGTAAGGAAGAATAGGACACTACTTAGTGCAGCCAAGGCCATGTTGTTTGATTAGGGATTGCCACTATTCCTATGGGCTGAGGCATTTCGGACTGCAGTATACATCCAGAACAGGTGTCCTCACACAACTTTGGGGAAGAAGACACCTGAGCAGGTTTTCATAGGCACTCGACCAGATGTGAGTCATCTACGCATAGTTGGCAGTGTCTGCTATTGTCACATTCATGCTGACACTAGGAAGAAGCTGGACCCTTCTGGTGAGAAAGGGCTGCCAGTTGGTTATAGTGAGACTTCTAAGGCATACTGGGTATATATTTCGGCTCGCAGGAGGATTATTGTGAGCAAGGATGTCTAGTTTGATGAGGACATAGCCTTACGAAGATCTATGGACTTACTAGCACAGGACTCGAGAGTCAAGTTGGAGGAGCTAGAGGTACAGACACAGGGCACAGGTTCTGATAGTCAGAGGGAGTCAGGTGGACAGGATCCTTTGGTCATTTACTTGGAGGATGAGCAGCAGCTGGAGGAGAATATCCAGTAGCCGCAACAAGTAGACACTAGGCCACGACCAAAGTGGTACAGGTCCACAGTTCAGGATTCCAGGCAGGTGACTCTTCCACAGAGTTCCATGAGACGGAGCAAACCACCAGATAGACTTAGCTATATGGCACTGATGACAGATTTGATTAACTCTGAGCCTTCCAGTTTCGAGGAGGCTGCACAACATGATGTGTGGCAAGAGGCCATGGTTGACGAGTATGACTCCATCATGAAAAACTAGGTATGGGAGGTTGTATCGAGGCCAGAAGGCAAACGGGTGGTTGGATGTAGGTGGATCTACAAAGTAAAGCATGCAACAGATGAAAGCGTGGAGAAGTATAAGGCGCGCTTCGTGGCAAAGGGGTTTTCGCAGAAGGAAGGTATTAACTATGAGGAGACCTTCGCCCCTTCTGCCAGATATTCTTCTATTTGGACTATTCTCTCATTGGCAGCAGAGATGGGTTGGCGCGTTCATTAGATGGACGTAAAGACTGCCTTCCTCAACGGATTTATAAAGGAGACGGTATTTATTGGGCAGCCAGAGGGGTTCGAGGTGGAGAGCAGGGACTCGCATGTATGCAGGTTGCAAAGAGCTCTTTATGGGCTCAAGTAGGCACCTCGGGCATGGTACTCGAGGATCGACAATTATCTACGGGAGATGAGATTCTAGCGGAGTGAGGCATACCACAACCTATACTTTTTGTCAAGTGAGGTACCTCTCATACTGGTATTATATGTAGATGATCTCTTTCTTACAGGAGATGAGAGGCTGATCGAGGATTGCAAGTCCAATCTTGCAGTAGAGTTTGAGATGAAAGACCTTGGGTTGATGCATTACTTCCTAGGTCTGGAGGTTTGATAGAGAGATGGGTGCTTCTTCATTGGTTAGGGGAAGTATGCAGTGGAAATCTTGAGGAGATTCAGGATGGAGGACTGTAGACCCATGTCCACGCCTCTAGTTACCAACTGGAGGAAGATTGATGTATCGAGTTCAGAGGAGTTTGACCCTACATTGTATCGCCAGCTTATCGGGTCACTTATGTCTTTGGTCAATACTCGACCAGACATTAGCTTTGCAATCAACTCTTTGAGTCAGTTCACGGTGGACCCTCGGAGAGTGCATTAGACAGCTGCGAAGCATGTGCTTCGCTACATCAGAGGCACAATGGAGTATGCATTGGTTTATGAGCGCAGTGGGAGTATACAGTTAGCAGGCTTCACAGATGTTGACTGGGCAGGATGTGTAGAAGACAGGAAGAGCACTTCAGGTTGTTGCTTCAGCATTGGGTCAGGGGTTGTCTCTTGGTTCAGCAGGAAGCAAAAATTGTTGTTGTAAATGTAACTTCGAAAGATATTCATTTGTACTTTATATTGATATTATTATTGTATTTTATTTGTACCTCCGACGGAGATGTTTTTCCTCCAGTCGGAGATGTCATTATTATGTTTGGTCATGCAAAGTCATTGATGTAAAACCTCCCTTGTAAGTCGGGGCATTAGATCCCCTAGAGTCAAATGTAAAAGGTATTATTGAGTCTCCCTAGAGAAGTCGGCCCAGTCAGTTTTAGTGAGGCTGACCTAGTTAGGTAAAAGGTCAAGTCAAAAGTTAAGTATAAATAGAGAGCCTTGCTCTCTCATTCAGACACACTACTCACTCACACAAGTTCGCAAAGCAAGGGAGAGAAGACAAGTTCACTGGAGGAGAAAGAGAGAGCTGTAGAAGACATATTTTGGGGTTTCGTTTTTTGCTTGATATTGTATCAGTAACAAATCTATCTTTGAGGAAGTTGTGGGGTTTTCTCCTTTATGGTTTCCTCGAGGAAAACTATTGTGTCTATCGTGTTTTGCTGTGCTTGTTATTCTTTCAGTTAAAGATCCTAGATAACATTGAATTAAAGTGCAAACATTAACATGGTATCAGAGCTAACCTGAAAAGAAGACATTGTGTAGCAACGAAGAAACTAGGGCTTTCCAGTTTAAGGTCTTCTCTCCACAGATCATCAGAAAAAGAGGGCTAGGCTAGCTCGCCCTAGGAGGGCGCATCTTTTGGAGGAAGCAAAACCCAATTCCAAGAAGTTTGATTTTTGACCCTGTCACTGAGACATAGAAAAACTAGGGCTTCTTGTTTTGGGCACTTTCCTCCACAAATCAACTTGAAAAGGAGGTTATTCCAACTCGCCCTAGGAGGGCACATTTTCTTGTGGAGGCAGAATTCAAATACGAGAATTTTCATTTTTGGCCTCGTCATTACTGTTGGGAGAAAACTAGGGCATCAGTTATTTTACAATTCTGTCCACAGATTTGAGAAAAGGAGTATATTGGACAACTTGCTTTGAGGAGGGGCATCTTCCTATCCAATCAGAAGTTCAAGATTCCAACTTTGGAAATTAGGGTTTCTCTAATAAACCCTAGGCCAACCAACTCCAGAACCAGGTTGGGCTTCTCAAATTGGTAAGACCTAAATCTTTGCTATTTCCATTTGAGGTTCTCATTCAAAATGTCTCACCATACCAAGCTTGAGGGAGCTGACAACTTCTGAGCATGGAAGTATAGGATTGCTCCTGTCCTTGAAGAAAATGACTTAGACTAATATGTTAATGAAGAGGTTCCAACACCAGAGGGAGATGAGTCTAAGGCTATTCACAAGAAGAACTTGGTTAAGGCCAGGAGAATTATTGCAGACTCCATTAAAGATCATCTCATCCCACATGTGTCATCCTTGAAAACACCCAAGGAGATGTTCGATGATTTGACGAAGCTATTCGAAGGAAAGAATATCCATCGAAAGATGACATTAAGGAACCATCTCAAGAACGTGAAGATCCTGAACTCCGAGACCATGCAATCCTATTTCACAAGGGTCTCACAGATCAAGGAACAACTTGAAGCAGTTGAAGAAAAGGTAGAAGAAGGAGAGATCGTTATGACCACCTTGAATGGTCTCCCAAGATCATGGGACTCATTTATTCAAGGGATATGTGCCAGGAAGAAGTTGATCACATTCAACAGACTATGGGAAGAATGTATGCAAGAAGAAGCTCAACTTGTGGCATGAGAAGAGAAGATGGGAGCGAATGATGATCAAGCTCTCACATTTCAGGCTAGAAGAAATCACAACAAGAGGGAGAAACACCATCACGAAATACAAAGGAGACCTAGAAGAGATCTATCCAATATTAGATGTTTCACATGTGATGAGAAGGGACACTACTCCAGAGATTGTCCCAGAAACAAAAGTTCCTCCAAGAAGACAAATGAGAAGATACATCATGCTCATACCACTGAAGATGATGAACCAGCAAGGAAAAGAACCAAAGAAGAAGAAAGAGATGATTTTTCAAGTGATGAAGAATATGTCTTGATCTCAACACTCACGGGCATTATCACACACGGGAGCAATGATTGGCTTGTAGATAGTGGAGCTTCCAAGCACATGACGGGATACAAGAATCATTCGTCAATCTATCTGAGCATGAGTCACCACATAGGGTGAAACTTGGGGATGATTACCAATACCCCATAAAAGGAAGTGGAGAAGCTTCCTACAAGCTAGACTCCGACAAATCTCTGAAGATGAAAGATGTTCTATATGTTCCAGGACTAAAGAAGAATCTTCTCTCCATATCAACACTATATGCTAAGGGAATGAGGGTTGCATTCGTCGATGGTCAAGTCCTAATGTGGCCAAAAGGAAACACAATAGATGATGCAACAGTGATTGGAGAGCAAGAGGGAGGCTTGTACAAGTTGAAGGGACAACCTGAACAAGCATTGGTTCATGACTTAGTGGAACCAAGTCAACTATGGCACATAAGGCTTGCACATGTGCACTATAGAGCACTACCTATTGCAAGCAACCAGTTTCAGGACCTCCAGAAATCCAGACAAGACAATAAAGAAGAACACGCTGTCAGAGACTTGTTATCACATCCATGTTAGCTGGAGCTATCATGCTGCAGATTGTGTGGTCGGGGACCATACTATACTTTTTTTTTTCAGATCAGAGATCGGATGCCTTCAGAGGAGGCACACCGTTTTGTTCAGATTGCCTTGAGTAGAGATATCAGTGGGGACAGATGGCTTATTGTATTGTCCAGACATGTACACATTATTGCCTACAAAGGCACCCTTCTTTGCCAGGCTTTGCACAAGCCCATTGAGACAGTTGCCTAGCCATATTTTTGATTGAGAGTATAGAGTATTGCTGGTTGGCCACTTATTGCTCGGATTCAGTTGAGATCCAGTTTCAAAGTCAGCTTCAGTAGCAGGTATATGGTGCAGCAGGTATAGCATTTGATGTTCTATTGCTCATGTTGTTGATTAGACTTGTTTATACATGATAGTACACTGACTTTGCATGTGATGTTTGATATGGTGATCTAGTTGCCATTATGATGTATTGTTGAGTCCTTGGTGATGTTAGTCCACCCCTTTCAGTAGGCTCTTGTCTATGCCAGTGTTATAAAAACCGGACTGGTTTCATTCGAACCGGCCGGTTCGATCGGTTCAGAGGCACCACCGGTTCAAATCGGTGTCCCAAACCGGAAATGGCCGGTTTCGTACAGAACAAGCCGGTTCTGATCGGTTCCGACCGGTTTTACCAGTTTCGGCCGGTTTTCCGGTTCCGGTTCCGGTTTTGACCGGTTCAGTACATAACCATACATCGACATTTAAGACGCCATTTTTTAATTTTTTTTTTAAATAAACAAGTTGCTTGAGTGGGAAAGGTTCTAGATAACCCTTAGCCCCTAAGAAAGCTAGAAAAGCAACCCCAACCGCTCTATTTCTCTCAGACTATTCACTTGAGTATTTTGAGTTAAGAATCATTCTTGACATTCTTGGGAAGTGTAGCAGCCTTGAAAGGGTATGCTAAGTACCTACAACATTCCTAGTTATATCATCATAAATAAAATACACCTAATAGTAGTTATCTACAGCAGTAAAGAGACTTTGAGCAGCCCTAGCCGCTAACAACAACTCTGAGCTAATTGTGTAGTTAAAAGAAACTTTTGTGGGCATATTCCAAGGTGACTGTCTGTTACAACAACCTTGAAACAACCCTTTCAACAACAACAGTTTCCTCAACATGTTAGACATATGATTCAAGTGAAATATGCTTAGTATGGCACCTAGCAAAATACATATAGGAGCCCTTTTTGCAAATTTGTGTATAATGGTTTTGATTCACATGGTTGAACATATATCTATATCTATATATATATAGTTTTTCAAAATTTGAACATTTTATGTATTTTTGGTGGACCGGTTTTGTGATCTGGTTTTTTTCTCGGTTTTGGTCCAGTTCCGGTTCTCGAGGTCGGTCGGTTCGACCACCGGTTCGGTTTTTATAACATTTTTCTATGCACACTGGATCATATCCCCTTTTATTGGTATAGACTTGGTCACTTAGACCCCTAGCCAGTTGACTTTGGATCCACATTCACTTCCTCCACCCATCCGATTCATTCATTTTGGTCTTTCCCGACTTGGATTCTGGTTTGTGACCTTGAGGATTCCCCTTCCCCACTGATCTCCGATTATGCCATGATTCCCTGTCTTTTGTGCTTCGGCTCTTTAGTGTGTGAGATGCACTCTCAAACCTGGGATTTGCTCCTGCCGGTTGCACTCGATGTTGCAATGCAGTATAGGAGTGTGTAGCTTCAGCCATTCATCGTTGTCTCAAGTATTCCTGTCATGCTCAATTCTCTAATTAGGTTTCTGTTGTGTTTGCTAAGCTGAAACTACATATAAAACCAAGAGAAAATTAAAAACTAAAAATCTGACCGTAAAAACTTAAATTTCTTTCTAAACCCGCTTATTATTTGTTCTTAAAAGCCCATTTCTCAAGTTTCATTTAATTCCGACTCCATCTTCCTATAGATCTAGCATTGGTCTTTTTGCCAAAAATGCTCGTCTAGGGCGTTTTTCTCTTTCAGTTGGTTTGGGTCACTTTGGGGTTGTGGGTAGTTTAGATTTGGGTTTGTATCGCCATTTTGTTAGAAGAAATCAAGCTACCTTGTGTTGGAAGTGTGTTTAAACCTTGTTTTTTCTCTGCCCTAGGTTTGTTAATCCATTGTTAAACCCCTTTCCTAGGCAGTTTACTTCACCATTTCACTTCCAATTCTTTTTGCATCCCCAGACTATTTTCAGCCTCATAAACACTAATATAATCTTAATATTTAACTACGTTTAATTGTTGGTTACCTGTTGCATCACTCTCATTCTACCATTTGTGTCCATTAGTTGGCTGAAACTAGACTTAGGAGCTTATCTACACCCAATCTCTTTTTTATCTATTTATCTTTCCTGGGATTTGGGTGTATTTTGTCTCTCAACCTCCATCTGTTGAGTGGGGTCTCCCCCCTGACTTGGTTGCGTGCCTCGTCTGAAGTGACAATAGCCTTGTCCGGTGTGACTTTCGTTCCTTGAACGGAGGACTTGGCCATTGCTGTTGCACCTTCCTAGCTGCTCACCCTCTACCATCCCTCTTGGGACACCTTACATCAGCAACTAGAGTTTGTGTGATAACAAGACTCTGGTAGCAAGGAAGCAAAGATCAAGAGGGAGTCCACCCAACAACCCAACAGAGATAAGTATTTGAATTGTCATTTCCTGTATATCTAATTATTTAAATGATATTGTTAAGTCATGTACATGCTTATGTTCCTAGATTTAGAATGTGAATTATGCATGTTAGAAAAGTTGCATTAATGAACAAAATACTACTAATATGCAAGTAACGGGTAAGTGGTCTATGGTACTATACAATATTCCATTGCTGCTTATCTAGAACGAAACCTTTTTGCTGACATGTTGGGAGTAGTGCACACTCTTAACAGTGTTCTGGTAGAGATGGAAGGCATCTAGAAAGTTACCATATTAATACGGGATATGGATGAATGTTGTGTTGAAACCTTGGCTAAGATAGTTGCATAACTGTGTGACCTATGTCCTTATGCATAGGAATTTGTTTTGAAAATTATGAAATGTTTCTAACAACACAACTAAATTGACTTGTAGTAAAGATCGTGTAACATCACCTACAAGAGAGACTTGTTTCGAAGAACAAGCGACGAATTCAAGAAGTCAAGATGAAGAACCCAAAGTTCCTAGAATTAGAGATTCAGTATCGAAAGAAGCGATTCCAGAAGATCATGAAGACCGGGACATGGCAAAACCACAAGAACTTGTAGATCCACCTCGTGAGAAGAACTCCCACAAGATAGGACCAACATTGGTACGAGAAGCAATACAAGTTGCAGAGAAGTATGGCGCTCTAAATGGGATGCATAGAGAAAGCAAGAGACCTAGACCATACTCTTGTTATGTGGCCTTGTTGTGTGACATCATTGATAAAGAACCTTCCAACTACGAGGAAGCAACAGAGAAGAAACAATGGAAGGATGCCATGATCGAGGAGTACCGGTCGATTATGAAGAATGATGTTTGGGAGATAGTTTCTAGACCAGAAGAGAAGTTTGATGTGACTTCGAAGTGGATCTACAAGATCATGCATGTTGCAGATGGTAGCATTGAAAAACACAAGGCAAGATTTGTGGCACGTGGCTTCTCCCAGAAAGAAGGCATAGACTACGAGGAGACATTTGCACCTGTAGCCAGATACACTTCCATCAGATCTATACTTGCATTGGCTGTAGTAATGAAATGGAAGGTACACCAGATGGACGTCAAGACAAATTTCTTGAATGGTGTAGTTGAGGAGGAAGTGTACGTGGAGTAGCCATTGGGATTTGGGACACATGACAAGCAGACTCATGTGTGCAAATTGAAGAAAGCCTTGTACGGATTGAAGTAGGCACCCAGGACGTGGTATGACAGGATGGACAACTTCCTGATGAGCTTAGGCTTTACCAAGAGTAAAGCAGATTCCAACCTTTACTTCAAGGTTGAAGGCGGAAGTCCAGTGATACTTCTGCTATATGTAGATGACCTGTTTCTGACAGCTGAGGATGAGCTCATTGCAGATTTGAAGAGGAGGCTTGCCGCAGAGTTTGAGATGAAGGACCCGGGGATGATGCATTATTTCATAGGCATGGAGGTGTGGCAGAGTGCGGATGGAATCTTCCTTGGACAAGGAAAGTATGCAGTAAAGATTTTGAAGAGGTTCCGAATGATGGACTCCAAGGTAATGGCCACACCCATGGCATCGAACTTGAAGCTACTATGTGATGCTTCATCAGAGACAATTGATGCCACGATGTACTGTCAGATGATTGGTTCGTTGATGTATTTGACGAACACGAGACCGGACATATGCTTTGCTGTGAACACCCTGAGCCAGTTCTTGACGGATCTGAGACATGTTGACATGATTGCTGCAAAGCATATATTGAGGTACCTGAAGGGTACAGTTAACTATGGGTTTAAGTATGAGGTGAATCAGAAGATTAACCTGCATGGTGATGTTGATTTAGATTGGGCAGGCAGTGCCACAGATAGGAAGAGCACTTCAGGATGCTGCTTTAGTATGGGATCCGATATGATCTCATGGTTTAGCAGGAAGCATTCGTGCGTGGCAATGTTGCAGCTTGTTTGGCTAGTTGTGAGGCAGTATGGCTTAGGAAGCTATTGTCATATTTGTTTGATCTGCAGTTAGAGGTGACTTGTATCTTCTGTTACAACTAGAGTTGTGTGAAGTTGTCCGAGAACCCGGTTTTCCATGACAAGTTGAAGCATATTGAGATCAAGTACCACTATATCAGGGATATGGTGCAGAGAGGAGTAGTGAAGCTCCAGTATGTGGCGACAAACGAGCAGATAGCCGATGTGTTGACCAGGCCGTTAGCCATAGTGAAGTTCGAGTACTTCAGAGAGAAGCTTGGTGTTATCCATATTGAGGTTCCTCCTAAGAGGAAGTGATGAGATCGGAAGACACCGACGCACTAGAGCCGATTCTCTCATGGTGGTAGAGGTAGGTGGTCCTTGGGACTTAATGTGCCTGGGGTGCTCCTGACTGTTCTCCCATGTTGGTAGATGCAGGGATGGTTCTCGTATTGTGGTAGGTGTGGGTGGTCCTTGGGACGTAATGCACCTGGGGTGCTCCTGACTATCCTCACATACCGGAGACGCTGAGAGGTCCATCGGTCATAAGACACTTTGTGTGGACCTAGGCAGGATCTCGCATGGTGGAAGACGTAGGTGGTCCTTGGGATGTAATGCACCTGGGGTGCTCGTGACTGTGCTCCCATGCTGGTAGACGCGGGCTGACCGTTGAGAGACGTAATGCACCAAGTAACTAAATCAAGTACCAACAGGATAAGAGACATACCTGGATGACAATTATAGACTTACAGATTGTACGGCAGAGGTAGGCTGGCCAATATCAACAACAACTCCGAAACCACATGTAGGGGGGCTGCTTTCCTCCCAACCAGATTTATGCAAGTATTTCCAATAATTAATTAGTTAGAGTTATTTATGCATGGATGCCAAATGGCCTGCATGCACATCACTTTTTCTAATCATATTTATTTACCTTAATTAAGTTTTATTTGTTAATTAAACTTTATTATAATTTATTTTTCTTATTTCTCAATTTAGATAATATCTGTTTTATTAATATTTCCTTAATGGTTAAACTAAGTTTAATAATACTTAACTAGTCTTAATTAATTTTGGGGTGTTACACCCATAGCCATCATAAGTAGGACTCTGCTGCGTCTTCATCTGTTGCTGACTTGGAAGTTGTATCCTATGTATACTCATCCATTATACTGATGTCATCATCCTCATCTACTGCTGCTTGGTCTTCTTCAATGCACAAGTCTTAAGTATGACTAGATGTCTGCTTCTCCTCCTGTTCATTATGCTCATCTTTCTTCAATTTCCGCCCTATGTCTTTAAGGAAATCCAAGCCCAAATCCTTAAGCCAGTTCCCATACATGATGTTGTCATAATTTGGGAAGGAAAAGACTGCTCTGAACTCCTCACCTAATGTTATGTGTTTAAGTGCTGCTTCCTTCTTCGAAATTTTAATTAAAAACTCCGAGTTTTCAGCCACGATCTCTCTGTCTTCATGATTCCACTGATTTTCCCCTCAAAGCAACTTGGGACCTGTGGGTTATGTCCCCAACCCAAACTGATCTAAATTCTTCACAAGCTGCCTTGTACTGCTTACAATCTGTTTTGATTGGTTTCTTCTGTGGAGTTTGTATTGGTTGAGTGTATGTTTTAGATCTGATTGACTGTTTCGGTGTTAGTGTTTGGAAGATATTTTATATTTATGTATTTCAGATTGCATACAAGCAATTATTGGAACATTACAAATTACTCACAAATCAATTCCTTTTTATAAATAATCGCCGGTAAATTCATAACAGTCACAACAGCAGTATGGGTATTCTCAAAAAGCAAATTACACTAGATTTCAAACCTGGAAATGCTGATAATTATGGCCACTATTTGGATGCACAAACTGAACTCGTTCTGTACCCTTATGGACTGTTGTGAATGTGAGTACAAACCTAGCCAAGAGAGAGGTGCTCAACAGTGAAAGAAAAGAAAAGAAAAAAAAATGAAGAATGCGTCCACCAATGTCAATATGGAACTCTCCCCTCTTCATGATTTCTAGCAGCTTGTCTTCACATAATGTTTTTGGCTCACATAAGATGAAATGGTCAGCAAGGAAATCAGCCCAACTAAAGATCGGCCCTTGAGATGTCTCGCACAGATAGTCGCTTCCCTCACTGTCAACTGATTTCACCCTCAGACAGCCCCAATAAGCTCGCCCTTGCCAACTGTAATCAAACCGGTCTCACAGAAATGAATCGGCCCTCAAGCACGGTCCTTCTTCCTTTTCATGAATTAGATCCCAATTGACTTGGTTCACTGCAATAGATGTCAGGTTCAGTTGAAACGGAACAGATGTTCACGGCCTCTCCTAATAGGTATAGCCCATCCTATATTAAGGCTCTCAGCCTCTCTACTGCAGTCACGAATTAATAATAAGGGTTGGCCCTTTTTTCTTCTCCACGGAGCTGCCAAGAGAGATCGGCCCAATCAAGCTGCGATCCTCTCTAACTACTCACGACTCAGTGCAACAGGTGAACTTGGATTCCTCCTTGATGCCCACGAGCTCCTCAAACGCCACGTCTTCTCTCAACGCCCACGACCCTGCCAAGAGAAACTCGGGCCTCTTTGAACTCGCTCGATCAATTTGCTCTTGTACAACTATGACTCGACCTTAGCAAGGGTGATTCGATCCACTCAAGAATCACATACAAGCAATAAGATGAAATCGGCTTCCACAAGGCCTACGACCTCTTTAATGATGAATTTGGCTCCCCAAGCAAACTCAGCCTGCCAAAACAATTTTGGTCTCCAAAGATAAACTCGGTCCCCGTGAGGAAAACTCTACAAATTGAAGGTAAATCACCCAATGAAGTTCACTTGGAAACCCTGATTGAATTTCCCCTCGTCATCTTGGTGTCATAGTTTCCCCTCATGCTGGCAAGATCTCCAGCTCTGATACCACTGTAATATCCACTGTAATAGACTAGAATACTAATGTTATTTATGCCCTAAACTCATTGATAAGTTTTTACAAACAGTTTGCATTCATTCCATTAAAAACATCCATCAAATATATTGCATGTATTCCAAGCACACGTAAGATTGAAAAGACACCATGGCATTTTATTATGGATGGAACCCAATCACAAGAACTAATGGCTGCTATAGCAGCTACAAAGTACTAATAACACTCAACAATAAATAAACATGGAAGTGATGCCATGGACACCTCCAAACTGTAGAAGGGTTAACTCCTGACCTCCAAACCCTCTCCTAGATGATGTCAAACCAAAAGATGAAACTCAAGTGAAGGCCGTGGATGGATCCTCCTCCTTGTCTAGCTAGGGTGGATGTTGCACCATTGAATCCAAACCAACAATGGGAGGGTTTTGTCAAATCCTAACGAAAACTCTGGACAAACCCCCAGATGGTCATAAGAAATCAATATCTAATCAACATGTCCATAATGGATGAGTGCCTTCTCTTTTATCTTCTTTTTGAATCAAATACCATGGACAATACCACGGGTCATCCAATACCACTTTCGTAAGCAAAACACCTTTTTAGGCTAAGTGGCATCAAAACAATTCCTAGATATGGTGACTATAGCCTATGGGAGTCCAATAGGCTACTCAATCATCCCTGTAGGGAAAATCAAGCGGAAAGGGACATCACAGCCAAGCACCAACTTGCTATCCACCTCACTTCTAACCCTACTTTCCTGCACCTGCACATACTGCCATTTCATGTCCCTTGATAATTGCGTCAACAAACCGAGTCACTTTGGCTTCTAATAATAAAAGAAGTTTTATAATGTTAGACAGTTCTAAGATTGCAGCCTTGAAACTTTTCCCTCCTTGCCTCTTCAACCTTATATTCCAGTTTTGTGTAAGAATGGTGATTGCTATGTAGATTAGAAAAATTACACTTGACCTGAAAAACTAACCTGCCATGTGATTCTTCTCTTTTTTTTCCCTAAATTGTTTCCCTTTGTGATCAGCTTAATGGAATCTACATTCATTTACTTCTTGTGTTAGCAACTTAGCTCAATTGTCATCTCGTGCATTTTCATGTGAGTGTATTTGGATCCATTAAACTTTGTAGGAGCATATATTTCTGGTTGCATTCCTGCTATTCTTTGTTTGATTGTCTTCATTATGCACTGCAATCCACCTTCTGTTCGTAATCTCTTTGCATGGCATTTTGGCTTGAAGCAAGCAATGCCTTCTTTGTATGTACTTTGTTAAGATTCTAGAATTTGCTTCCTTGCCATTTGATTTGATCTAGATAGGAATATGTGATAGTCTTTCATGTTAATACAAAGTACTACCAGTTATAGATTTTAAGGTGTAATTTCTTTTTCTTTTTACTAGAAATGTTATATTATGAGAAGTGTTTATTTCCCTGCAGTTGAAATCCCAATATTATAATCATATTCTATATTCTAATATTGCAGATTGTGATGCCAACATTGGGTTGGAGGTGGTTACTTGGACTATCTTCGACACCTTTGTTGATTCTGCTTCTGTTCTATGTTACAGTCCCAGAATCTCCGAGGTATCTTTTGATGAAGGGTAGAACTGAAGATGCACACTACATCCTTGAAAAAATTGCACATGTAAATAAAAGGCAACTTCCACTTGGGAGATTTGTTAATGATCTCAGCATAGAACTCTCTGAAGTAGATACCATTGACGGGTTGGAAGAAGCTTCTTTATTGGAATCCCATGGGCAGTTAGAGGAAAGCCACATGGAAATAAAAAGTGAAACAGGAGTCCTCTCACAGTTGTATGGTCTCTTTTCCCCGTCTTTAATCAGATCAACGCTTCTGCTATGGTTAGTACTATTTGCAAATGCATTTTCCTACTATGGACTTGTCTTGCTTACTACTGAATTAAGTGGTGGAGGTGGGAATTGCACATCAGACACTATGCCTTTAATTGCTCCCAATGAGAGTAGTCTTTACAGGGATGTTTTTATTTCAAGTTTTGCAGGTAAGATTTCCATCTGACGTGACTGAATCCAAAATATGAAGGTTTCCTACATTTCATCCTATTTCTACACATAAATTTATTCTGCATGGGTTGCAACTTAAATGAAAGATATGCTACAAGCTATGCTCATGTAAAACTCAAATGAAACTGAGGAAAGTCTCAAATAAAACTATGCTCTGGTCCTAATAAATGGTATTACAACTGGCTTTGCATGGTGGCAGAGATTCCTGGGCTTGTACTGTCAGCAACTATAGTGGACCGTTTTGGACGCAAATTGTCAATGGCTGCAATGTTTTTCCTATGTTGTATTTTTCTTCTTCCATTAATGTTTCCTCAACATGAAGTTGTCACAACTCTTCTTCTCTCTGGAGCACGCCTATGCATCACAGGAACCTTTACAGTTGTCTACATTTATGCCCCGGAGGTTGGTGGTTGAAGTTCAATAATTTAATTTGATTTTAGTAACTTCGAATGTTTCCCTAGAAAATGTTGGTATTTCAATTATTGTCAATGATGTTTGTTGCAGCCATAGCTAGGAGAACTACTATAAGAGTAAAATTGGCTCTATGCATCCTTAATAAGATAAATGACAATATACATTCACAGGAAAGAAAGGAAATTTATTAGGAAACTATAGCCAAAGTATGAATAAACGGCATACTGGATTGCATCAACCTAACAGTCTGTGGTGCAAATTACTAGCAACAGCCTAAGGGAAAATTATTTGGTCAACCTAAAGGAGGAATTGACTAGTATAAATGCATGGGAAGTATACGTCATTTTCATATACATTCACATTTACTTCTCTCTGCATTTTTTGTGCACTTCTTTTCCTTCATTCATGGTGAAACCTTGAAATTGCTAGGGTTTTCAACTTGTAATTTTGTATGGCCATAATTTTCACACAAAGTTGAAAGTATCTCAAATGATCAATAATTTTTGGATCCCTAGCCATTGGCACAAGCAAAATTCAAAATGGGCTTCTCTATTCAATGATGGAACATTTTCATCTTACAAGGTACTTTCATCTTTGTACTTTCAATTTTGAAATAGAATAGTTGTGCATGATATCATTTATTCTTCTCTTTGGTAAAAGAAATGTCTGCTTTCATAAATTCATCATCGCGAGCCTTCGCTTCTACCTTAGAGCTAGTGATCTTTTGCCAAGCTCATTCAATATCTATTAATTCTTAACTATTATGTACGTACAGAGGTATTAACTTGAGTGTTGAACAGTCTTAAATGACCAAATCCATGTACAGTCTTAGATGATCAAATATGTAGTTTTAAACAATTTGGATGTATATGTAATTATGGGGATATTCTACATACAACTACAAAGTATCTGGTGTGGATCTCCAAAAGAGCTAGTTATATTGGTATGAGGGTATGTCTAATACTATATATATCAAGGTTACCAGTTTTTGGGTCAATGAAATAGTTGGTCAGGTAGAAGAGTGAAGAGTTTGAATTGGGAAAAAGTCAACAAGTACAAAAATATAAAGAACTACAAATTATTTGATGAAAAAACAAATAATTTGCCTAAATGCTACATCAACAATATTCAATATTCTTTGATATTAAACGAATCCATGTCCATGCAATGCAGAATATCAATAGATGTCCAAAATAGATGGAAACCTGTCTTTTTAATGGACGGGAAACCTGGAAAAAAGCTTGACCCAACTTCACATATTTAAGCAAAGAATAGGGTTCGCTGCTAGCTTGCTACTGGCATACAATAATTTGCCTGAATGCTACATCAACAATATTCAATATAATCCATAGCCACACTTGAAAACTCCATGTATGGGATGAGCATGCATGAAAGGATTTGAACTTTGGTCATTGTCACAACAATCACACCAAGTTGCCGCTAGACCACAGCCCAATGGACAAGATGTCCAAAATTTCGTGTATGCACTATCTCATATATGATGAGTCCAAAAGTGATAAAAATTGGGAACTGGTTATTGGAAGCATATGTTTTTAGTAAACTTTAAACTAAGAACTTTCTCTTATGGGGTTCCCTTAACATCAAGGTCCTTCATGTCCTTAGGGTAAAAAAGATGAGCCTTCCCCTTGACCAACCAATCCGATGTAGGATCTGCATTGTCTAGGTCAATTGATGCATGCTCCATGATCCATGCATGCCATCATCATGAGATTTGAACTCTTTACTACACAAGCTCTACTATCTAGTAGTATATTTGAATCAAAATTTCATGTATACAATTAACAATATCTCATAAATGATATGCTATGTAATGTATACAATTGTTCATTTACAAAATATCCAACATAAGGACACAGAGTTAAAATCCATATAGGGTAAATAATTATATAATCGATAATGAATGAATGAATTAATACAAGGAACCTTGTGATGGTATACTTTATAAGCAGTGACTAGTTATGAATGTGAAAGCTTATGCCCCTTAGGTTGTGTCAATTAGTTAATTTTATTAACATTATTGTTCTCTCTCTCTCTCTCTCTCTCTCTATATATATATATATAAACATTTTCATTTCACATTCATAACTGCGGATCATGGTTGAATTTTTCCAATTAAACCATTAAAAAATGGCTTAATTTACGGGAAAAAATATTTTTTTCAAAACTTAAAAAAAAAACACCTAGGGACTTGTTATCACATCCATAGTAGCCGGGCTACCATGATTGCAGAGCATTTCAGTATATATTTTTGAGCTTAGCCTTTACATAGTTTTAGTGAGATCAGCTATGGTGAGCAGTATTACTTATGATCACTCACACATCAGAGTAGCCCCAAATCAGACATGCAGTAGACCTTATGCCACTACTCAGCCTCCTGACCTCAGATTTGATGACTGAGATGACCTTTTATCCCATACAGAGCAGTGAAGTGCCTAGAGTTTCAGCAGCAATGTTTAAGTGGTTATAGGTGATCCATATAGCAGATATAGGTATATGGCCCTACAGGTATATGATGTGCATTGGTTTTATTATCTTGCTCTTTTGTTCATTTTGATAGCTTGACTTAGTATCTAGTAATCATGATTTGGCAGTATATCTATATGAAATGAATATGGTTTTTATTGATTATCTAAATGGTTTTATGACTTACATTCAGAAGCGCTTGTTTTATACTCGTTGGTTTTACCCTATGTTGACCACCAAAACCAACTAGGTGGACAATGATGTACCATGCACATGTTCAATATTGTGCCTTGAAGATGAGAAAGAAGTACCTAATGATTTTTTCAAGCGAGGCAAATTTTTTTCTTATCTTCTCTCCATGAAATTTCCGCACCCCTGCGGGGGATTTTGTAAGGATATGTCAGCATGAGGGTCAATTTTTGTGTAACTTAATTGCCTAAGACTTTATCATTAGGGAAGTCCTTTCATCGAGTGTTTTTTCACTTGGATAATTAAAATTCATTTTTAGTGATTTTAATTATTTGAGTTTTTCACTCAAAAATACATCCAAAGTGGTGAAAGACGTTCTAGTGATCAAGTCCATGGGGTGATTGAGGCCTATGAATGTTCTATATTACCATGCTAGACATTATCCAGAGTCTTGAGGAATTTCATTAAGTTTTTTTAATTTTTGGTAATTAAAAAATGTCCCTCAACATAAAAAATTATTTTGTAAAAGAGGGATAAGTGGTCATTTATGATGTTGTATAGGGGTATGGGTACTCAAGATAAATGGCATAAGATCCCCTACACCCTTGGACCAAGTTTGAAGTCATTCGGACAAGCCTTGCTAAGGTTTTGGTCACTTTTTCCTAAGTCGGTTAAGGAAATCAGGAAAATTGGCAATTAATTAGTAAGGCAAATTTTGGAAAAGTGCCTAAAGTCACTTGGGAGGTAGAAAAATTGTTTCCTAATGTCAAGTTATGTTCCTAAGGTGAAATTAAAGTCCAAGAGGGCCCCCCAAGCAAGTGTTTTTCAAGTTTGAAGTTGTCGCCAAGAGGGGGAAACCCTCTCTCACTATGGGAAATGAGATAAATTGAAATAAGCGAAAAGAGGGGGTCCCATCTTCATGATTCCTTCTGCTTGGCCTAGCAATGAAATATAAAACATGAGTGGGCGGTTTTTCTCCCCCCATTGTTTGTTATTTTTAAACCATGGAAGTGCACCCCCCCTCCATGGGCCCCCTTTCTCTACAAGTGACAAATGCCATTCATGCAAAGGAACTCTCCCCTCTCTCTTTTTCTATTTAAGGAGGCTCCTCCTCATTTGGGTTACAATCTCTCATGCTCTTGCTCCATTTCTATTCTCTCTCTCTCTCTTGCTCTCATCTTGCCCCATTTTTGGGCCATTGTAATTTTTAACCATTTGGCTTGGTAATAGAAATTCTTTGCAGGGGATTTGGTGTTGGTTGCTCTGTAATAGTGGTTTGCTTCTGAACTTCATAGCTACTCATGATTGGAGAGGCCAAACAAGCAAACTGTTTTGCTTTGGTAAGATTTCTAGTATTGTTGCTATTTATCTTATGAATTTCCTATTTGATTAGTTAAGATCTTCATATGCTTGTTGGTTGAAGTTTATGATCTCTTAGCTCTTCTTTAGGTATTCACGTTTTCTTTTAGTGTGTAGCAAATATTTTACAAGTTGCAGGTTACTTGGCTTCGAGAGTGGAATTCCTTGGTCGGACACCCCACTTCTCCAAGCATTGGATCAACAAAGAGCTCAATCTGTTCCCCTCCATTTGATTTTTCTGCATATATTTTTACATGTTTCTCATACAAAAATCAAATTTCAAATCTTGTTTACATGTTATTATCTTGTGAAAAAATTACTAATAAATTTTCAGAATTTTTTTTTGTAAATTTTGTATGATATACCAACATTGCCCAAAAGTGATTTTAGGCATTTTTCCATAACATTTTGCTTACTGGTTTTTAGCAGGTATGCACATTTCAAGAAGGTTATGCTACCCAAATTTGACCATCTCCAAGCATAAAAGGCCTCCACTAGCTACCATTTCGGCCACTTGGAAGAAAACGATCAAAATCAGTCTCTTTTTCCTCTTCTCTTACAAAATACTAAGTGCTGAAATTTGTATCATTATAACAAGCCCAAGAGAGTCTTTTGGGCTTGATTTCTTATATTTGTTTCAAGTTCAAAGTGCTTAGTTTAGTTTGCTATCCATTGCATGCAAGAGAGGAGGCATTGCCACCCTTGCATTGTAGTTGTAAGTAGCTTGGGTTTAGCATTTATTTCTTTTGTTTTAATTTACATTGCCCACACCTCACAAGTGAGAAGGCTTTGCCTCCCTTGTGAAATCACGTTGGCTTGTGTTTAATTTCGCCTGCACCTTACAAGTGAGAAGGCTTTGCCTCCCTTGTAAAATCGCGTTGGATTTCATTGCTATGGTTTTCTGCTTATTAATTAAAGGATAAAATTTAATTTATGCCTTGATTCTTGCCCCGTATTCACTCCCCTTGCCGGTTCGACCAATCCTGGGTGACAAGAAAAGGCAAGGATTTGAGTTGGTTAGAATAATAGGCACTCAGAAATATATCTTTATTAGATACTGAGAAAAAGGGACTTGAACTGTGGAGCTAGTGGGTTAGAGGCTGTTGGGAGCCTCATGGCACTTTGTGTCCTCCAGTTGAGCACCCAACAAGTTTTGGGATTGACCCGTGGAGCTTGTTGAGAACCTTGTGTTCTCAAGTTGAGCACTCGACAATCTCCCTCAAATTGAAAGAGATAGTTTCTTGGGGTAGACACATAGAGTAGCTTAGTTTTCTTGCACAAAACCTTAATCCCCAGTTGAAGTGAGACCTAAAATAAACTAAAATTTACAGGACCATTTGCAGAACATTTGTTTACAGTACTTTACTTTGAAAGCACTTCATTATTGGTTCAATCTTGTTATAATCTTTGGTTCACTAAATTGTTCATTTTCTGCAATTCAATGTTTAATGTGATATTTTGTTAAGTGAATGATTTAATGCTATTGGAAAATATTTGGTAATCTAGTTTATTTGTGACTCCATAGCCCAAGAATTAGGCACTGGTCGTGTTATTTAAATGTTTATATATCTCTTCCATTTAATTGGTTGATTGTTTAAGAAAGGTTTGCTTGTCATTTGAACTATTGCATCTCTGCACGTTTGCTTGTTATTTGAACTTCTAATAATTTACAACTCTTAAAACAAACTTTAAAATGAATCTTAGTAAGTAGGGACCACCCCCCTTGACTTTTTGAAGTTGTGGTCTAAATGGAGGAGTTTAGGGTCGAGGTGACATTGGGTTCTACACTCATAGTTGCCCTCAGGAATACACATAGCGGTTGGAAGACTTACCCGTGGTCAAGTGTGTTTTAGGCGACAACATTTCTGGCGCCATTGCCGGGTACAAGTCTTTTATTCCCGGAGTACGACTTTTGTTTTTTTACTTTTTTATTTTTGCTTTGTTTGATGAATGATTACAGTAGATCTTTATTTTTCATCTGGCGACTCTACTGAGCTTTTGTATTTTGTAATTTACAAAGAAAAGCATAATTTTTTTTTAGTGAGAGATTTATAATACAATTTTTTTCTTCTCACATGGCGACTCCATTGAAGGGATAAAACTCTGTTTCTTATAAAATTGTTGAGACTTATTGTGTGTAGATGGGCCCATGCAATATAGTCAAGTTTTTAAAGTTCATTATTCAGTACAAAATGCATGTTTGATTTAGATATATACTACTGATAGCCATTATGGATGATGAAGAGTTCGAAGATCAAATTTCCAGTACATATCCTCCCATAGATTTCTCAGGCATCCCGGGCTTCCCCAACCACGACCCATCTCTCTCAGGGAAGGGGTATGTTGAGCTTCCCCTGTTTTTTGGAAATGGTGATTTAGCTGTTGTGCACGTCATATCTTATATTAAAATGGTGGAACTTGATCTCAACATGATTCATGAGGATAATATGATGCGGGGGTTTGTTAATACTCTTAAGAGGGATGCTTGGATATGGTATTGTGGTCTTCCTGATCATGCATTACATCCCTTGCAAATTTCTTTTCTATATTTTTAAAAAGCTGGTATAATGGTGAAGAAGATATGAAAACCGCTTTAGACCGGGGGTTAGACCATCTAAAAAAGTTGAGGGTATCCATGGCTACCACTACTAAGCAACACCTCCATAATGATCTTACAAAAGAGGTTTGTCAAAATTCAAACATTATTGCAGATCTTCCTCATCTCCCCATAACAGAGGATATCGAAGATTGGGGATGCTTTCATGATTATTTCAGTGATGATGATCACACTTATACCCCAGATCTACCTCAAGAAGAAACCATTACAGAAGTTTATAGCGAAACTTATGAAGAAATCTGTAATGTGCATGATGGCATTCCTGCCAGTTCTCCATGTAATGATGATAGTTTAGAAGGTCTTTTTCGCTTGTGACCTTTTTTCTGAAGAAGATGACAATTATAGCCTGGAGGATGATACTAGTGATGCAGACTCCCTTATGTCTGATCAAGTTGTTCATGAGGATTCTTGGACATTCATGGACAATCCAATCTATGACATGTCTGAAGAGGAAGATGAGGAACCAAAATCTTTTGAAGGTTTTATTGTTAATCCCATCTATGACATTTCTAGACGAGGGAGTATTGAGTCTCTTGATGGTTTTATTGGAGATCCTATCTACGAGGTTTTTAGAGAAGACAACATCGATCTTGAGGCCTTGGGAAATATTTGTAGGAAGGAAGAACATGCAGTTTGTCTTTGTGATTAGTCTGAGCCATTTATCGGTATTAGTAATGAAGAGTGAGATTGGGTACAATAAAATAAAGATCTGTCTCAACCAAAGCAGCTGGGAATCGACCCCCCCCCCCCTCGAATCGATCCCGAATCGCGCTCCAGACGGAATCGATGAGGGATCGATTTTGGAAGCGCGAATTGGGATCGATTCCGTCAGGAATCGATTTTTCAGTTCGCGAATTGAAGGAAAAAAAACGATCCCTGCCAAATGGTAATTCGCTGGGGAATCGTCGCTCCCAAGTCGATCCCGGGTCGATCCCGGATCGATTCCCAGTCGAACCCGAAAAAAAAAAATCGATTCCTAAATCGATTCCGAGGCCGATTCCGCGGACGGGCGGATTTTTGAAATTTTTTTATGAGTTTTGGAATTTTTTTTTAGGGTTTTGTTTGTTGGGATAGGTCACTTTGGGCCATTAAAAGGTGAATGAGTCCATTTGGACTCATTCCATTGCTCATTTGTTTGATTGGGAGGAGTTTGAGAGCTTTGAGTTTGAGCATTGAATGGGAGATTGAAGGGGAGATTGAAGGGGAGAGAGCTTGCAAGGGAGATTGAAGCTTTCATAGAGACATTCAACCACCATTGAAGAGCTAAAAGGTAGGCTCTATAAATTCTTCTCTGTTTGTTTTTGCAATTTTTTTTTCACTATGTTAAAAAATGGAAAACTTGCAATGTTCTCTTCTCCTACTCTTTCCAATATCTTCTTCTCCATCATTCTATTGCAGGGAACAAGTGACTCTCATCTTAAATCAAGAAACATGATGGGTATTTGGTTTTGGTTTTTCATTCCACTTCTTCTCATTATGATGGTGTTGGGAAGTAGATGTGGTGGTGGTAGTGATGAGGGGGAAGAGGTAGAGAGTGATGCATACCAAGGAGAAGAGGAGGAAGGGGAAGAGGGTGATGATGATGAGGATGAGGGTGAGGGTGATGTGGGGCAAAAACAAAAAGACACAACACCTTTGTGGAAGTATGTGACAAGGCAAGGGGGAGGGAGAGGGGGTGGAACCACAAAGTTTGGATGCCCCCATTGTGGGAAAACATACACAGGTTCATATACCCGGGTGAGAAAGCATTTGTGTGGGGTTATGCCATGCGATGTAGGTAAGTCTCATGGAGTCAAAACTTGTGACAAAGTGGGAGCTAAAGAGAGAAGCAAATACAGGATGGAAGAAGAGGCCGCTCAAAACAAGTCCAAGAGATCGAGGGTTGATTCTGAATCCCCACAGAGAATGTTTGGTAGTGGAGGTGCTGCTGGATCATCATCGGCTCGATCGGGAGCCTCATCTCCCCATGGAGTCTCGCCTATACGAGGAAGAACATTATCCGATTTCCTTGACCAAGGTTGTAGAGATGATGTGGATTCAAAAGTTTATAGGTTTCTCTATGCATGTGGTGTGCCATTCAATGTTCTTCGCTCACCCTATTGGCATGAAATGGTACAAGCCATCAATGGTGGCCCTCAAGGATACAGAAGCCCTGGGTATGACAAAGCTAGAACCGTGGGACTTGACAAGGAAAAAGCCAAAATCAATAGTGCTCTTGGAAAGTTCACAAATGATTGGTCCAACTATGGGGTATCCATTGTATCTGATGGGTGGACAAATGTTAAAGGCAGGCCGTTGATAAATATTCTTGGCGTTTCTGCTAGCGGTGCGGTCTTCCTTTCAGCCCATGACTACTCAGATCGCTACAAGACCGCTATTAATATCGCACAACCTTTACTTAAAACCATTCAGGAGATTGGGCCATACAATGTCATTCAAGTTATCACTGATAACGCTGCTAATTGTAAGGCAGCAGGAGCAATCATTATGGATAAGTATCCCAACATATTTTGGTCAGGGTGTTTGGTTCACACATTGAACCTTTTGATGCGTGATATTGTTAAGATGAAGGACCCTAATTATCGATGGATTGGTGCCTTGTACAAGAGAGGTAAGAAAATGATCAAATTTATTACCAATCATAGCATGGCCCACCACATTTTTCGCAATCACTCTAAGTTGGATTTATTGAAGATTGCAAAGACTAGATTTGCTAGCTACTACCTCACCTTCAGGAGGCTTTTGAAGGTAAGAGAGGCATTGGCTAGTATGGTATCAAGTGATCCATGGCAGGAATTGAAAGACAGAGTTGCAAGTGCATCGGATAGAAGTGACTTTCAGGAGGTGGAGGACACCGTTCTTGAAGGTCATTTTTGGTCACAGGTTAGGTATGTTCTGCAGTTCACCAAGCCAGTTTATAACATGATTCGTTTTGCAGATACAGATCAGCCGGTGATTGGGGAGGTATATGAGCAGATGGATAGCATGCTTGGTCAAATCAAAGACATTGTTGAGCAAAGAGATGCAGTCTTGTATGACCATATTCATAAACTTGTGGTCAAAAGGTGGGATAATCTAAATGTTCCACTCCATGCCCTTGCATATGTCCTCACCCCAAAATACTATTCTCCAATTTGGTTGGCCCAACCTGCACCTGGGGGTGGAGTCAGGAAAAAACCCCACACAGATCCAGAGGTTGCTGCTGGGTATATGCTTGCATCAGAAAAGTTGGTCCCTGATGAGGAAGAGTGTGCTCAAGTACGGAGTGAATTGAGCATATACATAAGTGAGCATGGACGCTTTGGTTCGCTGTTTGCAACCAAAGATCGAGACAGATTGGATCCTATCCATTGGTGGAACATGCATGGCTCTGGAGCCACATATTTGCATAAATTGGCACTGAGGGTGCTATCACAGGTTGTTAATAGCTCTTCTGCAGAGAGGTGTTGGAGCACCTACAACTTCATCCACAGTGTAAAGAGAAACAGTCTGAATGTAGATCGCGCAGAAAGCTTGGTTTATGTGCACTACAACTTGAGGTTGTTGTCCCATTATTGTGAGGCGGCCAAGAATGATAGAACATTTTTGACTTGGGACAACAATCCAGAGGAGGCTAATGTGGAGGATGGAGCCATAGCATTAGAGCGCTTGGAGGCTGAACTATTGGGTGATCATGATGATCCAATTCAGACTACCCCTACAGAGATGCCACCCCCAAGCAGAAGCAGCTTTCCAGATGTAGGAGTTTTGCCTTTAGCTTCACAACGTCCAATTTCAGCCCGCGGGGGCCATTCATCTTCTACTCATGTTCCACGATCACTTCCACCAGCACCTATTCCACCTAGAACACGGGAAAAGAAATTGGAAGTTACTCGTGGCAAGCGGAAAGCTTAGTAGATTCATAGTACTTTGTAGTTTGTAGTTTGTAGTTTGTATTTCATTTTCATGTTTATTTTGGCGGTTGGCGGCTTGGCCTATTTTGTAAACATTGCCTAGTTTGATGGCAAATATTATATGTTGAAATTTGAAGGTTGATGTTGTTGATGATTGATGATTTGATGATGCTCATTTAATGAAAATGTTATAAGTTATAGCTCCTAGAATCTAGAAGACGAGATGATTAATCATTAATGTTATATCAATGTGTACTAAATGGTTATATCAATATCTAGATTTTATGTTTTGATGTTTTCTATAGCTAATTTGGCATAATACATGTTTTTTTTAATTTATATGCATCAAAATATATTAAAATATATATTATATAAAAAACGCTCCCGAAACGGAAGCTTTTGAAAATTTCGCTTTTCGCTCCCGCTCCCGCTCCCGCTCCCGCTCCCCGCTCCCAACAGCATTGGTCTCAACCATTGTTTTCGCATGCAGAGGTTCCTTATGATCCGGAGCATCTTGGGTCTTCTACACAAACTTATCATCATAAGAGGCCTTTGGAACAATATGTTGAAGTGGTTGATTTGCCTCACCGTGCACATGTATATATCACTCCTATCCAAGCTTGGATAGAAGAATCATGTGCAAGCACCTGCTAGTTCGGGAAGCAGTTTGATGCTATGTTTTAAAAATCGGCCAAATTGGTTTTGGAATGGGTCGATCTACCGGTTTGATAAGGAACCGAATCAACTCGGTCTGCAAATTGTTTCGGTTGGCCGGTTCGGTACCGAACTGGTCTAATCGGCCGAGTTATGTAAAAAATCGGTCGGTTTGTCTAGAATTTTGTGTGGGTGCTCGCATACTCAAAAAAACAATGCAATATCTCCATGGTGCAGTAGTACTTGGTGATATTAAGTAAAAGTGACATTCTCCTTATCTTTTATTTTCCATCCTTTTACTGAAATTTTTAACATTACCATTAATTGTTTCAGGATGTTTGAGAGTGGTTCCAACCGCATCGGACTTCATATGCAAAAAGTAGATTTTTAGATCCCATTCAAAATTCAACAGACTTAATAGTTTTCAGGATTTTAGGATTGCAAGGTTTCCACCAACTTCTATCATGTATGAGGGTATGGAATTGGCATTTAATCAAGCACATCAACGCCTATATGTACCTTGATGTTGGTGGCGTTGATTGTTGAATTCCTCTGTCACGACCTTAATAAAAATGTACCCTTCACTCATGCAAACTCACTTATCAAGCATGGGAAGCTTTTTCTACGTTATTTTAGCGATTGGATTAGGAAGTTTCATCAAAGTTGTAGTGTGTTGAGCCGTTAACTAATGTCCTTGGAGGATCAACTTTGACATTCAAGTTAGAGGCAAGGGCTAGAGCCTAGAGGAGGGAGGCATAAGGTGCTATTGATGAATAGGATCCCAATGTAAGCAATGATTTGTTGACATGTATGATTGATGATTTATATTTCACATTCATTTTCGTAAATGTCTTTGCTAATTTATTAATTTAATATATATATATATATATATATATATATATATATATATATATATTGGATTTCCTCATTTCCAAAATTTTTGGGGGGTAACGTTTCCCCTGTTTTGAAGTTTCCCCATTTCGTCCTCGTTTCCCCGTTTCATGCAACTTAGGTTGAAGCTGTTCAAACCCTTGTACAACAATTTTGAAGCAAACATGTGCCTTTTATGACCTTTGCAGTAGTAAAAAGTCATGAAAATCACCTTAAAGGCTTAAAATAAATTGTGGGCAGTACTAGAGCAGGCTCAGGAGATGCAGGAGGAAGGTGCGACGGTGATCTGAGGGTTTCTGATCTTGGGAACTGTGTGGGGTATTCGTTGGGGCCTCATGGGAGTGCGGTCTGGGAAAGGACATGAGTGCAGCTATCGATGGCGAGGCTTTGGCCTCTTTCGGGGCTATTGATAGAGGAAAAAAGGCAAACCAATGTCCTGCCCCTGAATGTGGGACTAGAAACATGGAAGCAGGGACTAGTGGTGTGGCCACTTTTGTGCAGATAACGACAGAACCGAGGAAGCCCGGGCAGTGCTTGCCGAAGGCAAACAAGATCCCCAAACTCCTGATAAAATCGGAGAGGGTCAGAACAGATATTCAGTACATGAAGGAACATGCGCTCATTGGAAAATTTGTTGGGATCTGGCCGGCTGAGAAAGCGCTGGTGTGGTGGATCAACACAACCTGGAAACCCCAGGGCCATTATGATCTACAACTAGGGTCTAAAGGGTTTTTACTGTGATTTTCTTTAATGAAGAAGACCGTACGAGGATTTTTGATAATGGACCATATTTTTTCAATTCGGCTGGATTGTATCTCCGCCCTTGGAAGGAACGTTTCAACCTGGATAAAGAAAATTTAACCATTGCCCCGGTCTGGAAACCACTCTACTCCTTACCTTCTGAATACTGGAAGGAGGAAATCCTAATGGAGATTGGTAATGAGTTGGGGGTATTCGTAAAAGTCTCTGAACAAACCAAGAAGATGCTGTATACTTCATACGCCCGCATATGTCTCTATAGGATATATCTCAAGATCTGCCGGCAGGGATAGACCTAACTTGGGAGGACGAAGATTGGTTCCAAGCCATTGATTATGAACAGATCCCTTTCCGCTGTCGGAGATGCCATGAACATGGGCATTTATTCAGGGATTGCCCGCTTAATAAACAACCAGTAGGGAAGATCGACTCTGAAGGAAAGGATCAAGAAGGATTCATAAAAGTTGCGACCAAGAAACGGCAAGCCAGGAAGGTATAGAGTTTCTCTTCTATGTATCATTGTGGGTTTTGGAGCTACATCTTGTTTTCTTGCAGGAAATTCGAATTGGTGCAGAGGAGGGCGATTTCTTGAGGGTTATTGTTGGAGGGATCCACATGTTCTCTCTTGGGTTGATCTTGGTGACAGGGAGTATCATTATTGTATCTTTGTGACATAGTTGATGCTTTCTATTACATCTTTCCATCATTTTTATAATCATCTTACTTGGTTTGTTTCACTTGATCTTGTCTTGTAGGAGGAGGATGATTTGGCATTCTTGGAGGAGGACGTTTTGGCTTGGAGCTCTTGGATCTCACTCTTGAATATACACATAGGAGAATGCTATCAATTTGCAAGGTGGCCATAAGCAATTGAGGTAAGTTCTACAAGGTATGTGCCTACATCCATCCATTCTTCTTCATTGGTCACAAACCCTTAAAATTCAAAACTCTCATTTTTGTTTTTCTTAGATCTACTTGGATCTAGGTTGGCTTTTGGAAAGAATTTGAAAACCCACCTCTATAGTATCCACGACAACTCGGATCTATAGTTTGGTGGTGATTGGGTTCTATTTGACACACTTTCCAAGGCAAAGTAGCCCTCTTGAAGCAAATTGCACCCCTTGGGAAAAGCTAATTGGGTTAGATCCAACACATGGGTAGGTGAGATCCCACTTGATTTATGATCCTCATACTTCACCCCATTGATTTTTGCCTTGTGGGCCTCATTTCTCATTTTGAGGGTTGTGCCCCACTTGGGTCAATTTGGTGATGCATTTTCCATCTCAATTCTATGGAGATCTAGCCATTGGATCACTTTGATTTTGTAGATCCATATTGATACTTGCCTAAACTATTTGGATCTAAAGTTTGGTGGTCATTGGACTTGATTTGACACACCTTACCATGCTTTTAGCCCTCCTTGGGCAAAGTCACTCCTTGGGTGTTTGAGTTTGTCCACTTCTAGGACGTGGGTGGTTGAGATCCCATTGGATTTGAAACAAGCATACCTTGAAACCTACATCTAGTGTCTCACTTTGTGAAGTTCTTCCTTGGGGGTATCATTCCTCATTTTGGGGATTGTTGTCCACTTGGATCACATAGTGAAATATTAGATCTAGTAAGATCCAACCATCACATCTTGGGTAACCCACTTGATTTGCATCCTAGGTGTCCTGATCTATAATTTGACATCCTTTTGACTCCATTTGCCCATCTACTCAAGGCACTAGTCCACCTAGGGCAATTCGCGCTCCTTGGGAGTAGTGTCACTTCCTAGATCCCATATGTGGGTATCTCTATTTTCACTTTAGATCCATAGATCTACTCTTTGCATACCCCTTAGTACCATTTACACCCCTAACTTCACCTTGTGGGTCCCATTTGAGCCATTTCCATATCCCAAGGAAGTGGGTCCCACCTGTGTATTTCATGGTACTAGATCTTGTCACCTTATCTCATCATGTGGCCTAAATCATTCATTGGTTGAAACACTAATCACTCCTTAAACCTCCTTCAACCATACTTAAACTTATAGGTCCACCCAACCTTGCATTGGTTTCCGTAACTTGTCTTTTACATATCCCTAGGAACCTTTGTTTGGGTCCAATCATCTTTGGTTGGTTATAGGGTCTCCCCTCAAGTCTTGATTCATCTCGATCTAAAGTGAAGAGTTCCTCGGTTGACGTGACTCCCAGCTTGCATTGGGAACCGTGGCATCTCTTGGGTCACCTTTTTAGTTGTCCATCTCCTCTACCATCCCGGATGGGATACCATTAGGGACAACTACAAGTTGTGTGATAACAGGAACCAAGAAAATAAACCACATACCCATCATCATGTTTGATGGAACTAGAGATTTAACCTATTGCCTACAATAGATTGAGGAAGGAAGCATGGGAAAGAGTAGGAGATTTAACATTCTATTGACTAGATTCCAAGCATTCATGATTAAATACATAGATCAAAGTTCAAACACAAAAGAAATCAACAAGGAAGGTTTTAGACCCTACCTCTTTGGCTCTCCAATGGTAGTGACAAGTTCAACCTTTTCAATCTCCAAGGATGGCATCCTTCTCCTCTCCTCTTCTCTTCTCCTCTTCTCCTCTCCTATTCTATTCTCTTCTCAAGCGAATGAAAGTGAGAATGAAGATGGAGAAGAGGCCTTTATCCCCCAAAGCCCTACTCCTTCCCTCCAAAAGCCCACCCATGGACCCCATCCCTCTTCCATGGATTTCCTCTTCGCGGGTGTGAACCTACAACGGGAGCGATTTCGGGAGCTACGCAGAGCTAAGGCGAGAGCGTTTTTTTTAATGGTAGAGCGTTTTGTAGAGCGTCCGGGAGCGATGAGGGAGCGATCGGGAGCAATAGCTCCCTCATCTCTCCCGGATAGAGCTAGGGAGTGTTTTTTGCTGCCCTTAGAGCGTGCTCTACATTTTGCTCTGGCCCGGGAGCGAAACAGGGAGCGCGCTTCACGTTAGCTCCCGCAGCGCTTTGGCCAGCATCGAGCTTCCAGAGCGGGGGCGAGGGGGGGAAGGACGCTTCCCCACAACCTTGCTCTAGTTGCTTGAGTTGGGCGAGAATCATTCACCAAAAACCTTAGCTGGGTTTGATATTTTCTAACTGGTTCACTTGGGATATTTGGGGAAGAAAATCTATTAGATGGATGAGGCAAATGATGGGTATCATAAGAATCTTGATATGAAGGTTCATACCCATACTTATATCCGTAATCATCCTCATACCGAAATATCGGATTCCTTTTATTATACTCTCTTAATTCCATTGAAGTTTGTAAAAAGTCACGAAGAACATCTGGGTCCATAATGAATTAAAAATTAAGATTCCCCAATGGAGTCTATATATGGGTTCGCCAGTGGAATTGCATTGTGGAGTCATCAACTGCCGATCTCAGGCATCTCATAGTAAAGGACTAGCTCAGAAAAGTACTGGAATCTGGTCTGAAGATATGGTAGCCCTAGCTACTATAAATGTGATAACAAGGACCTAGTACATGCCATATGACATTATTTAAGTGTCTAGCATGTTTATATATGTTGTCACATGAACTTTAATAACCCCCCAAGGCCTAACCACCAACCTGAGTATTCCAGCTTTGGAGGTGTAGGAGAAAAACTCGTTAATTATACTCGGCTAAAGGCAAAGCATAATTGACAAGGGAAAAAACTCCTTGGAATACCCTCATTGGTTGCCATGTCTTAGGAAGCCAAGTTACCTATAAGACCACCATGATAGCACACTTTATTACAAACCCTGTGGGGCATGGATATGCGTTAAAAAATTAAAAAAAAGGGGCCTAAAAAGGCCTAATTTGAACTTCTGAACACTGAAATGCACAAGTATTTGTGCAAACTTTGGTGGCTCTCTGGAAATCCAACTGGGTGCAACTCAGGTGGTAACATGACCAAAATATGAAAATTCCACTCAAAAGAAGTATTTTTGAGGGATTGCCATTGGCAGTCGTGATGCATTTTGGTTGTTGGATAATTTACTCTATTTCAAGGTAGTATAGGAGCAAGTTTGCCTCTCTATTTATCATTGTTTTAAAGAGGTAGGTTTTATGTGTGAGGTTCGTTAAGGTCCAATGATGTTTCATATGCAAACATCCCTAGACAATGAGAGGGTAGTGCCCAGCATATAAGAATTCCATGCTTATTAGGCCCAAGATTACGATCTTTGATTTGGTGTTGTATCATCTCTGCTCATCTTTCTTTGCCTAATAATCTAGGTGTTAGTCCTTTGCTCTGTGGCAGCCTACATTTACTTCATCACACAAGTAAATTAACCAATTAATATTCAAAATAATTGGTCAAATCATACATGTGAACTTCATTGTTAGCACAAGTCCATTCAAGATCACAACAAGAGCACCAAAGTGTTGTGCACCTAGTCGATTTCTATTCAGCTTACCCCCTTTCTAAAATGTTTTTAATACCCCAACCGGATACTCTAGAGTCTAAACCCAACCAGCCTATTCATACAAGTTGATGTTTCTTATTAAATCTTGGCTGTGAATGACAGACATAATTGGAGTGGATAGATTTTCCCCGTGTAGCTATGCAATAAAAACATTACTCCAAGAAGCATAATAATATGGAAAAATTAGCCATGTAAACCAACCACAAATATCATCATTGCATCTTTAAAACTTGTGTACATATGCCATGCATCTAACCAATAATAAGCTAATTTGTGCAAAGTTAATTTTAAAAGCCAACGTTCTGGTTTTCCAAAAACAATAGATTATGGTTTTCACAGTCCCAGTCATAAATAATGATCAAAACATGACAAATTGATGCCTTGAGTTGGTTCATCCCAGATGCTGTTGTAGATCTCTAGCTCTCCCAAGCAGTTTCCCAGCTGTCCCCAAATCTCCCCCAGTCATCTGCAGATCCCCGTATTCCTTACAGATTTCTACATGAAGTATCGGACTAGTCATCCTCCATTCTCACTGGCCTATCCTTTTCTTGTTCCTTTGAAATGTATTATTTACATTTGCTAGCTTGTCATGGAAATAAATAGATTGCTATGTGAGTCTGATTATGAAGTCCTTGATGAGAAGCTTCTTTGCAGTGTAACTAAGAAGATCGTTATATACTTGCTTGGGATGTCACTCAACACATTGTACACTAAATGAAACCAAGAAATTCAAGAACTGTGTAACTAAAGATATACATTATTTTCTGCCAAGCTACTCATCTTTGATGAATGCCTTTTACCACAGTAATGCTCACGTTGTTGGTAGATTGAAGAAGTTTATAAATATTCGTTACAGTTCTGTTGTTGAAATGGAACAATGCATTTTATGTAGTAAAATAATTGACAAGACTACTATTTTGTAGGTTTTTCTTAGTTACCAAGGTCGGAAAATTTTACATTGCCAACAAATTCATTACTTTTCACTTTGCTGAAGGATCTTTTCATTTCCACTCGACTGAATCCTAATGTTTTTTTTTTGGTTATCTTTATGGTTTAATATTTAATTACAGTGACTGGATGCAATGACTACAACTGCATTAGATGTTATTGCAGGTTTACCCAACGTCCATAAGGTCTACAGGCTTTGGAGCTGCAAGTTCATTTGCACGAATTGGAGGAGTGTTATGCCCTGTTATAGCTGTAGGTCTGGTGAAAAGCTGCCGGAGAGCATTAGCTATTTCTTTATTTGAAGTTGTAATTTTGTTGGCAGGAATTGCTGCTTTGTTTCTTCCTATAGAAACCAAAGGACGGGCTCTAAGTGATGTTGTTCCTTCTAAATAACATTGTGCCAGTTGAGGATTACAAAAAGATATCTACTAAAAGTATATCCCTTCACCTATTTTTGGTGGCAATGTATGTTTACGTTGATGTGAACCTACAATATGCCTACATTATATAAAATATTCGTTATTAACTTGAGCTGTGATTCTAGGTCAGATATTTTATTTCCTTTTATTGATCAATTTTCCATTTCTCTGAGATGCATATTGAGATCAACTGCATTTCTTTTTGTTAGCAAGGCTCTGTAGGCATGGAATAAACGTGAACTAGATGTACTAGTTCTGTTGTTTTTTAATCCCAGATAATTTTACTGTGCCTATTTGAAGGGCAATACTCTAAGCTTGAATTTGAGTATATTTCTTGATGGGGAAAAAGCTTGATTTGACAAGGTTAATGACAAAACACCTTTTGTTAACAAGTGAGATAATCACATTCCTATGATGCCATTGACACCATGCATGCTCCACTGATATCTAAAGAGTAAAATGCTTTTCCTTGTAGAAAATTGCACTAGCTCAAGAACAACGTTAATAGGCCAGAGAATAGCTATTGATGTATGGGGAAAGGCACTGGTACATTGTTGCATTCAGTATGTGATAAAAATAAGATAATATAAACCAGTTACATTGTGAAGAGAAACATGGAGATGCAAAACTTCTGTCAGTCTTTGTGATTACCTCACGGAATCTAGTTAGAGATATCAATGATATTGATATAATCTCTCATTCATAAATTATATAGGAACCTAAAGGAAATAATATAAATATTATTATGAATACCAATATTTATTATTTAGAAACCATGGACATAAACACTGCTCCAACAGCTCATCACTTGGTGGCCTTTCAATATGTACATATTTCCTTATATACTAAAGCAATGGAGATGGTTAAGTCTTATAGGTCAGAACTTTTTAACCACTTATATTTTAATATAAACTCAACTATCATGTGACTTTCTAACAATTGTATCGCCAATCAACAAATATTTTCACGACAATTGTTACATTGTAAATGGATACAGTAACATTCACCTAATTTTATTACATTATAATATTTCTGCTTTGACCTTGTGAGATGTTATGCTTCTGTCTTACATGCCTGCAAGATTGGTTGGTTGCTTCTTGTGGTTAATCCATGTGCATCGTCTATTAGCCATATCACCTAACCATAAAACATATGGATGCCTTTGCATATATTCCTTTAAATCATTGGTCTTTGACTCAATGTAATACCTGTTAAGGACTGGCTTACACACAGCCCTTTTTCATCCTCTAGCTAGCTACCATGGACACTTGTAATTGCAACGATCGGCTCTTTAAGACAGGCCTACGGAGCAGCAAGCCTTCAACAAATAGGCTGAAAAGGGGTGATAATGGCAATGATAGTGTGTTCTCTTCTCACTTCTTTGCTTGGAAATGCATTTGACACTAAGTTGCACGATATGGGTAAACAGCTACAAGTTTCTGAGTCAGAAACACTTTAGAAATGTGACAACGGGGAAACATGATATATATATATATATATATATATATATATATATATATATATATATAGCACATTATATTGTAACTTTGAAGGAAAGGCATTGCATTATGAATAAATGAGGAAGAGAACTTAAATGATGAGCAACACGATCCAATTTTGATGAAACTACCTAACTCAAGCCTTAAAGTATGGTAAAAAACCCCTTGCATGCCTAATCAATGAGTTTGGCTTGAGTGAAGGATACATTTTTGCTAAGGCCAGAGGAGTTCAACAATCAATGGTACCAACATCGGGGTACATAAAGTGCTTGGTTCTCTTGATTAAATGCCTATCCTATGCCCTCATCCATGATAGAATCCAATGAAAATGTTTCAATCCTGCAAATCTTGAAGTCATTAAAACTGTTAAGTCTACTGAATTTTGATTGGAATCTTGCATTTTCTATCCTTTTACTTAGAATTTAACATTACCATTAATTACCAGCATTTTTTGTCAACCCTAGTAAAAAACCAAGTCAAAATAGGCAGATTTAGTGTTGGAAATGCATTGTACAGACTGGGTACGGCTTGGAAACACATTTCAAACTGTATGAAACACTTTTCCCATTCCTGGGATGCATTCATATGGCCAGAAGCATGTTTCCACTTTTCAGTAAGGAAACATAGGGGGTACAAAGTTATACCCCACGTTTCCTGCAACATAGATTTGTTTTCAATTTTTTCTACTTTTGTAGTTTTCTTGGAAATCCTTTTAGTACTCCAATTTTCTATTTTTATAATTGTACTTGTTGTAGTCCTATTGGTCAACTTTGGCAACAACTGGACATTGATATTTAAATTAAATTATATTATAATAAATAATAATCATTGTATGTGTGCATTCTTACTTGCATTTCCTAAAGCTATATTGTTTTGAAAATAAGGCTTTGATGCTTCTGATAGTGCTCAAACACCTTTTGGATTCTTGGAGGGATGGCTATTGGTATGACCACAAAAATACTTCATTATCTTTCTGCATGGCGTAATATTTTGTCCTCAAATGGCCATCCCTTTCTTTTGTCTCTATTATTTGGACTATGGTGCAATTTGCCTTGTTAGCCTTGCCCCTCTTCAAGCTTATGGGAACTCATTTTCCCAAGTCCAACATATAAAATATTAGAAAGTCTAAAGTTGTTCCTTTCTCACATTTGCAATATAACATCTCTTCCCCTTGAAAAGCTCATTTCCCATAATGAGGCCAGCTTTTCCTCACAAAGTAAGAGATTTCCAAATGGTTTTCTTACAAGGAATTATTGGACCATTCTATGAAGTATTCCTTGGATTTCTTTTTCCTAAGTTTTAGCATTCTTTCATCCATGATTTATAGGGTATCGTGGATCGCCTACTCTATTAAGTCTGCATCCACAAAAGTACACACCACATTTTCAAACCAATAAATAGGCATTTTCAGAAAACTTTCTTGAAATATGGGTGAAGCCTAACATGATGAGATAATTGCAGCTTTGGCTGTTCCATTAATTTTTTCACTCTAACTAGTCCACAAATCTTAGGGAGAGCTTGATGTGCTTCCTTGTGGATGAAACCTTTATTTTGTTTGAAATGCTTCGAATTAACTTTGTGGCAAGTGTAGTCTTCCTTGATATGGAAATATTGCATTAGAGTCTAGTTTGTTGGACACAATGGCACACTGAGAGGGGGGGGGCGTGAATCAATGTGCTAGCACCCTTAACAAATTTCACTTCAAAACTTAAGCAGGGTTCATCATTCACATTAAGCTACTAAGTACATCAACATTCATCAATTAAGCATGTCATCAACATAGATCATAGGAAACATATCACAAGACAAGTATAGTAAACTTTATTTATAATTTGATATGAATTACAATGAAAACTTCAATCTTTCGCGATTACACCACACCAACTGACTAAAGAGCACCAACTCTAACAACAGGGCCCAACCTGGTTTTCTCAGCTCCAACTAAGAAAAGGTGCAAGACCCAGCTTGCCTTCACATACATCTGCCACTCAATCAAATCTTTAAGTCTGCCCAAGTATCAATGTCAAGTCAAGGTTATCTCTGTCATGTCACAAGTTACTTCAGAAGTTATGTAACAAGTTACTTCAGAAGTTGTCAGCCTGCAAGCTTTGTTAAATTCATTAGTTCTCAAACCTTTGCTCTGCTTAATTAGTCTTACTGCTACAGTCTTGTAGTACATATAAGTCTATAAAACTTTGATTCAGAGATCACTACTCCCTCTGAATCACCCTGAGAACTCAAGCAGTTTGAGCCTTGATATCAATGCATACTCATAAAGATATAAACTCAACAACTAGTTCTCTTTACTAAACTGAAACATACAAGCAATCACACATAAACACTGGATATACCCTGGAAACCCCAAATGGGGAAAACCAGCAATCTGTGGAGCTATCTTCTCTCTCGAGCCTAGAGCATATATAGATATAGACAAGTACAATACAGGATTACGTCAGAGGTAACTCAATCCCTGAATCAAACAAACTCTAGATTTGCATGCATCAGCTGATGCATGCACTAGAAGAATGAGCCCTAACTGATCAACTGGATTTGAGTATACCTGCAAGTGCTTCTGTCTGATCTGTCTCTCTCTATCCTCTGCTCTGCAACTGAAGAAGTCTACTACTGAAAACGTCCTCCTCTGCATGCACAAGTGCGCCCTCCCTCAAATCAAGAATGGCTCGTACAAAATCAGATCTCAGCAGATTTGAGCTATGATTGTCACTGATCTTCCTCAAACACTGAGACAAAGATATTCTGCAAGTTACAGACACTCAATCGCTCAACCAGATGCGGTAGAAGCTTCCATCTCCTTAAGGAATGCACCCTCCTCAAGGAAAGTCACCCACCTCTCAATTGATCTATCTCGGATCAGTTATCTCGTTAAGTGAGATAGACACCTTTTGTCTCCTTATATCATCTCATAGAAAATTTAGGTTTACCAAAAACCTAAAAGTAGGTGCATGAAAAACTCACTTTTGCATGCATGCACGCAAACCCTTGCATGCATTTCTCCCAAATATTTTCCTGGTTAACATTTTAACACTCCCTCTTAACCAGAAAAGGGTTCTGCACAACTCCCATCTTCTCCCTGAAGTACTCGAACTTATTCTTCATCAAGGACTTTGTCAAAATGTCTGCAACCTGCTCATCTGTGGAAATGTACTGGAGCTCAACTGCTCCCCTCTGAACATGATCATGAATGAAGTGATATCTGATCTCAATGTGTTTGGATCGATCATGAAACACTGGATTCTCATAGAGTTTGATGCAACTCTGATTGTCACAGTGAATCACCGTAGGCTCCAACTGTTGATCAAATAGACTTACCAACATCTTGCGAAGCCAGATGGCTTCACAACTGGCTAAACTAGCCGCCATATATTCTGCCTCAGTAGAACTCATTGCAACGGACTTCTACTTCCTGCTGAACCATGACACAACAATCGTACCTAAGCTGAAGCAACACTCGGAGGTGCTTTTTCTGTCACCTGAATTACCTGCCCAGTCTGAATTTGTGAACCCAACAAGCTGAACTTCTCCTTGCCTCACATAGTTCAACCCATACTCTGTTGTTCCATTGATGTATCTCAAAACATGCTCTGCGGCTACCTAGTGCACATCTTTGGGTTCTACCATGTACTGATTCAAAGTGTTGACCGCAAAACTCAATTCTGGTCTGGTGTTGACCAAAAACATCAAGGAACCAATGAGTTGTCGGTACCTGGTGGAATCAACCAACTTACTCTCAAAAGCCACTTGCTTCTTCCAGTTGGTTGTCATAGGGGTAGTGTAGCTAGGGTTTTACCCCTAGCTTGTGCCAATGAGCACCTACTAAGGAGAATGGACTCCTTAGTAGCAGTTCAGTATATTAAACTAATTATGCAAAAAACAAAAATTAAATTATTTCTAAGACAAGCATGAAGCATAAACACCAAAATGAAAGAATGACTTTGTATTGATGTTACCTTGAGTGTCAAGGTTGGTGAAGCCCTTTGCAGTGTCCAAGAGGATGCTCCAAGCTTCTGAATGCTCCTTCTCCTTCTCCAATGTTGGGGGATGGGCCAAAGGTGGCTCTCAAGGTGAAAATAGTCCAAAGGTGAACTAGGGTTTCGAGAGAGATTTTGGCAGAGTAAGGGTGCTTGTGATTGTGGATATGGAATAAGGGATCTCCATCACCTATTTATAGTTTTTTGGTGGTGGAGTGCTGACCCATGGTTTTAGGAAACACATGGTTTTAAGCAGCTGTATAGGGTTTTTTCCTCCTTTTCCTCATTATTTTATATTTTTATTCCCTTTTTAGGGGATTTTTGCTATTTTTGGAGGAAAAAGGGGGTTTTTTAGCCTTTTTTAGGCTATTTTGATGGTTTTGTGGCCTTTTGGAGGCATTTTAGGCCTTTTGGAGGCTTTTTAATGGGATTTTAAGGGAAAAAGGGTAGGAAAATGGACAAATGAGCCATATAATGTGGTAAATGAGCTAGTGAGCACTTTTTGGGTGTTAACAGATTGCCCCCTGATGTGCGAGGTCAGGAGCTCATCGTATGGCCGATGGACATCATAAGTCATAAATGGTTTTCCTGGGATGTGGAGAGAAGAGAAGAAACAAACTGGAGCCCGGAACAACGATCCCGAACAACTGCAAGAACTAAAAGTACATAACCTCAATAATGGATGAGGAATCATTTGATCATATGGACGAGGCGGGCATTCCCATGCTCGTATCAGGATATAACATAACAATAACAATGGGGTCCAAAAAATGGGGACCTGAAATATACATGACCTCAAATACTGACTGAGGAATAATCTCAATATATGGACGAGGCGGGCATACCCATGCTCGTATCAAGATACATGAACAGAACTGTGAGGCCCGAAAAAGGGGACCTGAAAGATACATAGCCACTGTGTACATCATAAGGGTCCAGAGGGGACACAAAATCTGGGACATACTGCTGAGCTAACCATGTCTGTGCTGAAAAACTGATACACTGGAATAATCAGCAGTGCTACTGAATGTGGTACCAAAGGAACTGATGAGCTGCTGGATCAGAGTGACAAGGGGTACACTCGCAATGGTACACTGGACTGGAACTGAAATGGGGACTGAAACTGGGTACTCAAGGAAGCATAGAACTGATTGGCTTCCGAATACAAACGCCAACGCAGCCCGGACATCCACGGGAACATACAACTGGGCGTTCCAAAGTGACTCACCAATGTGCTAGAGTCGGGGGAAATCCGGGGTCTTCAACTAAAAACTGATGGAATATAATCCTACGCGATCCTCAACGATGCGATCAAGGTGCTGAAGTCGAGCATGTGAGGAGCAACCACTCGGAGAGGCAATGATGTCTCCTCTCGGAATGATCCGTAGGCACCTACCACAGATGGTGATAAGTCCAAGGCGTAGGGACCTCTGGGCCTATCTTCTGGAATAGAGGAGCTGTCGTCGACAGAGGGAGACCTGCCCCTATCAAGGCAATGATGTTTCCTTGACAGGAGCGCGAGGTACAAGACCGAAATGTGATAGTGCTGATGGCAGGACTGATAAACTGTGGTGGGACAACTGGGCAAGTAGAGTGGGTGGACTCAAACTTCCTTTGTTCAGAGTATGATAATAGAAATGATCTGGCAGCATATGAAACTGACTAAGGGGAAAGGGATCATAGCTGTAATGAATCTGGGAGGATAACGGGCTGAGGGAGACTCAAGCTGGTGTAAAATGGCATAAGACTGCTGAATACTCTGAACAAAGGCGACCTGATTGGGGGTGCTGCCGAGATGATCGATCATAGTGCCAGGAGGCACAGGAGGGTACTTCTTCATGGGTTAAGGAACTAGAAGAAGTGTGTGTAAAATGGTACTGTCGTGTGGATTTTACGAGCCCAGGACAGTTCATGCTCGTGGTTGCTTTCAATTTTAAGGAGTCTGAAAGCGATAAAAAGACTCTGAAGTGAAGGAATGGTACTGTCGTGTGGATTTAACGAGCCCAGGACAGCGCATGCTCGTGGTTGCTTTCAATTTTAGAGAGTCTGAAAGCAAGTAAGAAGACTCCAGGGGGTTGCTTTTTCGTAGATTTAGTCTCCAAGGCCCAAAGAAGCATAAAAGGATGCAATGAAGAACTCTTCTAGCCGGTGTGACTAGAGTATTCCTTTTTCGTAATTAGTCTACCAGGTCCGGAAAAGGGTTAAACTTATACCAGATAGACGCCCTTTCAGGTACTTTAACGAGCATGAAAGGAAGCAAGATTGCTCGGCGATCTTTTCATTCTTTTAGGAGTCAGAAAAGAGCTTAACGGAAACTCCCTAAGTGCCTTTTTCGTAAAGGAGTTGTCCGGTCCGAAAAAGGGATAAAATTATACCGAACAAAAGGAATGGCCAGGCAAGGAGGAAGTGTTCAATCAAGGATCAGTAATGATGACCAAGAACGAGGGTTGGGGGGAACACTGGTGGGCCTCCTTGCGGGTTAAATGAAATGGTGGCAAAATAACGAGACATTTGCAGTATGACAGGAGTGAATGGCTCATGTAAAAGTGTGGAACAATCCGATGGCGGCCGATGTGGCGCGCAAACCGAGGCAACAAGGTGTTTGGGACACAATGTTAAAATTGTACCAAGTGAGAGCGAGAAATGATCTCAAGCATCATCACGAGCTCGGAAAAATGAATCCGGCGATATAAAGGGTGTCAAAAACAGGTAACGGCCGATGTGGCACGCACACCAAGGTGACGAGGGCGTTTTGGAAAAAATACCCTAAAAATCTGGGGGTGAGAGCGAGAAATGATCTCAAGCATCATCACCAGCTCGGAAAAATGAATCCGATGATATAAAACATGTGAAAAACGGAGAACGGCCGATGTGGCACGCAAACCGAGGCAACTAGTGGCGTCAGACACAATGTTGATATTGGTCCTGGTGAGAGCGAGAAATGATCTCAAGCATCATCACGGGCACGGAAAAATGAATCCGGCAGTGCAAATGGTGCGAACAACGGAGGTCATAAAGACTCCGAAATGGTCAAAGGAAAGAACTATGCATATCAAATCAAATCTACAAGTGATATGTGACCTCAAAAATGGTTGAGATCACAAGTGTGAAAAAGTGAGCAGGGTTAATGACTTGCCCCCATGCTATGTGCATGGGGTTTGTGATTATGGATCACATATGTGTGGGTTTGAACAATGGTTTCATTGACGTGCTGAGATAGATGTGATGGGGAAGGTTCAAAATGGTTGATCGTGCCCCCTATCCCAGGGTTGAGGGAATCTATGATGCCCCTTGACTCAGAGGTGTCAAGGTGGTGTTGTTTCTGACGAACGGGGGGTACATCAGGCCATGTGTCAATGTGGTGCTCTATAATGGCGGGGTCAAGACCAGGCATTTCGGTATAGGACCAGGCAAAGACATCACGGAATTCTTGGAAGAGTTGATGGTAGGTCTCGATCTCATGCTGACTGCAGGAGGCTCCTAAAGTGATGAGTTCAGGGGCATGTCCTGGAGCAGCAATATCAACTTGGATGACAGGTGAGATGTTGGCCATGTTGCCCTCCTCAAAGGCATCAGGAGCAGGAATAGGGTCCTTGAACCAGTCAACCTTGGTGGGGAGGAAGTCTTTGGATTCGACCGCGTATTGGGTAGCGGTGCTAGAGGAAGACGCTTCTGGGATGAAATAGGAACGGTGGTGCATATCATCCCACGGGTAATCCGGGGCAGTTAGGGCCTCAAGAATCTCCTCATCAGTACGGAAAGTCTGCGTCGTCAAATCGGTTGACGAGGGGGTAGTAGAAGTGTTGGTTGAAGAGATCATGTAGATGATATTAACCTCTTCAGAAGGGGGAGAGACCGGGGGGTAGATCTCCTCAATGGTAGGTGGTGCCGTCTCAAGGTCCAGATTGTTCATCTCGTAAAGAGCTGCTCTGTAATCCGGGAGATCGGGACAATGATGTGAATAGTGCCCGTAAATACCGCATATGGCACAGGAGTGGTTGGTACGTAGGGACTTATCTTTAGGCTTAGGAGTAGGGTTGAGTTCGACAGTTGGGATGTTGGGGTCATCATCGAGCATTTGCATGTGCTTCTGCAATGCGGGTAACTGTGGGCATTGGTGGGTCGCATGGCCCAACTCGTCACACAGCGAGCATTTGGGAGGAGCACGGAACACTGGAGAGTTCTTGACTGTCTTGGGAGGTGGGACAGCAGTGTAAGATTGTGGACCTCTGCCCCCAGTGGGTTTGGGAGTAGGAGGAGGTGTCGTGGAGGACGAAGGGGTAGAGACACCGGGAGGTGGCTGAGTGGTAGTAGTCATGGGTTGCACCGGCTGGAGGACGACATCTGGTGTCGGCGGGCGAACGGGAGGCGAAAGATACCATACAGGTAATCCCAAGGTTAACCCAGGGAGGCTAAGGGTAGCCATGACCGGGGCGCTTACTACTCCTGCTGGAGGAACTAGGAAGGGGATCGTATGGATCGCTGTAACACCAATGTGGCTAGGTACCAATGGTGGTTTAGGCAACAAGGATGGTTGATTGTTAGGTGGTAGGATGTCATGGGACAAGGTACATAAGTCAGACATTTCGGGCGTAGATGACGGCGGAGGAATGGATTGAAAGGTGGAGGTCATCGGCGCGTCTGAGTAGACTCCAGGCCCCGTAGAGGAAACAAACGAGGTGGTGGCACTAGAAACAGGTTGTTCAACCATGGGGAGAACATTTTCCGGTGCCGCCGGAGCACTGGGATCATAGTAGGTGAGCTGGTCAATCTTAACCACGCGTCCTTCATGGGGGAACATCATGGTGCGAAAGACAGAAGAGGCAACCGCCCGCATGGCATACATGTAGCTGCGGCCAAGTAGAAGGTTGTAATCCAATTGGGCATTGATTACCTCTATGTCAATAAGAACTGTTTTACCACCTAACTGGACTGGAACGTTGGGTAGAAGGCCTTGGGGCTGGGCCGAACGACCGTCGTAGGCACGTAACGCAGTGGTGGACTGCTGGAGAGGAGGGGATCCTAGCTTCTGCCATACAAATGTAGACATAACGCATGTGGAAGCACCCTCATCGATGATGCACCGATGGATAACAAGATTCCTAACGGAGACTGTAACTTGGAAGGCTAAGCTGGAAGGTAGGCGTGGTTCAGACTGGTCTAAATCAAATGCCATCAAGTGTGAATCAGTTGGGTCAATCCCCCCGATGGCGGAAAGTAAAGTCTTGCGCTGGGAAGGGCAGTTCTTCAAGACTTCCAACGCAGACATGGCTGCGGGAGATTGGGCTAGGTCGTCTACGATGTTGTAGTTTGACGCAGCACGCGCGTTAGGGTTATTGTTGATTCGGCGAAGTGGGAAACGAGGTGCTTTCGCAGCGCTGTCTATGGGAGGCGGAGGTATACGTAACGCCTGATCGGTGGGATGGGCGTTAGCGGGTTTATCCGTGGGAGTGGCTTCAGAGGTGGAGCCATATTGGTTCCGACGGGTCTGTAGGTTGACGTCAGCAGATGACATCATCAGTAAGTGGTGGGTACCTGAGTCGAACATGGGTTGATCAGGAGCAGCGTAGGTGATCTGTTGTTGTTGGGGTTGCACGTTAGCTTGAGGGGCCAACGGCTGAGTGTTCACCACGCCTTGGGTCGGTAAGGGGTTTTGCAGCACCAAAGGGGGTTGCTGAGGCTGGGGGGGGTTGGGCGGTGCTTGGGGAGCCGCATGCCCTTGGCGATGGGCCTCGTCAACCCAAAGCTGCCGAGCTCGCTCCAAGTGTGGGCAAGCATGTGTATAATGTCCATAGACCCCGCAAATAGAACAAGGGTGATTTGTTCGGAGATTGGGGTTTTTAGCCTGCTTGGGCGGGCGATCAGGGTTTTGATTAGCGGGGGCCGCATTGTTATTGTCAGGGGGATTAGCCGGTTGACCAGCTTGGTCTGCAGGTTGGTTATTTCCCCGATTACGGCCTTTGCCGCGGTTCTGTTGGCCCTGGTTACGTTGGTTATTCTGGTTTTGCTGCGGGTTGTGTTGGGCGTAAACTTGCCCTTGGGCAGCAGGTGGATTCTGAGGTTGCGCAGGTGCTGGAGCAGGCTGCGGAGGATGATATGCAGGTTGAGGCTGAGCAGGTGCAGCAACTTGAGGGTGTTGCTGATAGGACTGCGGAGCAGGTTGTGGTTGTGCCGCAGGGGCTGCCTGGGGCGGATAATAAGCGGGTGGGGCTTGTGGAGGCGCAGGAGCGGAGGCAGCCTGCTGATGGTAGTAAGGCTGAGGGGCGACTGGAGGAGCATAAGCAGGAGTCGCATACCCGAAGCACTGTGGTGGACATGAGGGCCCATGGGAATGGTGATGTGTCATGGGAGCATATGAGTTGGTTGCTCCAGACTGTGAAGTAGCCCGCGACAGGTCGGGGCCAGGGGTAGGACGTGCTATAGAAAATGGTTGGGGATGCGAAGAAACACGGCCAATGATACCATCTGCAGCGTGGGATGCCCCCGGCGCATCATGATGGGAGGACTCGCCGCGAGGGGCGTCAGGTATAATGGTATAAAGGTAACCCGACTGGGCGTAAATGAGGTCGAACTGCTGTGCCTTAAGGATGGCCTCTTCTTCAGACTGGGGTCTTTCTGAAGCTACATCCTTAGCAATGACGGGAAGCAGGGACTTGAGGAACCAATCGAGGAAGATACGGTCATCTAGTTTAATCTTGCATAAGCTACGGCATCTACGCCACTCATGGATGTGGTCCGTGATATGGGTAGCCGTGTTTTGTCTACAAGATAGAAGGATCTCAACGCCCGCGTCATAGCGGACTGGCAACTGGAAGAACTGCAGGAAGGTCGAGGCCAGGGAAGAAAAGGTGGCATGGGTCCCATGAGGCTGCTCAATATACCACTTGGCTGCAGAGCCAGTGAAGGTGCGCTGTAAGAGACGGAGGCGAACAGAGTCGTCCACAATGGAGTTAGAGGAACACCATAGGTGGAAAGACATGATGTGGTTCTGTGGGTCCTCACCGGCCTTACCCTCGAATTTAGGGATGTCAGAGGGTAGTTTGGTAGGCATATGAGGCCACATAGGGTCGTGTCGAATAGGATCGTTGGTCAATCTGGCCAGGTCAGGTAGGTTGAGGCTAGCCATGAACGGCAAACTGGAAGAAGGCTGTGACACAGTAGTGCTGTGGACCAAGTTGGGGCCAGTGCCCCCAAGTGGAGGGACAAGATTTAGGGTGGTGCCCCCAAGTGGGGGAACTGAGGTAGTGGAGGATGGTCCAGCACCACCATGGGTAGTGTGAGCCACTGATGTAGTGGGGATAGGTATTCCCGCTGTGGGAATAGGTACCGTGAGGGGAACGGTAGATGGTTGCCCCATGGAGGGCATACCAAAAACAGGTGTAGTAACTGGTGTAGTGGTGGATGTGCCACCAATGGTCCCTATGACAAATGGAGTGGAAGTCGTACCAGCCATGGGGCTAGTAGGGGTAGTATAAATAGGGTTCTCAGACTCTTCGTCAGAATCAGAGGTAAAGTAAGGTGCGTCACTATCTGGTGACGGAGACCTACGTCGCTGACGGGTGGAGTCAAGTGACAAGGCTCTAGATCTGTGATGAGTGGTATCAACGGACAATGATCGGAATCTACGACGAGTGGTGTCGAGAGAACCGTGCTGTGGGGGCTCGCCCCTGAGGCGCCGAGAATGTCTCGGGGACTCAATGGTGACGGATGGTGTCTAGTCTCTGTGGGTTGAGGTGAGTATGAAAACAGCTCAAAAAATCCTAATGCAACCGAGTGTGCAGAAGGAGAGCTAAAAAGCAAGGCACTCAGGCCAACAACCAACTCAAAACACCCACTGCAACAGCTGTGCTACAATAGGTGGAGTAACAACAAAGATGGTCAGAATACCAACAAGCAGCAGGTTTCCTAAAAAAGAAAAATGGTGGACTCACTAGACCAAAGGGAGGTAAAGGAGCATGCAAACACCTAACTAAAAGTATTCTGACTCAACTAAACATATCCTCTGCAAGGTGATGAAATCCAAGTCAGACAATATGAGTAGGAAAGCCAAGTGGCTATGATATCCCCCTACCGGGAGGGACACCGGGTAGTCAATCCTAGAAGAATGGCAACTAAGATACCCCGTTCATGACACGTCCAGAAAGGTGAATCTGCCGTTTAGTTCGTTGACCGCAATACCCCTATACAGGGATATCCCGCGAACCACGAAAGGTAGCCCTTCGGTTACTGAATGGAGTGTGGTATTCCACTCAGGCCTCCGGAACCAGTCTCCCGACTTCAACCCTCCTAAGGGAGAGGCCCTCTGATAAACTGGTCGTGACCGTGCCAAAAAGTACTAGGGGATTTTGGTTCCCTATTTGGACAACAACTATGTCTCAAGTGAAATAACCAAGGGGTGTTATTGGAAGCCTATCCCCCTGATCCTACCTAACTACAATGATTCTTTTGTGTTCCCCAAGTGGGGTTAGAATGTTGGTTTAGTTAGGTACTTTTTAAGGCTCACTTGATTTAATGTGACAGAGTGTGTGCTCGTGAGGTGTTGAACCCAAAAACAGAAGTGCCACAAGGGAGGGCAACTTCCAATCTATCAATAATGCTGAAATTGATTCTTTTAATTTGCAAAATTTTCTGAAATAAAAATATTGAAATTTTAAAAAGATTCTGTAAAAGGAACAGGAATTATGTTGCAGAAAGGCTGTAAGGAAGTGGGCTGCAGGTGGGACAGAGGGCTGTTCAAATGCAGAAAATATTGCAGCAAGAGGGGCTGGGCTCAAAACAGGAAAAGAGCAGAAATCAGACCGCGGGTCTGTGGCGGATCAGAACAGGCCGACCGCGGGTTTAAGGGAAACAGCGGCGGTCAGGTCGCGGCTATCGGGCCAACAGAGGCAGTCGGGACGCAGGAAACAGGGGAAAAGACACAGTCGGGTCGCGGCTATCGGGCCAACAGTGGCAGTCGGGACGCAGGAAAAATGGAAAAAGACACAGTCGGGTCGCGGCAAAAAGGCTAACAAGCGCAGTCGGGACGCCCGAAAGAGGCAGAAAGCCGCAGTCGGGACGCGTGAAAAAGGCCGACAGGCGCAGTCAGATCGCGGAAAACAGGCTGATTAGCCACGGTCGGATCGCAGGTAACAGACTTGAATCCGCCGGCAGAGCGTCGGAAGCAGTCTGAGAGCCACGGTCGGATCGCGGGTAAAGGCCTGAAAGGCGCGGTCGGGACGCGACTGTAGAGGGAAAAAGACGCGGTATGCGGCGGCCGAAAGGGACAGCCGAAAGGAAAAAATTTAAAAAACGGAAACCAGAAATTCGAAAACTAGGGGAGTCGCCAAAACTGTAGCTAGGGTTTTACCCCTAGCTTGTGCCAATGAGCACCTACTAAGGAGAATGGACTCCTTAGTAGCAGTTCAGTATATTAAACTAATTATGCAAAAAACAAAAATTAAATTATTTCTAAGACAAGCATGAAGCATAAACACCAAAATGAAAGAATGACTTTGTATTGATGTTACCTTGAGTGTCAAGGTTGGTGAAGCCCTTTGCAGTGTCCAAGAGGATGCTCCAAGCTTCTGAATGCTCCTTCTCCTTCTCCAATGTTGGGGGATGGGCCAAAGGTGGCTCTCAAGGTGAAAATAGTCCAAAGGTGAACTAGGGTTTCGAGAGAGATTTTGGCAGAGTAAGGGTGCTTGTGATTGTGGATATGGAATAAGGGATCTCCATCACCTATTTATAGTTTTTTGGTGGTGGAGTGCTGACCCATGGTTTTAGGAAACACATGGTTTTAAGCAGCTGTATAGGGTTTTTTCCTCCTTTTCCTCATTATTTTATATTTTTATTCCCTTTTTAGGGGATTTTTGCTATTTTTGGAGGAAAAAGGGGGTTTTTTAGCCTTTTTTAGGCTATTTTGATGGTTTTGTGGCCTTTTGGAGGCATTTTAGGCCTTTTGGAGGCTTTTTAATGGGATTTTTTGGGATTTTAAGGGAAAAATGGTAGGAAAATGGACAAATGAGCCATATAATGTGGTAAATGAGCTAGTGAGCACTTTTTGGGTGTTAACAGGTAGTCACGAGCTTGCAATCTTGCATTTGAAATCTCTTCAGTATGTCCATTGCATACCTTCCCTAACTGAGAAAGATATGCCCATCCTCCTGCCAGACTTCCACCCTTAGGAAGTGATGCATCAATCCTATATCCTTCATCTCAAACTCATATGTAAGGTCCGTCTTGCAATCACTGATGAGTTTTTCTGCCCCTGTAATAAACAGGTCATTTACATAAAGCACAAGGATGAGCGAATCCCCTTTCACTACGATGAAGTAGAGATTTGGATCTGCTTCACTTTTCTGAAACCCTAGTTGTTGCAAATAGGTATCTATCCTGGAATACCAAGCTCTAGGTGCTTGTTTTAATCTGTATAGAGATTTCTTCAATCTGCATACATGAGATTCTCTCTCAAGTACCTCGAAGCCCTCTGGCTGCTCAATGTATACTTCCTCCTCTATGAGTCCATTTAGGAAGGTTGTCTTCACATCCATCTGGTGAATCTTCCATCCCATTTATGCTGCAACAGAAATCACAGTCCTGATGGAAGAATACCTCGCTACAGGAGCAAAAGTCTCATCATAGTCAACTCCCTCTATCTGTGAGAATCCTCTAGCCACAAATCTGGCTTTGTACTTCTCAATGCTGCCATCTGCAACATATTTAATTTTGTAGAGCCATCTGGAGGTGACCACATATTTTCCCTCTGGTCTGGGCACCACTTCCCAGACATTGTTCTTCATGATGGAAGCATACTCTTCCAACATGGCATCTCTCCAAGCCTGCTTACCTACTGCTTGTTCATATAAGGATGGCTCAACTCATTGATACTACTTACTAGAGCTAAGTAACTGCAGAATCTCTGCAGAGCCTTCCTTTCTCTTACATCTTTCTTGGGAGTTCCTACTGCCTGAGCATCCTTCAAGGTATCTTGAAGCCACTTGGGCTTCCTCTTCCCTGAAGTGACATCCTGTGAGGAGAACTCCTCATCCTCGTCCCAATAACTCGAATGAGAATGAGTACCTCCAGTAGAGGTTCTTGTAGTCGTCGATCTTGTAGCTCGAGAACTTGTAATCTGGGACCTTGATCTAGGTTGATCACCAATTTGAGATCATGTGCCAGTTTATGCTCCCGTGTCTGTGGAACCCGTACCCTGTGCATCTGTCACTCCAGACACTTGGAACCCTGTTGGTTGTTGATCAGTACTTTGACCTGTGTCCTGTAGGAATGTAGCAACCTCCTGTTTTCCCTTCTCTGACTCACATGACTTTCGAAATGCCCGATCCTCCTCGAACTTCACATTCTGCCTCACAACAGTGTTCTTTATGTTGATGTATATGTAACTTCGGAATGTATTTCACATATATGTATATTGTATTCCTATAGAGATGTTATTATTCCTCTATACGGAAGTGTCGTCATTTATATTGTAAGTGTCGTAACTTATACTTGATGGGTTATTAGACCATCTTGTTGGGGTCGACCCTGTATAAGTCATGTGGGTCAAAGGGTTATTAGACCACCCTATTGGGGGTCGGCCATGTGGGTTAAAGGGTTATTAGACCACCCTAGTGGGGGTCGACCTAGTCAGCATTATGTTAAGTGGTTAAGTTGAGGCCGACCTAGTTGAGTAAAGGTCAAGTCAAGTTAGTGTATAAATAGAGAGTGTGTCTCTCTCATTTTACACATTCTATTCTTTCACTCACACTTGGGAGAGTGGCGCACTTGTGGAGGAGGAGGCTCTGCTACTAGGAGAAGACTATCTCTTGTATTCTGGTTGTATCATTGCTCTATCTATCTCTGAGGAAGTTATTGGGGTTTTTCACCTTTATGGTTTTCCCCAAGTAAACTCTGTGTCTCTTGTGTGCTTGCATTATTGTGTCCATGATTGATATGCTGTAGATTTGTTGTACGTGTTGTTCTCTCAGTTAAGATCCTAGATCAGATTGAAGTAAATTGTGAAAATTTAACATGGTATCAGAGCTAGCCTGAAAGAAGGCATGATATGGCATGTATGACACTTGTTGCACTTACGATGCATACTCCTCAATATCTATAGCGGAGCAAGAAGTGCAAACAATTTGATCCTCCCCCATGCCCGTGATCGCAGATCTGATACTGCAGCTGCAGATCTGAGTGTGAAAGCTCTCCTTGACCCTTACTAGGGCTCTGATACCATGTAAAACTTTGATTCAGAGATCACTACTCCCTCTTAATCACCCTGAGAACTCAAGCAGTTTTTGCCTCGGTATCAATGCATACTCATAAAGATATAAACTCAACAGCTAGTTCTCTTTACTAAACTGAAACATACAAGCAATCACACATAAACACTAGATATACCCTGGAAACCCCAAACGGGGAAAACCAACAATCTGTTGGGCTATCTTCTCTCTCGAGTCCAGAGCATATCTAAATATAGATAAGTACAATACAGGATTACCTCAGAGGTAACTCAATCCCCGAATCAAGAAAACTCTAGATCTGCATGCATCAACTGATGCATGCACTGGAAGAATGAGCCCTAACTGGTAAACTGGATCTGAGTATCCCTGCAAGTGCTTATGTCTGATCTGTCTCTCTCTATCCTCTGCTATGATCTGCTCTGCAACTGAAGAAGTCTACTGCTGAAAACGTCCTCCTCTGCATGCACAAGTGCGTTCTCCCTCAAATCAAGAATGGCTCGTACGAAATCAAATCTCAGCAGATCTGAGCTCTGATTGTCACTGATCTTCCTCAATCACTGAGACGAAGATACTATGCAAGTTACAGACACTCAATCGCTCAACCGGATGTGGTACAAGCTTCCATCTCCTTAAGGAATGGGCCCTCCTTCTCAAGGAAAGTTGCCCACCTCTCAACTGATCTATCTCGGTAAGTGAGACATACACCTTCTGTCTCCTTATATCATCTCACAAAAAATTTAGGTTTACCAAAAACCTAAAAGTAGGTGCATGCAAAACTCACTTTTGCATGCATGCATGCATTTCTCCCAAAGATTTTCCTGGTTAACATTTTAACAAAGTCCACCTTTAATATCTTCACCAGGTCTTCCTTGTTTGTTCAATCACACAACACTGCCTCAAACATAGACCTAAATCTATTCAACAACAATGTGTATACTCAGGTCTTTAACTGGTCTTCAAGGCTAGATCATTCATATACAAATCTTTGCTTCCATTATGGTTTGATAATTAGACTTGAATAGTCATACAAATGCATGGCTTCTTGATCATCTATACCTTTGTTGCCACAGTATACAAGGTCATAACAAGTTCAACTCTCTTTCTTCTGATTTTAGCTATCTGTATCTTCCAAGGTTAAGAAGTCTTCAAAAGGATTCATAAGCCGATGTGATATTGTATACCCAAGGTCTGCGTATTAAATACTTCTTGACGATCCTTTAGTTGTATTTCCCCAAAGATCATATCTACATAAAAATTGCTTCACATGTCCTTCATTGCACTGTTTCTCAAGGATATACTTGATCCTTTTCTACTTCAATACTTGAGTTCAAGTCAAGGTGTCTTCTCTTGAGTACTGCGGTCTTCTTAGCTGAGATCAGACCTCATATATATTTCAAAAACTTACATTAAGTCTTTTTGCTACCATTCTTCTCCTGCGACCAGCCTCAGTCATTTTGTGCCAATGAATTCATAGATTAAAAGTGCCGACTTTTATCTTTACTATGGCTATGATCAAAACTTCTCAAAGATCAGACCTGCGGTTGTCCTCTTATCTACCTGAATTCGGAGATGATATAAAGTTATTTCTCTTGCTTTTTGGTGTAAATAACTTGTGTATATATATATAAACTTGTGGAGGAAAAATAAGTATTTTAGCTGGCCGACCTGCTATATGTATATTTGTTTATATTTTTTTATTTAATAATTAAAATAATTATTTTCTAAAGCTGGGCTGACTTGTATTTGAGAGATAAGCCTTTAAACCAGAACTGACTGCCCTTGAAATTTATTTAATTCTTATTTTAAATTATGTCTCCAACATGGCAAGACTTTATCCATATGTCATCAATCAATTAACCAAGAACCCCACCAATGCACCAAGGTCTTCAAGCGCATGGGCTTCTTTATCTTACGCATGGGCTCCTAGTGGCATGCACATGGGTTTCTTCACAGTCTTGTGGGCTTATGTCCCCAACACCGTCATGCTTCAGATTAGTGAGGGTTTCATCAATGATCATAAGTGCCACGGACTTCATCAAAATATGCTTCAACAAATGTTTCTTCACGTGCAATGGGCTCCACAACCAAGGGCATCATTAAGTAGTTCCAAGAAGCATGCCATCATCAACAAGGGAATCAAGGCACAATGCATGCCTTCAACAAATGACCACAGAATGGGTCATTTTGACCACCTAGTGTTCCAATTCCCAAACTACCATGTCCTCCTTGCCATGTCATCAACCTTTGTCATTAATGGCTTGTCATCAATGACAACCATGCTCAATAAACTCCCCCTTTGTCATTGTTACCTCCTAATTTGTACATTAGGTGGATTTCTTGTGAGTCCCCAGAGTTGTGAACATTTACAATGTTTATCATCAGTATTCAGAAGTTCATCAGGCCAAATTTTTGGCCCTTTGTAAAATTTGCATGTCCAAACCCCCTTGAGGAAATTGTAATAAGTTTGTCTAAGCATGGTCATTTTGTAAAAGGCTTGGCCCACCTTCGGTTTAGCTGTTAAGGAGATACTCTAGAGTGTTTTTTCCTTAGGAATTATGCGTTACGTTTCAGTGACATATAATTCCTGAGTTTTTCACTCACACCTCCAAAGCTGGAGTATTCACCATGGTGGTCAAACCTTAGGAGGTTATGAAAGCCTAGGTGTCTATGTATTTTTACATGTTAACCATCAGTAATAAATCGTATGAACATGCACTAGGTCCCCTATGAGTTTGAGTCAATTCCGATAAAAATAAAAATAAAATTCCGTAAAATTAGACCATTTTTAATGGTTTAATTGGAAAAATTCAAAGTGTAATAAAAGCATGGCGTGGAGGTGGAATTTGGCATGGGGATGCTCATTTTCACGCTCAGAACGTCCTATTTAACCCAAGACCCATTTTTCCTAGGTTTCGAGCGATGAAATGGTCATTTGTGGCATTTTTTCTTAAAGACGCGACAAAATGGTATTTAAATGCTAAATGTGCTACAAATTGCACAAAATGACAAAGTTAACAAATACAAAAATATGTTTAAAAAACATTTGGAAAAGGTGGCATATGGTTTCTACGGAAGGGTGATCATGTTAAGAGCATTAGTCACATGTTATAAAGTCAAATCATAAGCATAAAGGGTGATGTCATTTAAGAGTGCACTTTTCCTTCCTCACGTGGGCATCACTCCATGCATGAAGCTCGTAAAGGGTAGGGAGATGGTTCCAATGTGAAGACGGGCGACCCTCTTGTGAGGTGTCTGCCACCTCATATCACACCAACCAAAGTAATGGTTAACACATTCTTCAACGCTTTGTTATCTCCTTTAATTATGGGATGTGCCCCCCTCTCTAACCTAACTCATGCGCCCTCCCTCCTCTTGGTTTTCTTATTTAAGCGAGGCTTCTTCACTCTTTCCAGATGGATGGTGGAACCTCCGCCTTTGTACTCTGAATTGTAATTTTCTTGAATAAATTTTGAAGACTTTGGAGGTCCATGTAGTGCAAACTATCTGCTATTGTGCATGTTGTGTTTTTACTGAGGTGATTTAGTTCTTATTAGTTTTCTTTTGTTATAGGCTTGTTAATCTATCTAGCTTAGAAGGATGCTACCATCAATGGAGCAGGCATTTGTAGTCTTCAACTTGCTTCTTTATGCTTTATGATTAGAGATCTAGGAGTAGCAGACAGTAGTCAGTTATACTTATGCTCTCGTAATTTCTTTTTATAAATCATACTAGATTTGATCTCGCTTGTGCAAGAGTTTGTGATTGTGCATGTCATCTATTTTGAAGGAAGAAGTTGAACTCAGTTGCATCCTCTTCTGCCTTCATAATCTTTTTTGATCTAATGTTTTGTTTCTCGCAGGCACCTCTTTGTCTTCATACGGTTCAAGCTTGGGCTTGAGTTTTCTCTTCCATCTCTTAAAATCAAACTTCTCTCTCTTTTCTCGGCTACTTTGTTTCCTTCATGCTTAACAAGTAGATTTAATATAAAAGTCCCATCATATATATCTCTTATTTTGCATGCATTAGCTAGATCTAGGAGCGTTTAGATTCTTATCACAAGCTTAGATCTAGCTTTCAGTTGTACTTGTGCTCATAATTTTTCCAAGTTTTTTTCAAGTACTAAGTAGTTAGGATTTTTATGTTTTTTTATTTGATTAGTTCATTGCATTTCTAATAAAATAGCTTGTTGGTTTTTCTCTTTTGATGAAAAGGTAAAGCGAAAACTTTTGCGAAATTCTGGAGCTTGAAACATTAAGGAAGCTCCTCATTTATTTCATTTTTTCATACTTAGCTTTCTCAAGCTTTAAAGTCTCTTGAATCTCATTTTTACAGATCAAGAGTGCTCTCTGTCGGAGAGTTAGAACTTGTAATAATTTAATAAAGAACAGGTGGGATTTAAGGCTCCCACACCCCCTTCCTCCATTTCGGGGAAGCTTGTACTTGTCCCCTTTACTTTCTGTTTTAGATTAGTTTTGCTTGCTAAATTAGTTCTTTCAATTATTGCAACTAGATCTAGACTTTTCTTTTAGTTTTTACTTTACGTTATTTTGGGAATAAACTGAATACTAACCCGCTCTCCCGAGTACGGTCTTCCGACCCGAAGGAGACTCTGGGGTAGATAATTAGAAAACTTGTAATTATTTTGTATCTTCATTATTTGGGTTAGTTTTTTGTATCATTGTTGTTTATTTGGTTTACATCTTTGTTTCCTTTTTTTGCAATTAAATAAGTCGACTCGTTGCCATGAAGTATGATCTCGCCACCACCTAAAGGCTTTGCCAATTAGTGGTGGATGATTAGAAAGTTGACACATAGTCATTAGTAATTAGTGCAACATTTTATTTTTGTACAAACAACTTGAATAAACATTTTCACTCTTTTCCATCCACAGGTGGAACTGTAGCACTTGATAAATTCTCACATTTTAACTAAGGACTCATACTAATAAAATTAGAAAACCTTAATATAGTGAAAATCCGACACTCAAACATTAAGTATTGTGTGTGGAAATTTCTCAGAAGAAGCGGGAACAACTGGGGAGTGACCCCAGGGCACCGTTAGACTACATCCTTGTTGGTGTAGTGTTGAACACGCCCTTGAGACTCCGTTACATCCCACACGTCTTCGTGAGGAGCCACCTTTGCCTAATTTCCGGACATTACTCCTTGTACCTCATGGTATATCTGGAGCTCCCATTCCCCCCCAATCATTATCACCCTAATAATCTAAAATCGACCAAGAGCATTGCACAATAGTTTTCTTTACAACAATAAGCACTATTTTATTTTGACTCCACGGTACTGGTCTTTTTATTTGCTATATTTTAAGTTCTTTATCGTATGTCATGAAAGCATTCATATTTATGTTGTTGATTCAATTTAAAGTTGCAATTTATTGTGTCGATTATCAGTCATCATTATAGAACTCCTAAAAACAACTTACTTTCATCTGTAACAACCAAATAAATTTAAGAGCCTTAGAAACTCTTTATTAGGGTCTACCCCATTGGCTTCGTTAGGATTTTGCCTCAACGGAGGAGTTAGGATCAAGTGGCAAAACCTGACTCGAGACTTGCCCCCAAGGACGCACCTAGCAACTTCGAAATTTTTCTGCTGCGTTTCTCCCCAGTGTGGTAGCCAACATTTTTGGCGCCGTTGCCAGGGACAAATCTTTTGTTTCCCGGAGTATGACTTTTTTATTTTATTTTATTTTATCTTTTTTTTTCTTTGTTTGATGAATCTTTAGATCCAATCTTTAATTTTCATTTGGAGACTCCATTAACCTTTCCTTTTTTATAAAAAAATGTTCGAAGTAAAAAAAAAATAGAACTTTTGTGAGTATTCTAAATGCATATTTTTTTATTCTCACATGGTGACTCCATTGAAGTGATAAAACCCTGGTTTCTCATAAAAAATGTTGAGATTGATTGTGTGTAGATGAGCCTATTTGACATAGTAACAAATTCAAAGCTCGTTATTTGACACTCCTCATTTTTTCAGTATAAAGTCTATTTCATGGTTACATCAAGTACATGTTGCTGATATCTGATATGGATGAGTTAATAGAGAAATTTGGTGTTCATATTGCCAAACATTATTATCCTATCGACTTCTCAAACATATCAGGTTTTTCTAACTTTCGTGGTGGTGAGAAGGGTTTATATAAATGGCATCCAATCTTTCATGGAAATGGTGATTTGTCCATCTGGCATGCCAAGTCTTTTCTTGAATATCTAGCTGACTTCAATATTCTGTATGAAGACAATATGATGCAAGTGTTTGTTGGTTCCCTTAAGGGAGCGGTCGGTTGTTGGTTTTTTGAGGGCCTTCCAAATAAGTGTATCACCTCCCTTTCAAGCTTCATTCGCTTATTTTTGAAGCAATGGCATGATGGTAGGGGTAGTATGAAGGGTTTGGAAAAATTCTTTGAAGCAATCTTTTCCTTTTATTTTCTCAACATGGAATATCATAAAGAAGAGCCTCCTTATTTTTCCATGGTAAAAAGCATTGAAGATTTGGAGCTGCTCCTTGATTACTTTAGTAAAAGTGATGACATTTGTATTTCCCAGTTTCATTATAAAGAAAATTTAACAGAGGTACAGGAGAAGCCCTTGATTGAATATGTGGTCATAGACTTCCCTCATGTTTCAATGGTATGCAACATTGAGGAGTTGGAATATCCTCGAATCCACGTCAATGACAATGATAACAATTTTGTGGATTGGCCCCAAGAATAAACCATTACAGAGATTGACAGTTATGAAGAAATCCATGAACTCTGTACATAGAAATGGATGTTTGGAAAGTTGGGTCCCCTGTGATATCTTTTAAACCCAATTTTTTGAGGAGGATTGCTATGATCATGAGGAGGATGAGTATAGCCAGGGACTTGGCTCCAGTGATGAAGAATCTCTCATATATGAGATAGATGGGGATGACAACTATTGGAATTTTATTGAGAACCCAATCTATGAGAATTGTGAAAATATTTTTGAAAATCCCATCTATGATATGTCCAACGAGGGGAGTGTTTTATTTGAGATTTATGAAAGCTGTAGGGAGGAGCATTTAGAATTTTCATATGATCACTCAATGTTATATTCGAGTATCTATATTAAGGACTTGGAGAAGCAGTGCAGCAATGAAGAGTCGGATTGGGTACAATTGATTGAAGATCTATCTCAGCCATCGTCTTCACATGCAAATTTTCCTTATGATTTGGAGCATCTTGAGGCTTGGGCTTATACAAGAAGTTATCATCAAAAGAGCCCATCAAATCAACATGGTGAAGAAGTTGACTTGCATCATCATTCAGAAATTTTTATTAGTCCTATCCAATCATGGATATAAGATGCCTGTGGGAGAACTGACCATTTTGGGAAGCAATTCAATGATGTTTTCTCTCATTAAAGGAAATTTGGGGTCTAAAATGGGCATTATAAGAAAACGAGCCATCATATAAGAAAACGAACCAACCATAATTTCTTGATGAGTTGGAATTCAAGAACCAATAGAATTTCAATAAAATGAGTCAACCATAATGGTTGACTTGATATATTTGTCTTAACAAAAACTACTTTTTTTGTTCGTATTTTCAACATATCTCCCTATGTTTTTACTCAAATTTCGAGCAGGAGCACTCGTTGGATGCGGAATTAAATTCCAAATCCAAAGAGTACACACACTGCATACTTTTGACGAACCCCGTTTCCCCCAAAACAATAAATACCTGAAAAATGTGATGATGACATCATCATTACGTTTTTTCAGGTATTTCTTGTTTTGGGGGTAGCGGGGTCCGTCAAAAGTATGAAGTGTGGGTAGTCGTTGGATGCGGAATTTAATTCCACATTCAACGAGTGCTCCCGCACGAAATTTGAGTAAAAACATAGGGAGATATGTTGAAAATACGAACCAAAAACTAGTTTTTTTTTTAATTTTTTTCCTTCAAAATTAATAAATATTATTTCATTATTTTAACTATTATTTCATTATTTTAACTATTATTTTATTATTTTCCTTAGGAGGCCAATTTTAGACCTCAAATTTCCTTTAATGTATGATCTCCCATCCAACCCTCCCATCCAGAAATCTCATGCAGGTTTGCGATACTTAAATAAATTTTCCTTGCTTTGGCAGGTAACCAAATGCAAGATGAGAAACTTTAAAATTGATGAGATGCTAAGATGGTTACATTGGATTTTTCATTTTAATTAGCAGTTTGTATTATGTTATGTTTAGAAAAGGAAAAATAAGCTCCTCAAAGTGAACCTTTACTTTCTGCATTTCATTTTCCGTATTTTTCCTTTATGTACTTAGACGTTTTTATTAGTTTTATTCTTTCAAATAAAACGTAGCTTGTGGTTTATTGGATTTTATAAAACTTGTGCTATTGAAGGTTTTTCTTGTCAAAGTTGAGAAGTTTTTACAGGTTCTCTCTCTCTCTCTCTCTCTCTCTCTCTCTCTCTCTCTCTCTCTCTATATATATATATATATATATACATATACTAAAGATTCTAATGTTCTCGCATCCTCTCCTTGCCTGAAGGCCAGATCGAGCACACGCCCCATAGTTGGAGTCGAATGTTACCTCCTAAGTTGTACATTAGGTGGATTTCTTGCAAGCTGCTAGATTTGTGAACATTTACAATGTTCATCATCAGTATTCAGAAGTTCATCAGGCCAAATTTTTGGCCCTTTGTAAAATTTGCATGTCCAAACCCCCTTGGGGGAATCGTAATAAGTTGGTCTAAGCATGGTCATTTTGTAAAAGGCTTGGCCCACCTTAGGTTTATGTTAGGATATTCCTATACTCCATCCTAGTCCTAGCAGCATTTTCATTGTTTGCATTTTCAGTCATGCATGCAAATATTAGGGTTTGCATGCATTTTGCATGCATTCCAGTCATCAGCACCAGTACCTAGCCCTCAGTGAGCTAGCCCCGAGAGCTTCTTTCCTTGCAGTTTTAGCCCTCCTAGTGACTAATGCGTCCTCCTTTGCTCCACTGCATGACAAGGGTGCTTTTTTCACCTACCAATCCAGTTATATTTAGTTATCTTCAGTTACTTCCTTGATTTAAGGATTAACTAACTCTTTACTGACCTTATCACTCCGATGGACCTCCAGTGAGACTAAACTGCCTGTTCTGACTCTAGTAAGTTCCTACTGCATCCTCCACTGAGCCTCCTTCATCCAATTAGTGTCTCCATGTGTTAGTTACATTCAGTTACACCTACTACACGTAGTTAGACTCAGTTTGACTGATAGTTGACAGTTACTTGTGCATTGATGACTCCACTGATGATCATGATGACACCTAGTTGTGCTCTGATGACAATCCAGTAATCCTTTGATCACTCCATGAAGGCTAATTCGAATTGCCACCTTAGGCATTTGAATCCTCATGCTTGTACTACTTATTTGTCCATATTGTGATTAATTAGCTAGTGTGTGTGAAGTATTATTGCTTCTATCTAATTTCTACTATACCATATTATCCTGTTGCTCATTATACTGTATTGTTCACTCTTCTTCTATTTTCCTGCTTAATCATAATTACTCTTGTGAGGTACACATCATCTCTTAGATCTACCGTGAGGATTTTTACATGGTATCAGAGCATGTTGAGAGTATTGTTTATCTCCATTCTTGAGAGTTTTTTGCAGGTTATTACCAAGATTTCGAGTGCAGCAGTTTCTGCATTTTTGTAGCAGTAGCGGTTGCAGTTATTCTCTATTGTTTTTGCAGGTCTTCTACAGCTTCAATGGATTCATATTTAGAAGGAATCCCTCTTCTTTCTTCATTCACTATGATGAATGGAAACCAAAAATGATAGCATATTTGAAGAGCCATGATCTCTTTGATTGTTATTTTGAAAGAGAGTTCGAATCCTTTGAAGAGAATATTGACTGGTTGAATAAAGGTGACATGGCCTTTGGAACAATGATGCTTGCCTTGTGTGCATACCAAAGATTCAAATTCAAATACCGTGATGGTGTTGAAACTCCAAGAGATTTATGGACTCCAAAAGAGTTATGGGCTCACCTGGATGAAAAATTTGGCAGAAAGAATGAAGGACTTGGTCCTAACCCATTCGAAAGCAAGCAAAGTGATGCATTCGCTCCCCTTGATGATCTCTCAGATCATGAACCAGTATCATCTCATATTGAAGTTGTTGGCAAAGAACTTGCAGATTCTCCACTCATGATCCAACTTTCTTCTCTTTTTGTGCCAGCTCATACTCTAGATATTGCAAAAGGTCCTAAATCCTCTCTTGCACCAGAGTCTGTTGGTTTGCATCATGATCACATGATTATTTTAGAGGTAAAATCAGCTATTGGAGGTAATGCATTCGCTCCTCTCAAGCAATCATCTCTTTTATACTACTATATGATCATTAATTCATGCTTTCAGAAGGTTATTGAAGATTATGGCCATTGCCATTCGCTTGGGATAAATTCTCATGCAATTACTGGTTTTTATCTCACCTCTCATGGTTCAAAGGAGATCTCAAGAAACCATGATTCAAGTCTTGGATCTAATTTGGATTCTAAGCAATTACTGCTTGGGATAATTTCTCATGCATATGATAGTTTTGATCTCACCCCTACTGGTTCAAAGGAGATCTCAAGAAACTGTCTTTTAAGTCTTAAATCTGATTTTGATTTCAAGCAAACATGTAATAGTTATTTTTGGCATAATCTCACCCATGGTGGTTCGAAGGAGAAGACAAAAGACTATATACACTTTCACAGATTTGATCCTACCTCAGCTGATTCGAATCACAGGTTCAAAGATCATTCTCATATTGTTAGATTTGTTCTCATCACATTCGATCTGAAGAGCAAGTACAAGCACATGCTTTTTGAGCATGATCCACTTCTTCCCAAGAAGAAGATACCTCCAGACATATGACCAAGCATCACACTTGCTTGAGTTTGGAGCATTTATTTTTGTGTGTGCCTTACAGTCTGTTTTTGAGGAGGGGGTATGTTTCCCATGAAATTTTCCCACTTCCTTGGTTTATTGATTGTTATTATTCATTATATTGGGTGACCTTTGGTCTTAGTTACCAGGGCCCAGGATGGATTAAGGGGGGTGTTAGGATATTCCTATACTCCATCCTAGTCCTAGCAACATTTCCATTGTTTGCATTTTCAGTCATGCATGCAAATATTAGGGTTTGCTTGCATTTTGCATGCATTCCAGTCAGCAGCACCAGCACCTAGCCCTTAGTGAGCTAGCCCCGAGAGCTTCTTTCCTTGCAGTTTCAGCCCTCCCAGTGACTAATGCGCCCTCCTTTTCTCTACTGCATGACAAGGGCGCCTTTTTCACCTACCAGTCCAGTTATATTTAGTTATCTTCAGTTACTTCCTTGATTTAAGGATTAACTGACTCTTTACTGACCTTATCACTCTGATGGACCTCCAGTGAGACTAAACTGCATGTTCTAACTCTAGTAAGCTCCTACTGCATCCTCCACTGAGCCTCCTTCATTCAATTAGTGTCTCCATGTGCTAGTTACATTCAATTACACCTACTACACTCAGTTAGACTCAGTTTGACTGACAATTGACAGTTACTTGTGCATTGATGACTCCACTGATGATCATGAGGAAACCTAGTTGTGCTCCGATGACACTCTAGTGATCCTTTGATCACTCCAAGAAGGCTAATTCGAATTGCCACCTTAGGCATTCGAATCCTCATGCTTGTACCACTTATTTGTCCATATTGTGATTAATTAGCTAGTGTGTGTGAAGTATTATTGCTTCTATCTAAGTTCTATTGTACCATATTATTCTGTTGCTCATTATACTGTATTGTTCACTCTTCTTCTATTTTCCTGCTTAATCATAATTACTCTTGTGAGGTACACATCATCTCTTAGATATGTTGTGAGGATTTTCATAGTTTAGTTGTCAAGGGGATAGTCTAGAGTGTTTTTTCCTTAGGAATTATGCGTTGTGCTTCAGTGACGTATAATTTATGAGTTTTTCACTGACACCTCCAAAGCTGGAGCATTCACCATGGTGGTCAAACCTTAGGAGGTTATTAAATCCTAGGTGTATATGTATTTTTACATGCTATCCATTAGTAATAAATCGTATGGACATGCACTAGGTCCCCTAGGAGTTTGAGTCAATTCCGATAAAAATAATTTTTTTCCATAAAATTAGACCATTTTTTAATGGTTTAATTGGAAAATTTCAAAGTGTAATAAAAGCATGGTGTGGAGGCGGAATTTGGTGTGGGGATTCTCATTTTCACACTTAGAGCATCCTCTTTAACCTAGGACCCACTTTTCCTAGGTTTCAGGCGATTAAATTGTCATTTGTGGCATTTTTTCTTAAAGACACGACAAAATGGCATTTAAATGCTAAATGTGCTACAAATTACACAAACAGACAAAGTCAAAAAAATCCAAAAATATGTTTAAAAACATTTGGAATAGGTGGCATATGGTTTCTAAGGAAGTGTGATCATGTTAAGAGCATTAGTCACATGTTATAAATTCAAATCATAAGGATAAAGGGTAATGTCATTTAAGAGTGTGCCTTTCCTTCCTCACGTGGGCATCACTCCATGCATGAAGCTCGTAAAGGGTAGGGTGATGGTTCCAATGTGAAGAGGGGCACCCTTCTTGTGAGTTGGCTTCTACCTCATATCACACCAACCAAAGTAATGGTTAACACATGCTTCAACGCTTTGTTATCTCCTTTAATTATGGGTTGCGCCCTCCTCTCTCAACTAACTCATGCGCCCTCCCTCCTCTTGGTTTTCTTATTTAAGCGAGGCTTCTTCACTCTTTCTAGATGGATGGTGGAATCTCCGCCCTTGTACTCTAAATTGTATTTTTCTTGAATAAAGTTTGAAGACTTTGGAGGTCCATGTGGTGCAAACTATCTGCTATTGTGCATGTTGTGCTTTTACTGAGGTGATTTAGTTCTTATTAGTTTTCTTTTGTTATAAGCTTGTTAATCCATCTAGTTTAGAAGGCCTCTACCATCCATGGAGAAAGAATTTGTAATCTTCAACTTGCTTGTTTATGCTTTATGATTAGAGCTCTAGGAGTAGCAGACAGTAATCAGTTATACTTATGCTCTCGTAATTTATTTTTATAAATCATACTAGATTTGATCTCGCTTGTGCAGGTCATCTATTTTGAAGGAAGAATTTGAGCTCAGTTGCATCCTCTTCTGCCTTCATAATCTTTTTTGATCTAATGTTTTGTTTCTCGCAGGCACCTCTTTGTCTTCATGCGGTTCAAGCTTGGGCTTGAGTTTTCTCCTCCATCTCTTAAACTCAAACTTCTCTCTCTTTTCCCGGTTACTTTGTTTCTTTCATGCTTAACAAGTAGATCTAATATAAAAGTCTCATCATATATATTGCTTATTTTGCATGCATTAGCTAGATCTAGGAGCGTTTAGATTCTTATCACAAGCTTAGATCTAGATTTCAGTAGTACTTGTGCTGATAAGTTTTCCAAGTTTCTTTCAAGTACTAAGTAGTTAGGATTTTTATGTTTTTTTATTTGATTAGTTCATCGCATTTCTAATAAAATAGCTTGTTGGTTTTTCTCTTTTGATGAACAAGTAAGCGAAAAATTTTGCGAAATTTTGGAGCTTGAAACATTAAGGAAGCTCCTCATTTATTTCATTTTTTCGTACTTAGCTTTCTCAATCTTTAGAGTCTCTTGAATCTCGTTTTAACGGATCAAGAGCGCTCTCTATAGAAGAGTTAAAACTTGTAATAATTTAATAAAGAGCATGTGGGATTTAAGGCTCCCACACCCCTTTCCGCATTTCAGGGAAGTTTGTACTTGTCCCCTTTACTTTCTGCTTTAGATTAGTTTTTCCTTTTAGATTAGTTCTTTCAATTATTGCAACTAGATCTAGATTTTTCTTTCAGTTTTTACTTTACTTTATTTTGAGAATAAATTGAATACTAACCCCCTTGTTCTCCTAAGTAGGGTCTTCTGACATGAAAGAGACTCTTGGGTAGATAATTAGAAAACTTGTTATTCTTTTGCATCTTCATTATTTGGGTTAGTTTTTTGTATCATTGTTGTTTATTTGGTTTACATATTTGTTTATTTTTTTTTCAATCAAATAAGCCGACTAGTTTCCACGAAGTATGCTCTCGCCACCACCTAAAGGCTTTGTCGATTAGTGGTTGATGATCATAAAGTTGACACATAGTCGTTAGTAATTAGTGTAACATTTTATTTTTGTACAAATCACTTGAATAAACCTTTTCGCTCTTTTCCATCCACAGTTGGAACTATAGCACTTAATAAATTCTCACATTTTGAACTAAGGACTCATACTAATAAAATTAACAGCCCTTAACATAGTGAAAATCCGACACTCAAACATTAAGTATTGTGTGGGGAAATTTATCAGAAGAAGCGGGAACAACTGGAGAGTGACCTCAAGGCACCGTTAGACTACATCATTGTTGGTGTAGTGTTGAACACGCTCTCGAGACTCCACTCCAGCCCACACGTCTCCGTGAGGAGCCACCTTTGCCTAATTTCCAGACATTATTCCTTGTACCTCATGGTATATCCGGAGCTCCCATTTCCCCCCTAATCATTATCACCCTAATAATCTAAAATTGACCAAGAGCATTGCACAACTGTTTTCTTTACAACAACATGCACTATTTTATTTTGACTCCACGATATTGGTCTTTTTATTTGATATATTTTTAGTTCTCTATCTTATGTCGTGAATGCATTCATATTTATGTTGTTAATTCAATTTAAAGTTCCAATATCTTGTGTCGATTATTAGTCTTCATTATAAAACTCCTAAAAACAACTTATTTTCATCTGTAACAACCAAATAAATTTAAGAGCCTTAGAAACTCTTTATTAGGGTCTACTCCCCTTGGGATTCGTTAGGAGTTTGCCTAAAAAGAGGAGTCAGGATCATGTGACAACACCTAACTTGAGAATTTCCCCCAAGGACGCACCTAGCAGCTTCGAAAGATTTATTGTTGTGTTTCTCCCCAGGTGTGCATTTTCGTGGAAACAGTCATTGATGGCAACACCTCTTCAAATACTCTCCCCCTTTGACATTAATGACAAAGGGTCAATCAAAAGCTTCACAATGCCCCCCAAAAAATTGTATTTTTGAATACTTCTTGAGATCAAGCTGAGATGTTTGCTCCCCCTTTCATGTAGACTTCTTCATTTACTGAGCTCCCCCTAAGATCATGATGACAAAGTCCATGATATCTGATGACGAAGGGAAATCTTTGCCTCTCCCCTTGTCAATGATAAAGTATGCTTCCTTTGATGATCACTTTATTTGTAAAACTTCGTCTGAAGCCTTCTTATGTCTGCTTCTGAGCTATCAAAATATGTTGTAAAAGGTTGTTTGAGCTTTAAACTTCAAATATCCCAAAATGTTTTGTGAAAATGATCTTGACATATCCTTGGATGCCTGAAATTCATGTTTATATTGATGATTGAGCCAATTCTTGTTGATCAAACTTGAGATTAGTATATTGTCAATAGTACTCCTCACGTCTTAGTTGTTCAAAAGACTTATTAACGCTGATCCATTTATGCCCATCTTCAAATCTGCTTTACAAAGGCTCTTCAAAACTATGATCCAAAGAAAGACTTTTGACTCTCTTATATACATGAATATTGTTGTCAATCTGCCTTTATTGCTGTGACTTCCAATATCAAAGCTTGAACTGTGTCTTGTGCCCTACCTATTTTGTCCAAAAGTGGTCCTAATCAAAATAATTTAGTATTGTCCTTAACAAGCCTTTCGTTATCAACAAATAAACAGTCTCAAGACTATAAACATTCGGTCTTTAGGACTTCATCTTAATCAAAATACAAAGAGCAAAGAAATATTTGATACACAGTCCACCATGTTAATGTCTGTTTTTCTGCTACCTTTCACCTATGCTCTTCATGGTCCTTGGAATGAGTGTCGATCACATTCCACAACAAATTCAATTTAAGGAGATTGTTTAAGAACTGTCTTGTCACATTTTTTTATCTTTCTCTTCCCAACTATACATTTGGATCTTTGGCTACCTAAGAATGTCCCAAATCAGAGTTGTGGCTTATTCAGAATTGGAATAATTTACCTCTGATATATATGTCAAACAAATATTTAACTTTCTCATGTAAATCTTTATCTCTACTCTTACCAAAAGACTCATGTATCTTTAAAAGAGAATACCTGAATTCAACAAAGACTGATATATCTTCAAGCATGCCTGAGTCTTCCTTAGGAGATAGAAGTTTGAACTTCAAATGCCTTAGTAATCCCGAAACTAGTGAAATATTGAAGACATCTTTTTATGTACTAGACTGTCTCTATATCTTCTATGGTGAATGATCTTACATGTGCCTTAGAGACTTCTGCAGTTCATTGGATGCTCCTCATATCAATGATATCATCAGGGATTTGCTTATGTCAAGTTCTAATCATATTTTTCTCATCATGAAAACATTAGCAGTTTCTCTTCATACAATGATAAAAAAAACCTCGACAACCAGTTGGATTACAACCAACTATATTCCCAATCATATACCAACGACAAGTGTTTCTTGAATACATCATTGCCAATCATATCCAAAGCTAGAGAGAGTCATCACTACACTTTATGGATTCTATAAGGAATGCATCAACAATCATCTAGTAAATTCATAAAAGGTAAGCACGCATCAAGGACAACCCTCCAAACATCACCATGTTGCTTCATTACATTTGCTTCAACTATGAGATCACTGCAAATTACCCTTGCTCCCCCTATCAACATGCCAATTGTAGCTACGATCCTTGGACCTTTTCCACTGCTTGGAGCGATCATCATTTACCTTTGAGTCCATCCTCCAACTCCATGAATTCAAGGTGTACTAAGGTCTTTGAAAGACCTCAAGCTTGGCTTGCCACATGGCAGCCATCGTCTTTACATTGATCAACTTCATTCACATTCAACAAAACATTCTTTTTCACTCATACTTTAGAGTGTCCTTGACTTTGAGCACATGTCTTTTGAGCTTCAATTCTTCCTGCATTTATCATCTTCCATGGTTCATAGTATTTCCTTGATGTATATGAGGGACTCATCATGGGTTTTTTTCTTGAACTTGCACAGTCTTGGGATTTATGACCAAAGCCACTACAACTATAGCAACTCATCATATAATAGTGGGCAGTAATATGGTCAATATGGTTGCATGTCCAACATCTAAATGTATTGTTGGGAGGTCCAACACTTCTTTCATGAGATTTTCAATCTAATGCCCTATGACCAAAATCATTACATGAGTAGCAATAACCATTGAAACTATTTTCATACCTAGATGCACGATTCCACCTTGAGGATGTCTCTTTTCTGAACTTGTTTTGAAGAGTAGAGGTAACTACTTGATGTCCTCCAAATTTTTTGATGTCTTTTACAGGTATATGAGAGCCATCTTGGTTTTCACTCTTAGGGGATGATGAGTTTGCTTCAGTCTTCTTAGGAGTCTTTGAGATATCTTCATAGTTTTTTGCTTTCTTGTTGTAGTCCAAGCCAGTCTTGTCATAAGGTGATCTTTGACAACTCAAGATCTCATCTAGAATGACAGAGTTGTTGTCGAACTTGACATAGGCACTTGACTTTTCATTCTTCTTCTTGAGATCAACCACTTCCATTTCAAGATTTTCACAAGTCTTCTCTTTTTCATCCAACTGGTTCTTTAAAACATCTTCTATCATTTTTTATTCCTCAAGTTGAATACTCAAATCAACATTAACATTCCTTGTTTCTTCAAGCTCTTCTGAATCTTCACTAGGATCTTCTTGTTCTTCTCCTTGACTGATTAGTTTGGTGTTTAATCTTTCAACTTCATCTCCTTTGTCTTTTAGCTCATCTTGTAACTCTTTGTTCTCGTGTTTTAGTTTCTTGAACAATACCATTGTCTCCTTTTGGTATTTTTCGAAGGACCTCAAAATTTTCTTTTTGAGACTTAGATTATATTTGAGATCAATATCCATTAGGGTATATGCAAGTGCATGATTGACTTTCAACGAGTCTTCCTTATCATCTTCTGCAAGTAGATTTTCAACGTCATCACATTCAGAGCTACTAAAATCAAAAGGATCCTTACCTTCCATGATGTTTGATGTTTGCACTTCCTTTTCTTCTTGCTTCACATATTTAGTGGGATTGACTTATGTTTCTATCCTTGTGCCTTGGTTTCCTCTTTGGTACTCACTTTCCAGCTTAAACCATATGTCTTTAGCTGAAGTGTATTCTCCTACATTCTCTTTGACAGAGCTTGAGAGTCCATCCATAAGAAATTTCAAGGAAATGGTGTTGTCCTTCTTGGCATCCTTTTGTGCAGTTGTCTTGGTCTTCTTGTTGGACGAAATGGGTGGATTGATCACAAAATTCCAGACACCAAACTTCTTTAGATAAGCTTTCATATTGCTTCTCCATCCAAAGTAATCTATCACATCAAATACGGGAACCTCATTGTTGGAGAACTCTACTTGTCCTTCCAATGTGTGTCCACGGATCTCCTTCAAGCTAGTGAGGATTGTGGTGAAGGTCGAATCTGATACCAATTGTTGGACACAATGACACACTAAGAGGGGGGGTGAATCAGTGTGCTAGCACCCTTAACAAATTTCAATTCAAAACTTAAGCATAGTTCATCATTCACATTAAGCTACTAATTACATCAACATTCATCAATTAAGCATGTCATCAACATAGATCATAAGAAACACATCACAAGACAAGTATAGTAAACTTTATTTATAATTTGATATGAATTACAATGAAGAATTCAATCTTCGTGATTACATCAACACCAACTCTAACAACAGGGCCCAACCTGGTTTTCTCAGGTCCAACTAAGAAAATGTGCAAGACCCGGCTTGCCTTCACATACTTCTGCCACTCAATCAAATCTTCAAGTCTGCCCAAGTATCAATGTCAAGTCAAGGTTATCTCTATCATGTCACAAGTTACTTCAGAAGTTGTCGGCCTGCAAGCTTTGTTCAATTCATTAGTTCTCAAACATTTGTTCTGCTTAATCATTTGTACCGCTACAGTCTTGTAGTACATATAATTCCACCTTGAGTTCAAGTTAAGGTGTCTTCTCTTGAGTATTGCGGTCTTCTTAGTTGAGATCCTAGCTCATATATATTTCAAAAACTTGCATTAAGTCTTGCTTCTACCATTCTTCTCATGCGGCCAACCTTAGTCATTTTATGCCAACGAACTCAGAGATTAAAAGTGCTAACTTTTATCTTTACTATGGCTATGATCAGAAGTTCTAAAAAAACAGACCTGCGGATTTCCTCTTATCTACTTGAATTCAGAGATGATATAAAGCTATTTCTCTTTCTTTTTGGTGTAAATAACTTGTGTATATATATTTAAACTTGTGGAGGAAAAATAAATATTTTAGATAGGCGACTTGCTATATGTATATCTTTTTATATTTTTTTATTTAATAATTAAAATAATTATCTTCTAAAGTTGGGCTGACTTGTAGTTGAGAGATAATCCTTTAAACCAGATTTGACTGCCCTTGAAATTTATTTAATCCTTATTTTAAATTATGTCTCCAACATGGCAAGACTTTATCCATATGTCATCAATCAATTAACCAAGAACTCCACCAATGCACCAAGGTCTTCAAGCACATGGGCTTCTTCAATCATTTGAGGGCTTCGTTATCTTACGCATGGGCTTTTAGTGGCATGCACATGGGTTTCTTCACAGTCTTGTGGGCTTATGTCCCCAACACTGTCCTGCTTCGTATTAGTGAGGGCTTCATCAATGATCATAAGTGCCATGGAATTCATCAAAATATACTTCAACAAATGTTTCTTAAGGTGCAATGGGCTCCACAACCAAGGGCATCATTAAGTGGTTCCAAGAAGCATGCCATCATCAACAAGGGAATCAAGGCACAATGCATGCCTTCAACAAATGACCACAAAATGGGTCATTTGGACCACATAGTGTTCCAATTCCCAAACTACCATGTCCTCCTTGCCATGTCATCAAACTTTGTCACTCCTTTCTCATTAATGGCTTTTCATCAATGACAACCATGCTAACCATAATTGGCTTACAATACTCAAAAGAATCTATTCATGAGAAGCCACGACTGGGGAGGAAAGAACTTTTCCGAATATCGTTAGGGCTCACTCTTGACCCCATCCACATGGAAGCTTGAGTGTGTAGTGGTGATGTCCCCCTACATGGATTAGATGGCCTACGAGGGGCAAAAAATGTCTCTCAAGGATTTAAATCTTGGTGAGGAGTATGAAACACTCCCCCTTTACCATTGACCTGAGACCCCATTGGAAGACAAAGAACTAGTTGACCTAAACCTTAAATAAACTTTATCAATAACGGGAAAGGATTTTAGTGCATGCTCTTAGTCATGATAAAACATGGTTCTCACTTAAGCTCTTTTCATATTCTTACATTCTTTGAGTTCATTACATATTCTTTGGCACACCTTTAGACATACTTGAGTTTTATCTTTGAACTTTTTAATTTATAAGGTCATAGCCATAGAGCTTTGAATGGCATGTCATCTTTTGTTGCACACTTACAATTATTGTAAGAAAAATCCACAAACTGAAACCTTTGAACAAAACCTTATAAAGTTTCCCTATGAATTTTAGATCCCAATCATTAACAATGTTCTTAGGAAGGTGATACTTAGAAAATACCCCAACAATAAAAAAATTGTCTATATATCTCCTTTTGATGTGAAGTGATCTACTCATTTCGTTAATATATTGTATGTTACTATATTTTCTTTATTTGGAGTTGGTAAAGCTTAGGACTAAAATGTAACTTCATGCTTATTGGGTACCCATGTTTTCACCATGGCTTGGGTGCTCTATATTGTTTTCCTACAATTTTTTTAATCATCACAATTCATTTGCTTAAAATTTCACTCATAGTGACCCCAATAACCTAGGGAAATATTTGTTCAACTAATCACAAAATAGGGGTAGGGGTGAATGGTGACTTGGGACCCTCTCCAAATTCTTGTTACTACAATTTGATATTTTTGTTTAATTGTTGCAAGATTATATATCAAAATATCTAAAGTGGTCTTTATTATTATTATTTTGTTAAAAATTCTATTATTTTGAAACATATAGAGAATTTATACATAATTAGTGGGTGGCAAATTACCATGATCATCACCATGTGTTGAAAGGGGATAAAAGAGTTCCCTGAAAACCCAAAGTGTCATTAAACCAAAACATGTGTGGCAACAACGGATCAAAATTCCCAATAAGATCATGTTGACAGGGTGGAGTTTGCCCTGAGAAAACAGTAGGGGTTACCCCCAGTGAAAGGTTCGAATTAGACCCAACACCATTTGGAATAGCCTGGGAGCCCATCTAGATTATGGCCCAAGAACCATTATTGTTTTGAGGTTTCATCAATAACGGCCTAATCCACTGTTTTGGATTTTTTGAAATGCGATATACGAAATGCAGTTAATATAAGGTGTGGAATGTAAAATACAAAATGATGCCTAGACTAACTAAAGGAACCATAAATGTGAACACAACACTAAATATGTAAATGTATTGATCTTCAATAAACAATTATTGTTAACTAAACGCACACCAGAACAATATAAAAAATGAGCAGTTGATTATAGTATTATACCCATGGCTATAGTGTAAGCATTATAGGGACATGTTATAGCAAATAATGCTACTTCTACAATAGAACAGTCTACAATATAGGAAAACATTCTCACAACAAATCAGCATAAAGAAGTTCTATTGAATGAGATCTCAAACTTGAAATTCATCTCCAAAATAGTTCGATCGGCAAATGGCTTCTTCTCATTATATTTTTGCAAAATAATTTTACAGAAATTTACATGCAGAAGCCCCATTAGAGTAATGGATCCTCCCCCATTCATGAGGTCAAGGGTATGTCTAATATAGAATAAGAAAGGCCTTTCGCCTTCTAGGTGACTTTTGGTCTTCTTCCTTGACTTTTCAAGTCTCTCATACATTTGTCATGTTATTAAGAGAAAATTACTTACATTTATTTTGCATAAACCTTGTCTATGATTTGTCTTGTTCCTCACTTGGCTATTCAACATGCCTTTGAGGAAAATATTCAAGCGATTACAATCATTTGTCCATGAGAATGAGTTTTTATTATCAGGAAAAGCTTATCTTTTTTTGAAGCAACAATGAATTCATATTCTTGCACTGGGGATTTGATGTCATTCATATGCACATGTTTGGTGTTTAAGATCACACTTTCTTCTTATATGTCTTTGGCTATTCCACTTACTGTGTCCTCTAGTTTCATTTACTTCAACTGCAATTGATTATATCATTCATGTTTTTCATTTCCTCAAACTACTACAAACCTTCATCCTTTGTCATTTGGTTGTATATTGTTGGCAATCTCTTTTCCATGGTGCTTGGCATATGTATCTCTATTATTCTCCCTTTAGTGTCCATTGATCCATCTCAACACCAATACCTAGGTAGCATCATAATAAGATACATAAGTTACAAATATATTTAAAATTCAAATCATGCTTTAGAAATTTGAACTTGACATAAAGAAGTTAATTCAAATCCTAACAAGTTTTTTACTTCCCTCAGTTTTTCAATTTTACTTCCCTAAGTTCAAATACATTTGATAGGATATGATCTTGGTCACTTTGGTCATGACTTCGTAGACATATTACATGAAATGTGGTGGTACCAAGTCTCTGGGTGGTTCCATAACTCAATTTGATCCTCTTTGCCATTGCTAATGTACCCATGGTGGTTCCATAACTCAATTTGATCCTCTCTGCCATTGCTAATGTACCCATCCTTTGTTTTGCAATTTTTATACTGAGCGTCTCTTGAAAGTCAAACTTTGACCTCTAGAAGGTCTTCTAAATTTACTAAAGTGAGTGGGTTCCCTTAATTCAATTTGTTTTAATTTTGAAAAGATAGAATTAGTGCGAGAATATGGGATTTGTTTCCCAAATCAATTTGTAATTGTTATTTTGAGCAAATCGATAGAGTAGTTAGAATTTTTAGGAGTCGGATTTGATCTTTTCTAAAAATAAATGGATTTGATCTGTCCTTATTGGATCTTGATCAAATCATTTCACTGTGTATAAGAGCACAACTCGAATTGGGAGAAGTTTAATGAAATTTCCAGAAGATTCAAGGCTATGATTCTACTCTCTCTAGAGCATTATTAGTAAGTTTTTGTATTTGGTTGTTCCAGAAATTCAAATCTATGACAATCGAATTTTAGTCTTCAAGTGATCGGTATTAGTAATTATCTCTCAAATGCTATGCATGATAGGTGAAAATCAATATTTCTAAACCATAGTATGATATCAATAACCAATTGTAGGGTCATTGAAGTTATTGGTAAATCGTGAGTTGAATCAATCAAAGAATAGGAAAAATGTGTCCTTTGCAACTGTGAAATTACACGGAAATTGAAGTCTACAGTCAAGATGCGATCCATTGATAAGTAGATCCGACTATTTTTTTTTTTAAGATATATGATTGTAATGTATTTCAAACGAGAACTAGCAAGAAGGTTAATTTAAAGCCAGTGATCTGAAATATTACCAGTGGTTTGAGTAGAGGATGGTAGTCTATTGTAGATTGTGGGCTCTTAAGTGGTCTCATTTAAACCGTCTCTCCTTCCATCCAAAATGACATAGGGTTGACGCTTATTCCATTTACATAAAACTTTAAGCTTCAGGTTGCGCATTGGGTAGTATGGATTTGGTGTTTATTAAATTTAAACACCACAAATGTTAACCCTTGATCCTTATGTGTGGTTTTATAGCAAAGTGAAGCTTGACTTAACAAGTGAGTTACGAGAGCAATAAACCCTCCATAACTAAGGTCACATACCTGTTATCTGAAGCTTATTTGCAAAATATCATAGAGACAGTTTGAAGAATTTGCATGCAGGCAAGTTCTTTCTATCACCTACATCATGTTGAACACACTAGGGACACTGAGAGGGGGGGGGTGGCTGAATTAGTGTCCTATGCTTTCATTGATTTTCTCTCAATCAACACTTCTTCAAACACACTCATACATTAATAAATATTCATCATTAACTGTACGTAGATCAACATCAATAAGAGATAATCAACAAGTACACAAGTAGTACACAAGATGTATATAGAAACTATATGTAGATCAAACTCAATAGATTACATCAAATTAGTGATCATCCTTTGTTTTCTGATCAGCCTCTATTAGTGGTAGTCCACTAGTTATCTTCTTCCCTCTATCAGTGGTAAACACTAATTATCTTTTTCCCTCTATCAATGGTAAACACTAATTATTTTCTGCCCTCGATCAATAGTAGACAATGATTATTTTTTTCCCTCGATCAGTGCTAAACACTAATTATTTTATGCCCGCCTTTGGATCTGTACTTCAACAAGATGTCAACCTTTGTAGTCTAAATTCGACCTCCTTTGCCTTAAATCAATGATTAGTTGATCTCTTCCCTTTACTGGTGTTGCTAACTTCGCTACACACTACAAGCAGGAGCACAACAAGCGGGATTTCACACCAAAAAACGTTAGTTGCATGTATTCGCTTACATCTGTTTTTACTCCATGAAGCCTTGAACCAGAAGCTTCCCAACATATGGCCTACAAGGACATATTCAAATCCATTGAGCCTTGAAAAAATCCTACCACAATTGGATATGCATCGGTTATGATTCACCACTTAACTAAGGAAGACCCTTTTACAGGCCCAAAAGAAGAGGTGATCAACATTTTTTTATTATCCATTGGAAAACTTGTTCCAAATCACGTTCTCATTGAAGAAGACCTCTAGAATGTCTCTTCATACTTTGGATCGACAACTTTTGCTCCTATAATTCACCAAGTTCTGCACAAAATCTTTGAAGGATTTCCTCCATTTGAAGCAAGGAGTGGTCAACAACCATCATTCAATCACTTCAAAGTGTTTGGATCTCATGAATGGGATCACATGCATTCCAAGAGAAGGAGGAGTTCACAAAAGTTTCCAGAGATCTTCGCAAAGCTCTTCATCGAGAAGTAGTTCACCAAGTTACAAGTTGCCTTGAAATTGAAGGCTCCTTTTGAGAAAGCTCTTTATCCTTCTCTTTTATGGGCGAAGGGGAGGTTCCCATGTGTTTTTTCCCTCTTACTTAGTTTTAGAGAATATTTTGTGCATGGGTATCTAACATTGCACAAATTGCTTAAACCTAACTTTTTTTCATTTATTTCACCTAGTTCGACTTATGGGGTAGTGTTAGAGCAAAAGAACCCTCTCCTTAGCTTCATTCCCCTACCTAGTGACTTAAACTATGATCTCATGAGTCTACTGGAACAAATCCCATTCAGTTTGGCCCTCTGAGTCAAATTGGAGCTTTGTACTATGCTCCAAGGTCCTAAATCGTCCTTATATGCCTTTTTTTGAGCTCCTAAAGTCTATTTGGCATATGAGGGTGAATTCCTTCAATTATGGCTTATTTTACTTGATTTAAGTGTCCCACATTGCAAGTTAGAGTTGTGGAGTGAATATGGGGATTTTAATCCATTGTTCAAGGACTCCATGCACCTTTTTTTTAGCTATTATGAGACAGTATAAGAATTGATTTGGGTATGATACAATGGTTGGGAAACTATCTTTGTTTATCCTTGTGTTTATAATCAATTTAATGGTTGAATTGATTAAGTTAATCAGTTGGGGGTCATTTATTGCATTTGGTGGGTTGAGTAGTTGAATATACAAGCAAGTGAAGCGGATATCCATAACCCTTTAACCTATGTAGGTGATGATGTGTGCTGGGATCAGTTCGGTTTTTGGTTGTATGTGTCATCTCCACAAGTCATTCATTGGGATTGAAGTGATAGATAATATGTAAATGTAGGATGTTTTAAGGTTTGATTTGATCTATAGGTCAAAACATAATTGGATGCAGTAGGGACAATATGGTTTGTAAGGAAGATTTGTCAGTTATCTACAATTGGAATTAAAAAGCACTTTTATGGACAATTGTGGGCACAGTCAACATATGGGCAGTTTTTAGACCTATTATGGGATATGATATGTTATTTAGCTAACTAAATTCAATCATTTACTCATGTTTATGTTTGTCATTTTTTGGGTGGTTGATGAGATGGGTTTTATGAACACTACTAGTCCCTGATCCACTACTAGCATCACTCCCCTAGTGGTCATTTATGATGCCTCGAGTTTGCAAAATGGATATGACAGTAGGATGGTGGCTTAATCTAAATATGACAAATGACAAGCTCAGAGTTACGTCAATACCAATATGGTGAATGTTTTTTCACGAACTTCAATGTTCAGCAATCGAAATTTCATCTTGCAACATAATTTATGAGTTTTGAATGGCAAAAAACCAATTTGAGTAAGAACCCCGAATTCATAGAAACTTTGTTCTATGGCCAAATGTCAGGATCGAGTCAAAGCTATGATACCAATTGAGTGAACCAATAGGTTCAATCCATAGATATCTAAAATAAATAATAATCCATACAATGAGAGTCATATATATATATATATATATATATATATATATATATATATATATATAATACACACACATACACACACATGTGTGTGTGTAGTCCAATGGACGTAGCTTTGGTGGTTAGGAGGTATGTCTATCATCCTCCCCACCTGGGTTCAATGCTTGTAAGTGACATGTTGGAGCCCTAAATGGGAATATATGATGCTCTTATTGGTTGTTGAACCCTGTTTACGAAAGGTTGCGACCCGTAATTGAATATTTATTTATTATTATTTATTGTTAAGTATTAATATATTATTATCTCATATTATATATTTTATGTATGTTACAAGAACATGTTTATATGATTGTTTTTCAAAGGTATGGTTTGTTTTATTTGAATTTTGAACTTTCTAGATATTGGCTTTGGATGCATACTCCATGAATTAGATTGGAGAATTCTAAATTATGAGGTTAGAAGATTTTGTTTCTAAGACAAGGTTGTAGTCTAACCTATATGTACAAGGCAAGACAAACTTGTAACATCACACATTGAATGGGAATATTCAAAACATTTTCTCTCCATAGGGAAATTGGAAATTATTAGGGCTATGATGGCACATTGCCACTGTGGAAATGGTTGTTGCATGTTAGGTGAACTAGATGATGTGAAATGAGGCTTACAACATTGTACTAAGCACATAGAAGAAGTGCATTGTAGTATTATGAATTGGACAATCAAATGGAACAAATCAAAGAATGGATTCGTCAATGAGATCGGTGCAAGATTAGAGTCAAGGATAAGTGTATGGTGGACATTGCAAATATATTTTAGCAATGTGAGAATGGGAGCAAAAGGTAGATACCTTTATGAGGATCCACTTCAGAAAACATTTGGAGCTTTCTGAATAGGTAAATTCTTTACAAAAGTTTATTGGCATTATAGTATCCCACCTTGGCATTCCTTCAAAAGTTATTTCCACTCCTCCTATGAATTCTAGATCATATGAGGACCCCTCCCTCTATGACCTTTCCTTGGCCTCATAGAACAACAAGGCCATGGCATTCCCTTATTATTTAACACTAGAGTATTGTACAATATAAACGGCTCATGATATGGCCAAACTTATGACTCAGGAGCACATGGGAATCAATAAAGTAGAACCATGAGAGGCTACTCAAGCAACGATTCTTCATGGGCCATGATTTTAGTAATTTTATTCTAGTTTTATTTCTATGTTAAATTGTCGTATGTTATTTTTTCTTAAACAATATGTAGTGTACATGTCAAACCCTCAATGGCTTGAGTGGGGAATATTGTAGTAGTAGTAAACTGGAATGTCAAATTTGTATTTTTCATATTTGGCCATGACCATCTCTACCTTTTTATATTACAAATTTGTTTTGTTCATCCACAACATTTTTTAATATAAACGATAATTGATAATCATTATTGTGAAAAGAAAATTATTTGGATGGATTATGTGCAATTAATAGCTAATTGTTTATCAATTTCTTATTGAGTTGGTCAAAGTAGCTATCTTAATAAACCCAGTCCATACAAATCTTTTATGTTTCTTTAATGTTTGGATCAAACTATTGGCTGTATTATGGGTTTCTTTAGTGGTTGGAAAAAAAATGTGGAGTTCTAGGAAAATCTAAAAAAAACTTTTATTGAGACAACCACATTTTGATAAGGTGGCTTGTAAAAAAAAAATTCCACACCAATTTTAAGTATTGCATGTGTCTTGGTCATTTAAGTTGTAAATTATGCAAGGTCTATAGGGAAGACCTTCTCTCTCCTTAGAGCCCACATAGGTGAACAAATACTTGTTTGTGTTTCCTTCTCACAATATAAGACAATGTGGAGCATATGTCAGGTCATTGAGAACACATACAAACCTCCTTGGTTATTAAGAGAACTCGGGCATATAATAAATTGTTTCAAACCTCGAGTCTTACAAACTCAAACTAATAATAATAACTCAATATATTATCAAGAAACACTACCACAAAGTTATTTAAAAGCGTAAAAGGATTATACATCATTTGAAAAAATTAAAGGTAATTGGCGTGCAATGCCAAAGGGCATAACCAAGTACTCACAATGGCTTTAACGAGTGGTAAAGGGTAATTTTGGTATAATTTTTCATTTAATTCCAAACTCGAATGTTACCCACATCATAACCAAGTACTCACAATGATCTTAACCAGTGGTGATTATAATTCCAAACTTGAATGGTAACCACATCACAAATCTAAAAGGGCATAACCAAGTACTCACAATGGCTTTAAGGAGTGGTAAAGGGTAATTTTGGTATAATTTTTCATATAATTCCAAACTCGAAGGTTACCCACATCATAACCAAGTACTCACAATGATCTTAACCGGTGGTGATTATAATTCCAAACTTGAATGGTAACCACATCACAAATCTATTTTAGAGAATATAGTGAGCCTTTCAAAATATCAAAATGATTATGAAAAATGGTTTGAATATTTTTTTCTTAATTAATCTATTAAGGCTCGATTGTCCATGTGAATCTCATGGTACCAGCTTTCTTCATCGTAAACAAATAGATCTAAAGCGTTGACTAAACACTTGTAAGGCTAGATTACCCCCTTTTCCATAAGCTTTACGAGCTTTACACCTCTTGTTTTTCTTGATTGTCAAACTTTCTACAAAATTTAGTGGGTGGGATGGGTGCGATCTTCTAGTTTACTTTAGTAGTAATATTCATGATATAAGAGTCGTACAACCAAGTTAGTTTAGTAGTAATATTCATGATATAAGAGTGGGACAACTAGAAAACTATATAGGTAAGCATTCAAAACGTTTTGGAATAAGTACTTAAGTTGCATGCCCAACTTTGCATAGTGTCATTGATCATTACCTCCTTACATGGACATGCTAAGGAATTAATAACCTATTGACTTTTTAAGATTGAAAAATTAGATATTTGTGCATTTTTGTCTTCATACCATTAAAATTTCCTGATGCCCTAGAATAAGAGTGTACATTACAATCTTGATCTAATCAAAATCTTTATTTGCATTGTAAACTTTAAATATAAATTAGTACATTTGGAGAATATGAATCCAAATCTTGGTGATCTAAATGTTTAAGGGTAAGCTCAAGGCAAAACAAGGTTATAAAAAAAAGCTCAAGGCAAAAGAAATCATTTTAGAATTTTCTGGTTATGACATATGGATTAGGTTGGTTATGACATATAGATTGGGGTGGCATTAAGTCTAGTTTTTAAAGTGTGGTGTTTATCGTGTTGATAAAACTGTATTTTAACAATATAATAAGTAACCCAATCATTGATGTACTAAAATTACTTAATTAATGTTTAGATTCTACATAGAAAACAAATTTGTATTTAGAGCATTACAATATATTGATGAGACAATGACAACAAAAGTGCTTAATGTGACAAATCCTAAGAAGGATTGTATAGGAAAAATCCCATAAACAATAGGATTAATTGTGCTAAGGTCCAATAAATATTAGAATACAATAAAATAAAACAATATTAATAATAGAAAATTCTCATTCAACAATTACGGTTTTTGTGCCACTCTTGAGAGCTTTTAGAGTTAGTATATCGACACCAAAGTCAATCTAGGTTATCTCTATTAAAATTGGTCTCATTGTTAATTGAAAAATGTCAAAGTCATCCGAGGTTAAGGGAATCTCGTTAATGTTTTCCAATGAAAGTTGATGTTAACTATGATCACATGTTCCCCCTTAAATAGTAATGACCCTACATTATTTTTTTGATATAGTTGCAAACAAGGAGCTTTGAATTTCTTAGAAGTGTATCATTTAGATTGATATGGATATTGTATAGTTTTAACAACTCAAAATTAAATAATATCAAACTAGCAAGTGTGCTTGCATTATCAATCAATGATTAAGTTAGTTTAACAAGAAGGGGTTAAGTGGTTGGGCCCCAATTCCATCAAATGTGAATCTGCATGAGGATCAAACAAAGATTATGTATAAGGCCTATGAACTTTGACATTGAACATGATATGCATACAAAGATAAGGAAGAGTATCAAGGACAAATGCATTCATATTTGTCATTACAATTCTTGTGTATAAAACAAGCTTCCTCTATTAATCAATGCCATTAAAAACAAAATCCCTGTTGGGCCTGGCCCAAGTAAGACATTTTTTGAGAAGAACAATTTTGGAGTTGCAGCGTAGCTTAGATGAAGGCATTTTTGGTAAGACAGTTTTGGGAGCTGCGAAGTTGAGCGCAGTGCAGTATCGACAGTGAAGGAACCGCGCAGCTGAGATCCAGTTCCGCGACATGGTAGCACCACGAAGTGCCAGCAGGCACCTATTTTGGGTAAAGAATGTAAGGGAAGGTCAAGTTGCAGAAGTGACCTATTTTTTCGAAGTACTCCATGATTCCCAGTAGGAGGGTAAGGAGTGGTGCGGAAGGAAAGCAACCAATCACACGAGCAAAGGAAGCACGACGTGAACCGGTCGCACAAAGCCGTTAGAGAAGGAACGACAGGGTGAAAGAGACCCGTAGACATGCGGTCGACAGGGGGGATGAAAGCGACGTGACCACGTGCAGAAGGATGGCCATGACGGAGAAGTCACTATCAGAGCCTAGCAGTCCTAGTTAGCGGAGAAACCATGACAGTTTTGGGTAACCTTAGGGTTTTGGGCCCACTTGATTGTAAAGACGTGACCTAAGGGCACAATCTATAAACACATTTTGTAAGGGAAAGGTTTGTTGATCTGTAATCGTTAATCTTCATTGTAAAATCCTCTAAGTGTTAAGAAGATAATGCTATTGTAAAAGGCTTTGCAAGTTGTGTGCGCAGAGACCTATAGAGAGAGAAGAGAGTCTACAGCTGAGTGCGCAGACTGGAACTGTTGTACCCTTCCCAAAGATAATACAACAACAGTTCCTGTGGACATAGCTCCCATCCTGGGGATGAACCACGTTAAATTCTGTGTTATGAGATTGCTTATGTGTTTGCATTTGTGTCTTTACTTGTGATGAATGGTTAAGTGTTGTTTATGAGTTTATGTGCTTTTCTTTTATATGTATTCACCATAAGGATGATGATGGGAATAATATGTTAAGTAATCACATGTATGAATGATTACCAGATGCACCAGTATTTCGTAGTTAGATGAATGCATGAACTAGTCGGATCAACACTTAGCTCAGCACCGGAAGTGCGCAGTGATATTATTGTCGTTGTTTGTTATGGTGTATAAGTTTGCAGGGGTTCAATCTATTATGCTTGTTGAACGCGTCTTATTACACTAAGTAAAATCTATCAAAGTTGTATAAGTGTTAGCAGGAAGCGCAGTCATCAATGGCGTTGTCCTATCGTTGAAGGGTCATCCCGCATCGTGGAGTCCTTGGATGTGTGATAGCCTAAGTGTCCATCGCGAAGAAGTGGAACTTCGCGTAGTCCAAATTCCGCAGCGCAAGTCCCGTAGTGCGATGCTCTCCAATCTGTTTAAACACTCATCACTTGGTTGTGGAAACCTAATTCCGCAACCCCCCCATTACTTCACCTCGGGTGAGACCTCAGTCTGTTCGCAGATTGTTGCCGAAAGGGTCGGTGAAAAGGGGTTTTTTTGGTTCCTCAAACCATGCAAAACATGGGTCTTTATAGAAAACCTCCAGAACAGTTATACAAGCCAACAAATGGTTCCGTTGCCGCGCTTGAACTGGTGATGAGTACCGGCACTGAAAACTAGCATCCAGACAACAAAGAAATCTGGGATTGGTGTGACAAGACAGAAAGAGATTTTGCCAGAAAGGAGAATAGACACCCGCATCTCTTCGACGTAGATTGGTTAAATAAATACCTGTGGAAGGATATTCATGAAATATTTTGGGCAAGTTTTGGAAACGAGTTGCATGCATGGATATCAAGACTCGCGGAGCGAAAGAAATGTTTTCAACTAGAAGGAGTACCGACCGAGTGGATTCCAGAGCTCATTCAACGACTTAAAGAAATAGATAGCCCACTCTTGTGAGCAGCCAACTTTTGGGTTGATAGTATTCTCGAAGGCTTCGTGACAGAGTTCATTGTGGACATGCTAAAGTCCTACAGTGCAACAGAAGCAAAATTTTTCAAAGGTTCCAGAGGTAAGTACCTCAACAATCTGAGTTTATATATGAAAATGCTTTTAGCTCAGAAAGGTGATTTAAGAATGCAGTAAAAGTCCTAGAAGTTTTTGAATCTGTAATGGTCAATATCATATATAGTGATTCTAACGAAGATACACACAATTTGAGAAGTGGAAAAAGATATAAGTATACCACCAAGAAGACTTCCAGTGAACATGGACTCCGCGTAGATATTGACTTAGAAGCTGAGACTGATAGCCAAACAACACCTCCTTCAACCAACTATCAGCTTTCGACTCCGTAGAACCCACCGGTTGTGAACACTGCACCTCCTATTGCACAAAACCCACCAGTTCATAACCCTCCAGTTGTTAATATTCCTAATCCTCAGAGCATCAATACCAGTAACACAGTGGGAGTGAGTACTCAGACCATCCCGACTCGGACCATTCCAACTCAGAATATTTTGATTCAGAACATTCTGCTCAGTAACATCCCTAACACCATTGAGACCCCTGCACAGAATACTACTATACCACCTAGACAAAGGATGACCGACGATATTAAGCTGCCGATATTTAAGGGAACAAGTCTAGAAGACCCTGAACCACATTGGTTTCTATGTGAAGACGTATGGAGTGTCAAGCAAGTTCAGGACGATCCTGTGAAGCAAGCGCAACTCGTCACAACATTCAAAGATAGAGCCTTGAACTGGTTCATGAAGTATTCTCAGGGACATAATGTAACCTTAGTGGAGATTAAGGATGCACTATTGAGCGAGTTCAAGAAATGAAAGTCAGAATCCCAATGTATAACATAATTAAAGGAAATTAAGCAAAAACCTAATGAGACAGTCTAAGAATTTGACCAGAAGTTTAAGACATTGTTAGACCAGGTCAGTTTTGTCATAGCACCACAACAGCACCAGGAGTGGTTCATAGCGACGTTGTTGCCCCATATTAGACTGTCGTTGATGCTGCAGAAAGTGGCTTCGCAAGCAGAATCCTTGGAGATCATGATGAATCTAGAAGTTTCACCTATAGGAGAAAGTAGCATTGGAATGTCTCAGATCCAAACCTAGCTAGCTACCCTAACATTACAGTTGTAGGACATGAAGAAGGGGAAAGAGCAAAGAAAAGAATTTTGGTGTACAGGATGCAGAGGAGAAGGACACACCAGAGAGCATTATCCTTTGTTTCAATACTACCTTAACAGTGGAGCACCAAATCCACTGAATCAGAACCAAGCGCCATGGTGTGAGATCTGTAGAACTAGAGGACACCGACCAGAAGACTGTTACTTAATTCAGAAGTATGTGCGAACACCTAAGAATTTATATTGCACATTCTGTAAATCAGTTGGACATGATGATTCCAACTATAGGGAATATGATCTCATGACGGAAAGAAACGAGACATGGATCATATTCGCGGTGGAGTATACAGAGTCCAAGAAGAAACTCCGCTTTACAAGGATAATGCGTAGTATGATCAAGGCGCATACAAAGGCCATGGAGGAGTCCACGGAAGAGGAAGAAATACTGGCCCAGGACAAGGAAGAGGAAGAGGCCAGATGATTTGTTATAACTGTGGCCAGCTAGGTCACTTGTCTAGAGATTGTACCAATCCATGTACTACTTATAATTATTGTAAATCTTTTGATCATGTTATTGAAGCATGCCCAGTGTTAGCAGCAGAAATGAAGAAAAGAGAGCAAGATATACCGAACCCAAATATTCAGTTCATCGCAATAGAGAAAAGGAATGTAGATCCAAGTGTTAATGTTGTGAAAAGTGGCGCTGCAACAGGAAGAGATAGGCAAGCAGAAGCTTCGACTTCTTGAGACTTTGAAACTAAGTAGACCCCTGTTGAAATGGTCTGGATCAGAGAAGATACTGGGAAAACACCTATTTTCAATCTCAAGAAAAACAAAGAAGTCTTTGAAGAAGCACAGGACATATTCAAAGAACCAGCACCTATATCACCAATAATCCCATTGCGAGCTGAGACAGCGCACATACAAGATATGCCAGCAGCATATGACAAAACGTGCACCGCATCAGAAACATGCACTTCTGTTGCGCAGTTCCTACGGAGCTGCATGAAATTATTGAAGAGCGCAGATGTTGTAGTGGAATTACAAAAATTGTTAAACCAATATGAACCACGCTGTCAAACGGATACTTCCCAGACCACAGTTCATCATATCAAGAGCCATAAAAGAACAAGAAGAGAAATGAGACTCAGTGTGCAGATAGGAGATTATGAGATGGATGAGATCATCCTTGATCTAGGATCTGAGGTAAATGTCTTGACTAAGAAGACATGGCAGCAGATGGGGAGACCAAAGTTGTTATGGTCACCCATACAATTGAGATTGTCCAACCAACAGAAAATCATACCTTTTGGGAGATTATCCAATATTATTGTTGACATCGATGGAGTGCGAAGTCATGCAGACTTCGAGGTACTTGAAATTGTGGATGATAGTCAACCTTATCCAGCACTATTGGGTATAGACTGGGTGATGGATAACCTCGCCATAATCAACCTGAAGACCAAGAAGATGATCTTCGAAGGCCAGGATATCAGGGTCATCGCACCATTGGACCCTTCACAAGGAGAAAGATACAGTGAGCCAATTCAGGAAGAATCCAGAGCAAAGGATCTAGATCTCATTTACAAGATGACTGCGAATCAAGATGACTACACTAATCCTACGGGGGATGGAGCACTTAGTTGGCGATGTGACAATTCTTGCATCTCAGACTCTGACGCAGGACTGGAAAATTGGAAAAACCGTATGCATGAAGTATCTGCAAGAAGATGTGCGCAGATCACAAAGTCACTACGCTAGATTGGAACTGAGGTAAGTCCAATCCCCACTTATGATGGTTCGACTAATGTTTATTCATTTATTCAAGAATATACTGTATCAGTTGCAGCTAAACATTGCATACCAACATTAGACATGGCACTACGCGAGACACCTTCCAAATGGTGGGATGCGCATAAGCAGACTTTGACCACATGGGATCAGTGCAGACAAATGATGCAAATCAGATTCGCATAGACAGTTGCACTAACATTTGAAAAGTACAATGGATAGACGGATCCGAGGGATCACATGGAAATTTGTTCACAAGCATGGATAAAGAGACCACAGACAGAATGGGTTCACTGTTAAATTTTCAGAATTTACTTCAATCTAATCTAGGATCTTAACTGAGAGAACAACATGTGCAGCAAATATACAGCATATCAATCATGGACACAATAATGCAAGCACACAAGAGACACAGAGTTTACTTGGGGAAAACCATAAAGGTGAAAAACCCCAATAACTTCCTCAGAGATAGATAGAGCAATGATACAACCAGAATACAAGAGATAGTCTTCTCCTAGCAGCAGAGCCTCCTCCTCCACAAGTGCACCACTCTCCCAAGTGTGAGTGAGAGAATAGAATGTGTAAAATGAGAGAGACACACTCTCTATTTATACACTAACTTGACTTGACCTTTACTCAACTAGGTCGGCCTCAACTTAACCACTTAACATAATGCTGACTGGGCCGACCCCCACTAGGGTGGTCTAATAACCCTTTGACCCACATGGCCGACCCCCAATAGGGTGGTCTAATAACCCTTCGACCCACATGACTTATACAGGGCCGACCCCAACAAGGTGGTCTAATAACCCATCAAGTATAAGTTACGACACTTACAATATAAATGACGACACTTCCATATAGAGGAATAATAACATCTCTATAGGAATACAAACACTTCCGTATAGAGGAATAATAACATCTCTATAGGAATACAATATACATATATGTGAAATACATTCCGAAGTTACATATACATCAACACTCCCTCTTAGCTAGGAAGGTATTTCTCGACACAGGTCTTCTAGCACAAGTCTTCTTCTTTGGATCATCGTCACTGGATAATCGTCATCGAGTCATCATCATCATCACTACTGTTGCTATCTCAATCAATCTCTGAATCTACTCATCATAGGAATTTCTACAGAGCCAGTCCCTTTTCATACTGGATGTAGGCCCACCACCTACAGGTCTTCATCATCACTGGCCATACTGTGGAATCCTCAGGACTTATTACGTGCGTCACAAAACCTGGCTGCAGCATCCCAGGCTATTACGAGCACACAGCTCCACCTGTCGGATCTCCCAGGAGCACATTACATGTGACCCATCACAAAACCTGGCTGAAGCATCCCAGGCTGTTACGAGCACATAGCTCTACCTGTCGGATCTCCCAGGAGCACATTACATGTGATCTCACCACAAAACTTGGCTGAAGCATCCCAGGCTATTACGAGTACACAGCTCTACCTGTCGGATCTCCCAGGAGCACATTACATGTGGTCCACCACAAAACCTGGCTGAAGCATATGAGGCCTTTTTCATCCTGTCCAAATCTCCCAGGAGCAAATTACATGTGGTCATGGAAAAACCTGGCTGAAGCATCTGAGGCCTTTTTCATCCTGTCCAGATCTCCCAGGAGCAAATTACATGCCATAGGACAAAACCTCGCAGGAGCATCTCAGGATGTTATGGGTACACAACTCCGACCTGAAGATCTCCCAGGGCACAAATTACATGTCCTCCTAGAGCAATGTCTCGAAAGAGCATCCCAGGATGTTACGGGTACACAACTCCGACCTATAGGATCTCCCATACATGCTCATTTGCACAACCTGATCCACGACCACAAAGTATCATCCTGATACTCACCATACATCATCCTGATGTACACATGATCATCCTGATCATCATCACTGCATCGTCCTGATGCATGTCATCTGGAGAAGCTCATCATCCACGATCATCATGATCATACAATGCATCCACCTGATTCATACCAAGTATATACCTGATACATATCATCATATACAATGTATCTACCTGATCATACCTGATACATATACAGATACATGGTCCAAGCATCCAACATGATGCGTACATACAAATGATCCAACTGATCATATCCATCATCCAACATGATGCATACATACATAAATGATTCAACTGATCATATCCAACATCCAACATCCAACATGATGCATATACATATATAGAGTAGTAACTGGAGCATCGTCCTGATGCTCATCATCCATGATCCTATTGATCATCATAGCATCATCCTCTTCAGATCGTCTCATCGTCCACGAAGCAAAGCCCAGATGCACATCATCCAGCACTTACACCACCGACATGGGAGAACACATCTACCACCATTCAGGGAAGGCTCCAGCCCTTAATTTTTCACCATGGGAGAACACATCTACCACCATGTGAAAAATGGCTCAGCAATTACATCACGACCAAGGGAGAACACATCAACCACGTCAGAAAATCTCATGTGCATCTGCATCTTCCAGACTCATCACTTCCCTTTGGAAGGAACCTCAATCTAAAGTGCACCAAGCCTCTCTTTGAAGTACTCAAACTGCACTCTGGCCAACGGCTTGGTCAATACATCTGCAACCTGCACATCCGTCGCAACATACTCTGCTTCGGCTATACTCAGTGCTATGCGGGACTGCTTCCTGTTATACCAAGAGATCACACCTAATCCCATATTGAAGCAACATCCAGATGTGTTCTTCCTATCTGCAGCACTGCCAGCCCAATCTGAATCAACATAACCCTGCAGGTTAAACTTTTGATTCGCTTCATACTTGAGACCATAATCCACTGCACCCTTCAGGTACCTCAGAACATGCTTTACAACAATCAGATGAACACTCCTCGGATATGTCAGGAACTGGCTCAATGTGTTCACAGCAAAGCAAATATCTGGTCTCGTGTTCGTCAGGTACATCAAGGACCCAATCATCTGACGATACATAGAGATATCAACTGGCTCAGATGAAGCATCACATAGAAGCTTCATATTCGATGCCATAGGTGTGGCCATGGCCTTGCAATCCATCATCCCGAATCTCTTTAGGATATCTACTGTGTACTTCCCTTGACCAAGAAAGATCCCATCTGCACTCTATCACACCTCCATGCCAAAAACAAATAGTGCATCATCTCCAAGTTATTCAACTCGAACTCAGTAGCAAGCTTCCGCTGCATGTTGGCAATCAATCTATCCTCACCTGTTACAAACAGGTCATCCACATAGTAGTATCATTGGATTGCCTTCCTCAACCTTGTAGTGAAGGTTGGAATCCACTTTACTCTTGGTAAAGCCCAAACTGGATAGAAAGCTGTCTATCCTACCATACCAAGTTGTGCACATATATGACTCCCTATCATGTGTCTCAGAACCAAGTGGCTGCTCCACGTACACTTCTTCTTCAACTACACCATTCAAGAAAGCTGTCTTGAAATCCATATGGTGTATCTTCCCTATCATCACTGCAGCCGGAGCAAGCACTGATCTAATGGAAGTGTATCTGGATACAGGAGCAAAAGTATCTATGCTACCACCTGCGGCATGCTTGATATTGTAGCTTCTCTTGGACGTCACTACAAACTCCCCTTCAGGTCTTGGGACTGCATCCCAAACATCTTCATGATCGACTGGTACTCCTCAATCATGGCATTCTTCCCAGATCCTGGGAACTTCAATATATTCAATATTTTCAATAGATAACTTTGTTGCTAAACAAATGTTGTAGTCCTTCTTTTGTAGGTGATGGTATACGATCTTTCCTACACAACAAGTTAAATTGCATGATTAGAAAACATCTCATAGTTTTCAGAACAAATTCTTACACATAAAGAAATATGTCATACAGTCATGCAATTATCTTAGCCAATGCTTCAATACAACATTTATCCATATTCCATAACTTTCTAGATGCCTTCCAATCTCTACCAGAACATTGTTAAGAGTGTGCACAACTCCTAACATGTCAGCAAAGAGGTTTCATTCTAGATAAGTAGCAATGGAATGTTGTATAGTGCCAGATGCCACTTACCCATGTATATTAGTAGTATACTGTTCATCAATGCAACTATTCTAATATGCATAATACACAACCTAATTCTAGGAACATAAGCATATACATCATTGAATAACATTATGTAATAAATGACAATTCAAATACTTATCTTTGTTTGGTTGCTGGGTGGACTCCCTCTGAATCTTTGCAACTCCATTCTGATGTGGATTGTGAGAAGTGGTCAACTCCCTTTGAATATCTGCATCCTTGCAAAAACTACTGAAGTGTGCTCCTTTTCTTTCTTGCAGGAACAACTGGAGTGTGCTCCCTCTTGATCTTTGCTTCCCGGATTACCTGTCCTTGAACTTACATCCATCCTTAATCACTATGCATGCTTATTAGTATCAACATTGTGTTATCCTTGAGGTCTCATACATAATCACACATTTATTAGTATAATCTTAATACTATCAAAACACAATAATCTTAAACATGTATAGTCATGATCATTCACAGATAATAAACATTAGTATTCAAGGTTTCAGGGAAGTCTTCTTTTACTCATGCATATTCTTATTTGATCATAGAACTCTTCAGGCTAGTTAAATCATCAATCAAGATAAGAGATATAATATGCATAAAACCCGTGATTACTCAAACCTATACCTTCATGATTCTTCTGGTTAGTCATATCATCAATTATGGTAAGAAACATAACATGCATACAACCATGACTATTCAAACCTATGACTTCATGAATAATCATTATCAACAACACAACAGTATAAGATCCTAACACAAGGTAGGATTCTAGCTTGATATAGGAAAAACATACCTGGATTAGCATGCTAGCTAGTTATGTCTAACATACCCGTATAATGTCTACTGGTTCTCTTCAGTGACTTGTGCTAGTAACTTGCATGCCTCATAAGTTAACCATTGTAGAACCAAGTTATACATACCTCGTAAGTAGATCTTCTATGTGATCCATGACAATGGATGAATCTTTGTCTTCACGTCACCATGATCATATGTTCTTGAAGTAGAACATGATTTGTCTTTCTTGGTGTACCTTTTATGTTCGCGAACAACATAAACCTCATACAACATCATAATGCATTAGTACAATCATAAGTGTCAACACCCTAATCAATGAATATCTTCTCTCGTGCATTCATAATTTTATTAAGGTGATACGACAAGTCTAGATTTAATCAAGATTGTACTAACCGTAATAATATGAAGACAAATATACCATAAACTTAATCATTAACAAATCTCGAAACATACCTGGATAAGTCATACCTGTCGATATTTCTTGTAATCTTCTTATGTAAGGCCTTAGCCTCATCTCCCTATGAAACAAGAACTTCTTCACTTATGTAGATGACCAATCCATCCTCTTCTAGGATTAAACCAATCCACTTGATTTGTAGGAACTGGATCTGGAGCTGTATTAGGGTTTGTCAGAGAAAACCCAAAAATTCAAACTTTGAATTTCAAACTTCCGAAAGGATAGAAATATGCGCCTTGATGAGTTGATCAAGCTGGTATATTCAGAATTTGAAAACTGCAAAGTTTCACTCCTCAATTTTGCCTTTGAAACTTCTGGATTCATTGGACGTGACCCTGAACTGGGGTTTGATGAATCCCACTCTTCTACCCAATCAAAAGGTTTGATCCAAAGCTCTAAGCTTCTATTTTTCTGAGGAGCTTCCAGTCGTGGTCACAGGTTTCAAAAATTCCCATTTTTACAGAAGCCCTAATTTTCCACTTTTCTGATCAAAGTCCCGAACTAGGGTCTGATCAAGCCCGACCTTCTGCCCAACCAAAAATTCTGATCTTGGTCTCTAAATTTTGATTTTTATGAGTAGCATTCAGCCATGGTCTCTGATTACAAGAATTCCAACTTTCTCTGAAACCCTAAATTCCGGAAGCCATGAATGAAGGTGCTCAAAAATAATTCTGTTTTGACAGAAATATGTACCTGATTGTTTCTGGTGTAACTCTGAATTTTTTGATCCACAGGGTATGAATTTTTTTTTGAGATAGCCTGACCTGTCATCTTTCCATCCCGATAGGTCTGACCTCAATTGGATTCTCTGAGAGAGAGTTATGCCAAGTGTTGCAACGTGACATGTTTATGGGATAAAACAGGAGAGCAAACTTGTATGGCGTACCACGTGTCACTGGTTCAACTTCGGCCTCTAAAAATGTTTCCTGATATAGTACAGTCTGTGTACTACCTGTCACTATTTATGAAATTTCATTTGGAGCTTCCTAGCCCTAGTTATGACCTTTTTTCCAAGGTCACCTGTTTTTGACTCAGATCTGGAAGAGCAGAAACCCTATATTGTACAGATCATAAATCACAAATTACAATGAATTAGAGGTTGTCATTTGGACACAAGGTACATGGGGATCTAATATTCGGCCTGTAAAATTTTTAGACCCGAAAACTTCTCCAAAACGGATTTATAGCGAAAGTGCTATCATGAATGGTTTTTGCTATATCAAGCCTTAGCATCGTAAGTGCAACAAGTGTCATACATGCCATATCATGCCTTCTTTCAGGCTAGCTCTGATACCATGTTAAATTTTCAGAATTTACTTCAATCTGATCTAGGATCTTAACTGAGAGAACAACATGTACAACAAATCTACAGCATATCAATCATGGACACAATAATGCAAGCACACAAGAGACACAGAGTTTACTTGGGGAAAACCATAAAGGTGAAAAACCCCAATAACTTCCTCAGAGATAGATAGAGCAATGATACAACCAGAATACAAGAGATAGTCTTCTCCTAGCAGCATAGCCTCCTCCTCCACAAGTGCGCCACTCTCCCAAGTGTGAGTGAGAGAATAGAATGTGTAAAATGAGAAGGACACACTCTCTATTTATACACTAACTTGACTTGACCTTTACTCAACTAGGTCGGCCTCAACTTAACCACTTAACATAATGCTGACTGGGCCGACCCCCACTAGGGTGGTCTAATAACCCTTTGAACCACATGGCCGACCCCCAATAGGGTGGTCTAATAACCCTTCGACCCACAGGACTTATACAGGGCCGACCCCATCAAGGTGGTCTAATAACCCATCAAGTATAAGTTACGACACTTACAATATAAATGACGACACTTCCATATAGAGGAATAATAACAACTCTACAGGAATACAAACACTTCCGTATAGAGGAATAATAACATCTCTATAGGAATACAATATACATATATGTGAAATACATTCCGAAGTTACATATACATCAACATTCACTTGTTTGTGCACACATTGGAGGAGCAGATTCCAACGAATTGGTATCTAGACACGGAGCTTCACAGAGGAACTACAGATTGTTCTATTCTAACTACGAACTTCCAGAGAACTTTTAGCTTTGAAGATGAAAGTCCAAGCATAAATGAAGCTCTGCAGATTAGCAAAGAAAGGATATTTAGAGGCAAATGCCCAAGTATAAATGAGGCATTGCGGGAAATAAAAGAAAGGGTGTTTGAAGATGTAAAGGTACCTGTGAATCTACAACTAGAATGGGGAAGGAAAATAGAACATGCCTTTGAATGCTATAACCTCACTGAAAATGAAGAAGAACAAGAAGAGAGCGACGAGGAGGATATACGCAACATCAACATACCCGATTCAGAGGGAGCACGTGATGTAGAGGGACCTCCACTTGAAGTTCCAAATATGAGCGGCCCTGTAAAGATGAAAAAAGTGAACATTGGCACAAGCGAAGAGCCAAAGTTCGCATCCATTGGAGACTACTGGGATGATGTGACAGTCACACAGATCGCCGACCTTCTACATGTGTATCAAGATATGTTTCCAACGAATTTTTCCGAAATGAAAGGCATTTTGGGTGACTTGGGAGTTATGAAAATACCTCTCAAGCCAGGCATGAAGCCTGTAAAGCAGAGGCCTTATAGACTGAATCCTAGATATAAAGAGAGAGTGAAGGCAGAGATTGACAAGATGCTTGATGCAGGAATCATCGAGCCCGTTGAAGAGTCAAAGTGGATAATCCCGATGGTTATCCATGATAAAAAGAGTAGAGGTGAGATCAGGATCTGCGTAGAATTCTGAGGAAGCTGAATGATGCTTCGCTACATGACCCATTTCCTACTCCTTTTACACATGAAGTATTAGACAATGTGGGAGTAAATGAGGCCTATTCATTCACTGATGGATTCTATGGATATCATTAGATCAGGATTGATCCAGCAGACAGGCATAAGACAACATTTGCTACTGAATGGGGCTCATACTAGTATACAGTGATGCTTTTTGGGTTGAAGAATGCACCTGCCATATTTTCCAAAGTTATTGTGGCTGCATTCAAGGACTTTATCCATAAGTTCTTAGAGGTTTATTTTGATGATTGGACTGTCTTTTGTTTGCTGAAAAACCATTTTGAAAACCTGAGAATGATGCTAGCTAAGTGCAGACAACATCAAATTTCATTGAACTTGAAGAAATGTATTTTCTGTGTGCCTTATGGTATTCTACTAGGACACATTGTGTGCAGACAAGGTTTGATGGTTGATCCTGTGAAAATCGTAGTGATTGTGAATTTACCTACACCAAGCTCAGTGAAGCAGCTTCGCACCACATTGGCCATACAGGTTATTATAGAAAATTCATCAAGGGTATGCACAGATAACTGTGCCAATGGAGAAATTATTGAAGAAAGAAGCACAGTTCATATGGAACGCAGAATGTGAGCAAGGCCTAGACACACTGAAGGAGAAGATGGTAACTGCGCCGATCCTAGTTTTTCCAGATTGGGATAAGCCGTTCCATGTGCATGTTGATGCTTCATCTATAGCATTGGGAATTGTGATCTCTCAACCAGTTGAAGGGGGCATTGATCACCCCATTGCATTCTCGAGAAGGAAGCTATCTTCAGCTGAAAAGAACTATATGACCACTGAAAGAGAGGGTCTAGCCATGGTATATGCACTCCAGAAATTCAGGCACTATTTGCTCGGTGCGCACTTCTCCATGTACACTGACCATTCCGCTTTGAAATACTTGGTCAATAAGCCAGTGTTAGGGGGCAGAATCTGCAGATGGTTATTACTCTTCCAAGAGTATGATTTTGAAATTGTGGTTAAGCCAAGCAGATTGAAATTAGGACCTGACCATCTATCAAGGATTGAGTCAGGCAAACCAAACAATCTTGAAGGAAATCTGCTTGACACGCAGTTATTTGCTATACAGATTGCAGATGACTACTATAAAGACATTGTATACTTTTTGACCATGGGGTTGGCACCGACAGAGTTCATTACGCAGCAGAAGAAGCAGATGGTATTAAGAGCAGCAGACTTCACCATAATCGCAGGACAATTATATAAGTTGGGACCGGATGAAGTGTTGCGCAGATGTGTGTTGGAGCATGAGAAACCATTCATACTGGTTGATGCACACTCAGGTGTATCGGGGGGTCACTACGCATGAAAATCCACTGCAAAAAAGATATTGAGAGTAGGGCTATGGTGGCCTACAATTCACAAAGATTTAGAGGAACATTGCCAGAGCTGCAATGTATGTCAGAGGACAGGAAGACCGCCGTGAAGAGACGAAATGCCATTGAATTTGCAATTGACACTTCAGGCATTTGAAAAATGGGCCATTGATTTCGTGGGACCTATCAACCCACCAAGAAAAAGGACTAGTGCGAGATACATTATCACTGCGACTGATTATCTCACCAGATGGGAAGAGGCTAAACTAGTGAGGGACTGTAGCGCAGTTATTTCCACACAGCTCATCTTTGAGAACATCCTTACTATATTTGGATGCCCGAAGATTTTGATGAGTGATCAAGGGACCCATTTTTTGAACCGAACTATTGAAGCCCTTATTGAAGGGTTCCACATTTATCATCAGAGGAGTACACCGTACCCACAAGCAAATGGAACTGTTGAGGCTTTCAACAAGGTATTGGAGAATGCGCTGGAAAAGGTATGCAATGTAAACAGAGATGATTGGGATCTGCGCATTCCATATATGTTATGGGCGTACAAGACTACTTGTAAGAAATTGACAGGCCATACACCTTTCAGATTGGCGTATGGACAAGAATCTGTCATGCCTATGGATTACATTGTACCCATCTTGAGAATAGTTGCATTTACAGGAATGGAATATCAAGAAACAATAGAGGAAAGGATTCTACACTTGGTTGGATTGGAGGAAGATCGCTTCATCGCAGGCTTTCACCAGCAAGTGCAGAAGGACAGGGAAAAAGCATGGCATGATCTCCATATCAAGAACAAGTCCTTTCAGGTAGGTGACCTTGTCCTCCTGTATGATAGCAAGTTTATGAAATTTCCTAGAAAATTTAAGATGCATTGGCTTGACCCATATACCGTTATGCATGTTACTAACAGTAGTGCATTTCAGTTAGCCATGTTAGCCCGAGATACCTTACCAGGTTTGGTGAATGGAAGTAGACTAAAACCCTATCTGGATAGTCCTACTTCGCAGAACCCTCAGTGATCAAAAGAGAAGAGAATTTCTAAGTGTCAATTATAGTTGAAATTGGCCAGAGTCTGTACACAGTTTTGGACCGATCCGCTAAGTTTGATAGAAAGAATGCATGTACCGCGCAGCACTAGTCAAGAAGAGAAGTTGTGCGGATCAAAAAAAAAAAGAGGAAGAAAAAAAGAAAAGAAGAACGGCGTTGTTCGAAGCTCAAAAGGTAGCTACGCAGATCCAATGAAGCAGAGAAGATGCAAAGTTCAGAACCAAGAAGAATGACACAACGAAGTAACTGCGTCGGAGTAGTGATGACCCGCCGCGTAGTTCGACGCAACACTCCAAGAAACTAGTTGTTACAATGTCGGTCGGAAAACTATCCATTATACAGTGATTTTGCCGACGACCGCTTGAGCATTTAACGCAAAAATAATCATTCTGAAGCAGTTAATGAAGGAAAGGAACCGAATCCTTAGCGGATTTGGCCAACGGATATGCCATTGCATGCTTTTCTAACCGTTGATGGGCGCGGCTAAGGCTCAAATGCGCCTATAAATACCACTGTATTTGGACTCGCAAGCGTTATTGAAACTTTGAAATTTTCCTACGAGCCATAGCTTGAATTTGTTTACAGTGAGTGCTAAGTGATCCTGTCAGTCTATTAAGATATTATCCAGTGAATGTCTGAAAAGTCCTCTATTGAGCAAGAATTCACAGTCAAGGAGACTGTGAGGGTGTTTAAGTACGGAGGGATTGAAGGGTTGATGAGAACCCCCGCTAAGAAGGTTGTTACAAAGAAGGGACAAGGTTCACACCGATCACCACGACTTTCCACAACTATGCAAGACAACTTTAAGGAGCTAGCGGTGGAGAAGACAAAACCAAAGAAGATGAGCTCCACGCTGCTGGAAGTGCCACTCAGCGATAGGGAAATCCCACTTACTTTGACACCTCAGTATATCTCTCAGTGTGCACAAGATGCATCGGATGTTAAGCTGTCCAGGAACGCGAAGTATGAGATACCGCTTCCACCAATATCCAAGCATGTGAAGCCAGACAAAAATTTGTTGAGTAAAATCGCAGAATGTAAGTTCAAGGACCACAACATACTTCAAATGCAAAAGGAGTCAGCCTAGCCGAGGTACCAGCAATTTCATCCAGATCAATATATGTGCTGGAAGAAGGATGTGAAGGGAAATTCTGTGTTGGTCATGCAGAATTGGTTATCTGAAGTAGTAGAATCATGATTGCTGAACCTGTTGAGGCTCCCACACTTTGATCGGATCCCAGAACTGAACGTGGTGGTGCGCACCCTCATCTCGCACACACACCAAGGTTATCTTTGGATGGATAGGAACGTCGACCTGAACATCGACCTGATCCACCGCATCACAGGGTTAAGAAAGCGAGGTGAGGACCTTAAGAAATTATTTCAAGGTAAGAGCAGGGACATGTAGGTTGTCACGCAGATGAAGTCAACACACAACGTCCCGAAAGGAAAAAGAGGATTCGTCACGGACGATATAGCTGATGATGCTAGGCGGTTCGTAACACAACTGCTGGTAGGGAAAATTTTGCAAAAGGCAAGACCTACTGAAGTACCAGCTGGAGCAGTGATCCTTGGGGCAAAGACCGCGATGGGCAGAAGATTTAACTGGTGCCAATATCTATTGAATGAATTTCTAGAAGATGTGTGCGACATGCAGGTGCACGATATCAACTTCCACTATAGCTGGTTGATGGTCTTGATTGTGTTTGTGGGATGGAAGGACCCGAAACACTATGTTGGCCTCAACACGGCCAGCAATGACTATAGAGGACCAAGATATGCGAACCTCTGGGAGAATTTGATGCTAGAGAGACAGCATGCGTCGAATGAAGTATTCCACACATACTATGAGCAGCTACGTGACATCATTATTCGCACATCGCGCATAGCCAAGAAGGTAACCTATAAATACATTTGCACCATAAATTTTTATGCTGACATGCATTCCATTTACATTTCAATGAAGGCACAAAAAAAGAATCCAGAATGGTTCCAAGGGAGCTATCACATGAATGAAGCAGATATAGACCTCATCATGAAGGAAAGGATTGATGAATGGAACGTCGAAGGACCTATGATCATTGACAGTGACTCTGAATAAAGTAATCTCATTCCAACACCAATTGTTGAAGAGTCACCGCCAGGAAAAAGAAAGGAACCCGAGAGTTCTGTACAACAGAAGGTACAGAAAAAGAAGCAGAAAGTTGTTAAGGGCCAGTCAGAAGCGAAGCTCCACGATAGATTATGAGATGATCACATCCACGATCACCGCGCACCTAGAAGATGCACTGAACCTCAAAGATAGTAAGGATGAGGCGATCCAAACAAGTCTACAGAAGAATATCATCACGCTGCAAGGCATAACAGAGAATTTTGAGCAAGTCCGGTGCAACTTTCCCTTGCCTCGAGACTCAGAATCAGAAGGAAGGTCAGGGGACACTTCACAGCCAAAGGAAACACCTCTAGCCCTGACCTTGCCATCAAAATTGCGCATAATCCAACTTGACCAGCTGAGCGTAATATTACCGCGAGAACAGTTAGCTTCGGGCACACATGACATAGAGCATGTGGACATCGACATCGCGATGTTTCCACTAGAGGGCCTACACAATATGCCCTTGCAGGTTGTCGAAAAGATCCATGATATAAGTATGGTCGCTCTCACCTAACACCATCAATTGCAAGAAAATTATAAGGAGCTACAGGAAGCAAGTTTAAAGAAAAATATGGCACTTGAAGATGAGCAAGACCGACGAAGAAGAATAGAGCATACTGTCGCTTCAGTCTGCACAGAGATACCAAAATACGAAAATAGCCAGAGCCCGCAGATACTATCCTTAAGATCGGCTCGGTGGTCAACGATCTTAAGACAGGAATGAAGGACATGGAGACCGAGTACCAAGCAAAGATCGTTGCCTTGGAAGCACAAAATCATCTAAAGATGCTACCAGACCAGGCATAGCTCAGAGAAGCAGAAGCAAAAGCAGCCGCGGAAACAATAGCCAGCGAAGTAGCAAAGTGTCAAGACTTGTTGGACGAAGCTACGAGAGTGTTCACTACGCTGCAAGACAACCCCGATCTGCTGGAGGTCCAGACAAGTTTGAAGGAAAAGGAAGCAGCATTAGACACACTGAACGCGGAGATAAAGGCCCTACTACCAAAAGATAGACTCCGCAGGATGAAGCCCATGAACTAACGAAAAAGACAGAAGGAAAACTGCAGGAACTCCACGATGTGAAGGCATCAGTAGAAGAGAAAACTCAGGATGAATTAACATTGGACGTGTTAGATACCATCAAAGAAATTGAAGAGGATACGAAGGATACAGTTGCTAAGTTGAGCGCAATGTATCAGGAGTTAGCTGCTAAAATAGCTCCGCAGGAGGACGAGCATCTCTTGGAACCAGAAGTTGAAAGTGGCTCGAGGACGAGCCACATGTAAGTGTTAGGGGCCTGGCCTAAGTAAGACATTTTTTGAGAAGAACATTTTGGAGCTACATCGCAGCTCAGATGAAGTCATTTTTGGTAAGACAATATTTGGAGCTGCGAAGTTGAGCGTAGCGCAGTACCGGCAGAGAAGGAACCACACAGCTGAGATCCGGTTCCGCGAAGTGATAGCAGGGCACCTATTTTGGGTAAAGAAAGTAAGGGAAGGTCAAGCTACGAAAGCGACCTATTTTTTATGAAGTAATCCATGATTCCTAGCAGGAAGGTAAGGAGTGGTGCAGAGGGAAAGTGACCGGTCACACGAGCAGAGGCAGCATGACGTGAACCGGCCACAAAAATCCATTAGAGAAGGAACGACAGGGTGAAAGAAACCTGTCGGCATGCGGTCGACAGAGGGTATGAAAGCAATGTGACCACGAGCAGAAGGATGGCCGCCACGGAGAAGTCGCTGTCAGAGCCTAGCAGTCCTGGTTAGCAGAATAACCATGAAAGTTTTGGGTAACCTTAGGGTTTTTGTCCCACTTGATTGTAAAGACATGACCTAAGGGCACGATCTATAAAAGGGAACAATTTGTAAGGGAAAGGGTTGTTGATTTGTAATCGTTAATCTTCATTGTAAAATACTCTAAGTGTTACGAAGAGAATTCTATTGAGTGCGCAGACTGGAAATGTTGTACCCTTCCCAAAGATAATACAACAACAGTTCCTGTGGATGTAGCTCCCATCCTGGGGGTGAACCACATTAAATTCTGTGGTATGCGATTGCTTATGTGTTTGCATTTGTGTCTTTACTTATGATGAATGGTTAAGTGTTGTTTATGAGCTTATGTGCTTTGCTTTTATATGTATTTTCCATAAGGATGATGATGGGAATAATATGTTAAGTAATCACATGTATGAATGAATGCCGGATGCACTAGTATTTCGCAGTTAGATGAATGCATGAACTAGTCGGATCAACACTTAGCTCAGCATCGGAAGTGCGTAGTGATATTATTGTCGTTGTTTGTTATGGTGTATAAGTTCACAAGGGTTTAGTCTATTATGCTTGTTGAACACGTCTTATTACACTAAGTAAAATCTATCAAAGTTGTATAAGTGTTAGCAGGAAGCGCAGTCATCAGTGGCGCTGTCCTATCATTGAAGGGTCATCCCGCATCGTGTAGTCCTTGGATGCGTGATAGCCTAAGTGTCCATCGCGAATAAGTGGAACTTCGCGCAGTCCAAAGTCTGCAGCGCAAGTCCCGTAGTGTGCTGCTCACCAATCTGTTTAAACACTCATCACCTGGTTGTGGAAACCTGATTTTGCAACCCCCCCCCCCATTACTTCGCCATGGGTGAGACCTCAGTTTGTTCGCAGATTGTTGCCAAAAGGGACAGTGAAAAGGGATTTTGTTGGTTCCTCGAACCGCGCATAACCTGGGTCTTTATAGAAAAACTCCAGAACAGTTATTCAAGCCAACAATCCCCATTCTTTGCATAGCATATATAAGGAAGGAAATAATGGTTTATACACAAACAAGATAATTAACGAATGACCTCTCCTAATTTTGTTACATCATTCATTATTTTCTTAACACATTCCTACTTCATTACCTTTCTACAAAATAATTGTAACTTCATTACTTTCTACAAAATAATTGTTACATTGTATATGAGAACTATTATGCTATTATGTTGTAAATTAATAGAATCTATTGAAACAAATTTTTAAAAGGCATGTTTTTTAAAGGAAATTACGTGTTTATGTTGATATGTCTTTTTAAAACATGGATGAAATTTAGCCACTATTTTATTGAATCATGATTATTGAAAACCAAACACATTATAAAAATTCACATTTTCAGCTATAAAGTGAGAAATTTGTCATCACCAAATTTTCCAATTTTGAAAACTTCATAGTTTCATATTTTTTTAAGTCAAAAAAAATTTTAGTGCAAGTTTTCAGGGAAAATTCAAGCTTCATATTTATGACAACAAAACATGACATTAAACCGAGTTTAGCTCCAAATTTTAATGTATTTTTTTTCAAAATATTGAGCATTGTCCTTATGCACGACTACACATTAAATGACTTTGAATATTTAGCATTGATGATAATCATGATTTTTTCTATCGATGGAGTTAGTGTTGTATGTAGTGACGACTTATGCTCTCGACACTTTCTGCATTGAGTTCATCACTATGTAATTCAATAAGGCTAGCGTCAAATGATACACCCATTGTTTCTCATAATGTCATTTCTTCTTGGGTGTTAATTTCACCATCTTTTTGTTTTGTTTGCACAAGGAATAACTTCCACATTTTCTTCCAATATAACTTCCATTATTGCTTCCACTTTAGAATACAACTTTCGCCCAAGTTTTTCTTAGAATACAAATTTTAATATTGCTTCCACTTTAGCACTGAGTTTTTCTTCCACTATAATTTTCACTTTAGCATCGTGTTTTTCTTCTGCAACAATGCCCACTTTAGCACTAAGTTTTTCTTCCACTATAACTTTCACTCTTGCATTGGTTTTTTATTCCACCATAGCTTCAAATCTAGCATTTGGTTTTGCTTCCACTTTTGCATTGTGTATTTCTTCCACTTTAGCACTGTATTTTTCTTCTACCTTATATTCTAGTATTGTGTCCATTTTACCACTAGGTTTTTCTTCCAATTATGCTTCCAACTTTGCATCCATTTCATATATGGGTTTGTAATAAAATAACATTTGAAATTTCAATGTCAATGTTATTTATTCATAATTATTCAAATTATGTTAATATATATATTGGTGAAGAAAATATTTTCCCCAATGAGCTAAGAGGGAAATGGATTGGGAGTGATGGAGATGAGGTTTAGGGTTTTAACATATCTATCTTGATATATTAGATCCTACCTCTAACAATTGATGTCAAGTACATACATGGATACTGACATGTAGCTAGTGGACTACAACAAGGAAGAGGAATTGGACTTGAATATTGTTTTTTGGTTCCGCGTGGAATTAACTGAGGTTTGGGAGAGTATGAGAGCTTTCAATGAGGTAATAAATTCTAAATCGGGGGAGGTCTCACCTCAGTCGTGGTTAGGGAAATCCAAAACTATGTGTCCTATCTCTTCACCCTTGGAAAAGATTCATTCAAGTCGCAAGATGGTAAGCAATCTTTCTTTGGTACTTGACTAAGATGTGTCACTATGTATGCCTCTTTGGTATTTCTTGCGGGTACTAAACTGAGGATCTCGAGTTCTACCTTTATAGAAGTTTCATTACAGATAAGTGATATTTTATCAGTGGAGGTTTCTTGCAAAGAAGGTTTAGGGGAAAAGGATTTTGAAACTTTTGAAGGTGACCTGGGATTTGTTGGATTGAATGAAATATGGCTTGAAGTCTCTCATTTATAGGGTGTTAGTAATATGCCAGAGATAGTAGTGAAGAATAAGAAATGGTGTCGTGTGGTCAAAATTGAAGGTGGAGGGATGGACTGGTGGTTGGACAAGATTTAAAGGTGGACTAAATTTTTTATTTACATGGATGCACTCTAGTCAGAAAGTTTCTTGGGAAGATGGTTCCCATGGACAATTTAAATTAATGGCTACATATAAACTGCTATTTGTTACTCAAATACCTTTAGACTTTCCATATCATGGCCCAAGTTTGGTAGGGTTTCTATTTCGAATAGAGGACGATGCCTTAACAATTTTAAGGGGATTATAGTTTATGGATATTACTTTCCTATCTATGAGACCTTGTTACCCTTTATTCGACTCCAAGGACGATTTTATAAAGAATACCTAGTCTAGGTGAAGTACCTGGATTACCAATGCAACTTTGAACTGAACAGACGCTTAGGGTCATTGGGGATATGTTAGGGAAGACATTATTTATTGATGATAGTCTTAAGAAGAGTAATAGATGTTCAATGGCCAAAATTTTGGTTGAGTTAGGTCTAAATCAAGGCTTGTTTGAGTCACGGGAATTGGTATTTGGAGGGTGAAAATATGTTTAGGTTTTGGACAACGTAAAAATCCATGTTACATTCTTATAGTGCCAAATCTATGGAAATTTACATAAACAATATGATAATCCTTTGATAAAAAAAGGTGTGGAGGATAAAGTCAGTTATGGGCATTGAATGCACTGATAATATTTTACCTTCATCTCACTCCTAGCGGAAAGTTGTTGAAGCAAGGAGATATGGGGTGATTACTTCCCTATCGACTCAGAAGGGAGACAAAATGGAGTTAAGGGTTCTAAGGAAGAATATTTTGGGATATGCAACTATTCCATTCCTTTTATTGTTGGGTTAGGCCGATATTCTTATGTAGTTGATGGATCTGTTAGAGGTCGACAGTTCTACTAAATCCATTCCTTTGTCTAAAACTTGGGGGAAGGGTGATGAAGAGTGAAGAAATGAGGTTGTAGCTTCAACACAATCATAGAAGGAGGAGAAATTGAATCAAAGGGTGGCTAAGAAGGCCGATTTTAGGGTTGGTGATGTCTCTATTCAAATATTTGTCGAGTTGCACCGAGATTACAGAAAAAGTGATGGTAACATGCAAGTGGTGAGTGAGAACATGAATGATTCTCAGGATTGGATGATGTTCTAGAGAACCCCTCACCACTTGGACATCAAATCTCTCCTCCATTGGTTAACTCCATTACTACTTATTTTCTTGAGGGGGCTTCATCAGTGCATTCCATAGAAGAAAAGGGTTATTCATTTTTGGTTTCCGATAATAAGATGGGATTAATGGGTAGGAACATACCTATTTTTGTTTCTAAGAGTAACTGGTGAGGGGATACTAGTGGGTGTAAATAATGGTGCAATATCTAGTGGTTGTTATTGGACAATCTACTTGAGCGGACGCAAGCCAAATCTCCCTAGTTCAAGTGAATCTAGAACAAATAAGAACAAAACATAAATCTACTTTCCTAGATCAAATTAGAGATTGGGTCAAATAGATGTCTTACCTTCATATCTGTAGATCTATCTCCTTTTTATTTCTCCAAGCTTTGCGGTTGTCAGATCCATAGCTGCAAGACCTGTCAAAACACATAGAGACAAAACAAGTAGTAAAACATATCTAAACACTAACTGATCCAAGTAAATAGTTAAGGAAGTAAACTATAAACATCATCAATGCAAGGAAATTTATGGAAAGAGATTATATTACTATAAAAAGAGTGAGAAATACATATTAGAGAGATGATTACAATCCAAGCCTTAACGTTGCAATCCTCCTCCAACAAGCCAAGCCAATGCCTCCAAAGGAAATGTATGCCTCCCAAGAGATGGATAGGTATCATCTAGGCTAATTCCACCAACATGTAAGTGCTATAGACTTCCTCCCTTTGGAATGGAGAGGATATTTGTATATATAGGACCAAGTGGATAGAGTAGGTTGAGGATCATGGGGAGAGGACTAAGGGATCCTCCCTTGAGGTTAGGGAACCATAGGACAACTCACCTAGGAGTTAGGGATAGGGATCCACCTCATCCAACTTCTAGAAATCACTTGAAATCCACCTTTATCCAATTTAACCAAACCCGGCGCAAGCTGCATGAGGGAAACCTGCGCCTGAGAGGGGAAGTGCAAGTTGCACAAGGGCAACTTGAGCCACCGGTGCAGTCTATCAGAATACACCCTGCGCCTGACCTAGTTGGGCGCTTCTTGCTAGAAGACAACCTGCACCGACCCAACTAGAAATTGTGGACAAAGGTAATCAAATTGCTCTAAATGACTTCTTGATCAGGAAGAATTCAGGGATCAAGGCATTGAGTTGACATGGGTCTCATGATGACGAGATTTAGGTGTAACAGTGGTTCTTCCCTGTATCTGGGAGAGGAGATGCCTCTTATCAAAGGATATATAAAGGTACTATATATTTTTTAGATTAGGGGAGGGGGGCACTATTTACTTCGATCCAAAACAAGGTATTTTATTCTAGATCCATTTGTATTTAGGGTTCTAGGGTAGGTTTCTCAAAACGATTTAGGGCCTCAATAAGTGGGGTGTAAGTCTTGTCTAAAGCATGTTCAGGAAAGAGAAATTAAAGAAGTGAACCAAGGAAAACAAAGATTGATAATAAGGTCCCTTAGGATTAACCCTAAAAAAGGTTTCTTAATGAATATTCTATCACTAAACATAAGGGGGATAGGGGAAATCCAAAAAATTGGCCTTAAAATGTTTGGTGGACATGGATCGTCCAAATATTGTTCTAATTATTCAAGAAAAAATGGGGAAGGGAGAACATTTTATTTTAGAGTTCAAAAAGTCTTATACTGGATGGGAGTTTTTGGCATTTATTACAAAGGGTTCTCAAGTGGAATAATTATAAGACGCTCTCAAACATTGACTACTAAATTTTATTTGTGCACTCAGTTCTATGCATAAAAGTCTTAAGTAAGAGCTTGGGGTTGGTTTTGATAGCATTCAATGTGTATGGGCCTTATAAGAATAAGCAACATTTTGGGGACAATTTATTTAATAATGATATCTTTAATCCCCGAAATATCAAGTAGGGGGGATTACCTTTACTATGAGTAGAAGAGAGATTTCCGGGGGGGGCATTGATAGAATGAACAAACTAGTTGATTACTTCCAAAGTTCCCTTGAATTGCCAGGTTTAGTAGACATTGATCCCATTCAATTTAAGGCTACCTAGAGTGATAACAGAGTTGGAGCATAAAGTGTGTCTAAATGCTTGGATATATTCTTGGTTCATAATATTTTACCCTGAAAGTCGAAAGATATAGATCTTGCATTGGCTCAATAATATTCTTAGGCCACTTTCCAATAATGTTAGAATTAGATCATAAAATACTTAACTCGGGTATCCCTTCAAGTGTAACACAATTTGGGCATATGAAGAGTATTTTCAATATCTTGTGAAGGAAATTGGAGGATTTTTGACCCTGTGATGGAGGAATATGCTTACGAATAGTTTGCAAGGGATCTGAAAGGGTTTTAGGAAAAGGTGTTTATATGGGCTAGTGAAATACATACAAGTAGGGATGATAAAATTAATAAGGTAGAAAAGGATTTGGAAACTTTATTAGTCAGATATGAGGGTTGTATATTGAATGAGGTTGAGATGGTAGCATTGAAACATTTAAAAGCTAGGAAGTCAAATATTTTGCTAGATAAGAAAAGGGAGTGAAGGGTAAAGAGTAAAGTTACTTGGATGGAGTTGGGAAACCATAATACAATTTTTTTCCATAGTGTTTCCAATCATAGGAGGAGTATCAAGACCATTTGGGAATTGACTAGTGGGGAAAGAAGAAACGTTAGTAGTTTCTAGGGTTTGGCAATTTTAGGGGTCCAATATTTAAAAAAAAACTTCAAAGGACCAGGCCATGATAATATTCTGGAGATCCTCAAAGTGGTTACATTCTTCTTGCAATATTGTTCAATGAAGAGGATAATGAGAAATTTTTTGAAGATATTACTAAGCTATAAATCTCAAATACTCTGCATTATTTCGATAAGGACAAAAGTTCAGGCCCTAATGGGTGGAATATTGTATTTTGCATTGATTTTTTTGACTTATTAGGTGATGATTTACTTAGAGTAGTGGAGGAGGTGTAACTTTCAGGAATGTGTTTGGATATATTTATTCTACATCAATTGATTTTATTACTAAAGTGGATTGTCCTAATAATATTGATGGAATCAAACCAATTTCACTTTACAACAACATATACAAGATTATCTCCAAGATTATTATGGTAAAGTTGAAGGCATTATCGTATTCTTTCATTTCTCCTTAATAGTTTGGTTTTCTCGAAGAGCGCAAAATTCATGAGGAAATAGGACTATCGAAGAAGTTTACATACCATAAAAATCGCTCATATTCTTGGAGCAATTATTAAGTTGGATCTCTCAAAAAAAATTGGCGAAGTTTCTTGTTTGTATATATATTTTTTTAATCCATATAGAGTTCTATTTCCCTGTGATCAAATAGTTTATGGGTTATGTGACCTCTACATCTTTCGTTATTCTTATAAATCACTCAAGTTCTTATTTTTTCAAGGCATCCCAAGGTCTTAAGAAAGGGTGTCCCATATCTCCTTTTCTTTTCCTTCTAGTGGCAGAAGGTCTTAGTCGAGCTATCGGTAAAGCAAAGAGGTAAGGGGAAATCCAAGGAATCAAAATGGGAGGTAATGAGGATCTAACACATCTAGTTTTCATTGATGATGTGTTTTTTGTTTTGTTTTAGATCTGGATGTGATTTTTTGTATAATAAGAATATTTTACAGCTATATATGAAGGTTATAGGGATGGATATTAATGAAAACAAATCATCTGTGTATTTTGTTGGGATCAATGTTAATTTGGTTAGGAAGGTGGAAAGGTGTTTCCCTTTTCGTTAGCTGAAAATTTCAAAGGGTTAAAGTATTTGAGGTTTAATTCTAAACGTAACAGCTATGGAAAATCATATTGTCTTTGGTTGTTGGAAAAGGTTGGAAAACAAATAAGTATTTGGTGCAATAGATGGTTGTCCTGGGGAGGAAAAATAGTACTAACCAAGGTGGTTCTGAAGGAAATCTTAGTTTGTTTGCATACTCTTGCTTATATTCCTAAGGGTATCTTGGATAGAATTAGGAAGTATATTTTTAATTTCCTTTAGAGTGGGAGTGGTGAATACAAGGGATCACATTTAGTGTAATGGGAAAGGATTGTTTTTCCCAAGGAGATAGGGGATGGGTACTAAAGAACATACACCTATTTGGAAAATCACTTGCAGATAAATATTTATGCAATTTCATTACTAAGTAAATCATATCGAAAAGGATAATCATTTAAAAATATATAGCTCCTAGCACTATGATTGATTATATTAGGAGGGAAAGGAAAAGTATTCAAAATATATCCAATTAGTGGAAGGCTATGAAACTTGCATTTCCATTCATTGGAAAATATTTGGCATGGAATATTGGAGATAGATTTTAGGTGAGGGTTGGGTCTGATGCATTGATTGGTAGTAAAAAAATGTATTCCTTCTCACAGATATTATTCAACATTTACAACATATTGGTATATGTACTGTCAATTTGATCAACAACCCAAGGAAGACTACTTTATGGAATAAAGGGTGGCTATAGGCACATGATATTTGCTTGGTGGAGGATTTAAATCCTTTTTACAATCTCTACCTATCTTATCTAATAAGGGAAAATATTAGGTTGAATACTAATAATGATGAATTAATTTGGGTGCAGAATGGAAAATAGTCACATTCAGATGTATTTCTCTTCTTGATCCAGTTATTGGTGAATTCAAGAAGTAGTGGCGGAATTTATGGAAGAATAGGGATCCTATAAAAGAAAACTATTAATGTGGCTAGCCCTAAAATACAAATATATTTCCTAGGAGGCACTACAAAGGAGGAACAAAGAAATTCCATGCATCTGTTTGTTGTGTAGATGCAATGAAGAAAATACTCCACATCTCTTTGTGTCTTGTTTATTTTCTCAACAAGTTTGGTATGAGGTTGGAGCCCTGCAAGGTAACAAGAATCTTTGGAAAAAAGACATTATTGCATATCACTTTCTTGAATGGATTACAAATGGAAGTTTGAAATATTACATGATTGTTCCATTGGTTGTCTTGTGGGGTATCTAGCTTGTGAGCAATTCAATTTTGTTTGAAGAAAAAAATATTCCCCCTTTCTAGATTGTAGCTTAAGTGAATGTCATTCTATTGGATTTTAAAATTGTGCCCAAAATTAAGCCACAAATATTGGTTGGGGAAATTCAGGTGGATAAATATTATGCTTGGGGTTAGTTTGATGGTACTTATCAAGGCCTAGATTCAATCTATGGTGTAGGTTTTATTCTATACCTTCTGATTCTCATTTCATTTAAGGTCAAGATAACTTGGGTAGTGGGACCAACAACATGGGGTATTTACAGGATTTATATCACTTTCCCAAATGTGTTACGGATAGAGGAACAATGCATATCCAAGTTATGGGAGATGCATCTCTAGTTATCAATTGGATGAAGGGTTCTTTGTAGGTTTAGAATATCACCTTTTCCCCACTAGGTTTACAACTCAAAAATATTTACAATTAGTTCCATAGGATATCCTTCTAACATATTTATAGAGAGTTGAATTTCAAACATGATCTACTTTCCAAGGACAACCTGATATTGGCAATTGAACATGGCATTTTGGAGGAAATTAAGGAGAACAATTTGATTGTCTCCAAAAAATTTAACCTTGGGGACTTTTGAGTAATTCTGGGTATTGTACCTACTTTTTGTTAATGGTGTATGTCAATCCCGAGACATTATGAAGATAGTCTATGGTTTCTTTCATTTTTCCTACAAATTCAAGTGAATATTTTTGTTAGATACTTCTAAAGTTTTGTATGAATTGGTTTGAGAGAAAAAAGATATGCTCCATCTCATTTTTTATTGTGCCAATCACACCTATTGAATGTAATTTTTTTTCATCTTGAATTAAAAATAATTTACTTTCCATGGAAAAAATGGATATTCTTCTAGATTAATCACATTCATGTTTGTATCATTGATGTTTTTGACCAATCCATTGTGGTCCATCATCATGAAAATATGTCCTAATGATGGACCATAATGGCTTGGTCTAAAACATCAATGATACAAATATGAATGTGATTAATGAAGCATATCAAAACTTTGGAATAAATAAAAATATTAAACAAATAACTCAATTCAAATCAACATCATAGCAATTATTAATACATTTCAAGGGATATCAAAACAAGCCCATAATATATAAACAAAGTGATTAGGATAATAGTGCCATCATACAAAAACACCAACAAATAATATCAATAACACCCATTATATATAAGAAATGTAATATTCATGATAACAACATAGTCATCATCATCGAATAAAACAAGTCAATATATGATGTCAATACATTCATCACACCATCATTCCATAGACAACATCTTAGAAAAATAAATAAATAAATTCATTACGATGTAAGTTATACTAAGATCGAATAAAACAAGTGCTTATTGTCCCCATATATAAATTAAATGTAAAAACAATGCTTGTATATTCATATCTCAACACCAATTGATGAAACGAGTGAATATGATGTCCATATCATTAGTTGAACATCATCATATAAGAGAATTAAAAAATACAATATGCTAGCAGTATCATAAAGATACCCTATACATCCTTGTTGGCATCAAAATCCAACATCATCATACTCAGTATCCAACTCACTATCATCATCACCATCATTTTAATCACCATCGTCTCCATCATCATCCTTATCGTCATCATTAGCATCTCAAGCTAATCTAACCTCAACATGATTTAAATTGTTAATATGAAGTGCACTTTATATAATCAATTACTCATTGAGATATGAAAAACAAACAAAAATGATGTCGTAGGAGTAAACTAATAAAGTGAATCATTTTTTTACATGGATTGATTTAGAGTTGGGAAAAAACCCTTAGGGAAACATTTCACCATTACTGTATCAATTCATGCCAATTCCATATATTAGGGAGTGCTTTTGGTGAATTTGAGTAAAATGAATTAGTTTAGGTGTTTGTGTAAGTGTTGACATTGTTGATGTAGGTCATATCTATATTTATCTATCTTGGTTGTATATATGTTGGTATTCCAAGAGTCTTATTGGTTAGGAACCCCTCCAAAATGTGCTAAGTAATAATTTCGTAGCATTGTAGAATCCTTCGCAGTGTGTTGATGAATCATTTTGGTGTGTTGTGGAAACCTTAGTAATGTTCTTATAAATCATTATGGTGTTCTGTAGAAACTAATATGCTACTAACGAATGATTAGCAACATGCTGATGAATCCATTTAGTGTGTCATGGAAACTGTGGAATGAAGAGATGACTTGTAGTATACTAACAAAATCAACATAGTGTGTTGCAGAAATGGATTTTTTAGTAGCATTATTAATGATAAAATTATGGTTTCACTACTAGCAAGGGTCAAAGATCAGTTTCACCCATTTATTTAGGTTTTTGTAGCACACAATTGAGGGAAGAATGTTCCAGAGGTACAAAAGTATGAGGAGGGACTAAATCACCCCATGCATTCCAGGACAAGCTATCATTTTTGTATGACATATTTTCTATTTACCAAAATTTTGTTGCAAGACAAGTTGGTTAGTTATATTTATTTCCTATCTTCTAGGAAGTACCCAAGAATAATAATAAAATTTCTAGAAGTAATATTTACACCTTATGAGCTAGCCTACCAAAAATTTGTTCTTTTCCAACGGAGTTCAAAGTCAATACTCTCCATAAAACAATTTAGTTTGGCATGGAACTTTATCTAACACATTAAGAACGCCTTTCCCAACTAAATGCATTAGATTAGGATTAAATCCCTCAATGTACCAATGATATTAAGTTGCACGTAACTCGCCATCATGATCATTCCATCAAGAATAAAAAATTTCAATTATGTTGACTCAAGACTTCTCTACACTACATGTAAAACACCTTCTAGTGGAGGTTTTTGTGGACCCTTCACAAAAAAGAGCCAATTAATATGTTTTATAGCGGAGGTTTTTATTCGGTGATTATAAACATACAAACTACACCAATTCCCTTAGTTACCTATAGCACCAGCGCATCAAAATAGTAAACGCGTCAACAAAATAGTGCACCTAATTAGGAAGCACACTAAAGTCTAGAAACCTCGATGCCATTTCAAAATTATATAATTTTTACTTCCCGACAAAACTTAGGGTGCGTGTTAAGGACACAAATGCACTGGCGTATTACAGAGTAAAACACACCATTTAAAAAACATAAAAACATAAATTCTATTTTTTTTTAAAGAAAAAAAATGGGTGTTCCTGATCTACCTAGTGGAAACGACGCACTAAAATCAAATACACACCGTCACGCTTAATGAAACAAATTACCTATGTCAAAATAACTAGATGCAATTTGTAAAAATATGTTCGTTTCATTTTTCACGCCAAAACTATTCGATGTGTGGAAATGATACTAATGCATTGGTGCATTGAACAATAACATGCACCAATTTATGTAAAAAAAAGACCACCCTCGACTGAAAAAAAAAAAAAAAAAAATTCATTTTGTTTCAACAAGGCACCCCATTGTGTTATAAATTATAAGTCGCAACGGTGCACTAATTAATATAACACACCAAATATTATTAAAAAACATAGTCTCTTTTCATTTTGTAAAAATAGAAATACCTAATGGTTCTCTCTATAACACAAAATGCACCGGTGCGCCACATATACAAGGAATACCGGTGCACCACTAACTCAGGTGCACTGGAATAGGGTAAAATGAAAAAAAAATACTACACCAAATAATTCGTTTCACTCATTTTTCAATGCGGCAAACCTCCTAGGCCTACCTAAGCACCAATGTGATACTCTTTGGTTGATGCCCCTACATGCAGTGCACATTTGTTGTTAGATTTCTCCCGTGGTTTGGTTCATTGGCGGAGTTGGAATTCTTCCAAACTAGTGGAAAACAACATTCGTTGTGTTTGTGGAAACCATGCCTCCCATGTGGGAAATAGTCTAGGAGTTGTCTTTATTACCTTCTCATTTATTTGTTTAGTGGAGGAAAAATTAAAATTTCACTTAAATTTGGCATTTTTTAACAAAAAAAATAAAAAACATGTGTTGTATGTGTCATAAGCTTGACTCACACCATTATTATTAGTACACTATGTGTAAACACAGAGCGCACCAATAATGGGGGAAATTACAACATTCATGTATTGTCCTCGATGTGTTACAAAAAATGTAATGTAGCAAAATTGAAACTATAAAACAATTTTTAAAAACACACGATGCTTTGTAAATATAATGACGCATTGGTAACTGTGAGTTAGTATATTTAAATATCATCATTTAGTAAGCAAAAATATTTAGGGAAACAGTGGGTTGGAGGAAACGAAATGCACCAGCATTGAAACCATTAAATTAATTTTTCAAACAAGGTAGTGTTTTATAAATATATTGACGCATCGCTAATGATGCGTCATTATATATACAAAGCACAGTTTGGTAAACAAAAAAAAATTAAGGTGCACAATGCATTTTAGTAAACTAAATGCACCACTTTGAAACAATAAACATTTTTTTGAAAAGAACGGTGCTCTCTAAATATATGGATGCACCGGTGCAGTGGTGCGTCAACATATTTATAGAGCATCATTTAGAAACAAAAAAATTAAAGGTCCATGGTGTGTTTTAGTAAAATAGAATGTGCCTCCTTGAAACCATAAACATTTTTTTTAAATGCAGTGCTCTCTAAATACATATTCAGCACGCTGAAAAAATAATAAACTTAGTGTTCTAAGGTATCAGTGCTCTATATATTCAAATGCACCACAGTGGTGCGCATGGTTACATGTAACGCATCAACACTATACAAATCCAAAAAACTTATAATAATGTTAAGCACCAATAGTTTTGCTCTTATGTTAGAACACCGCAAGCAATGCACGTCTATTTTGAAAGCACTGTGAGCATTGTGATTATGTCCTAAAATTAACACTAATGATTCATGACTATTTTTTAGGTGCACCATTTATATTTGTGATTTTTTTTAGAAAAAAAAATTCTAGTTTTAATAAATAAAAATGTACTTTAATCATTTTTTGGTATGTTTTATGTATGTGTGTCTGTGTCTATGTGTATAATGAAACTTATATGTGAATCAAAGACAAGAGCGACAAGAACACCAGGCACGAGACCAACACAAACACCTCAACTCGTACAATATGTTATGAGAGCGGGAGGCTGCAGAGAGGGAGAGAGATTTTCTCCCTCGCCCTATTACATGACAGATGCATGCCACTTACGTATTGTTGGACTCCTCAAATATTATGAGGAGGATACATCATTGAGCGGTCACTCAAGACTACTAAGGTTGTTGATCCTTCATTGGGATCAACATCAACAGACATCCAGGGTGGGTCCTGATTGTGGTTCCATCCCACAAAGTAGGAAATTTATTTCATTACCAGGATATCTATGAGAGGGGAGGATTTTCCCCATTTCCCCAATGTCCTGCCCAACATTGAAATATCTATTTAGCTAGCATATGTTCAAAGATATGTTAGTTAGGTCACCACTACCCTTGATGATTTCCAAGTAGTTGGTGTCCAGTTGCGCATAGCTTATTTTGGTGCAGAGGAGGTTAGGTGCCTCTCTCTTTTGGTCATGGAAGTGTCCCACTACACTATTGATGGAGAACGCATTAGTTTCTTGTTATTATATTATGTTTATGCTTTAGTGCAGAGTCCTCGATGCATTAGGTGGTCTTCCCATTTTTGCGATTGTTTTGTTTTTCTTTGGATCATTTTTGTACCATGTTTGATGGGAGGATAGGATTCACATTTGATCTTAAGTTTTTTTGTTTATTTTTTGAGATGTTTCCAGTCACTCGACCATCATTTGACCGTCACACTCCTAGGTCAATGACCTAGGTGCAGATGCAAATGTGGGGGCAGATGTTTCCCAAGAGGGTCTAGCCAAATTTCCCAGGTAGGATCATTACAAATACATTGGAGTTGCTTTCCAGTGAGAACGATCACACCCTACATCTTGTGTCATACTCATATATAGGGCTAGATTGGCGAGGATTTCCTATCATCCTATTTACCCAGGATAAGCCACCAGATGACAAAGGTAAAATTAGCGTTATTTCTTGATTTATCTAGTCGCATTTTATTGTCTAATTCAATGCATATGTAGTTTATTATAACATTTTCTTTAAATTGTTTAATTAAATTGTCTAATTATTGTTATGTACTATTTTGTATATATTGGCGCTTATATTGGGGAGGAACCTCCCCAATAATATTAGGATATGGACGAGGCTGAGGAGGTGCCTCAATTATAGAGACTTTTCCTACAACGTAGGCTAGATAGTAGTTTTCACTAGAATGAGGAAGATCAATTATCTGCATTGTTGTCCTGACAGGGATTGCCCTTGTTTAGGTCAATCGAATCCTACTGGACCCATACATATTAGTGTTATGGAGGACACTCCCACTTGATATGATTTTATTGATGAGTCATATTATCAGTTCCACCATCCTACTATAGAGGTGGAGGCCTTCTCAGAGATCTTCAGATTCCAATGATGAGGGTGGTGGTATTCCACCTCCTCATTCTCCACCACCTCTTCCTCCTCCTAGCATATCCGACCCACCAACACCTCCTCCTCCTCCTCCATCTAATATTTCTCTTGGCGAAGCCGATCGATGACCATCTCCTCCTTCAATTATCAATCAACCACCCTCTCCTTCTCACTAAGCTATCCCACCACCATCTCTCACTAAGTCATGCTATTTTTCTAATTCTACTCTTATATTAAAAATTAGTGAAGAGTTGAATTATTAAAGGTTACACTACAACATGAACATTCTATTATTATCTTAACAATTAAATTTCAATGAATACTCTTGAAATATTGTTAGCATAAAATTAAAACTATAAAACACAATTAAAACATTTAAATATATTTCAATAAATATAGTAACATTTTGTCACTCTTTAAAAATTTAAAAATGTAAATATATTGAAGCATTTAGTTAACATTACCCTATCATTACTATGCCAAATATTATTGTGCAAGAGCTTGTTACTATGAGTGTAACATTTAATTATTTTTAGATGGAAGAGGAATATTGAAATAGATATAGGAAACACATTAACAACCTTAATGAGTAATGTCATAAGAAAGTACATGGGAAAAATAAAAATAAAAACAATGATATTTCTTTTTAAAACAATATATTTGTAGTGTAACAAGTCTATATGTGTTTAAAATTTCATCACTTATGAATATGTATAATCCTTTCATTAGAAAGGGACAATTGAATTTGATATAGTTTATGCATTGTCACATAAAATCATAGAAAGCATATAACACATGAAATGTGGATGAGATAAGTGTTATTAATCATAAGTTTTTTTTTAAATTCAAATTTGCCACATATACCTCCACATGGACTCACAATTTCAAACGAATACAACTTATGTGCTATAGAAACCTATAACATATAAATATTATAATGTTATAAAACATGATAGGTAACTCATACTCATTAGTATTTACATTAAAAATATGTTTCTCTACATTCAACACACAATAAATTAATTCAATATACAATATACTTCCATTACATAATAAAAAACCATTAATCATAACTTTACATCCAATACATAAAGTAAATGTGTGGAGACCCAAGATTGGATCCGACCGTAAATAAATGATAGTTAAATTTTCATATCCAACATCATAAAATGAAGAAAAAATAAGAATTCATCAATTATAAATGCTCATAATAAAATGTCACAGCCATAACATTTATGTCAAATAAAACATATACACATCCCTATTCATTGCCATCAATTGGATTATGTTCTTCACTTGGCATGATAACAGTTTTGTTCTCAAAAATATGTTTTGATCTCAAATTGTGTCTTAGAATGAACCAACAATCCTTGTCCAACACATTTGGGTAAAAGAACACTTGGTTACAGTGTTTTGGGTTAGCATAAGGCTCCTTCTTTTCATCCCACATCTGTTTAGAGTTGATAGATATTATCCCACTATCATTATCTTCCTTTACATTATTGTAGTTGAACATATTCCACCACTTGCACCTAAAAATGACACATTGGAAAGATGATAAGTCCACTTGCATGATTGCTTGTATCTTTCTGACGTAACCTAGCTTCCCCTCTATTATGTTCTGATCAAGATGGCTAGCACAACTAGATTGGTTGAACTCGACCTCCAATCCACAATAAAATGGTACAGTCCATCATCGGTATCCTTAGAGTGAAAATAATGTCCATATTCCCACATAGATGGGAACAAATGCACCTAAAAAATGCGAAGAATAGACATTGTCATATGTTTAGTTAGTCAAGAATTAATAAAAACATAATACATGTTATAATTCAAACGTTCATTATAAAATGAACAATGTACAATGAGATATTATTACAGATCTCTTCCACCCAATCCCTTTGTTTAGTGCATCCTCTTCACCACGTGGGTAACAACTGGAGGCACCATGTTTCCCTCTGATATAGTCAGCCACCCAAATATTGGGATAGATTGTTGGTATATTTTATTTTAAATGATCAAGATAATGGATGCTTCTATCGTTTAACCATATGAATTATTTCTTGTCATTATCTCGTTTCCTTCTCTTCTCTTCATACAACACGGTCCATGGTTGTGTTTCCTCCCCAATAAAGAAATTTTGTATTGATGGCATCAATTTCTAAATTCATTGATGTATTCATGAAATTAAAACAATTAGTATGAGATCAAATATATATTATCAATTTTATTTCAAAAAAATTATTGGGTAGAAAATTGAAAAAATATAAGTGACTTACTTTTTATCATGTGCCTTTTTCCCTTCGTTTGGAGTAGATCCCCTTCCCTTTTGTCCCTGTCTTGTTGTTCGACCCAAACCACTCAAAATGGTGTGTCATTGATTCACTTGATGTATTTACTAGCGTAGTAAAATGGCTCATATACTATGTACCCCTCCTCCATATACCCCCCAGGTTTTCCCTTTGTCTAACAAACCCTTTCAACTTTTCCATGTACCTCTCCAAGAAGAAAATCCAACGACATGAGACCACCCCAACTAATTCAATCTCATTAGGTAGGTGAATTATAAGATGGACCTATACGTCCAATAAACTTGTGGGAAAATCCTTCTCAAATATACAAACAATCTCTACGATCTCTCAATGTAGAATGATAGACATGTGAATTTTCTTTGATGTAATCCAAGGTACAAATGCAGATAATTTAGATATGGCTCGTGATAGATCATGGGGGATGTCATGGTTCACACAATCATGCACGAGCAAAGGATAATGACACTACAAAATAAACACATAAGAAATTAATTGGCATAAAACTATGAATGCATAGCATATTATAACCTAAACTTTAGAAAAAGAAGCATGCAATTGGCATACATGCCCTTAGAAGGTTCAAACGGTCATGTGATTCCATCCTGACAAATCTTCTTCTACTGTGAAGTAGCATCATAGAGACAACCAATATAATGAAGGCGTCTCCACACAATAGATAACATCATTTTCCAAAGAAATATCATATTTCTTCAAAATCCACCTTCTCTAAAAGACCAAGAGGTTTATGCCTCTCCTCTACTTCCATTTATTGGCTAAGTTTTCTTTTTAGTATTCGAAGAAATAAGATCTCTCCTAACATCCAATGTGTCAATTTTTTTCAATGATATGTGCCTCCATAAAGAAGATTAAACATTTTTTAGTATATGCATGGGATACAGTAAGTGGGAAACCTTAAGATGCTCTTAATATGGAAGCTCATAAAATAAAGATTATCTTTTCATCCGAAGAGGCATTTTCTCAACATAAGTTAATGAGAGGAGTAAAAATTTATAGAAAACTTTGAGAGATACAGTGGAAAGAACCTATAGACATACTTTTTATTTAGACTACAAAAATCAATCCAATGACTCTAAGAATCAAATTATTAGTAAATTACAAGAAGCGTTTCTAGAGTAGTGGGCACTGAGACCAGTGAGACTTGAAATGGAAAAAACATACAACAACAAAAAAAACGTTTAAAAGGTATTGTTGCTAAAATGTTTTTCTATAATATGTATGTAGTAGTCCAAAACATACTTTGTTAATATTTTTGTTATGCTTATTTTAATATAAACACTTATCGTTTTTTTCATTGTGCTTTTCATTTCTCGAGATGATCACTAAAATTCTAAAGGAAGAATGATGTGATATACGAAATATTCCAATAGGGATGTCAAAAAATGTGTACCATGAGAAGGTCAAAGAAATGAACATAACCGCATCGCAGGGGGAGCCATCCCAACAACAACGTGCATCAAATGCATGCAATCATTGTTTTATTTTTAATGTGCATAGAGTTTAATTATCACATGAAATACTAATTTTCAAATTGTTTTGTTGTCGCATAAATGAAAAGAAAATGGCACCAATTCAGCGCATAGATGAGATGACAAGGAAAAAAAGGGTTGATCATAAAGTTTGTGAGTATTTGTGGTTTGCTTCAAATTTCATATTTGGTGTGATGCTTATATCTTAATTAATTTAAAACCGCACATGGATTTTTTCTAACAGGTGCTAACATACGGTGAAGAACCATCTGATCATTTAATTGACATTGGATTACATAAGGGTTGCCACTATATGTTGGGGTATCAAGGGTTAATTGAACAATTTGTAAGTATCTATATTTTTTATGTATCTTATTTTATAATTAATGGAACAATAAGAAAACGTTAATTATATATATGATTGTCATAGCATCTAAAACTCATAGGAAACAAAGTATGTAGTGGAACCAACAAACGATTTACTGACACATGACATGAGGAATGGTTTCGAAAATATGTATGAAGTTTATGATTCACTCATTAAACTTGTACACGTGTTTATTTACGTAGTATGTATATTAAATTACCTAAAAGTGTAGATATACTCATCACATTTTATTTGTATGCTTGTAGATGAAACATGAAAATATGGAACAAAATCAAGTCAATCAAGAAAATATTTCAAATAACTCAAGAACAATATCCTTTGAAAGTGATGAAGAGATGGGGCATGGAAGCAGCTCGAGGAACTAGAAAATTTTGATCGATGAATGATGATCAATACATTTGAATATTGTTTTTGCAAGTTGTATATTTTGGATTTTTTATCTGTGAAAAACAAACATTTTGTTTAATGTGGACATATCACCCCAATTGGATGAGGGTAAGTAATCAATAATTGTAACAATGTCCCCTGGATGCAGGTTCTTTCCCCTACCATTCCCAACCTGGAAGCATACTCTAGCCACCTAGAGCCGGCACACAACACCCGTCACCTCTCCTTCATAAGGGAAGGTTGCCTCTTAATGATGCTCATCGGGATTACAAGTGGTTTAATGGGAATTACTAGGATGCTAATGAGTCAAAGATTAATGCTACTGCGGAAGTCCCCTCGCATTAACGGTGGTATTTGTACGTAGCATCTCCTGCGTGTGGCTTACCTGTGTCCCTCCTCCTCGGCGCGTGAAATGGTGGACAGGTCCTAATCCTTCCTCATTTGCATTCCTTCACTGCACTCTATGTTGAATTGCCCTGTTGTGTTTTTCCCTGTGCACTCTGTTATCGCCTGGGCACTTCATCTTCACACCATGACTCATCCGCGAGGCACCTCTCGAAGTGGGGCGAGGCATGGCACTGGAAGGGATTCTGCGTCTCCAGGAAAGAGTAAGGCTGCCATCAGTAGCTAGGACAACATCCTCTTGGCGTCAATTCGCATGCTAATTGATGACTAGGAATCTAGTCAGGTGGAGGATATCCTCGCTACAGGAAACCACGACAACCAAATCAACTACTACTGGATCTTAAAAAATATGTTAGGCAATTTGGTCAAGGAGATGTTGGAAAACTGGAACTCTGCCACGGCCTCCATTATGGATAGCAGGGGTCTCTTGGTCCACTTGGATGCGAAATTGGTCAATCTGGATGCCATTCTCACTGGCGGTAAGTATTCCCTGGAAAGGTGATCTATTGTGCACAGGGGCTCGACTTCAGTAGATCCCATAAAAATTCATGTTGGTTTGGATGGCTTGGATGCAACTTAGCCTGGAGGATCCTTTTCTGCTACTGCAGCTCTGTCAATTCCACGGGAAATGATGGACATAGTGGCTGGAAGCTCTACAGCCACGGTGGACACTCCTTATAGGTCGGTGTTTCCTGTTTCTGGTGTCTCTTATGGTTTGGATCCCCTGCACACCACCTTTCCTGTTCTGACCATCATTGATTCACTGCATTTCAAACGGGTTCGAAAGTCTGAAGGGGACGCCTCCCCCTGCCGCAAAACTGAGTCGCTGACGCCAAAGCTCCCTCCCCAGGGGTGGGACAACGACTTCTTCGGCAGCTTCTTCATTGTTGAAGACAAACCGAACTCTCTGAATGAATAAGTAACTACTTCGAATGTCCGTCCCTAGCTCACTCTGTGATTGTCAAAGGTTTTGCCTTTTTTTGCTATACAATCTGTTTTCTTGCTCGGTTATGCTATATGTAAGGATATGTAATGAATTATATGGCACCTGGCCTCCCTGGACAGGCCTATTCTACCATGTTACTTACCAGCCTAGCATTTTTGAGTGTTTGGGTTGGTGGTTTCACCAACCTAGACCACCAAGGATAGCAAACTACCATGTAATTTTTGTACTCTTAATATAAATATTCTGCTGCAACTTTACAACAAAAATATAATTGTAACAATGTCATAATGACATTTTTATTATTGAGGACCTTTATGTTGTCCTATATTTTGGATTCTTATTCGTATATAATAAAATGAGTTTCTTCTTGTACTGGATTGTCTAATGTCACAAAATGTTACATCACTGATTAAATATATGAATAATTTACATTGTGAATATGAATAAAGGTGTAATCAACACTCTTATCGAAACACAATAGTTAAAAAATCATATTATTAAAAAAAAAAATTGATTTTTTTATGATTAATTCAAATGCTAAATATATGAATGATTTACCTGGTTATAATGAACATATGTGTAATCATCTCAATATCCAAACGCAATAAATAATATATAAAAATAATAATTATTACAAAGAATATTTGATTTTCAAATGATTAATTAAAATTTTGTAAAAAGAAAAAAGAAAAAATTGTATTTGCATATTCGCACTAACCAATGCCTTTTATTCATTTCCATGAATCGATGCCTACTCAAATTTTAGTCATCGGTGCTCATTGGCATAATAAATGCATCGATGCTATGTGAATATCATACGCACCGATGTTGGTTTTGCAATATAATCGCCACTGCTTTTATTCCAAAATATATGTATCGATGCTCATTGGGATAATATATGCACTAGTGCATATTGGTATCGTATATGCACTGGTTACATTTTAATACAAAAACAAAACATTGAATATATAATACAACATCAACATTGGTGCATTTAAATATAAAAATGATCTAAAAATAGCCTTGAATTGCATGTGAAATAACTTAAATTGTTAACTTGAAAAAGGATTTAATAAACAAGCTTAAAAGAGGGCTTAAATAACTAAAGTGCAATATGACAAGAGAAGAAAAATCATAAACCCAGGACAAATTTTGGTAGTGGATTTCACCCTGAATGGGATACATCTCTAGGTCCACTTCCAATGTGAGACCAATCCATTAGTCTTCAAAAACTTGAAATTACATAAGTTCAGAGTATACCTCAAAAATATGTTGTTCAAATGCATAATTTGACACTACCACTGCGATCCTCTCGAAATTTCAAGAAAAACGAGTATAAAATCGCTTATATTCCCCGTTGGTGTATCGGGACCTCCCTTGGACCACAAAACAAAACAACATCTCAACAAAAATATGTACAATGCATCTTGGGATGCATGTAGTACAAATGCCTATGCAAACACGAAATTATCAACTCCAAATTCCCAAACTATTCTTCCGTGACTCCAAAAACATGGTTCTATAGGGGGTGGGGATAACATGCCACTCCCCAATTCTCGCAACAACTTAAATAATATATGGGTCGTGGCCCTTAACAAAAGGTGCTTGTGGAACAATGGTGAGAGTGTTGGCATATGTTGGAGGAGGTCACAGGTTCAAACCCGTCGACCTCTCCCCATTTGGAATTGTGTCAAAACTATATATCATATATAGTATGGTGTTTGTTTTATTGTTGACCCATAGTGGCATATATCGTGGCATTAAAACATGTGTTAATATAAAATGTTGGCTTATGGATTGGGGCTTTGCTCCACATTAAAAATAAACACATATAATATGGGGTCAAGGCTTAGCCCCTATCCCCTTTTATCCACCAAATAAACCACCTACAAACTTAAATACAAATTCTCCCATATACATAACAAGGCACAAATGATGGTGTAGTGGAAAAGGAGTTGGATTTTTTTGAAGCAGGTCGCGAGTTCAATTTCGTTGGACCTGCAATATTTTTTTGGTAATCACAATTGTAAAGGGCCTATCCGGACTGTCATGTGGCATCCTCTGGTTGGTCCCACTTGTAAACCAACTATACAACCACATGCCATGTGTCCAACTCGGATTGATCCACATAACTACCAACTCACCTGCACAGTTAAATGTACAACTTGCCACATCAGCACCCTGCTAGCCACGTGGAACAATGTGGGGTTGCAATGTCAGTTCCGTATAGGACACATGTCACCCTTCCAATGGTGCCACGTGGCACCCCTTTTTTCCATTTTTACTTATTGGATACAAACTTCAAAATGCAATATCTCAGGCATACAGTGTCCTTTGGGAAGAATCAAGCAATGCCGAAAATATCTCAATGAGATCTACACGATGGTATGATTCGATTTAGGATTTGAAGACTTCATTCTTGATCGATCAAAAATATGCTCCTGGATCAAACCTCCCCATTGTAAAGCTTTTGGACCTCCAAAAGCAGGATTTACTCATAAAAAGAGTGAGGACACCATGGCCCCACTTGTTCTATGTACACCATCCAACTTAGTTGGTTTAGGATCACCTTGCTCATCATAACAAAGATGAAAACAACCATCTTATTGTTGACAAACTTAATCTTCTATCACCTTTACATAAATCTACATTCAATGTCGAAGCTACTATCCAAATACAACTTAATAGCAAAAAAATGAGACATAAAACTGAACATGTAGATGCTAAATAGAATGAAACCATAAAAATATTGTCTTTCTTTATAGAAGTAGTATTAACCAATGGATTGTTTTCCCTAAAATCCAAGATGATTTCATGCTTCAATCCCTCGTTTTGTACATGAAACATATGATTAGTATCAACCTTAACCAATGCATTTTCAAGACCACAATATTTAACTGTCATGAGAGATAAACATTTGATTACATTTACTAACATCTCCATCTTCCCTGTAGCAACCACAAAAAAAAAATATTCATCTCATGAGCTCTTACAATGTATTCAATCCCATCTGTAAATAAATGGCACTGGTTGTGTTCCCTGAAGAAAATGACTTTTCTATCAAACAAGTATGGACTCTCCAACACAATCCTACAAATGTCTAAAGGGACTACATCTAATTCGAACTCATCTACAACACTAGTTGTGATGGAAAAATTCAATTTAAAATGATAAGACACATCCAATTTTGAATCTTCACAAACCCATCCCAAAGGGTATGGTTTAGGATGAGGTTTCATCTCTAATCCCAAATTTCTAACCCCATTCTTGTTGGAATATTCTCACCATCATTTTTTATATTTGAATGCCTGCATGCATTCTGCATGCATCCAGTTATCAGTATGGAAGTATCCCCATCACCTAGAGCCTATGTTCATCCCCCTAGAGCTTGTGTTTGTCCCTTAGGATCCCTCCTACCTACCTAGTGCGCTTTGTTTTCCCGACCAGGAAGACTAATGCGCCCCACTACACTACTTAGATCACTAACAGTTAGTTGCATCATTTATTGACTAGTTTATTCATTTATTGCTCAGTTTAACTGCCTGTAGCTCCCATTGTCTATATAAGAGTGCCACTTGACCTACTGACAGCCTCATCAGCCTCATGCACCCTCCTTGGAGTCTCCATCCCTTGATTTGTGCTCACATGACTCAATTAGACTCAGTTAGACTCATTTGACTGACCTTTGACCATTTGTGACTACTGCCACTGGTTGGATGATGTCTCCAATGCTATCCAAGCCACACATTGAGAAGAATTCGAATGAACTTAGTGGAATTTGAATCCATTTTGATTGTATTCAGTTATTATTCACTATTCATAGTGCCAGCTTACAGTTGATGTATGATAAAACATTTTTTGTCATTTCTTGTGTTAATGAGTGATTATTGATTCAACGATTCTTCTTCTCTTCTCTGCTATTCTTGAGTGATTTTTAGTGAGGTTTTCTCCAGCTGTGTGATCTCTCCTGTAAAATATCATAATTCTCATAAATGAGATTCACCTGAGACCCACTATCAATAAATGTGATTATTTTAGTATGCTTGGAGATCACTCGTATGTGAAATAATTCAGTTTCATCAGGTCTTATAAGAACTTTTGAAGAAGAAGCAAATGAACTACAAGTAGTAGTAGAAATATTACCTTTAGGACCCATGGATATCACCTTATTTTCATCTCTAGATTCAAATCCAAGATCTTGGACTATGGTTGCGGTCTTTCTCTGACCTCTTTGATGCTTAGCCCATTTTGGATTCAATTCCGGATGTAAATTCCAACAAAGTGAACATGAAATCTTCACATACTCTTTCTTCATTGTAGCAGCTCAATTCACTTTCTCTTTCCCTTTTTCCTTTCCTCCCTTTTGTTCCATGCAGGAATCATTGTTAACATCTTTCTTGTATTCAATATGCGTAGATTGGACACATACTTCATCAAAGTTAGTAGGATTGAACAAAAGAATAGTATGGAAAATGTAACTATGCAAACCACTGACATACTTTAGAAGAGTTTCTTCAAAATACAATGAAATATTTAAAAATAATGCTTTTTTTGCTAAACTCTTCAATACAACTCTACACACTGTCCCTTTGCTTGCCTCAAATATTTCCATTCCATAATTGCCTTCTGTGTACATCCTAAAGGATAAAATTGTTTCCTTCATGTAGATTTGAATTCATACCAAGAAGAAATAATCTTACCATTCTTTTTCATACCTTCCTAAAGTTTATTTTCCCATCAAACAAGTGTGGTTCCTTCAAGCCAAAGAAAGGCCAACTGGATCTTTACCTCATCTTCATCAATCTACTGAACACGATAATAAAGTTCCATTTGTTGAATCCAATTGACTATCTTTTATGCATTAGGCTCGCCATTAGAGATGGGTAAGCCTAAACTTGACATCCAACTTCAACAATGGCTTCTTTGAACCAATATTCCTATGAGGATATGGAGGCAGAGATGGTGTAGGATAGTGAGAAGGAGATGGAGAATGAGAAGGAGGAGGAGTGGAAGGAGGTGTAGAAGGAGGAGAGGATAATAAAGAGGTTTCTTTTGGGAATTAGAGTCATCTTCCTTCTTGACATGACTTGATCCTTATCCTCTTTGTTGTCCACTTTCATTATAGAGTTTTTCCACAATTTCCTTAATCAAATAAAGGCCTCGAAGAAATCATCTTCAGATCTGTAAGGTCCTATCCTTTTTGTTGAATCCATATCTCTTCTTTGAATGTCTCTCATGCAGCCAATCTCAGTATTATAAGCCTCAAGTTTACCTTCACCTTGCTTTAATCTAAGCCCGGTAAACACTCACACCTTGCAATTATTTTGTTAAACTTGCTCTAATACCAAACATTATTTGAAATAACCTTGAATTGCATGTGAAATAACTTAAACTATTAACTTGAAAAAGGATTTAATAAATAAGCTTAAAAGAGGGCTTAAATAACTAAAGTGCAATATGACAAGAGAAGCAAAACCATAAATCTAAGATAAATTTTGGCAATGGAGTTCACCCTGAATGGGATACATCTCCGAGTCCACTTTCAATGTGAGACTGATCCATTAGTCTTCAAAAACTTGAAACTATAGTCTTCAAAAACTTGAAACTATATAATTTTAGAGTACACCTCAAACATCTGTTATTCAAATGTAGAATCTTCCACGACCACTACGATATTCTCAAAATTTTGAGAAAAATGAGTATAAGCTTGCCTATATTCCCCGCAGGTGTATCAGGACCTCCCTTCGAATGCAAAACAAAACAATATCTTTTCCAAAATACGTACAATGCACATTGGTATGTGTGCAATACAAAATCCTCAACAAACTCAAAATTCTCAATTTCAAATTCCTGAACTATTCTTTTGTGGCTCCAAAAACATGTTATATAGGGGGTGGGGCTAACCCATCACTCCCCAAATCCCGCAACAACTTAAATAATATATGGGTCACGGCCCTTAACAAAGGGATATTGTGGCACAATGGTGAGAATGTTTCCATATGTTGGAGGAGGTTGCGGGTTCAAACCCGTGGACCTCTCCCCCTTTGGCACTTTGTTGAAACTATATATTATATATAGTACAGTGTTTGTTTTATTGTTGACCCGCAGTGGCATATACCATGGCATTAAAACATGTGTTAATATAAAATGTTGGCACATGGATTGGGGCTTATCTCCACATTATAGATAAACACATATAATATGTGTTCGGGGCTTAGCCTCGATCCCCTTTTATCCACTAAATAGACTTCCTGCAAACTTAAATATAAACTCTCCCATATACATAATGAGGCACAAATGATGGTGTAGTGGCAAAGGAATTAGAGTTTGTTGGAGAAGGTTGTGGGTTCAATACGAAAAACTGTAAAGGGCCAATCCAAACTACCACATGGAATCCTCCAGTTGTTCCACTTGTAAATCAATTGTACGACCACGTGCCACATGTCCAACTTCTTGGATTGATCCACATAAGTGCCAACTCACCTACCTAGTCGGATGTACAACCTGCCACTTTAGAACTCTACCTTCCATGTGGGATGCTACATCAGTGCATTACAAGCCATGTGTCATAATTCCAGTGGTTCCATGTGGCACCCCTTTTTTCCATTTTTATCTATTGGATCCAAACTTTAGAATGCAATAACTCGTGCATACAGTGTTCGCTTGGAATGAATCAAGCGTCATCGAAAAAATATATAAAATCTCTAAGCGATGGTATGCTTTTGTTTAGGGTTTGAAGACTTCATTCTGGATCAATAAAAAATATCCTCCTGGATCAAAAAATGCATCGATGTATTTAAATATAAAAACACACCAATGCATATAAATAATATATAGGGAACTGGTGCATTTGTCAATGATAACCACACCAATGTTGGTACAATATAATATAAACACGAGTATGTTTGGTTTAAAATATACACACCAATGCTTTTTAAATGATGGAATGCACCATTTTTGTCACAACACAATATATTTATTAGTATGTCGGCATTAAAATTTATGCAACGGTGCATTGACAATGAATGTAGGCATTGGTGCATATATATACAACACACAAGTGTTGTTACAATATTATATTAGCACCGATGTGTCTACTTTAAATTATACACATGGGTGTGTTTACTTTGATGGTACGCACTGATGTATTTGGTTTATAAAAACACACCAGTGTGCACGATATAATTAAAAAGCATTGATTAAAAGTATCCGCTACAACCTTCAATTCCACATATTTTTTAGTTATAGTGAATATTTGTTATAACATCTGGAAAAACCTCCGCTACCAAGAACGAAGGTTGTAGCAGAGGTTTTTTTGACATTTTTTGTCAATATTGTAACAATAAAAACCTCTACTATAACCTACGTTATAGGGTTTTCCCCTTGTAGTGCTATGACCCTAGGTTCAAATATTTTAAGGGGAAGCTATAGACTCGATGGATGGTTCCTTATAATATATATGATATAATATTTGATCATCAAGCTACCGAAAATTCGAGGAAATTATCCTATATCCTAGGGATACTACCAATTGTGTTTGATTGAAGACACTAAAATATTATGTCCGGACTAATGAAATATTTCATTACATGCATACATGTAGTGAAAATAACAATTAAAAAATAGAAAAATCTTGTCATGTAAACCCCAATGGGTTGTCACAAGCCATAGGGTTTCTTGAAAACTAGCTCACTAGTATTCCATGGAACAAAGTAAGAAATAATCCTATGGTGGAAATCAATGGGAACCATATGATAGGGGAAAACCTAAAAACCAACTCACTACTAAGATTCCATTGCGATAAAAAGAATAAAATCTTAAGATGTTATAAATCCAATAGCTAGCAACAATATTCACTACGTCTTCATTGTTGACATATATTGTATGTTGTAGAATTATATCATTCTCATTGGAGGTACTTTGTGCTACATGATTTATTTCACCTATTGTTGCAAATAGGTTCTTTGTGTTGTAGAGTTCCACTCAACTTTTTATATAGATAAATTCTTTATGCTATTTAATTTGTTCCATTGTTGTTGTTTCAAAGTTGTTTGTGACACCAAATTCCATTTTTTGTATATGTGTCGGTGAACCATTCCATATTTCACTAGACCTGGAATGATACTTGTTCATGATATCGGTCCTCTTTGATAATTCAATTGTACAAACACCATAAGTAGGTAACTCATGCTTTTACCGGCCATCTTCCCCCATTATTGTTTATTAATGATGATTTTTTCTTTGAATGGACCTAGTTTGTCCTATTACCTATCTTGCCCAATCTATTTTATGTTCATCCTTCCCAAGCTATATATTTTCCTACCCTATATTTCTCATCCATTCCTAAGGCTTTCCACACTTTCCCTTTATTTTTACTGGGATGGTCATGCCATTCAATTGGGGGGGCATCATTGACAATGATGAAAATTACATTATTGAGCAGAGTTAAATGCAGGATGTGGACATGGAAAGGATGATGATGATATGGACATGTTTAAATGGATTTAAAGTTGGAGCCACATTTAGTTATAACTGAGGTATGGAATGAGGTGACCACATGTAGGATCCTCCCTTCTATATTTAATGCTAATGAGTGCACCAAAACTCAAATGCAAAATGGATGGTGATATGGAACATATGGCTCAATCAATTATTGCTTGCCATGATCAAAGCCAAGTTATATTTGCATGGATTTGACATAATTATCAAGAAGTGATGTAATGCAAAAGGGTATGAATGAATAACTACCACATTCAAACTTCTATTGATCTCACTCTCCTATGCAAACTTAACACCATCAAATTATCAAATTCAATAATTCATAGTTGTTGATTTGCCTTGCACTTAGAGTACATTAGTTGCAAAATTCATTGCCGGGCATGCTCAAGGTGGTTACAAACACATACTACCACTAAGTAAAATTTTGTAGTCATCGAGGGTCAACTAAACCAAAATAGTTGACCTTTGTTACACTAATCATTCTCAATGGAGTTGTTTCTAATATTTTATGAAACATAGAATGATTGCAATACTTCGAAACTTCATGGATATAGTGATTTAGTTCTAAATAATATGTTTGGAATTTTTTGGATGAACTTGACCATGTGAAAGGAATGAAAATTATCATGACAGAGGAAAACATAACTATAGTAACTAGACTTCCCATGAGAGAGCAATGGTTCAAGCAAAAGGTTGACTCTACTAAGGGAAAGTGTGATATTTTGGAAATGGGGGAAGAGATAGAGGATACATAAAAGAGAGTGCAACGTGCCTCACTTCTAGCATCAGCATGGAAAGTAACAAACTATATCAGTAAGTACCTTGCTTGTGAAGGTCATTCGTCAAATTTCAAGTGAATGGTTTAATTCTACATGAAACATAATTTGCACTTATGCAATAGATATATATTGGGTATACCATATTTTATAATATTATATACATGTTCTCAATTGTTTATTGGAATAAAAGAGCTAAATTCCTATAAGGTGTTGTTGGGATAATAGAAGGGTGTACATACTTAGGGGAAATAGTTAAAGTCAATTATTCCTTCGATAATGAAGAAAATTTCTCTAAATAATCCCTCCCAAGACAACCAAAAACTTTTTTAAAAGTATTTAACTACATTGATCATAATCGTTGGATTACATAAAATATTTGCAAAACAATAGACATTATCTTCAAAATATCATTCAACATTCTTACACCCAATTCAAGTATTGTAAATATTGAAGGTGCAGGGCCTTAATTTATAGAATTTATATAACAATCAATCAATTTCAATTCTAGGCGATCTTAACTTTAGTGAAAGAGATGATATACCTATATACTTATTCTAGGAATTGAAAACTACAAGATTGAAAATTGCATCAATTTGTAGAGGATCCATTGTAGAAGAACAAAATGATTGACGTGCTATGATAATAGTAACCAAGATTAGCATTATTGCATTCATGATTATTGGCATGCCTAGACCAACTAAAGCATATGACCCATAACTAAAATGTTTCCTAACCATCCAACCCTTCGGGAGAAAAATATCATCATATTGCATCAATTTTATAGATTACTTTGTAGTTAAAACAACTTACCAAGAAATTCCATCTCCTATATTATCTTGGTACTTTTATTGAAAAAAACTTACCTTTCTCAAGACTTTATCTTGAAACTTTAATAATAATTATCATATACTAATAACATTCTTAACAAGAGCTGCATAGAGTAGTCCCTGCCTTTAAAAAGTACAACAAAATAATAATATTATAAATATATACAAGAATAACACTAAATAATAATAACTAGCTAGACAAATTAATTTTAACACTAAATAATAATAACTAGCTAGACAAATTAATTTTTGAGTTTAATTGAGACCATCCACAACAAATATATTTGTCAAAAGATTACTTACCAACTAGACCATAATAACTAGCTAGACAAATTAATTTTTGAGTTTAATTGAGACCATCCACAACAAATATATTTGTCAAACGATTACTTACCAACTAGACCATGGATTAATATATCGACCAAACTTCCATGATATTTTTTACAAATGTAATTTACAAACTACAAAATTCTATAGTTTACAAAAAATATCTTATTAATCACTATCAAAATCTTGGGTACATCCACCACCTGCAACATGGTACAATTCGTTTATGATCACAAACCTGATCCATTTTAAACTCAAACTTATCAAGCACATAGAGGATAAAGTTTTTTACTCCATTTTAAAATAGAAAATAAAAATTAACATATAAGCCTATTTTAAACTTAATAGAGAATCAAATTTCTTACTCTATTTTAAAATTCATACAAACACTAAAAAAAATAAAACTAACTTAAATCTATCTATAAGCACAATAATTAGAAGATCAAATTTATTGAATGTATTTTTTTCTTTATCTTTAATTTTTAAGATATTAAAAAAATTACACCTCAAAAAAATAAATATGATCTATTTAAAATCAATAAAAGATCAAATTTATTAAGTATATTTTTTCTTTATCTTTAATTTTTAACATATTAAAAAAATTACAACTCAAAAAATAAATTTGATTTATTGAAGATCAAATATATTGGTAATACATTTTTATTTATCTTTAATTTTTAAGATATTAAAAATATTACATTTCAAAAAATAAATTTGATTTCTTCAAAACAAATCTATATAAATTTAAGTTAACATCATACATTATAAAATCATTTAAATATAATATGTGTACCAACTTCATAAAGACTGTTCTCTACATTCTTTATATAAATTTGTTATTTTTTTCTCCTAAATTAAACTACTTTTCATGTTATATATTTAACTTATTATCCATATAAATTCTAGTAAATTGTGTTATATATATATATATATATATATATATATATAAACAAGATCTTGTTAACATTAGCTATTTTTCATGTCATATATTTAACTTATTATCCATATAAATTCTAGTAAATTGGATTTGAAATATATAAATATATATAAATAAAGATCTTGTTAAAATTTATCATATAAATTTTAGTAAATTGGGTTTTAAATAAATATATATATATGATCAATTTTAACCAGATCTTTTTATATATAAAGATCTTGTAAAATTTATCATATAATTTCCAATGAATTTTTTCCGAAGGAGCTTTAGCATGGAGAAACTTATAACTGATTTTTATATCTGCGAAAGTATGAATCCATAAAAGACATCGGAGGTAGATCTTTGCTTTGAACATTCAAAGGATAGTCAATTCATTCTTTTGAATATGCGTGTAAATAGAAATGGCTATAACATAATTTTTAATATTATTGCAATTTTAGTGAGATAGATTTCAATATGTTTGAAACAAAAATAATGGTTACTGTTATTGCAATTTTAGTGAGATAGATTTTAATATGTTCGAAACAAAAATAGTGACTTCATGAAATTAAAAATTATTGGGACTCGGTAAAGGACGAACTAAAAATAGAAAGTTGTGTAACAGTTTTATTTATTTGTGAAACAGAGGTAGATAGTAAGGAGTGGGCATATCACAACATCAGTGAGATTCTTTAGTTTAGAGAATTCTACTAGAGTAGTATTTAAATTTAGAAAGATATTAAAAGAGTAAGCTAATCCAACCACATTTAGTCCCGAAAATGGCGGAAAAAACGATGCCAACAATCCAACCTGACTCGAAAAACAAATTGTCCTAGGTTTAGTTCACTTATATATTTTGCATTAAATTGAAGTGTATATTTTGTTGTTATTTATATAATTTTTATGTTATTAAAATTATTAAATTTTATGATTAAATATAATTTAAGTTAGTCATTAAATTAAACTAAAAAATACATATTTTCTTATTCGTAAAACTTGAATTTCTCAATAATTTATAAGTACCTTATTCCTCTTTAAATAAAATATAAAAAAAACATATTCTGAACAATATAATCATTGTAACAATTTTACTTCAAGGTAAATAATTGAAAGAAATAATATCGGAAAAATTATTTGAAATATCATTAAAATAAATAATGTCACTATATAATATTATAAAAACAAAAAATTATTATTAAAATAAAAATCATTATACGAATAAATATTATCTATATATTGAAAATAAAACATAAAATAAAGATTGTAATTCACAATAAATAATTGAAATCAACAATATAAAATATTAACGTATCATATGGGAAAAGTTCATAAGTTGTGAATGTTAAATAAAATTCAAAAATACATGAGCTGCTTTATTTCTAGAAGCTTACCTGTCATCCTTTAGTGCATTGTCAGCATCGTGTACTAATGGAAGAGTTAGCAATCTCAAGAAGAAAGACAAAAATGACCAAATTTATTTACTCTTAATTTTTTTATACCAGCTGACTTCTGAAGGAAACAAAACCAAATCCCCTTGACCTGCCAGATTTTTGATTCCACATAACCCTTACATCTCTGCATGATACAATGATGCAATTCATCACGGATATAAAATAACTTACACTAATTTATATGAGCATTGACAATAGAATTAAATGCAACAAGGTTTCATAAGAACTTACGAACAACTTGGATATACAGAAAAGCAACCAAACAGATCTGCATCTGTAACCTCTGGGTTGAGATCACCACCAAAAATGCTGTAGTGACCTGAACACAAAATCATGATACAAACTTTGAGAAAGGTGGTGTAGACAACATTACTATCAAATTTCAATAATGCAGATGAATAACATCATCAAGATTGCACCAAGAGCACATTTGACATTGACACTACTAATACATGAGAGTGCAAACATCAAATTTTGATTACTTGAATGAAAGAAAAGGATCAAGGTAAAATCCTCAATTTTTAAAATGTTGTGTCTTCTCTTTGCCCACTTGCATAAGCCCAATCGACTTCAATAGCCTGACAAAATCTGCATATCCACACAAGATTGATGAGCAATTTCTACTTATGCAACAGTCAGGAAATTAGTGTACAACTATAAAATAAAAAGAAGAAGCTTTTGAAGTGAAAACTGCGCCTTACATTTGTCTTTCATTAAGAGTTAAAATAGACATTGCAGCTGATCTATGATTATAGTAGTCCACAAACCCATAGGATGACTGTAAAGAAGAAAAATCAAATGGTTACCTTAATCCCAGAAAAGGACCTGAAATTAAAAAAGTATTAATAAATACTTTAAAGTTTATAGTATTAAAATCGCTTTTAGAAAGGAATATAGCATGTAGTTCCAGCTCCAAAGTAGCATAATCCTCATAAGGTAAACAAAGTCGTCAACCAACCATAGCAACAATATGGAAAGATACAGAATTTGAAAAATATGTTAATTATTTACACTAACTTAAATCCATCCTAATCCTGGATATATTGACCGCCAAAACAGATCCAAGAAAAACAGATCACTTGCTCCTTGAAAGAACGAGGTTTGAATACATCCTAGTTTATTTTTTAATTGGTTTTCTATATGTGATTGTAATCCAAGGACAAATTATTGAGAAGAAGAAATGGTGACCATGGCATAATTATAATAATTAATATTTATCTTTTCTTTCTCGATAAGCTTGCATTTCTCCACTGGGCCAATACCTGCAACAACCTCTTCAAGAATTCTTTCTGTAACATGTACACTTAAGTTGCCCACATATCTGCATCAGTAGCCCTTTAGTAAGCTAGATGATCAAGAAACAACAAAGAATGAGAATCATCTCTTTTATAAAGACTAACAGTTATTTAAATATGGGACTTGATATAAAACAAAAGCAAACATAAAAAAATTAAAGAAGATTTTTTCAGTTAAATCTCCCATCTGATAGCATGGTAAAATGTTGCACAAGAGAAAAAAAAAAAAAAGGTGGTGACAACATCTGATATGCAACGCATGAATAATAAAAGTGAAGGAAAAATAAAAGTTGTAAATGAAGAAAAAAACGACGGACAGTGCATTTGAATCAAACCCGGGTTGCAGATTTCCACTTGGAATTGGCTCAATCTACAAAACATAAATGTAAAAAAATAAAAAAAAGTGAACAAGCTTCACTAACATATGATTGTTCTAAAAAATAAAGACTAGAATAGCAAAACCCAAACCCAAGTAGACACTGATCCCAGCGCTTATTGTGCTATCGAGGGAAGGGGAAACTATTCAAAGATCAGCTCAATTTGCAAAATATAAATGTACAATAATGCAACGAAACAAAAATGGGTATTAAGGAACACCTGGTTCAACAGTGCCAAGGGGGAGACATGATAGAACGAATGTTATTGTTGAAGCATGGCCTGCTGCATTAGAGCCTGCTGTTGCTGCATCCTCTGCTGCAATTGTTGGTCGGACTGAACTGTCCCGACTTCCTGCTGGGAAATCTGCTGCAACTGTGGGTCCGACTGAACTGCCCCGTCTTGCTGCTGGGCAATCTGCTGCAACAGTGGCTGCGATATTGCGTACATTTTTACAAGCTTCTACCTTCGCCTGGATTTGCTTTGTTCATAAGCAGTGAGCATGCATCTAAAGGCTGCGCAACTTGTAGAGTCCCTCGAATTCCAGGACTTTCCACAGCCGGACCTAAAGAAAAAACAGCAGTATTCACATATATTCTAAGTCCTTCCAAAATCTCTTAAAACAAAGGATAACAGTTTATGAAAGAGGTATTTACTGGTAATGAAGGGAAATAAAAGATTGCCTGAATGATTAAGGGAATTAATATATAAATTAGACAGTTTCTTCATGTTTTGTGTGAGATGGAATTTAAAAATTTTAGCTACGCAAGTGATCGAAGTTGTGTTAGGAGAATATTTTTGTTAGAACTCTATATAGATGTAAATATAAGAAATATTTTACAAGATTCTAAAAAATTTGTAACAAAATGTATATTTTCAAATGTATGAAATGAGTTTTTTAATCACATTTGTTTTCTGTCTATTATTGATACAGTACTATGGATATAAATGGTGTCTCAGAGAAAAAACATACTTGTCTTCAAATCTTGGTAGTATGAATTAAATGGTATAGCAGAGAAACTATAAACTAACTAGATAATTTGTTTCTTGATTTACCTGCTAGAATCAGCAAAAACTAACTTACTTTAAAGGAAAACAGATTTCCAAATTTAATCAGAGATACTTAGAGCTTTAACTGTAAGATGTAAGAAGAAACAGAGTGGGTCTCAGCTCTGAATTATGTTAGAAGGGTGTAAAATGAAGACATAGCTATCTTCTTAACCACATCACTGAGTTAGCTCCTAAAATCTAGGGAAATGACTCTGCATGAACTAAATTCATGAATGGAGGGCGTATCAAGTGGTTAATGAGTCTTAGATGACAATTGAACACCACTAGGGGGTCAACAACATCATCCAATACTAGGAAAAAGGAAAAAAATACTAAGGTAGACAAAGGTTGGATTATTAATTATCCTAACACCCCCCCCTTAATCCAAAATTAGATGACTTGGGCCCTGGTAACTAAGATGAAAGGTCACCCATACAACAATAATAATAAATAACTGTTCATGAAACTAAGGAAATGGGGAAAAACTCATGGGAACCCCCCCCCCCAAAAAAAAAATGAACAGCAGGAAACTCAAACAACCTTCACACCAAGCAGATATCTGAGATAGGAAAATATCTTATGAGTGAAATAATTTCTAAAAATGTCTGCAATCTGCTCCTTTGTAGGACAGTAATGCAATGTGATGGTCTTGTTGTGCACTAGCTCCCTGATGTAGTGCATATGAACCTCAATGTGTTTGGTTCTTTGTTTCTGAACTGTGTCACTGGATATCCTTATGGCACTTTGATTATCATAGAAAATATATACTGAAGGGTAAGTTTGAATGCCAAACTCTGTCAAGATGCCATGTAACCAAACTGCCTGAATAGCTGCATTCACGACCCCTCTATACTCTGCTTTTTTGAAGAGAGTGCAAGAGATGCTTTCTTCTTTCTTGACCAACATATTAGTCCTGATCCCAACACGAACACATAGCCTAAAGTAGATTTCCTGTCAGCGTTGTCTCCAGCCCAGTCTGAGTCAGTAAAACCAACCAGATCTAACTGAGCACTAGCAGAATAATGAATCCGAAACTCTTTTGTACCCTGCACATAGTGCAATATTCTTTTTGTTTCCTTCCAATGCATCTCATGTGGATATTGTATGTACCTTGCCATAGCACTTACAACATAAGACATATCTAGTCTCGAAAGTGGCAAGTACAATAAGCTACCAATCAGTTGCTTGTACAACATGTTGTCTACCTAAGGAGTAGAATCACCTTCTTCCATTCTGATGCCAAATAGGAAAGGAAAATTTGTTTCTTTGTAATCAGTCATCTGGAACTTTTTGAGCAAGTCAAATGCATATCTAGACTGTGAAATCATGATCCCTTAAGCTTTTTGATTTACTTCAAGGCCAATAAACTATTTTAGCAGCCCTATATCTGTCATGGAGAAGGATTTTCTCAAAGCAGACTTGATGTTCTTCAATCTAGTAGATGGAACACTGGTGATGAGCAAGTCATCAATATACAATACAATCAACAATAGGAAACCTCCATTTTTTTGCATGTAGACATTGCAATCAGATTTGAATCTCTTGAACTTATGTGACAGTAAGAAAGAATCCATTTTTGCATACCATGCCTTGGGGGCTTGATTGAGCTCATACAATAATTTCCTTAGTCTACATACCAAGGATGGATCATCTATGTATTCCTCGGGCTACTTCATGTAGATCTCTTCTTCTAAGTCACCATGCAGGAATGAACTTTTAAAATACATCTGATGTACCTCCCACTATTTCGAAGCTGCAATTGCCAAAACAAGTCTGACAAAATCCATTCTTGCTACTGGGGAAAATATCTCATTGTATTCCAATCCATGAACCTATAAATACCCCTTGGAAACCAACCGATATTTGTACTTGCTTGTAGATCCATCAGAAGCAAGTTTTGTTTTGTAGATCCACTTGCACTGGACTATCTTTCTCCCTAGGGGAAGATAGATAAGATCCCATGTCTCATATTTCCGTAGTGACTCATATTCTTCATCCATGGGAGCTTTCCATCTTGGATCATGGAAATCCTCTTTGAAGGATTGTGGATCAGACCCCACCATCATGTAGTACCTCTATGGGATATGGGATAATTGGATCTATATGACATATTGCAAGGTTTGCATCTTGATAATGAGATCTGGTTATTCTATGGTTGGATGGATCTCCAACTATGTTCCTATCAACTTCAAGGAATTTTTTAGCCCATTTTGGCCTTGGATTGGGAGTAGGTGCTAGATCTACATGATCTTCATACTCCACATCAAGATTTGATTCAACTTGGTCCTCATCTTTGGAATCTAAATATGGATCATCAGAAGAGACATCATTATGATCTTCATCAAGTGCAAATGGAGTAGGCAGATCATATCTACCTTCTTCTTTAACTGACTGTAGATCTTGTAATGGATCTTCATTGAACTTGACACTTCTTTCAATGAAGCATATTCTGGTTGCCAACTCCATAAGTTTGTATGATTTTGCATCTTCTGCACAACCCAACAAAATGCATTCGCTACTTTGGGATTGGACAGATTTTATTTTTTTCATACGGTATTATGGCCCATGCCTTGGATCCAAAAACCCTTAGGTGAGAGACATATAGCTTATGTCCCTTCAGTGATTTCAATGGAGTGACCCAATCCACTGAATTTTGGGGTACCCTGTTCTGAATGTATGAAGCAAAATTCACTGCTTCTGCCCAGAGATATGGTGGAATATTCCTTTCTTCAAGAAGATAGGTAGCCATTTCTTTCAATGACCTATTCTTCCTCTCAGCCACACCATTTTGATGTGGTGTGTATGAGATAGAATGTTTCATTTGGATGCCCTCAGAAGGACAAAACTACTGCAAATCTTTCTTGATGTACTCGCCTCCGTTGTCAAATCTAAGTGCTTTGATATTCTTCTCAGCGATGTTATCAACCAAGGCATTGAAAACTTTGAATGTCTCGAATACCTCAGACTTTTTCTTAAGAAAATAGATCCAAGTATCCAACATAACCTAGAGTAGTCATCTATGAAGTTCAAAAAGTATCTGGATCCATTCATAGAAGCTGTGAGCATCAGTCCTGAGAAATCACTATGTATCAAATCAAGTGTGGAGGAGGCTCTATTTTCCTTCCCAACATCAAACTTTCGCTCTGGATGCTTCCCTACCAAGCATCCTTTGCAGATTCCTTGAGAGAATTTTATGTCTAGAAATCCTTCAACCATATCTTCCTTGTGCAATTGTTTCAAGTACTTCAAATTGAGATGGTTGAATCTATCATGCCAGAGTCTGTTGGTATCGTTGGCATGGGTCAAGAGGTCACTTTGATGTGAATATGGAAAAAAATGGGAGAACTCATATGCCTTTGAGGTATGGTTTGCAACACCTTTAGCTATTATCTTCCCAGAAGAGATCTCTGCAATATCAACTATGTCAGGTCCAAAAACAACTTCATTCAGTAAACCTATGTGTTAACTAAGCATGCAAGGTGCATCAGTGAGTTTTTCATCCAAAATAGGCTATAGAGGGTGCATTAGTTGACAGTCAGTGGCAATCAGAGCTCAAACCCCCCACTACAATCATGAACTCGGGTGGACTGAACCAGATCACTGAGTTAGCTCCTAAAATCTATGGAATTGACTCTACATGGCCTAAATTCATGCATGGAGGGCGTATCAAGTGGCTAATGAGACCTAGATGAAAAATGCACACCACTAGGGGGTCAACAACATCATCCAATACTAGGAAAAAGGAAAAAAATACTAAGGTGGACAATGGTATGATTAATTATCCTAACAGAAGGATGATACCATGAATATGGATCAACATCCTATACTAGTTTCTAATGTATTTCCAAAATATTTATCTAGGCTGCCACCTAAATGGGAGCTAGAGTTCATGATTGAATTCAAACAAGGAAATGAGCCCATCACAAAGGATCCCTATCTCATGACAACCCTAGAATTGTGAGATTTATATCCGAAACTCTAGGAATTGTTAGATTTGGAATTTATTTGTCCTGGTGTATCGCCATGGGGAGCACCAATGATCTTCACAAAGAAGAAATATGGATCATGGAAGCTTTGCATTGACTATCGAAAATTAAATAAAGTAACTACAAGGAACCAATATCCATTACCCAGGATAGTTCATTTTTTTTATGAAATGGAATGGGACACTATATTTTCAAAGATTGATTTAAGATCGAGATATCATAAGTTGAGAATTGTGAAAGAGGATATTCCTGAAACAACATTTAAGATGTGTTTCAGTTGTTATGAGTTTGTATTTGTACCATTTGGATTGAAAAATGTGCCCTGCCATATTTATGAATTTAATGAATGCGGTGTTTCAATAGTGCCTTGATAAGTTCATGCAGAGATTTAAGTGCCCCAAGATGATATTTTGGTACATTTAAGAACACTAGAGGAGAAAAAAGAGCATTTAAGTTTAGTATTGTAGTGTCTTAAAGAGTATAAACTATATACCAAACTTTCAAAGTGTTAGATTTATAAGTCAGCGATTGATTATTTCAGTCATATAATTTTAGGAGCAAGAATTGTTCTAGATCCAACAAAAATAGAGGCCATTATGGATTGGCTAGAGTCGACTAACATACATGAAGTATATGTAGATGTATGGGTTTGGTCCATTATTACTAGATATTTGTGGAAGGATTTTCAAAGATTCAAATCCTATCATAGAATTGTATAAGAAACAAAATTATTTGAATGGATTACTGTGAATAGGTAGTTTGTAAGCTTAAACAATTATTAACAACCACTCTCATACTAAAGGTACAAGATATAAATCAGAATTTTCTAGTCCGTATAGATTCTTCAAGAGAATGATTAGGCACAATTCTAATGCAATAAGGTAGAGTGATTGCTTATACTTCAAGAAATCTTAGCCCAAATGAAGAGAATTACATGATGCATGAATTAAAACTTGTTGCAGTAGTGCATGCACTGAGGATTTGGAGACACTATTTGGTAGCAAGAAAGTTCAAACTAAATACAAATCACGATAGACTTTAGCATATATTTACACAAAGTAATTTGAATTATAGGTAGAGAATATTATTAGAATGATTATGCGAGTATGATATCAAAATAATGTACATTAAAAGAATGCTAAAGGTAGCAGATGCCTTGAGTAGAAGACTTGGAATCTTCTCAAATTTACCTTTAAATACAAATCTTAGAGAAAAGATATTAAAGTTACAAGAAAGTGATGAATGGTATGCAGATGTAAAATCATAAATTCAAAATGAAGTAATGAGATTCCCCAAGTATCATGGATATACATTGGATAATGTATATCCATGATACATTGGACAAGAAATTTACAAATCGATACTCAAGGAAGCACACAAAAAAATGTATACAGCTCATCCAAGAGTGAAAAATATGTATGTGGATTTGAAACCTCTATTCTTTTGGAATGGAACAAAGAAGGATATAGTAGATTATGTGTCCAGATGCCTGGAACGCCAACGAGTGAAAGCTAACCATCCACATCAAGTAGGATTATTGCATCCACATAAAATAATCGAATTGAAATGGGAAGTGATTTTGGTTGAATTTATAGAAGGATTACCTATGATGTTAAGGAGACATGATTAATTTTCAAGATAGTGGATACTTTGACCGAGATTGCACATTTTATTCCAATAAAAAAATGCCTATCATGCATTGGAAATAATAAGAGTTTTTGTAAATGACATAGTAAGATTGCATGGAATTTAAAGAAGATCATTTCAGATAGAGAATCATTAGTGGGGAATGGGATTTAGGTGAAGTAGATTATCCAAGCTAAGAATATCTTGAATTATATGATCCCATTGGGGAACTACGAAGTGAGAGAGATGGATGCCATTATATTCTCACATGTAAAGGATGATTAATAACATGGTTAGGAATTCCAAGAGTGGAATGTAAACCTCAAAGTCGTTGAGAATGTCTAAGAGGCATGAGAGGTGCAATATTGAATATAGATTATGTACTCTCCAACTCAAATAAGAGCTCTAAGATAGACTAATGAGAGGGGTTTATATTAATTACCAATAATTCTATGGTATAATTAATTGAAATCAAGTGCAAAGTGGGTGCCAAAGGTGACTCAATTAAGAAAAGGATTGATGTAAAAATAAACACCCTAGAAAATAAAAATGACTCACTAGGCCCAAGAGGAGAGATACTCAAAATTATGTGAAAAATAAAGAAAAACTCTTTAAAACTTTCCTCAACAAGTTTTATTGAAAGGTCCACTACATGGGAAAATGTAGAGAGTTGAAATAACCTAGAAAATAAAAATGACTCACTAGGCCTAAGAGGATAGCTACTCAAAATTATGTGAAAAATAAAGAAAAAATCTCTCAAACTTTCCTCAACAAGTGGTATTGAAAGGTCCACTAGATGGGAAAATGTACATATTTGAAACACCCTACAAAATAAAAATGACTCACTAGGACTAAGAGGAGAGATAATCAAAATGATATAAAAAATAAAGAAAATCTCTCTCAACCTTTCCTCAACAAGTGGTATTAAAAGGTACACTAGATGGGAAAACGTTGAGAGTTGAACAAGGGATTTCAAAACACTCGAATTGATGGGATATCAAGTCCACCAATGAAGTTAGTGAAGGTGTGAATGAGACAATTATAGTGAAGAACACTGGGAGAAACTCTAGTTGATCGACAACTATTTATCTCAGGTATCGTCCCTCTTGGGAGAGCCCCTTGGGTAAGTACCTAAAGATGGGCCACTAAGCTACCTATTCATGGGTACATGCAAAAGGTTTGCTTTCCTTCAAGCTGAAATCAAACGGTTTGAATATCTTCCTTATGAAATAGATAGAAGTCCCAATCATATTTTTTGTCCCAATATTAGTATTATCCACTCTAAAGAGCATACCTATAGTCGAAATGGTTTTGAAATGCACCTTATGAAAAGGATTTTAAATTTCCCTAAAAGTCAACAACTGTGTTTCATATTTGAAATATTGTGGTGAGCTATTTGGATACCTATCCCCACAATCCTAACCTAACAAAAAGATTTATTTTGAGTCCTCAAGTGACTATTTAGTTGGTTATCTTAAGTGTTGATTTTAAGGCTCAACTCTTTGGCATGAACCCAATGTTGCTTGATTTAAGGTGTTAAATGTGTGCACAAGTGGTGTGTATAATAATGATATTGTGTCAAAGGTAAATGTTAGAAAAGAAAGTGCAATGAAAGAAATTAATTCCAATGCTTAATAATCAAGAACTAGGAATTGTTTTTCTTAAACAAAAATGAACACTTTTATAAACATGAAAATAAGTACTTTTGGAATTGTTCTAACAAATAATAGTTCAAAAGGAAACTAGAAATGCAACCTAAAAGATGATATGCAATAAATAGTATTGACTAATACTACGAAACAAATGATTCCTTTTATAAATCAACTTCTTTCTAGCAAATGAGAGGATGCAAGTTAATTATTAAGGATTGCAATGAAAAGAGTTGAAACCCTTAACTAATATAAGAGGGATTTTAAGAAAGTACAAGAATGAACTCAACTAAAATATGGAATCATGTTGTTGAAGCAAAAATAAGCTAAAAAAAATATTGATGGCAACCCTAAAGGAATCAAGTACTAAGTTTTTGCAACTCTTTCCTTACCTACAATTTCTAAATCAAGAAAAAAATCAATCAATGCAGCCAGGAATGGACAACAAAGAGACAATCAAGTTGAGTATGCAGAACATACCAAATTCTACAATTAGGTTGTAACGGAAAATTTTTAAATCGAAATAGTTCATAGAAAAATTTGGTTTATCCGCAAATTCATAGTTTTCTTGAGAAAAAACACAACTTCGGGATGCACTTTTTCCATAAAAAAGTGTGCCGTGAACATAAAGAAAAAGTTTCTAAAAATTTGTCTGGGGTTGAGGCAAAAAGTAGGGTTTTTTTCCTAGGTCACCTATCTACAAGAGGATACAATTAAAAAAAAAATATAAATGCAAGCAAGGAAATGAAAACACCAATGATCTAAAGGAGCTCAAAAATAGGGCACACACAACCAAGGATGAATTATAGTTATCATCACCAGTGGAGTCACCAAATATGGTGTTAGTGTTTTGCCACCAACTCATACTAAAAGGCATGTACTCAAGGTTTGTCTTACTTGAGTACTAGATCTAATTATAGGGAAAAAATTAAAAAGAACCAACAACATTCTATTAAACTCTATGTAATGCAAAAATAACAAAACTAGGATAAAACCATACAAAGCATAGAATAAAGAATGAACTTTTATACTAATGAGAAAGAATAGAGATCAAAGTATATCACCTTAGTGTTAGTTGTTGAAGATCAGGTTTTCACATCCAACCCAAGGGAGGGTTCTTATTCTCCTCTAATACTCCACTCCAAGCTTATGGTGTAGTATGATAAAAAAAGAAGAAAAAATGAGAGCTTTATCTATGTATGAGGTCAAACAACATAACTTTACTTGTGGTGATTTATGAGATGAATGACCATGAGGAGTTTTATTTATAGGAAAGGATATGGACATCTCTTAGAACTAGATACATTGTGAATAATCCATTTTCATTAAGGAAGTAGTGTCGGGAGAGTGATAAGTATTGGAGACTAGATCAAAGGCTAATTTTACTAATAATGAATTTGTGATGTCCACTTTCAACCATTACATATTTTTGGAAGGTGAACAATATTGATGAGTAACCAAATTCTATTTTGGGGGCCACTTCATGGTTTTTGAGGATTTTAGTGTGAAAACCATGTGTGTATTTTTAGGGGGATTCTGCACAATGAATTTTTATGGTCAAATTTCATGTTTGCTTGGATTTTGGTCATAATTGTGAGGTCATATGATAATGGATAGGATAGAAATGGGGCCAATTTCACTAAAAGGGATGTATAAAGGTGATGATGCTCTTAACAAAGTACATGAGAAAAAATAGGTTCTTAACACCCCTTAATGAGGACACAGAAAATGAATATATGGAACATCTAATAAAAAATAGGAGAAGAGGTTGGAAGCTGCTAAATAATGCTTGTTTATGCATTTTGAATATTACAAATATATGCATTGAAGTGACATGTGTATGGATGAATAATATGAATTTAGAAAATAAATAATTAGTATTTTTGCATGATACTAACAAGTGTCATGAGCCTCAAAGGCTATACAAGAAGAAGGGATTGGGTTTAAAAGCTTATATTTTTCCTTAATGCTAGATGGTTATCCTAATGCTTAAAATTTCCATGGTGAATTGGTTGAGAGTTTGTTTTTGAAGATTGTGATTTTCTCTGGAGGAGTTGCACACTACTTTAATCGTTTGTATACTCTTCATAAAACCCGTTATAGCCTAAGGTTCCTTGGGGAAATAGAGTACCCTTAGGGAGTAGATAGGGTGGGAAACTGATAAGTTTTATAGTTGGAAATTTAGAGCTTGGAGTAAAGTTTCCTTGATGATCACTCAGGATTGAATACTCAACAAGGAGATTATCTACAACAATTAGAAGAAAAACTATTTTTATACTAAAACAAGGTATGAAAGAATGAATTGTTTTCCCTAAAAGGAAAATATTTGTAATACCATTATTCTTCCTATCTATTTTCTGTTTTATTGTGAATTCTAGGTTGAAGTTATGATATTAAGAAAACTTCTACATGGTTGGAAATTTTTATCTTTTACTACTAACATATAACTTACTATGTTATCAACTCAATAGAGTGTGCATGTAATCTATTAGATTAAGTATAATTTTCATGATTAGCATAGTCAAAAGAGTAGGAGACCCGAGAGATTCTAAATTCATTAGATTTAGTAATGTACTTTCTGTAGGAAAAGGCACACTATTTTTTACTTTTATTTTTAGGTTTGTCCAACTTGGGAATTTAATTTCTTCATTGGGAATTTCAAATAGATTATTTTTTACAAGACTTAAGTGTATCCTTCATAAGCTTACAAGTCAAAAATTACTCTAGCACTAAAACCTTTGGTTAATAGAAATATTGTTCTTTTAGAGAACCAATTATGATTCATCAATCATGTGTTATATACATTAGTTAGCAAGTTCTTAATAGCATTAAAACCCTAGGTATTCATAGGAAATGTAGTTTTTGTGATGATGGAAACATTGTCTTGAAAGGAATCTAATCCAATAGGAATCCAATTGTTGGGAGAATGATCTGAAAATGATAGGATCTTTATAACCATTATTTGCATGTGAAAGTTTGAATGCTTAATCCATTAAAAAGGCTTTAAATGAAAAAATTAAAGAACATAATTGAAGCACATACAATACATTAAAGAGATACAAACCATGAAATTTGTAGGCAAGAACTGATAACGGAGTTCACCCTTCTTGGGATACGTCTCTGGGTCACTTCCAATGAGAAGGTCGATCTTATTAAGTCTTCAAAGCTTACCAAATGAGTGTTCTGGAAACACTTCTGAGTTCTTTCAGTCAAACTAAGAAACAGACTGCACCATTGTGTTCCTCTCAAAATTCTAAGAAAAATGAGTGTAAATTCGACTATGTATGCATGAGGCCTCCTCTGGAACGCAAATCGAGAAACTATTCCTGCGTATAAAACAAAATAGTATAGGTTGTACGGATTCCACATCGAGATCTGTTCCCATTAAAGGTTGTATGCCTTGGGATCTATTCCTGTACCTTGCATCATTTTTTGTGCAAACTGTGCTCTATTATGTGGTCTTCGAACTCCCCTTCGTGGCTTGAAAAACATGGTTTATATAGCATTTGGGCGCCTCAACTTATTAAGAATAAAGCATCGGTGTTTAATCAATAGTAGGGTCGTGGCCCAATTGTAAAGCATTACAATATTTGGGAAGAGGTCCTGGGGTCAAACCCGTGGGCCTCTGCCCTTCCCACGCTCTTTTGGTTTAAGGTTTGAAAAATGGTTATGTTGTGTTTCCACATTATGGTTTGGATATATATTATGGTTTGGAAATATGTGTTGGAAATATAATATGGTTTCGATTATGATTTGTTTGTTATATGCGTTAGCATATAGTTCTATAATGTGGCATATTATATGATGTTGGTTCCACGTTGGCTCCACGTTCCAAGGGTGTTGTGTTGGAAATAAGATTCAATGCTATGGAATATGATATAAGATTCTAACATGGGGGTCTCCGTGTTGACATGGGGACGAGGGCTAAGCCCTCGACCTCGCCCCATTTTCTAAATTGAACTTCTTTCAACCTTAAATACAACGTGTTCCCTATAGCTTATAAGGAACACATGCGGGAGAGATGGCTAGGTGGGCTTGGTGGAGACTTTGGTGAACTTTGGAGGTCATTGGCACTCCACAGTTGTTTTACAAACCATTACATTAACCATTTTTTTCCAATTAACCATTTTTTCCATTTTAACCATTTTTCTCGAAACTTCTGACATTGACAACTTCTGCATCCGGAGGCCATTTCGCACAAAACAAGCGTTAACGGAAAGCTGTCGATGATCTCTTTACCACTGTAAAATTTATTTCACTGTTTGAATACTTCTACATTGATTGATCTCTGAATATCCTCCTGGATCAAACCTTCCCACTGAGAAGCTTTTGGACCACCAAAAGCCTGAATCATTCAGAATTCAAGTGAGGACATGTTCGTCTCACTTGTCCATTCTTCTTAAAACCTATACATTTGAATAATCATAATAACAATTAACACTGCACCAGCATTTCTAAGTAAATTAATCCCTTTTTCCACAAAATCTTCATTCAATATTGTTGGCACAAACCATATATTGTGGATCAGTAATAAGCTGAATATCAAATTTGAACATGTGAAAGAGATTGTACTCATATCATGCTTTTGTTTTATCATAGGAACACTATCAACCATAATAGATGTATTGTGGTGCAACGACACTTCCTTTTCATGCTTAGGATTATTTTCTTCCTTAACTTGCATAGAAATAAGTGCCAAATTCTGACTTGCATTAACAACCCTTTTCAATTGTTGTGTAGTTCCCAATGATCTGTCATTTGAAAATGAATGTGAATGTACTAGGTACTCAATTCCTTCCTAAAACAAATGATATTGATTATTTTCCCTATAAAAGATTTCCTTTTGATCATATAAGTACGATCTACCTAGCACAATTCCACAAATATCTAGTGGAACCACATCAAATTCAACTTCATCTACAAACTTGGATGTAATTGCAAACTTTAGATCACATTGCCTTGTTACTTGTAATATTTTATCTTTGCATACCTAGCCTAATGGATAAGGTTTCCTATGTGGTTTTTTTGTTAATCCCAATTGCTTAACTACTTCTTTTGAAATAAGATTAGCTTGAGATCCACTATCTATGAGTGTGTCGATCTTAGTTGTTTTGTAATTCCCCTTATATGAAACAATGCATTCCTTTTTCTAGCCTTAGAACTGTCATGATATTTAGAAGTAGAAGCACATGAAGAGCCAATGTTAGAATCATTACCAAAAATAACTTTACCTTTCACACCTATGATTAATATTTGTGTTTCGTCCTCAAAATCTGATCCAAGGTCCTCAAAGATAACCATGGATTTTTGCTTCCCTTTCTGATCCTTAAACCACTTCGGTTTCAATTATGGATGTAGCTTCAAATAATGTTTTGCATCATTCCCATCTCTCTCACAATGAGAACATGAAAGTTTTGTATCCCCTTTCTTCACAGCAGCAGTATGCTTGCTCTTCCCTTTGTCCTTGCTTTCTTTCAACTTATTGGATTCAGCTGAGGAAAATTCATCATGAACATTCTTCCCTTTCGATTCAATATGTGTGGCTTGAACACACACTTCATCCAGGTTAGTAGGATTAAACATAAGTATTGTATGACGCAAATAACTATGTAATCATCCAATAAACTTGAGAAGAGTTTCTTGAGTGTAAAGAGGTATAACCAAAATCAAAGCTCTCTTTCTGAATTTGTCAGTGTATTCTTGTACATTTTGACGTTTACCTTGCCTTAAGTTTTGTCAATCCATCATGGCTTGTTGTATGTAAACTAATGGATAAAATTGCTTCTTTAACGCAACAGTAAATTCATACCAAGAAGAAATAATTTTACCTTTTTTAAGGATGTCTTCCCATGTCTTACTCTCCCACCAGATGAGTGCAGTGCCTCCAAGGAGGAAAGTATCCAACTAGATATTTGCACTATCATCTGCAAGCTTCTGGATCTTGCAATACACTTCAATCTGTTTGATCCAATCATCTAACTTTTCTTCGTTAATTTCACCATTATATGTAGGCAAATCAGACTCAATATCAAGTTTCAAATAAGGTAAATTAGATTTAATCTTCTCATATTGTTTCTTTGAATTTTAAGAAGCAGTACTGGAGCTTTCAGAAGAGGAAGAAGAAGATGGAGAAGAAGGTTTAGAAGGGCCTCCTCCTTTTCCTGAAGTATCATTCCCTTCTTTCTCCTTCTTTTTCTTATTTTTCAATCTCTCTTGATAATCTGCAAACAAATTTTCTATTCTATCTGCCATCTGATAGAAATATTTGCGGAAATCCTTTTCATCTTCTTCTCGGTAGTCTTCATCTTCCATTTTCTTTCTTCTTCTTGAACCAATTTCTGGATCAAACTCTTCAATTTATCCTTTACCTTCTTTAATCCTTGATCTTGGTAACATTCACAAACACACAATGCAATGGTTAAGTTGCTTTGATACCAAACTTGATCCGAAAATGACAAGATCTCTATAACCATTATTTGCATGTGAAAGTTTGAATCCTTAAATCCATTAAAAAGGCTTTAAATGAAAAAATTAAAGAACATAATTGAAGCACATACAACACATTAAAGAGATGCAAACCATGAAATTTGTAGGCAAGAACTGATAACGGAGTTCACCCTTCTTGGGATACGTCTATGGGCCGCTTCCAATGAGAAGGCCGATCTTATTAAGTCTTCAAAGCTTACAAAATGAGTGTTCTGGAAACAATTCTGAGTTGTGTCAATTAGACTCAAAAACGGACTGCACCACTGCGTTCCTCTCGAAATTCTGAGAAAAATGAGTATAAAGTGGACTATGTATGCCTGAGGCCTCCTCTAGCATGCAAATCGAGAAACTGTGCTTGCATATAAAACAAATAGTACGAACTGTATTGATTATGCCTCGAGATCCGTTCCCATTAATGGTTGTACGCCTTGGGATCTACTTCTTTACCTTGCATGATTTTTTGTGCAAACTGCGCTCTATTATGTGGTCTCCAAACTCCCCTTCATGGCTTGAAAAGGTGGTTTATATAGCATTTGGGCACCTCAACTTCTTAATGATAAAGCGTCGTTGTTTACTCAACGGCAAGGTCGTGGCCCAATGGTAAAGCATTTCAATATTTTGGGAGAGGTCCTGGGTTCAAACTTGAGGGCCTCTCCCCTTCCCATGCTATTTTGGTTTAAGGTTTGAACAATGGTTATGTTGTGTTTCCACTTTATGGTTTGGATATATTCTATGGTTTGGGTTCAAACTTGAGGGCCTCTCCCCTTCCCATGCTATTTTGGTTTAAGGTTTGAACAATGGTTATGTTGTGTTTCCACGTTATGGTTTGGATATATTCTATGGTTTTGGTAATATGTGTAGGAAATATAATATGGTTTCAAGTATGATTTGATTGTTATATGCGTTGGCATATAGTTCTATAATGTGGCATATTATATGGTGTTGGTTTCATGTTGGTTCCATGTTCCAAGGTTGTTGTGTTGGAAATAAGATTCGGTGTTATGGAATATGATATAAGGTTCTAACATGGGGGTCTTGGTGTTGACATGGGATCGAGGGCTAAGCCCTCGGACCCGCCCCATTTTCTAAATTGAACTTCTTTCAACGTTAAATACAATGTGCGCCCTATAGCTTACAAGGAACACATGTGGGAGAGATATCTAGGTGGGATTCTAAATTGAACTTCTTTCAACGTTAAATACAATTTGTGCCCAATAGATTACAAGAAACACATGTGGGAGAGATATCTAGGTGGGATTGGTGGAGACTTTGGTGAACTTTGGAGGTCATGGGGTTGAATCCCTTACACTTCATAATTTTTTTTACAAATCATATTTTTCCAATTAACCATTTTTTGCCATTTTAACTATTTTTGTCGAAACTTCTAACCCTGACAACTTCTACGTCTGGAGGTCGTTTCGCACGAAACAAGTGTTGAAAAAAAAAAATTCGATGAGCTCTTTACCACTGTAAAATTTATTTCACTGTTTGAATACTTCTACATTGGTCGATCTTTGAAGATCCTACTGGATCAGAGAATCTGCGAGGAGTTGATAAAGGCAAAGGACAATAAAAGCAGTTTTTCATAATCTAGCAACAGTGATGGAAATGTATATCACTTTCATGAAAATGAGACCATCAAAGTATGTTGTATTGAATGAGTACAACACTACCTAGGGAGATTCATGAACCAATGGTAGTATGATACACAACCCACACACATTAGCAATGGTTGCATCACCTAAGACACCATTGACACCTTAGCACTAATCTTTATTGTGATTTGGTTGTTATTTTTAAACGATATATCTTACATAAATGGAAAATTCTATGATTTGATAGGACCAAGGACTTAATGCATTTTGTAATAACATATGTAAATTATGTACAACAACATTATAGAACTAGATTTATGGGGTAAAATGGCTATTATATTGTTGCTTGACCTCTATTTGTTTCTTCAATTCTTAACGATTGTTTGGGCAAATGAAACTCATATGGTTATGCACGTCAATGACCTATAGTGCATCATTCTTCATTGTTTCTAGTTTTTATGGTTTGTAGATTGAAATTATTCTAACTATAATTTTAGATCAATAATTTTGTGACATTGGTTGTCATGCTATTGTTGGTGTCTAAATTCGCTAAAACAAGTATGGAAGTACGCCAGTTATAGCAATTTCAAGTGTATTATAACATTCAATGATTACTAAATCTCACTCTCATGCATGAAGAATCATTTGTGTTGTCAACAACATAGTTACCATTTAGATGGCTTGTTGGCTATTGTAAGCAATTCATGAAAATGGATTTCCTAGAAATATGATAAAAATCATCTTCAAGAAGTTGGTTAAATCTCATAAAAAGAAATATAATATGTATTTTCATTGTGACTTATTCTGAGAAAAATATATGTGTCGTAGGTCACTCAATTTTTTTTACAATTCATTGTCTTGATATTTCATTTCAACCATAGAAAATACAAAAAAATATTTAGAAATAGTACTGATTTCATCCATATAATATTAAAATCATCCAAGATATTGTAATATAAATTAAAAAATATACTCAAAATCCATTTTGAATCACCCAACAAGTTCAGGTGATCTTGATAATGATTATTCAATAATAAGCACTCTAGAGTTTATATTTGCTAAAATATGTTTCGGAGATTTGAATATTTTACAAGAACTTGAACTCCTAGTCTCCCATTTTATTAGTTATCAAAAAGAAATTTGGCCTAAATGCTAGCTGAAACTTTTGGACTATTTATGCTAAGTTCCATCTCTAGAAAGTTGTTTCTGCCATATCTTCTTATGTTTAAGAAATAAGTTCTATGTTAACAGAAATAATGATATAGAGGCTTTATAAATGAAGATACTTAATATTTAGAATATTTTAGGGCAAAAAAGTACATCCTCATCGTTGATATATGCTTGAAAGGAGACATGTCATAAAACTTCATGAAGGATGAATTCTACTCTAAAATCATTGATCCTAATATTATTCACAACTCTAAAACCCATTTCAATATTTCCATAGAAAATAATAACAAGTATTACGCATAATCAACATATTTTAAATATCTCTCTTGACAAAAAAAGTTCAAACCATTGAGAGTTTAAATGAGCATAAGCTCTTATATGATTTATCTAATCAACAAGGCTCTAAGTTCCATTCAACTTTTATTGAAAAGAGACTTGTTTATAAAGAATAATATATAATTGACTTGTTTTTATAAATCTAAATTGGTTTTCAATAATATCGGATCCAACAACCCAAATTGGACTAGGCATGCAAATGTGTCGCTCATACAATTCTTTAGTACAATTTCATTGAACTAATTCAAATTTTCATCAAAAATAGATTAATGCCTCCATGTTGAGGTTCCCCTATCCTATAAATCCCTCTATCCAAATATCCCTTTCTAATATATCCTTTTAGGAAAATACCATTACATATGAGAAATGATATAATGTTGTACTGTACAAGTAAGCCTAAACAAAATCTCAAACAAGGCTAAAACCTCTTTTATAAACATACCAATGCCAAGCAAGAGTTAAAACCACATTATTCCATGCTTCCCAAATTATTTGAAACACAACAGAACCACACATCTTAAAATCACCTAGAAAAGCAATCACCTCATTGAGTGACAAAAGTCCCTTATTTAACATTAAAGATTTTGTAGCTTGTCAATTTTTTCCAAAATTCATCACCAACAAATAATCGTACACTGCATTTCATCAACAAAGCGTTCCCTCCAATATAATATCAATATCAATTAAGCCATGGCATCCTCATTATTTGGTTAAGATATAAGGAATGCCCCTTCCTCGACAACTCACAACATTTTGACCATTAAAAAACTCTAAATGATACTCTGAGAAAACATAACAAAATACATCATAAATGTGACTTGTTTATAGATTTAAAAACAAAATACATGATTTACTCAATAAAAAGTAAACTTTTATTTTTAGTAAACAATTATCTCATATTCATTATATATTTTATTGCGTCGAGAGGCGTTCTACAGTCCAATATGAAGGAGATCTTGTGAATCGAGTGTTTGCCGATATTGTCGGCCATAAATAAAATGTAATAATTAAAAGTAAAAAGTAATAATATGAGGGAGATCTTGTGAGTCGAGTATTTGTCGATATTGTCGGCCATAAATAAAATGTAATAATACAAAGTAAAAAGTAATAATAAGAAGAAGATCTTGTGAGTCGAGTGTTTACCATAAATAAAATGTAATAATAAAAAGTAAAAAGTAATAATATGAGAGAGATCTTGTGAGTCGAGTGTTTGTCGATATTGTCGGCCATAAATAAAATGTAATAATAAAAAGTAAAAAATAATAATATGAGGGAGATCTTTTAAAAGCTCCTTGAGTGCAATACCTGAGAAGAGGTTTACACCTTGAGAGATTTGATCCCTCTCGGTGTTTGATAGAACCTAAAATTTGGATCTAGGCAGATATATTATAACTTGTTCTACATATTTATCTTAAAATTGCATTATAACATCAAGAATTTTAAAGCTCGAATCTATTATTATTATACCATGGTTGAGTGGAAAGTTTTGGAGTTTCTCATGGGACAAACTCGAGCAAGAAGAATCATATGTATTTATGTGAAAAAATTAATCAGTTGAGAAGCATTACAATGATAATATTCATTTCACAAGATTTATGGTTGACTTGACATTTAACTCGAGCAAGAAGAATCATATGTATTTATGTGAAAAAATTAAATAGTTGAGAAACATTACAATGATAATATTCATTTCACAAGATTTATGGTTGACTTGACATTTAACTCGTCTTGCTTCAATAATCGAAACAACTCTCATGCTCATATTATATAGTAGGTGACTCTTTTGAGCTTCGTTAATATTTATGGTAATTTCCTACGGAGTTCACTATGAACTCCTATATATATAATCCACCAGGTCACTTGGGGCAGCAATAGTGATGCCATGACAACTTCATCTAGTCAACAATTGCTTCTCCTCCTTTATTAGAACCCATTATTGGTGTTACATAGAGTTGACATTCCTCCTTTTAATATTAAAGGAGAAATCACTTAAACAATTATTCATATTTTTCATATTTTTTTAATTGAAATGGTTAATTTGTATTATATACAATTGAGAAAATAAGTTTTAAAAGATACAAAATAGTAGTTCAAAGCATATCTAATAATGTTTCCAACAATGCTATCAATACCTTTTAAAGTCCTCCAAAATATGAAAACTCTTTTAAATGACTAAGTATAACTATACTGCTATATATTTTGACAAATGAGCCTAGTAATTTTTGGCAAAAATGAAGCATGCAAACTGAAAAATTATGCTGCAATATTATCACTTTTCATAACCTGGTATTCTACTTCTTCATCTACACTGACATTGGAACTAGATATGTTGACATCTTTGTCTAGTCCTGCTTCGGCCTCCTCGCTTGAGCTTGAAATATCAACATGGGAAGGTTGACGAACTGACTGTCCAACATTGCTTTCACTCTGTGAATTGTCATCCATTGTAGAATTCTTTCCAGCGATAAGATCTTCATGTTTCTCCAAAGTTAAAGAGATTCCCTTTACTTAAGCATCACAAGCACGAATTGTCCCCTCAACTTCTTCTAAATGAGAATAGACACAAGACAAATTGGCATTGAGCTAATGGGAGGCTTGTTCTACCGTTCATCCACACGATTATCCAAAATAAGCACATGGTATGAAATTTGACGAACCATTGCTATTAGGCCTTACATTTGGGCCTTCATCCAACTCATTCGTTGTCGGATATCTTGTATATCGGCTTAAACAACCCCAATTCTCCAAAAAAAATCTTCAACCTATTTTTCCATGACTAATACCAAATTATTGTCACCAAAGACCCAAATCTGTCTTAAAAGTACTAAGTCCCTAACAATCAAATTGTTGTTGAAGACGAGCTCTACGACCTACCCAGAAATTTCCATGAAGTTCTCAAAGACGTCCACATAGGATAACTATTTTCCAAAGGGATAAATCAACTCTACTTCTTTACCAACTCTTTCCATTATTATCTCAGGAATTTCCTCACAAAAATACCAATCCCTAGAAACAAAAACCAAAAAAGTTGCTCCAGAAATTGACTATGAGACCCAAACTCTCTAGACAAGCAAGAGGGAGGAAAATAGATGGTGACCAGTGAAAGTTACCTGCCAGAAAGATTGAATCCTGCATTGAATAGAATTAGCAGCCATCCTCCTAGTGCATAGGAGGAGTCAATGCAATCCACGAAAATCCAATCCACCATTCCATAATTCCCACGCTCACCAAACCAACTATCTCCGATATTGATTACAAACTAGAAACGAAAACTCAAGCTTATCTTTATTCCCATGAATACATCATGTGTGAAAGTACCTCTGACCATGCCAACATTAAACCTATATGTGTGAGTCTTTGGAGCATGGGATATTTCGTTTATTGAGAAACCTTTCATCCTCCACATGGCCGAAGATAGTACCAAATAAATTACACAAACCCACCGATGCATTTGATCATTAAAAATATGAATTGACATGAATTAAGTTCTAAAGAGAACAATTCTTTCATTAGGGGAGCCAACAAGATTGTATTTGGCCCCCATTTTCTATTAAACATCCCCCCACTCGAAGAAGGTGTGAGGCTTCATTTGCTAGATTGTATGCTTTAGAGTTATGCTCTCTTTGGACATGATAGAACTGTATAGACAAAATTTGAGGGAGAAGAGAAATGATTAATTTGTGAAGCCTTCCAACTATTTGATCCACTATCCCCCCCTCCCCCGCGCACTTGCCTCCCCAGTAAACAATTATTCATATTAAACACCTCCCACTTAGAGGCTTTCTTAGTAGGAAACCAATCAACTATATAATCATTTCCTTATAGAGGAAATATATCTAGACCTTCAAATATAAACTATCTATGTGATCTCATACAAGGCCTCTATCTAATATGTTTAACTATAATTGTGATTCTAAGTTGTCTTCAATGCTTATGTGTTGATTGCTTCAAACTTTACCCTAATCATTTACTGGTTAATATATGTTGAATTGGGTCTATCGATTGTTGTTGTTCCTTGAATGACTACAACTGCTTCAATGACTTATTCTTAGACATATATTAGTTCTCCAAATATGCATACCGTTGGTTAATATATGTTGAATTGGGTCTGTTACCACCTAAGTTGTACTTAGGTGGAATCCTTGTGAACCTTAGGAGACTTGAACAACTCACCTTGATCATTGCCAGAGTTCAGAAGTTCATCAGGCCAAATTTTTGGCCCTTTGTAAAATTTGCATGTCCAGAACCCCATGGGGGAATTGTAATAAGTTGGTCTAAGCATGATACTTTTGTAAAAGGCTTGTCCTACCTTAGGTTTTCCTGTCAATGGGATACTCTAGAGTGTTTTTTCCTAAGGAATTATGCGTTGCGCTACGCATTAGTGGTGTATAATTCCTGATTTTTTCACTCATACTTCCAAAGTTGGAGTATTTTCCATGGTGGTTGAGCCTAGGGAGGTTATTAAAGCCTATGTGTCTATGTATTTTTCACATTCTAGCCATCAAAATTGATTCATATGGGCTTGCACTATGTCCCCTAGGATTTATAAGTTATTCGGACAAAAATATTTTTTCATGTTTAACGAGATTTTTTAATATTTTAATTCAATAATAAAAAAGTGATAAAAGTGTGGTTGGGAGGTGAATTTTAGCATGGGGGTGCTCGTTTTCTAACCCGAAGCACCCAAAAAGACCCTAACCCCACTTTTCCTAAGTTCTAAGTGATTATTTTTCACTTAAATAAAAATTCTCTCAAAATTAATTTTGAGGATTATTTAATTAAAAAATAATAAATATGAGAGAAAATCAAATTCCTATTTCAGTGGAATTTGTCTCTGTGAAGGCCCAGTTCAGTTGGAAGGGGAATTTAGTGAATATCTCATGCAATATTTGGTGGATCCAAGCATGTTTAAGAGGAAGGTGAGTTGTCAAGCTTTAGGAAGTGCGCCCTCTCCTCTCTCGGGCGACTTTCTTGAGGTGGCATCACTTCATTGCATGGGAGATAATCCCAAGGTGTGGAGAAGGACGCCCTCCTTAGGTGTCACTCCAATCACCCCCATTCACACAAATCAAGGGATAGACTATGGATTGGATTGGATTTGAGATTCTCTTCTCAAGGAATGAGCCCCCCCTCCTTAACTTTCCCTCCTTCACTCTTTTTTCTTATAAAAGCAAGGCATTGCTCCCATTATCTTCATGGAGTATTGAACCTCTGCTCATGTACTATTTAGCTTTTTCTATTTGTTGAATAATATTTTGAAGACTTTGGATGTCAAGATTGGTTGGTTGTGTTCCATGTTCATGCATGCACTTGTGTGATATATTTGTACAATTTCATTTTTGCTTGCATATTTCTATTGTGGATTGATCTAGCTTTGCAAGGATCTTGGATCCTAGTAGGGTAAGCATTCATATTTATTGAGTTTCTTATTTATGTTTAATGTTTAGAGATCTAGGAACAACAAATAGTATTCGATTGTACTCTTGCCCTCTTAATTTCTTATCATTTGATATATTGGATTTAATCTTTTTTGATGTATGAGTGTTTTTGAAGTTGGGCATGATCGGATGTTAAGCCTTGGAGGTTGATCTAGTCTTGACTCTTCTTCCAAGCTTGGTGGCTAGTTGCTTCTATATTTTGGTTAACGTATTGGTTTCGCAGGCATCAATTCTCCTCCTCTCTTCCAAAGCTAAATAGTTTGTGGTTGTTCCATCTTCTTCACATAAACAAAATCTTATTTCCTTTATGTTTTTATTGAAGCAAGTGGGATAGATTCAAATTTCATACTTTAAACCTCTTGCTTTTCATAGATCTAGATAGCTTCATTTCAAGGTCAAATCGTAGATCTAGATCTAGCTTCTTATGCTTGAAAGTGCTTAGTATTTTCCAATATTTTTGTAAGCATAAGATCTTGTGTTTTTATATAGTTTTGTATGTTCTAACCACTAATTTGCAGCATTTTAGCTCGCTGGTTTTTATCAAGTCCGTGACGAAAGTGGGTGGATTTGTGACCAAAACTCATAAAAAAGTGCAAAAAATACTTTATGTGGACCCCGATTCACTTGTATATTTTCCTATTTGATTGTAAGCCCTTAGATCCAACTATAAATGGACTAAGTGAAAATTATTTTAAAGTTTTCATTGTAAATTTTAAACGAGAGCAAGTGGGATACACAGTGCCCACACCCCATCCCCCCTCGAGGGATTTGCACTGTCTAAATTTCCGTGGTATAAATTTTTCTAGCAACACACACACACACTTTTAATTTGCAGGGTGTATACTTTAATTCAATAAGCTTGATTTCATTTCACTTTTCATTTTCACAAGTGTAGATTTAGAAATAACACAGAATATCGTTGCGACGAAGTATGCTCTCACCACCACACAAAGGCTTTGCTGATTAGTGGTGGATGATCATAAAAGTGACACATAGATTTTGTGCTTCTTTATTTCTGTTTTATCTTTAAGCTTTTTGTATTCAAGCATTAACCGAAATAAAACATTTATCTTATAGCTCAAAGTATGCTCTTTCCTCTTGCCAGCATTCTGCCTGGCCCCGTGGGAAATCAGAAAGAGCTGTAAACTAATTTTTTAAAGATTCACATCTAATTGAAAAAGCTCACATAATAAAAGTCACTACCCTTCACATAGTGGAAATCTGGAACGACGTTAATTGAACTTTGTGTGGGGAAATTTCTCAAAAGAAGCGGGAACAACTAGGATACGACCTTAGGGCACAGTTAGACTACACCCTCGTTGGTGTAGTATTGAAAACCACCTTGGAGAATCCATTCCACACCACAAGTATTTGTGAGGAGCAACCATCCTTCAATTTCCGGACATTGCTCCCTGTACCTCATAGTATCTCGGGAGTTTCCCCTTTTCCCTAAAATAACTTCAAATCATTAATAAGTTAAAAGTAACCAAGAGACACTTGCAAAACATTTACTTTCAATAGCATTATTCTATCTTGTGTATTGAATCCATTTGGAACTGGTCCACAACAACCATTTATTTATTCTCTGGTTAATATCATAACTTGTTGTGTTATCTCTATCTGTGGTCTTTTCATTTCTGCTATTGAAATCATATCTATAAGGTAGTAACTTTGCAAACGAACTTGGACTATTTTAATCATAAACTTCACAAAACTCCTAAAAACAAAATTCATAACTAATTCACCAAAACATTCTAAATAACCTTAGAAACATTTTGTAGGGACTACCACCCTTGGATTCGATTAGCAGTTGGCCTAAACGGAGGAGTCAAGATCAGGTGACATCCTTGACTCGAGACTTGCCCCGAAGGGCGCACTGAGCAATAGCATAGATTTCTGCTGTGCTAACCAGGTGTGCATTCCGGTGGCAACATTTTTGGCGTCATTGTCAAGGATAAATCTTTCTATCCCTAGGTATGAATTTTTTTTTTTTGCTTTGTTTGATGAATCCTTAGATCTAATCTTTATTTTTTCATCTGGAAACTCCACTAATCTTTTTATTTTTCATAAAATTTCAAAGTAAAAAATAGAACTTTTGTGAGTGTCTTCTCACATGGTGACTCCATTGAAGGGATAAAACCCTTGTTTCTCGTAAATTTGTTGAGACTTGTTGTGTGTAGATGAGCCCATGAAACACAAAAAAATCTTTAAAGCTCATTATTTAAGCAAACCTCTTGATGCAGTAGCAGATACTTTCCATTGTTATTTCAAATATATGCTTCTGATCGCTAAGTATGGATGATGAAGAGTCTGGTGATAAGTTTTCAAATGAATATCCTCCTATTGAATTCTCAAACATCCCAGGTTTCCCTAATTATCATACTAGTAGAGACATATCTGATCATTTGCCAATATTTTGGGGAAATGGTAATTCAAAGACCCAGCATGTCATATCCTTTCTTAACGTCTTGGTTGACTTCAAAGTTTTATATGAAGATAACATGCTAGAAATTTTTTTCAACACTTTGTGGGGAGATGATTTTTATTGGTGGTATAATGGTCTCCCGAATAAATGTATTACCTCTCTTCCGAGCTTCCTTAGAATATTTTTGAGGCAATTGCACAATAAAGGATTTAGTATGGAAGCTTTGGACAGTATCCTTGAGAAGTTCTTTGCCATCTTCCTGTCGTGGATAGAATATCATGAGGATGACCCTAACACTCCTCGCCTCATCATAGTAGAAAACGAAAAAAATATCGGGAGTTGCCTCTTACGGAGAGATTAGGCAGCTTATTCAAGAAAATCGTTCCTTTTTCCATCAAGCACAGTGTGACCATCTTGAAGAGATTCATGAAGATCTAGTTATTGAAAATGTTATTGAAAACCTTCCTCATGCCATAATGACATAAGACATTGAAAATTGGGATTTTTCTCAAGTTTATTTTAGTGATGATGATCACAATTGTACTCCCGATCCACCTCCACAAGAAGCCATTACAGAATCCCATATTGAAATTCATGAAGAAATTTGTAATGTATATGATGATGAATCCTTGGAGGGTTTACTTCCTTATGACCTTTTTTCTGATGAGGATGATTATGGGCATGAAGAAGACAAACATAGCATGGAATATGATATTAGTGATGAAGAATCCCTCATGTCTGACATAGACGTTGATGATGATAACTGGACATTTATAGAGAACCCCATCTATGCCATGTCCGAAGAAGAGAATGATGAACCATAATCCTTTGAGAGCATATTTGAAAATCCCATATATGGCATATATGAAGAAATAAAGTTTAAGTCAGAAACTCTTGATGATTTTATTGAAAACCCATTTGTGAGGTATTCACAGAAAGAATGGACCTTAAGATCTTGGAGTATGAAATACTTTTACATGATCAGTATAATCTATGCATGAGCATCAACAAGAAATACCTGAAAAAACAGTGTAGTAAAGAATCAGATCAAATATAGCTAATTGAAGAGCAGTCTCAGCCATTGCCTCTGTATATAGAGGTTCCTTATGATTTGGAGCAGCTTGGGGTTTATGCTTTCACAGAAAGTTACTATCAAAAGACACCTTCGGATCATTATGATGAGGTAGTTGGTCTACCTTATCATTCAGAATTTTTTCTTAGCCCTATCCAGTCATGGATAAAAGAAGCTTGCAGGAGGACTTACCATTTGGGGAAGCACTTAAAAGATCTATCACATGCCTATGATTTCCCATCCAACCCTCCCATCCAGAAGATCCATGCAGGTTTGCACTTTCTGATAAACGTATCCTTGCTTTGGTTGGTAACCAAAGACAAGGAAACAATTTGTTATATTGATCAAATGTTAAGATGGTTACATTGGATTTTTCATTTTACTTAACATTTTATTATATTATGTTTAGAGTAGGAAAATAAGCTCCTCAAAGCGAGCGGTTTTACTTTCTGCATTCATTTTCAGTATTTTCCTTTGTGTACTTAGGAATTTTTCTTAGTTTCATTTTTCAAATAAATACAACTGGTGGTTCACTGGCGTTTTCATAAAACTTGTGCTACTAATGGTTTTTCTTGTCAAGCTGAGATGTTTTTACAGGTTGTAGAAACTAAATATTCTGGTGTTCTTGCATCCTCTCCTTGCCTAAAGGCCAGATCGAGCACATGTCCTGTAGTTGGAGCCAGATGTTACCACCTAAGTTGTACTTAGGTGGACTCCTTGTGAACCTCATAATTCTTGAACAACTCACCTTGTTCATTGCCAAAGTTCAGAAGTTCATTAGGACAAATTTTGTAAAATTTGCATGTCCATACCCCCATGGAGGAATTGTAATAAGTTGGTCTAAGCATGATACTTTTGTAAAAGGCTTGGCATACCTTAGGTTTTATTGTCAAGGGGATACTCTAGAGTTTTTTTTCCTTAGAAATTATGCATTGTGCATTAACGGCGTATAATTCTAAATTTTTTCACTCATACCTCCAAAGTTGGAGTATTTTCCATGGTGGCCGAGCCTAGGGAGGTTATTAAATCCTATGTGTCTATGTATTTTTCACGTGCTAGCCATCAAAATTGAGTCATATGGACATGCACTAGGTCCCCTAGGATTTTTAAGTTATTCGGACAAAAATAGTTTTCCTGTTTAACGAGATTTTTTAATATTTTAATTCCAAAATTAAAAAAAAAAAAAAGTGATAAAAGTGTGGTTAGGAGGTGAATTTTGGCATGGGGGTGCTCGTTTTCTAACACAAAGCACCCACAAAACCCCTAAAACCACTTTTTACTAAGTTCTAAGTGATTTTTTTCACTTAAATAAAAATTCTCTCAAAATTAATTTTCAGGAATTATTTAATTAAAACATAATAAATATGAGAGAAAATCAAATTCCTATTTCAGTGGAATTTGTCTCTGTGAAGGCCCAGTTGAATTGGCAGGGGAATTTAGTGAATATCTCATGCAATATTTGGTGGATCCAAGCATGTTTAAAAGGAAGGTGAGTTTTCAAGCTTGAGGAAGTGTGCCCTCTCCTCTCTTGGGCGACTTTCTTGAGGTGGAATCACTTCATTGCATGGAGATAATCCCAAAGTGTGGAGAAGGGCACCCTCCTTAGGTGGCACTCCAGTAACCCCCATTCACACAAATCAAGGGATAGAATATGGATTGGATTGGATTTGAGATCATGTTCTCAAGGAATGCACCCCCCCTCCTTAACTTACCCTCCTTTACTCTTTTCATTATAAAAGCAAGGCATTGCTCCCATTCTCTTCGTGGAGCATTGAAGCTCTGCTCATGTATTGTTTAGCTTTTTCTATTTGTTGAATAATATTTTGAATACTTTGGAGGTCAATATTGGTTGCCCATATTCCATGTTCATGCATGCACTTGTGTGAGGTATATTTGTACAATTTCATTTTTTCTTTCATATTGCTATTGTGGATTGATCTAGCTTGGAATGGATCTTGGATCCTAGTAGGGTAAGCATTCATAGTTATTGAATTTCTTATTTATGTTGAATGTTTACAGATCGAGGAGCAACAAATAGTATTCGGTTGTACTCTTTCCCTCTTAATTTATTATCATTTGATATACTGGATTTAATCTTTTTTGGTGTATGAGTGACTTTGAAGTTGTGCAGGATCGGATGCCAAGCCTTGGAGGTTGATCTAGTCTTGACTCTTATTCCAAGCTTGGTGGTTGGTTGCTTCTATATTTTGGTTAACATATTAGTTTTGCGGGCATCAATTCTCCTCCTCTCTTCCAAAGCTAAATAGTTTGTGGTTGTGAACACCTTCTTCACATTAAAAAAATATTCTTTCCTTTATGTTTTTATTGAATCGAGTGGGATAGATTCAAATTTCATACTTTAAACCTCTTGCTTTTCATTGATCTAGATAGCTTCATTTCAAGGTATGCTTGAAAGTGCTTAGTATTTTCCAATATGTTTGTAAGCATGAGATCTTGTATTTTTATGTAGTTTTGTATGTTCTAACCACTAATTTGCACCATTTTAGCTCGCTGGTTTTTAGCAGCTTTGTGATGAAAGTGGGCAGATTGGTGACCAAAACTCATCAAAAAGTGCAAAAAATACTTTATGTGGACCCCCATTCACTTTGATATGTGTCTATATGATCGTAATCCCTTAGATCCAACTATAAATGGACTAAGTAGCAATTCTTTTAAAATTTTCATTGTAAATTTTAAACGAGAGCAAGTGGGATACATAGCGCCGATACCCCATCCCCCCTGGGGGGGATTTGCACTGTCTAAATTTTCGTGGTATAAATTTTTCTAACAACACACATAACACACACACACTTTTAATTTGCAAGGTGTATACTTTAATTCAATAAGTTTGCTTTCATTTCACTTTTCATTTTCACAAGTGTAGATTTAGAAATAACACAAAATATAGTTTCCATGAAGTATGCTCTCACCACCACACAAAGGCTTTTTCGATTAGTGGTGGATGATCAGAAAAGTGACACAGATTTTTTGTTGCTTTATTTTTGTTTTATCTTTAATATTTTTGTCTTTCAAGCATTAACCGGAATAAAACATTTAGCTTATAGCTCAAAGTATGCTCTTTCCCCTTGCAGGCATTCTGCCTGGCCCCATGGGAAATCAGAAAGAGTTGTAAACTACTTTTTTAAAACTTTGCATCTAATAAAATTTACTGCCCTTCACATTGTGGAAATCTGGCACTACGTTAATTGAAATTTGTGTGGGGAAATTTCTCTGAAGAAGTGGGAACAACTGGGAGTCGACCTCGGGGCATAATTAGACTACACCCTCATTGGTGTAGTGTTGAAAACTGCCCTAGAGACTCTATTCCATCCCACACATCTCCATGAGGATCCACCATCCTTCAATTTCCGGACATTGCTCCCTATACCTCACACTATCTCGGGAGTGCCCCCTTTTCCCTAAAATAACTTCGAATAATTAATAAGTTAAAAGTAACCAAGAGACACTTGCAAAACATTTAATTTCAACAACATTATTCTATCTTGTGTATTGACTCCATTTGGAAGTGGTCCAAAAAAACCGTGTATTTATTCTATGCTTAATATCATAACTTTTTGTGTTATCTCTATAAGGTAGTAACTTTGCAAACGAACTTGGACTATTTTAATCATAAACTTCCCAAAAATCCTAAAAACAACATTCATAATTAATTCACCGAAACATTCTAAATAAACTTAGAAACATTATGTAGGGACTACCCCCCTTGGCTTCGATTAGGAGTTGGCCTAAACGGAGGAGTCAAGATCAGGTGACAGCCTTGACTCAAGACTTCCCCCCAAGGGTGCACCGAGAAGTAGCATAGATTTATGTTGCGTTAACCAAGTGCGCATTCCAGTGACAACATGATCTATCAATTCTTGTTGTTCATCGAATAACTACAAGTGTTTCAATGATTTATTCTCAAACATATATTGGCTCTCCAAATATGCATCTCAACTAATGAAGTTAGCTTTGTCTAGTACTTTTTATAGCTTGACCATGTCTGTGTTCTCTTCAATGTGTTAGTAACATACCTATTTTATTTGTTTAGATCAAACTTGTTGCCATGATATAACATTTTCTCTAGTGTGATTTGTGCTCAACTAATTACTCACCATTGTTGATTACACCAACCCTCCTTCACATACCTATTTTATTTGTTTAGATCAAACTTGTTGCCATGATATAACATTTTCTCTAGTGTGATTTGTGCTCCACTAGTTGCTCACCATTGTTGATTACACGAACCCTCCTTCCTGCCTTCATTATAGTCTCTTTTAATGTAATTCATAGCATTGTTACATCCTTTGCTTCCTTTTTGTCCCTTCTCGCTACAAAGTGGTATTGCTCTCATACCTTATAAGAAAAATACATTTCATTAATGTCGCAAATCATTTTTATGAACATAACTCATTATACATACTTATAAACATTTAATTGGTAAGGTAGTTAAAATTTAACATTAATGTTTATCATTACATTAGGCATATCTCACCCACACATAAATATTACAAGTTATTAGTATATTAATGCTTCAAACATTATTAAAAGTCACTTAAAACTAGAAGATGCAATCTCTTGTTCAACCTTGTTCAACCTTGTTCAACCAACTAGAAATACTAGATGAAGACACCCTTCAAGATATAAGCACTATTAAAAGCAATATTATTGTTGGACACATAATCCTTTGGGATTGCATTCATGTAAATATGAATAGTCATAGAATATGGAAAGTCATCCATTATGGAAGACCAACCATTATCAGTATTGTACAAATAAAGACAGTCTGCTATGAATAAAATTGAATTAATTCCTCTGACAGTGGTATCAAAGCTAGAGCCAGGTTGCCTTAACTCTTGCATACCTGCTCATGCCCAGTTGCTTGCCATTCTGCTCAAGCATTTATTCTCTCTGTGTGACTATGCTCCATACATTTTTCCTACCCTCTGCATAGTATGCTCTACCAGAATACAACCATTCACCATTGTTGCGTGTTGCATTTTTTTCCCCATTGAGTTGATGATTAGTGAATTCTCTCAAGAGAGTTGTGTCTATTCAATTGTACCTCTTCACCTTAAACAAGCATTCAAGAAAAGGAGAATCGGGAACCTTGAATCTTGAAGACTATGCGATTTGGATTCATTCCGTTGTTGCATTTTTCCCATCGTGTGACTGTTGAGACCATTCTCAAGATTTCGAAGTTGAAGTTTGGACTGCATCTTTGATAAAGCGTGCATGTGACCTCTCTCTTGAATACTAGAGCGCATATTGAAGCTCTCTTCCCATGAAGATGTTATCTCCATCTTGAAGACTATGTTGGTGAATTCATAGAGCTACGTATCTTCTTGTTTGAAGTGATGCATTGGTGAAGACTCATGTAGTGAACCTTGTTGTCATTACACTACTGCGGGTTTTATTCTTTGTTGAAGATTGGATCCTCCAATTGCTAGCGTGTGAGACTATTTGCTGCAATGCTACATTTTTGGAGTTGGTCTAAAATATTGATGCACAATAAAATATATTATAGAGTTACGTTCTGAACTTTGAAGAAACACCTTGAAGGTATGTATTGTCGAAACCAATCTGGTGGAGATCCTGCGTAACACCTGTGAACTGTGTTGGTGTGAACTGCGTTGTGAAGCTGCGACACAAATGTTGGTGTCATTCTTCTAATCTTATGGATTCTATCATCGTGGTTCGAGTGGGCTCTCCCATGGTGGTGTGTTATTAATACTACCTACGTCTGCTATGTAGAGAGGTGAACAACTCTAATACTGCAACTTTCAACATCTCTGAACACCATTACTTCAAATTTCAATTAAATATTTGTGAAGGTACAAACTCAATGGTTGAATTATTTGGCCTGTGGTGTTTTCTTAAAATTGCAAATTCCTTTGGTGTGAATTCACTAAAAATATTTGGTGACTCCTTGATGATTGTGAATTGGGCAAAGAGAATACGCAGGCTAAAGATTCTCTCTTTTCAACATTGGTGTCAAAGGATTGAGTCGCTTTTGTCCACCTTCTATGATTGGACTATCGATCACATATATATAGGGAAGCACTCATTGATCAGGAGGCATTTTTTTTTTATGGAAAGAGTGGATTGAAGATAAGCTGGAAATTAAAGGATCTTCCCCTATTTTTGAGGATTAACTTTCTCTATTTTTTATGGATGCATGAGATCAGCAATGCTTATGTCTTTTATTGACTATCTGGATGTACTAGTTACTTTGGCATGGGTAATTGAACTTGGATACTAGATAGTATGCTTATTTTTGTAATCTGGTGGTCGATGATGAACCGTTTTTTGATCTGTTTTGAAGACTAGGTATGAAGGAGTACTTTTTTATTTCTATAATAACAAAAGTACAAGTTTTTTCTTCTTGAACTTTCAAAAAATCTGTTGTGAAAGCATTGCTGCGACCTCAGTCAATCAAAGCTGTGAGCTTCTCAAAACCCTAATTTTGGTGAATGGTGTTATTAATTGTTTCCTTTGCTTCTCATTTATATTGTTGCATAATAATTCAAAACCCTAATTTTGATGAAGACATACATGTATTGTGAGAGTGGTCATTTGAATATTATAGAAGTGTTATCCTGGAGCTGCGTCATTGCACCCAATTTTAAAGGTTGGTAACAATTTGTATTGTTATTTGAATTTGCTTTGGTCAAATTGGAGATAATGGAGAGCTTTATGTAAAAAGTGCATTATAAATACTATTGCAACGACATAGACCTACGTAGTATAGAGTTCATTGGAAACATTGTTTTCATCTAAAGTAGCTGTAAATATTGTATTGGAGAAGGTGGCAAAGACTTAGACCTACACCTTTCATTGGTAGAGACTTAGACCTACACCTTTTCTTTGATTCCCAAAAGCACATTTTATTTGTAGGTGACAGAGGTAACAAGATGCAGAAGATGCATTCACTGGAATCCATTGTTGGAACAATCCTCACTGGCAAGGCAACTATCCTAAGTGGTCGAGGAAGGTCAAAGCCACTTTCAACTACAATGATCTGTGGAATGGGATTTGTGAAGGCACCAACGTTAAAATTGATGAGGGACTGACCTTGAAAACTTACCAAATCCACCAACATCATAGAAATAAAAAGAGATATGGGAGACCGAAGACAAAAAACCCCTGGAGATGATATATGCAACAATAAGTGAAGAGGTGATTCAACACATACTGCCTTCAAAATCATGCTTTGAAGCCTTGAAAATATTGTAGGATTTGTATGACTCACATTCTGAATTCGGATGTGATTCAACTAATGTTGAAATTGTTCAGTTTAGAAGTAAAGAAATATTATCCCATGCTGCTAGTTGCATCTGAGATCATAGAAATCATGCATAAGATTCAATCATCTGGCATGAAACCAGACCTTCCACTTGCATCATTTGTCAAGTCTCTCTATCCTACATATTCAAACTATTTAGATTCACTTCAATCTAATGACAAGTTCAAGGACCTCACCTTTGACACCTTGGTGGAGAAGATTGTAGACAGAGAGAAATAATTTGGAAAGAAGACTAGTGAGCCTACTAGGGAAACTCTTTGCCTTGCTCAAAAAGAAAAGAACCATACCAAAGAACCTTCCAAGGGAGAAATCAGCAAAAGAGGACGAGGAAGAAGAAACTTCAGAGGAAGGGCGGGGGGGGGGGGACAACTCAAGAAAAAGATCAGATCTAAAGTGCACACGCCGTGGGAAGAATGGACATGAAGAAGATCAATGTTGGGCCTCTTAGAACTCCATCAAAGAAATACATAACCATAAAAAAGACGAAAAAAATAAAATCCAAGAGGCTAGTAAAGCCCCTGATTCTGCTCATTGTATTTTTGCACATTGTAATCTTTGAATAAATGTTATAACATCTTTTTCATCTTACAAAGGTTGTTGGTTTCTCAATATTGGTGCAAAATCCCACCCGACCTTTAGGATATATTGTTTTGAAGAACTGAATGACAGTGTAGATGAATAGTGTATTTTGCAAACAAATCTAGCCTCAAACTAAACGAAATTAGCTCCATCGAGCTCAAGTTTCCTAGATTACCTGACCTTGTGTTGAAGAATGTTCTCTATCTTACAGAGTTGCAGAGAAGCTTGTTGTGCTTAGTGAAAATTCGACATCAAAGCCATTACATCCACATGTTTGATGGAATCGTAGAGATAAGGAATTCCTTTGACAACCAAGTCATCATGACTTGATATGAAGATGGCAAGTTGTTGAAGCTGAAGGGACCATCTCCAAGAGACAAAAACTTTGCCTACAATATCAGTATGAAGAAAATAATATGTCATCTAGTCTTTTATGGCATGCTAGATTCGATCATTTGAATTATAACAGTCTTCGTTTGTAGAGAAAAGTGACATTTTTTGTTTACCCACCATTCCTAGGAAGATGAACAAATGTGATGCATGCATACTAGGAAAACATAGTAAGCAACCATTCCAAGAATCTAAATTCGGAGCATGTAGAAATTTAGAGCTGGTTCACTCTAACTTATGTGGCCCCATGCCTATTCCTTCTTCCAATGGTAATAGACACCTCATGACCTTTGTTGATGACTACACGAAAATGTGTTGGGTATACTTGTTAAAGACTAAATATGAAGCATTTTAAACATTCAAGAATTTTCATGCATGGATAGAAAATCAAGAACAATCTCATATTGGCACATTTTGTACTGATAATACAAAAGAATACACTTTTACTGCTTTTTAAAGTTATCTTCATCAATATTGGATTTCACATCAAACATCAATTCCTTACAATCCTCAACAAAATGGTGTGGTAGAAAGAATGAACAAAACCATAATGAATATGGTACGCTCAATGATGTTTTTCAAGAATGTAAAACTGATATTTTGGGGTGATGCAGTATTGTGTGCGGCCTATTTGAGAAATAAAAGTCCTTCTCATGCTCTTAAAGACATGACTCCACATGAAATGTGGTATGGCCACGCGCCATCAGTGAGGCATCTCAGGGTCTTTGGTTCCACATACTATGCATTGATACCTAAGGAGAAAAGAGGAAAACTTGGTGCTAGAAGTAGAAAGCGCATTTTCTTGGGGTATTCAAACACCTCCAAGGTATACCGTCTTTATGATGAGGTAAAGAAGAATTTTTTTTATTTCCATAGATGTCATTTTCCTTGAAACTAATAAAAATTACTAGTATATTGAAAGACAACTTGATCATCTAGAGAAATTTTCCCATCTAAAAACATATTATGAAGTTGATAATAAAATTCCAAATCTTGAAGGGGGGTCCCTATCTTGGAATCTATGGAATTTCCTTTTGAAGCACCAACAACCCCTCATGAAGAATCTCATGAAGAAGAAGTTCTTGCCAGTACACCTGAACAGGAGGTTCAAACTGGATGATTTGATTTAGAGGATTGGAATATTGAAGCTTGAAGAAAGCGAAGCACCACCAACTGACCAACCTGGACCATCACAGAAAGTTCCTAAATGGGACACAAAGACACTTAAAAGTGTCCATCTGGATGAAGCTAGAAAGACAAGAACAAGAATCTCTACCACACATATGGAGGAGAAGCAAATATCTCAGGTGATGACATGGATGTCTCATTTGATTGTGAATTGAATTTATCTGCTATCTTTGAACCAAATTCCTTTGAATAGGATGTTATTTGTGATGACTGGAAAGAGGCCATGCAAAATGAGTATGATGCACTCATGAAGAATGGAACCTAGAATTTGGTTGACCCTCTAGTCAAAACCAAACCAATTGGGTGCAAGTGAGTATACAAGAACAAATACAGATCAGATGGATCACTTTACAAGCACAATGCAAGGCTTGTAGCGAAAGACTATGTATGCAAAGAAAGAAAGAATTGTTAGGAACCCGTGTCAACCCTTCTCTTTACTTTGTTAGTATATTGTTGTTGGACGCATATGCTTTGTAAGTTGTCCTGTAGTATTATATGTTCCATGGTATTGATCCATAGTTTGTATTATCCCATAGTATTATATGTTCCATGGTATTGATCCATAGTATTGGACACATATGCTTTGTAAGTCGTCCCGTAGTATTATATGTTCCATGGTATTGATCCATAGTATTGGCGCATAGAATTAGTATATAAGTACGTGTTGATGCCAATAAAGGCATCCACGAGTTATTTGTATTGAGCTTGCTCAAAGGAGGTTCCCCCCTCAAAGTGGCCTGCGATCAATAAATATCTTATGTGTTCTACTATTTCTGATATATCATGCATTTTCATCATTTAATTGCTGTAGGTTCCTCACATCTGGTATCAGAGCACTTTCTTGGGCTCATTGGGTGGAATTTATGCCAAAAAAAATGCATTTGTATTGTTCCTTTCAATTGCACATTCAGATTCGGGAATAATCCCTATCCTCTTAACTGTGGGAAGTACTTGGGAATATCCCTAAAACTCATTGTGAGGAGTGCCACAGGAACCCCGAAGTAGTTGTCCCATTGAGAGGACTTGCCAGCGAAAAGGGCAATGACCCCTACCTGATTGACTAGTTTCCACCCGTGAGGTAAACCAAGAGTTGTTGTTTGTGGCAAAGAGGTTATCATTTTTACCTGAGTCGTGGAGTCATGGGTACTGCCCCAATACACAAGCTGTTAGACAACATTGGGGCTGAGTGAATTCCCTGACCTTTAGGAAGCTGCGCATACCTGGGGTCCATATCTATTTCCAGTTGATAAATAACAGATTACAGATTACATAAGTCCATAACTGTTGCAGATAAATTCCGAGCCATTGCAGATCCATTCACTGACACCCCTGCAATCCCATTCTGGATATTTCATTCTTGAGGACCCTATCCCAAATTCCACTTCCCGGAGCCAGAAATCCCACATCTGTCTATTTTTAGGGTTTTCCATAACTTCTTAGATTTTCACCCAATCGCCTTCAAATTTTTCCACAATGTTCATTTCCAATCTATTCTTCTTTGTCCCTCTTTGAAAAAAATTTCCATTCTTTCACCCCATTTCTGAAATCCCCATTTTTTGCTTCCTTGTCCATTAGAAAGTGTCCAAAATCTAGTCAAACCCCAATTACCCATCAAAGTTTTTCCCAAATCCAAATTTTCCTTTACTAAAGAATCTTATGTTTTTGTTTTTCTACCATTCAAAAAAAAAACCTCTTGGTTATGGTTGTCACCCACACAGGAGCAAAAAACGTGGAGGAAGAACTTGCAACCCTCAAAATCAAACTCCAAGATCTAGATGAAAAATTTCTCGGCCTCCATCTTCAGCATTCAGCCATGAACAATAAACGACAGCCAGTGTCTTCTGCAAACACTGGTTTCTCTTCTTCCAACAATTCTACAGGATTTGTTTTATTAGTGGTCTAAAGGATGCAATTTAATATGAGGCTAAAATGTTCTATCCCAACACAATGATGGAATCCCTCGAGTCGGCTAAGTTGGCAAAGGATAAGATCGCATCCCAACAACGCTCCAAATCCACTTTTGTTCCCTTTAGAAATATGGTCCCTAATGACCTCCCATCACGCTAGCTCCTCGACCAACTCCTATCAAGCATTTTTCTGAAGTAGAGTTGCAGGCACATACAGAAAAAGGGCTTTGTTATAATTGTGATGAGAAATTCACTTGGAGACATAGATGTGTTGAGAAAAGGCTCTATCTCTTGGATGTGGATTCTCCACCTGCCTCTAAAATTGGTGAAGAAGCTCCTGATACAATAGATGATCAGGTGCAACAGAAAATCTAGCACACGAAATCCATATTGAATAAAAAGATATATTATTGAATTGATAAGATGTTTAACGTTTTACAAGAGCTCGCCTTTTATAAGGTTTGAGCATTCTTAAGAAGGGTTACGTCCCTTCAATTAAACTAATTAATAATTTACTGATTAATTTAATACAATATTTAATATTCATAGCATTGCCACTCCCTTTTAAAGAGATTTGTTCTCAAAGCAATGGTAATGAGGGATGTAACTGTCGAAATTGTTCTGACTCCCATGTTGCATCTTATTTGGGAAGATTTTTCTATTTTATGAGGTATTCTTTAATGACTCATGTTCTTAATCTCTTCTCTCTAGTAGCAATGATAGATTCTGGCTCGAATATGATTCTTCCTTCTTCATCTAACAAGGGAAGTATTGTTTGTGCCTTCTGGTGTTGACCTATCATCTTTTTCAAACATGAAACATGAAAGACATTGTGGATGCGACTTGTAGTTGGCAATTCCAACGCATATGCCACCTGACTAATCTTCTTATTCATTTGATATGGGCTATTAAAACGTGGAGCCAATTTATTTTTTCCACCTTGATAAGTGATAATTGTTTATAGGGTTGTAGTCTTACATATACCCAATCTCCAATTTCAAATTCTCGTTCTGTTCGGTGTCGATCTTCTTGTTGTCTCATTCTATTATTGGCAGTATTCAAATTCTCTTTAAGTACTTGGACAACCTTTTGGTTTTCTTCTAAATGGTCATTTACTGATGCGACCCTTGCTTGGTTGGTGATGAAATCCTTCCATTTTGGGGGTTCATATCCATATAGGGCTTGAAATGGTGTCATTCTTGCAGATGTATGATAAGTAGAATTATACCACCATTCCGCAAGATGTAGCCATTGGAACCATTTATTTTGCTTATCAGTTACAAAACAACAGAGGTAGGTTTCTAAGCATTTATTGACAACTTCTGTCTGTCCATCTGTTTGGGGATGATAAGCTGAGCTCATGTTAAGAGACATTCCAATTTGCTTGCAAAACTCTCTCCAAAAGTTCCCTTTAAAATTGGCATCCCTATCACTTACTATAATCTTCAGAAAACCATGTAATTTGTAGACATTTTTACAAAAATATTCAGCTGTTTCTTTTGCCGAATCAGTTTTCTTCACTCCAACAAAATGTGCATATTTGGTTAGCCTGTCTACCACAACTAGTATTTTGTCGTTTCCATCTGATATGGGTAGACCTTCAATGAAATCCATTGAAATTTCCTCCCATTTCTTATTTGGAATATGTAACGGATGGAGTAACCCTGGACTTGAGATATTCTCAGTTTTATTCCGCTAACAAATGTCACAATCTGCAACATACTTGTGAATGTCGGCATACATACCCTTCCAAAAGAATGATTGCCTTGCATTATAGTAGGTTTTAAAAATTCCTACATGACTAGCGGCTAGGAAGTCATGTGACTCTTTAAGCGCCTTAGTCTTAAAACTGGAATTGGAACTTAAGTAAATACATCCTTTGTACCATAAGAGATCATTCTTCCATTCAAACTTCGGATACTGATTTATGTTGTTAATTATGGAGCAAACCTATGAATTCTTGGCATATTCCTTACGAATTTCGTCCAAAATTCTGGGATCACCATGGATACGTCGTAGACTTGTATCTCTTCATCTTTCCTTGATAAAGCATCAGCTACTACATTGTCCTTCCCCCTTTTATGTAGGATCTCCATATCAAAGGTAGAGATTTTCTCTATCCATTTTTGTTGTTCGGTTGTTAATGTCTTCTGCTGTAACAAGTGTTGTAGACTATTATGATCTATTCGGATTAGGAATTTACTTCCCAAAAGGTATTGTCGCCATTTAGTTAATGCATGCATGATGGCAAGCATTTCCTTATTGTATGTAGACTGTAGGTATTCTCTTTTGTTCAACTTCCTGCTTTCAAAAGCGATTGGATGACCTTCTTGCATTAGCACAGCTCCTATCCCAAACCCTGAAGCATCACATTCGATTACGAATGGTTTTGCAAAATCAGGTGTTGCCAAAACGGGGGTTGAAGACATAATTTGTTTCAACGTTTCAAAGCATCTTCTTGCTTCATCATCCCATTGAAAAGAATTTTTTTTTAGGAGATTTGTTAGTGGGGCAGTGACATTTTCATAGTTCCTGATGAACCTTCGATAGTAACTTGTTAATCCCAAAAATCCTCGCAATTTTGAAACATTCTTTGGTTCGGGCCACTCCTTCATTGCCTGGATCTTCTTTGGGTCCACCTTAACTCCTTCCTTTGAGATTATATGACCGAGATACTCCACTTCTTGCTTCCCAAATGTGCATTTTGACTTTTTTGCATAGAACTGGTTTTCCTTCAGAAGAGATAGAACCTCTTCTAGATGCGTCAAATGTTCTTTCCATGTCTTGCTATATATAAGGATGTCATCGAAGAATACTAACACAAATTTCCTTAGGTATGGCTGAAATAGTTCATTCATAGTTGCCTGGAATGTGGCAGGGGCATTGGTTAACCCAAAAGGCATTACTTTGAATTCATAATGTCCTTCATGAGTTTGGAAAGCAGTCTTTGCGATATCCTCTAATCTGACCCTGATTTGATAGTACCCTGACCTTAAATCGAGTTTCGAAAAATATTTTGCGTCATGAAGTTCATCCAGCATGTCATCAATGAAAGGGATTGGAAACTTGTTCTTAATTGTTATTTTGTTTAATCCTCTATAATCTATACATAATCTAAACAATCCATCCTTCTTCCGTACTAGTACAACTGGAGCTGCATAAGGGCTTCTACTCTTGGTGATGACACCACAATTCAGTAGATCTTGAACCAACCTTTCTATTTCTGTTTTGTGGTGGTGGGGATACCTATATGGTTTAACCTTGACAGTATTTGACCCCGGTTTAATCTTGATTATGTGTTCTATACTCCTTTCTGGTGGTAGCTGCATGGGTAAGTCTTGAAATATGTGTTCATGTTTCTGGAGTAATTTTTGGATTTCCTTCTTGAACTAATTTGGTTCCTCCTCCTTTCCTTCCAGTTGATGACATTGTATTACGTATGTTGATGCCCCTTTTTGAATGATTTTTTCCATATGCTGAGATGAAACTACCTATGTGTTTGGTGGATGAAAACCATATAGCTTAAAATTTTCCCTTGCCACTTAAACTTGATGAAATGTTTTTGATGATTGGCAGAATATGTTCCCAATGTTTGTAACCATTGGACTCCCAAAACGATGTCTACTCCTCCCAATGATAAGGTGTGGAGTTCTGATTCTAGTTCGAAGTCTTGTATTTGAAGTCTCACCTTGTGACACTTTCCAACTTTTTCGATCTTCTTTCCATCTGCAACCATCACCTTCATGTCTGGAACTGGATGTACGAACAACTTGAGTTTTCGTGCCACTCTTATATCAAGAAATTTGTGAGTGCTTACAGTGTCTACTAGCACTGTAACATTCTCATTTTTTATATGCCCTTTTAACTTGAGAGTCTGTGGTTGACTAATGCCTGTCATGGCTGCTAGGGAGATTTTGGGGGTCTCGTCGTTCCCGGCTACCATTTTGCGGTTTCCTCCTCTTCATCTTCTGGATCTTCTTCTTCTTCTTCTTCTTCTTCTTCTGATTCACTATTCTCCTCTGCTTCACAAGTATATAATTTATTTGAGCTGTCCTCGGGGTGACACCTATGTTTAGGATTCCATTTGTCTCCACATCGTCGAAATTTTCCTTCTCTCATACGTTGATTCTCGAGGCTCTTCCTATCATCCCTTCTAGGTGGAGGGATGTATTTGTTTGTATCATCCTCTGGAGTCAACTGGATGTTTCTTTGTGAGTATGACTTCCCTTTATTTGATTGGAAACTGTCAAATTTGGCCTCGACTGCTTTTGCTTTTCGTCTTGCTGCCTCGACATTCGTTATGTCATGCATTTTTAACTCTTTTTGTATGTATGGTTTTAGTCCTCCCAAGTAGGTTTCCAATAGTTTTTTTTCAGATAGCCCAAATACTCTGGTAGCGAGGGATTCCCATTGATGCGTGAATTCTTCGATGCTTTCCCTTTGTTGTAATCTGGTAAGTTTTGAGAAGAATTCATCTTCTTAGATTCCTTGAAACCTTTTTAAGAAATCATTCTTGAATAAGTTCCAAGTGTATGCAAAGTTGTCTCCCTTCCACCACATATACCAGTTGTAGGCATATCCTTCAAGGTGCATTGAAGCATACTTGACCTTTTCTTCATCCATTGTAATGTTATATATGTCGAAATACTCTCTTGCTTTATTCAACCAAGCGACGCATTGGTCTTCTCCTCCGTTATATTTCGTCATTTCTATTTTTGCTCTCGGCGGGTACATTACGAATGGTTGGTATTGAGTACCTTTCGTCTTGTTGCGTTCTGGTGACTCAGAATTGGAAGATGGGGTAACCGACATATCCTAGCCATGTTGTTTATGATTTTTTTCCTTATCATCGATTTTTTGTAATATCGCCTGGATACCTTTCTGGCTCTCAGTCACTTTTTGATCTAACATTTTTTGTTCCTTGCTCATAATGTCGAACTTGTCGTCTATTTTCTGCTCCATTACCTGAATGACTTCATCCTTAATTTCTTTCTTAAGTGCTTCCTAGCTCTTGGTGATCATTTCCTTGAAAGTTTGGAAATCCTTCTCTATTTTTGCAATTTGAGCTTTTAACTCCGTCGTCATGCTTCTTAAGTGTGGTGGTGAATAATTGGACCCAATTTTGGCTTGTGGGATTAAGGACAAATAAAAATAAAAATAATTATTTTTAAAAATAATTTTTATTTTTATTAAAAAAACAATATAATAATAATATTGTTATATTATATTATTATAATAGAATAATATTATTATATTATTACGATAATATTATATTGGAGTGAATAAGGATCGTTATGGCTTTACGAAACGGGGGTGAGATGGGCGATGTGATGGTGCTGGGCGGAGCTGGGGATGAGAAGCGTGAGTGCAGAAAGGAATGGCGGCAGGTGGATGGGGGAGCACGTAGGCGGAGAGGGGAATGGTGGGAAGGTGGATGGGGAGCACGCAGTGGGAGGGACGGCACAGGAGTGGGAGGGACGGAGATTGTAGGTGATGGGCGAGCTGCAGGCGGAATGGTAGTGCAGCAGTGGGAGGGACAAGAGAACACGGGGTGAAGGGTGAAACGAGGGGGGTGGGATGAGGGGAGAAGAAGCATAGTGGATGTGGAAGCGAATTGGAGGGAGAGAGATGAGTCGGAATGGTGGGTGTAGCGAACGGAAGAGAGGTAGACGTGGAGTAGGGCGGAAGAGTGGAATATGGAGGAGATACGAGAGATGAATGGAGTGGAGGACGCTGGACAGATCCTTGCACGAGAAACTTCACGTAGTGAACATTGGAGCGAAGACTTGTCGAGAGCCGAACGAGCTCTGATACCAAATGCAACAGAAAATCTAGGACACGAAATCCATATTGAATAAAAAGATATATTATTGAATTGATAAGATGCTTAACGTTTTACAAGAGCTCGCCTTTTATAAGGTTTGAGCCTTCTTAAGAAGGGTTACGTCCCTTCAATTAAAATAATTAATAATTTACTGATTAATTTAATACAATATTTAATATTCATAGCATCAGGTCGACATTTAGTAGCCATCATTTGACCCTTCATCTCAGGACGACCACCTAGAGATATCTCTCCATGCTTTAGCCAGGGTCACCACCCCACAAACAATGCGGGTTAGGGGTTACTTCAAGAAGCTCCCTCTTACAATACTCATTGATTCTGGTAGCACTCATAACTTCATTGACCCTTGGATCACCAAACAAGATGATTTTTTTTTCCATCCTTGCTCCAACTTTAAAGTCGTGATTGCTAATGGGGGAACCTTACCTTGCAAGGGGAAGTGTCGCAAAGTGCGTATCTCTATGGGATATTATAACCTACGCTCCAACATGTTTGCATTGGCCTTAGGTGGATGTGATGTGGTTTTTGGCGCTCAATGGCTACGTACACTTGGCCCCATCTTATAGGATTTTACTGAACTTTGGATGCATTTTTCATTCAATGGGAAAAAACACACATTGATGGGCTTACAACCAGATTCTCTCAGCATCATTAGTTCACATCGCATGGAAAATATCCTTAAGAAGAATTCACATGGTGGCATCACTCAGATCCATTCCATTCAGATGCACCCATCAGTGGTCTCCACTACTCCTTTGGATCTACAAAAAATTTCGGATAGATATGCAGGTGTCTTTGTTGAACTAGTGGGATTTCCACCTTCAAGACCAGAGGACCATCGTATTCAAATCCTTCTTGGAAGTGTTCCTCCCAACATCAGTCCCTATTGCTACCCATTTCTCCCTACTACTAGTTCCTTTTCTTCGCTAGTTCTTCTTGTCCGACAAAAAGATGGGTCATGGAACCTCTGCATTGAATTCCGAGCACCTAATCACCTCACAATCAAGGATAAGTTTCCAATTCCTGTTGCTGATGAGCTTCTTGATGATTTTCATGGTGCTCATTTTTTCTCCAAGTTGGATCTTCATTTTGGGTATCATCAAATTCGGGTTTACGAGGATGATGTCCCTAAACATCTTTCCGCACACATGATGGCCACTATGAGTTTTTGGTCATTCCCTTTGGCCTCACTAATGCTCCTTCCACATTCTAGTCATTGATGAATAAAATATTCTAGCCCTACTTGCGGAAATTCATTATGGTCTTCTTTGATGATATCCTCATCTATAGTAAAACATGGGCTAAGCATCTCCAACATCTGGATCTTGTAATGCAACTTTTCTCTGGTCATCATCTCCATGCCAAATAGTCTAAATGTGTTTTTGGACAGGAGGAAGTAGATTATCTTGGGCATATTATTTCAGCACAAGGGGTTCGCGTGGATCCTACCAAAATAGATGCCATGAAAAATTGGCCGCATCCTCAAACACTCAAGAGCCTTCGTGGTTTTTTGGGATTGACTGGAGACTACCATAAATTTGTCAAGGATTATGGTAATATTGCAGGTCCATTAACTGCTCTATTGAAAAATGATGCTTTTACATGGACACATGCTACTGATTGTGCATTTGACAAACTGAAACAAGCTATGTGCACTACACCTGTTCTAGCTATGCCCGATTTTTCCAAACCCTTCACTATTGAGAGTGATGCTTGCGACAATGGACTTGGTGTTGTTCTCCTTTAAGATGAACATCCCATTGCGTTCACCAGCAAATCCCTTTCTGGTAAGAATTTATCTGCCTCTACATATGAGAAGGAAATGATGGTTATTTTGCATGCAGTACAGAAGTGGTGACCATACCTATTAGGAAATCATTTCTGCATCAAGACTGATCACCAGAGTTTAAAATATTTCCTGGAACAACGGGTCTCCTCTCCAGCACAACGTAAATGGGTTAGCAAAATCATGGGTTATGACTATGAGATCACTTACAAGAAGGGTAAGGACAATCTTGTGGCAGATGCTCTTTCTCGCACATTTGATGACCAAGTTTCTCTTTCAGCTATTTCTATCCCTGTTCCAAATTGGTTTCAATCTGTTCAATAGGGTTATGTCAATGACTCCTCATTATCTCAAATCATCCAACGGTTGGCCAACAACACTTCTGTTCTACCGCATTACTCTTGGGATGGTGCTTCCCTGAGATACAAGGGTTGTCTAGTGCTTCCCCAAAGTACAGATCTTCAACAGGATGTATTCTATGAACTCCATGCTTCTCCATCGGCAAGGCACTCTAGGTTCCTCAAAACGCATGAGTGGGCACGGCGTAACTTCTTTTGGAAGGGAATGAAAAGGGCAATTCAACAAATGGTGGCGGAATGTGATACCTGCCAGCGCAACAAGGGTGAAACGACACTCCTTCCAGGATTGCTCGAACACTTTCCCATCCCTACATGGATTTGGACAGATATTTCTATGGATTTCATTAAAGGTATTTGGAGGAAAGACAATGATTTTGTTTGTGGTTGATCGCCTCTCCAAATATAGACATTTTTGTGCCCTCAGCCATCTCTATACATCCTCCTCAGCCGCACAAATTTTCTTGGACCAGATATTCCGTCTTCATGGAATCCCTTCTTCCATTGTCTCATATCGCGATGCAACTTTCACCAGTCATTTTTGGACAGAACTATTTCGCCACACTGGCACCAAACTGAACATGAGTTCAGGGTATCATCCACAAACAAATGGTCAGACTAAAATTATCAATAAATGTTTGGAAACTTATCTCCGTTGCTTCACCTCCTAACAACAACATCAGTGGGAAAAGTGGCTCCCTCTCGTTGAATGGTGGTACAATACCTCCTACCACACTACATCTAAAATGAATCCATATGAATCAGTCTATGGTTAGGTACCGCCAATTCTTCTTCCATACACCCACAATAGTTCACCAGTTCAGGAAGTTGACACGGTTCTTTGAAACCGCGATCATATTCTTCGCATTTTGCAGGACAATCTTCACATGGAAATAAATCGAATGAAACAACAAGCCGATAAGCACCGTTCTGAGCGCACTTTTCAAGCAAGTGATATGGTTTTTCTTCGTCTACAACCTTACAAGCAATCCTCCCTGAAACTCAAAGGGAATCATAAGCTCGCTCCAAATTTCTATGGACCATATAAGGTTCTTCAGAAGATTGAGTCCATTGCTTATAAATTGGAACTTCCTCCTTCTTCCCGCATTCATCCAGTATTTCATGTCTCTTGTCTAAGAAAGTTCCTGACACCAACATCAGAGGACAAACTATTTTACCAGAACTGGATAATGAAGGATCCATCCTTTTGGAGCCGGAGGCCATCCTCAATAGGCGCACTCGTCAGCTTCTCTCTCTATCTATCACAGAGTTATTAATTCAGTGGCACGAAATGCAACCAAAGGATGTTACATGGGAACCACTCCTTCAGATTCAACAATAATTTCCACATCTAAAGCTTTGAGGACAATTTTTTTTCTAAGGGGGAGGGGATGTTAGGAACCCGTGTTAACCCTTCTCTTTACTTTGTTAGTATATTGTTGTTGGACGCATATGCTTTGTAATTCGTCCCATAGTATTATATGTTCCATGGTATTGATCCATAGTTTGTATTATCCCATATTATTATATGTTCCATGGCATTGATCCATAGTATTGGACGCATATGCTTTGTAAGTAGTCCCATAGTATTATATGTTCCATGGTATTGATCCATAGTATTGGCACATAGACTTAGTATATAAGTACGTTTTGAGGCCAATAAAGGAATCCACGAGTTATTTGTATTAAGATTTCTCAAAGGAGGTTTCCCCCTCGAAGTGGCTTGTGATCAATAAATCTCTTCTATGTTCTACTATTTTTTATATATTGTGCATTTTCATCATTTAATTGCTGCAGGTTCCTCACAAGAATTGACTATGAAGAGATGTTCTCCCCCACAACAAAATGAGCTACCATCCGCACTTTATTATCTTTGGCTTCACAAAATGGGTGAAAATTCCACTAGATGGATGTAAAAACAAATTTATTGAATGGAGACTTGAAAGAAAATGTCTTCATGTCTCAGCCATAAGGATTTTTTGTGAAGGGACAAGAACAAAAGGTATGTAAGCTCATCAAGTCCTTTTATGGCCTAAAACAAGCACCTCGAGCATGGTATGCAAATCTAATCAAGCATCTTCTGAAGTTAAATTTCAAACACTATAATCTTGATGATGCAACATTGTTTGTAAAAAAAGTTGGAAGATTTGTTGTGTTTCTTGTGGTGTATTTAGACGACCTGTTGATGAAAAAGAACAATGAGAGTTACGTTGCATCCATAAATAAATATTTCAAGAAGGGATTTGAAATGACAAATCTGAGACACTTTCACCACTACTTGGGAATTGAAGTCACTCATCATCCTAAGTACATATTCATATCCTAGAAGAAGTATGTTGGAGAATTGTTGAACAAATTTTGCATAATAGAATGCAATCCTATCTCAACTCCAATGGAACAAAATCTGAAGCTCACCTCAATTGAAGTAAAAGTATTCGAGGATGAGACCAAGTAACGATAGCTTGTAGGAATCCTTATTTGACTTACAACCACCAGACCAGATATTTCATGTGTTGTTGCAATCCTTTCAAGGTTCATGCACAAACCTTGTGAAGGACATTCGTCTGCTGCAAAAAGAGTTCTAAGATACTTGAAGGGTATTCAAGTCTTTGGACTCAAATACTCTAAGGTTGATGACTTCAAACTTATTGGGTACTCTTATTCAGACTTTGATGGAGACAAAGAGACAGGAGTGTCCACTTTTGGATACACAATGAGTCTTGGATTAACAGTTGTCTCATGGAGATCACGCAAACCATCAGTTCCAGCAAATTTGATAACAGAGTTAGAATATGTGGTTGTTGCAAAGGAAACAAAAGAGATTGCGTGGCTCAGGAAGATACTTGAATATTTGCAGGAGAAACAAGAGAAATCCACTCCCTTCTTCATCGTTAACATTTCTGCAATCAAGTTGGCCAAGAATCTCAGATTCCATGATCAAACCAAGCACATCAACATGAAGTACCATTTGATTCGACATCATGTACAGGAAAACAAATTTCATCTACGACATTATTCCATGAATGACCGAATTACATGTATCTTCACCAAAGCGCTTGGAAGAGAAAAGTTTGAGAGGTTTAGAAACATGCTTAGACTTGCTAACACCCCTTCGGATTAAAAGGGGGGATGTTGGATGCATAATCATTTGGGATTCCGTTCATATAAATATGAACAGTCATAGAATATGAAAATTCGTTCGTTATGGAAGACCGACCATTTTTCAGTATTGTATAAATAAAGACAATCTGCTATGAATAAAATTGAATCTAGGAGTTATTTCTCTAAAAAATATCACCAGTATAGATCCAAATCCTAGGCTCTATCAAGCACCGAGAGGGATCAAATCTCCCGAGGTGCAAACCTCTCCTTGAATAGCTCCTTGAGTGCAATACCTGAGCCACCTAATCCTAAGCTCTAAAGACTCTAGTTTACGCCTCATATTTACTTTTTACTTTGTATTATTCTTTTTTGTTTATGTCCAACATAATATTTATTACTTTTTACTTTGTATTATTCTTTTTTGTTTACTTTGTATTATTTTGTTACTTGACAAACAATCTAAAATCTCATATTTACATTTTACTTTGTATTAAAAGTAAAAAGTAAAGTCTCTAGTTTAAGTCTCATATTTACTTTTTACTTTGAATTATTCTTTTTTGTTTATGACCAACATAATATTTATCACCTAATCCTAAGCTCTAAAGTCTTTAGTTTAAGTCTCATATTTACTTTTTACTTTGTATTATTCTTTTTTGTTTATGGTCGACATAATATTTATTACTTTTTACTTTGTATTATTCTTTTTTGTTTATGGTCGACATAATATTTATTACTTTTTACTTTGTATTATTATTTTTTTATACTTTGTATTATTTTGTTACTAGATAAACACTCGACAAACTCGACAAACACTCACATGTTAGAAGATATCCCTCATACTACACTCGACAAACACTCACACATGTTACAAGATCTCCCTCATACTACACTCGACAAATTCGACAAACACTCGACACATGTTACACGATCTCCCCCATACTAGGCTGTAGAGCGCCTCTCGGTGCAATAACTAAAATTAAAAGGAAAATGTAGAAACTAAGAGTAAGAGAAATTTGAATTCATTAACCTCAAGTTAGAAAATCAAAATTTTATTTATGTAGTTATGAGCTCAAGAAAGAAAATACTTATTCTAAAGATCAAAACAAGTTACCGTGAATTTCATAGTAATATGGGGCACTCAGCATGAGCTAAAATGCTTTTGCATAAAAAAAAATATTTAAAATCCATGAGACAAATATTGTAGAGAATGAAAAACATTTTCCCTTGCATAAACCCACTACACAAACTATAGAACTAATTTTCAAAACAATTGTGATTAAACCAAATTTCATAACTTATTAACTCATAAAAATTAAAGAAAACTTTTCATATTCAAATTATTCTATCTTTTTCAGGAAGAAAAAAGAAAAAAAGTTAAAACCACGTTTCTTGGTATTCAATATGAATCAAAGAGCACATATGGACAATACATAGTTCAACTATCATCATAACAGATGGCATCATTAGCTAAAGCTCTAACTAGCAGTGACGATAATGCCACTCCCCTTACCATCAAAAGGTGTAAGAAAAAGCGTGATACTTGCTAATCACTTTGAGTTGAGAAGCAATGATTGAGCCCCTAGGATCCTTAAAAAGTCGAGAGAAGTGTTGAACTGCAGCATTTTCTAAGTCTCTTGGGAACTTATCCAATTCCCCAAACCATCCTTCAGATCCAAAATAGAGTTTAAATTACTCCAATGGTTAGCATATGGATGAAAAAATTTGGTATTACTGTCTCCATGAGCAATCCATATAGCATGGATCTTCAAATGCCAAGCCATTTCCTCCTGCTTAATAATTTTAGCTTTTTTATTCTCCATTTCAAATAACAACCACTTTTCCTCCATAGTATAAAAACCACGGAGGCTAGACCCAATCATCTTTTCCAGCATATTCTCAATCTCGATAAGCTCCTGAGAGGATTTTAGCTTTTTCTCCTTTTCCCATAAAACCGCTATATTCTTTAAACATTTAAGCTTATGAACCAATTTTTCCATAGCATTAGCTTTGGAAGAGATAAAAATAAATATCCACTTTGATCTAACCATAGAACATTTAAATCTTCCTCCTCTAACCACATATGGTTAAATTTAAAAGAGTATTTGTGGAAAGAGAAACTCCCATCTATTTGCAGGCAGATAAAGAAGTGATAAGAGAATGTAGAATTGTGAACCCGGGATCTAAACCCGCTAAAAAAAATGAGCTAAAGCTTCATGAATAAAAATATTATCCAATTTCTTACTAATACCTTCATAACCACACCTACTATTTCTCCAAATGAGACTTAATTTAGCAAGTAACATTAAATTTCAGCTATTTAAATTAAATATTGGTGAAGGTACAAATGACTCCTTGATGGTTGTGGATTGGGCAAATAGAATACGTAGGCTAAAGATTCTCTCTTTTCAACATTGGTGTCAAATAATTGAGTCCCTTCTGTCCACCTTCTATGATTGGACTATCGTTCACATATATAGGGAAGTAAATGATGTGGCTGATGCTTTGTCCAAGGAAGCACTCACTAAGCAGGAGGTATTTCTTTTCTGGGAAGAGTGGATTGAAGATAAGTTGGAAATTAAAGGATCTTCCCCTATTTTTGAGGATTAACTTTCTCTATTTTTTATGGATGCATAAGATCAACCATGTTTATGTCTTTTATTGACTGTCTGGATGGACTAGTTACTTTGGGATGGGTACCCCAACTTGGATACTAGATAGTATGCCTATTTTTTTAAGCTGGAGGTGGATGATGAACAACTTTTTGATCTGTTTTGAATACTATGTATGGAGGAGTACCTTTTGATTTCGATAATAACAAAAGTATAGGCTTTTTCTTCTTGAACTTTCAACATCTCTGTTGTGAAAGAATTGATGCAACCTTAGTCAATCAAAGCTGCGAATTCAGTCATTAAAGAGCTGAGAGCTTCTCAAAAGCCTAATTTTGGTGAATGGTGTTATTAATTGTTTCCTTTGCTTCCAATTTATATTGTTGCATAACAATTCAAAACCCTAATTTTGATAAAGACATACATGTATTGTGAGAGTGGTCATTTGAATATTATAGAAGTGTTATCCTAGAGATACACCATTGCACCCAATTTTAAAGGTTGGTAACAATTTGTATTGTTATTTGAATTTGCTTTGGTCAAATTAGAGATAATGGAGAGATGTATGTAAAAAGTGCATTATAAATACTATTGCAGCAACATAGACCTATGCAGTATAGAGTTCATTAGAAACATTGTTTTCATCTAAAGTAGTTGTAAATATTGTATTGGAGAAGGTGGCAGAGACTTAGACCTACACCTTTCATTTGATTCCCAAAAGCACATTTTATTTGTAGGTGATAGAGGTAACAAGTTGCAGAAGATGCATTCACTAGAATCCATTGTTGGAATAGTCCTCGCTGGCAAGGCAACTATCCTGAGTGGTCGAGGAAGATCAAAGCCAATTTCATCTACAATGATATGTGGAATGGGATTTGTGAAGGCACCACTGTTAAAATTGATGAGGGATTGACCTTGAAAACTGACCCAAAGCCACCAACATCAGAGAAAGAAAAAGAGATATGGGAGACTGAAGACAACAAAACCTTGGAGATGATATCTGCAACAATAAGTGAAGAGGTGAGTCAACACATAATACCTGCAACATCATGGTTTTAAGCCTTGAAAATATTGTAGGATTTGTAAGACTCACATTTTGAATTCAGATGTGATTCAACTAATGTTGAAACTATTCAGTTTATAAGTAAAGAACAATTATCCCATGCTAGTTGCATTTGATATCAGAGAAATCATGCATAAGATTCAATCCTCTTGCATGAAACGATACCTTCCACTTGCATCATTTGTCAAGTATCTCTATCCTACACATTCAAATTATTTAGAGTCGCTTCAATCCAGTGACAAGTTCAAGGACCTCACCTTTGACACCTTGGTGGAGAAGATTGTAGACAGAGAGAAATCATTTGGAAAGAAGACCAGTGAGCCTGCTGGAGAGACTCTTTGCCTTGCTCAAAAATCAAAGAACCATACCAAAGAACCTTCCAAGGGAGAAATCAACAAAAGAGGATGAGTAAGAAGAAACTTCAGAGGAAGCGGGGTAAAAAACAACTCAAGCAAAAGATCAGATCTGAAGTGCACACGTTGCGGGAAGAATAGACATGAACAAGATCAATGTTGGGAATCTTGGAACTCCATCAAAGGAATACATAACCATAACAAAGAAGACAAAAATAAAAGGCAAGAGGCTAGTAAAGCCCCTGATTCTGCTCATTGTATTGTTGCACATTATAATCTTGGAATAAATGAAATTACAGCTTTTTCATCTTACAAAGATTGTTGGTTTCTTGATATTTGTGCAACATCCCACCTGACCTTTAGGAAATATTGTTTTGAAGAACTGAATGACAATGTAGATGGAATAGTGTATTTTGGAAGCAAATTTATCCTCAAACCAAAGGGAATTAGCTCCATCAATCTCAAGTTGCCTAGATTCCCTGACTTTGTGTTAAAGAATGTTGTTTATCTTACAGAGTTGCAAAGAAGCTTGTTGTCCTTAGTGTAGATTCGACAGCAAGGCCATTCCATCCACATGTTTGATGGAATCGAAGAGATAAAGAATTCCTTTTACAACCAGGTCATCATGACTGAATATGAAGATGGGAAGTTGTTGAAGCTTAAGGCACCACCTCCAAGAGACAAAAAATTTGCCTACATCTCCCAATATGAAGAAAATAATCTATCATCCAATCTTTTATGGCATGCTAGATTCAATCATCTGAATTACAACAGTCTTCATTTGTTGAGAAAAATGGTGTTTTTGGTTTACCCACCATTCCTAGGAAGATGAACAAATATGATGCATGCATACTAGGAAAACATAGTAAGCAACCATTCCAAGAATCTAAATTCAGAGCATATAGAAAATTAGAGCTGGTTCACTCTAACTTATGTGGCCCCATGCTTATTCCTTCTTCCAATGGTAATAGATACCTCATGACCTTTGTCTATGACTACACCAAAATGTGTTGGGTATACTTGTTAAAGACTAAATTTGAAGCATTTCAAACATTCAAGAATTTTCATGCATGGATAGAAAATCAAGAACAACCTCATATTGGCACATTTCGTACTGATAATGCAAAAGAATACAATTCTAATGATTTTGAAGGTTATCTTCGTCAACATGGGATTTCACATCAAACTTCAATTCCTTATAATCCTCAACAAAATGGTGTGGTAGAAAAAATGAGCAGAACCATAATGAATATGGCACGCTCAATGATGTTTTTCAAGAATGTAAAACTGATGTTTTGGGGTGATGCAATATTGTGTGCATCCTATTTGAGAAATAGAAGTCCTTATCATGCTCTTAAAAACATGAATTGACATGAAATGTGGTATGGCCACATGCCATCAATGAGGCATCTCAGGGTCTTTGGTTCCACCTACTATGCATTGATACCTAAGGAGCAAAGAGGCAAAATTGGTGCTAGAAGTAGAAAGTGCATTTTCTTGGGGTATTCAAACACCTCCAAGGTATATCATCTTTATGATGAGGTAAAGAAGAATTTTGTTATTTCCATAGATGTCATTTTCCTTGAAACTAATAAAAATTACTAGTTTATTGAAAGACAACTTGATTGTCTAGATAAATTTTCCCATCTAAAGACATATTATGAAGTTGATGATGAAATTCCAAATCTTGAAGGGGGGATCCCTATATTGGATCAATCTATGGAATTTCCTTTTGAAGCACCAACATCCACTCATGAAGAATCTCATGAAGAAGAAGTTCCTGCCAATTCACCTAAACAGGAGGTTCAAGTGGATGATTTGATTTAGAGGATTGGAATATTGAAGCGTGAAGAAAATGAAGCACCACCAACTGATCAACCTGTACCATCACAGAAATTTCCTAAATGGGACACAAAGACACTTGAAAGTGTCCATCAAGATGAAGCTGGAAATACAAGAACAAGAAGCTCTACCAGATAGATGGAGGAGAAGCAAATAACTCAAGTGATGACATGGATGTCTCATTTGATTGTGAATTGAATTTATCTGCTATATTTGAACCAAATTCCTTTGAATATGATGCTACTTGTGATGACTGGAAATAGGCCATGCAAAATGAGTATGATGCACTCATGAATAATTAAACTTGGAAGTTGGTTGACCCTCCAGTCGGAACCAAACCAATTGTGTGCAAGTGAGTATACAAGAACAAATATAGATCAGATGGCTCACTTGGCAAGCACAAGGAAAGGCTTGTAGAGAAAGGATATGAACATAAAGAAAGAATTGACTATGAAGAGATGTTCTCCCCCACAACAAAATGAGCTACCATCGGCACTTTATTATCTTTGGCTTCACAAAATGGGTGAAAAGTCCACTAGATGGATCTAAAAACAAATTTCTTGAATGGATACTTGAAATAAAATGTCTTAATGTCTCGACCAGAAGGATTTGTTGTGAAGGGACAAGAACAAAATGTATGTAAGCTCATCGAGTCCTTGTATGGACTGAAGCAAGCACCTCAAGCATGGTATGAAAATCTAATCAAGCATCTTCTGAAGTTAAATTTCAAACACTATAATCTTGATGATGCGACATTGTTTGTAAAAATAGTTGGATTATTTGTTGTGTTTCTTATGGTGTATGTAGATAACCTTTTGATGACAAAGAACAATGAAAGTTACGTTGCATCCATAAATAAATATTTGAAGAAGGGATTTGAAATGAAAAATCTAGGACACCTTCACCACTACTTGGGAATTGAAGTCTCTCAACATCCTAAGTACATATTCATATCCTAGAAGAAGTATGTTGGAGAATTGTTGAACAAATTTTCAATAATAGAATGCAATCTTCTCTCAAGTACTCGAGGATGAGACCAAGTATCGATAGATTGTAGGAATCCTTATCTTCCTTACAACCACCAAACCAAATATTTTGTATGTTGTTGCAATCCTTTCAAGGTTCATGCAGAAACCTTGTGAAGGATATTCGTCTGCTGCAAAAAGAGTTCTAAGATACTTGAAGGGTACTTAAGTATTTGGACTCAAATACTCTAAGGTGGCTAACTTCAAAAGTTTATTGGGTACTATGATTCATACTTTGATGGACAAAGAGACAGGAGTGTCCACTTCTGGATACACAATGAGTCTTGGATTAACAGTTGTCTTCTTGATATCACACAAACCGTTAGTTCCAACAGATTTGATAACAGAGGCAGAATGTGTAGTTGTTGCAAAAGAAACGAAAGAGATTGTGTGGCTCAGGAAGATACTTGAAGATTTGCTGGAGAAACAAGAGAAATCCACTCCCTTATTCATCGTTAACATTTTGCAATCAAGTTGTCCAAGAAACTCAAATTCCATAATCGAAGTAATCACATCAACATGAAGTACCATTTGATTCGACATCATGTAGAAGCAAAGATCGTTCATCTATGGCATTGTTCCACGAATGACCGAATTACAGACATCTTCACCAAAGCGCTTGGACGAGAAAAGTTTGAGAGGTTTAGAAACATGCTTAGACTTACTAACACCCCTTTGGATTAGGGGGGGGATGTTGGACACATAATCGTTTGGGATTGTGTTCATGTAAATATGAACAGTCATAGAATATGAAAATTTGTTCGTTATGGAAGACCGACCATTTTCAGTATCGTATAAATAAATACAATCTGCTATGAATAAAATTGAATATGGGAGTTAATTTCTTTAAAAAATATCATAGCTAAAATTGAAAGGAAAATGTAGAAACTAAGAATAAGAGAAATTTGAATTCATTACAAAGAAACCATTAACCTCAGGTTAGAAAATCAAAATTATATTTCTGTAGTTACGAGCTCAAGAAAGAAAATACTTATTCTAAAGATAAAAACAAGTTGCCGTGAATTTCATAGTAAGATGGGGCACCCAGCAAGAGCTAAAATGATTTTGCATAAAAAAATATGTAATGCTTTTGCATAAAAAATATGTAAAATCCCTGAGACAAATATGGTAGAGAATGAAAAACATTTTCCCTTACATAAACCCACTACAAAAACTATAGAACTAATTTTCAAAACAATTGTGATTAAACCAAGTTCCATAACTCATTAACTCATAAAAATTGTGATTAAACCAAATTCCATAACTTATTAACTCATAAAAATTAAAGAAAACTTTTCATATTCAAATTATTCTATCTTTTTCAAGCAAAAAAAAGAAAAAAGAAAAAAAACCATGTTTCTTGGTATTCAATATGAATCAAAGAGAACATATGGACAATACATAGTTCAACTATCATCATAGCAAATGGCGTCATCAACTAAAGCTCTAACTAGCAATGACGATAATGCCACTCCCCTTACCATCAAAAAGTACATAAAGTTCAAAAACTTACTATCACTCCAAGATATAATGTCTTTGAAACATAGCTTATGGTACTACATAAATCCTGAAACATTATACAGTCCATCCAAAAATATAACTAAGACATAACTAATAAATGAAATAAATAGAGTCTTTGATGGATAGAATATCTTCCACATATTCCTCAAAGTATAGAATGCCTTCATTCCCTCCAATTTCCTTTTTCGAAGGCTCATCTGCAACAACATTTGATTCTCTGAAAATATGACAGATACTAATATGTGCAAATGTTTAAAGGAGAATCTCAATTCTTCTACACAACTACTCCAGGGAAAGTACCTATAGATTATAAAATCCATTTTCCCAATCCACTATAATCTTCGAGTCACCATGAATTCAGAGATAAGTTATACCATTTAAAGATGCAAAATTAATAAGGCCCTAGAGAGCAAGTAAGTCTGCTATCGTATTAGTACCAACAGCACAACTCATCCAAAGATTGAAATAATGACCCTCATTTATCATTAAGAGCATACCTGCACCACAAAGACCTTTCTGAGCCACTCCGTCAAAGTATCTTGCTACATATGCAGTAAGAGGAGGATCTGAAATTTGTCTTGGCCTTTTAGTTTTCTCCACATAGTAATGCTCTTTATAGTATCCCATAATTCTCATGTATCTAGCATAAACATTTGGACTTTTTCCTTCAAAGGTAACATAGTTCATAGATTTCCATATCTCCCAACAAATAAAGATTGGTACAAGCTTGTGAGAATTATTATTTTTAATCCACTATCAAATTTCTTCTCAACAGAAGACGTACCCCATACTGGTGAGAGTTGTAAGTCTTCATATATAACCTACCATATCTTAATACAGAAAGAAAAATGTACAAATAAATGATTGATAGTTTCACCATCATTTTGATGGAGAATTTACATATTAGATCCATTCCATCCATTCCAACCTCTTATGACAAGGTTGTCCCAAGTCAATATGAAATTTTCCATAACTAGTCAAAAGAAACATTTTAGTTTAAATGGCATTTTTAACTTCCAAATTTTACTAAACCACCATTTAGACATAACAAAAAACCGAGCTTATGAAATAATATGATAACTTAAATAGTTTTAGCAGTAACTTGTCCAGAAGAATTATTATAAGAGAAAACCAAAGCGTCTTCTTCTTCCTTTAGCCCAATCACTGCTCTATTTAGTGCCAAAATATATTTTGTCCATTCTTCAGTCGAGAGACCTCTCATCCCCATATCTTCTGCACATAACCAATAAGAATCACAATTTATCAACCAACTGGGTCTCTTGATATGATTTAGAGTAATAAATCCAAACTCAACAAGATACTCTACGAGAGAAGTCGATAGAACATGGTTCTTCTCATCACCAATACAAGGATCCACCTCAATGAGGACTTGTGCTCCATTACCAATATTCCTGGAAAGTCCACAACTAATCCATGAGAAATCCCTAACAAAACCATTCCAAAAATTTGAGACACCATGAATAGATTTCTCAGGATACCTGATCCAATTGGAAACATATCTCCCTCTTAAATATTTGGCTCTGAGCACATCACACCACAACCCTATTCCAAATAACCCTCTCCACATACTCTTCATTCTCAAAGCAAGACTAAACCAATAGATATTCTTGATGTCGCAACCTCTCGTGGAATTTGGTTTTTCTAATCTATCCGAGCTAACCAAATGATTTTTTTTCCAATACAGAACCAGACCAAAGGAAATTAAACATCTTTTGTCTAATCACATTCAATATTGATTGAGGCACCTTTGCCAATGAAAACCAGTTTACCAGGATCCCTACCAACACAGATCTTACTAAAGTAAGTCTACCACCGATAGATAATAACTTGTAGGACCAATTCTCGATACATTTCTCAATTTTCTTTACAAGCCAAATCCAATCTTTGACCTTGTAATTGTTAGGTTTCAGATAGTATCCAAGATATTTGATACCTTTATATGTATCATCCACTATGAAAGGGAAAAAAGAGGTAATCCGAGCTAAAGTATTTTCCTTCAACTTATTGCTTATAATTTTTCTTTATTACTGCTCATTTCCATACCTAAAGCCTCACATAATAACTTTATAATCTCTGCAAAAGTAGACCATTCTTCCATAGTACCCCTTCCGAATAAAACACACCATCTACAAAAAGAAAATGTGTGATAAACAGAGATGAAGAAATTTTGATACCTTTCAGTTTCCCCTCATTGTTAGTAGCAACAATCAATCTACTAAGTCCTTCAATAACTAGTAGAAACAAGATTGGAGACAACAGACATCCATGTTTGAGACCCCAAGAACACTTGAAAAAATTTCAAGGAGTACCATTGACTAGAATAACAAAGCAAGCAGAAGTTAAACAAACCATAATCCAATTGGTCACTACCAATGGGAGACCAATCTATAGCAGCAGAACCCTTAGAAATACCCAATTTACCTTATCATAGGCTTTGATTAAGTCCATTTTTAAGATCAAGGCCTTCAACTTCTTTGATTTGATAGAATGTAGGCACTCCCGAGTGACCCCAACAACATCAAGTATTTGTTTATTAGCTAAAAATCCAAATTGCTCCCTTGACATCACCACATCCAATTTTTGTTTGAGCCTATTTGAGAGGATTTTAGTGATGATCTTATATACAAGATTGCAAAGAGAGGGCCTAAAATTTGAAAAGCTTTTAGGTCTATCACATTTTAGAATAAGTGATATAAAAATAGAATTGAGAGCACCTTAAACATATTATTTAGTTATTGATTGTTCTACCACATCCAACAATTCTTATCCAAAATATCAAAAAAATGGATGAAGAATTCCACCGGCCATCCATTAGGACCTGGACTTTTGTCCTTGGAAAAGTGTTTTAAAACCCTTTCCATCTCTTTCAAAGAAACAATTTCCCCAATCTGTATGCCTTCCTCTACAGGAAAAAAAAAAGAAAAAAGAAAAATCTTGATTCTTGCTAATCACTTTGAGTTGAGAAGCAATGATTGAGCCCCTAGGATCCTTAAAAAGTTGGGAGAAGTGTTGAACTGCAGCCTTTTCTAAGTCTTTTGGGAACTTATCCAATTCCCCAAACCATTCTTCAGATCCCAAATAGAGTTTAAATTCCTCCAATAGTTAGCATATGGACGAAAAAATTTGGTATTACTATCTCCATGAGCAATCCATATAGCCTAGCTCTTCAAATGCCAAGCCATTTCCTCCTGCTTAAGAATTTTAGCTTTTTTGTTCTCCATTTCAAAAAACAACCCCTTTTCCTCCATAGTATAAGAACCATAGAGGCTAGACCCAACCATCTTTTCCAACATCTTCTCAATCTCGATAAGCTCTGAGAGGATTTTAGCTTTTTCTCCTTTTCCCATAAAACCGCTATATTCTTTAAACATTTAAGCTTATGAACCAATTTTTCCATAGCATTAGCTTCCGAAGAGATAAAAATAGAGATCCACTTTGATCTAACCATAAAACATTTAAATCTTCCTCCTCTAACCACATATGGTTAAACTTAAAAGAGTATTTGTGAAAAGAGAAACTCCCATCTATTTGGAAGCAGATAGAGAAGTGATAAGAGAATGTAGAATTGTGAACCTGGGATCTAAACCTGCTAAAAAAAACGAGCTAAAGCTTCATGAATAAAAAAATTATCCAATTTCTTACTAATACCTTCATAACCACACCTACTATTTCTCTAGATGAAACTTAATTTAGCAAGTAACACATCCTCTGAAATAATTAAAAAAAGTAATAAGACTTAATTTAGCAAATAACACATCTTATGAAATAATTGAAAAAGTAATGAGACAATGGATTCAATCATAAACAATTCCCTAAAATTTTGAACGCACACAATGTAAAGTTCAAATCACTAAATCAAATTACTTAAAATAAATTTATAAATCTTATCATTTAAAATTTATCTCAATATATAATAACCTTCTTCATCATTTTTAAATGTCATATTAACTTAAAAATTAAACTTTTAATTAATATCCAATATTTATCAATCAAATTAATTATAAAATATTATACTATAAATAAAAAACCAATAAAAATTATAAACCTGTATTATCAAATATTTTGTCTAAATGGAACCCCAAATCATGAACATTGAAAACACAAAAGGACTGCACATAAGCAGACCTTAGGTTCCTGAACACAGTGCGTAGGGTAAGCAATTAGTTGCGATTAATAAGGCAACGTTCCTTCAATTTAACTGCGACTGAAGGTGATTGAGACGTGGGCTCACTCCCTCCTAGATCAGGAAGGTTCCAAAAATCATATAAATGGATTAAATGTGAACATACCAAACTTGCAACTTAAGATCGAGGTTTTCTGGTCGTGTTCCTGGAACAGAGCTTTCAATTGTATAAAGAAGAAAAACCAACCGTCAAGGACGTCGTAGCGGAAACTATCTTAATAGTCAAGGTGAAAGAAAGCGAATACATACCATTCTCACAATTTCATTTTCATGAGACCATGAGATCTGGTACTTCATTAAACCAATGAGTTGTTGGTGAATGAGTCTCATCAGAAAAGCAATGATTTATAGCATTGGAAAAGGCCCAACAATAACTAAGATTAACTATACAGATAAAAACCCTTCAGCCTGAGCTTATCTCTATGCTCGTTGGATGGAGAGAATCAACAATCGAAATAAAAATGATCCAGATAAACTAACAACATTAAAAAACACCAACACTCTCTCATTTAACTGCGAAATAACTAAGCCATTTAATTCAATAAACCATGATTATAACCATAAACCTTAAAATATAAGGAAGCACATAGAAGGATCTACCTTAGCATTTACTCATAAGCAATATTGCAATGCTGAGAAAGAAAAGCAAAATATCGGGACGCTGGCAAATACCCACGTTTGGATTGTCCAGAGGATCCCGCTTCATTATAGATTTCCACTGCAGAAAACATCAATACAAATAGTCTTCCGAGCGCTGCAATATCACATCAATTGTCCTCGCCATGAAAATTATAGAGTAAAACAGCAAGGGACATAAAGAAAATAAATCTAGCCACAGCACGATTATAAATATTCTATTCTTTATACTATGTACTTCATTATGATTATGATCATGATCATGATTAGTCTTTTTACATAAAGTATTTAATATGCATTTTACAGTAGTGCATTTGATCTTGCTACCATAGGATTATACACATACATGATCTTGCCTTGATATTGAACGCCTCCACACAGACCCATGCAATCATGAACTTATGTGTGACATGAAGGGAACCGATCTCCTTCCTTTCTGCACACCGCTGTCAAATTTGAGTTACAAGCCCCACAAATTTCGAACCAGAGGATACAGAAACTATTGGTATTGGGCACAAGACAACCATCGATATGTTCAAGAAGTGACGTGGTAAATGACCTCATTTGGCTACCTGGGCTTTACTGTAGAGACGTTTTGCAATCCATGAAAAGCACAATTGACTGTATTGAAAGGGGATCAGATACCCAGAGGGCACATCAAAACCCTGAAGAAGCTCCAGAACAAAAGAGGATCATAAATTAGATTAAAACAAATCACTGCAGAACTTGAAGCTATCAGCAATGTTGGACACATAAATTTACTGCGGCTTATGATCATAACTATGAAGAACGGAAGAGAGGCTAGATTTCAAATCGTCGAGTCGTAGCACAGGGGGTCAAATACGTCTGATTTCTGTTCTGATTTCTGTATGGCCAAGCTCCGAGACGAAGCCATGTGCTTGCAGGCAGATATATCATTTAAAACGTGCAATATCCTCCTCATTGCTTCAATTGGAAGAAGTGCTCTTCTCTTATTATTTAACCATGGCCTGGTTTTTATATTATGTAAAGTGCTGTAGAGTGTCTTCCCTCGTAACAGAAATACTTACCCTTTATGGAAGGAAAGGAATACTGCTTTCATAATAATATATGAAGTTTTAATTTATTTTTGGGAGGTTGTTGTTTTCATGGTTAAAAAACTGATTTGCTGTGTGTTGGATATATCCTTAAGAAATTGTTTTCATGATTAAAGAGGGATCCAATTTCTTGAGCTGTATTTCTTTCTTTGAATTTTAACTCAAGAAATTTGATCTCTCTTGATTGATAGATCTGGGTTTAAGTTTTAAGTTTTTATTTTATAAACGAACATCTATTTTTTAATTACTTTTCATAATATTTTATTTTATGAACCAACATGGATTTTGTTTAAATACTTTCCAAATACTTTTTACGTTTTATTAAATGGTTATAAGATTTTTTTTTAAATACTAATTATTTTTTATTAGATGTAAGGCTACATAACGCTACATCACACACGTTAGAAGATCTCCCCCATACCAAGCTGTAGAGCACCTCGTTTCACTAGGTGCAATAATATATGAAGTTTCAATTTTTTTATAATAAATTATCCTAATTCTTAAAATGTAAATATTTAATAAACTAAAATGTAAATATTTAATAAACTATTGGAATGGATCTCAAAGACACTCTTCGACAATTCACTTATAACATAATCCTCAAGTTTCAAAATAAAAACTTTATAGTTAAAATGGCAATAAAACTTTCTACGAGAATATGACTCACCAATGGATATCTATTAAAATAGGGTTTCTTTTGTCAAATGTTGTCATTGTAATGTCTGTAATTCAATGATGTCATTGTAATATTTGATAGCTAGTTTTTATTTATTAAGTATAAGTTGGAAAGGCTTTGTAAAACCATTTTTAAGGTTATGATAATTAATAAAGTATGAATATGGTTGTATTTTTAAGTACTAATTAATGTTAGGATTAAATGTTAAGTAATTTGATATTATTTTTGTTTGAATTGTGAAAACAATTATTTAGGGTGAAAATTTTATGGTAAAAATATATTTATTTGGGTAGTTTATGTAATAGTGGTGGTTCATGAAATCATATTAATTAAATTGAATTATTATAAGAGGCATTGCAAAGCAATTATATGTAAGTTTGTTGTGGCATATGTAATCTTTACCTTTAAGCAATAAGAATATCAGTGTATTGTCATGGATATTTCATTCACTTTTTGTTGAGGTTTCTCCATGTAAATTTGATATATTGTTGAATGTGATTGCCATGTTTGTTCTCTCTCACCATGTTATTATCTTTGCTACAAACTTTCTCCGTGGCTCTCATTTTCTAAACAAGTTGTATCGGAGCTTAGGTTGGAGGATGTGAGGCAACGCGCTACTGAGAAACTATTGCCAAATACTCGTTGTTCTTTTGCAATAGGTGGCATGTGTGCATGTGTAATCTCGCATGTGAAAAATTCGTGAAGTGTAGTCGTGGAAGGTATTAGAGTTCGACACTTCTCCATAATTAGATTGCAAAGAGATCTCATGGCTCATTTGAGAGGAGGCAACGGAAGCTTTCTTGTTCAAGGAACTGTGTGGTTCCTCTTTTTCAACTCCATAGAGGGGTTTCATAACTCCAAGGTCGTTGGTCTTCTTTCTTTTAATTGGCCACAAGGTTGGGTAAGAGATGGCCATCGGATTAGATTGAGAAGCTAGGTGGCTCATTAAAGGAGTGGTTGTGGGATTTCTTAAAGCAACAACACACGAGTTTGCTTGTCATAAGATTCCATGGGGGTTCATTTGCTAAAATGCCACAAATTCGGTCTAAGACTGTCTCAACGGTTGGTTGAAAGAAGTTGCGGGTCATTCACAAGGAAGAGGTTGCACGTAAGTAGCACAACTTGCCTACAAAATTCTTTGTGTAATCTACTGTGAAGAGAGAATCCCATTCCCATCTCACACATAGATTTATAGAGTCAAGGAGTGTCTATGTTAGAGTTTGTTGTTTGTTCCACAACATCAAATGGCGAAGTTTTCGAATGCAAAGTTTGAGGTAGAAAAGTTCAATGGGAAGTCTAATTTTGAGCTCTGGAAGCTTAAGATGTGTGATATGTTGGTGCAACAAGGACTACACAAGGCATTGGCAAGCAAGACAGAGAGACCTGTAGGTATTACTAACGAGGATTGGGAATATATGGAGACAAGAGCTCTCATGATCATTCAATTGTGTTTGACATATGATGTTCTATTCAAAATTGTTAGAGAGGAAACAATAATAGGCTTATGGATCATAATGGAGAACCTATACATGACGAAATCCATGACAAATAGAACCTACTTGAAGAGGCAATTGTTTGGTCTATGAATGAAAGAAGGTACTCAAATTGTTGATCATGATAATGTTTTCAATGACTAGTATGGGTGAAAAAATTGAAGAAGACGACAAGACAATCATGCTAAATTATATTCATTACCAAAATCCTGGAACCACTTAGTCACTTATATTATCCTTAGCACTACATACACTCTTTATTATGATACATTTGTGGGGCCTTGTTATTTGAATAGGTGCAGAGGAATTTCAATATAAAAACCTCCACATTAGAAGTTATGGTGGCTAGGGGTGAATCCACATAAAGAGGGGGAAATCCAAGAGGTTCAACTAGATCTAAGTTAAAAGAAAGAAAGGAAAAAAATGTAAGCAAAAATGTTGGTACTGCAACAAATCAGGGCATCTTAAAAAATATTGTTGGAAGAGGCAAGAATTCAAGGATGACTCCACAAAGGAAGAGAATCCAGTTGATACAAGTTCGGGTATGGTTGATGAAGTTTTATATGCTTGTAATGTCTCACAAAATCATCAGGAATGGTTATTAGATCCCGGTGCTTCGCATCACATGTGTCCACATGTATAAGAGTTGGTTTTCTTCTTATCGAGCTAGAGATGGTGGTATTGTTCATATGGGAAACAATGTTACTTGTAAGCCAATGTTGGGATTGTGAGCTCATTAATATCAAAATGTTCGGTGGTATTGTAAGGATGTTAACAGGGGTAAGACATGTACCAGAACTCAAGAGGATTTTAATTTCCTTAGGAGTTTTGGATTCTAGAGATTATAAAGTTATTTGTCAAGGTGAAGCTCTAAAGGCATCCAAGGGCATTTGGTGGTAATAAAGGCTACAAAGATTGGGAACCTTTACAGAGTAGAACGGAGTACTAACATAAATGAAGCAATGATGGAACCTACGGAAGAAAATGGATCTACTTGTTTATGGTATCAACGCTTGTGCCATATGAGTGAGAAATGGATAAAGGTATTGATAAACCGTAAGTTAATTCCATATTTAAAATCCTTGAATTTGAATTCATGCAAGCATTGTGTTTTTGGGAAGCATTGTGGAGAGAAGTTTAAAATAGGAACCCATACAAGTAAGGGTATTCTCAATGATTACTCCAAAAGGTATGGGTCTATGTGTTTAATGTATTTAAGTAGTTTAGAGCTTTGGTTGAAAAGAGAATGGGTAGGTCAATCAAGTGTTTAAGAACAAACAATGGAGGCAAGTTCACATCATTGAACTTTGACAATTATTGCAAGTAAGCTAGGATTGAAAGACATAAAACCACAGTTTGCTATATGATAAATCAATCACCATCAATTGCAATAGACGGTAAGATTCTTGAAGAGCTATGGACAAGTCATTCTTGTGAATACTCATTTTTTGGCCGTCATACTTATGCTCTTATTTCTGAAAATCAACATTCTAAGTTGTACCCCAGATCAAAAAAGTATATCTTTGTTGGTTACATGGTGATGGAGTTAAGGGATATATATTGTGGGATCATATTTCCCACAAAATCATCATTAACAAAGATTGGGATATATATATATATATATATATATATATATATATATATATATGGAACAAGTAGAAGGGTTTGTTTAGGATTGCAAAAGAAGTTTTGTTTGCAAGCTCAAGAAGTCATTGTATGGCTTGAAGTAGTCTCCCAGGTAATGCTACAAGAAGTTTGATTCCTTCATACTAAGCCAAAAGTTTACAAAAATTGAGTATGGCCATTGTGTTTACTTCAAAATTTTGAAAAATGCATATTCATTATCTTTGTGTTATATGTTGACAATATGCTTGTAGCAAGCAAACGCATGGTTGAGATCATTAGGTTAAAGGCTCAATTGGCTACGATGTTTGATATGAAGGATCTAGGAGAAGCAAAACAAATTTTGGGCATAGAAATACACAGATATGGGAAACATGGTAAGCTTTGGTTACTGCAACAAAAATATGTGGATGTGAAACTAGTAAATAACCCTTTGGCTTCCCATTTTAAGATTTCTTCAAGTTTACGTCCTAGTAATAAAGAATAAAAGGATTATATGTATCATCTACCATATTCTAGCACAGTAGGAAGTTTAATGTATGCGACAGTATGTACAAGACCATGGGGTTTGTGCACGAAATTGAGGGACCCTTTAGGTGCAATTCCACACCTAAATATGCATGTTTTTCACCGCTCTCTACAGCATGACCTACATGACCATTATTGATCAAATTTTAGGCATGGATATAATTTTTTATGCAGATTCCAAATATGTAATTTAAAAAAAAAATATTGAGATTTTCTATTTATTTCCTAATTTTCTTGTTTCATCACTCCGTTGGTCAAAAAACATACTGTTAGTGTTTATTACATAACTTTTTCATTTCACAACCATTTAAAAAAAATTGTATGCTGCACTAGAAGACATCGACCTCTACATGCTATAAAAAATCCAAGTCGAAATAACTGCATTAAGACCTTAAAAGGCTGCACCCACATTTGACATATCGCTCTCGAGGTTTGATCATTTACATAATTCAAAAAAAAATTAAAAATTAAACATTTAATTTTGGAAAAATAGCGTTGCACTAGTGCTACAAGTTCTATACATGTCTACCAATTTTTGTATCCCGAAACCATCATTTAGGCATTGAAAGGCTACACCCACAAAAACATATACCTTATCATTTTCCAAAAAATTAAAAAGTGACTGTTAGAAAACATGAAATTTGACGTAGTTATGTAAATTTGCAATACTTAATACTATATATTCGGAAATGTGACTCAATTTCCTATGTTTCATCTTTTTTACTCGATGCAAGATATCTTGTGTAAGAATGTCAAAAAAACCAAGTAAGTTGAGGGATGCCTGATTTTTCCTTTTTTTATTGCATCTAACTCACCAAAGGTGACCCTCATTAGCTTGCACATGCCCCATGTATTTCACATGCAATTGGTGTTTTCAGTCGATACATGGCAAATCCAGGTAGAGAGCATTGGGCAGTAGTGAAATGGGTGCTTTGCTATCTTATAGGAACAAGTTATTATTGTATCACCTATAATGGATGTAGTGATTCAGTTTGTGGATATGTTGATTCATATTTTGCAGGTGATTTGAACAAAATGAGATATATTTCAGGTTTTGATGGAGGTGGAGCGACCCTTTTGAAATTCCATAGACAAGAAAATTGTGTAGACATGTTTACAAAACCAATACTTTTATAGAAGTTGCAATGGTGTTTGACTTCTCTTAGCTTACAAAAAAGTTGATGAATGAGCTTAGGCAAGGTATCAGGTAAATTGTTGTCAAGGTGGAGATCGGGAAAAAAATTAGCGGCAAATTTTAGCCCATGGGCTAATTTTTTACCTTTGTTTCCAAAACAATTAGCCAATTTCCATTTTTTTCTAAATTGATTTGTCCAAGTTCCATGGGATAAAAAAACATTACTCTAAAAATCACCAAAATTGTCGAAAAACTATATAAACCCTTAGAAATTTGAATCTTTTTTAAAAAATATTACCCAACATTTCATGGTTGGAAATTTAAGAATTAGTAAGATTCACCAAGGTTTCTACACATCAAGGAAATTATGGATCCTTAAAACCATATTTACCTTGGTGATGGTTCATGAAACAATAGTAGACCTTATGTTGAAGTTATTATATATTAATGTAGTCTTGAGATGCATTGTAAGACAATTTTGTGTAAGTCTACTATGCCATATGTAATATTTACCTTTGAGCAATTGACTTCTTGTCAAAGTTTTACCACTTAAATTCTATGTGTTGTTGAATGTGATTGTCATCATCTTGTTCTCTCATTGTGATTATCGTTGCAACAAACTTTCTCTTTAACTCCCATTTTATTTATTAAATATAAGTTGGAGAAGCATTGTAAAACAAATTTTTAAAATGATTATGATATTTTAATAAAAAAACAAATATTTATGTCTTTGTATTCATTGTATTGTATTTTTTTTGGAGTCACTAGTGATTAATGTTCTGGTTAGGTGTTAAATAATTTGACATCATTTTTCTATAGAATTAATATATCAATTTACTCATTGTAATGGACATATATCCTTACACGCATTCATTCTCATAATTTTTTTCAAAGATTTCATACATACGCACTCATTCTTGGAACCTAATCTTTCATGGTAGGTGAAGGCCGACAAACACCTTTATACGAATTCAAGGGTCACATATGACACACATTCTTAATGATATTCTCCACTATCGAGCTGTTGTGGTGGGAGCTATGATGTTGTAACCTTTGGAGTTGTTGACATCCGCCTATTGGATATCCACGTGAGTGTTGTTTTGGTATCCCACTGTCTTAAATTTTGGGAGGCGGTATTATCTCCCACTAGCTTCTAAACATTCAAAGTCCTCATATCTGCCAATGCATATGTGATTGTCACTAATATGTGAAAAATATTTGGAGATTTCATGTTTTCTGATCATTAAAGATTTTCCTTGTCGGCCTCAAAGTTCAATGACCTCCTTTTCATTGGTATGAGTGGTATTGATTATTGCTGCGTTGGAGCTATATGAGAGGCGTACTGCTAGTGGGCCAAACACGAATTTACCTGTGAGCTATGTGCTTCGGTGTGCATATTATCTTTGCGACTATTTTATATCTATGCATATTATTACCCTCTGCGTGGTGTGAAAGGATCGAGCTATAGCTTACATCCACTTACCCTCAAAGATTCCAAAGACTTTAGAAGTTCCTGCTAGAAGACTTCGGAGAATCAATATTTAGCTTGCTGCAAGTCATTTAATGCTACTGTGTTGCTGTGATTTTATGGCTTAATTGTTGCTAACAGCGGTGCCATTAAATTTCATGGCAAAAACAGACAACTGGATTGGATATTTAAAACAATTTGCAACATCTGCAATTAACACTCAAATAATCATCCATCTAATCTTGTGCAATGGAGCTCGGTTTTATTGACCCAATGAATTCAAAAATGGAGGTTGCAAAGGACGTTGTTCAAGCTTGGATTTAGTTGCAGATGGTGGTGTATTTTACGTGGGACATATCAGTTCGAATCAACATGGTCCGATTTGGTTCACATAATTGAAGAAGAAGTGATATCAGATAAAAAGGAATGAAAAAAAAGGTAGACACGTAATGCCAATCAACGTTGTTGTTGGACTATTCATTTTCACAGTCTTCCTTCAAAGGAGCTCAGCCTACCTTCTCGTTTGAAATGTATATACACGATCGAGAAAAAACGTGAATGCATGAGCTTCACGCCCTCTCCACACTTCGTGACCACCAGCATTTCCTCTCGGTTGTTCAAAACGGCCGTCCGTTGGATGGCTTGAATGTACATGTTTTTTAAGCTTAGGTGTTCAAAACAGTGCCCTCAGGTGTTCAAAACAGTGCCCTCCTTTCGCAAACTCTAATTGGAGTTGATTTCAGAATATCGGTTATTGAACTATATGTGTCGTCAATGATAGCTTGTGACCTGCGTGGTATTTAGGGTTTTGTGGCAGTGTTTCTGATGACTTCTCTCCTTTGGCCAAGCACCAAGTCTCTCAATGAAAATCCACACACAAGCTTGTGGGTATTCTTCTAACCTGCACAATTTGTAGATTTGGCGTCTCCTCTTCTGCCAGTGGAGAAGATTTCCAGCGTATGCGTGGAGCTATTGATGTATGTAATGTTCCATGCCTAAGCATTGAATTGTAGATTGTTGCCAACAAACTTGTTGTAGAAGCGGAAATTTTAAGAGATTGGTCCATGGAGATGTATCGAGGGTTCCAACGAGTGCAAGATTATTCTAGCCACATGGGAGATGGTGTACGATAATTGCCACCCATCTGAACTCTCTACATAGAGAAAAGACTACTAAGGAGAATCTTTTTCCACTGTATAATTCTTATTCCTGCGTGGAGCTTGGAGTCTCTATATACCTTGACTGGCGACCACAAGGTGATCTCTCTTGCCCGTGAACTTGTGTACTCTCATCTCTACATTTACCAAAATATACATCATATACATCTGCCTCTGCATTTTTTTACATCATATACATCTGCCTCCTAATTGTAAAATGCCTTCTATATATGTGTTGAAGCTCGCATTATGCATTTCACATTACTATATTGCAGTAGTGTGTATTGTAATAACATAATAGAGCATTGGATAATGTGTATCTATTATTGCAACTATATTCTTGGGGAGGCATTATTTGAAGCACATGATAAAAGAAAATGCTTTGCAAAGAACATTTGTAGTAATTTGGGTACAAAGGCCTGTAATTTCAAGTGGACCTGTTGTATTATCAGTGTATCGGAGAGTGAGCTACGTATCATTATGGTGAACTGAGTTGTGCTGCATTTGTTGTATTGGTATAACTTATCTTTGTTAAGTTGATATTGTTGTATATTGTTGATGCGCTGACTAATGCATTAAAACTGTGTTGAGTATATTTTTTGAAGAATGTAGAGGTCCATCTAAGACTCTCATAGCTTCATTGAGGAATAGCAGTCACTTGCATTGATTGCAGAGATATATTTGCCGTTGATTGCACAAAGCTTCGTGAGTGCGGGACAAGCTAGCCAGAGATCAAAGAATTTAAAAAGCATCATTCAGATTCAGATTCAAAATCAGGATTGAAGCATTATGATTCAACTTCATAATCAACAATTGTTGTAAGTTCACTTGTTTTATAACTTGCAATTTGTCTTTTGTACCTTTTATGTTGAATTGCATTGTACTTGGTTGCATTCTCAACGGAGATTGACACCCTTCATCTTTTTAGTCTTGTTTGTAAAAGGGTGGAATTGCAAGAAGCCCTTCTCCATTTGAGTGAATCCTCATATCACATGTCTTCAATGGTGAGATTAAATGGCTTGGTAGAGTTACTGAAAGCTCGACTGTTTTTTAGTGTTGACAAAAATTTCATGATCGACAAGACCACCCTCACTCACATTCGAGATCGTGTAAAAGATTCACAAGACACTCTTGAGTTCCTACAACTTGAGTTGCAACTTCAACAAGAAAAAAGACATTATGAACTTGTTCATATTCAGAACATTTCCCTTCATGATTTTGTTCAGCAACCTGCACATAATGACACCACTATAGAAGCACATAAGCAAATCGATGGCCCCACATCAGAAGAAAAAGCAAATGAAGATGAAGTTATGTATACAAAGTTTTCACTTGTTCTTTCCAAGTCCATCATTAGTCCTTGAGAAGGGATCAACCACAACAAGCACATAACTGGTCTTGGATAAAACAAGGAAGTGACAGTTCACATTCTTGATTTCTCCAAACCAATCCAATTTCATAGCGCTAGATTCCTCCACAAGAGTTCATCTTCATCCATTCCAGTTCAGAGTTCAAGACATGTCAACACTATGATTGAGTTGTCCACATGAAAGATCAGTGTTTTGATCTTCATCCTTACAAGCATTGTGGAAAGCACGCTCATTCTTTAGACAGATGCTTCACTCTAAAGAAACCTGCAAGAGAGAATATTCACTATGGGTGGATCGCTTCTTAGTAATGGTTGTCAACAACCAAGAAGATATATATGCCAATACTAGAGAGTTCATTCATGACTATTGACACATCTTGAAGTTGAGACATTCTCTTATCCTTTCATTGTTTCTGACAAGGGGGGGAGGATTAACAGTTAGAAACAAGTGAGCCTGAGTTGCAACTATTTTCAGAGGCCAGATCTAGAGCTGTAGCATGAGTTCATGGTATTTTTTGTTTAGTTTTGACGCTCATAACTACCATGAGACTTCCACCCCTCACATTGTTCCAGGCAGGGGGGATGAAAACCATCAATATCAAGCGAGCGAGAACAAGTGAGCCGGAACAAGCGTGCCTAAACCGAGTCAGCGCCATGTTCGACTGAGCTCCAGAGTTTTTGGTCATCCTATAAACACCCATTCAGTAGAAGACTTCGACTTCTTCTAGACATTAGATGGTGGTCCCCAAACCACCACTTTCTAGAGAACCGTTGAGCCTTCGTGCCAAGTTCCATACAGGACCTCTGACCTTCGTGCTAAGTTCCAGAGTTTGTGGTAATCCTTAAACTGTTGGGAACCCAATCCTTAGGGTTAGGCATATTCACGAGTAATGAATACTAAGAGTCACTGTGAATATGAAGATTTGTGAGGGAGTCCAAGAGAGCTCTTGGAATATGAAATCAAGAGTCATAAATTGATGTATTAATATGTACCATCTTAATGGAAGATGCATCTCACGCTTATTCAATCTTGTGTGTTTGGATTTGTCTTTAGTCATTTTGTGTGTGCCGTTGTGAGGCACCTAACAATGGTATCAGAGCATATATGACCCCGTGGCCTATGTTTTTCTGTCATAACTCCAATTTGTTAAGATTCAATATGATAAGACATAAAATATCAGCATTACATTCCATTTCACAACAATAGCATATACAGGATCACTGAAAGAACAACAAGCATAGCATAAACACAAGAGACACAGATTTATCCTGGGAAACCCTCATGGGGTAGAAAACAAAGATGTAACCCACAACCATGAGCTCCTTCTCCTCCATAGCAGATCTCTCTCTCACCTATATGCGCCAATCACAAGTGAGTGAATGTGTGTTAAATGAGGAACACACCTCCTCTATTTTTACACAACTCCAACTTGACTTTTACACTAACTAGGTCGGCCCCAACTTTAACCACTAGGTTAAACACCCCATTACAACTGACTCTGGGCCGACCCCACTAGGGAAGTCTAATAACCCAAGTTACCACATTCTGACGGAGGAATAAACATCTCTGGATATACAATAGGGTCTTCACGGAGGAATGAAACATCTCCGGAATAATAAAGTAAAAATATAATATTCTTAGAAGTTACAATATTTCAACACTCCCCCTTAACGAGAAGGATATTATAACAACATCTGCAGGAGCAAGGAGTCATCAACTACATCATACATGATACATCTATAAATCATTGGAAGCTTTCTTCATACATCATTAGTAACTCAACCAGTTACTGGAACATCTTCAAGATCTTCAATACTGGAACATCAACATATTCAGTACTGAGTCTTCATCTTCTGCAGCACTTGAACAACTACAGTAACATCATCATCTGGATCCTCTCGATCAACAACATCGTTACCATACGATCATCAACATCGTCATCACACAATCATCAGCACGATCATTGGCATCGTCATCACACGATCAACAGCATCGTCCACGGGGGATTCAGTTAGTAGGTAATATCCTATCATGTCCATTCATATTGGGGAATAAACTATGATACAAAAATGCGAAAATATATTGCCCCGTATTAAGGGGCCAAGGGGGTTTAATTATGTTACACGTTAATACAAATATTTAGGGTATATTTTATTACATTTCGTGTAGAAGCGGTGGAGGGGAGGCGGAGGGACAATCAGGGGACAAGGGCACGATGTATTAAGTTTGATGGACAAGGGATACTCAATTGGGATGTAGGATGGTTGATGTTCGGGCTATATTAAAGGGTTTTCATGTTGCTCATGTGCTTGGTTGGTTAATTGATCTTCAAATTGTTAATGAAATTGAGGTAATGAAGGATTAGGCTTTTTATATTTTATGTGATTGTTATCAATTGGAAAAGTTGATAATTTTTAATCATGTCAGAATGGTTTATAACACTTTTGAAGTGGATGATCACAAGCTTAACAATTTTTAAAACACAACTCAAAAGAGATTTTTTTCTCTCTCTCATTTGTTTTGTTGCGAGTTAGACCTCTTTTTTCTTAATGCAACTTTTAGGAAAGAATTTTTTATTTTGTTGCAAGTGATTGGCCAAGCAAAAGGGATTTATATTGATAATTTTGGTTTATCTTGTTGATTTAAGTCAAAGTGCAAGTTGAGTATGCTTATTACAAGATTAACTTATTTTGTTCAAGTGTTTTAATAAATATGGGGTTACTTTGAGGGTGAGATATATAATTTTTTCCTTGAAAAATATATTATTGGGAAATCATTGGGCACTTCCCCTCATTCCAAGGATGATACCCAATATAAAACATGTCACATAGACTATTGTACGCTAACCTAATAGAGACAATGAATGAGACCCACATACACAAACAACCAACCTAGAGATTTGATTGTGAAACATCTTACTTAGTATCCACGTCTCTTAACCTATCCCACAACATTGAATGAGATGTATCCTCCTAATAGGGGGTAGGGTATGTACACCTCAATAGATTCTGTCAAATTACTGTCTAGAGGGAGTTTCTTGTTGCAAAAATAAGAATCTCATTCACCAATTAGTGTCTAGCTTCACTATGGACTTAAAATAATTATAAGAATTATTATTATTATATAATTCAACATCAATAAACTCAATTAAAAAAAATTAAAAACCATAGTAAAATATTTTTTAAATAAAACAAAAGAATCTAACCCCATTTAGGTATGGAAGGAAATGTTATTTTTGGGTTCACATCCGTTCTCAAACTTTAAGCACCATGACATTCATAATGTGAGGAGAGAAAGTGTAAAGTGGCATGGCAATAATAATAGAATAATATTTGCTAAAATTTTGTTTGCATCTTCTTGCTATAAAGAAAAAAGCCGTGTGAAAAAAAGAAAAAAAAGTAAAAAACCAAAACTCAATATCCAGCTTAAACATGATCTTAAAATATTATAATTCAACATTAATAAATTAAATTTGAAAATTTAATCAAAATTTAATCAAAATGTAAAAAAATATAAAAAACATAATAATGAATTTTTTTTTAATAAAATAAAAAAACTAACTCCATTTAGGCAGGGACAGAAATGTTGTCTTTGTATTCACATCCCTTCTCAAACTTTAAGTGCCATGACCTTCATAATGTCACAACGGAGGAACAGGACTTGTAAAGCGAGATGATAATAATAATAGAGTTTGGTGCCATTTAGTTTGCATCTTCCCGCCATATTACACCACAACGAAAAAAACCCAGAACTCAACCCTCTCTTTCCATTCTCCATTCTCCAGCTACAACTCTACTCAAAGAAAATAAAAAATGGCTACGAATCAGCAATAGCAGGCGAAGGAATGGCAGAGCCACGACAGTGGGATCTGAGAACTCCACTCGCGCCACCTCCCTGCAGCAGCTCAAGAACACCTTCGAGATAGAAGTATATGAAAAAATATATGATTCTGTAGCAGGAGATGAATACGCCAAGCTAATCACAGAACGTTGCGCGAAAATTAAGGATTTCGTGGTGGACGATGTCGGCCTCAGCTACAATGAAGAAGATGATTGGGAGATTGGTGATCTCCCTTATTCTTCATTAGAAGAGGCAGAAGAAGATGGTGGATCTATGAGAAGGAATAAAGTGGCGAAGGATTCATCATAAAATCAGAAGAAGAAGGATGGGGGCATTCCATCAACGAAAGCGTGGACTCTTTCAGCTGCAATGGCATTGATGGGGATGAAGAAAGTTCCATTGACGTTTGCTTCATTGTCAATGTTCTAGAAGAATAAAGAGAACAAGAGCTGGAAATTAAAGGGGTTTCGACGGACAATATTCTCGAGGATGTTCTTGCAAATATTACTCCTGATGCAGTTGATAGGGAAAAGCGAAGGAGGCAAACAGGTAAGGGGATTTTAAGTTGTCGTTTTTTGAATACCCAAAATACAAGAAATTCGTTGTCCATGATTAATTTATTAGCATTGGAATTCAAAACCATGCCAATGACTAAATTGTTAATGGTGTACAACGAATTTTTTGTATTTCAGGTGTTCAAAGCAGGACAACTTTAAAATCCCTAAATTTGTCCACCATTAACTATTCCTCCCGTTTTGTTTTCCTACATGCTCCCTAAATTTGAAGCCATCCACTGGTTAAGATTTGGTTAATGTAAACTTTTTGAAAGCTACATTGCTAAAGTAGTGTTAAAATACGAAAAGTCAACATCTTTCACTAGATATTTGGTTACTGGCAAGTTTCTAAATGATATACTGCCAATGTAGGGTTAAGCTATGAAAAATTGTTATGTGCCATAGAAGATTTAGGTAGTGCCAAGTTTTTGAATGGTATATTGCTAATGCGGTGTTAAAACAAGAAAATTTGTCACCTGCCATTAAGGAATTAGTTGCTGGAAAATTCTACATTGCCTATACAAGGTTATTTATGATTATTACAGCGTTTATAGTGTGAAAAGTGCCTAAAAATTCCTCACCCTCCAATAAAATTTAGTTATTGTCAAATTTTCGAAAGGTAGAAGACCAATGTGGATGTTTTATTTATCAGTTTGTTATATTTTTATAGCTGACGTTGTAAATAATGGTTTCATAAATTGCTTAAATAAACAATGAATGCTTTTCAGTCAGAGCTGGAAAATGCCTTTTGTTGTGTCCTTTTCTGGCATTTGTCAGATAATGCAAATTTGACCATGTTTAATATTGAAGAAAATATGGAACTTAAGTGTTATGTAGTTTACCGGAAAAAGACTTTCCATGAATTCCAGAAAACATAGTTGCAAAACTACATTCTGAGGTGATTACTAGAAAAGTGTTCCCCTGCCAATGTCTCATCACTTTGCTTTCCTCTGTTAATTGGTTATTTTTTACAAGTATAGGTATTCTAGAGTCCGAATTTTTTGTCTATGCTCTGCACCCAACAATTACTAGATAACTAATTTGTTATGGACATTATTGTACAGGTTGAAATAAAACAATGATTTAATACGAAACACAATGTAGGTTGCTTTTAAGATTGCAATGTTAAAGGAGTTGATTTAAAGAGATTCTGAAATCCTACTAAACTAGTTAATAGCACAAGTAAGGGGGAAAATATTTTAGTAACATGAAAACACAAATTATTGTTTGGAGCATGAACGCTAATATTGTGTAAAATATCACCCTTGTCAAAAAAAAGTTGCAGTTTCACTCAAATATCAAGGTAGACGTTGGCCATGCTTTACTTTGTTCTTGTTTCATGAAACATGCCTTTTGTAATACTTGATTATGTCTCATGTTTTTCAAACCTTAGTTTATATGCACATGTTTTGTTTTATCCTGATCTGCTTCTTTATTATTATTGGTATGCTTATTGATGTTGTAGGTGTTTTCCTATTATTTTAGGCTTAAAAATTGCAGCATCTTTAGGAAATGATTTTGTGAATAGTATTCAGAGTTCTTCCCAATATTTTTCTTCAAGCCTGCCAGAATATCAAGTGAGTGAAGTCTCCTGGGAATCATGTATTAATTTGGAATGCAGGAAGAATCTTCCCACTATTGAAACTGTACATGAATTTGTACCGTCTGAAACAACAAAATCCCAAAATTCTAAGTCAGCAATGGAGGATCAGTGTGCTTCTGTTCAATTTCCAATTAATCTCCAAGTTGCAAGGAGGATGACTTAAAGCCCAAGGTTATGTTGTCTGACAATGGGGAGGCAATTTCAGCTGATGGTGAGTTGAAGGCAAAAGATGAGAAGGATGATAAGGAGAAATGTGTATTGAATGCTCTAATTGGCTGTGAAGATTCATCTGCCAAAGCAACAACGAACTGGCAAGCAGTGTGGCAGGGTGGAGATGAAAAAGTGGCAAAAATTGAAGAGACTGATGACCTCTTAACTTCTGAAGATGTGTATGATCTACCATTGGAGTCAGATGGAGCTTTGATTTTTTACATAATTGTTGCATACGAGGGAGCTTATGGAGCTCATCTTGGTATACTATATCTATTTGGCAAGGTATGGTAACTGACTATTTTATAAATTTTCAAAATGTATTTAGTTAGAGCGTTGGGTAAAAGAGTTTTTCATTATCATTTTGAGATATTTCCTTTTGGATGACAAAACAAAACAACTATATTATTTCATTAACACAAACCTTACTGATCGGACTCTTCAGTGTTAGTCTTTTTGTCGTGGGTTGAAGAAACAAAAACCTGAAGGTAGCTTTCTGTTCAATCTTATTGGTTGCTTTATAAAAAAATTCTGCTACATCGTATTTATATGTAGTGTTACTTTTATTAGAAATTGGTAGCAACTAATATGTTTCTATTGCCATTTGGTGATGAAATTGTAGGTTTATATACATTCTATTGAGTATTTTAAAGCATCATATAACCCTAGGTTAATCTATCTTGGTAGATTTGAGTAGGTGAATTATAAGGTGCCCAAATGGGCAAATAGGCAGCTAAGCATAATGAAGACAATAGATAGGCGTGAAAGCGCATTTAATTCTCATTAACAATTGTACATATATACAAGAGAATTGTCCCTTGGGTTTCATATTCCCAAGTGGACTCTTGGACTCCCGGGTGACTCTTGGTCTACCCTCACAACTATTTATATTATTTGCACATGAATGTGCACACCAATCCTAACATCAAGGATTAGTCTCCAACAAATCCCCCCTTTATCCGAAGTGTTAGTTTTTGTACCTAGGAAGTGTTCCCCTAGGTGACTTTTTGCCTAAGTCACTTAAGTGGGGGAAAAAGCGACCCTTGCATTAAATGACTTGTGAAAAGCATTTAATTTGACTTTAGAACATAAAGTCACTTTTTGATCAATTTAAGTGGGTGAGTGAATTTAATATTCATGAGAATTAAATGAGAGCATTTAACTTCAACCATAGATCTAATCTAATCTCATCCGTTGGATTTGGAGAACCCTAGGGTTTGGACAAAAAGGCAAGGGAGGCAAGTAAATATCACTTCTTGAGAAGAGAGTGAAGGAGAGAGTTGAGAGAGAGGGAGAACGAATTTCCAGGAAACAAGTTTATTTCCTGTAGCACAAATTTCGAGATAGCTTAGTTTTCGAGGCAAAGAGATTTAGAATCAGCACACATTCTGAGGAGGCCATACAGCAGTTATTGAGGGCACACGTTTCGAGGAAATTTTCAGGCACATTCTTCGAGTGTCATATAGTCTGTACAAACTGTACTTTTTGCACAGATTTCGAGGTTCTGGTTCTGCACGTTTTTCTAGGCAGCAGGCATAGAAAATGATTTTCTGCAGTTGACATAGAAATCGGGCAGTTGGCACAGAAATCGGCAACAGGCACATAAAGTGATTTTCTGTAGCAGACACATAAATCGAGCAGCAGTCACAGAAAACGATTTTCTGCAGCAAGCACAAAAATCAAGCAACAAGCACAAAAATCGAGAAAGATTGGCACAGAAATCGAGGAAGCTTCTGGGTGCATTTTATTGCGGTGGAGATAAGTTGTATTTTCTACTGTAATTGCTATTCTACATTTTGCTGAAGAAATCAAATCTCTCTCTCTCTCTAACTAGTTTTCGTCGTGGGGGTTTTTCCAAGGCTATTGGCCAAAACTTCTGAGTCTGAAATATTTTACTGTGTGTGCATTTAATTTTATTTTCTGCTGAAAGAATGAGTTACATCAGTGTTTTTAAGTTGTTAGAAAAATATTGTTTTAATTTCCAGCCATGAGAAACAGAACTGAAAACTAAAACTGAAAATATTGACACTAAAACCAGCAAGCTGAAAAATCAGAAAATCTATGCGAAGGGTGTATATGAGTCCAAGAAAAAGAAGAGAGCTGATTAAGTGGAAGTGGACAACTACCACCAGCTGAAAATTTCCATCTCCAACATCCTTTACTAAGAATTTTAGCTAGAAGCTTGCACATGCTTCTGCTAAATACAATGGCTCTCTGAAGGGATGGTTTTTAGGTTGACCATCAATCGAAATGGGCTAGCAGAAGGCTAAAATATTCTACTATGTGTGTGGTTTAATGTTGACCACAAACTGTCGAACTTGGCGACAACACTCGCTCAGAGGTTCTCTGAATGGTTGGGATGGGCTGACACCAAACCAACTGGAGAGCTGAAAACAGGAAGTGAACAACTACAACTTGCTGAACATTTCCATATTGACAACTATTTTCCAAATTAGCTAGAAGCTTGCACATGCTTCTGCTAATATAAAGTGCTCTTGATATCGGTGGTTTTAGGATGACCACCAACTCTGGAGCTCAGTCGAATATAGCTCTTCATAGGCTCGCTTGTACTCACTCGCTTGTTATTGACGGTCTTCATTCACCCCTGTCAGGAACAATGTGAGGAGAGGAGAGTCTCATGGTGTCACAACTAGACACAAAACACATAAGTACGCTATGTCATATATATCTCTTCTGTCTTCAGAATACATGCATATCAGAATCAAGTGGCATCTCTGAATCTGGTGGTTGACCAAACTCATTGTGGATCAGGGTCGCTTGATATGACTTACTTGAGGAAGGTTGTAAGTGTTTGTTGTCAGAAGGACAAGGCTTCAAAACTTTAAGCCTGACATCATGTTCCCCCCTATCAGGTACAAAGTAAGAAGCAGTACAATAATCTGCTACAAGTTTCACTCTTGCAGGTTTCTTCAACTTCACACACCGATCTAAAGAATGGTTGCGCTTCCCACAATGTCGACAAGGATGAAGATCAAAACACTGATCTTTCACATGGCCAACTCTATCACACTGTTGGCAACTGGAATTTTGAATAGGTTGTACATCTGACATGATTTCACTATTTCCTGGCAGCTGATAGGAATCATCTTCAAACAAGGGGTTATTTTGAACAAGCACTAGTTCAGAATGTTGATTCCTGTGTTGTGCATCTTGCTCAATGGCTTTCAAATTCTGTAGTTGATTAATGACAGTTTGGAGTGTGTCTTTGTTGATTGTGATTGAGTCATCTGCAGTTGAATGCACTAGAGTTTTCAACAAGTCTAATGTTTCTTCTGTATTAGACATAGTGACTATGATTTAGGTCTCCTTGTGCAGGTAGGACCAAACACAAAGAATCAATCAGGTTGAGGGCTTCTTGCAAATCTTCCCTTTACAAGCAAAGTTTCAACAGATTCAAACTTAAAAGAGAAGGGGTGTCACTCTCAGCCGAAAATACACCCACATACAATCTACAGTTCAACTTGACTTGAGTTTGGTACTGTACACAAAACACAAATCCAAGTACCAAAGAATGAACTAGAACTTACAAACAAAACACAATCTGCAAGTGACATTCTTGAATGTTGAACTGAGAATCTGCTATACCTGAATAATGTAGATATTCTTCTTTTGGAGTAGTTGTAGCAACTGCAAACTTGCTTGGATCCTTCAAGCATGCACACCAAACTTGTCATGAATCTTCTCTACAAACTCACTCATGTCAATTAGATGTAGGATAACTGATGACTGGAGAATAGCAGTTAGTATTGCACAATGAAACACTATTATGCAAATCCAATTCTGCAGCTCTTAAAATAGTTCTTTTCAATGCAATTTCCGCAAGCTGATTTCTTGAATGATGTGCTATGGTGCCAATGTCACCATTGTTAATTTCTGCAATTTCGTTTCCAATGGTCTCTGCAAGCTCTACTGTGATGCACCTCAAATCATTGCATTCTTGAAAAGCATTATGAGATTTTCCATGTTGGGTCTGAGAGACTACCATAAACCAACACTACTATGAACATCAACCACAGAAAGATTGGTGAAACCACAACTAATAATCAGCTTCCCAGGTCATTGGTGATCGCTATTGAATTTAAATTCCAACCAAAGGTAGTGGGTTCAATCAGTATTGTGGTGGCCTTTCTATAATAAGAAGAAATAATTTATTGAAGTTCATGCAAAAATTTATGAATTAAACATATTAACACTGATCCTTCAAGCAAAGATGGAATAAATCATCGCGCTTAGGCTCAAATTGGATCTCCACGCAGATTGGAGAGAGGTTGTAGCTCTTCAACAACTCTTCAACGTACTAATCCAGACTTCAATGTTCTCCATAACTTAGTGTTTCGATGCAGGTCCAAGATAATACAACATTCACATAGCTCTAAAAAAAAGAGACGCCTTCCAAAAATTGCAGCACCAAAGAATGAAAAAACAACTCCATACCTTTTCAAAAATTTGCAGCTCTCCATATGATCTTCAAAGACATTTCACACTTCCACACAAAGAAGTTCACCATGCAGCTTTCACGGTGATCTATCAACAAGGCAGAGGTCGCAATAAAAGAGAGAAGATCGGTAACATATGAAAAATATTCAAACCATCCACCACAGGAAGCAAAGGGAAGCTCATCGGTCACTTTGAAGGTGAGGGTGGTAGTCTTCACGGTGATCTATCATCGCAGTAGTTTCAAGGAGAGGTTGCAGCTCTCAATTGTGGTTGCAGTATTTAAGTGGAGGTCACAGCAACCAAATGTTGAAGGTCACATCTCTTTAAAATGGCGTGAGGCAGCATCCAATGTTCAATGCAATTTAAAAATGAATCAAACCATAGTTCTCAAAGGATGCATCAACTCCACGATACAAACTTAACACTATAGTGTACAGTCTTCACGCTCACCGGTTCAAGACATGAGAATATAAGAAAAATGCTATGTCCAATTCCAACTCAATCACAGGTTGGACGTAGCTCCAAAACAGTGGAACACGACGATAGTGAGGGAAAAGACCGCTCTTTTATTCTCAAGTGAAAACACCTTACAATAATTCATTCCTGTGACAGTGCTACACAATAGATGCAGTGTTGTTCATATGAATGTGGAGGAGAGATAGGGTTTCAATGCACCCTCACACAGTTACAGTCCAAAGGATAAATACAAACTACAACCAACGGGTGGTTAAAAACCAATGGATACTCGTCACCATATCATAATAATGCAACACTCCTAGATGTTAGTGGTCACGCTCCACGAGCTGGGGTTCACAAAGCTCTTCCTCAATCCATATGCACAAGATAGTAAAGCAGCCAGTATGCATCATCCATCACATTATGGTTTTCACATGAATGCAACGGTTTTAAGGAGAGGTTGCAGCAATCACATATGGTGTGGTCACAGTGCTTCAAGTGCCCCAACAAAGCTATGGCAGCTCTTCAAAATACAGGCAAAGATCACAAGCTCAAACTTGCAGCTCTACATGCCAACCAAGCTCTACGGGAGACTCAACCAAGGTTGTTGGGAGCGCGGAGCAGGAGCGGGAGCGAAAAGCGAAATTTTCAAAAGCTTCCGTTTTGGGAGATTTTTTATATAATATATATTTTAATATATTTTGATGCATATATATTAAAAAAACATGTATTATGCCAAATTAGCTATAGAAAACATGAAAACATAGATATTCATATAACCATTTAGACTTTTAGTACACATATTGATATAACATCAATCATCTAGGAGCTATAACTTATAACATTGTCAGTAAATGATCAATCATCAATCATCAACAACATCAACCTTAAATTTCAACATATAATATTTGCCATCAACAAACTCTAACAGATAACATCAACCATGAAATGAAACAAAGCATCATAATATCATAATCAATACCAAAGAGTTGTAGACAATAGGATGCAATAAAAAATTTAAAGTTTAAACTTCAAAGGTAGGTTCAACCGTTCAAGATTCAAAGGTCAAAGACTAAAGTTCAAACTTCAAACTAGGCCATAATGTTTACAAAATAGGCCGTAATAAACATGAAATACAAAGTTCTATGATACTATCTAGTATCTACTAAGGTTTCCGCTTGCCATGAGAAACTTCCAATTTCTTTTCTCGTGGTCTAGGTGGAATACGAGCTGCCAGAAGTGATCATGGAACATGAGAAGAAGATGAATGCCCCCCACGGATTGCTGGATGTTGTGAAGCTAAAGGAAAAACTCCTGCATTTGGAAACCTGTTGTTGGTTGGGGTGGCATCTCTGTAGTATGAATTGGATCACCATCATGATCACCCAATAGTTCAGCCTCCAAGCGCTCTAATTCTATGGATCCATCCTCCACATTATCCTCCTTTGGATTGTTGTCCCAAGTCAAAAAAATTCTATCATTCTTGGCTTCCTCACAATAATGGGACAACAACCTTAAGTTGTAGTGCACATAAACCAAGCTTTCTGCGCGTTCTACATTCAAACTGTTTCTCTTTACACTATGGATGAAACTGTAAGTGTTCCAACACCTCTCGCAGAAGAGCTATTAACAACCTGTGAAAGCACCCTCACCGCCAATTTATGCAAATATGAGGCTCCAGAGCCATACATGTTCCACCAACAGATAGGATCCAATCTATCTCGATCTTTGGTTGCATGCAAGGTACCAAAGACTCCATGCTCACTGATGTATTCGCTCAATTCACTCTGTACTTGAGCACACTCCTCCTCATCAGGGACCAACTTGTCTAATGCAAGCATATACCCATTTTGCACCTCTGGATTTGTGTGTGGTTTTTTTCTAACTCCACCCCAAGGCGCAGGTTGGGCCAATCAAATTAGAGAATAATATTTTGGAGTAAGGACATATGCAAGGGCATGGAGTGGAACATTTAGATTATCCCACCTTTTGACCACATGTTTATGAATATGGTCATACAAGATTGCATCTCTTTGCTCAACAATGTCTTTGATTTGACCAAGCATGCTATCCATCTGGTCATATACCTCCCCAATCACCGACTGATCTACATATGCAAAACAAATCATGTTATAAACTGGCTTGGTGAACTACAAAACATACTTAACCTGTGACCGGAACTGACCATCAAGAATGGTGTCCTCCACCTCTTGAAAGTCATGTCTATCAGTTGTGCTTGCAGCTCTGTCTTTTAATTCTTTCCATGGATCACTTGAGACCATACTAGCCAATGCCTCTCTTACCTTCAAAAGCCTCCGGAAGGTGAGGTAGTAGCTAGCAAATCTAGTCTTTGCAATCTTCAATAGCTCCAACCTAGAGTGCTTGCGAAAAATGTGGTGGACCATGCTATGAATGGTAATAAATTTGATTATTTTCTTACCTCTATTGTACAAGGCACCAATCCATTGATAATCAAGGTCCTTCATCTTAAAAATATCATGCATCAAAAGGTTCAATGTAACCGCCCCCAAAGTTTTATAAGATGAAGTTTTAGGGGGGGTTTAGAACCGCCCCCATAGGCACCTATGAGGGGGGTTTGTAACTGCCACTAAAGGTTTGTAATAAGGATTTTTAGGGGGGGGTTGGAACCGCCCCCATAGGTGTCTATGAGGGGGCTTTAGAACTGCCCTCAAAAGTCACTTTTAGGGGGGGTTCAGAACCGCCCCCAAAAGTCACTTTTAGGGGCGGTTTTGATCTCTTCCAGAACCGCCCCTAAAAGTCCAAACTTTTAGCATCGGTGCTATTGGGTGCGGTTTTGTAAAGACCGCCACCAAAGCCAAAACTGCCCCCAAAAGTGACTTTTGGAGGCATTAGACAACCCCACTTAAAAGCCAAAGGCCGATGCTAGAATTCAAAATATGACCCGTTTTGAACTTCTGCAATACTCTCAAATACTCTCACTTGTTAGTTACCTATTTGTTTCTATTAATTTATTCGAAGAGATCTCTACCTACTCTACAATATCATAATCACAGGACTTGTGAAATAGAAACCAATGCCTATGGAATGGTCACAACCTGTACTGGAGGCACATCATATAGTCGACATCCCCTCCTGCCTGGTGGAGACTTTACTAACCATCAAATATGTATCATGTGCCATCTAGGTAACACTGTGATATCAAAACTTCAGTGCATTTACAACAATATCATTTGCAGAAATCACGTATGAATGCCAACACTCAATATCTTGTTAAAATTGAATATATCTGCAAACCTGTACCAAGTCTAATAGTCCATAGGCATTTGTTTTGACGCCCACATCCATACCATGGAACAAGACTCATAATACTCATTTGGTGTGCATATGGCTTTATCTCAAGTGATTAACCTTCATTTTGGGTTTCCAATCAACAAGCTGATTTTTAGGTGCTCATTTGGATTTAGGTGCAAGTCCCCATATTAATATAAACATCCTTCCTCACCTCACTCTGATATTAACATTGCGGGCAATTTTAGTGTCGGCGGTTTTGAGATTTATGTGTTTTGTGCTTGGCATTTAGATTTGTGACTTTGGGGTTCAACCTTTAATTCGATTGGTTTTCATTTTTGGTTCTGAAGTACTTTGTGTTCAAGTGCAATGCATTTGTTGCTTGGCTTGAGTAGTTTCTTTTAGGGGTCTTGGTTCTTTGTTGTGTGTGTGCAATGCATTTTAGTATTTGGGATTTAGCTTGATTGGTTAACCTTTCGGTATTTTAGTTGTTACATAAGTGCTTATAAGTTATGGGATAGGTTCATATAAGATCTTCAATAAACTTGTGAGCACCATCTACTCTCGTCAACACCTTCACAATCTACTCCTCTATGACCAATAGTTGGCTCTCCAAATCATGCAATGTCATCTCGTCAACATGGTGTTGACTGTCACGCAAAGGATTCACTAACTAATGTAGATCATTATCCCTATACAAGCTCACATCTATCACTTTATCCCCTTCATCGTCTCTCTCTTGAGAAATGAAATCACCCTCAAAAGGTAACTCATCCTTCTCTAAGTCCTCCTCGCACTTAGGTGCACCCTCTCCCAACTTGTCATCTTCGAGTACAATCATGCCTGCATCATCGTACCTATCATAAATAGGATGAGATGTTGGATCCATGTCATCATCAACATCATACATAGGGGAGGAATTTGTCTCCTCCACATCCCTATAGTCATCGTAGGCTATTGCATCCACATCTTTTGTTGCTTCGGAAAATGCATCATCCATTATGTTAGTGTTATTGGTCTCACATGTTGTTGTTTGGTCTTCTTCTATGTACAATTTCCCAATATGATCAGCTGCATCCTCCTCACCAGCTCATCTCCCTTCAATCTTTTCCCTGTGCCTTTTAATGAATCCTTGGTGATATAGTACTCTTGAAGCATGTGTTTAAATGATGTTAGCTCCTTCGTATTTTCAGCCATGATCTTTGAATATTCAGCCAATAGCTTTAAGATGTTTTCAACCAAGGTCTCTTCCATTGTCTTCATGTTTCCTCTGATTTCCAGTACTGCAATGGCCTAAGCTAAATCTGACTTGATTGGAATGTTCAGCAAACAACTATACCAACACTCAATGCCTGTTCAGCAGACAACTATAACAACACTCGATGCCTAGAAACACATGATGGTAGATCTGATATATATAGATTCTCCAACGCCCAAGATGAATTGATTCTTGCTGTAGCTTACTGTGGAGAAAAACCTGTAGTGGTGTTTTTGACAAACACTTTGCACAGATCTGTCATATACCATTGTATACTTAGTTTTACTGTAGGCACGAGCATCCAACAAATAAAATATGTATCCGAACTCCAAGCTCAAGGCATGAGCATCCGGAAAATAAAAATGTAACCTGAAAAGATAGGTTGCAAGAGAAAGACAACATGGTGACTTATATGAACATTGATAGTGTGAGTGAGGAGAAATATTTAATGTCAATACAATGACTTCTTCATTATAATGGTTGCTGTTAGTTTGAGGAAACTCTAGATTTTGATTGATGTGGCTGTGGATTGATGCATTGAGGAAGATCATTTTATTGGGATTCTAACTTAAACTGGTAATTCCTTTCCATGTTGAAATTGTGAGTGGTGAATGGCATTTTCTATTCCTTTTCAATGTCATAAAAGTGCAGACATCGATTTTCTAGCTTATCATATACAAAGAAGAAAGAAGAACTTAATGTCTAGTTTTTTTATCCACTTCAAATTGGTTTTGATGTAGGTAATTATTAATTTACAGCTACTGCACATCCACCTGTAGCATCAACCAGAGGGATTTGTTATTGTTGTAAAAGAGCCAAATCACCCTCTCTTTGTCCAAGATTCAATTGTGGAAAAATTTGTCTTAGAAGAGGACCCGATATTCCCAATGTCTTAGACACTAATCTACCCTTCAACCACATATATTTTTTTTATCTAAACCCCCCTTTATTTTCAGATATGAAGTAAACAAAAGTAGATCTAAAATTTCAGATCTTCATAGTATTCAGCCTTCATCTTAAAGTGTGAAAAATTTACCTATTTTGGCTGAATTTTGTGTATAAAATCTGGAGATTGCTAAGGATAAATTATGAATCATAGCAGATTTGATTGGCAGCCTGTAATGCTCTTTAAAATCTTATTTTTAGCTGTTGTTTTACGTGACAAAAATCTGGAAATTTCAGTGGTTGAGTAACAAATATCAGAATTGTTCTAATCATTACCCCTCACATAAACCTTTTCAAAAGGGTTGTTGTTCATCATTGAATAAAGCTGGAATTAACTTGTAAATCAGATTTAATAGCCAGACTTGCCAACAGTCCATATAAGCCTTCATTCACACAACCATTAGTGAGACTTTTGGCCCACAGGGAAGCCTCCCTTGGTTGCATTATTGCAGGCCTAAATAGCAGAAGAGGGTTTTGTGAGGTGACATTTCACCTCCCTCTTAGTTTTTTTTCTCCCATCGAGGGTTTAGGACTTTGCGTTTAGGGTGTGAGAAATATTTATACAATAGGATGCACAGGAATGCCAAGTTGAGGAAGTGCACCATCCATTGAATCCCTTGCCTTGCTTACTGATGCAAATGCTTTACTTTGTGGGATAGTAACATATAAGGTCATAGGTGTGCTAAGATTCTTATACTGAAAACACATTTTTTATTTATATTATGCTTTGTTATGATGGAGCTCACCTAAGATAATTAATATTATTTTGGCTTTTGGAGGAAATTGCAACAAGGGTTATAAAGGTCTGAAACCAACTCAGACATCTCTATCGAAGGTCACGATGAGTAACCATGCATTCATAATGGAAGAAACATTATCCTTAGAAAGTTAGATGTGTTAACAAAAATGGTTGAAGGTTAGTAGGATTACATGGAACTATCATATGGTTAGTGTGTCAAATAACTACTAGTAGTAGGTGTTCTCATGAAATGTTGAGCATTATTGCCAATGCAAGAAAATTCAGACACATACCTATAGTGGAAAATGGAGAGGTCATAACTTTGCTTGATATCAAAAATGCCTCTATGATGCCATAGCTAGAATGGAAAAGGCCGCGGAAAAGGGTAATGCCCATTGCTATTGTGGCTTTCTGTGAAAGTAAATATTTATAATGATCATAAATTAAGAGTTTAGTCATGTGCTTTGTGTATTTTTGTCATAATATCATTTTATGTAATAAATTAATGATCAAGGCTGTAACTCATGCTTTAGCTTAAGTTATGTCATTAATTAAAAGTTATGAATTGGGCATTATGCAACTTACATAATGTAGGTTTCCATTTCAACCATGTATTATGACATTACAACTTTGAATAAATTCATCCAAGTTACAAGTACCATGTCTCTCTCTTTTCTGCATTCATTATCTATTATTGTATTTGTGTGAAACTCTGACAAAGATGCATGAAATTGCAACTGATGTTGAGGATTCCGAGCTAAATCAAATCATTAGTATACAAATATCAATAGATTCCAATGTGGCTTTTGTATCTTCAAGCTTCATAGTTTGCATATTCCACTATTGGACTCTGCTTTTGTCTGATTTTATAATACCCTTCCACTTTTGATGCCCCCTTTTTTGCAAGGAATGCTAGTGAATTGTTATATAAACTTAGATATCAATAGTCAATAGGTATTGTTTTGTTTTCGTGCTTTTTCCCCTGAATTAGAGAATTTTGCATGTCCCAAAGTCTATAAAACATATATGGTATACCAATTCTTTGAGCTTAGCATGACTCCACTTCTTTCCTATTTGTGATTGTTTTTACTCTTGGAGGTCAATTTGTGATTACAAGATATCAAACAAGTTTTAATGAAGGTTGTTGTTTCCCCTTGATCTCTTATTTTTGTTGGCACCCATGGGTTTCAATTCATTATGAGATACTAAGTTATTTAGTAAATTAGTAGCCCTTACAAATTCAAATTGCTTGCATCCCATACATCTCTTTTTTCAATTTAAGAGTTCCTAAAAGTATGAGGATTTTGAGTGATAAGAATTGAAAGACAAATTTGTGCCCCACTTCATGTGATGTTCCTATGTTATTTGATATTGTGTTTCAGGTGTTATTATGATGATTGTAGATCTTGTTGCAGCAAGATGTTTTGGTCTTCTTATTATATTCAGAGCAAGGAAGTGGAGGTTGATGAACTAAAGAAAACTTGGGAAAAAGATAAGAGACGTTTTGAGAATTTGGATCTGGAGCTAAAGAAATTTTCACGCTGCCTAGGTACTAGAGAGAAAAAAACTCAAGCTGTTCCTTTTGCCATTTATGCAGTTATCGATTTCCTTTCTGCAATTATCGATTGTCAGAGGAAAAATGGTGCATGCCAATATCAAAACACCTATCTTACTGAGTTGGAAGTCATTTTCACTTTGATTAGTTAATATGATTTTCTCTGGGCAAGTCACTGTAGAGAGTTTGTCAGGGGAGTAGATTATCTTGCATCCTCTTTTATTCTTAACATCTACAAAAGAAAAAGACACGGAACAATTCTTCTTCTTCTTCTTCATAATTGTCAAATAGCCACTCAGGCATGCTTGTTCTGGTAAGAGGTGGCAGCAGAAACCTAGTAAATACATAAATAAGATTAACAAAAAGCTCTTTCTGCTCCTCCAATGAGTAATCTATTTAATTTTGATTTATTTTTTGTATGCTAGTTTTAGGATTTTGAGTGTTAAATTTTGATTTCTTGAGGTTAGGAGTCTAGAAGAATGACAATGAAACATAGTAACCTGAGAATAATTGTGTGTGAATGACATAGATAAATAGAACATAAAAAATAACAGTATTTAGAAGATTACAATTACAAATAATGGCATTATCTTCATTATTTGGCACAATGATCTACATATGGACATATGAAGCACAATAACAAACAATGATGCCTCAACTTGCAATGACATCTCCCTTTGAAAACAGGGGGCCCTTTTATACAGACTAAGTACATACATGATGGTTGGGAGAGCAACTGGCCAATAAAATTATTCATGACTTCTTAATGATAACCTCTCAACCTTAACTTTATTTCTCATACCCCTTTTGTAACTGATGAAACAATTCATCATTTGAGTAAGCAGGCAAGAAATCCAACAAGCCAGCAAGCAGGCAAGCGAGCAAATAAGCAAGCATGCCAGCAAGTAAGAAAGCCAACAAAGCTAGCCACCAAGCCTGTGAAGGAAACCAAGCTAGCGATAGCAAGTCTAGCAAGCTTTCCAGCCAACCAGCAAGCAACAAAACCAACTAGCCAACAAGCCATTCCTAGACATTGCAATGGAGAGCACATGTCCTAGACCTATGAAATGTTGAAACAAGGTTCCCACTTCGTAGGAGAAGTAGACATTACAAAGATGGGGACTGTTTCGAAGATAAAGATAACGATGAAAGAAAGGAGGAAGAACAATGAGGTGTGATGTGTGATGCCAACACCAACTGCAACTCAAGTATAAATGAATGCCAATTACTCCTAGAGAGGTACTCCAAGAACAACATTCCTCTTACTATGGAATCATGGATATTATTGTTGAACAAATGTGGAGTGGAGAGTGTTTTACACATTTTCCGGACTTCTTTTCCTTCCTCCAAGTCATTCATGTTCACACCAACTATTGTGATGCAAGTGCATTAGGCGAGCACAAAATATGATGGAGTCTAGGCAAGCTTAACAATGTGATGGGATGGTCACATGTTAATGCTAGGAATAATTAAATGTTTTTTTAAGGAGTCTTGAATGTAGGAGTGAATTTTGTTTTTTAGAAACAAGTTAGAGGAGTTCCGAATCCCATTGTAGATGGGATCTTGATAGTTATTTTTTGTTTAAAATAGTTAAGCTGAAAGTAGTTGCAGTTCCCTTATTTTGTGGAAAGAGGGAAAACACTTAATTTCTTGAATTCTTGTTTGTAATAGTTAGTTTTGGAAGCAAGGAAGCTTTTTTTTTTTCCTCTGGGGATTCTTGATTGAAAAAGAGTTCGTTTTTCTTATGCATATTAGTTAATTGGAGTTCAAGAGGAAAAAATACTCATATATATTTTCAAATCCATGTGTGAATTGATGTTAGCCTGATTGATGTTAGCCTGATTCGAATGCAATATGGAATGAACAGCATGTAAGTTTGTGTGATAGCTGTCTATCTTCAGATTGATTTTGAAAGTCTGTGACTATACACATCCACATCTACATGTGCAAGTTTATTTAGTCATAGTTTGATTCCTATATATTGATTTTGAACATGATTACATTGAAAGGGATTGTGTTGAGACTTAATTTTTAACATGATTACTTGTGATCTGAAAGAAGAGAACGTAGGTTAGCAGCGATTTGACTGGTGTTAAATTGAGACAAAGCACCCTATTTGGAAACCTTGTTTGCAACCCTTCATATCGATTATAAATAGTTTGCATCCAGTTGAATTAATCCTAGAAGTGAACCAGATGAGATTGTTGGGTGATTAACAATTAGTTGAGAAAGAATCGAGTCAGTCTCATAAGCAGAAATCGTCGTATAGAAGACTGGAAAAGGTGTTAAAGCACTACCAAACATTTTGTTGAGAGGCATGTCTAGTAAATCCATCGATTGGTCATTCGAACTCAGGATATTGTTTGAATTGTTTTCCTTTCAGCCTGCTGTCAACATCATGTTGTCATCTTTTCTAATCTATGACATCAGATCCAACCCCCTAGTCCTTTGAATCCATTTGGACTTATATTTGTTATGGATGCAGCTTGGATGCAAATAGAATGTGTCTATATGGGATTTGCAACTTGGATACAACTAGGATTCATGGCGATATAGGATTTGTATTGGATACATCGAATATGAAAAATTATGTGCATAATTTTTTTTTAAATATTGAGGAAAAAGAATTCTCATTTATAAGTAAGATGAAGGGACAAAAATTAGATATCATTGTCTCCTTCTCCCTTCCTAGCTGTTATCCCTTTCGCCCTCCCAACATTCCTCCTAGGCCACAGTGATGAGCACCATATCCCACTTGTTTCCCTTGTCTTATCCTGGCTCCATTGCATCAACTCGTCTTACCCTAGCTTCCCCTTGTTTCTCTTGACACCCCTGTTTCTCTCTCCCCCTCGTTCCATAATCTTTCCCTTCAAATTTTGAGATAAGGCTGACAATGTGTTCTCAAAGTCCAACCATGAAAATGAAATGAGGAAGTACCTATCTATTTATGGAGAGAAGTTAACTTCCTTTACATTCCAAAAGTCTGCTAAAATGCTTAAAATAAGGGAGGGTGGACATCCTCCAACAAGAAAGACTAAAATAACACTACATGGTCCACTCAATACATCAAATAACCCCAAAGAAAACCCTCTCAAGGGGGCTCCCTGTCCAAGTCAGCATGTGTCCTCCAATTGTCCTCAAGTCAAGTGTCCTACCTACAAGGTATATATCACGTGGTTCCAAGCTCTAAGGGCTAAGTGTCTAGTGCCATATTGGTATGTAGACACTTTTCCTAGTGGAGCAATTGATGCCCCCATTGTGTGAGAACCCAATGGGTTAGTCAACAAGCTGACTAGGGTATCAACCTCCTAGGTAAGAGCACCATGCCAACACACTAACCAAGGTTAAGCATATGCATAGACTTGGCTATCCATATGTCCATGAAGCATCATTAAGGGGCTAGGAGACATAGTGCTCTCCTAGAAAGGTGAAAATGCTTTTGGAGTAACCCCAAAAGTTAACAAACATATCACATCCAAATTGTTCAATACAATCACATTCAACCCAATGGATATATTGTCCATGAATTTTTCTGCAAGAAAAAGTACACCAAAATCCCAAATCTTTTTCTTCATTGCTGGGTTGTTTCTCTCTCCATGTTGTAAACAAAAATGTGAAAATTAAGTAAGTTTTAGGGTTGATGAGTTGAGGAAAGGGCATAACAAGTGGTAGTTTAGGGTTTTGGAGGATGGGCTCACAACTTTCCTTTAGTTTAAGGAATTTTTTTTAATTTTTAAAATTTCTCTATAAAACCAATCACTTTTTTTAAGCTTTTGCCACACTGATGTACTCAATTTGGGTGGTTTGTACCAGCTATACACGATTGGGGTGGGTATGTAGGGGTACCTACTTGACATAAAACTTGGTATGCAGTATACATACCAACACATGGATCATGTACCCTAGGGCTAGGTATGCATACCCCTTCTACACAACATATTATAAACTAAAAAGACTTACTAGATTATATTTTCTTATCATTAACTAATAGAACAAAATATGCCAAATTAAGTAATTTTGGCTACAGTAAGCCAATGATTGTTATTACCAGAATTCATTCACAAATTACCTTGCAAATACGGAAATAAAGAAATCAAACTAGAAATTGAGAATGCCATAACTTATATGGCTATGAATTGATTTGAAGGGAGTTGCTTGTCTATCCACAATGTATGTAATTAACTATAATTATGAAAAAATATAATTAATTATTTTGTTTGAAGAGGCGAATCTAAATCAAATATAAGGGTTTTTTTTTTGTAAATAAACACAACTATATATTACTGCTTGTAAAGAAAGTACAGAGCTTGTCCCAAATTTTCAGACTGCCATAGAGCATTCCCGGCTGCAAGCAACCAAACAGGAATCCCTTACCATAAGTTTGCAAAAACTGAACTGGACTATTCCCGACATAAACTTCGCCAAACAAGAATTTTGACATAAACAGTGATGTTCTATTCCTATTTTAAACAGCCTATCAAAAATATTGAAAGCTACTAGACTGTGTAACAAAAAACTTGGTGAACTAAGCCTTATCATCAAGACAATCTTAATCAATAGTGACAATTGGCAGACCCCTATCCGCCATATCCGCTCCTGCTTGTAGATGTTGGGCTGACCCGAAGTCTCAGTCTACACCCCAACAGCATCCGGTGGAGTTATGGATCTGTCACCTCCCATACTTCCTGGTTCCTCGTCCCCTTTCTTCTTAACAACAAACTCCATGCCAATTTTATTGGCAATAGCATCAATCTTGGCATGCATAATTCTGTTGTCCATATTATGGACCTTCCAAGACCGCACAGGCTCGGCATCCCCCTGGTGCTTGTTGTAAGCTTCCATTAGAACATTAGCCAGAAGGTTCTTTGTGACCTAGTAAGTCATCAGGGTCCTCTCATAGAGGGAGGCACGACCTGCAGTATGACCCGAGTCCATCACCCACTCTGTCGCCTCCTCGATAAGATTTTCCCGGGGAATGTTCCTGGCCGCATTCCATAGGGCCGACTCACTTGCCTCAACTTCCTCTTGGACAGCCTGAGGAATACGACCATGAAAGAATGAGGCTGAAGCCCAAAGACGAGCTCTAGTTGAAGCCCGCGTTACTCTGCCCCCTCTAACAGTTCCCTGCCCAAAGGAGTCCCCAACATCCAGACTCCGCGAACCTTCCAGACCTGACGAACTGCAGCCCTTATGGCGATGGGGAGGAGCCATGACAGGGGGAATTATGAAATCTAGTGGTCTAACTCTCGTAAACCACCCTTGCTCCCACTTACAGAAATTCGCAGAACACACAATGCACCCACACAAAATCCTATAGCAAGAGACGCAGATGCATTGGTTGAAGAACCTCCTCCATTTAAGGACCTGAACCGAAATAATTGAAGCATCTATGATGGGATAGCCAACCCACAAGAGGTACAGGATGTCCTGCAGCATAATTAATAAAACTGATTCCCAGATCATTGAAAAGTCGAGACTGGTACTCCACAATCTCCCACCACCTTGTTCATTCAAGTTACCTCGCCTAAATATGCCTTCGGCCTTAAACTCCGATTTGACCATTTGTACAATAGACATCATGCAGAATAATGCTGAGTCCGGGCGCGTGGCTCCCCACGCGTAGCACTGTCAGATGTCCTTTCATTCTCTGAGGTGGTGGCCACCTGTGTCATGTGCTGTCTGTGTCCCATCACATCCAGCTCCGCTATGTGGCAGCAGACTCTTTTCCAGTTGTCCTCTGGGAAATCTGCCACAAATCCAGATGCCAAATGGACGCCAACATTAATCCCCTGATTGGCTAAAAGGTCTGCCACTTTGTTGGTGTCCCTTTTAACGTGGGAAAATGATATGGCATTCTGAGTGGAAAGTAATGCCTTCAGATTCTCCAACCGGGATAGCAGGCGCCAGCTAGATGAGACTTTCGCAGGGGTTTGTCCGTGTTGGAGTTTCTTGGCCATCCGAATCAGAATTTGAGAATCACCCTCAATGATAGCAGGGAACCAAGCCTCAGAGTGGATCAACATAAGACCCTGAATAATACCTTCGAGCTCAGCTGAGTTGTTGGAATCATGACCTATATATCCAAAAAAAAAATGGAATGACCCCCTCGCTGTTTCTGCAAACCCCTCCAAACCCTGCGGGACCTGGATTTCCTCAAGACGCCCCATCAAAATTGATCTTGAACCCAAACTGGCTGGGAGGAGACCAGCTTGTAGGACTAATTGGGCGACACATTATCGTTTTCCTTCGCAGACCTGCCATATCTACCTGGGTCATACCCCATCCTTCAGCAATTCGGATCACCTGCATGTTGAACTCTTTATCTTTCTCACTCCATTGCTGGCTCTGAATCGTTTCCTTCATGTTTCGAACAAGGTGCTTCCAAACTTCCTCCTCCCTCTGCTGCTTGTCCCTGAATATACGATTATTCCTCTCTTTCCAACATGCCCATACAACCATACTAGGGAAGAGAAACCAAAAAGTTGCAATGATTGGGTTTGAGAAAGCTTTCAGGTCCCAAGATCTAAGGGTTTGATCAGGCTGCCCCCTAATTCTATTGCATCGTCTGAAAATAGAGGCTCCTCTATCCCATAACGAAGATGAGAAGTGACAAGAATCAAGAAGGTGACCAATGGTTTCTTTGTGATTAAGGCAAAGAGGACACCGAGAAGGTCCCAAGATGCTCCGCTTCCTCAAGTTCTCACAGGTTATTATCCTACCCCGAATCACTAACCAACAAAACACAGAGATTTTGGGCCAAATGTTCATAGTCCAAATTTTCCCCCATATTTTATCCACTTCTTCATTTGTTTGATTACAGGTATCATAAGCCTCCTTAATGCTGAACATACCCTTTTGATAATGGCCCCATCGAATTTTATCATTCCCCAGGTTTCGCCTGATGAATCTTTCTTGGAGAAAACTGTTGAAGGATGAGACCAATTCCGCAGACGAGGTGGTATCCCATTGTTCTGGATCTTGCCGTTTCTGATATCCTTCCTGAGCCTCGGGTTCCCAATAATTCCCAACCTTTATCTTTCATGCTGCCATTCCTTGGACCCTTATGGACTGCCATCTGGGGTCATCAGCCAGTTTGAGTAGCTGGTTCCACGAGTCTTCCCAAAAGTTTGCATCCGTCCCATTTTGGATTTCCCAGAAACTGTGATACTGGACCACCTTTCTCCCCTAATATGCTTTATTCCATATGTGGGAACCCTGCTTTTCCTCATTAAAATTGATAAGCTGACTTCTCTCTTTGTCCTGTGTATACTTAACATGCCAAAGTCACGCCCATGGTTCACTATCATGAGTGCACTATCTCCACCAGATTTTGGCTCCGTAGACCTCACTCAAAGTTGTTGGATCTCGCAGGCCCAAACCACCCTGGAGTTTGGGACGACAAATGGTGTCCCAGTTTACCAGAGCAAAATTTGATTTCTCATCCCTCCCTCCCCACAAAAAAGTTCTCTGCATACTGCTAATCTCCTTCAAAACCGTCTTGGGAGCTGAGAGCATGGAGAATAAGTAAACCGGCATCGCTTGGGGAACAGCTTTGACAAGCACTAGCCTACTGGGGAGGTTCAGTGGACGTAAAGTCCAACTGTATAGTCTCCTCTTCAACCTATCAAGCAGATCCTGCCAAGACACTTGTCATATCATACCTTCGTTTAAAGGAACATCAAGATACTTGTTCGGGAAAGATCCCCGGTTGAAACGAAGAATTCTCATAATGTTGTGTTGAGTTGGAGCTGGAGTGTTGAGGAAAAAGACCTGAGACTTGCCAAGATTGACTTCTAGACTTGAAGCCTTTGCAAACTGAACTAAGCAGTTTTTGAAGGTCCTTGCCTCTTGGACTGAAGGGTTCCCCATGAGCATGGTATCGTCCACAAACTGCTGATGTGTTTGTTTCTCCATACCAGCATGCAACTGTAGACCACGAATCCCCCCATTAGCCACTTGGGCCTGCAAGAGTTTACTGAGGCCTTCAGCCAATAGAATGAAGAGAAAGGGAGAAAGAGGATCCCCTTGTCTAATCCCCCTTGAAGCTTGAAGAATTATGGTAGGAGAGCCATTAAGAAGAATAGAGAAGAAAGGGGTAGAAACCAAATTCATGATCCAATCCACCCAAACCCTGCAAAAGCGAAAAGCCTCCAGGATTCCCCGCATATACTGCCAACTAATCTTATCATAGGCCTTGGCTATATCGAGCTTGATGAGCATACCTGGTTTCTTAGAGATTTTGAGGGAGTGCATAGTCTCTTGAACAAGTATGATACCATCAACTATTTGTCTCCCTTCCACAAAGCCTGATTGTTCCTGGTTGATCAGCGCGGGGAGAATGGGTTTGAGCTTGTTGGCAATCACCTTAAATCAAATATAATGGGTTATGTCAAACTATATTTACAGTATGTGACTAAAAATGCCTTGATATTACCACTAAAATTCCATACTATAGATGAAAAGACAAGTTAAACAGATTCAAGCATAGTTTCTAGATTTTCAAAGCAAAGCTGCAAATAAAGTTACTAGACTTAACTAGTAGAATGATGGGGTGAGGTCAAAGAGTAAGAGTTGACTAGGACTCCTGAAAGTGAGTTTTGACAGGAAATAATAAAATGAAAAATGTATTAAAATGAAAAATATCATCAATATAAAAGTTTAATGCAATTTTTTTACAAATTCTCATTTCAAAGGACATAAATTATTCTGAGTTTGACTTGCTAGATTTTTCCACTAGCATTTGACTAAGGAGTTCCAATCATACTTGCAAGTCCAATTAGCAAGTATGCATTGGGACTTGGGGTAAGTTACCTTTAGAAGCATTGACTCAAATGGGTTTCCTCAAATAGTAGAGCTAGAAAAAAATTGGTAACAATGACAAATATAATCCAAAACCTGTTGAGTAGAGTATCTTGTTGGCTCATGAGACTAGTAATATCCTGTCCTTTTATTAATGCATGGGGATTGTGTTGTGTACCAAGACAAAACTTCTTTTGTACATGAGTTATTTTGTTTATAAGTAAGCTCATTAGTCTAATGTTTGAGGCTTGATTCATCAATGATCCATCACTAAGTTAGTTGAGACTGAAGAGTTGTTAATTATTTATACTAATGACTCATCACCAAGTTAGTAAAGAGTAGTTAGCTACACACAATAATGACTCATCACTAAGTCAGTTGAGAGTTGTGTTGATAGGGGTCTCCTCTCCTCGCTTATAATCAATCAAATATTGTTACTCATTTGAGTATTGTTTCATGGAGATGTCGTTGTCCATGTTTTAGTATTTGTAAGTGCAATCCACACCTGCGTGTGTAGGTGCCCCCAACGAGTTATGACCTATCGAAATGTTATTTTGGAACTATTATTTCTATGGAAAAAACTCCAAAAAGAAAGAGCAAGGTACATTTAGATAAATAAATGAAAGAGGCATTGGAAATATTTTTGGATGTATGTAATGGATTATGCATTTACTCAGTATAGAGAGCAGACGTAGCAAGGAAATAGATTCTTGGTTGGATTTTGAGATACTTGTAAAGAACGGTATGGATACATTGAGGATTGAAATGCAATCATTCCTTAGTAGGCCTAAGGGTGGGATAAGATGTTACATGTACCAAAAAACACTGCAGAAAGTAAGGAAAAACAAAAAAACTTTCTTACCCAAGTTGTTGAAGTACTAGTGAAACAACAAAAAAAGGTTGGCTATAATTTGAATTATTTATTTCTCTTTGGATGTCCATAATAGAAAGAACACCAAATATAAATTAGAACATGGTCACTAACATCTCCTCTATTTTTTATACAAAGCAGTTTTAGCTGCAAACAAAAACATTGAACAATAATCTTTATTGGACATAGGCAACCAATTCCTCAACATACAAATATTCCTACACTCCATTAATTAACGAAAGAATTAGCTTTTGGCATGCCACTCTGTCCAAGTACCCCTCCACTTGTAAATATAATCAAATTTTATTTTTTGTTAATGTCCTTCCATGACAAACCATCAAAGTAGAACAACAATATCTATGTAACAAAATTTTTGTTGCATATTATTGTTCATTTTAATTTCATCGTCGTGGTAGTGCTTTCACTTTGGATTGGAGTCATCTATAACAACCATGGCTGTATTTGCTTGTCAAAGAGATTTCACTTTGGATTGGAGTCATCTGTAAAATCCATAGATGGATTTGCTTGTCAAATATCCTTAGCTCCTAAACTTTCCTTTGTATTTTCTCTGATTGTTGACAATAGACACAAATTCCCTTCACATTCAAAGACTTTCAAAAGAGGATGATTACAATAGCTTCCTTACTTTCACGAAATCTATCAACCTCTAGTGATTTCTTTGCAAAGCACGCATCACAGTACCAACTTCCACCAAAACAATAAAAATTTCATCTTGCTAAAAGTTAGGTTCAACTAAGTCCAACCTCCATCTTGATTTCCAAGTCAATGTACTAAGTCAAACGCTGAGACGAGTGCCTAAGCCATAAGCCAACAAATAATCAAGTGCCAAGTGAGCTTGCCTTAGGTGAAGGCAAGGTGTATATTGTGCACAACGCGTCAACTAAAGTTTAAAACATTTGTGTATATAAACAAAAATATATTTGTTCCCTCGGTTAATGTGCGACAAATATTTGAAATTATATATATCCAGAGGCTCCACAGAGAGAAAATTAAAGTCAAACACATCTCTGAAGCCATCGATAGTTCAAATTCATGATAATATTTGGAAACGTGTGATGTTATGTCCCCTACTCAAGGGCCAAATTTATTTGATGTCTTAGTTATAGAATTGTATGGGATTTTAAAACTGTTGGTTTGTAAGAAGAAGGAGAAGCTTCAAGGGAAAAACCCAATTTTACAAAGACAAAAACAAATTATGTCTCATTTATAATAATACATTTAGATTAGAACTGGTTAAAAGCTCTTATTTTTTATTTAAGTGGTATATATTTTTTTCAATTAAGTTTTATTTGTAATTTTTAAAATTTTAATTTCTATTTATGGTATGGATTAATGTGTGATGTTTATAATCGATGGATTGTGATTTGTTATTGTTTGTTGTTACTATGTTAAATTGAGTTGAATATAAAAATGTCTAATTAATTTAATTAATTTAACTCTTTAGTAAGTATGTGGTTGAGATATTTTATGAACTAAGTATCACTTTTATAAGATACTGTGTTTATCTTGAGACGAAAGGAGATGAGAGTGGAGTGACGACTTGATTTTAGATTTAAATTTAGAAGTCTTAAAACTAAGATAAAATAGGGTAAAAATAAGAGTAAAATTATAACCTATTATTGTAATTGATTAAAGTAAGTTAACATGTTTCATGTAATTCCCTTAATGTTACAAACTCAATGAACAGAGAAATAAGAGAACTCACCATTCAATGTTAAAATCCATCTGTATTTACTTTACTTTGCTCATTTCAGAGCATTCAAAAAAGATAACAAGTCACTTTATAATAATACAACACATTATAAATATTAAATCAAGGCAAATATGTAATATGTAATGTATATGTTATATTAATATATAGATTATTTAACATGAATGAAGTCAAATATGTAATGTATATATTATATTAATATATACTTATTTTAATGTGGATCTGAGAAGAAGAAAAATAACAAAACCCAATTTTACCAAAAAGTTTGAACTTATTAAAAGCTCTTATTTATTTAAGTGGTGTATTTTTTAAAATTAAGTTTTATTTGTATTTTTTTAATAATTTTAATTTTTATCTATGGTAAGGATTAATGTGTGATGTTTATAATTAATGGGTTATGATTCGCTATTTTTTTGGTTGTTACTATGTTAGATTTAGTTGAATATGCGAGTTTCTTTCTAATTAATTTAATTCTTTAGTAATTGTGTGGTTGAGATATTTATGAACTAATCGTTGCTCTCATAAGATAATGTATTTATCTTGAGACCAGAGGAGATGGGACTACTTGATTTTAGGGATAAATTTAGAAGTCTATAATAAGACAAAATATGGTAAAAATAAAAGTGAAATTATAATCTATTATTGTAGGTGATTGGTAAGTCAATATGTTTCATGCAATTCCCTTAGTGAGTTACAAACTCAATGAAAGAAGAAGGAAGAGAACTCACCCAAAACTTATTGTTGTAAATGATGAAGCTCATGGGATAATATGGAGAGTTGTAAGATTCATCCAAGAGTGATCCACCTCCTATAATGACCTACACACTTAACTCCAAATCCTTGCAAGAGAAGTCTTACTCTAATCTGCAATAGAAATATATCTATATACAATATAACCAAGAAATAATCAATCTATTTCTATAGAGATAAATCAATGCAATACAAAGAATAAAGAGACTTAGCAGCCTAAGTGGTGATGATATCTCCCTTCCTTCACTGTTATGGAACCCAAGAATATCGCCCTTATAAAGATTACAAAAATTAGATATAACCCAAGAAAAGGTAACTAAATGTTGGGAATTCTTGATTGCAAGAATAAATGTAGAGGAAGTGGAGGCAATTCATTGCATCGTGTGAATGACCCAAATCCAAGATATGCACATGATCATATGGTGTTATCTCTTCTTTTCTAAGCATTGCATTGACTATTGGACGGTCCTACTATCAGTCTTTTACATTTTTTTGTTACATTGATCTCTTGATTGGGTTTCCTTTTATGCATTTTGCCTTCCCCGTTACTATTTCGTTGGGTCTTCCACTATCCAACGCTACAAATTGATCACTCGCCCCTGCAATCCCAGTGGGATCATTATTAGCATTATACTATTATTTTATTTAACATCCTATTTGCTTATACTAAGATACGTTAGGGCTCCTGTTTGTTACAACTTGATAATATGATATAAAGGGGGTATTAAAAATGGGTTGATAAAAATGGATACCTACAATATCTAGTGAAATTAGGGGGTTTCTTAATTGGAAAGGTATATTGGGAGGGGGGTTCAACAATATAATTTTAGGAGAAATTTTTCAATATTTAGTGAAATTAGGGATATTCTTTAATATCCTGCGAACGGTCGTGCTATGTAACAAGATCGCTGAGTGAACCCCCCGTGGTATCGTCATCACACGATCATCAGCATCGTCATCACACGATCATCAACATCGTCATCTAGATCATCACGATCAACAACATCATCATCTAGATCATCACGATCAACAGCAACGTCATCTAGATCATCACAATCAACAACATCATCATCTAGATCATCACGATGGACAACATCGTCATCTAGATCATCACGATCAACAGCATCGTCATCTAGACCATCACGATCAACAGTATCATAACAGCATACCCTGCAATACACATGATCCATTTAAGACACCATAACATGTCTAGGGACGATGCAGTCCACTCGTCAACTTAGACAGAGTCTAAGGACCTCTTTTTCGAAGACATATGTCTACGGAGCAATTCAGGGATGGAAGTCCGGGGATGATGCAATCCCCTCTCATCCACTAGGGACCACTTCTCAGAGACATCTGTCTACGGATCAATTCAGGGACCGAAGTCCGAGGATGATGCAATCCCCATCATGTACATTTTGAACTAGTGGTTTCGGCATGATGCAATCCCCATCACATACATTTTTAACTAGTGGTTCCAGGATGATGCAATCCCCATCATGTACATTTTGAACTAGTGGTTCCGGGATGATGCAATCCCCATCACGTACATTTTGAACCAAGCGTTTAGGGATGATGCAATCTCGACCACAGTGCCAGTCCTTTTTCATACTGGATGTGACCTAGATTAAATCTAGGATTTTATCACCTATGAATGATCACCTGCTGCTGCACTAAGCAGTCCAGGAGCGAACATTACATCATTCCATTCAACCACAGATCCAGTACTATTTCAACTGGGGTGTGACCTAGATCAGATCTAGGATTTACAACTTGTGAATGATCACCTGCTAATCCAGGAGCGAACATTACATCATTACAGGTTTTGTGAATGATCACCTACTGCTATGCTGAGCAGTCCAGGAGCGCACATTACATCATTCACCAACATCTTTCTCGAAGATAAGAGTCTACGGATCTGTTCAGGGACCTAAGTCCAGGGATGATACAATCCCTCCTCATCCACTTAGAAAAATTCTAAGGACCATGCATCAACCTCATCGTCGTAACCAGCAACCTCATCATCGACCTCATCGTCAGAACAGGTAACCTCATCATCAATACAAGTATCCTTGTCATCGATACAAGTATACACATCATCAATACAAGTATCCTCGTCATCGATACAAGTATCCACATCATTAATACAAGTATCCTCGTCATCGATACAAGTATCCTCGTCATCGATACAGTATCCTCATCATCGATACAAGTATCTATATCAATATAGTATCCACATCAACGATACAATATCCTCATCAATACAATATCCACATCATCAACCTTATCGTTGATATAGGTAGTCTCATCATCGATATAGGTATCCACAATGATACCAAATATCCAAATATCATCATCGACCATATCACTCCCCCTTTCGAGGAGGGTCCTTCTGAACTACACCAAGCTTGTCTCAGAAATACTCAACCTTTACTCGAGAAAGAGGTTTGGTCAATACATCAGCAACTTGTTCGTCAGTGCTCACATATTCGAGCTTGATAGCTCCTTTCTGCACCATATCCCGTATATAGAAATATCATATCTCTATGTGCTTTGACTTATCATGGAATACTGGATTCTCTATCATCTTGATATAACTCTGGTTATCGCACAGGATCACAGTGGGGTCCATCTCTAAGTCAAACAATCCTTATAATAGCTTTTCGAAGCCATACCGCTTCACAACTAGTAGAGCAAGCAGCTATATATTCCGCTTCAGCTGTGCTGAGAGCCACACTAGACTGCTTCCTGCTATACCACGATATCATGGCAGATCCCAGACAATAACATCCTCCTGATGTACTCTTCATGTCTGATACGCTTCTTGCCCAAGTAGCATCTATGTAGCCATTCAATCTGAAGTCATGATATCCAAGGTAATGTAGACCAAAATCTATTGTACCCTTCAGGTACCTCATCACATGTTGTGCAGCTATCAGGTGAACACATCTAGTTTCCACTAGATACTGACTCAAGGTGTTCACAGCAAAACACATATCTGGCTTGGTTTTTTTCAGATACATCAATGACCCAATAATTTGTTTGTACAAAGTTACATCCACTAACTCTGATGAGTCATCCGCTAACAGCTTCAAGTTGGAATCCATGAGAGTGGCCATTCCAACACATCAAATCTTTTCAATATTTCTTATCATAATTTCCCTGGTTGAGAAAGATTCCTTCTGAGCCTTGCCATACTTCCAATCCTAGGATGTAATTCATCAATCTGAGATCTTTCATCTCAAACTTTGTAGCTATCTACTTCTTGCTTTCCATAATCCGTTTCTCATTCCCTATCAGAAAGAGATCATCCACATATAATAATAGTATCATCAATAACCTTAAGGTAAAGGTTAGGATCAGCTTAACTTTTGGTAAAGCCCAAGCTTGTCAAGAAGCTATCAATTCTCCCTCTGTGACTGAACATCATTCCTACTCTAAGTGATCTTCTGCATATCTATCCATGCCATCTCTCGCCAGATGGGTCTATTGATATGAGCCTCAAGATCATTCGAACTCTCTGGTGAGTTCCTTCTTGCATCCATGTCATCTGTATATAGAAACCATCTTCAACCTTATAGAAAAGGTTGAAATCCGCATCACACATGGTGATCATTAAGCTCATCAAATGACTATCGATCCTGGGTACCCGTAGAGAGCTTTCTTCAATTGAATCCTGGGAGTTTTTCTCGATTTGCATTTCTTCTTCAATTACACCATTAAGAGAATGGTCTTATCTAGCCACTCGTCATGATCCTCTTCCTCTTTCTAAGAGAATCTTCTAGCCACAAGCCTGCTATAGTATGTTTGATTTGTAAGTCTTCTCATCCATCACTTGTTCGGTATTCATCAGTCTTCATGATCTTTCCTACAAATCAAAGTTAATTACATGATTAGTAATACTTCATAATCATCAAATCATGTTGACATGATAATCTATTATGCATACAGATATGATTCACATAGTTATGCAACTATCTTGACCAATACTTTGGCACAACACTTTTCCATATCTTGTATGCGTACAGTGTTTATCTAGATGCCTTCCATCTCTATCAGAACATACTATCAAGAGCGTGCACAGCTCTTAGCATGTCAGCAAAGAGGCTTCATTCTAGATAAACAACAATGGAATGTTTGTACAACTTACCAATCATATGCATATTAGTAGTATATTGTTCAATGCTATATGAATGCTTACACTCAGCATGATATATTCTAGGAATACAAATATGCACAGAACTATTACGAGCAATATCATTGACTATTCAGAAATTCAAGAAGTAATTCAAATGACAACTTAAATACTTATTTTTTTATGTTTGTATGGTTGCCTCCCGTTTGATCTCTATATGTATCTGAACTTCTATTCATTCTGTACCACTATGCATGCTTGAGTGTGCACTAGTGTCATCCTCATGATCTCATACACAAACATACATTCATTAGTATAATTTCAATATTATCAAAACATTATGATTCTATATAATCTTAAGTATGTATGGTCATGATCATTTCATACATAGGTATACTTACCTAAGATCCTAACAAAGTAGGATTCTAACTTGATATAGGAAAACATACCTATATTATCAAGCTTGGTTATGTCTTAACATACTCAAACAATATCTTCTTTGTTCTATTTAATGATTTAGAGATCTTGTGCCAGAAATGCACCAGAAACAATCATAGGGTCTGAAATTATGAATTCACAGGGTCTGAAACCTCGGGCCGTGGTACCTTGACCTGTTAGATTTCCAACCCCACAGGTCTGACCTCAATTGGATTTTCTGAGAGAGAGTTATGCCAAGTGTCGTAACGTGACCTGTTTATGGGATAAAACAGGAGAGTGAACTTGTACAGCGTGCCACGTGTCACTGGTTCAACTTCGGCCTATGAAAATAGTAACTGTGAAAGTACAGTTCATTCCCTACCTGTCACTTTTTACAAAATTTCATTTGGATCTTCCTAGCTCAAGTTGTGACCTTTTTTCCTAGGTCACCTATTTATGACTGATATCTGGAAGAGGTAGAAACCCTAACTTGTACTGATCATAAATCACAAAGTACAATGAATTAGAGGTTTTCCTTTGGACACAAGGTAGAGGGGGATGTTATATACGACCTTCAAATTTTTCATATCTTGAAACTTCGCCAAAATGTATTTATAGCGAAAGTGCCACGATGACTGGTTTTTGCTATACAAAACCCTAACCTTCAAATTGTCACAAGTGAAGCAAGTGTCATAAGTGCCATACATTTCCTTCCTTCAGGATAGCTCTGATACCATGTTAATATTCAATATGATAAGTCCGAAAATATCAGCATTACATTCCATTTCACAACAATAGCATATACAGGATCACTGAAAGAACAACAACCACAACATAAACACAAGAGACAGATTTATCCTGGGAAACTCTCATGGGGTAGAAAACCTAGCAAAGCTTCCTCAATATAGATGACCAGAAAATACAAATATGTAACCCACAACCATTATCTCCTTCTCCTCCATAGCAGATCTCTCTCTCACCTATGCACCAATCACAAGTGAGTGAATGTGTGTTAAAGGAGGAACACACCTCCTCTATTTATACACAACTCCGACTTTACTTTTACACTAACTAGGTCGGCCCCAACTTTAACCACTGGGTTAAACACCCCATTACAACTGAATGTGGGCCGACCCCACTAGGGAAGTCTAATAACCCAAGTTACCACATTCCGACAGAGGAATAAACATCTCTGGATATACAATAGGGTCTTCACAGAGGAATAAACATCTCTGGATATTCTTAGAAGTTACAATATTTCAACACAATCTAGCTTGCTCCAAAATTCTTCACTCCAATATGCTTCAGCCAATCCGAGGTATCAATGAAGTATATTTATTATAAATCCATGATCAGTTTATGAGTGCACCCTAGTATTGTGGTATGCTATCTCTCCCCATTGAAAATTTCTTAGAGTTGAGTATAAGAGCCTTCTTTCTCCCATTGAGGTTATCTTATCACATATGTTGTGAAAGTTTAACGCACGTGTGAGATAGATTTAGGGCTGGTGCAAGGCAATGATACCCAATTATGACACGTTAGTTGCAATGACATTCTGGAAAAACATAAATATTATCATTAAAATGAATTATTAGAGGTACCTACAAAACTTTTTTGGATTAGGTTTAAACAGATGAAACGTAGAAAACGGATGACCTTCCGGAATATATAACTTTTATTTATGGAAAAGTGGTATAACCACCCCAAAATGTCATTATTCGAAGATTGGTATGTTTATTTTTTTCTCAAACATAATGCACATGTTTTTGTTGAGTCATCCGTTTGCTATGTAAATTTTCAATTTACAAGAAAAAAAATATGTGTAGGCGTAGGCAACAGAAGAATCTTGCGCAGGGATATTTTTCCAAAATTTTAAAAGTCAATTTTATATTTTTTTTAATTACCGAAGTCAGTGAAGCCCAAAAACGACATGGTCAAGTGTTGAGCCACCATATCATGGTCTAAAAATAATCAAAATATTTTTTTTTTTAGGTTGTAGGTATTTTCGTGCTCTTGTGTGGTTTCTCTACCATTTTCGAAATAGATAAGCCAATCAAAAGTTATAGGCCAAATAAATGACCTATGTTTTTTACAAATTTGACATGAGTGCAGTTAAAAATGAATTAAAAATAGAAAACAACAACAGATCTATTCAAAAATTATATATTTAGAATCTACACACAGAGCTCGACAAGCATGTGCAATTTCATTTGCAGTGCACTCGTGGAGCTTATGTGGAACTAGTTGTGAAAAATCGAAAGTTACAGCATTTGATGTTTTCTGCCAAAAATCAGGCATAAATTAGACCGAGCCTCAAGGTGAAATCCGAAGCTAATTCCAAGCCTGCAAGGGCGCCAAAAACAATTTGAATTCAGGCACACATGCGCGCAAATACGCGCACGCATGACTGACAATGCGCACGCGTTAATAACAGCACACACGCGTCTTTGCACATACGCGCTATTGTATGCCTTTGTATGGTTTATTTAATTTCCTTTTTCAAGGGGATACATGAAGTTGATGAAGATGTGATGATGAAGAAGATGACGATGATAGAGATGTTGATGAGGAAGGGGGAGATGACAATGATGTTGAAGATGTTGATGATGATGATGATGATGATGATGATGATGAGATGATGGTGATGGTGATGGTGATGATGATGAAGATTTTGATGATGATGCCAATGGTGATGAAGATGACGATGAGGATGATGATGATGATGGTGATGAGGATGATGGTGACGAAGATAATGATCATGATGGTGATGAAGATGATGATGATGATGACGATGAATATGATTATGATCATGATGAATATGATGATGATGATGATGATCATCATCATCATCATCATCACCATCACCATCATCATCAACATCTTCATCATCATTGTCATCTCCCCCTTCCTCATCAACATCTCCACCATCGTCATCTTCTTCATCATCGCCACCTTCTTCATCATCATCATCTTCATCACCATCGTCATCAACATCAACATCTTCATCTCCATCATCATCATCTTCTTCATCCTCATCACCATCATCATCATCATCTTCGTCGTCATCATCATCGTCATCATCAACACCATCATCATCATCGTCCTTCATCCTCATCTTCATCAACATCTAGGTCATTATCTTCATCGTCAATGTCATCATCATCATCATTATCATCCTCATCATCAACATTGATGGTGATGATGATGATGATGTTGATGATGAGTACGATGATCATCAACATCATCATCATCTTCATCATCGTACTTATATTCATCATCATCCACCACCATCATCATCTTCGTCATCACCCTCTTCCTCATCATCACCATCAACAACATCTTCGTCGTCGTCATCATCATCATCATCATCATCCTCGTCATCATCAATGATGATGATGACGATACGAAGATGATGATGATGATGAAGAAGATGGTGATGACGAGTATGATGAGGATGATGAAGATGACGATTATGATGACGAAGACAATGATCATCGTGACCATGATGATATGATGATGATTATGATGGTGAGGATGATGAAGATGGCAATAATGACTAATGAAGATGATGATGAAGAATATGATGATTTTGATGATGATGATCATATTCATCATCATCATCATCATCTTCATCATCGTACTCATATTCATCATCATCCACCAACATCATCATCATCATCCTCCTCATCCTCACAATGATGATGATGATGATGATGATGATGATGTTGCTGATGATGATGAAGATGCTGATGATGATGAGGATGATGTGCTGCATATTCATCATCATCTTCATCATCATCATCATCTCCATCAGCCATCATCATCATCATCTCCATCATCATCATCGTCATCATCATCATCATCATCATCATCATCATTGTCATCATCATCATCCTCATGTTCGTCCTCACAATGATGATGATGATGAAGATGATGATAATGATCATGCCGTGGCTCATGTTGTGGATGATGATGTGTTGCATATTCTCCATCATATTCATCATCAACATCATCATCATCATCTCCATTAGTCATCATCATCATCATCATCAACATCATCATCATCACCATCTTCATCATCACCATCACCATCTTCATCATCATCATGATCTTCATCATCATCATCATCATGACGAAGATGATGATGATGATGATGATGATGATGATGATGATGATGATGACGACGATGAAGATGGTGATGATGATGATGATGATGACTAATGGAGATGATGATGATGTTGATGATGAAGTTGATGACGAATATGCAGCACATCATCATCATCATCATCATCATCATCATCAACACCGTGATGATGATGATGATGATGATAAAGAAGATGGAGATGACGAGTATGATGAGGATGATGAAGATGACGATTATGATGACGAAGGCAATGATCATCGTGACCATGATCATATGATGATGATGATGATGGTGAGGATGATGAAGATGGCGATGATGATGACTAATGAAGATGATGATGACGAATATGATAATTTTGATGATGATGATCATATTCGTCATCATCATCATCATCTTCATCATCGTACTCATATTCATTATCATCCACCACCATCATCATCATCATCATAATCCTCGTCCTCACAATGATGATGATGATGATGATGATGAAGATGATAACGATGATGATGGTGATGATGATGATCATGTTGTTGTTGTTGATGATGATGATGAGGATGATGTGCTTCATATTCATCATCATCTCCATTAGTCATCATCATCATCATCATCTTCATCATCCTCATCATCATCCACGTCCTCACAATGATGATGATGATGATGGGGAGGAAGTTGATGATGATGATGAAGATGTTGATGATGTGCTTCATATTCCTCGTCATCTTCATCATCATCACCACCACTGTCATTGTCATCATCTCAAATTATTCATCATCATCATCGTACTCATATTCATCATCATCCACCACCACCACCACCATCATCATCATCATCATATCATCACGACGAAGACGATGATGATGTGCTGCATATTCGTCATCATCTCCAACAACATCTTCGTCATCGTTATCATCATCGTCGTCATCATCATCATCATCATCGTCGTCGTCGTCATCATCATCCTCATACTCGTCCTCACAATGACGATGATGACGATGTTGTGGATCATGTTGTGGATGATGATGATGTGTTACATATTCACCATCATCATCATCATCATCATCCTCACAATGATGATGATGATGAAGATGATGATGATGATGATCATGTTGTTGATGATGATGAAGATGATGAGGATGACGAGGATGATGTGCTGCATATTCGTCATCATCTTCATCATCAACATCATCATCATTATCATCATCATCTCCATTTGTCATCATCATCATCACCATCTTCATCATCATCATCATCATCATCATCATCAGATCATCATGACGAAGATCATGATGTTGATGATGATGATTATAAGGATGATGGTGATGATGAGTATGACGAGGATGATGAAGATGACTATTATGATTACTGTCATCATCATCATCATCATATGATCGTCATCTTCATCATCATCTGCGTCCTCACAATGATGATGATGATGATGATGATGATGATGCGGAAGTTGATGATGATGCGGAAGTTGATGATGATGATGATGTGCTGCATATTCCTCCTCATCTTCTTCATCATCATCATCATATCATCACGACGAAGACGATGATGATGATGATGTGCTGCATATTCGTCATCATCTCCATCAACATCTTCGCCATCATCGTCATCATCATCATCATCATCATGAAGATGATGATGATGATGATGATGATGATACGAAGATGATGATGAAGATGTCAATGATGGTGATGATTATGAGGAAGATGGCGATGACGAGTATGATGACGAAGACGAAGATGACTACTATGATGACGAATATAGTGAAGATCATGACCATGATCATATGATGACGATGATGATGATGATGATGAAGAAGATGGTGATGATGGTGACTAATGAAGATGATGATCGTGAATATGATGATTTTGATGATGATCATATTCGTCATCATCATCACCTGCATCATCGTACTCATATTCATCATCATCCACCATCGTCCTCATCATCATCATCATCATCATCATCATCATCCTCGTCCTCACAATGATGATGATGATGATGATGATGATGATGATGATGAAGTTGATGATGATGATCATGGTGTTGATGATGATGAAGATGATGACCATGATCATCATTATCATCACTGTATACATCATAACTTTATACAACATTAATATATCTACTATGTATTTAATTATTCTTGATGTAATACATATGTTTCTAATTGAAATTGAATTAATGTTTTGAAATCAAAATACACAAATTTGTAAATATACCCTTAAACCCCTAAACACCTAGAAGCACTTAAATGCACTTAGGGATTATGGGTTAGAAGAGGTCCTAAAGGCCTTTATGGGGGAGGGGCTCTTTATGGGGAGGGGCTCTAGGCATAACCCGACACATTTATATCTGTTGGGCAATAAATACAATGAACGTTACCCACCAAACATTACAATGTTCAGCAAGGATGCGCATGCGCCAGATGTGCGCACGTGCCTCTAGTGTGCACGCACATCTGGCGCGTGCGCGTCCCTGTTGAACATAAAATTTAGAAAATCACCCGCGTTCTTTCTCCCGCATTTTTTTCCTCATTCATCGCGTTCTCTTCGTTGGTTTCACGCATAGTTCAACAAGCATTTACATGGTAGATTGAATTCATACACCATTTGGTGCTTCCTTCACCATTTGGATAAAATACACAACATTTGGGGCTCTATTTGGCTCTTTGTATTCAATACACACCTATTGGGATCTATTTGGATCAATTGAGTGAATACACAACAGTTGGACTCTATTTGGCACCTTGGATTGAATTCTCATGCTACTTGGACACACATGAAGTCTTCTTACATATAGTGGACACATCAAAAGAGCATTTGACATTTGAAGAAAAGAGCAATCATAATCCTTGAGGTATGGTGATAATTTTAACTTGTTAAATGTAATTTAGTCTTCATTCACTTGTTTGAATGGCATCTATTTTGGTTTTTCCTCCTGAATTGTATGATAGATCTATTTTAGTCTTCTTAATATTCAACATAGACAATAAAAACATCTTACCAAAAAAAAACTACAACATGCACCAAACAATGCTTTCAACCGTTCATGAAGATAATAAAAAAAAATTACTTGCATCACCACCAATAACATTTCATAATCACATTCCTTCATCTAGTAGACAAACATTTGTTGAATTCCTCATGGTTTCACTACAACAACTCACACAAACACCTAAACAATTTAAAACTCTTAGTATTTTGGGGCTATTTTCCCTCATCCATACCATGAAAATGAAGTGATGTGAGCTTCTCCCTTGTAGGGAATTTGCTCCTACTAACATCCCATACCACCATCTAATACCATCCTACTGAGTTCCTATGTTAAATTTTCAGAATTTACTTCAATCTGATCTAGGATCTTAACTGAGAGAACAACATGTACAGCATATCTACAGCATATCAATCATGGAGACAATAATGCAAGCACACAAGAGACACAAGATTTACTTGGGGAAAACCATAAAGGTGAAAAACCCCAATAACTTCCTCAGAGATAGATAGAGCAATGATACAACCAAGAGATAGACATATCCTAGCAGCAAATCCTCCTCCATAAGTGCGCCACTCCTCCTTGAGTGCATGAGTGAGAAGTGAGTTGGTAAATAGAGTGCCTCCCGCACTCTATTTATACTTGACTTGACTTTCCTTTTACATAAATCATGTAGGCTCGAACTTAACCACATAACATAATGCTGACTGGGCCGACCCCCAATAGGGTGGTCTAATAACCCTTCGACCCACATGGCCGACCCCCAATAGGGTGGTCTAATAACCCTTTGACCCATATGACTTATACAGGGCCGACCCCAACAAGGTGGTCTAATAACCCATCAAGTATAAGTTACGACATTTACAATATAAATGACAACACTTCTATATAGAGGAATAATACCATCTCTATAGGAGTACATACAACATACATATATGAAATACATTCTGAAATTACATATACATCAACACTCCCTCTTAACTAGGAAGGTATTTCTCAGCACAGGTCTTCTAGCACAAGTCATCTTCTCTGGATCATCGTCACTGGATAATCATCATCGAGTCATCATAATCGTCACTGCTGCTGCTATCTTAATCAATCTCTGAATCTACTCGTCATAGGAAGTTCTACAGAGCCAGTCCTTTTTCATACTGGATGTAGGCCCACCACCTGCAGGTTTTCATCATCACTGGCCATACTGTGGAATCTTCAGGACTTATTACGTGCGTCACAAAACCTTAAAAGAGTCTCTTGACTAGCAAGAACTCTAAAGAGCATCTTAGGCCTTTTTCATCCTGTCCAGATCTCCAGGACTTATTACATGTGACCCCAGCACAAAACCTCGCAAGAGCATCCCAGGTTGTTACGAGCAAGCAGCTATACCTATAGGATCTCCCAGGGCACGAATTACATGTGGTCATGGAAAAACCTCGCAAGAGCATCCCATGACTGATTACGGGCACATAGCCCAACCTATCGGATCTCCCAAGGAGCCGAATTATATGCCATAGGACAAAACCTCGAAAGAGCATCTTCCAGATATCCCAGGGCACCGAATTACATGCCATAGGAAAAACCTCGAAAGACTATCGGCAAATCTCCCAGGGCACCGAATTATATGTCCTCCCAGAGCAAAACCTCGAAAGAGCATTTGCCAGATATCCCAGGGCACCGAATTACATGCCATAGGCAAAACCTTGAAAGACTATCTGCAAATATCACAGGGCACCGAATTACATGCTCATCTGCACAACCTGATCCACGGCCATAGAGTATCAACCTGATACTCACCATACATCATCCTGATGTACACATGATCATCCTGATCATCATCACTGCAACATCCTGCTGCATGTCATCTGGAGCAACATCCTGAAGCTCGTCATCCATGATCATCCTGATCATCATCACTGCAACATCTTGCTTCATGTCATTTGGAGCAACATACTGAAGCTCGTCATCCATGATCATCCTGATCATCATCACTGTAACATCCTGCTGCATGTCATCTGGAGCAACATCCTGAAGCTCGTCATCCATGATCATCCTGATCATATAATGCATCTACCTGATGCATACCAAGTATCTACCTGATACATATCATCATACATGATCCACCTGATCATACAATGTATCCACCTGATACAAATACAAATACATGATACATATCACCATACATGATCCACCTGATCATACAATGTATCCACCTGATACATATACAGATACATGGTCCAAGCATCCAACATGATGCATATACAAAAATGCATACACATGATCCAACCGATCATATCCAGCATCCAACATGATGCGTACATACATATAAATGATCCAATTGATCATATCCAGCATCCAACATGATGCATACATACATATAAATGATCCAACTGATCATATCCAGCATCCAACATGATGCATACATATAAATGATCCAACTGATCATATCAAAGCAGAAACCAGAACATCATCCTGATGCTCATCATTCAGCGCTTACATCCACAGCCATGTGAAGGATCCTCCTTCCAACATGCTTGAAATGGCTTTAGCAGATGTGCCCATCACTTCTTCCTCGAAGTGTCCTCGATCTGAAGAACGCCAAGCCTCTCTTTGAAGTAATCAAACTTCACCCTGGCTAGTGGATTCGTCAACACATCTGCAATCTGCTCGTCTGTCGCAACATTCAGGAGCTTCACAGCTCCTCTCTGCACCATATCCTTGATATAGTTGTTAACACCCAAAAAGTGCTCACTAGCTCATTCCCTTATTCACATGACGCATTTGTCCACTTTTCCACCATTTGAGCCTCTGAAACCAACAAAAGGTCACCAAAAGACCTTAGTACACCCCTTTTTCCCACTCAAAAAGATTATTTTTCCTGAAAAGCATAAAAAACCCTCAAAAAGGGTCCAAATTCCCAAAAATATTAAAAAGGGAATTAAAATATTAATTTTATTCAAAAAAGGAAAAAGGAGGGAAAAGTACCTAAACCATGTTGGTCAATACCATTTGGTTTCCACAAAACCACAAATGGTATTCCCCACCACCAAAACCTATAAAAAGGTGGTAGGGGCTCCTCATTTCACATCCATCCATTATCTCATCCTTATGCTGCTGAAATCTCCCTTGAGCATTTTAGCCATTGAAGCAACCTTGGAGAAGGAGACCTCTTGGAGCTTGGAGCTACTCATCTTGGGAGTTGCTCAACATCAACCTTCACCATTGAAGGTATTATCGCAAGCACTTGCTTGCCCCCCCATTTTTCAATACAAATTCATTCTTTAATATTTTCTTGTTCTTGTTTTTTAAATGTTTACATTATTTGCTTAGAGTCTTGCATAAGATTCATGATTAGTTTAGTTTAGATTAGTTTCTTGTTTAATTATATTGAAACTGCTGCTACTAGTTAGCAGGTGCCCATAGCACTAAGCCTGGTTGCAAAACCGGGCCAACAGTTTTTGGCGACTCCGCTGGGTTTGAACAATAGATCTCTAGTTTTCCTTTTAGTCTTAGTTTTTTATTAGTTTTTAACCTTTTGATCCATAGATCTGCCATCTTAGACAGCAGATCCATTGCTGCTCTAAGATTTGGCCCCATTAACAGCCCGGAATTCTCAATTTTCGGGTTCGTTTTTCGGCTTCCGTGCACGGCTTTCACCTCGCAGTTTTTAGCCAGACAGTCGCGCGGTCCATCGCGACTTTTTGTCCTTTTTCCGCGCGGTTCACCGCGACTTTTCGGATTTTTTCCGCGCGGTTCACCGCGGCTTCGCGGCCTGTTTCCGCGCTGCACATCGCGGCTTCGCGGTCATTTACCGCGCTGTACATCGCGACTGCGCGCCCTTTTTCCGCGCGGTTCCCCGTGGATTCGCGGACATTTTCCGCGCTGCACATCGCGACAGTGCACCTAAATCTCGCGCGGTCCATCACGACTGTGCGACAGAAACCCGCGCGGTCCATCGCGGCTTTTCTGTCAAAAGCCGCGCTGCTAATTTTTTCATTCGGCTATTCCGATTCAAAAAATTAATTTCTTACTGTACTTTTTGCCTATCTAGCACATTTTTACAGTATTAAATTCTGCATACTTTATAGCTATAGAAAAAAATTCACTATTTAAATGCACATGTAGAAGTCTTTTTAAAAAATTTCAAGAAAGTGAAAGAAAGACTTATTTTGCAGTTTATCTAGGTTAAAATCTTTTCTTTTTTACTTCTTTAAAAAATCTTGCCCTTAGCAATTTCCTTGAAAAGAAAACCATTTATTTCTTTTAAAGAAGTCTATTATTTGCTTTCATGATTCAAAAGATCCTTTCTTTTTTAAGTTGATTGTGAAAAGCATTTAATTTCCATTTATTGAAAAAAGTCAAAAATTTGCTTTGTTATTTTCGAAAGATCCTTTATTTTTTGGAAATTTTCAGTAAAGCATTTACTTCTTTCAAGTTCAGTTTACAATACCACATGTGCACCCACTCGATCACTTAATTGAACTGAGCCTTAAAACTTACCCTAATTTCAACACACTTTTAACCTCACTTGAGGAACACTAAAAGAATTTTGTAGCTAGGTAGTATTGGGGGGATAGGTGTTCCAATAACACCCCTCAGTTATTACATCCGAGACATAGAAGTTGTCCAATTAGGGAGCTAAAATCTCTTAGTACTTTTTGGCGCGGTCACAACCGGTTTGTGGGAAGGCCTCTCCCCTAGGAGGGTTGAAGTCGCGAGGATGGTTCCGGAATCCTGAGTGGAATACCGAAATCCATTCAGTAACCGAAGGGCTACCATTCGCAGTTCTCGGGATATCCTTGTATTGGGATATTGCGATCAAAGGACCAAATGGTAGATTTACCTTTTCTCGACGCGTCATGAACGGAGTATCCTAGTAGCCTTTCTTTAGGATTGATTACCCGGTGTCCCTCCCGGTAGGGGGATATCTAGCCGTTGTCTCAACACTCATATTGTCTGACTTGGATTTCATCACCTTGCAGAGGATATCGTTTGTTGAGTCACAATACTTTTAGTTTGGTGTTTGCATGATTCAGCCCACCTTTGGTCTAGTTACACCTATTTTTTCTAGGAGCTGTTTGCATGTTGGTATTCTGACCATTTGTTGCATCCCTCCACTTATTGTAGCACAACTGCTAGAATAAGTGCCTTTTTTTGAGGTTGATTTTTTGGCCTTAGAGCCTTCTTTTTCACTCCCCTTCTTGCACCCTTGGTTGCATTAGGGTTTTGAGTCTTTTAGAGATATATCACCACCTGATACTTAAAACAAATTTTTTACACAAAAAACTTAATTCTCACCATTGAGAATTTTAGACGCTCTCGTCGTCTACAGGGCGAACTCCTAGAGTTTAGTCCACTTGGCTCTCCACGTCACGGACGCAGAGCCTTATCCCTTGATTCGACACATCGTCAATCAGCTAGACAGTCATCCGATTCTGACACACCTCACTTCACATTTGATTTGGAGGTAGAATCCGAAAACCTCACAGAGTTACCACCAACCACCATTATGGCTGGAACACCATTTGATCCACTATTTACCAGCACCATAGGTGAGACATCCACAGACCCTTCTGCGGTGGTGCCATCCATGGCGACAACCACCCCCCTAGGTATGCCCAACATGGGTAACACTCCACATTTAGGAATGCCCAACACAGGGCCACCACCTGTTATGGGTATACCCAACATAGGGGTCACACCCCCTCTGGTTTCCACAAACCCTATCCCAGGAATCCCCACTGCTATTCCTAACCCAAGTGTAACCCATGTTGCACTTGGAGGCGCTGGCCCATACCAGACTACACCTATTGGAGGGCACATACCCTCCATACCTAGCATACCTTTAGGCGTTACTGGACCCCTACATCATACCACAATGACTAGGCATGTCCCAGTTCCAATCAACACATCTGCTAGCTTACCATACATGGCGAGTCTGAACCTGCAAGACTTAGCTAGGCTCACAAATGACCCCATCAGACATGATCCTGCGTGGCCTCACATGCCCACCAAACTCCCCTCTGACATCCCTAAGTTTGAGGGCAAGGCAGGTGAAGACCCCCAAAACGATATCATGTCCTTCCATCTATGGTGTTCCTCCAACTCCATAGTGGACGACTCTGTCCGCCTCCGTCTGTTACAGCGCACTTTCACTGGCTCTGCAGCCAAGTGGTATATCGAGCAGCCCCATGGGACGCATGCCACCTTTACCTCCCTTGCCTCGACCTTCCTGCAGTTCTTTCAGTTACCTGTCCGCTATGATGCGGGCGTCGAGATCCTACTGTCTTGCAGAAAGAACACGACCACCCACATCACTGACCACATTCATGAGTGGCATCGACGCCGAAGCCTCTGCAAAATCAAGTTAGACGACCGTATATTCCTAGATTGGTTTCTAAAAACTCTTCTCCCTCTCATTGCAAAGGATGTGGCATCCGAAAGACCCCAGTCTGAAGAAGAGGCCATCCTCAAAGCCCAACAGTTTGATCTCATTTACGCCCAATCGGGTTATCTGTATACCATTATTCCAGACGCCCCTCGGGGCGAGTCATCCCAACATGATGCACCGGGGGAATCCCATGCCGCTGATGGCATCATTGGTCGTATGGCCACACATCCCCAACCCTTTTCCATTACACATCCTAGCCATGGTCCCGACCTTTCGCGGGCTACATCTCAGTCTAGAGCAACCAGTTCGTATGCTCCCATGGCACATCACCACCATACCCATGGACCTTCATGTCCACCTCAGTGTTTTGGTCATGCACCACCTGCATACGCCCTCCCAGCTGCACCTCAACCATTGTACTATCCAATAGCTCAGGGTTACCAACAACCCCAGCAGGCAACTGGACCACCTCCATCACCACAGGCTTATTATCCACCACAACCTGCTCCTACACCTGCGGCGAACCAAAATCCTCCCACTCCTCAAGGGCAAGTGTACACACAGCACAACCAGCCCCAGAACCAAAACAACCAGCGCAACCAAGGTGCGCAACAGAACCGTGGTAGAGGTCATAACCGCGGTAATAACCAACAACATCAGCAAGGTCCTCCACCTCCCAATCCTCCGCAGAATAACAATGCTGCTCCTCCCAACCGCAATCCGGATCGGAATCCTAAGCAGCCTAGAAATAATAACCTCAGAACAAACCACCCTTGTTCTATCTGCGGGGTCTATGGTCATTACACGCATTCTTGCCCACATTTGGAGCGAGCTCAGCAACTCTGGACCAACGATGCCCATCGTCAAGGGCAAGCGGCTCCTCAGCCGCCACCCAACCCTCCACCACCTCAACATCAACCTTTGGTGCTACAAAACCCTTTTCCAACACAAGGAGTGGTGAACACTCAGCCGTTAGCCCCCCCACAGGGCAACGTGCAACCACAACAAATCACTTACACCGCTCCTGATCAACCCATGTTTGATTCAGGCACTCACCACTTATTGATGATGTCCACTGCCGACGTCAATATCCAAACCCGTCGGAACCAGTATGGCCCTACCTCCGAAGCCCCCCCCGCCGATAAGGATACTAACGCTCATCCCACCGATCAGACGTTACGGATACCACCTCTTCCACTTGATGGCGCATCTAAAGCACCTCGTTTCCCACTCCGCCGTATCAACAACAACCCCAATGCACGGGCTACATCAAATTACAACATCGTAGATGACCTAGCTCAATCTCCCGCAGCCATGTCTGCGTTAGAAGTCTTGAATAACTGTCCTACGCAGCGCAAGACTTTACTTTCCGCCATTGGGGCGATTGACCCAAATGATAAGAAATTAATGACCTTTGATTTGGACCAGTCCGAACCACGTCTGCCTTCCACTATAGCAGTCCAAGTTTCCGTTTCTATTCGGAATCTTGTCATCCATCGATGTATCATCGACGAGGGTGCCTCCACATGCGTCATGTCCACATTTGTTTGGCAGAAGTTGGGATCCCCTGCTCTCCAGCAATCCACCACTGCATTGCGGGCCTACGACGGCCGGTCAGCTCAGCCTCAAGGTTTACTACCCAAGGTCCCCATCCAATTAGGTGGGAAAGCTGTGCTCATTGACATAGAGGTCATTAATGCCCAGCTCGATTATAACCTTTTACTTGGCCGCAGTTACATGTACGCCATGAAAGCGGTCACCTCATCCGTTTTTCGTACCATGATGTTCCCCCACGAGGGACGCATGGTCAAAATCGACCAACTCACCTACTATGATCCCAATGCCCCTGCAGCACCCGAAAATGTTCTTCCCATGATTGAACAACCAGCTTCTAGTGCAACTACCTCCTTTGTTTCTTCTGTGGGACCCGGACTTTACTCAGATACACCAATGACCTCTACATTCCAATTCATTCCACCACCATCTCCGGAGACCCACGTCGCAAATCTCTGTACTCTTTCACAGAATACACAAACACCCGGTAGTCAACCACCATTGGTCCCTAGTCACATCGGTGTTACACCCATCCACACCATCCCCTTTCTATTTCCTCCTTCGGGTGTAGTAAGCGCCCCGGTTATGGCTACCCTTAGTCTACCCGGGTTAACATTAGGATTACCCGTGTGGTATATTTCGCCTCTCGTTCCACCGTCGACACCAAATGTCATCCTGCAACCGGTGCAACCCATTTTTACTTCTACCCAACCACCTCCCGGTATCACTACTCCTTCGTCACCGACGAATCCCCCTCCACTCATCAGGCCCACTGGGGGAAGAGGCCCACAACCATACACTGCGTTACCCCCACCCAAGGTAGTTAAACCTTCCCCCGTATTCCGTGCTCCTCCAAAATGCTCGCTGTGTGATGAGTTAGGCCATCCAACCCATCAGTGTCCACAGTTACCTGCATTGCAGGAACACATGCAAATGTTGGACGACGACCCCAACATCCCGGTGGTCAAACTAGATCCAAACCCTATGCCTCGTGATAAATCACTACGTACCAACCACCCATGTGCGATATGCGGTATTTACGGCCACTACTCCCACAACTGTCCTGACATTCCAGACTACAGAGCAGCTCTCTACGAGATGAACAATTTGGACCTAGAGATGGCACCCCCTACTATCGAGGAGATCTACCCTCCCGCATCATCCTCATCCGGAGAGACTAACACCATCTACATGATCTCTTCGACTACCACTACCTCATCACTCGATTTGACCACTCAAAGCTCCCGCAATGATGAAAAGGTTCTCGAGACTCCTACTACCTTTGATTATCCCGGGGAAGACATGCACCATCGTCCATACTTCCTCCCGGAAGAGACTTCATCCACCACCACTACCCAATCCGCGATTGAGTCCAAGGATTTCCTTCCTACTAAAATCGACTGGTTAACGGATCCCATGGCCGATATTTCTCCCGTCATCCACATTGACATCTCTGACCCACTTGGTGCCCTTCATACCATCACATTAGGAACCTCCCACAGTGAGCATGAGATCGGAGAATACCAACAACTGTTCCAAGAATTCACTGATGTCTTTACTTGGTCAGATACCGAAATGCCTGGCCTTGACCCCGCCATTTATACGATCTCCACTGGATACACCTCTGTCCGGTCGGCCCCTTCCATTGATCCCTTTGACACACAGGTTCAACCCTTTCAAATCGACCAGGAAACCACATGTCCACAACATGGGGGCAGGCCCAAAACCTTGCCTACTCATCATCATCGTGATCCTCGTCGGAGATATTGGGGGCATCCACCCCACAAAGGGAATCCCCCATCATCATATCATAACTTCAGTATGCCACCACGACCCACAGCCTCATGGTATAACACCCCGCCAGTAGTTGCTCAATGCCCTATTGATCTCTCTCTGAGACAACATTTGCACCACATTGACACCTCTGAGTTAGGGGGCATAATAGATTACCTCGACCCCGGGATAGGGGGCATGATCAATCATTTTGAACCTACCCCATCATCTCTATCTCAACACCTCAATGAGCCCATCGTTCAAACCAACACACATGTGATCCACAATCACAAACCCCATGCACATAGCATGGGGGCAGGTCATTAACCCTGCTCACTTTTTCATATTCGTGATCTCAACCTTTTTTGAGGTCACGTGTCACTTGTATATTTGAGTTGATACACATAGTGTTTCCCCCCGCGGGTCATCATTTCTCCCCACCACTTCATCATTGGCTTGGTGGGCTCACCTTTATTGGTAGCCATTTTTTAACCTAGTTATTTCCTTTGACCATTCCGGAGTCCTTATGACCTTCGTTTTTTCGCACCATTTGCACTGCCGGATTCATATTTCCGTGCCCGTGATGATGCTAGAGATCATTTCTCGCTCTCACGCCTAGATTTTTTGGGCATTTTTTCCCATGCCCCCCTTGTCACCTCGGTTTGCGTGCCACATCGACCGTCGTCCGTTTCTAGCGAGTCTTATATCGTCGGATTCAATTTTTCGTGCTCGTGATGATGCTTGAGATCATTTCTCGCTCTCACGCCCAGATTTTTATGGCATTTTTCCATGCCCCCCTCGTCACCTCGGTTTACGTGCCACATCCCCCGTTCTCCGTTTTTGACAATCTTTATATCGTCGGATTGAGTTTTCCGCGCTCGTGATGATGCTTGAGATCATTTCTCGCTCTCACGCCCATACTTTTCGGCCATTTTTTCAAAATGCCCTCTCATTGCCTCGGTTTGCGTGCCACAACGGCCGCAGCCCCCTTTGTGACAATATTTATGTCACCAGATCCAGTATCCCAAACACATGATGACGCTTGAGACCTTTTCTCGCTCCCATCTATCCATTTTTGTTCGGTATAATTTTATCCCTTTTTCGGGCCGAGCAATCCCTTTTACAAAAAAGGCACTTAGGGAGTTTCTGTTAAGCTCTTTTCTGACTCCTAAAACAATGAAAAGATCGCCGAGCAATCTTGCTTCCTTTCATGCTCGCTAAACGTATCTGAAAGGGCGTCTACCTGGTATAAGTTTACCCCTTTTCCGGACCTCGTAGACTAATTACGAAAAAGGTATACTCTAGTCACATCGGCTAGAAGAGTTCTCCATCCGCATCATTTTATGCTTTTTCGGGCCTTGGAGACTAAACTTACGAAAAAGAAACACCAATGGAGTCCCCTTACCGCTTTCAGACTCTCTAAACATGAAAGCGACAACGAGCAATCACCATCCTAGGCTCGTAAAACAAACAGGACAGTAGTCATAACCACTGCAGAGTCTTCTTATCACTTTCAGACTCCTTAAAAATGGAAGGACCATTGAGCACGAACAGTCCTGGGCTCACAAATCCACAGGACAGTACCATTTCAGAGCACACTTTTATCCCTTCTTGGATCTCATTAAAACTATGAAGAAGGACCCAATGGTGCTTCTCGGTGCCACAACAGATCACGTCTACTCATATGGCAGCTTCCCCATTTTGGTCGCCTTTGTTCAGAGTATTCTGCAGTATGTCACCCTGAAAACCCCTCGACATCACCCATCAGCTTGATTCCCCCCCAGAGTCAATACATACCCTTCAGTCCTTAAAAGAAATGATACCCACACCTATAAGTCAGTTCCCTACGCTGCCAGGTCAACCATGTCATCATGCTTTGAACAAAGGAAGTTTGAGTCTACCCACTATATGACCCCAGTTACTTCCCATCCCCACAAGTATGTCAGTCCTACCATTAGTACTACCACACTTCAGTCCTACACCTCGCGCTCCTATTAAGGAAACATCATTGCCTTGTTAGTTGCTGGTCTCCCTCTGTCGACGACAACCAAATTTATTCCAGAGGATAGACCTAGAGGTCCCTGTGTCTTGGACTCATCACCATTTATGATGAGTGCCTATGAATCATTTCGAGAAGAGTCCTCGGTGCCTCTCCAAATGGTTGTTTCTCGCATGCTTGACTTCAACACCTTGATCGCATCGTTGAGACTCGCACAGGGCATCGGTTCGTTCACTTATTAGTCGAAGACCCCGGATACCTTCTGACTCCTCCACATTTGAGAGTCTACCTATGGATACAACCAGTTACACTGTTCCTATAGATATCCGGGTTGCGTATGGCGACAGTATTCAGATGTACCCCAGTTTTATACTCCCTCGAGTATACAGTTACAGATACTTCCCAGAGATGGCTCACAGTCATTACGTCCCTACAGATGTTGGACACCTTCATTTCCAACAGTTCATCAGTTATTCCAGTGTATCAGTTATTGAGATCAGTTATGATCAGGAGTATATCCCAAAATAATGTCCCCCCTGGACCATTATGATGTACCAGTAGATTCTTTATGCATTAGATCCCCCTTCTTGGGACTAATTGTTATGTATATGTCTTGATACGAGCATGGGAATGCCCGCCTCGTCCAGTATCAGAGATTATACCTCATTCATATTGAGGCCATGTAATATTTTTTGTTTTGCAGCTTCCATGGGACGCAGATCTAGTCTCCAATCGGTCTCTTCTCCTCCCTACAACCCCAGAAAAAAGACAAAAGAACTATGAGGTCTATCGGCCATACGATGAGCTCCTGCCCTCACACATCAGGGGGCAATCTGTTAACACCCAAAAAGTGCTCACTAGCTCATTCCCTTATTCACATGACCCATTTGTCCACTTTTCCACCATCTGAGCCTCTGAAACCAACAAAAGGTCACCAAAAGACCTTAGTACACCCCTTTTTCCCACTCAAAAAGATTATTTTTCCTGAAAAGCATAAAAAACCCTCAAAAAGGGTCCAAATTCCCAAAAATATTAAAAAGGGAATTCAAATATTAATTTTATTCAAAAAATGAAAAAGGAGGGAAAAGTACCTAAACCATGTTGGTCAATACCATTTGGTTTCCACAAAACCACAAATGGTATTCCCCACCACCAAAACCTATAAAAAGGTGGTAGGGGCTCCTCATTTCACATCCATCCATTATCTCATCCTTATGCTGCTGAAATCTCCCTTGAGCATTTTAGCCATTGAAGCAACCTTGGAGAAGGAGACCTCTTGGAGCTTGGAGCTACTCATCTTGGGAGTTGCTCAACATCAACCTTCACCATTGAAGGTATTATCGCAAGCACTTGCTTGCCCCCCCATTTTTCAATACAAATTCATTCTTTAATATTTTCATGTTCTTGTTTTTTAAATGTTTACATTATTTGCTTAGATTCTTGCATAAGATTCATGATTAGTTTAGTTTAGATTAGTTTCTTGTTTAATTATATTGAAACTGCTGCTACTAGTTAGCAGGTGCCCATAGCACTAAGCCTGGTTGCAAAACCGGGCCAACAATAGTGATATTTGATCTCTATGTGTTTCGACCTGTCATGAAACCAGGGATAATTTTAAGGACCCGTACTTATTTAAATGTGTATAAACCTTGGTGAATCTTACCAATTCTTAAAATGTCAATTATAAAATATTTGGCGATATTTTTCCAAAATTATTTCAATTTCTAAGGATTTTATACAGTTTATATAATAATTTGGCAATTTTTAGAGTGAAAAAAGTTTACCCCATCAAAATTAGGCGAAATGGGGCTTCAAAAATTGAAAATTGGCGAATATTTTTTCGGAAAAAAACATGGAAAAATAGCCCATGGGCTAAATTTCGCCCCTAAAATTATCCTTGCATGAAACACTGGGTTCTCAGACAGCTTCACACAACTTTGGTTATCACAGAATATACCAGTAGCCTCCAACGGGAGATCAAATAACTCAGACAGTAGCTTCCATAGCCATACTGCCTCACAACTAGCTGAACAGGCTGCAACATACTCTGCCTCACAACTAGCTGAACAGGCTACAACATACTCTGCCTCAATTGTACTCAGTGCTACGCAGGACTGCTTCCTGCTAAACCAAGAGATCACACCTGATCCCATACTGAAGCAGCATCCAGATGTGCTCTTCCTATCTGCAGCACTACCTGCCCAATCTTAATCAACATAACCTTGCAGGTTAAACTTTGATTCGCTTCATACTTGAGCCCATAATCCACTGTACCCTTCAGGTACCTCAGAACATGCTTTACAGCAATCAGGTGAACACTCCTCGGATCTGTCAGGAACTAACTCAATGTGTTCACAGCAAAGCAAATGTCTAGTCTCGTGTTCGTCAGGTACATCAAGGACCCAATCATCTAACGATGCATAGAGACATTATCCGGCTCAGATGAAGCATCACAAAGAAGATTCAGATTCGATGCCATAGGTGTGGCCATGGCCTTGCAATCCATCATCCCGAACCTCTTCAGGAACTCTACTGCATACTTCCCTTGTCCGAGGAAGATTCCATCTGCACTCTGCCACACCTCCATGCCAAAATCAAATAGTGCATCATCCCCAAGTTCTTCATCTTGAACTCGGCAGCAAGCTTCCACTGCGTGTTGGCAATCAATCTATCTTCACCTATAACAAATAGGTTATCCGCATACAAAAGTAGTATCACTGGATTGCCTTCCTCAACCTTGTAGAAAAGATTGGAACCCGCTTTACTCTTGGTAAACACCAAACTGGATAGAAAGCTGCCTATCCTACCATACCAAGTTCTGCACATATATGATTTCCCGTCATGTGTCTCAGAACCAAGTGGTTGCTCCACATACACTTCTTCTTCAACTACACCATTCAAGAAAGTTGTCTTGAAATCCATCTGGTGTATCTTCTATTTCATCACTTTTATATTTCTCTATGCTGTCTTCTGCAGCATTCTTGATCTGATAGTTCCATTTGGAAGTCACAACAGACTTCCCTTCAGCTCTTGGGACCGCATCCCAAACATCGTTCTTCATGATCGACGGATCATGGCATTCTTCCCATATCCTGGGAACTTCAATATCTTCTATAGATAATTTTGTTGCTGAACAAATGTTGTAGTTCTTCTTTTGTAGGTGATGGCATACGATCTTTCCTACACAACAAGTTAAATTGCATGATTAGAAAACATCTCATAGTTTTCAGAACAAATTCTTACATATAAAGAAATATGTCATACAGTCATGCAATTATCTTATCCAATGCTTCAATACAACATTTATCCATATCCCGTAACTTTCTAGATGCCTTCCAATCTCTACCAGAACATTGTTAAGAGTGTGCACAACTCCCAACATGTCAGCAAAGAGGTTTCATTCTAGATAAGTAGCAATGGAATGTTGTACAGTGCCATAGGCTACCTACCCATGCATATTAGTAGTATACTGTTCATCAATGCAACTATTCTAATATGCATAATACACAACCTAATTCTAGGAACATCAGTACATACATTATTGAACAGTATTATTTAAACAATAAAATATGCAAGTAATGACAATTCAAATACTTATCTTTGTTTGTTTGTTAGGTTGACTCCCTCTCAGTCTTTGCTTCTTTTCTGCAACTCCATTCTTATGTGGATTGTGAGAAGTGGTCAACTCCCTTTGAATATTTGCATCCTTGCAGAAACTACTGAAGTGTGCTCCTTTGCTTTCTTGCAGGAACAACTAGAGTGTGCTCCCTCTTGATCTTTGCTTCCTGGATTACCTGTCCTTGAACTTACATCCATTCTCGATCCCTATGCATGCTTGTTAGTATCATCATTGTGTTATCCTCTAGGTCTCATACATAATTCATTAGTATAATCTAAATATTATCAAGACACAATAATCTCAAGTATGTATAGTCAGGATCAATTCAAACACAGATAATAACCATTAGTATTCAAGGTTTCAGGGAAGTCTTCTTTTACTCATACATTTTCTTATTTGATCATAGGACTCTTCTGGTTAGTTAAATCATCAATCAAGATAAGAGATATAATATGCATAAAATCCGTGATTACTCAAACCTATACCTTCATGATTATTTTGGTTAGTCATATCATCAATTATGGTAAGAAACACAATATGCATACAACCATGACTATTCAAACCTATGACTTCATGAATAATCATTATCAACAACACAACAGTATAAGATCTCAACACAAGGTAGGATTATATCTTGATATAGGAAAAACATACCTGGATTAGCATGCTAGCTAGTTATGTCTAACATATTCACATGATGTCTTCTTGTTCTTCTTCAATGACTTGTGCTAGTAACCTGTATATCTCATAGGTTAACCATTATAAAACCAAGTTATACATACCTCGTAAATGGATCTTCTATGAGATCCATGACAATGGATGAATCTTTGTCCTCCTGTCATCATGATCATATGTTCTTGAACAAGAACATGATTTGTCTTTCTTGGTGTACCTTTCATGTTAGTAGACAACATAAACCTTATACAACACCATAATGCATTAGTACAATCATAAGTGTCAACACCATAATCAATGAATATTTTCTATCATGCATTCATAATTTTATTAAGGTGATATGACAAGTTTAAAATCAAGATTGTACTAATCGTAATAACATGAAGACAAACATACCATAAACTTAATCATGAAAAAATCTCAAAACATACCTCGATGAGTCATACCTGTCGAGATCGCTTGTAATCTTCTTATGTAAGGCCTTAGCCTCATCTCCCTCTGAAACAGGAACTTCTTCACTTATGCAGATGATCAATCCATCTTCTTCTAGGATTAACCCAATCCACTTGATTTGCAAGAACTGGACCTGAAGCTGGATATGGGGTTGTCAGAGAAACCCCAAAAATTCAAACTTTGAATTTCAAACTTCCGAAAGGATAGAAATATGCGCCTTGATGAGCTGATCAAGCTGGTATATTCAGAATTTGAAAACTGCAAAGTTTCACTCCTCAATTTTGCCTTTGAAACTTCCAGATTCACTAGACGTGACCCTGAACTGGGGTTTCATGAAGCCCACTCTTATGCCCAATCAAACGGTTTGATCCAAATCTCTAAGCTTCTATTTTTCTGAGGAGCTTCCAACCGTGGTCACAGATTTAAAAAATTCTCATTTTTTTACAGAAGCCCTAATTTTCCATTTTTCTGATCAAAAGTCCCGAACTAGGATCTGATCAATCCCGGCTTTCTACCCAACCAAAAATTCTGATCTTGGTCTCTAAATTTATATTTTGATGAGTAGCATCCAGCCGTGGTCTCTGATTACAAAAATTCCAACTTTCTCCAAAGCCCTAAATTCCGGAAGCCATGAATGAAGGTACTAAAAAATAATTATGTTTTGACAGAAATATGTACCTGATTGTTTCTTTTGTAACTCCAAACTTTTCGATCCACGGGGTCTGAAAACGTTTCCTGAGATAGCCTAACCTGTTATCTTTCCATCCTGACATGTCTGACCTCAATTGGATTCTCTGAGAGAGAGTTATGCCAAGTGTCGCAACGTGACCTGTTTTGGGATAATACAGGAGAGCGAACTTGTACGGCGTGTCACGTGTCACTGTTTGAACTTCGGCCTCTAAAATTTTTTTATGAGATAGCTCGCCCTGTTATCTTTCCATCCTGATAGGTCTGACCTCAATTGGACTCTCTGAGAGAGAGATTTATTCCAAGTGTCGCAACGTGACCTGTTTATGGGATAATACAGGAGAACGAACTTGTACGGCGTTCCACGTGTCACTGGTTCAGATTCGGCCTCTGAAAAAAATTTCTGAGATAGTACAGTCTGTGTAATACCTGTCAAATTTTACGAAATTTCATTTGGAGCTTCCTAGCCCAAGTTATGACCTTTTTCCCAAGGTCACCCGATTTTGACTCAGATCTGGAAGAGGCAGAAACCCTATATTGTACAGATCATAAATCACAAAGTACAATGAATTAGAGGTTGTCCTTTGGACACAAGGTACATGGGGATTTAAAATTCGACCTGTAAATATTTCAGATCCGAAAACTTCTCCAAAACAGATTTATAGCGAAAGTGCTACAATGACTGGTTTTTGCTATATCAAGCCCTAGCATCGTAAGTGCAACAATTGTCATACATGCCATATCATGCCTTCTTTCAGGCTAGATCTGATACCATGTTAAATTTTCAGAATTTACTTCAATCTGATCTAGGATCTTAACTGATAGAACAACATGTACAGCATATCTATAGCATATCAATCATGGAGACAATAATGCAAGCACACAAGAGACACAAGATTTACTTGGGGAAAACCATAAAGGTGAAAAACCCCAATAACTTCCTCAGAGATAGATAGAGCAATGATACAACCAAGAGATAGACATATCCTAGCAGTAGATCTTCCTCCTCCATAAGTGCGCCACTCCTCCTTGAGTGCATGAGTAAGAAGTGAGTTAGTAAATAGAGTGCCTCCCGCACTCTATTTATACTTGACTTGACTTGCCTTTTACATAAATCATGTAGGCTCGAACTTAACCACATAACATAATGCTGACTGGGCTGACCCCCAATAGGGTGGTCTAATAACCCTTCAAACCACATGGCCGACCCCCAATAGGGTGTTCTAATAACCCTTTGATCCACATGACTTATACAGGGCCGACCCCAACAAGGTGGTCTAATAACCCACCAAGTATAAGTTACGACATTTACAATATAAATGACGACACTTCTGTAAAGAGGAATAATACCATCTCTATAGGAGTACATACAACATACATATATGAAATACATTTCGAAGTTACATATACATCAACATCCTAGAGGTGATGTTGTAACTTTATATGTAGGGAATTCCCAATAGCGTTTAAGATTATATGAAAACATTCTCACTCGATGTTGTTGTACATAATCAATTGCTACATCAAGCTTTAATAATCATGCACATAAAGTTTTAATATCTTGTTTGTTGTTCATTCTTATAGGGGTCATATTTTCGTTTTTCCAAAAAACGCATTGAATATGGGCAACAGACGTAATAATAAAAGAAAGTCTAGAAGGACGCAGCCGCCCCCTGAAAAGACCTATGAGATAAGAGAAAATGCCAGTTTGTACATGCAAAACCATAGAAATCAAAATGTTAGTGCCTTAGATCCATAAACAAGCAATGACGAAGTGGTTGAAGTCAATCAAATCTTACCTGATGTCGAGTATGAAGGGATGGATGTTGAACAAGTTCTTAACTGGAAACCACCCCAAGAAGAGCACCCACCTGGCGAACACACTCCATTGCAGGACCAATTTGTGAACGAAGGGCCACAACAAACCATTGACGAGACTCGTACTTCCTTGCCGACTCCCTTGCCTCGACTATCAACCGGACGACGAAGAACTCCCAAAAGTATTCTTATGGATGAAAGTTCATTTTCAGGACTTGAAGGTAAGATGCCCAAACGCACTATTGATTTCCATTGTAACAAGATAATCAAAGATTTTTTTGAATCCAAAACCGATGCAACAAAATGTCAATTGTTTCTTGCTTTGTTAAAATCACATTGTCTAGCTTATGTTAGGAGAATTTTGGGCATAAAGGTAGTTAGAAGTTCAGAGGCCAACAATCATGTTGTTAGAAATCTACAATCTACATTTAATTTGATTGGAAAAACTTCTCGTACAAAATATTTTAATGCGGCCCGTCGTGTACTGTCGGAATCGATTGTAGACAAATCCACAAGGCAACATCGCCTACTATCACACACATGTAAAATATTTAAAGTAGATAGAAAGACTCTTCAAAAGTATTCTGCCATTAGAGAAAAACTTGAGACCCCAGGCCAAAAAGATTGTTGGGCCTTTGTTGGTAGGTTACCTCGTTCAGACATGAAGCTCATTGATGTTGTTAAAGAACTAGTGTAAAAGTTTTGGCATGATAACACTAGACCATCATCGAATCAAAGAGATGTTTTAAAGTTGAGAAAAGGTGTTAGGGGGGGTGAACCCCATGTCAAGCACTTCCTTTACACGACAAAAACTGAACTCTATGAGAGGTTCAAGAATGAGCACACACAATTGAACTTAGGCCAAAGGTCCTTCGAAAAATGAAAACCCTAGTATGTTAGAATTTGCATTGATCGCAATACATGTTGTTGTAGATACCATGTAGAATTTGAGTACTATTATGATACATATAGACATATATTTTGTGGTTTGCATACTAACATTATGCAGGATTTCCCTTCGTTACAACCACAGAATGCATCCAGATAATTTATACATAGCATAATGTGTCGAAGGCCTGAAGGACAAAAATATTATAAAAGATCATGTTTATATGGAACATGTTCCAGTTGCAGTGGATTTGCATTATTGAGCCGCTACATCCACGCAACCGTGGAGCAAGAATTTGGGAGGATGTCAGTAGAAATGCAGAACTTCCAGTACATAACATATCAAGCAGATAGTTCGAAGGAAAGCAAAAAAATTGCATTGGTGAAGTCACAAGTAATCTAAGTTTGCATGCTTTCATACTGTACATGTTGAATTTGTACATATACATTCAGATTGAAAATGTCATGTTGTATTAATTCCCTTGGTTTTGTGGCACCAGGTACAAATTTGCAAATTCATGAAGGAATTCTACCAAAAGACCGAGCATTATGTACAACCCGTCCATGTAGCAAGATGGCAGGATGAACAGTACAAACAGTGCAAAGACACCTTTCCCAAGGGCACAATATTGTCGGTTGTGGACTTTGCAGAAAACTACACCCTACAACCACAGAATGAGATTCAAAGTCAATACTACCATTCAGACCAAGTTAGCATAATGGTCCATATCACGTACAGGCACGCGCCAGAGAGCAGCAACGACGTGAGGATAATATTGAAATAGACCAACTTCTACATCAGTGACGACAGGTGCCACAACCTGCATTATGTGCAGCATTGCTTCAAAATTTTCTATGATCAACTGAAGGATAGAAGTATACAGATGGATCAGCATTGGATATGGTCAGATGGTTGTGCAGGCCAGTTCAAAAATTCTCCAGTGGTTGAGTATTTTGCACAAGACTTATGATGTGTTGCATGTATGGAACTATTTTGATACCGGGCATGGAAAGGGAGAGCCCGACGGGGCTGGAGCATGTCTCAAAACTACCCTACGAAGGGAGGAGATGAGGTGCATGGGATGCCTTCATATTCGGAATGCCGAATCCACAGTTCGATGGTGCAAAGAAAAAATGTCAGATCGAACCACGGAGAAACACATACCAACAAGTAGAGGACATGTTGTCAGAAATTTCTAGAATGTAGTTGATATAGATCGACCGCATTCTTATAGTTGTAGTACTGTGCAAGGCACTCGTGGATTTCATTCGGTTAGAAGCTCAAACAACCCCTTATTTGAAATATGGATGTGAAAACTTGCTTGCTTTTGTGGGTCTCGCAGTAGTTGTGAGTGGAATGAGTGTGAATCAATGGATTGGGTTGATGAATGGGATCATGTATCACTTGCAGTGGACCCACGTGCAGTTGCTGAAACAATCCAGTTAGAGGAAGGCCAGTCCTCTATTTTGAATGAATATGATCATATATCTAAACTTGTACAGCTAGGTAAACATTCCTGCATGCATATCCCGGTTCCCTCCTTGTTTTTGTAATTATCCAAGTTATCAAACCACTACTTGTTGGAATATGACCTTAAAATGCATTTTTGGAGGACACATCTACACAGTTGTCGCCTCGACAGACAGTGCAATTGGGACGAATTATTGGTTGGCACGATGCATCTAAGGGAAGCAAACCCTCCTCGCATCATTAATGGATAGTGAAGGCATTACCTTTCCGACTGGCTCGATGGTTTTTCAGGGGGAATATCTTATAGTGGATGGAAAGGGACCAAATTGCAATGGCTACACATACACATATTGTAAACCAGGGTCGCGGGTGTATGTATCACTTTACGCACTTGATCGTGGGTACAAACATCCAACTGCAAACAATGTCAACGAAGTCATCAAACAAGGTGCGCTACTTACTACCTCATGTGGAGCATGAGAAGTTGTTCGAGACAATAAAAACCGAGAGGATCCGGAAGGCCTAATTGACTGAGGTACATAGTATAGCCATGTGATTGTTTATTCATGCACGGTTAATGTTATTCATGTTAGATAGTTTATTTTATATCGTTATCTTATATCGTTTATTTGATGTCTGAGTTATGATTAAGTTATGATTTATAGCCATGTGATTGTTTATTCATGCATGATTAATCCTAGAAGCACTAATATAACCCTACAAACATAATCTAGCCCTAGAAATGCTAGAAATCTAAACTAACCCTAGAAACACTAATCTAACCCTCAGAAACTAATCTAGAATCCTAGAAACATAATCTAGCCCTAGAAATCCTAGGAAGCTAAACTAACCCTAGAAACACTAATCTAACCCTCATAAACTAATATAGAATCCTAGAAACCTAATGTAGACCTATTAACCTATTCTAGCCCTAGAATCCGTGACCCACCACATGTACCCTCAATAAGGGGTATTTGGACTCCAAGTGGGATAGGATTACTATTAGAAGGGTTTGTCACGTCACACAAGTACACCACTAGAGAACTCAGCTTATAGAATCCAAGTCTACATGTCTATCTTGGAATTTTAATCCTCGAACCCTAGGTCTTACCAAGATGCCTGCAGCAGCCAAATCTGGATATTGCCCCCATTTTCTCTACCACTCTCTCCATTTGGAGCTTTAGGAATTGTTTCAATATTGGTCTAGTACTTAGATGAATATGAGGATCATTTGGGAGCTATGATTGAGTAGCACTAACATGTTCATCATTGTCACCTAATGGTTGGAAATGTCCTTGAGGGAGGCTTTAGACCTACCTCACCCATGTTAATGCTTGAGTTTTTGGAGGTCCCTCATCACCATCTCCATCATCACCATCTCCATCATCATCACCATCTTCGTCATCGTCATCACCATCTTCATCATCACTGTCATCTGTAGGTCCCTCATCACCGTGTCCATCATCATCACCATTACCATCACCATCATCATCAACGTCTTCATCATCATCACCATCATCATCTTCATCACGACAAGTGCTCGGTGGATGATTTTCCAAAGTTGACCCTCGTGTGCAAAAATTGAACACTCCCTCACTGAGAAAAACCCTAGTTTCCAATATAGAAGTACAAGATAACATTGGGGCCATCGGACCGGAGGGGAGGGGCACCCTTATCACTATCCCGGTGTCGTGAATCCAACGGAGTCGATGGTTCGTCGATCCGAGCCACGGTCTTCATTCTATGGCTCGTTCTGTCTTGCATCCAAAAGGCCTTCAGGGACACCTGTTGGATACCTGCCGAGGACATAGAACTCCAACCGTGTAACAAAACCGGGTTGCGGGGAGTCATGCAAGTGTGTCTAGGTAGGTTCCGGCCTGGAACGCTAGCCACACATTCCCAGTGGATGATTTTCCAAAGTTGACCCCTGTGTGCAAAAATTGCACACTCCCTCACTAAGCAAAACCCTAGTTTCCAAGATGGACGTACAAGATGACACCGGGGCCACCGGACCAGAGGGGAGGGGAACCCATAGCACTATCCCAGCGTCCTGAATCCAACGGAGTCGACGGTTCGTCGATCCGAGCCACAGTCTTCATTCTATGGCTCGTTCCATCTCGCAGCCAAAATGCCTTCAAGGACACCTGTTGGATACCTGCCGGGGGAATAAACGTTTATGTAAACCAACAGAAGCTCGAACAATACTCCCTACTTTTAAACACATCCTGGAGAAAGCAAGAGGACAAGTTCATCAAAGTGACTTCATTCATCTGTATTCTCGTAATGTACACATATTCCATCCTTATCTTCGTAAACAAGAGTTTTATAATAGCTTGAACTTTTTGGAAGTGGTTATCTCCCTGTATTCAGTTGTCTGATTGGTTGACAAGCTTGCCTGAAAATCTATACTTTGAACTTATTTGTTTTATTGCTGAAAATTGGAATGGATTTTCAAGTCACCTGCAAAACGCTCATTTGTTGAAATATGTAAGTTCTTCCAACAACATAGATTTGGATAATGTATCAAATGTTGTTGCCCAAACTAGAATTTATCTTTCATCGAAGGAGTCGCACATATTTCTCGGTTCGCAAATCCGTCGATTTCGGTGGGTCTGGGACGCCGAGTTTCAGCTAGGGGACCCCCCACAGCGTGCCTTGAAGGCCCGAAAGCAGTGCCAATGGTCCATTATCGGAGCTAGGGTTTTGATCAGTGATGGCCATTCCAAATTTGCTAAAGGGGTGCATTTCTCGTCCAGAAGCCCCCGGGCGTGCGTGGCCACCATGGACAGGTCCACAATGGCCACATGGACCTATGGGATCCGACGGAATCTAATTTCGCTCGCTGGTTTGGGTTCCGTGGCCCCAGGGCAAATCCCCAAAGTGTCCTTGACAATTTGGCGACACTTCCAAGCTCCCCAAACCATTTGGTTAGCCACAATATGTGAGACTCCTTCGACGAAAGATAACCACTCCCAAAAAGTTGAAGCTATTATAAAACTATTGTTTATCAAGATAAGGATGGACTATGTGTACATTACGAGAATATAGATGAATGAAGTCGCTTTGATGAACTTGTCCTCTTGCTTTCTCCAGGATGTGTTTAAAAGCAGGGAGTATTGTTCGAGCTTCTGTTGGTTTACATAAACGTTTATTCCCAAAGATGACGTCACATAAAACCACTTCCTTAGCTTTCAATTGGGTTTGAATGGCATCTCTAACTTGTGTTAGTTGTGTATAACGAGGAATATGAAAGGGAAGGTACCTATAGACCCAAGTTTTCGATGATAGAGGTGAATTACCACTTATCAAAGCACGAAATGCTGAACAAAAGGCTAATGGAACACAACGAAGGATTCCCTGGTTCCAGCAGGTGTCCCTGAAGGGCTTTTGGATGTGTTGTCTCCCCAAATGGCATGCGTGTGTTGAAGCCAAAAATGTAACACACCAGCTGGATGACAACTCTCTCAGGAGAGAGGCCAATGTCACCACACTCCTCTCCTCTTCACTTCAGGTTGGCTCTCCTCCAACTCTAGGGGAGTATCCCTGAGATAGGATCGCTAAGGAAGGTACAGTAAATGAGCAAGGTGAAATGAAGAGGCTGCCTTAGAGAAACGAATGTAACAAAAGATGTATTTTGAAATTGTGATGGGAAAGATGGGAGGATCAGTCCTCGAAGAAATGGTCAGTGCCAGTATATCAAAGGGGCGAATGGAGTCAAAAAGAGATCAAAGGGCTCAGTCTAGTGTTTGACATATCATAAATAGTACTTCTTCCTCTCTAAGTGCGAGAGGTGCGCTATGTAAACCAAACATCAATATTGCATAATCAACTTGAATGCAAAGACCAATACCTGAATTTGCACGCTCTCAAAGGGAAAGAGAAAGCAGACGCTAAGAATTCTTCGCCAAAGGGAAGAAGAAAGCCGACTACTAAGAATCCTTCACCTTCCAACGCGGTGGATTGTCACCCTTCTATGGCCTCTTACACGAAGACAAGAAAATGTAGAATCTGAAAAGCATCCACACTTATAAAACACTCACAAGTGCTGCTGCAAAAATACCTAATTTATCCAAAGAATCCCATGATATTTTTCATTAAAATCAAGGAGAAGAAAACTCCCCAGTTTTTTTTCCATCTTTTTACAATGAGGAGGATGGCTCCTTTATAGGCCTAAAAAGGCTCTCATGCCTTTTTTCAAAAGAATAAAATAAATAAAAATTAAGAAAAAAGTAAAAATCCACTTTTTCTCAACTGAAGTCTAAACAGACTTAATGCTTTTGAACTAAAGCGAACATTCTTAAGGCTGTCAGAAATAAAAGTTAACTACCACTTGTAAAGCGTGAATCAGCTGTCAATGTAAACTAGATGAGCTTCAACAGATGTTTAGAATAGCTTCTCAAAAACTCCGCGTTACAGAAAAACACTGCCAAGTAGCTGTGAAATGCTCCAAAAATCCCCCGTGACCGCGAAGTTAGCCCCTGAGCGGTTGCCAAGAGTTCAATTATGCCTACCTTGCCGAATCGGCTGTCAAATTAAAGCGGTGTGCTGATGATTCGTGGCTTTTTTTTTTAATCGGAAAAAATTATGTCCAATTAGAGATCGGGCAGAGGCGGATTCATTTGGAATGTAGCCACAACTGCCTATGACAAAAATTGACCTATCTTCAATTAGAGCTCACAGTAATTGGCATTATAGGTAAGGGCGTGTTTAACTCTAGACCGGTTGCCAAAAATATTACTCCACGCATTTGCAGTCACTCACAACAAGCTTGGCATAAATTTGTGGATGGGATCGACCTTAACTGGGCTCCAATAGCCATGGAGAAAGAAGGAGATCTCCTCATAAAAAATGAAACCCAGGTGGATGCTTGAAGTGGGACTCGTTTAATGACTCAGCTGCAAACGACTATCTGAAACGGTTGTCCAATGCTGGATACGCCAGGTAGAAAATGAAACCGCGGGTCTAGGATTGATATGAAAGAGCTACTGCCACACGACCCACCAACACAATCAGATTTAGAACCCGAGTTTGACGTTTCCACGTGGGTGGATGACAGCTTCTAATAACCGCCGAATGGTTGTCAATAACGTGGATCATCCTGTCACTGGCAGTCCGAACTCCGCGTAGGCACAGAATTATCCTTAGTGCTCGCTTCAAAACTTCAAGTGGCCATGAATTAATCCCTCGGCGTGACCCCCGAATAACACTAACTTGCGCTGGTGTGATTGACATTCTGCTGAAACCCGGGTTTTGGCACTTGATTTTATAACTTATGCATTGTTTTGAAACCAGAACAGATAAGCACAAATGAAATCAGCGATGACAACTCCGTTTACATTTTTGTTGCTGTGGTATTAACTTCCACACGGAAAGCTTGAAAATCTTATGTAATTGATCAACCTCTGTACGTCCAGGCATTATCGGTTTCCCTGCAAGCGGTTCTGCAAGAATGCAGCCTGCACTCCATAGATCAACACCTATACCATAATCCATAGCACCTAGCAAAAAGTTCTAGAGGTCGATACCAGAGGGTAACGACTCGACTAGTCATAGCCTGCTTACAATCAGGGTCATAAAATGCTGCCAGTCATGACTGCAACATTTAAATGCGAAATGGTGGCCCATGGTATCAATGACAAAGCGAAGCAAATTTTATTGTTTATGTATATGTTCTGTTGCCGATCGAATTAAAACTCTGCTCCAATCCAAATATTTGAGAGATCCAGTATTATCTTCTGCAGCATCCTACCCAATGAAAATGCACCTTAGTTTCAAACTTCCTCATAGTAGCACTTCCACATTTCTTTTCCATTTTGAAAATAGAAACATGTAAGATGGAAGATTTGGATCTTTCGTTGTCAAAATTTATTCCCAGCTTCAATGCCCAAGAAGGAAAAATCCTTCTCTGTTGGGGATCCTGTCACTTCTATCTCTCCACCAGCCATATTTGCAAACATTGTAGCAGACTCTTTATGGTTTTCTGTAAGGCCCACGTATAGCATTTCATCCAATCTCCTTTCATATGGGTCCTGCCAATCACATTTTTATTGGCTTTTCTTTGTGCATTCCCACAGTTTTTATCACATGTTATTTCGTGGATTATGCTTAGCAGATTAAAATGGCCCCTTTTAATAGAGCATCAAATGGCCATGTGGGTGACTTGGTCCCTGAAGAAAGTTGACAGAATTCAAGCTTATAGAGACTAGCAAGAATGCCTTCTAACCCCCACACGAGATGGACTTCCAGAATTATGCCTCAGTCGCAATTTCACATCTTCATGTTCCAAACACGCACGACGCTCCTGCAGAATCTTCAACCTTCGAATAAATTACCTATGGACAACCCTGCCAAAATGAGGGGTAACATCTGGCTCCAACTGCGGGACGTGTGCTCACCTCGTGAGTGCATGAGAACTTCAGATCCTCTCGGTTATCGCAGACCAATTTAAAACAAAAATGCACAGTGGGGGGATGGCTCAATTCACATCCCGAAACCACATATTTATTAGCAAACAAAATGAATACTGAAAACATCTAATGCTCATGTAAGAGCTTTATTCTTCCTACCTACACTAACCTAACATGAGACAAAAGAATGCTAAGTATATTCATATAACCAATGTAACCATTTCAGCATCTTATCTCTGCTATTTCTCTTTTCTTCGTGCTTCGTTCTAGACAAAAATGATGACAGAGCCACCATAAAACAGACATGTTTTAGAATCTGCTCATGAATAAGATTGAACATCATATTGTCAAAACAGAAAAGGTTACTGAAATTTTGGCCAGAGGTATCAATAAAGTGCACAAGAGGCCTCTATCTATTGACTGATAGGACTTAGATACATACCTCCATCATAAATCTGTTCGGGTTGATCTTCAAGACAACTATCATTATTTTCATTGATGAAATGAATTTGAGGTAGATTAGCATCTTCATCATAAAACTGTTCATAAACCTGGGGCAGCTTCACATTACTTTCTATTTCAGTAGTGTCATGAGGTTGTTCAGCTGCGTCCTCAAATAAGGGCTCTTGCAATTCTTCCTTAATTGGATTATCCATGATACCTTCTCCAAGCTGCCCTCTTTGACCTTCAACATGTTCTTCAAACTGTTGCTCCTCTTGTGCAATGTGGGCGCTAGGGATGAGGGCATTGTACTCTCTAGCAAGTTGCTCAATCTCATCAACAGCTCCATCATGCCAATGAAGGAAAAACCTCTCGAAAAATATTGCAACTGAATCTATGGATTCATCCAAAAGACCATAGAACCAATTTTCTGCATCTCCTTCTAAAGTTAAAGAAAAAATGATCATAAGGTCATCCTCACAATAAACATTAGAATCAACCATCAATTTGCAGTAAGAGGCAGTGTGATAGGTGGCCGAAACATCATCATTTCCATGGAAATTCGGGAGAATGTCATGCACCGTTTCATGGTCATAGCAGTCATTAGGAAATCCACAGATATTCGAGAAATCCAATGGCATGAAAGCTTCGAGCATAAAAGACATCGTGCAGAAGCTCACATACTTTCTCCTTATTATTAACGATAAATCAAACAATGAGGTACCAAATATGAAACATGCATATAACCATACCTCATACCAAACAATGGAGTCGCCAAGGTGAGCTTGAAAGCCTTCCAATGAGTGTGCTCACCTCTACACACAATAGGATCTTCAAATCTACAAAAGGACAAGGGCTCTGTCCCTTCGTGGAGTCGCCATGTGAGAAAAAAAATCTACAATATAATCTCCCACAAATGTCGTCAATGAAGCATAGTCTTCAAATTTCGGGAACTGGACTTTGTCCCCGACAACGGTGCCAAAAATGTTGTCTCCCCAAATGGCATGCGTGTGTTGAAGCCCAAAATGTAACACACCAACTGGATGACAACTCTCTCAGGAGAGAGGCCAATGTCACCACACTCCTCTCCTCTTCGCTTCAGGTTGGCTCTCCTCCAACTCTAGGGGGGTATCCCTAAGATAGGATCGCTAAGGCAGGTACAGTAAACGGGCAAGGTGAAATGAAGAGGCTGCCTTAGAGAAACAAATGTAACAAAAGATGTATTTTGAAATTGTGATGGGAAAGATGGGAGGATCAGTCCTCAAAGAAATGTCTAGTGCCAACATATCAGAGGGGCGAATGGAGTCAAATAGAGATCAAAGGGCTCAGTCTAGTGTTTGACAGATCAAAAATAGTACTTCTTCCTCTCTAAGTGCGGGAGGTGCGCTATGTAAACCAAACATCAATATTGAATAATCAACTTGAATGCAAAGACCAATACCTGAATTTGCACGCTCTCAAAGGGAAAGAGAAAGCAGACTCTAAGAATTCTTCGCCAAAGGGAAGAAGAAAGCCGGATACTAAGAATCCTTCACCTTCCAATGTGGTGGATTGTCACCCTTCTATGGCCTCTTACACGAAGACAAGAAAATGCAGAATCTGAAAAGAATCCACACTTATAAAACAGTCACAAGTGCTGCCGCAAAAATACCTAATTTATCCAAAGAATCCCATGATATTTTTCATTAAAATCAAGGAGAAAAAAACTCCCCAGTTTTTTTTCCATCTTTTTACAATGAGGAGGCTGGCTCCGTTATAGGCCTAAAAAGGCTCTCATGCCTTTTTCAAAAGAATAAAATAAATAAAAATTAAGAAAAAAGTAAAAATCCACTTTTTCTCAACTGAAGTCTAAAACAGACTTAATGCTTTTTAACTAAAGCGACGAGCATTCTTAAGGCTGTCAGAAATAAAAGTTAACTACCACTTGTAAAGCGTGAATCAGCTGTCAATGTAAACTAGATGAGCTGCAACATATGTTTAGAATAGCTTCTCAAAAATTCCTCATTACAGAAAAACACTGCCAATTAGTTGTGAAATGCTCCAAAAATCCCTCGTGACTGCGAAGTTAGCCCCTGAGCGGTTGCCAAGAGTTCAATTATGCCTGCCTCTGCCGAATCGGCTGTCAAATTAAAGCGGCGTGTTGATGATTCATGGATTTTCTTTTTAATTGACAAAAATTACGTCCAATTAGAGATCAGGTAGAGGCGGATTCAATTGGAACGTGGCCACAACTGCCTGTGACAAAAATCGACCTGTCTTCAATCGGAGCTCGCAGTAATCGGCATTATAGGTAAGGGCATGTTTAACTCTAGACCGATCGCCAAAAATATTACTCCACGCGTTTGCAGTCACTCACAGCAAGCTTGGCGTAAATTTGCGGACGGGATCGACCCTGACTGGGCTCTGATAGCCACGGAGAAAGAAGGAGATCTCCTCGTAAAAAACGAAACCCAGGTGGCTGCTTGAAGTGGGACTCGTTTAATTACTCAGCTGCAAACGACTATCTGAAATGGTAGTCCAATGCTGGATATGCCAGGTAGAAAATGAAACCGCGAGTCCAGGATTGATATGAAAGAGCTACTGCCACACAACCCACCAACGCAATCAAATTTAGAACCCGAGTTTGACGTTTCCACATGGGTGGATGGAGTCTTCTGATAACCACCGAATGGCTATCAATAACGTGGATCATCCTGTCACTGGCAGTCCGAACTCTACGTAGGCACAGAATTCTCCCTATTGCTCGCTTCAAAACTTCAAGTGGTCGTGAATAAATCCCTCGGCGTGACCCCTGAATAACACTAACTTGTGCTGGTGTGATTGACATTCTGCTGAAACCCGGGTTTTGGCACTTGATTTTATAACTCATGCATCATCTTGAAACCAAAACAGATAAGCACAAATGAAATCGGTAATGACAGCTCCGTTTACATTTTTGTTGCTGTGGTATTAGCTTCCACACGGAAATCTTGAAAATCTTATGTAATTGCTCAACCTCTGTATGTCCAGGCATTATCGGTTTCCCTGCAAGCAGTTCCGCAAGAATGCAGCCTGCACTCCATAGATCAACACCTATACCATAATCCATAGCACCTAGCAAAAAGTTCCGGAGGTCGATACTAGAGGGTAACGACTCGACTAGTCATAGCTTGCTTACGATCAGGGTCATAAAATGTTGCCAGTCATGACTGCAACATTTAGATGCGAAATGGTGGCCCATGGTATCAATGACAAAGTGAAACAAATTTTATTGTTTATGTATATGTTCTGCTGCCGATCGAATTAAAACTTTGCTCCAATCCAGATATTTGAGATATCCAATATTATCTTTCGCAGCATCCTACCCAATGAAAATGCACCTTAGTTTCAGACTTCCTCATAGCAGCACTTCCACATTTCTTTTCCAATTTGAAAATAGAAACATGTAAGATGGAATATTTGGATCTTTCGTTGTCAAAATTTATTCCCAGCTTCAATGCCCAAGAAGGAAAAATCCTTCTCTGTTGGGGATCCTGTCACTTCTATCTCTCCACCAGCCATATTTGCAAACATTGTAGCAGAATCTTTATGGTTTTCTGTAAGGCCCACGTATAGAATTTCATCCAATATCCTTTCATATGGGTCTTGCCAATCACATTTTTATTGGCTTTTCTCTGTGCATTCCCACAGTTTTTTTCACATGTTATTTCGTGGATTATGCTTAGCAGATTACAATGGCCCCTTTTAACAGAGCATCAAATGGCCATGTGGGTGACCTGGTCCCTGAAGAAAGTTGACAGAAGTCAGGCTTATAGAGACTAGCAAGAATTCCTTCTGACCCCCACTTGAGATGGACTTCCAGAATTATGCCTCAGTCGCAATTTTGCATCTTCATTTTCCAAACACGCACGAAGCTCCTGCAGAATCTTCAGCCTCCGAATAAATTACCTGTGGACAACCCTGCCAAAATGATGGGTAACAGGATGCAAGACAGAACAAGCCATAGAATGAAGACCGATGCTCGGATCAACAAACCGTCAACTCTGTTGGATTCAGGACACGGGGATAGTGCTAGGGGTGCCCCTCCCCTCCAATCCTGTGGCCCCGGTGTCATCTTGTACGTCCATCTTGGAAACTAGGGTTTTGCTCAATGAGGGAGTGTGCAATTTTTGCACACGAGGGTCAACTTTGGAAAATCATCCACCGGGCACTTATGGCCAGTGTTCCCAGCTGAAACCTACCTAGACACACTTGCATGACTCACTGGAACCTGGTTTTGTTGCACGGTTGGAGTTCTATGCCCCCGGCAGGTATCTAGCAGGTGTCCCTGAAGGCCTTTTGGATGTGAGACAGAACAAGCCATAGAATGAAGACCATGGCTCAGATCGACCAACCTTCGACTCCATTGGATTCAGGACACCGGGATAGTGCTAGGGGTTCCCCTCCACTCTGGTCCGATGGCCACGGTGTCATCTTGTACGTCCATCTTGGAAACTAGGGTTTGCTCAGTGAGGGAGTGTGCAAGTTTTGCACAGAGGGGTCAACTTTGGAAAATCATCCACCGGTCACTTGTGTCTAGTGTTCGTAGCCAGAACCTACCTAGACACACCTGTATGACTCCCCGGAACCTGGTTTTGTTGCACGGTTGGAGTTCTATGCCCCCGGTAGGTATCCAAGAGGTGTCCCTGAAGGCCTTTTGGATGCGAGACGGAACAAGCCATAGAATGAAGACCGTGGCTCGGATCGACGAACCGTCGACTATGTTGGACTCAGGACGTCGGAATAGTTCTAGGGGTGCCCCTACCCTCTGGTCCGGTGGCCCCGGTGTCATCTTGTACGTCCATCTTGGAAACTAGGGTTTTGCTCAGTGAGAGAGTGTGCAATTTTTGCACACGGGGGTCAACTTTGGAAAATCATACACCGGGCACTTGTGGCTAGCTTTCCCGACCGAAACCTACCTAAACACACTTGCATGACTCCCTGAAACCTGGTTTTGTTGCACGGTTGGAGTTCTATGCCCCCGGCAGGTATCCAGCAGGTGTCCCTGAAGGAATTTTGGATGCGAGACGGAACGAGCCATAGAATGAAGACCGTGGCTCAGATTGATGAACTGTCAAATCCGTTGGATTCGGGACACCGGGACAGTGCTAGGGGTGCCCCTCCCCTCCAGTCCAGTGGCCCCGGTGTCATCTTGTGCGTCCATCTTGGAAACTATGGTTTTGCTCAGTGAGGGAGTGTGTAATTTTTGCACACGGGGGTCAACTTTAGAAAATCATCCATCGGGCACTTATGGCTAGCGTTCCTGGCCGGAACCTACCTAGACACACTTGCATGACTCCCCAGAACCCGATTTTGTTGCACGGTTGGAGTTCTATGCCCCCGACAGGTATCCAGCAAGTGTCCCTGAAGGCCTTTTGGATGCGAGATGGAACAAGCCATAGAATGAAGACCGTGGCTCGGATTGACGAACCGTCGACTCCATTGGATTCAGGATGCTGAGATAGTGTCAGGGGTGCCCCTCCCCTATGGTTTGGTGACCCCGTGTCATCTTGTATGTCCATCTTGGAAACTAGGGTTTTGATCAGTGAGGGAGTGTGCAATTTTTGCACACGAGGATCAACTTTGGAAAATCATCCACCGGGCACTTGTGGTGATGATGATGATGAAGATGGTGATGGTTCTATCTCGCATCCAAAAGATGGAGATGGTGATGATGATGAAGATGGTGATGATGATGAAGACGGTGATGTTGATGATTATGGTGATGGTGGTGAAGTTGATGGTCATGGTGATGGTGATGATGATGAAGATGGTGATGATGATGAAGGCATTTATGATGATGGCGATTGTGATGAAGATGATGATGAAGATGATGAAGATGGTGATGATGATGGACACAGTGATGAGGGACCTACAGATGACAATGATGATGAAGATGGTGATGATGATGACGATGGTGGTGAAGTTGATGGTGATGATGGAGATGGTGATGGTTCCGTATCACATCCAAAAGATGGAGATGGTGATGATGACGAAGATGGTGATGATGATGAATATGGTAACGTTGATGATGATGGTGATTTTGGTGAGGTTGATGGTGATGGTGATGGTGATGGTGATGATGGAAATGGTGATGGTTCTGTCTCGCATCCAAAAGATGGAGATGGTGATGATGATGAAGATGGTGATGGTGATGATGATGGTGATGGTGGTGAGGTTGATGGTGATTGTGATGGTGATGATTAAGATGGTGATGGTTCCGTCTCGCATCCAAAAGATGGATATGGTAATGATGATGAAGATGGTAATGATGATGAAGATGGTGACATTGATGATGATGGTGATGGTGGTAAAGTTGATGGTGATGGTGATGGTGATGATGATGAAGATGGTGATGATGATGAAGGCGTTGATGATGATGGCGATGGCGATGGTGATGAAGATGATGAAAGCGTTGGGGAATTTATTTATATCCAATGTATTTGATTCTAAGAACCTCTCATGTGTGATTATAAAAAAATCAAGATTCCCTCAACCCCCAAACATGCCCTTTCAAAGAATTTTTTTATCTTTGAGTGTGGTATGGGTGCCAATATGAGGTTTTGTCTACTAAGGATGGATCTTCGCGTCTTGAACATGGTTGGGGTGATGACAATGAGGTTCATATGAATCTAATGATTCTTCCATGGATCATGGGGTAAAATGATCTCTCAAGTATTATTGCATGTGAACTTGCACATACCAAGCTACAATAAATCTTTCACAGGAGTGGATTTGTCTATGTGAATAGATAAGTGAAAAGCATTTAGCAACAAGACCTATCAATTTTAACTTAGAAGTATGGGAAATGTTCAAAGTGGGATTGAGAGGCTTGATGGTGATTGTAGTAGTGGGCATGGTATTGGTGAAAATGATGTCATGATAGTGGAATTAAACATTAAGATGGTGACCCTAGAGCTTGGATCCTAGCCTAGAAACACGAGAGCCTAGCCTAAAAACCCTAGTTGGTAGCGTAAACCCTAGTTTGTATTCTAATCACAATGAAACCCTATTATGTAGCCTAAGATCTAGCCCTAAATTATAATACATGTAAAGATTAAATCATTTTCATTGTACATATATATTCATGTGCATACATTTGAATCCAAATCACTATACACATATATGCATAGTTTCTCATCTATATAGAAAGGGTGCATACAACTAGAAAACCGTTGTACCTAGCACCGGATACCTAATTTAGAAACGTAATGGTTTGAAATTGGTTGTACCATGAAGATTTTTATATGGTGGATATGTACACCTATGGAAACCTTCTCAATGGATGGAAAACCTAATATTATCATAACATTAGTAAAGCTTACTCCAACATGTAGTAATGCTTACATGTTCTAGTGTTGATGGCGCACTAATGGATGCATGCAACTTGATGAGGGTGTATTTGTGACTCCATTGATGTAATGCACTTATTCTAAATGTCTTTAACAAGTGTCTGAGTGTCCAATAGATGAATTATGATGTCCTAATACCCCTCTATCCCTTCCAGAAAAAATTCGACAACATTTGGGGTATTGGGGTAAAAAGTTGGTGTGTTGAGGTGGATATAGCCTCAAAAATACACCTCATAGTAGTCATTTATTGTAATGTCAACTATACATGTGTTTAAGTCAACGTGTCTACATAAAATTAGATCGCTATCACATAATGATAAATTAAGGAAGTCCTAATTGTAAATGGTAGTGGATGTGATGGTCATCAAATCAAAGGGGGCTATATCCGTGAGTGAGAATTAATGAGCTAGCTATACATCGTGCTCAAGGTTGTCCTATTTGTATGGTGACAATTGATTAAGAAATGATTCCATAACTTGGTTATTAATTTGTTGCATGACCTTAAGTGGACAAAATGGTCAAAATAAATACTAGTGACGACATTTCATTATGTAGAGTATGGACATTTTGGATCTCATTATGTAGAACTATTAAAAATCATGTTGGATCTCATTTTAACCTTTTGATGACAATGGACATTTTCTAATTTTAAGTATTTCCTAGTACCCAAGTTCCCAATATATATCTTATGTGCCATGAGGTGTGATTTGTCCATCCATTTATTCCATTTGTTTTTAGATTAATTCTCACACATGATTTTGTTTGAGTTAGCCTATGTTTACAATGTTTTCTTAACATAGATACCATTAGAAGCTTTTACATGTGGAAAGATAAACCAAGCTGAACTATGATATCCAACTTCTCTTCTAAGATCTAGGTAAAACCCAAATTTACACAACATCACATCATGATACACACAACATGAGACAACCACATTAGACAATGAGATATATAAATCACATAACTGAAAATCCATGTACATTGAGGCTACAAAACTCATCCAAACATATGCAATTTCTGGCGAATCGTGGAACATGGTTCCCAATGTACGTACAATGGCAACTCGTGCCCTACAAAAAATGCGACAACTCATGCCGTAGATACAAAATACATGACAACTCATGTCGTAGATACAAAGTACATCAAAATTGGTGCACAAAAGTGCCACATTGTGGCTAATGTACATAACACGTGGTGTGTCAAGCATTGTGACCACCGCCGTCACTCCCAGGCGCAAATACAAAGTCGATCTTCCTACTCTTGGAGCTTGTTATCACATATATAGTAGCTGAGCTACCATACATTATTTTTCTAATTCCAGTACATTATTCAACCAGTTCCCTTGCATTAAGATGCTGAGATGAGCATCTATATTGGATCACTATCAGATTTTGGACAATATATATTCCCATGCCATGACTGAGTCTCAGTACACTCAGAAAGATGACCGATGTAGCTATCATACCATTTGTACATGAGTAGTCAGTAGTGCCCAGAGATACAGTAGCAGTTTCAGAGGACAGATGATGGTTTAGAGGATGAGAATTCAGGTATATGACTCAGCAGGTATATTATGGTGTTGTGGTTGTATTGATTTTATATTCATTCTTATGGCATGTCTTAGCATTTAGTATCATGATCTGGCGATCATATAGATATGTGGACCTGGTTGATTTTGTTATATATATTATATTGTCCCTACTCAAACTTAGAATTTCACTATTCATACTCATTGGTTTTACCCTCCGTAGGGAAAATAGAGGTGATCATTCCACCATACCTTGGCTTGCTAGTGTCGGCTCCATTATTCATTGTCTTCATCCATCCATTACCTACCTTTTAGTTATCACCCTGACTTACTACTTGACTAGTGGCATGGAGGACTTTTCCCCACTGTAGCCTCTGTGTTGGATGAGATTCCCTGTTTATTGTGTCTCGGCTCTGAGTTGGTGACAAAACTTACCTATGGTGAGTTGGATTTCCTTGAGAAATCCCCCTAGTCACTAAAGTTGTGTTGGCTAAACCTGAAACTTTTAGTGCTGCCATGAATACAAAATATGGGAAATAAAATGTTATATCTTGTATGAAAAGCCCATTCATGCAATGTGTTTCTAAACACACATGAATGAAAGGCAAGCCAAATGAAAATGGCTATGAAATAAAATGTTATATCTTGTGAAATGTAAATACCTAGGTAAACAAGCTGTCTGTGACACACCTAGAAGTGCTCAAGTAAACAAGTGCCTTAAAAACACACCTGCAGCAAAAAGCCTAAATAAATGTAAATCTATGCAATGTGTTTATAAACACACATACATCAAAGGCTATGGAAACTTTAGGCCCAAAAAGCAATGGAACTCAAATGCTATATCAAAATGATTGCCGACCTCATTTGTATTATGGATTGTGCGCATCTGTTAAAGGTGAATAAACACTCTTTGAACAACTTACCCATTTGTGAGACACAGCCATTCCCTGTGTTGTTGTTCATTCAGTATATGCTATGGTGTGTATTCCCTGTCCCATGTCCAAAGCGTCACAATGTTGAGTCAGTAAGTCATCCCTTGGACTATCCGGTTTATTTTAAGCCTTTACCCTACACTAGCAAATTGATCACAACTATGAAGTGAGTATGGTCTTGAAAGTCTAGTCTGAGTCATAATAATAATTAATGACATTATATATTTGTTGGTAGATCGCCAGTAATGACTGCTACTTGTTATCATTTCTATTTAAATGAATTGTAGAGCATGCATTAACCTCTGACACTTTGCAGCTTCCGATGATATTATGAGTTATATTTGGTCATGTTGACTTGGTCAAACCCAGTTTGACCAAGGTCAGCCACAGGACATGAGATGGTTAGACCTTATGATGACACAGATAGATGATATATGGTCTATGTACATGTGCATGATGGTTCTATGCATCAGATGCAGGGTTATGATGATGATTTATGGTTTTCAACATTATTTGATCATTTATAGATTATTATTATTTCACTTGTTTGGGCATATTGGATATATTATATGATCATGCAGAGATCCATATGGTGTATGAGTACACATCTTGGATAGATTTGGACCTTCTGAGTCCAATGAGATAGTCTACTTTCAGTTTCGGGCAGTTACAATGATGATTGAGCCTCAGTAGGCTATCCTAGTGCAGTTTTGCTCTGTCGGAGACCCTGTTAGAGCAGAGATGGATTTTATTTGGTTGACCTAGGGTGCTGTGCATGGAGGGGGTGGTCCATCCACTTGGTTTTACCATATTACCCCCCTCCCAGACACATTGGTTCTCTCACCTTGACTGCATAGGCACTCCAGGAGGAAGTTTGGGCAGTTTCACGCTTCCCGAGGCAGGTCAGAATTGGTGGAAATGGCTACAGAGGAATTCGATTTGGGCTACTGAGGAAAATTTTTGGCATGGGATGATCAATGATGATGAGTGGGATGTCTTCCACACCTTCTCTAGCAGTTTCAGCTTCATCGAGACCCAGATCCATCACTTATGGCATTTTTTGATGATTTCTAGAGCCTCCAAAGGCTCACGATTTGTCCATAGAGGCATGCTTTGGTACTTTGATGACTATTTTATTATTATTGTGCTATGGGGATTGATCAAGGGTGTCTAAAATTATCCCTTGGAGCCACCATGAGCTAGTTGTTATATTTTGTCATCATGATTTGGTGGGATCCCCTCTCCTAGGGCGATTTTGTCCACTTATTGTTATATTTTATTAGTGATCCATGTATTTTATTGTTGAGCTCATCTCAACCATTGATTATATCTTTTGATCTTTTAATCTTAGCCACTCATTCAAAAAGTGGTTAGATTTTGGACTCTCTCCCTCCTATTTAAAGGAGAGAGCCTCTCATTGTAAAGGGGACTTGTGGCTCTGGATTATTGGAATAGAAAATTATTATTGCATCTATCTCCAGTGTTGTGGTGAATGCTTTTGGTGTTCGTTAGTTGATTCTTCCTTTGCATTGAGTTATTGGAGATATTGTCTTGCCATATTTTTGTACCATGTTTTTCATCTACAGGTGGAGGCTGAATTCATTCAAGGATGGCGTATTGGTAGGGGAGGACCCTCCCTACTTCTTCTTTGGGTTTATTCGTTGGTAACAGGGAGTATTACTGTCCCGGGACCTTTTATTTCATGTTACATTTGCACTTCGCTTGTATTTCCTCCATACTTGACCTTTCTGATTGAAATCGCTTTCCTTGGATTGACAGGTAGAGGAGGTTGCACTTATGGGCTAGGGCATCATTTCGGCAAGCAAATTCAACAATCTCTCATTTGATCTCTGCAAGAGTATTCCTCAACAACAAGGCATATATCTTCATCACTCAGGTATGATCTCAAGGTAATTTCTCTTTCCATGATCCATCCATTTGTCTAAGTTACTTCAAACCCTAATTAATTAAAACCCCCACTTTTACATTTTCTCAGATCTACAAAGATCTAGTGGCTTCTTGGGTAAGACATTTAAAACCCACCTCTATAGTATCCATGATATCCTGGATGTATAGTTTGGTGAGGATTGGCATCCATTTGACCCTCTTCCTAAGGCAACTTAGCCTCTCCAAGTGAGGTCGCACCCCTTGGTTCGGGTAAGTTAACCTAGATCTAGTACGTGGGTAGTTGAGATTTCACTTGATCTGCAATCAACACATCTAATAACCTATCCCTAGACTGTCACTTTAGTGATTTCTACCTTGTGGGCCCTATTCCTCATTTTAAGGGTTGAACCCCATTTGGAGCACTTGGTGATATCTTCAATCTTAGATCTACTGAGATCTAGCCACTGGATTGCCTTGATTTCCTAGATCCACATTGATACTAGCATCTATATTTTTGTGGCCATTGGACTTGACTTGATCCCATTTATCATGCTTTTGGCCCTCCTTGGGCAGGGTCGCACTCCTTGGGGAATTTGAGTCTGTCCACTTGTAGGACGTGGGTAGTTGAGATTTTGGTGGATTTGGAATAAGCATACCTTGAATCCTATGTCTAGTATGTCATTTTGTGAAATCTTTCCTTGTGGTTAGCATTCCTTGTTTTAAGGGATTGTGGTTCACTTAAGTCACATCATGAATTATTAGATCTAGCAAGATCCAACCATCATACCTTTAGTATCCCACTTGTCTTATATCATAGGGGCCATGATCTACAAGTTAACCTCTTTTTGACTCCATTCATCCCAATTCCCAAGGCACTTTTCTTTCTCCAAGCTCATTCAACTTTCTTAGATTGTTGGGTTAACTCGTGGTTTGATCTTTGTCTTGGTCACTTGAACCCCTTAACATTGTCATATCTTATAATCAAGTTTGTCTCTGGTACTGGTTAGCTCCAATTCAACCCTTAACTACCTTGCATTGGACACGGTTCCCAAGGCAGTGGATTTTCTCACAATTGACTAGTACCCTAATCCTTGATCTCATTATAAACTTCATAAGTCATTCACTTAAACATGTTGGACCAAATTTACACTATTTAAACCCTTGCTCCAACTTATCATTTACCTTGTGACTTTATCCATAGATCTAGGGTTTACCATACACCTTACGTACTTCACCTATACTCGATTTGATCTGGTGTTTTGGTTTGATCTCTCCTGTCGGGAGTAGATCTGGGTCTCCCCCTTTGTAGTCTTGGGCTAGATAACATAAAGAGAAGATTGCCTTGATTGGCGTGACAACCATCCATTGGGAGTCGAGGCTATCTTGGTTGAACCTCTTTGGTTGCCCCTCCCTTCTACCATCCATATTGGATCCATCTCAAGGGACACCTACACGTTTGGTGATAACATTTTGGCACCGTTGTCGGGGGAGGGCAGAAGCCTACGTTGCTTCGACATAGTATTTGTCACTCACTCTCTCCTGCATTTTAAACGACATATATCTTGGTAGAAGAGTTTAAAGTCTACCTAGCGACTCTGAATCACGACTCCGCTGAGGAGAGAGCTCATTTGCATCCTTACAATACATTTTATTTCTTTGAATTACCTGTGTGGTTCACCTGGCGACTTCACACAAGCAACTCTATTGGTGATCGATCCTATCTAGAACCCATGGGGTGCATCATTTTGTTTTCAGGTTCTTGAATTTAAATATATATATATATATATATAATATATAAAAAAAAATTATCCATGGCTGCTTCTGAGCGGCCTAGAACTTTCGGTCGTTTAAAATATTTTGACTTCTCTAAAATTGTTGGGTATCCTTATCATATTACTCATCAAGCCTGTGAAAGGTTGCCTAATTTCAATGGAAGTTACGAAATCTCTGCTAAAAGGCACCTTGAAAACTTTAGGGAAGTTCTTAATGAGTTATCCATAACCCATGAGGATGTGTGTATGAGACTATTGGCTTCGTCTTTCAAAGAAAGAGTTGGGCTCTGGTTTTCAAAATTGAAGCCCAATAGCATTTCCGGATATGACATGTTTGAAAAGAAATTCTTAGAAGAATGGGGAAGTGAATTCGATGATATGTATCCTTCAAATCAAATCCAAGATCAAAACATTGCCCTTTCTAATCCTATTGTTGAATCATTTAACAATCAAATATCAAGTGATTTGTCAACATTCGGAGATGACCCTACATGCCCAATTTCTCTTGAGGATAAGTTTTCTACTTTTGAGTCAATCGAAGGTCAAATCTTTAATCATTGTACAAACCATAAGTTTTCAAATTTCTTTTTTGGTAGCCCTAGTCCTGATCCTGAGGAAATTTCCGAGGATGAGCCTTTAGTCAACAGGTCTACTGAAGTAATTCATTCAGAGGAACTCACTAGTCATTTTAGCTTTAATGATCATTCAAATCCTTATCTCCTTATTGAAGAAGAAGAAAGGGGGGACATTGACAAAGATCCTTTAGTGGTAATTTCACATGATCACTGTGCAAATAGTCAGGATGTTTTAAATGAATTTGTTAACTTTCTCCCTGACAAATTAAATAAAAATTATCATTTATCCTCATATGAATTTAATGATGAGTCAATAAAAGGTCAGTCTCAAGATGAGGATGAATTAGTGAATCACACTAGATGCTCTAATCTTTGTTCCACTTCTTATAATGAGTTTTCAAAAATTTTCATCCTTAGTCAAGGTAGCTTCATCTATTTCTTAAAATTTGAATTTTGTCATCGGTTTGTAAATATTAGACTTAGTCAAAAGTTTATCATTCCTAGAACGAATAGCATTGCTTTAAAAGGCCTTTCCTATTGTCAAAATCCAAGGCCAAGTTTTTCTATCCATCTAGAAGAAAATGCATCCACTCTCTCTACCCATCCTTTTCAATCTTTTTGGGGTTGGTGGTCTAGTCAATCTTTTGCTTTTGAAATTTTCAATAAGAAGTTTAAGCATGATTGCATGTTTGGAGAAAGAGTACTTCATTTCCCTTTTCTGACATTTTGGAACCATAATGCTTTTTGTCAAGTTATCAATCACTCTTGGTGGCTAAAAAAGGTGTTTAAAGATCAATTCCATTTTTTCTCCATTTTTGAGCATCAAGTGGGTCTGACTTTGATTTTCTGTCTTTTAATCTTTAATTTATCCCCACTTGGTTTCTATTTGATCGTTAATCCCAGGGAGAACCAAATTGAATATGCAAGAGAAGTGAGTAAGGAAAGTAATTTATTAAATCAAATGCCATGTATTTGCCCTCCATCAATTTTAAACAGTCATCTTCATGAATTTTATGATCCTATCAATGGTTGGATGGAGGATGTTTATAGTAATCAGTCTTTCCCTTGGCATGATTTCATTTTGCACCATTCAACTCCTTTCTCAATTTTTGAACAAGTCAGGAAAGTTGTGCTATCAATTTCATCAATCCTTAATCTAGTCCTGACTCGTTTTGTAAGCAAAAATCAAAGAAGAATTATTAACTTGTTCGATGAATGGTTGCACTGGATCTATGATTTTACCTAGCATTTGGTTTGACCAGTTAGAAGAGAGTAGGTAGGAAACTGAATAAGCCTACTTGGGCAGTAGTTAGTTTTTTCAGCCATTGAGTCTGGCGCATTTTGTTTGTCTTTTCCTAAGCTCCTTTGGAAGCTCCTAGTTTAACTGAGTACTTGTCATTTTTTCTTTTCCTGCACAATAAATTTCAAACTTTGCAAGTTATGTTAGTAATTTAAATTTACTTTATGCATTTATATTTCACGCATTTAAATTTCTGTCATGGAATAAATTTTATTTCAGTTGGATTTTATATTTTTCCCACACATGCTGCATGAGGTATTTTGATGTTTGTGAATGCAGAAATAGGTGCAAAATAAAATAAAAAGTTGAAAGCAGAATGGTAGAGTGCTGGATCGAGGATTCGAGTAGCAGAGTTCGAGGACCAAAGATTCTGAGGTTCTCAAGTGCTCATTTAAGCAGAGCACTTGTCCCAACCGGAGCCAGATGTTATCACATATATAGTAGTCGGGCTACCATACATTACTTTTCTGATTCCAGTACACTATTTAGCTAGTTCCCTTGGCACTTGTCTTTCTCCAAGCTCATTCAACTTTCTTAGATTGTTGGGTTAACTCGTGGTTTGATCCTTGTCTTGGTCACTTGAACCCCTTAACATTGTCATATCTTATAATCAAGTTTGTCTCTGGTACTGGTTATCCCCAATTCAAACCTTAACTACCCTGCATTGGACACGGTTCCCAAGGCAGTGGATTTTCTCACAATTGACTAGTACCCTAATCCTTGATCTCATTATAAACTTCATAAGTCATTCACTTCAACATGTTGGACCAAATTTACACTGTTTAAACCCTTGATCCAACTTATCATTTACCTTGTGACTTTATCCATAGATCTAGGGTTTACCATACACCTTACGTACTTCACCTATACTCGATTTGATCTGGTGTTTTGGTTTGATCTCTCCTGTCGGGAGTAGATCTGGGTCTCCCCTTTTGTTGTCTTAGGCTAGATAACATAAAGAGAAGATTGCCTCGATTGGCGTGACAACCATCCATTGGGAGTCGAGGCTATCCTGGTTGCACCTCTTTGGTTGCCACTCCCTTCTGGCATCCATCTTGGTTCCATCTCAAGGGGAACCTACAAGTTTGGTGATAACAGAGCTATCGGTGCCTCGGGTCTTGCTTCGTCTAGGACTAGACCGTCTGTCCGGGCTCTGGGACAAATGATATAAGATACTATCATTTTCAAGCATTTGCAACATTTACCACATTTATAAAACAAATGTAGAATTCGAATCTTAAATAAATCACCTCTGACATGAGTGGGAAACGTTGGAGAGGTGTCCTATATCTGTGAAGCCTCTCAGCAATTCCAGCCTACAACATTTACAACAATCATTTCATTGAAAAGTCATAATTGCTTAAATTAATTTTTGTTAATGCATCAAAATATTTTCATAAATTAGCTTGATTCTCACTGTGAACACCTTCGATGATGGACATGGCTGGGCTTATGGGCTAGTAGGTGGAGCAGATGGTCGAACACCCAGCTCCGATGCAGTGATGGGGGGGGTGCAGATGTAGTGGCAACCACTACAGGTGCAACCACTGGAGATACTGATGAGGGTATTGGAAGAGTAGATGCCACAATAGTGGTGGGAAGTGGGGATTATATGGTGGGAGAAGACACGGTGGTATGGGGTGGAGGAGGACCATGTGGATGATGAACCCCTGCCGGTTGTAGGATATAGTGTATCGAATGGAAAGGGATAGGGGGGATGTTGAGGGATGGTGCATGGGAGGGCAGTCCTGCATGGAGGGAGGAGGATGGAAAAATGGGAGGTTGTGGACGAAGAGGGGAAGGTGGAAGGAAGGGGGGCGTGGACGAATGGGGGAGGATGGATAGACATGGGGGCGTGGATAAATTGGGGAGGATGTATGGACGTGGGGGGGGGGGGGTGAGTGAGGGATTATGGATGGAGGGGGGAGTATGGCCGGAGAGGGGGGGCTGGATGGAAGGGAGGGGGTGGACGTAGGGAGGGGTCTAGATGGAAGCGAGGGAGAAGACTCATGCGAGAGGGTGGATACATAGGACTAAAATGGGGAGACGGAGCTGCTGGTGGCACCTACATGTACATTTGTAATATCACAATTTAGTAAACAAACAATAAATTAAACCATGGTAAGTCGTAACAAATTAAATTAAAATCATGCTTATAACTACACATTGTACCTGTGTATATGGTGATGTGCCAATCCCTGGCGAGGTTGGTTGATCACCGTAGTCACGGAACACCTATGGACAACAAAATGCATGCATGTTATGAACATGTTAAACAAGTCATTATCTAGGAAATCAAGATATTCAAAAACATTGTACGAACTATCAACGTGTATGCCATAAATATAAATACTTGAGTAATATAAATGACATAAGTAATAACAATATTGTGTCAGGTACTGAAAATACCTCTATGTGGGGTGTTGCAATTTCAGTTGCAACTGCCATTGCTGCATCCAGGTTGGGAGATCCTACGTTCTCCCATCTTGGTGTATCAGCTCTGAATAACTGTACATTGAAATAATAGTTTAAGTCAAACAAAAATACTTTAAAAATACTTTACAAGTTATCAAGTGATGATTGAAAACACATTAAAAAAATTGTTGACCTGATCCATATAACAGCCCTCGATCGGGCTAGGGAAAGTTTTCCTACAATGGGGACAAAGATGTGGCATTGTCCCCGTCGAACTGGAAATCCTAGCATGGCTACCATCGATCATGGGTCTATCCTGGCCCTGTCATGAAGGCCCTGCACCTGGATCTCTATCAAGGTCACCCGACCTCTCCACTGTAGTCGCTGCTACAAAGGAGGTGTGTCTGAGGAGTCCACGTGCAACATTCCTCATTGCCACATCGATCTGATCAAGCTTGTGGGGAAACTGAGGTGGCTGGGGAGAGGGGTTGGGGCTGCGCCCCGGAGCTGGTGGCCCTCTCAGTGGGTTATTCATGGCAGCAGGTCGATCTTGGGCAGAGCCACGCCCAACACCCTGGAACTCGGTTATGTCAAAATAGTTAACATGTAAACCGAGGCAAAAGTCAGCCCACAGTTGGCGAAGGAAGTACTGTGGAACCTCCCTATTATTGCAGGGAGGTTTATCGTACACCATGTACCACCTCCACATCCAATTGTCCCTCCACGGTTAATAATCACACCCTTGATCTTCATTCTTGCAAGCATTGTCCACAATGTCCCTTACTCAGCTCCAACTCCATGCACAGGTCATAGGTATCGTGAACAATAGCAATGTGGAGTAAGCATACTCGCAGGTTTGGAGAGCATTGATTTCTTCATGAATCTTGGGTTTGTTATTCGGTGAGGGCTTGACTTGAGCCTTGATGCTAAGCTTGAACCTCAACAGGAATGCTTGGAGTAGGGACTTGTCGCTTGAGTGGCAAGCACTCTATCACCATCAATGAAATAACATGCAGTTTCGTTTTTTGTATAGATATTTGTTGTCTAGAACAGTAAAGAGATTGCACTGGATTCAAACTTGGGGATGGGCGTCTAACACTAAACAAAACCATTGGATTGTTATGAACTATTAGTGGAATACCAATGGATAGTTGATGGTAGTTAGGGTTTGCATGAAGAGCCTCACATTTGATGACCGGTTGGAATTGAGAAGGGTAATGCACTGCAACAATGCAAAGTGACGCTACCTTAAATGCTCCTCGATACTTTCAATGGAAATCTACGAGGGTGTCTAAAAATTGGGTAGTGTGAGCATGAGTAGGTCACTGAGTTGGTTTGTGAGAGCATGGAGTGGAATGAGCACATGAGACAAAAGGTTAATGGAAAATCCATGTAGACTTGAGTTATGCATGATGCAGAGTACTTGGGTGATGGCCACATCCCTTAAACATAGCTAGAACCAATGAAATATACAAAATGCTTAAAAAAACACAACAATAAAGGGTGGGCGCACGAAGATGGTCCCCATTTTCGTTGCAATGGGGCTGTGCTAGCGGAAAACAAAAATGGCGCGTACGCACCTAAGGCAGCGCGCACACGCCGCTAGGTTCGGTACCGAATCGAGGCGTGTGGCTGGCGCGTGCACGCAACGGTGGCGCACACGCGCCTCTGTTAAAAAAAAAAAGCACAATTTCTCCATTGTTCCATTTGGCCGAGTGCGTCCTCCTCCTCCGCGTGCGTGTCAATTCAACCACCAAAAGAGGCCAAATCGACTCCAAAACCACCCAACAACACCCACAAACTCATCAACACTTCGATTAATAGGTAAATATCATGTTTTTTTTTTCATTTTATTCATTATTTGTGTCAATTTTTTTATTTTCTATGTTTATTTAATTGTAAATAATTCCCAAATTTTGAAAACAATGAACCAATTTTCTATTGCAGATTGTAAACTGAGACAATGAGTGAACAAGATGTTAACCCTGAGTCCGGTGGAACACAAGAAAACCCAAACCTTGCCCCAATGCCAAAGAAAACTGTGAACACAATCCAAATGCCGAACAAAACCAAAACCCCCAACCCAATTTTGAACAAGATGACCTTAACCATTATGTAAATGAAATGCAAGTGCACATTCGCGAACTTAGAAACTCGGGGGAACCATCTCGATTGTCTCTTGCCATGTCAATTGAGAATTCAATTGACTCCCTCATCCATGCACACCAGCAATTGACCGACATGACTCAATTTAGAGCTAGGATGCGGGAGTACTACTCCACGGGCATCTCTAAGGAAACAATAAAAGATTTGAACATTACAACAGCCCAATTATATAGTATGTTCACCGATCTGAAAACAAACCAACCACTGAACATTTCAAATCCATGTGTCTGCATGGATTGGTGTCATTATTAACTGTGGAGGGACAATTGGATGCAGAGGTGGTTCATGGTGTACGATAAACCTCCCTGCAATAATAGGGAGGTTCCACAGTACTTTCTTCGCCAACTGTGGGCTGAGTTTTGCATCGGTTTACATTTTAACTATATTGACATAACCAAGTTCCAAGGTGTTGGGCGTGGCTCTGCCCAATATCGACCTGCTGCCACGAATAACCCACTGAGAGGGCCACCAGCTCCGAGGCGCAGCCCCAACCCCTCTCCCCAGCCACCTCAGTTTCCCCACAAGCTTGATCAGATCGAGGTGGCAATGAGGAATGTTGCACGTGGACTCCTCAGACACACCTCCTTTGTAGCAGCGACTACAGTGGAGAGGTCGGGTGACCTTGATAGAGATCCAGGTGCAGGGCCTTCATGACAGGGCCAGGATAGACCCATGATCGATGGTAGCCATGCTAGGATTTCCAGTTCAACGGGGACAATGCCACATCTTTGTCCCCATTGCGGGCACACTTTCCCTGGCCCGATCGAGGGCTGTTATATGGATCAGGTCAGCAATTTTTTTAATGTGTTTTCAATCATCACTTGATAACTTGTAAAGTATTTTTGTTTGACTTAAACTATTATTTCAATGTACAGTTATTCAGAGCTGATACACCAAGATGGGAGAACGTAGGATCTCCCAACTTGGATGCAGCAATGGCAGTTGCAACTGAAATTGCAACACCCCACACAAAGGCATTTTCAGTACCTGACACAATATTGTTATTACTTATGTCATTTATATTACTCAAGTATTTATATTTATGGTATACACGTTGATAGTTCGTACAATGTTTTTGAATATCTTGATTTCCTAGATAATGACTTGTTTAACATGTTCATAACATGCATGCATTTTGTTGTCCACAGGTGTTCCGTGACTACGGTGATCAACCACCCTCTCCAGGGATTGGCACATCACCATATACACAGGTACAATGTGTAGTTATAAGCTTGCTTTTAATTTGATTTGTTACGACTTACCATGGTTTAATTTATTGTTTGTTTACTAAATTGTGATATTACAAATGTACATGTAGGTGCCACCAACAACCGCGTCTCCCCATTTTAGTCCTATGTATCCACCTTCTCCCATGAGTCCCCTCCCTCGCTTCCATCTAGACCCCTCCCTAAGTCCACCGCCTCCCTTCCATCCATCCCCCCCTCTCCGGCCATACTCCCCCCTCCATCCATCATCCCTCACTCGCCCCCCCCCACCCACGTCCATACATCCTCCCCAATTTATCCATGCCCCCATGTCTGTCCATCCTCCCCCATTCGTCCACGCCCCCCTTCCTTCCACCTTCCCCTCTTTGTCCACAACCTCCCATTTGTCCATCCTCCTCCCTCCATGCAGGAATTCCCTCTCATGCACCATCCCTCAACATCCCCCCTATCCCTTTCCGTTCGATACCCTATATCCTACAACCGGCAGGGGTTCATCGTCCACATGGTCTTCCTACACCCCATACCACCGTGTCTTATCCCACCATATCATCCCCATTTCCCACCACTATTGTGGCATCTACTCTTCCAATACCCTCATCAGTATCTCCAGTGGTTGCACCTGTAGTGGCTGCCACTACATCTGCACCCCCCCCATCACTGCATCGAAGCTGGTTGTTCGGCCATCTGCTCCACCTGCTAGCCCATAAGCCCAGCCATGTCCATCGTTGGAAGTGTTCACAGTGAGAATCAAGCTAATTTATGAAAATATTTGGATGCATTAACAAAAATTAATTTAAGCAATTATGACTTTTCAATGAAATGATTGTTGTAAATGTTGTAGGCTGGAATTGTTGAGAGGCTCCGCAGATCCAGGACACCTCTCCAACGTTTCCCACTCATGTCAGAGGTAATTTATTTAAGATTCGAATTCTACATTTGTTTTATAAATGTGGTAAATGTTGCAAATGCTTGAAAATGATAGTATCTTATATCATTTGTCCCAAAGCCCGGACAGACGGTCTAGTCCTAAACGGAGCAAGACCCAAGGCGCCGGTAGCTCTGTTATCACCAAACTTGTAGGTGCCCCTTGAGATGGATCCAAGATGGATGGCAGATGGGAGTGGCAACCAAAGAGGTGAAACCAAGATAGCCTCGACTCCCAATGGATGGTTGTCACGCCAATCGAGGCAATCTTCTCTTTATGTTATCTAGCCCAAGACAACAAAAGGGGAGACCCAGATCTACTCCCGATAGGAGAGATCAAACCAAAACACCAAGTCAAATCGAGTATAGGTGAAGTACGTAAGGTGTATGGTAAACCCTAGATCTATGGATAAAGTCACAAGGTAAATGATAAGTTGGATCAAGGGTTTAAACAGTGTAAATTTGGTCCAACATGTTGAAGTGAATGACTTATGAAGTTTATAATGAGATCAAGGATTAGGGTACTAGTTAATTGTGAGAAAATCCACTGCCTTGGGAATCGTGTCCAATGCAGAGTAGTTAAGCGTTGAATTGGGGCTAACTAGTACCAAAGACAAACTTGATTATAAGATATGACAATGTTAAGGGGTTCAAGTGACCAAGACAAGGATCAAACCACGAGTTAACCCAACAATCTAAGAAAGTTGAATGAGCTTGGAGAAAGACAAGTGCCAAGGGAACTGGCTAAATAGTGTACTGGAATCATAAAAATAATGTATGGTAGCCCGGCTACTATATATGTGATAACATCTGGCTCCGGTTGGGACAAGTGCTCTGCTGAAATGAGCGCTTGAGAACCTCAAAATCTCTGGTCCTCGAACTCTGCTACTCGAATCCTCGATCCAGCACTCTACCATTCTGCTTTCAGCTTTTTATTTTATTTTGCACCTATTTCTACATTCACAAACATCAAAATACCTCATGCAGCATGTGTGGGAAAAATATAAAATCCAACTGAAATAAAATTTATTCCATGTCAGAAATTTAAATGCATGAAATATAAATGCATAAAGTAAATTTAAACTACTAACATAACTTGCAAAGTTTGAAATTTATTGTGCAGGAAAAGAAAAAATGACAAGTACTCAGTTAAACTAGGAGCTTCCAAAGGAGCCTAGGAAAAGACAAACAAAATGCGTCAGACTCAATGGCTGAAAAAACTAACTACTGCCCAAGTAGGCTTATTCAGTTTCCTACCTACTCTCTTCTAACCGGTCAAACCAAATTCTAGGTAAAATCATAGATCCAATGCAACCATTCATCGAACAAGTTAATAATTCTTCTTTGATTTTTGCTTACAAAACGAGTCAGGACTAGATTAAGGATTGATGAAATTGATAGCACAACTTTCCTGACTTGTTCAAAAATTGAGAAAGGAGTTGAATGGTGCAAAATGAAATCATGCCAAGGGAAAGACTGATTACTATAAACATCCTCCATCAAGGCATTGATAGGATCATAACATTCATGAAAACGACTGTTTAAAATTGATGGAGGGCAAATACATGGCATTTGATTTAATAAATTATTTTCCTTACTCACTTCTCTTGCATATTCAATTTGGTTCTCCCTGGGATTAACGATCAAATAGAAACCAAGTGGGGATAAATTAAAGATTAAAAGACAGAAAATCAAAGTCAGACCCACTTGATGCTCAAAAATGGAGAAAAAATGGCATTGATCTTTAAACACCTTTTTTAGCCACCAAGAGTGATTGATAACTTGACAAAAAGCATTATGGTTCCAAAATGAATGAAAAGGGAAATGAAGTACTTTTTCTCCAAACATGCAATCATGCTTAAACTTCTTATTGAAAATTTCAAAAGCAAAAGATTGACTAGACCACCAACCCCAAAAAGATTGAAAAGGATGGGCAGAGAGAGTGGATGCATTTTCTTCTAGATGGATAGAAAAAGGTGGCCTTGGATTTTGACAATAGGAAAGGCCTTTTAAAGCAATGCTATTCATTCTAGGAATGATAAACTTTTGACTAAGTCTAATATTTACAAACCGATGACAAAATTCAAATTTTAAGAAATAGATGAAGCTACCTTGACTAAGGATGGAAAAATTTGAAAACTCGTTATAAGAAGTGGAACAAAGATTAGAGAATCTAGTGTGATTCACTAATTCATCCTCATCTTGAGACTGACCTTTTATTGACTCATCATTAAATTCATATGAGGATAAATGATAATTTTTATTTAATTTGTCAGGGAGAAAATTAACAAATTCATTTAAAACATCCTGACTATTTGCACAATGATCATGTGAAATTACCACTAAAGGATCTTGGGCAATGTCCCCCCTTTCTTCTTCTTCAATAAGGAGATAAGGAGTTGAATGATCATTAAAGCTAGAATGACTAGTGAGTTCCTCTGAATGAATTACTTCAGTAGACTTGTTGACTAAAGGCTCATCCTCGGAAATTTCCTCAGGATCAGGACTAGGGATACCAAAAAAGAAATTTGAAAACTTATGGTTTGTACAATGATTAAAGATTTGACCTTCGATTGACTCAAAAGTAGAAAACTTATCCTCAAGAGAAATTGGGCATGAAGGGTCATCTCCGGATGTTGACAAATCACTTGATATTTGATTGTTAAATGATTCAACAATAGGATTAGAAAGGGGAATGTTTTGATCTTGGATTTGATTTGAAGGTTACACATCATCGAATTCACTTCCCCATTCTTCTAAGAATTTCTTTTCAAACATGTCATATCCAGAAATGCTATTGGGCTTCAATTTTGAAAACCAGAGCCCAGCTCTTTCTTTGAAAGACGAAGCCAATAGTCTCATACACATATCCTCATGGGTTATGGATAACTCGTTAAGAACTTCCCTAAAGTTTTCAAGGTGCCTTTTAGCAGAGATTTCATAACTTCCATTGAAATTAGGCAACCTTTCACAGGCTTGATGAGGAATATGATGAGGATACCCAACAATTTTTGAGAAGTCAAAAAATTTTAAACAACCGAAAGTTCTAGGCCGCTCAGAACCTGAAAACAAAATGATGCACCGCATGGGTTCTAGATAGGATCGATCACCAGTAGAGTTGCTTGTGTGAAGTCGCCAGGTGAACCACACAGGTAATTCAAAGAAATAAAATGTATTGTAAGGATGCAAATGATCTCGCTCCTCAGCGGAGTCATGATTCGGAGTCGCTAGGTAGACTTTAAACTCTTCTACCAAGATATATGTCGTTTAAAATGCAGGAGAGAGTGAGTGACAAATACTATGTCGAAGCAAAGTAGGCTTCTGCCCTCCCTGGAAACGGTGCCAAAATGTTATCACCAAACTTGTAGGTGTCCCTTGAGATGGATCCAATATGGATGGTAGAAGGGAGGGGCAACTAAAGAGGTGAAACCAAGATAGCCTCGAGTCCCAATGGATGGTTGTCACGCCAATCAAGGCAATCTTCTCTTTATGTTATCTAGCCCAAGAATACAAAAGGGGAGACCCAGATCTACTCCCCACAGGAGAGATCAAACCAAAACACTAGATCAAATCGAGTATAGGTGAAGTATGTAAGGTGTATGGTAAACCCTAGATCTATGGATAAAGTCACAAGGTAAATGATAAGTTGGATCAAGGGTTTAAATAGTGTGAATTTGGTCCAACATGTTTAAGTGAATGACTTATGAAGTTTATAATGAGATCAAGGATTAGGGTACTAGTCAATTGTGAGAAAATCCACTGCCTTGGGAACCGTGTCCAATGCAAGGTAGTTAAGGGTTGAATTGGAGCTAAACAGTACCAGAGACAAACTTGATTATAAGATATGACAATGTTAAGGGGTTCAAGTGACCAAGACAAAGATCAAACCACGAGTTAACCCAACAATCTAAGAAAGTTAAATGAGCTTGGAGAAAGACAAGTGCCTTGGGAATTGGGATGAATGGAGTCAAAAAGAGGTTAACTTGTATATCATGACCCCAATGATATAAGACAAGTGGGCTACTAAAGGTATGATGGTTGGATCTTGCTAGATCTAATAATTCATGATGTGACTTAAGTGGACCACAATCCCTTAAAACAAGGAATGCTAACCCCAAGGAAAGATTTCACAAAATGACATACTAGACATAGGTTTCAAGGTATGCTTATTCCAAATCCACCAAAATCTCAACTACCCACGTCCTACAAGTGGACAGACTCAAATTCCCCAAGGAGTGCGACCTTGCCCAAGGAGGGCCAAAAGCATGATAAATGGGATCAAGTCAAGTCCAATGGCCACAAAAATATAGATGCTAGTATCAATGTGGATCTAGGAAATCAAGGAAATCCAGTGGCTACATCTCAGTAGATCTAAGATTGAAGATATCACCAAGTGGTCCAAATGGGGTTCAACACTTAAAATGAGGAATAGGGCCCACAAGGTAGAAATCACTAAAGTGACAGTCTAGGGATAGGTTATTAGATGTGTTGATTGCAGATCAAGTGAAATCTCAACTACCCACGTACTAGATCTAGGTTAACTCACCCAAACCAAGGAGTGCGACCTCACTTGGAGAGGCTAAGTTGCCTTGGGAAGAGGGTCAAATGGAGGCCAATCCTCACCAAACTATAGATCCGGGATGCCGTGGATACTATAGAGGTGGGTTTTAAATGTCTTACCCAAGAATCCACTAGATCTTTGTAGATCTGAGAAAATGTAAAAGTGGGGGTTTTAATTAATTAGGGTTTGAAGTAACTTAGACAAATGGATGGATCATGGAAAGAGAAATTACCTTGAGATCATACCTGAGTGATGAAGAGATATGCCTTGTTGTTGAGGAAGACTCTCGCAGATATCAAATGAGAGATTGTTGAATTTTCTTGCCGAAATGATGCCCTAGCCCACAAGTGCGACCTCCTCTACCTGTCAATCCAAGGAAAGCGATTTCAATCAGAAAGGTCAAGTATGGAGGAAATACAAGCGAAGTGCAAATGTAACATGAAATAAAAGGTCCCGGGACAGTAATACTCCCTATTACCAACGAAGAAGCCCAAAGAAGAAGTAGGGAGGGTCCTCCCCTACCAATACGTCATCCTTGAATGAATTCGGCCTCCACCTGTAGATGCAAAAGAATGGTACAAAAATATGGCAAGACAATATCTCCAATAACTCAGTGCAAAGGAAGAATCAACTAACGAACACCAAAAGCATTCACCACAACACTGGAGATAGATGCAATAATATTTTTCTATTCCAATAATCCAGAGACACAAGTCCCCTTTACAATGAGAGGCTCTCTCCTTTAAATAGGAGGGATAGAGTCCACAATCTAACCACTTTTTGAATGAGTGGCTAAGATTAAAAGATCAAAAGATCAAAAGATCTAATCAATGGTTGAGATGAGCTCAATAATAAAATACATGGATCACTAATAAAATATAACAATAAGTGGACAAAATCGCCCTAGGAGAGGGGATTCCAGCAAATCATGATGACAACATATAAGAACTAGCTCATGGTGGGTCCAAGGGATAATTTTAGACACCCTTGATCAATCCCCATAGCACAATAATAATAAAATAGTCATCAAAGTACCAAATCGTGCCTCTATGGACAAATCGTGAGCCTTAGGAGGCTCTAGAAATCATCAGAAAATGCCATAAGTGATGGATGTGGGTCTCAATGAACCTGAAACTGCTAGAGAAGGTGTGGAAGGAATCCCACTCATCATCACTGATCATCCCATGCCAAAAAGTTTCCTCAGTAGCCCAAATCGAATTCCTCTATAGCCATTTGGGTGTGATTGTCCAATTGTCTGAAGAATGGGTGTGATTTCCACAATGCGTGCATTTGTCTGAAGAAACGGTCTTCCGTCGTGATCTCTCCCTCGGAGCTTGATGAAATCAACAACGAAGATAGTTGAAGTATCACTCTTCCAAAGACGATAATGTAGAAGCAAATCGATTCAATTAATGTGCCCATCTCTCTATATATTTGCCAGTTTGGTAGTTAACTAGTTGTGAGTTGCGAACGAAGGCTAGTTTTGAGTTTGCTAGCTTCTATTATCTGACGCTAAGGAACTTTCATACTTCTCCATCAATTTATGTGTTGAGCTGCGATATTTGAGCTAGGAACCTTCTCCAAATTGTTTTCTGGGCATGCGTTACCTGTTGTGAACATGTGGGCGTTGGAATGTGAAATAAGTGGCATGCTTAAGCAAACTGTGTGAACTGTGAATGTGCTTGCATTGAAATTGGTCCTCGTGGATATGACAACCAGAGAACCAGAGTATTTTTTAAGGATTATAAAAGTATACTTAATTATAGTATTCTAGGCGATTAATTTTTATTGAAAAAAACATAAATATAGATTGGTAGGTGGGGAATATTATGATAAAAAAAACATATTTTATGTAAATATAGGCGATTTTAGAGACTAAAAATGACCAAATAGTGAATTTATTTTTTGAAACAATGTCTACAAAATAGCCAATTGGCGAAATTTCGCCCCTAAAAATTTCCTTGATGAGAACAACCATTCACCTTTGCTTGGGATCAGATCAGATTGCGTTATGAGACCCCATATTGCCAGATTTTTTATAAACTGGTGCATTGAATTATTGAAATTGTTGCATTAACTTTATTCATGGATTTTGAAGACTGTAAGATTGAACGACAAGGATATTTTGTCTGGAATATTGCTTATTGTCTTTGGCAAGCCACTAGTGAAATGGGCCCACTTTCTCTTGGAGAATGACATATTTTTGAGGTTAAGAATAGATCTGTCAAGAGCAAGGAATATTTGTGTGTGGGAATGTGTGTTGGAGCTTATGTTGGAAAATGACCCTCTTAGCTGTTGTTGTTGAATGGAATCTTGAAACCTAAGTTTGCGCTAATAATTTGAGACTTGCGATGGCCATTTTCATTGATAATCTGCGGTTTAGTTGGTAAAGAATAGGCATAAATCTGCATTTCAATCCAAAATGAATTTCGGCAATAATTTGCTCCGGGTTAAATTGCAGGTTTGATAAGTCATATTTGTTGAACCATAACTGATACTAGTTAACTTCTTTTCTTTGAGATTCTCCTCTATTTCTGAAGAAAATTGATATATGTCATAAGGCTATTTTCTTGGAATGCACTAGGTCTCAGTGGAGTTAATTCATTGGATGTAGTCTCCATTCCACAAGAAATAAATCATTTGTTGGAAAATTCTATTATGCACCAACATACTGCCATGAATGTATATGCATAGATATTTATTGCAGAAAGATTTATTATTGACAATTTTGAGTAACTGACTTATTTGCTTTGTTGAGGAGGAATAGTAGATGTATTCACTCAACAAAATCAAAATTAAAGAGACTTGAGACTTGGCATCATTAACGTATATGGATTGTAATCAAGGAACTCAAAGCATCAACATCAACTTTGAAGCATCGAGTCAATGAGCAATTGTTGTAAGTACATTTGTGTTTTGTAACTTGCAACTAGTTTCATTTGTACCATTCAAAATCAAGTTGAATTACATTGTACTTGGGTGCATTCTCGGCTAAGATCGACACCCATTATTTTCTGAGTTTGAATCTTTTTTGTAAAGGGTGGAGTTGCAAGAAGCCCTTCATTCTTTGAGTGAATCTTCTACTTCATTTTATCAATGGCGAGATTAAATGTCCTTGTAGAGTTACTGAAGGCTCTACTTCTCTCCTATGTTGATGAGGCTCTACTTCTCTCCTCTGTTGATGACACTGTCATGGTCAACAAGACCACCCTCACTCACATATGATAGTGTGTAAAATATTCACAAAACACTCTTGATTTTCTACAGCTTGAGTCACGGTTCATATGAGAAGAAACACATTCTGAACTTGTTCATGTTGAAAACATTCCTCTTCGTGATTTTGCTTCGTAGACTGCACATAATGACGCCACTTTAGAATCACATAAGCAAATCAATGACACCCCATCAAAAGTGAAAGAAAATGAATATGATGATATGCATACAAATGTTCCGCTTGAATATCTCAAGGAAATCATCAGATCTTGGGAAGAGGCCTTGGGAAGTAACAGTTCATGTTCCTGGTTAATCCAAGCTCAGCAAGTTTCAAAGCGTTGGATTCCTCAACGAGAGTTCATCTTCATCCACATCAGTTCAGAGTTCAACATGCCAACACTATCATCGAGTTGGCCACATGAAATATCGGTGTTTTGATCTTCATTCTTGCAAGCATTGTGGAAATCACACCCATTCTTCAGACAAATGCTTCAATCTATAGAAACATGCAAGAGAGAAGATTCACTATGGGTGGATCACTTCACGGCAATGGTCATAAACAACCAAGAAGATACATATTTCATATTGGAGATTTCATTCACGAATATTGACACATCTTTCATTTGGGACATCTTCTTCTCCTCACGTTGTTCTTGACAGGGGGGAATGATGAACAGTCAGAAACAGGCGAGCGAGAACAAGCGAGCCTGCAACAGATCCAAAGCCTTGATCCTTCCAAAATCATTTTTGTAGCCAACACTAGAGCCAAATCCATGACTATTCAGTTAGTAGCATACACCAGATTCTACTAGCACTTTGGAATGTTCCAAGAATTGTTGAGCCTTCAAGCCAAGTTCCAGAGTTTTTGGTCAGCTTAAAACTAGTCATTTAGTAGAAGACAAACAACTTCTTCTATCCTTTCAGAATGTTCCAGGGACCTCTAAGCCTTCAATCCAACTTTTAGAGTTTTTGCTCAGCCTTAAACCACCTTCATGGTTCATGATTTTCTAGATGTTGAGATCGAGAGTTTGTGATCAACTTAAACCACCCACGTAGCAAAAGACTTCAGCTTCTGTTATCCCCCTTTGGTTGATGGTCAACTGAAACCACCACTTCATATAATACTTGTACTTAATATAATAAGTCAGATTCTGCTAACTTTCTTGGCATAGTCGGGTTCTCAAGTTGGAGATGTTGAGCCTTTTGCAGTTGTCCACTTCTAGTTATTTAGCTATCTTTTCTTGGACTCATATACACCCCTCCAGATTAAGGGGGGAATTGGTTGTTGGGAACCTAATCCTTAGGCCTAGGCATATTCACATGTAATGAATACTAAGATTCACTATGAATATGAAGAGTCATGACGGAGTCCAAGAGACCTCTTGGAATATGAAACAAAGAGTCATAATTTGATGTATTAATATGTACCATCTTAATGGAAAATACATCTCACACTTATTCAATCTTGTGTGTTTGGCTCTGTCTTCATTCATTTTGTGTGTGTGCCTTTGTGAGGCACCTAACATAAACCACCCACTTAGTAGAATACATCACCTTCTTCTATACCTTTTTCCTTTGTGGTCATCCAAAACCACCTCTTCAGAGAGCACTTGTATTTAGCAGGAGATGTCATCTTTTGTTAACTTGGTTAGAAAATTTGGATTGTAAAATTAGAAATGTTTAGTAGTTGGTAGCTATCCACTTCCAATTATTCAATTCTCCTTTCTTGGACTCACATACACCCCTTCATATTAAGGAGGGAATGGTTGGGAACCTAATTCTTGGTGTGAGGAATATTATTGTATTATTTCCTTATGATTCATGTGAGAAGAAGACTGTGAGTCACAATGAATGGGAAGAGTCTTGAAGGAGTCCAAGAGACCACTTGGAAGTTGAAACCAAGGGTCATTTCTCATTGTATTTATATCTACATTGGCTAATGAGAAATGTTGTGCTTTCACGTCAATCATCTCTCTTTGTGGTGTATCCTTGTGTTATTTGGATTTGTGTTTTATCCAATTTTCTCATGTGGCCATTGAGAATCTTAACACTAATCAATATGTATATGTGTGTGTTTGTGTAGAATGTGTATATACGCATATATAGATTAGAGAATGGATTTATGTGGACAATGTTTGACAAATAGATGAGTTAATATTTGGGACAATAATATTGTACATTATTTCAACCTTATTCAATATTTAACTATATGAATGTTCACATTAAGTGCAATTCTTCATGTTACCACCTAAGTTGTACTTAGTTAGATTTCAAGTGAGCCGACAAGATTGAGCAAGTGTACTTGTTCAAATTCAGAAGATCAGAAGTCTACCAGGCCACTCTTGGGCCTTTTAATTTTTTTTTTTAAATGTTCATACCCTATCGTGAGTTGTAATAAGTTGATGTAGCATGATGTTATTTGTAAAAGACTTGGATTTCCTAGGATTTAGACATCATGCTTTGCTCTTCAGCGATGTATAATTTTCTAGTTTTTTACTCACGCCTCCAAAGCTGGAGTATTTGCCTTGGTATTTAAACCTTAGGAGGTTAGCAAAGTCTAGGTATCTATGTATATTACCATGCGAGTCATCCATATTGAGTCATATGAACATTTACTAGGTCCCCCATAGGTTTTTAAAGTTTTCCGCAAATACATTTTTTTCCTGTAAAACGACTCAATGTTTTAATGTTTTAATTAAAAACATAAAAAAAGTCATAAAAGTGTGGTTAGGAGGTGGAATTGGCCATGGGGGTTCTCATTTTCTAACCTACAACACCCACTTAACCCCTAAATCCACTTTTGAAAGAAAATAAGTGATTATTTATCACTTAAATTAAATTTCTCTTGAAAAAGACAAAAAAGTGAATAAAAAAGAAAAAATAGAGAAAAACCAAATCCCATAAATCAAGGAACATGTTTCAGTCAACCGAAGTTCTGGTAGTTGTGATTTGGAGTCAAGGTTGAGTTAGGAGCAAGCCAAGTCTTGTGATTTGGCACTTGATGGACATGATTGAAGACCTATGATAGAGAGGGTGAATTCATCCAAGAGAGGGTGCATTTCTTGATGGGGATGTGTCACCATTTGAGTGGGGGCACATTTTAAAGGTGGGAATCAACTCTAATCAGCTCCAGGCACTCCAAATTAAGCTCAGTTAACTCAAATTCGACCCCCTTTCACTCAATCTCTTCTACACTTGGCAAATTTTCCCCATTGGGGTTTTGTGCTCTCTTTTCCTATTTAAGCATGGCTTGGCCTCTCATTTTCTCATGGTCAGTGGACCGAAGGAATCTAGTTTGTATTGTATTGTATTGTCATTTAGAATAAAGAAGGTTTTGGAGGCAAATCTCTAGTGTATGGCTCATTGTGTGTGGTTGAACATTGCATAAACTTATGAGGTAATTTGTATTTATTTATTTTTTGTATCTCTTTGGTTGAGCGTTGGCCTTTGAAGGGGAGGTATCTCCCGTTAGGTAAGAGAATTTCTAGTTTGTCTATTCTCTTTGCTTATCTTCTTTCGATCTCTTAGGTGGGCATGTGCATTTTTGTTTGATTTCCATGCTTTCCAAGTTTCCATTGTAGGTAGCACCAATGCTTGTTTTAACCATTCGTATGCAAGAATTTACAAGTTAATGCAGGTATCTACCTCAAACGGTTGGTTGATCTTGTTTGACTCCTCTAGCTTTCAAGCACTTCCAAGGAGCATAGTCCCTCCGCTTTCCACCAACAGAATCCATGCTCCAGAAGTTCCCAAGCTTATAGCACTCTTTCTATCCCTCTCTCCTTCACCTTTTATTAAACTTTCTTTTGGTCCCCATTTTTTACATGCTCGAGTAATTTGGTTTCTTTAAAATAATATCTAAAGGCTGATTTGTTTAAGTATGCAACTAGATCTAGAATTTTAAAAGTAATACTTTCATAGTCTAGATCTAATTTTGTCAAGTACTTGTGCTTATTTTTTAACCTTCAGTACTTGATATTTTTTATGCATTTAACGCTTTATTTAGCACATTTGGTGGATAACAGGTGGTTGTTTTTCCACTTTTTTCGAATAGGTAAGAGGAAGTGCTGCCGAAAATTCAGAGATTCGGGCCATCTAGGGCTTCCCAGAGCAATTTACCTCGATCCCATTTCATTTGTGAAACTTGTAAGCCTTTGCTTCCTCATTTAAAAGGACCAAAGGCATTCACCTCTTAAACTGTAAAAATAAATAATAAAGGCAAGTGGGCTACTCAACACCCACACCCGTTACCCCTTGGGGGTCCTACGTCATTTTTCATGGCGTGAACCTTTTTTTTTCTTTCTGCTTTTATTTCATGTCCTAACCAATAGATTATATTTTCTTTTTAATTAGTTTACTTTTTCTGTTACAAATTGTACTTTTTTCTTTTGCAAGTAACAATCGCAATAAATCAATCTGTCTGTGCATTCCCGAAGTAGGATAAGAGCTTGCTCGAGTAAGGGAAAATAGATTCTCATCTTTAGAACTAATTAGTTCAAATTTACTTTATTTTTATTTGCAAGTTAAAATAAATAACCCGTTGTGTATTCCTAGATTATGCTCTCGCCATCACATAAAGGGCTTGCCTGAGTATGTGGCGGATGATCAGAAAAGAGATTCTCAACTTTAGATTTAATTAGACTCACATTTTGCAATTAACATCCCTGAAAGACAAAAATCCAACATCTCAACTTTTAACTCTTGTGGGAAAATTCCACAGTAAAGTGGGAACTAATAGATAGTGACCGCGGGGATCCGTTAGGTTGCACCCTTGATTGGTGTAGTGTTGGACACACCCCTGCGACTCCAATCTAGACCATATTTCATATGTAGAACCACACTTGGTGAATCTGGATATATTCCTTGTACCTCACGGTATATTGGGAATCCCCCTCCCCTTTAATCCACTCATCCATAATAAATCTAAAAATGTGAAGAAGCATTCGCACAACATTCCCTTTGAGCTGCAACTATCTGACTCCATTGGCATTGGTCTATTATTCAATCTTTTTGCTTGATCAACTATGTGTCATTATTAATCATTTTGCATGCTGCTATCAACTTAAACTCGATTGTCATTGATTTCTTGTGTCATTATCTTATTCAAACTCCTAAAAAAACTTTAATTTTCACAACTAAGAACTAATAAATCCTTAGTAACTTTTCTTAGGGACTACCCCGCTTCGCTTTGTTAGGATTTATCCTAAACAGAGGAGTCGAGATTAAGTGATAGTACTTGAATCGAGACTTTCCCCTAAGGATGCACCGAGCGGCTTGAATATTTATGCCGCATTATCCTAAGTGTGTGTTCAGGTGGCAACATTTTTGGCGCGTTTGCTGGGGATAAATATTTTTATTCCCAAAATACGACTTTTGTTTTCTCCTTTTTTTGTGTTTGCTTTGTTTGATGAATGTTTAGAGTAAATCTTTAATTTTCATCTTGCGACTCCACCAACCTTTTTTCTTCTTTATAAAATTTCAAAGTAAAGCAAAAAAATAGAATTTTTGTGAGATTGTTACAAATGCATATTTTTATCCTCACATACAACTCCACTGAAGGGATAAAACCCTTGTATATCATAAAATTCTTGAGACTGGTTGTGTGTATATGAGCCTATGCAATATGGTAAAAATATTTAAAGCTCATTATTCAAAACTCTTCTGGTTCAATACAAGACATATTTCAAGGTTATATCAAATGCATACTGACTTATTTCTGATATGGATGAGTTAAGGGATCTCTTTGGTGCTCAAATTGCCAGAAAATTTCATCCTATTGAATTTTCAAGCACCCCAAGTTTTCCTAATCTTGTTCATGGTAGTGGGGATGCGTATAAATGGCTTCCAATTTTTCATGGAAATGGTGATTCAACCATCTAGCATATCAAATATTTCCTTCATTTTCTGGCTGACTTCAACATTGGTTGTGAAGATAATATGATGCAGATGTTTTCTAGTACTCTTAAGGGAGATGCTTGTTAATTGTTTTTCTATGGCCTCCCTAGAAAATGTATTACCTCCCTTTCAAGTTTGCTTCACATATTTTTGAGAAAGTGGCATAATGATGGGGGTAGTATGAAAGGTCTGGAAAAGCTACTCAAAACAAGGTTTAGCCACTACTTGCCAAAGACAAAGTATCATGAATATCCTATTCATATTACCTTGGTTAAAAATATTGAAGATTTGGAGCTACTTCTAGGCTACTTCAGTAAAGATGATGACATGTGTACTCTCAATTTGCATTATGAAGAGGCATATGAGGAGCCCTTGATCAAAAATATGGTCAGAGACATTCCTCATACAACCATGATATGCAACATTGAAGAATTGAAGTGTCCTCGGGTGTATAATGATAACATTTTTTTATATCTACCTCATGAGGAACCCGCGACTAAAGCCCATGAAGAACCATTAATTGAAGATATTGTTGAAGACTCTCCTCATGTTGAAATAATAGAAAATGTTGAAGATTTGAATGAGCCTCAAGTTTATTTCATTAAAATTGATCACATTTGTATGCCATATCTGCCTCAGGAAGAGACCATTACATAAGACTATAGAGAAATTTATGATGAAGTTCGTAATGTGTTTGATGACACTTCCCCATGTTCTCCACATGGCGATGAAAATTGGGAAAGTTGGTTCCTTTGTGATATCTTTGAAAGCACGCTTTTTGAAGATGATTATTATGAACATGAGAAGGATAGGCCTAGCTAAGGATGTGATGCCAGTGATGAAGACTCTCTCATATCTGGCATAGATGGGAGTGATGACTATTGGAATTCTATTGAAAATCCGATCTATGCGACTTCTGAAAATCATTTTGAGAATCCCATTTATGATATGTCCAGCTAGGGGAGTGTTTATTCACATGCTTTTGAAAGTTGTAAAGAGGAGCATTCAAATTTTTCATACAACCAATCAAAGCTATATATGAGTATCAATAATGAAGACCAAGAGAGGAAATACAATGAAGAGTTAGATTGGATGCATTCGATTGAACTGTTATCACACAACTTGTAGTTGTCCCTAAAGGTATCCCATCCTGGATGGTAGAGGAGATGGCCAACTAAAGAGGTGACCCAAGAGATGCCACGGTTCCCAATGCAAGATGGGAGTCACAATAACCAAGGCACTCTTCACTTTAGATCAATATGAATCAAGACCAAGGGGGAGACCCTATCCAATCAATGAAGATCAGCTAACCCAAAGGTTCCTAGGGAAACATGTAAATTTGTGTTATGGAAACCAATGAGTGAGGATTAAGTGGACCAAAGAGTTTGAGATGTGGTTGAAGAGGCTTAAGAAGTGACAAGTGTTTCAACCAATGAATGACTAAGGCCACTTATGAAGACCAAATGGGTAGATCTAGCACCATGAAAATACACAAGTGGGGCCCGCTCCTTAAAAAGTGGAAAATGGTCCAAATGAGGCCCACTTGGTTGGATTACGGGGGAGATGGCACTAAGTGGATGAGATGAGGTAGATCTATGGATCTAAGATGAGATAGACAACACCCACATATGGGATCTAGGACAAGCCCACTAACCCAAGGAGTGCGAATTTCCTAAGGGAGACTAGTGCCTTGAGATGACGGGGCAAATGGAGTCTAAAATATGCCAAAATTTAGATCGGGGTAGTTTAGGCAATTATCAAGGTGGGTTTAGGATGGAATGCCCCAATATGACCTATATCTCCATAGATCTAAGATGCAAAATGCATCGCCAAGTGACCCAAGTGGGGCTCAATCCCTCAAATTGAGGAATGGGGCCCACGAGGTGAAAATCAACAAGGTGAAGTACTAGGGGTAGGTTATCAAGGTAGACCAATGCAAATCAAGTGGGATCTCACCTACCCATGTCAAGGATCTATCCCAACTAGCCTTCCCCAAGGAGTGTGAATTGCCTCAAGGAGGGCTAGGTGCCTTGGAAAGTGTGACAAATGAAGGCCAATTGCCACCAAACTATAGATACGAATTGTCGTGGATGCTATAGATGTGGGTTATTTTTATTATTCCCAAATACAAGCTAGATCCAAGTAGATCTAAAAAAATATAAAAATGAGGGTTTTGATTTTAATGGTGTTTGTGACCAATAGGATGGAGAACAAGTGAAATAGATACGTACCTTGTAGATCTCACCTCAAAGCTTGCGGCCTCTTAGAATATGGATGATTCTTTCCCTAGTTGCATTTCCAAGCTTGATCCAAGTGTCTTCAACCCACATAGCCCAAGCCCTAGGAGGAGATATGTCGCATGAAAACCTGTAAATCAAACTACATCAAGTTATATTTGATCCACAAATCAATGAGATCTAAGCATGTCATATCAAAGAAGCAATCAATGGACAATGCACAATTTCAAAACTCCCTCAAGATGAAGATGTTTTTCCCATGGGGGATGTGAGAAACCCCTACAATCTTCCCACCAAGCAAAAACGTGCTCTAGCTCCAAGCAATTCGGCCTCCCTCTCTTGATGTCGATTTCACCTGAAAAGCAAACAATGTCTAGAAACAAGAGATGCAAGAACATATACAAGAGTAACCCAATCGAAGCCAAGAAGTAGATCTCCAAAATGATATTTTCATTCCAAGCTTTCCAAAGCGCAAAGGTGCTTTTACAATAGGGGGGTCTCCTCCTTATATTAGATAATAAAGACCAAAACCCTAAACCTCAAAACCAATTTTTGAAATGAGTGGTTGAGATTAAAATATCTCACAATCTAATCAATGGCTAAGATGATCCAATACATAACATCACATGGATCACTCAAAAGATAGATGATGTCATAGCTAAAAGTGACTAAGTGAGGGTGACATCATCCTCCAAAAGGGGCTAAGATACATGGGCCCACCAAATATGACATGGAAATGACTCAAGACACACATGGTGGGGCTAGGAGGTATCAATCCTTCACTAGCTCATCCCCATGGCACAATAATATAAAATAATAGGACCATGACATGTCCAAATGACACAAATGATCAAAATCCTGTCTCCAAAACTAAGAGAGACATGCAGTAAAAGGCCTCCTATGGCCACTTTGGACCCCATTGAACGATGCCAACTGATCTGGAAGATGGATGGTTCACCCTGGAAGACCTCTGAGAAGACCAAGTGCCAAAACCTTGCCTCAATTTCCCAAATCGAATTCCTCAGTGACCCTTTTATTCCATTTTTAATCCTCCTGAATAACCCTGAAACTGCTCAAACTGTCACCCAGGTTGCCTGCGCTGTCAAACTGAGTGCACCAGGCTGTCTAGAAGGGGGGCACAATGATAAAATCATGTGTTTGGACCACCCCCTTCCTACCCAACACCCTAGTAAACGACTGGCCTCCAAGCCTCTGCTGGACAGATTGGATCAACATGCCCAAAATTGGTCAACAGGTGGATAACTGCTGGTATCATCATCAGAAGTGTCCAGAACTGAAAGATAAGTGTCTCAATGGATCTAGAAGACCCAAATCTACTAGAAATGAGTACTCATGCACCATGGGTTGACCTGTGGGGGTCAACTGTAGGGTCCACCATACCTGGACAGTGTAAAATATGATGATATGGAAATAATAATAAAACTGACCAACTACTTAAATCATCATCTGAAGCATATGTCCTCATATGGAATCATCAGTAGGTGTATGTGGGATCAGAAATCATCATCCATAAGCACAAGTGGTCCATCTCATCACGGATCCCAAGAATGACCATGGTCAAACTATGTTTGACTAGGTCAAAATACAACCAAGGACAAGATTATAACAATAGACTAAGACATGTCCCTTTAATCACACTCACAACTTAACTTAAAGTATGAACATCATTCCGTGGTAGTTAATACATATATATATTTCAATGTTATGTATATTTTACTTGCACAAAAGCTTTAATGACAGACTCACCCATTGGACATGGCTTAACTGCTAGCTAAGGATGAAGGCTAAGGACAAGGCTAGGAAAAAGGGGATGACTTGACTAAACTCGACTAAGTGACACTTTGGATGGGTACAGGGGGAGCTACACTCTGTGCTGGACAAAATAACAAAGGGAAGGGTTGTGGCTCATAAATGGATAAGTTGTTTAGAGAGTGTTTATTCAACTTAGGCATCATGTCTACATCAAGCTAATCCAGGTTCATTCGGATCATTCATTTCATTTCCATGGCCTTTTTGGCCTATATGACCCCTCTGGGATTTCACATGTGCTAAGAAGCACAACTAATCGCAGCTTGCATTCGGGGCATATTCACATATACAAGGTCAACGATAATAGACATAACTTTTGAGTAACATTTACTTTTGGACCTTTTTCATACCATTCGAGGGGTATTTTAGCAGTTCATCGCAATAGCCTTTATTCACGTGTTTTAAGAAACACATTCTAGAATTTTAAGTTCACAGGCTTTCATTATACATTTCCAATACAAGTAGTACATGAGCTTTCAGTTTTATCCAACAACATCTCAAGTGACTAGGGAGACTTTTGCACAGTGCCAAACATGGGGACAGCCGACCATAATTATTTAGGCATACAATTCAACTCACTAAAGGCAAGTTCTGTCACCTACTCAGATCCGAGACACAAAACAAACATGGATGTGGTCCAACACAAAGGTAGAAATGGGGAAGTCCTCAGTATCAAGAAGTCAAGAAGGCAAGTCAAGGGTGGAAGCCAAATCAGGAAGGTCATGGATGGATGGAGTCAGGTGAAAATGGTGCCGAAGCTAGCAGACAAGGATGCCAGGAAAGACCATATCTGTTCTCATAGGAGGGCAATGAAACCAATGAGTTTTGTCAGAAAACCTAAGTGTGCAAGTAATACAGTGGTAATACATCCATTTTATATTTATAACATCATCCAAGATATTTTATTTTATTTTAAATAGTACTGCTACATCCTGAATCATATACCAAGTCAATGCTATGAAGGTGAATAAAAAACAAGATAGTAATCCAAAGCCAATAATTAGAAGTCCATAGGTCACATCACATCATAATAATCATCAATAAACATCTGAGACACTGCTGCAATATAATCACTGGGCACTGAATTGAAATTGTATGGAACAAAGGGTCACATCGGTCATCAAATCTAAGCTCTTAAGGCTCGGCCTTGGCACACTTTCTAATAAAAATCTGATACAATGTACTGCTCTGATCCACGAGTGATCACAAATAACAAGCTCACCATAGCTGATCTCTGTAAAAGAAAAGCTATGAAATGTTCAGATATCTGCTCAGCAAGAATAGTAGCCCAGCTACTATGGTGTGATAACATGAACAACAGTCTCAACCATCATCTTCACATTTAGAGACTCCTTATTATTTGTAGTTTGGAGCTTACATAGAGAGTTATCATCCAATAAGCCTTTTTGAAAAGTATGACAGAGTGGTATATCCACCTCATCAGGCATATTTGTATCTCAGTCCTATCCAATCTTGGATAGAAGGAGCCTGCAAGAGGACTTGCCAGTTTGGGAAGCGGTTTGATGATGTATTACGTGCCTATGATCTCAGAGCCAACCCTTCCATCCTAAATTATCACGTAGGTATGCATATTTCAACAAATATATCATTTTTTTGGCTAGTAACCAAAGACAAGGCAAACAACTATTATGTTGATGAAATGCTTAGATGGTTACATTGGATTTATGATTACACTTAGCATTGTGCTTCATATCATGCTCAGAGTAGGAAACTAAACTCCTTAAAGTGAGCATTTACTTTCATCATTACTTTTCAGTTATTTCTTATTTTGTACTTAGGATTAATAGTCTTTTTCCTTAGTTAACTTCATCTCTATATTTTTCGAATAAATGCAACTTAGGATTCACTAGATTTTTCATAAGAACTTGTGCTACTAAAGGGTTTTTCTGTCAAGTTGAGATGTTTTTACATATTATGGAAATCATATATTTTGGTGTTCTTGCATGCTATCCTTTCTTGAAGACCAGATCGAGCACATGTCTCGCAGTTGAAGCCAGATATTACCACATAAGTAGTGTTTAGTTGGATTTCAAGTGAGTCGGCAAAGATTGAGCAAGTGTACTTGTTCAAATCTAGAAGATCAGAAGTCTAGCGGGCCACTATTGGCCCTCTTTTATTAAACTTTCTTTTGGTCCCTTTTTTTTACATGCTTGAATAATTTGGTTTCTTTAAAATAATATCCAAAGGATGATTTGTTTAAGCATGCAACTAGATCTAGAAGTCTAAAAATAATATTTTTCAGAGTAGATCTAGTCTTGTTAAGTACTTGTGCTTATTTTTTAACCTTCAGTACTTGATATTTTTTATGCATTTAATGCTTTATTTAGAACATTTGGTGCATAACAGGTGGTTGTGTTTCCACTTTTGTTGAATAGGTAATAGGAAGTGCTACCAAAAATTTGGAGATTCGAGTCATCTAGGGCTTCCCAGACCAATTTATCCCGATCTCGTTTCATTTGTAAAATTTGGAAGCCTTTGGTTCCTCATTTAAAAGGACCAAAGGCATCCTCCTATTAAATTGTAAAAATAAATAATAAAGGCAAGGGAGCTACTTAGCGCCCACACCCCTTCCCCCTAGGGTTCCTGCGCCATTTTCATGGCGTGATTTTTTTTGTTTTATGCTTTTATTTCATGTGCTAACCAGTAGATTAGATTTGCTTTTTAATTAGTTTGTACTTTTTCCGTTACAAATTGTAGTTTTTTCTTTTGCAAGTAATAATCGCAATAAATCAATCTTGCTATGCATTCCCGAAGTAGCGAAAGAGCTTGCTCAAGTAAGGGAAAATAGATTCTAAGATTTAGGACTAATTAGTTCACATTTACTTTATTTTTCTTTACAAGTTAAAATAACGAACCTAAGGGTTTTCCTTAATATGTGGTGGATGATCAAAAAATAGATTCTCAACTTTAGATTTAATTAGACTCACATTTTGTAATTAACATCCCTGAAAGAAGAAAATCTGGCTTCTCGACTTTTACCTCTTGTGGGAAAAGTCTGTAGTGAGGCGGGAACTACTAGATAGCGACTGTGGGGATCCATCAGGTTGCATCCTTGTTTGGTGTAGTGTTGAACAGACCCCTTGCGACTCTCAAGTAGCCCACATTTCACGTGTAGAACCAAACTTGGTGAATTTGGATATATTCCCCGTACCTCACGGTATATCAGGAATTTCCTCCCCTTTAATCCACTCATCCATAATAAATCTAAAACTGTCAAGAAGCATTTGCACAACATTTTCTTTTAGCTACAATTATCTAACTCCATTGGCACTGGTCTACTATTCAATCTTTTTGCTTAATCAACTATGTGTCATTATTAATCATTTTGTATGTTTCTATCTTAAACTCGGTTGTCATTGCTTTCTTGTGTCCGTATCTTATTCAAAATCCTAAATAAACTTTCATTTTCATAACTAAGAACTAGTAAAGCCTTAGTAACTTTTCTTAGGTACCACCCCTTTGGCTTGGTTAGGAGTTAGCCTAAACGGAGGAATCAGGATCAAGTGACAATACTTGACTCAAGACCTGCCCCCAAGGACCCACCGAGAAGCTTGAAGATTTCTGCCGTGTTATCTGAGGTGCATTTCCAAGTGGCAACACTTCCTAATTTAAAACATGCTCTAATTAACATTAACATAAATCCACTTTAAATTTGAATTTATCAAAGACTATAGACTATAAGGCACCTCATTACTCTTATATAATAAAATCACAACCTCAATTTACGACGAATCCTTTATTACCAATCCATTATTATGTCCCCGAAGGGGATCATATATATTCCGTGGAGCTCCTATGATTTTGGGCTAGTGTACCCCCTATAACCTATAATTTTTTCCCTAAATCTATGTACAATCTATAGTTTAAATATATTGTATTAAGTTAAAATTTTAAAATTAATATTTTGTCGAAATCTTATTGGTTGAAAGAGAGTGACGTCATTCTTGATTCTCCCTTCCTAGGAGGGGACGGTGGGATGACTGGGATGACGTCATTGTTCCCCACATGCTTGGATTGTGCCCGGGACAACTTTTTAACATGAACAGAATTTAATGAGGACAACCATTTTAACGCTGAGAAAGTTACACTGAGCTCTTTCACCAGGCCCGAGCTCTTGTCTCTACAGACCACCCTAAACACTCGCCAGATGCACTCCCCGGCGTTTTATTCTCGCGGTTTCACCGGGTCTGAAATACCAGCCGTTGTCTGTGCAAACCCTCGTTAACATTCACCCGAGGTGCATCGATTGTTTAATTCTTGAGTGTCCATCGATTTGTCCGCTCATAAACCTAAGATTTCTTGTGCATTTTGCTCTATTTAATGGTTGTAATGGCTATAAATGCAAATTCAGACCAACAATTTATTTGTGAGATATGGTGTCTTCGACGGTTAAAAGATTCTTATCGTTTTCGAGTAGCATTGCTGGTTGCATCTGTTTTACACCAGAATTGCGAAACTTGCGGCGAAGACAATTTCAACTAACAAGGTTTGCAGGTACGAGGATTTCACCATTTAGCGGCCCTAGCTATTTTTATTCTTGTTTTAACTTAGCGGGGAAACCTGGCGTGGAAATTGCAGTAGCGTGGAAATTTCAAAATGAATTGGTAACGTTTGATAGTTTATTGCTAAAACCTCTTCAGTCTCCTATTGTCAGGCAATCCCTTTCGTATATTTTTCTTATTGTTGTTTTAACTGAGCGTGGAAACCCTGGCGCGGAAATTGCAGTAGCGTAGAAATTGCATTAGCGTGGAAATTTCAAGATGAATTGGTAATGTGTGATAGTTTATTGCTAAAACCTTGTGAGTCTCTATTGTCATGCGAGCGCTTTCATGGTATTTTTCGTATCTTTTGGTCGTATCACACCCAAGCACTGCAACCTATGTCCAGTGCAGTTGCATCCTAGCAGGCAGGAGTCGTTTGTCCATGCTCGCGACGACAAGCCTCTGCTATGCTATGATTTAAGATGCTCGTCGCCTCCGGTGTTAGTGTCTGCTGCGCTGTGCTTAGCCCTGCTCGCATTATTGTCGATAAATTTCAAAAAAAAAAAAACTTTCTTGATAAGGAAATCAATCTTCTGAAACTGTCTCTAAATCTCTCTTAACTGAGCAAAACTATGCATTGCTAGTACTGTACTTTTTCTTTTATTCCTTTTGTTTTTTATTTCCTTCCAAATGATTTTTCCCCTGTTTACTGCCAAACTCCCATAACATTTATCAACTGGGCTTTTCGTCTTCTGTGGTGTGTGCTGTGTGTATGAAAAAAAAAAGACATTTGTCCTTGAGCTTTGCGTTATATAGAATGCCCATAAATAAATAAACAATGATAGAATGGATATTTCTTAAAAATAAACATTGTGGCATTCATATGTGCAAACACTTCTGCGAATGACATCGTCAGTTTTTGCTGTTTACTTTTATTAGAAGATGATATTCTCTGGGCCAATTTCTTTTAAATAGTTCAATGATTTTGTTGATTTCTGCATTCCCATCACTCCTTGCTTCTATAGGAGAATAAGAAAATTGGTGTTTCCATACATATGAGAAGAGACTTTTCTTTTCTTCAACCTGTCAAAAAAGAAACGCAAACCATGTAGAACTTGTCTTTGGTCTTTGTAATTGTTATATGTTAAGATTTGTTGAAACATGTACCCTGCATTTTTGTTGCATGTGTTAATGCCAGTTTTGTTGCATGTGTTAATGACAGTGCATTTTTGTTGCATGTGCTAAGGCTAGTGGACAGAAATACTTTTTTCTTGAAAAAAAAAAAACTAACTCCAACAAGCACAAGTGTATTTAGCTCAAAAAATCTTTCTTGACCCCAACTTTCCAATTTCCTTTCGCATGCATCCTTGTCTAAAAACACAACGAAAATTCTAAAGAAAGAATTCATTGTATCAGATTCGATGGCTATGGATCAGTCGATTTCGAAACAGAAAGGTGTTGCAATTGCTATAAAAGCATTTGTTTCTTTTTCAATCACACTATCTTTCTCAATGAACAGTTCAAATAAAAAAGAAACATAGCAGTTTTGCAAATTTAACTTTGCTTTTTCTTCACGCTTGCTTCAATTGTTGTTTTCAAAAGTAGAATGAGTACCTCCCAGGCTCCCCCAGCCGTTCTGACAACACTCCATTTTTCTTGTGCAGGGATGCCAAACATAGCATCTGCTGGTGCAATATGCTTTGCCTTTTCAACGCTCCAACTTTTGGTATACAACATTCCGCCACAGTGTTTGACGCATACTGCATATGCTATGCCTCCAACATATCTATGTCTGCAAATTTTGTTGTTTGTTCTAGTCTTTAGAAGATATGCTCTCTTCTTTGTCTTTTGTCGAGACTGTTGAACTTCTTTTGATAATGTATATATCTATATGAACTAGAAACACATAGTTCATATTGATAATTCGCCTCTCTTTTCTCGCACAGGTTTATTGCAATTCCCATCCAGAACTCAGATTCAATGAACAATTAAACTACGCAGGTTCTTACTTTTTACCTTTCTATTGCAAATATCTTGTCCCTGTAATATGGGTAACATGCCTTTGTTGAATATTCTTGCAATCTTTCGTTTGCTTAAAACATGGCATATTCTAAATAGAATATATGCTCTGGTTTTTGAAATGGTTGATAGTATATATATGTTTGACTGTTGCTTTTTTTTGGTTACACCTGTACCAAAAAGTGAATCATTTCAATGCTCACAAAAGATCCATGTCAGCAGGACTTCAGATCAAAACTTTTATGCAATTTGCAATGCCAAACAGAACATTGATATGGTTTCCACTATGGAATTTAGCACACTGTTGTGGCCAGAATTCTGCGTGTCTTCAATTCATTTACCTTGGGCCGATGTCTGAAATTTAAATACTCACAGAAGGCATGGCCAAAACTTGTGCCGGAATTCAAATATAAATAAAAGAAAATGATATTCTTCCTAAACATATATCGTTAGAAATTGTTGCACTTTAAAAATCTATTTTTGTTCTTGGGAATATCGATTTCTGATGCTGGACTTTGTATATGAACTATTTGATATCATTTAATTGAACTTTGTATATGAACTATTTGATATCATTTAATTGAATGTCAAACAAAAGCCACTGGGTGGCAATGTTCAGGTAGTTGCTAACAATTGTTGCTATAAGATAGAAGCTATGGAAATATGATACTTTTGCTACAAAATTGTTATAGAAAAACAAATTATTTTGATACAAAAGTACTTAGCCATTAAATCCAAGTTTCCTTGCAATGAATAAGATGATGAAACTTAAATATTATCATAATTTGATATATTATGTAAATTTTACTTCTTTTAAATCAATTTGTTAAACCATAGTCTTATTATTTACCATACAATTTGCACTTAACCTATCCCAATCAAACTTTATTTTTGGGATATTTATACCATGCTATATTGGATTGGATTGAAATCAAATTAATTTTATATTGTGTTAGTGTTTTAAATTTTTAATGTGGTTGATATGATATTTATAATAATAATTTAATTTTTAAACTATGATCTAACTAAACATTGAATCATAACTAAAGTGTGAATTGATGTATGGAATTTTTATGATTTAAATAATTATCATCAAACTCTACACGAATTTATAAAAACAAACTTAACAATTAAAAATATTTATTAACATTGAATTATTCACCTATAATATAGTTTCGTTGAGCAGAATATGTGTATGCCCTTAAATGAGTAAAAGCATGGAAATTTGAAAGATGTCACTTGGATTATTGCATTTTCTATGATTGTTGGGTTAGACTTTGTGAAATTCCTCTAAGTGAGAGGAGATGTGGTTTGTAGGGTATTGTCATGTCAATCACGATCAAGTTGTGGCTGAATTTCCACAGGACCATGTTGTTAACAATATGGTATTGCTTGGTTTTTCACATGAAAATAAACATTGGCCAAAATACTAAACCCAAAAAGAGTAAAGAGTGGCATTGTTGGGTTAGCATGGTCAGCTAATGCTACTCTATAACATCTAAGGATGAACATAACCCATCACCATCATTCAGGGTCATTGAAGCATGCATGCCCGCTAAGCCTAATTAACTATCGTCTAATAAGAGAGAGTAGTAAGTGTTATTATTATCACTAGCACGTTTGTCAATAATTAATTAGAATATTGGAACAAAAGAAAAGCGAGATGAACAACCAACACAAAAATACAACCACTCATATGACATGATGGAAGATCTCTTAATTTAAAGAGATGTGTATGCACAGAGCCACGGAAATATTTAAAAAAATATATTTTTTAAAGTGTCGTAATCTTGGTTCTATATTCTAATGTGAAATAGTAACAATGTTGCATTTACTATACCTACTGAAGGCATGACAGGTGCATTGTATTAGCTTAGCGTTTGACCACTATTAATGTTGCAGTTGACAATAATTTTTGTATTGATTTTACTTAGTTTTCCCATGTGTAATTATTATTATTATTTTTATTAAATATTTAATGGCACCCCTACTCGGTATGCACCCCGATACCCTCCTTGTGTCCACCTTGTGTCCTCCACCTCATGCAATGCCACACCATCGGTTCTTCGCACCACCAACATCCACCGCCATTGGAACCGAGAAGCATCCATATTAGCCATAAACTGTTGTCAACACAGTGGACAACCAGAAAATGTGACCAAGAGCTCGGAAATTTGATTCAACACAAAAAAAAAACAATTCTCCAAGGAAGATATTGAGATGTTTTGAAATATGTATATGCTTTCGACCTCACCAGTTGTTGAAGTTCACACCCAGGGTACCATCTTCATTGTTGCTGGAATCCTAAAAAAGACGAAATTTCAAGTAAGTCTAGAAAATTGTTGACTTATGGTTTCAATTTGTTTTCCATATTTTAGAGGATGATTAACCTACCAGAATTTGTGGAACACTCTAAAATTGGTTTTCTGTTAATCTTCTCGAGAGGCGACAACCTGTGCAACCTTCAACAAAAATAATGTTGCACTAAGCGCAATTTTTTTATGAAGTTTATTCTAAAGTTGTAATTTTTTCATATTAAATGTATTTTTTTTAAATATTTATTCGAATGCTCATTTTCCATTGGATGCTGACGTCCTCCTTGATCTTTGGTGCCCAAGCCTTGACGGCAAGAAAACATCAGCGGGGCATACGAGCCGAAGAGCATGGGACGACTTTTCCATGTCGAACGGTGGGCATATGCAAATAGAAAAAATGGACACACAAATCAATGTTGGCGGTAGGAGATGGATGCGTATCGCGATAAGCTAGATATTTATTATTAAACCGCCCATAGAACCTTAGGTCTAGTATGTCCTATGTTGTCTCGCCATAATGGAGTGGATGCAATCCCATTTGTTTGATTATTTTGTAATCCATCTCTCCCTCTTAAGACTCCATCAAACACTATGGGAAAAATAACCAAAACTTTGGTAAAAATCTTAACCACATAAAATAAATAAATAAAATAAGATGAAAAACATATAAACTCATTCGAAGATTAAATTTAAAGTAAATTATTAAAGTAATAAATGCTACCAATATTACACTAATTTAAACCATTAAAAAGAGATGACAACCATGAAAGAAGTTATTAACAATATGCAAAATTTTATTAAAAATATCCCAAGTATAAATTATTTGAATTTTTATTAATATTGAATTTAGAAACATTTTAATAAAATACACTTTTTATAAATTTATCCATCAAGATAGTAATAAATAATAATCACAAATTTAACTTTATATTAAATTTTCAAACTATTTTATATCTATGGACAAGGGATGGAAAATAAGTAATCATATTTGAATTTTTATTAACATTGAATTTCGAAGCATTTTAATAAAATATATTTTTTATAAATTTATCCATCATTATATTTAAGATAGTAATAAATAATAATCACAAATTTAACTTTATATTAAATTTACAAACTATTTTATATCTAGTGACAAGGGATGGAATCTAAGTTTGAAGTAATCATAGTCAGCATATATCATAATACTCAAGGAACAAACTACATTACAAACCTATTATTTTCCCTTGCTAGCGTTCAAATTTGACATGTAAGTGCTCCTATGTAATTGAAGTTCAACATGTCAAATAAGTTCATCACTCATTGACATAAAGCAATATGAATATATGGACTCGCTCTACTAAGTTTCACCATTGATCTTATTTTAAACTAAGATGTAGTTGGAATCTCTATGGCCAAAAAACGATATCTATCCAAATTGGGGTTTGGGGTTTTTTCTGTTGCATGGAGATTAGAAACTGTCGGTGGCTACATGTCAATGCAAGGGCTCATTAAGACTGTAGCCACCGCAAGGGCTCATTTAGGTTATGATAACATAGTACTATAATTACAATATGAAGTGATGGAACTGTAATAAACTGTGTTAGTACCTTTTAAACCTGGATGACATAACACCTTGATTCAATTAAGAGTTAGACAAAATTGCAACAACCACATTGAATTGTCAACACATTTACTCAAAACAAAAGGTGTCAAGCAGGTATACGATTGATCAGACCTAAAAATATATATAGTAAGTTCACAGATTATTCATAACCTTCACTTTGATTCATACAAATTGAATATACAAGTGATTTATAAAGTCGAATGATATCAGCTCTGCAAATGCAACGAATATTTCACATATAGCATTCACCGCAAGGGTGAAATCCAGGTTCTAAAATATTGTGATTCTATCTGATGGAGATTGTAGGGTGCATAAATTTCAACATTTTTAACCAATTTTTTTATTATTTGAATTGTTTAGCAAATTTTGTAGCAGACTTTTCAAATCTAATCTCTGAAATTGAACGCATAACGAATTTCAATAACTTTAAATTGAATTAAAAACATGGGTTTATATCGGAACAAATTTAAAAATTGTATGTTCTCTGGTTGCCAAAGATTCGTTGGTTTATCACCATCCAAATTATTTATTTAAATGATCTATTTGCAGTTCTTCCCAAAGAAATTTTCTAAACTTAAGAAACTAACTTGGATTGGTTGAACCAAAAAATACAGTAGTTAGTTAAGCTCTACTCGCAGGCATGCATTTGATCTACCCAAAGCCACCCGATCAACCATGATTTGGTATGAATGCTTATCATCACTACGGAAAGCTATGGTGCAGAGTCTTTCGCCTAGAAATCTCAGTTTACGTTTTCTTTTCATTTGCAGGATAGGTTGTTTTGATTAAGAATCATTCGCAGTATTAGCCGTGGTTTGATTTTGAAAGACCAAGTCTTAGTAAAAACCACCTATGATCATAGTGTGTGTACAGGTGACTTACACGTAAGTCTCGTCCAAGAGAACACTATTGCCGCCCCTCCGTCAAGAACACCCCATCTCCTTCCACTGCCTCCTCCTTCTGTTGGCCTTCTCTTTCTGCTAAGTCTGCGTCTACACCTCAATACCACAACACCAACACAAAAAACCAATCCAATTCAGGCTTGGAATGCTAGGTTCATGGTTCAAGCATTCAATGGTGTACCCGGCTAGAATCCGATCGAAAATGGCGCAGTAAATCTATGATGCTACTACGGTGTTACTGTGTAGATAGGTGTAGATTTGGGCGCCGCTGCCATGCAAATTTCCCTGCAGTCATGCATTCATGCGAATATGGATGGGGCATTCAGCATTCCTCGAGGACAAATATTTTTAGGCATACTGTTTTATCGATGCAATGACGAAAACCGTCATATGCAATGTCGATATTGCTTGCCCTTGTGAACAAGTCATCATTGCATCAATCAAATCCTATTCAATACATTGGCACAGTTTGTTACCCAACTGACGTTGCCTTGCTGCCTAGGCCCAGGCACCCCGCTGACATTGGCTTGCCCCTAGGCCCGGGCACCAAAACTTGAGGCAACTGTCAGCTAGAAATGACCAATCATCTTTGAAATAAATAGTTTTATAAAAAACACATTTAATATCATAAATTACAACTTTAAGATAAACTTTGAAAAGCATAAATATTTCTACCATATATTGCTAGATTAATAACACTTACCAAAAAATATATAGTCCCCTACGACGACTATAATAATATGTTTTGAAAGTCCTAGAAAAAAAAAGTTATGACATATTTTGAAAAACAGTATGGATGGCATTTTCAAGGCACTTGTTTTTGAAATAATAGACATTTGAAATATACGAGTTCTTAGACTGCGTTGCTATGCTATCAACACTAAGTATATTTTATGTAATGTTTAAATCTTAAATGCATGTTCAATGTAGTAATTCGATTTACATGTTTCTCAAAAGTTCTTTAATAAGAAACATTGTATATTTATTTAGTAAGACTGTTTTGCTTTTTTAATAAGAAATATTGTATATTTATTTAGTAAGACTGTTTTGCATTTTGTGGATGAATGTTGAGTTTCTTCCTTCTATTGGAATTGTGCACGCCATTACTATTTTTTTTATAAACTTTTATTAAGTATGAATGAAGAATGAAGAATCTAAGAAACATTGCATATTTATTTAGTAAAACTTTTTTGCACTTTGTGGATGAATGTTGAGTTTCTTCCTTCTATTGGAAATGTGCACATAATTACTATTTTTTTTTTCTAAACCTTCACTAAGCATGAATGAAGAATATACGTTGACATGAAAACCATTGATTCCAAGATCTTCCATCTATTTTTTCTCAATATACCTACTTATGTTTTGCCTATTTCACAAAGACATTTTTCCTGCCATGGCTTGCATGGAGCTATTGGAATTGATGACATAAATCTATATATTGCAAGGGAAAAATTTTCGACTACGCATACATGCAATAACATTTCCCACAACAATTCTTAGGCTTCATTGACTAAGATTTGATTGTTTCAAACAATTCATCATTGTACTTGTAAATGAATTCTGCATGTTTTTTGTTCTTCTGGAACGCAAATAATTAATAATTCTTGCTTCATTTTCACCATAGAATTTTCACTGCCAACGTGCATGGTATGTGGCTTTGTGTTATAAAACAAATGGTTTCAAACAATTTTTCAAATGACGATTCTTACAAATAAGTAATAATGCTCAAAATTCATTCAACTTTCTGTGTTGTTAAAACATGTATTTTGAAGATTTTTTTTTTCCAATTCTATAGATGGTGTCTTTATATCTATGTTTAAAATACAACCTTCTACTATAAATAAATAAAAAATAGTGATGGGCAAATTTCATTTAAAAAAACACCATATTCACTTCTTTGCATCAGTAGGTTCACTGAAAAAAAAACATTCAAGCAAGATTTTCTTTCTCAAATATATACATAGTCTCTTCATATGTGTGATGAACAACACGACCTCTTAAAGTTTGCATGTTCCTCAGAAATTGATAATCAAATTTTGGCCAATTTTTTATTTTTTATTTTTTATTTTATTATTATTATTATTATTATTATTTTTTTTTTTTTTTATTTTTATTTTTTTTTTATTTTATTTTTTATTTTTTATTTTTTATAGAACCAAGCCATGTTCACTTTTTCTTTACCATCAATAAGTCCATTTAAAAAAATCACATTTAATAAAAATATGTGCTTTTTAAATATGATGCCTTAATTTATATGTTCAACAGCAACACAACATTTTAAAAAATAAATAAAACATAATGACATTCAATTTTTTCCCAACCTTCTATCTTTGTTTGTCAAATAAGACACCACGTCCATTATTTTGCATTAACAAACCCATATTAAAGAACATTTAAAAAACATTGTTACCACTTTCTTGCACAATCACTTCATGTATATTCAACAATAAGAAACATATAATTATGTTCAAGCTTTATCTATGTTTTCCTTTGTGCATTGATGTTTTCAAACAAGACATATTCATTTTTTTTTCATTGATAGTTTTTTATTTAAAAATTGTATTGAATAAAAACATGATGCCTTGGTGTATAACTCCAACAATACAACCTTCTGAACTTCAAATGTTTCTTTCAACAACAATTGCACTATATATTACCACGCATTGTTCCCATACATTGCCATATGTCAAAATTCAAACTCTCCGAAAAATTCCAGTTCTGAATTTTGAAAAGAGTTGTGTCATTTCTTTAAACTAAATGCTATCGAAACTTCCAATTACATAAAAAGAATATTATGCATGACCTACCTTACTATCTATCTTCCAATTTCGTGTTCTGTACTGCTGTCTACCTTCTATTTCTTTTATCATAGGAAAACAGGAAATGCCAAGTTCATTTCAACCTCCTTAAAAAAAGGGGGAAAACAAAATAAAAAAACTACAAATACTATAATTTCATACCTTGATTTTCCATTGCCCCTAGCAAGTTCATATGCACTTGCAATGCTGCCCCTGAATATCTCATAGTGTGAACACATGGATGGGTAAGAGAAAATGAAAATAGATGTTTATAAGGAAACTCATTACTCTTATATAATAAAAAAATCACAACCCCAATTTATGATGAATCCTTTAATACAAATCCATTATTTGTATATGAATAGCTCATAGTGTGAACTGTTAACTCATAAAGAAGATATTGAACAAATCAAGAAGGCAGAGAAAATAGAAAACTGACGGAAAAGGCTTACATACTCGTTCATTAATCAAAATGTACATATATATAGTAATACATTGCTTAACTGTCCAACGGTATAACCGTTAGAGAGAACGAACTTATGATTAAGGGGGATGTTAAAAGAACCTAATCCTAGTTCGTTCTCTCTAACGGTTATACCGTTGGACAATTAAGCAATGTATTACTATATATGTACATTTTGATTAATGAACAAGTATGTAAGCCTTTTCCGCGCATTAATCACCAAAAACTGCCATAACACTGCACAAATAGTCCTCCGTGGCCTATTCTCTATGCACCTGAAATTATGGGAGAGAGCTCTTCAACGCACAACAAACTCTCTTCAATGCACAGTGACCTGACTTCATCTCCTCCAAGTGTCACAATGTCTATTGCAATGACAACATGCAAGGAATGATACACGCTCTAATTCAACCCATCATCAGTACCCCATTCTTTGAATGGACACACGCAGAATATTCACGACGTGAAATTAAAAAAATGATACATGAAATTGAAAATAATATCAACCTTGATTAAAACCAGAGATTTGTCCAAACTTTGCTAAAAACGCCAACCACAAAGTTTGATTCCAAATACCTTTTAAATGGGTTACATAAACTTTGAACTCCACATAGATTGGTGATCCCACCACTGATATTTAGATATTCCGCTTTCAAATAGCAGTGAACTATTTCTCAAGAGGATTTAAGGTTTATAGATCCTAAAAATATTATGAGGTGGTTGAACTTAGCAGGCACACAGAGCATGGAATACATAACCACGTTTTCTTCTAGTTCGCGGCTTATTATAGAGAGGCTTCAATGATTATAAAAATGCAGAGCATAATAATACCTTAGGTCACATCTCAACGTCAATCTTAATACCTTTCTTTCACATAGCCAAATTGATCTTTCTTCACACGGATATGAACTAGAATGGATTGATATGAACTCTAGCCTTACTCCTTTTAATTGACAGTGGCAATTTGCTGGTCTCTTCAATGTCTAGCCTGACTCCCTCTCCTGTGATCATGGGCAGATCAAGCATAAGGAAGACCTCTTGCTGGGTTTCTTCCTTAAATACCTTGTTGAGTGTAGTACTGGATTACTTCTCCTTAGGTTCTCTCTCCTTCAAATAGTGCATGCAGGTCTAGCCACTTCTGGACTAGTGGCTTCTCTCTTCTCAACTGCACAACAATGAATCTAGTTCCTTCTACAATGGCTCGTACAAATAACAGACTGGTCCAAACGTCAAGCCCAACCAAGCTCTAATATTTCTACTCTCCTGGCCTCATCGATCTTCATTCCGCTCTGATACCACTGTTAACTCATAAAGAAGATATTGAACAAATCAAGAAGGTAGAGAAAATAGAAAACTGAAGGAAAAGGCTTACATACTTGTTCATTAATCAAAATGTACATATATAGTAATACATTGCTTAATTGTCCAAAGGTATAACCGTTAGAGAGAACAAACTTATGATTAGGGGGATGTTAAAAGAACCTAATCCTAGTTCGTTCTCTCTAACGGTTATACCGTTGGACAGTTAAGCAATGTATTACTATATATGTACATTTTGATTAATAAACAAGTATGTAAGCCTTTTCCATCAGTTTTATGTTTTCTCTACCTTTTTGATTTGTTTAATATCTTCTTTATGAGTTAACATGAACACCTGGAGGGATAAGAGAAAATGAAAATGGATGTAAGAACATCTTCATGTTTTTTAAGTTTTATTGTTTTAATATATTAATTATTTGTATGATAATGTAAGAGGATTATTGCTTACTATAATTTTATTTTTTATTTCAATTTTTTTTATATAATATATATATATTTTTAAGATATAATAAGCATTTTATTTATCAAATATTATTGTATCATTGAAAAATCATCATGTTAATTTTAGGAAGTTATTTTGAATTTTATTATTTTAATTTGAAGAAGTTATCTTAAATTACATTGTATTATAAGAAATATAGATGATAATATGCAAAAATCTAAATTTATTTTATAGTAATTTATAATTTTTAATAACAAAAAAAACATTTAAAATAATTTAAATGAATTTGGCTAATATACTTCATAATAATCATCATTTATAACGGAGAGAAACCATCTAAAAAATAACAATTTATACAAATTTAAGTAATATTTTTTCCTAAGATGATAAAATGGGACAACCATCAATAACCACTATTTACAAATACAAATTGATTCATCATAATTATGGAAGAAAAACATTTCCACTCTTGCCAAATGGGGGTTACTCGATATTGAACTATTGAATTCTTTACCTTTTATATATGTATACCATTCAAAACTTTTATATAACCAAATTTTATATAAATCAATAAATATATGTATCATTCAATACTTTTATATAAACCCATCAATTTGTATAATACACGCACACTTAAAAAAATCCAATTTTATATAAATACATAAAGTGATGATGTGGTTGTCAGTTTCACAAAAAACAACAACAGTAATGACGTGGTGTCACACAAAACATCAACAGTGAAATACACGCAAAATCCAAAACCATTTCAAGTATAATTTGGATGCGCATCCAAATTATTGATTGAATAATTTGGATGCGCAGCTCACGTACAAGATGGAGAAATGATATCGTCGTACATATTTTGATTTCGAAAACGTGATGCGTATGAAGCAGAGGCATCATGCACAAAGAACGAAGCAGCCGTTTCTATCAAATACCCAAATGATTCAAGATTAGCTGCGACTGTGTTGGTTTTTTGCTTCGAGTGGTAGAAGAGAAAGAAATTGGAGGAGAAATAAATGGCACAAGTTATCGACGGCAAAGCCATTGCACAGTGTATTCACAACGAGATCGCCCACGACGTCTCTTATCTTTCCAACAAATGTGGCAAGGTACCATTACATTTCTATTGTTATTATATCACCCCTTACTTTTTCTTCTATCTCTGTTACAACTACTTAATGGACCGCTGGCTATTGTTGGTTAGTAGGTGGATCTCAAAATTCACAGAAATAAATTCGAACACAAATAAAATATTTCTTCAAATTTGTTGAGGGCATCTGCCATGACAGGCCTTTGGTACAGACATGGGTTAGCTTGTATGGTCCATAGAAATTGAGTTTAAGCTTTTGTGCCCCTCTTGTTTTCAAGGTCACCTGCGTATTAGGCTGTAATATAAGGAAAACCGGGTCATCAACCTGAAATTCTCGTTCAGATCAGTGCTTGTCTGCTTGTAGCTTTTGTCTATCTCGTGCTACCTTCAAGTATTATCTGCACAGTAAGGATACAATTACCTAGATGAATGACCAAAATTTTGGCCATTCCTTGCCACTTCATTGCTGATCCATCTACTATATTCACTTGAAAGTCAGCTAAATTGCTGAATTTGAGATCAAGATACCTCACCAATCTTTTGTCTAGGAAATTATGTCTTCCCGTAACCAATAAGCGTGAAACTTGCTCCCTTTACACATCTCCTTGATCCACATGGTCTGAATTTGCTTCACACCCATGATGACAGATATTGAAGCAGTGGGTGTTTGCTCGTGATAGACCTCTTTTGCTTCATTTTATCCCCATCAACACCAACCTTGCGTTTTTCCTCGTCTACTTCATTCAGATAATTATTAGATTCTTGATATATCACCTCAACGTAATGTACTTGACCCTTACATTTACAAATTTGGATAGGTTTCATAGTGGGTAATGATCACAGCACAACCCCTTTTTTATAGTAATTTTTCTCATTTCCTGGGGATTTCTTGAGGGTTTATGATTGGACATAGGGATACCGATGATATCTCTCAATGCTTTGGATTTGAAATTTCCGTTGACCATACTAGAAAGGTATTGAGGAGTGCGAGGAGAAGATTTGCTTCCTGGCACATCCTCTTAAGCCAAGGGGCTTGCTTGGTTGTGGTTTCAAGGTGTTGTGGGCTAAAGGCCTTGGCATAGCCTTTAATCTGTCCATTAAGAGTGCAGCTTTACAAGACTCTATCATTACATCGTTTAGCTTTAATAGCTTTTGGAATTACACAGCATATTCTTTCATATCCCTAGCAATTCTTTCATATCCTATTTAAATCAATTTTGTTGTAAAGGACTGATGATTGACATTGAAAGTGTCAAATCAATGCTTGCATCCTCTGGTATAGACTTTATTCACTGACTCCACCAATCATAGGGAAATCCCTCTAAATGTAGTATTGCAAAATTGACCATACCCTCTTCACTCAATGGGTTCATTGAAAAATATGTCTCTAACTTGTGAATCCAGGCCTTTTGCATAGACTTTCCCATCAAAAGCTGGGATACTTGATTTGTTGAGGTAAAGCTTATTTAGGAGCTTGTGTTGCATGTTCCTTTGCTCCCTTTGGCTTTAAAGTTTAAAGTTTAAACCTCCTTGAAGATCACAAAACTCTGAAGGAGTCCCCCTTGAAACTCTTACTAGTTTTGTAGACTCTCTAGGAATCCACAATTGGATACTCCAGAATCACTTTTTGGCTATGGTTTGACATCTTCATTGACAACACAAGGGATCCTATATTGGCCTCTCCTCAAGTCGACACCTTTGTTACGAGTGTAGAAACAGTCTCCATTAAAATACTTCCCTCTATGCCTGGAACATTCTCCATTATTAGCAATTTAGCTCTACCAATGTTGTCTTGGTGATTGCCAACTAGTGCTATAGGCAAGCCCTCAAGGCCAGTCATTGTATCAGATCTCGAATCTTTGAAGATGCCATCGTCTCATGGATTATATTTGCGAAGTCTCAAATTTGAGCCCTCAGATATCAACTGGGATTTTGTCAGCATTTTCAAAACACTTTTGATAACATCGGGTACATTATTTTTACAGCAATTAAGCACTATAGTTTGATTTTATGCAACTGTTTTTTTTCTTTCATTTTAAACCATAAATGGGCAGGAAATCACTATGATTCCACTGTAAGAAGCCAATTAGATCTGTACTAGACAAAAAATACTGGAAATGCTTTTCTTTTTGTTATTATAAAAGAAAATGATATAACCATCAAGCATGACAGAACAGTAAATCTGAGACTAGCCTGAAAATAATAGCAATCGGAACTTTATGGAGTGAAATAACTCTCACCAAACAAGATGCAATACAATAGGGAATTTTACTGAGAATGAGTGGCATAATCTCAGACCTAAATATTCTACAAGAGCAGTACCGATGCTGTACTTGGCCAAATCAGTCTGTCAAGACTGTGTGTAACAAAACAATTCCAAATCCTACCCTACTTTGAGGCTTAAGGTCCTACTTATAGCTTTAGATCCACCTTATCATTTGATTTTCCATGCATTATCTATCCCCTCTTGCGAGTTGGTTTATTGAATTATTCCTTGTAACTGGCTGTCCTACCAAGACATGACATAGAACTACAATGACTAACATAAAGTATGAACCTCATCATAAGAAGCTCAATAAACTTATCCGATCCTAACAACATTGAAAACCTTAACAGCACAAAATTCCCAATCAATAGAAATAGATTGTGGACTGGATTCACAACAAAAATTGTGGCTTGTAAAAGGGATCTTTATTGTTACTGCATAAAACGACATAAGCAAATATCTGGGTTTCTATATTGACATATCATGGCTGCTAGTGTGATTTCTGACCTGCAAAACAATCAGATTTGAGTGGTTGAAAGTTATTTCTCCAAGACTCAAGCGAAGGAGATGGAAAGAGCTATGTCTATATCATGTCAAGAGCAAGAAGACCCTCTCCAGAGATCATTATAGGAGTGCTAGAGGCAGTGGACCAAGTTTACCCTCATACTTATCCTTTGGTGATGAGTTCCTATTGGCGTGATGATAGATCCTTCCTGAACCTGGACGTTTATTCTGAGTTGGAGTGAAATGAAATATAGATTGTTGATGTGTCCAGAATCAGGAATGGCAGCCTGCAGTGTTCTGTCTTACTCACCTAACACCCTCCATCATACCTCTGTAATATATAATACATCTGCCATTATTTTAGGTTAATAGTGTTTGTAAGTTTACAATGGTGGAGGCATCTCTCTTAAATAGATCGAGAGTGATGTCCACATTCTAACCGACTTTCATCCAACGGTTGAGATTAAAACATCGTCAACGGTGGAGATTTATTTTTACATTTGATACATGGATCATTCATAATAGAGGGGGTGCACTTTTGCCCAAGAACGCCTTAGGAAAGGAAAAATATATCATAATGAAATAATATAACAATGTGGTACATGATGGGGGTCACCTTAGGGGTTCAATTCACCCTAGGAACCAACTTTAATACATAACATTAAGATATAATATGAGAGGAAATCAAATGCCAAGGTGAGGGGTGCCCCTCATGGGGACGTCCTCCCTAGATGAACCAAAATAATAAATGTGGACCCCATGTTGAGAAATAATGATGGAGAATGCTCCATAGAGCCAAGATACATCGTAATACATTGTCCCATACCATTCCCTAGCCATGAATTAGCCAAATCGATTTCCTTGAGGTAGCCATGGTCACTTGATCATTTATAATTAATTGCCTGAAATGCTCTGTAAATATTTAATATGCCCATAACTTCATTTTCCGCTGCTCGGAATAAAAATCCGACTGCACCAACAATTCCAGAAAATAGCAATCTGGTAATACTCATTACTCATTACCCAAAAACGCTTTTGGTGGAAGGCCCTCAAATATTTTTTTCAAAATTTGATAAAATTTGGTCCTTTCATTAAAAAATCACCCAATTATTATATTTAATCAAATTTTGTATTTCTGGAGCACTGGAATAGTCTGAATGGCCTCCAAAGGCATCAAAACATAGCAATAGAATAACTGTAACCATATCCATCTCGAGACTTCTGTTGACCAAGTCAAACTGGGTTTGACCAAGTCAAAAATAACAAATCTGCTGCCTGAACTGTAATCTGATCAATCCAATATGTACAAGGGGTGAAAGATAACTCTCTTATTCATATTATTAACCAACTGTAACAAAAGTAACATGATAATGGTGATAATTCAATAGATCCAATAAAGATAAGACTTACGTTAGAGTAAATAAATGATTTTTCATGAAGTCCTTTATACATGCTCACTTACAAACTTAACCAAATTGCTATGATGGGTAAGATGAAAGAAACAAGGTTAGGATAAGGGGAATTGACCTTTGAATTTGACATAGTAATCTCTCGGAGGATAAAGGACAATAGGGGGATCCACAGTGACATGCATAAGATAGATGACAATAGGAGAAGGAGGTGTCTCAAAGAAAACTTGCAATACTTAGCACACAGAAAAAGCAAAAGGCACCCAAATCCTACTGCTCAAATGAGCTTATTCTAAAACCTACCTACTTTAAGCATGCAAGCAAAGTCCTAACTCAGGTGAAATCAGGGATGATAATCCCTTAACTCCCTCTTGTTGATAGGCACCATGATGTGCTGGCCAGTCCCAGTAGTGAGGAAACACATATCATCAATGCAACGCTCGATAGTGAGCGGTCCAACCCAAAAGTCACCAGATCCCCTGGATCGTATGTAAAATAAATCATTAGGAACAACAACCCTATCACCGATTTCAAACGTTCGGCGATTTACAGACTGAGGGATGGTTTCAACATCACGAATGGGAATGGGATGGATATCAGAATTGCACTAAGGTTGAGGTGTCACTATCCTCGAATTCCTATTAGGAGGAATTGCATCAAACCTGGGAGGTCCACCATCTAAAGGAATGGCTACCCTACCAACAAGAACTTCCTGAATCACTCTTCTCCTAGGAGTTTCAACTCTTGGTTCTTCGACCTGTGGGTGAATAATATACTTTGGAGTCCCTCCCACAGTCCAAAGTCAAACGTCCCTAACAACATCCTCTTCTTCTTCCACATTCACTGGAGATGGTGGGATTTGGTTTTCAACACTTCTACTATTACCTTCTCCAGATGGGACAGGAACAACCATACTCTCTAAAGCTGCTAGATGATCAGTGGGGAATGACGGGTGATTTGGAACCATGCTAGAAGCATTCTGAGCTTCCGTGTCTAAAGATGTTGGTGAAGAAATAGGAATGTGAAATGTATCAATAGAGTTCATACTGTCTTCACCAATAGGTAATTCGCGGGGAATAAGAAAACTAGGGATGTCCCTAAGAAACGGATACTGTAAAGATAAACTGTCTTCATTGGTTGCTATGTTGGCTTGAGGCTCTTCCTGAAAAATGGCTAAGTTGTTCAATGAGAACTCTTCCCTAGGGGTATCATGTATCAAGGCATGTTCTTGCCAACTCATAGAGTTGTCATTAACTTGTCTTAATACTCCATCTTCCAAGGACAGATGAGATAAATGATCAGGAACATCAGTAAAGTGATATTCATTTGGTTCTTCATCACTTCCTACATTATGGGAAGGATGTGTTCCTTCATTGTTGCTTGCCCAAGGAATGATGGGACCAAGCCCTTCATTAACCATCCAAGGCATGACCTCACCAGTCTCAGAGTTGTTTGTTTCAGTGATGGGCTCAGGTTGATCAACATGTGGCCCTACATCACTAAGTTGGTTCAGAGCTCTAATTTCTTCCGACACTTCACTGCGAAGTAAATCAAGATTCATTTCTCTAGCAGCAATAGCTCTTTCCCTTTCTTCCTCAGAAGAACTATCATCTCCAAAGGATCTCCAAATCTCCTCTTCATGTACTAGAATCCACATTATGACTACCCATGACCAAAAAGATACCTTCAGGTAATAAATCACCCTCGCCATAAGTGTTCCTTACACCATCCTCATAACTTTCGAGGTGACCATCGTAAAATGGCTCCCGATATACCCTAACCAATGACCCATCAGAGTTGGGGATAGCAGCATATGATAAATCCATTCGAAGATGCCCCCCAGTCCAGTAGACCACTTCCTACAGAGAAGCATCCTGTAGGCTGGGGGTAGATCTATGACCACTATGTCCATTAGCATAGATATATCGGGGCATGAAAACAAGTTAGCTCTCGAGTTCTTTATCAAACTGAAAACTTGGACTGGTCTAGAATCAATTCCACATACGTTCCCATAAGGCCTAGTTATTTTTAATCCCATGTCTTCCATGACTTGCAAAGGCATCACATTCATGGAGGCACCAGAATCCAACATACAGTTATGAAGAAGGGTGTCACCAATGCGAAGTGTAAGATAAAAGGGTTGGTGACCACCATTCTTCCTCTCGTATAAAGCAGTCTGGATGTTAATGGGAGGATCCTCCTCTTCTTCAACCATGGCACTACGTGCTAAGTTTGGAAGAGATGGATCTTCGCCATTACTAGTGGTAGTCTTAGGAATGCTCTCGAAAAACTCTACCACTTGTTCTTTTATTGACGGGATTTTCATTAACTCGGTGAGTGGGATATTGTGCATAACTTTGTCCAATTCCCTTTCAATGTTGATATCTAAGTCATACTCAGGAAGAGGAATTGGCTCACTCACTGGGCTAGGCAACTCACTACTCTTCTTTTCAATGAAAGGGGTAGGCTTTTGGCCATCATTTCTTCGTTGATAGGTTCTGAGAGGAGCTTGGCCACTACTACTAGACTGTTCAGTGGCATAGATGGGAAAACTAGGACTAGGGTCTTCTATGGACTTTTCCTCATGATCAAACAAAATTCTTCCAAATTCCTTGTCAAAAACTAAGTTCTCAACCCAGTTGATGTTCTTTGGAGATTCAGGAATATCATCACTATGAGTGGGATACTTAGGATCATCCAACTTTTGCTCTTCTGACCAGTTAATAACAAGAGGTTCAGGTGACGCTTGGCTCACAGGGTTTCTTCTATCACCTTCATTAGGTTTCTTTTGTTAGTTCCAATAAGGATTTGGGCCATAAGGTTGCCTATACCTTTCCAACTCTTTGCTCTTAGCTAGATCCCTAATCAGGAGAGTTAGATTCTTCATCATTTCATGCATGCTCTCCATTTTATCATTGGGATCTTTACTTGGCTCTTTCCCTTTTTTAAACTTAGGCTCAGATCTAGAAGAAGAGGCACTAATCAGGTCAAAGAAATTTTGCTTCCCCATGGAAGCAGCATTTGCCTCAGCCTTTCTAGCATTATCTTGTGCCATTTTTAGGTTGTTAGGGTCTTTATCTTTTAAGTGATAGCCAAGGTAGCCCTCAAATTCATTGAGGTAATGAATTAAAACACCTTGCTCAGGACGCCTAATTTTGTCTGGAATGTTGGCCACTATCTTATCAAAGCGAAGGTTAAATTCATGAACATACTCGTTTTCTTTCTTCTTGATTTCAAAAAGTTGGTGCATGTTGTCCGCCGAGATGCACACCAGCAGCAGAAATCTTTCGAAAGTTGTTCCCTCACTACAAGTGGGGAAAGTGTGGCCTTGGGGGCAAGCAATGAGCCAGGTACTGTCACCTGAATCCCAACTCCTCCGTTTAGGCTAACTCCTAACGAAGCCAAGGGGGGTTGTCCCTAACAAAGAGTTTCTATGGCTCTGTATTTTTAAGTGTTTTTGTATGTGGTGATGCAGATGAGTGTTGTTTAGGAGTTTTTAATGAGATCACAATTTATAAGATGAAATAAATAATTTATAAGATGAAATAAATAAACACAAGAAAAGAGCAATCCACGTTGCAGATACAAGATTTGTAAATAAACAATATCATGAAGACTAATAAAATGGCATCCACATATAATAACTTAGACTGATTTCCAATGGACAAATGGCCCAGATTAATAATGAAAAATATGAAAGTGTAAAATGACCAGTGCCAAATGGAGTCAAAAAATGTGTAGTGCCTGGGGATGCTGAAGATACAAGTCTTAGAATATTGTTTGTGAGAATGTTGTGCAAATGTTCTTGGTTTATTTTAGAAAGTTTTAGTGGTCTTGATTATTAGGGTTAGAAAGGCAAGATATGAGACCAACCGGAAAAGTATACCTTCAGTGGCTTCCCCTTGGTGACATGACGGACCGTCCAGTATTCTTTGACTAGGTGTACAGTGGATTTAACCAGCACTAGAAGTCTATGACAACGGTGATTTCCGGCGCCACCAGTTAGGAACTTTTCCCACTACCTGAGTATTTCTTGAAATAACAACGCTGGTTCGTTGGTTGTGGGGTGAAAATTTTATTATGGTTATCACTTGCAAGATTAACAAATCCAATCACCGTTCTAAGTACGAGTCCAACTTTTTAAGGTCAGCAGAGCATACTAAGTGATGGAAAGCAACGAAGTAAATTTTAGAGGGGAATGTGAGTTTGAAAGTGTTTTATTAAGAGCACATAGTAAAAACTCTCCGACAGAGAGTGCTCTTGACTTTGTCTTATGACAGAAGTTCAAGAGACTTTAACTAATTTATATGCTAAATGTAGGGAAAATACAGTGCTTATGCTCTCCGACAAAGAGTGCTCTTGACTTGTGTTATGGCAAGTTCAAGAGTCTTTGGTTCTTTTTAAAAGACAAGCAGATTGTGAACAAGGAACCAAATGATAGCTCAACAAAAGAAAACAATGATCTAACAATTAATAAACTACTTGCAAAATGAACTAATCAAGCAACTAGTGTTCTACAACAGAAAGAAACTAATCTAGCAAAAAGGAGTCAAAATGACTTCTACACACTGTTCATGAAACTTCTAGCTAGCTGGGCATACGCAATACACAGTGGGGAAAGAGAAGTAGCACGCAAGGTCAATGCGGCACTTGGGATCAAATCCCAAGACACTTCTCAAGTCAAAACTAAATTAACAATTAAAATTCTAAGCACAAATGAAATTATTTTAAAAACTCAAAGCAAATCTAAGCTAAGAATACACAAGACACTCTTCCCCAAATGGGGAAGAAGAAACCAACTATGGGAGGCCTTATCCCACTTAGCCTTATTTTATTAAGAGAGTACAATATTTTGGATTTTCAACCTTTAAGAGAAATGAAAGAAGTAGAAATGAACTTTGAAACTCTTAAGAGTTTTTACAATAAAAAAAGGAGAGTGTCAAGTCTTGGTTTGAGATTTGGTTTCAAGCTCCCTTTGTTTTTTGTAATGGTTCTCTTCTTCACTTGATTTTGTCCTTCTTCTTTTTCACTTCAAGTCTTCTTTTGGATTTAGCTTTGTCTCACATCTACACACAACAAAGATTCAAGCTACAAACACCCTTTAGCATTAGTCCAAATCAAAGATGATACTTGAAATTACTTGTACTTAGGCTTGTAAAATGAAATCTAAAGTGCAAAAGACATGAGACTAAACATAAAATTATTAAACAATGAAAATGGACGAGCAAACAAACAAATGCTAGAAATGCTAAGCAAGAGATCTAAATATGATAAAAAATGAACTATTTTGTATGCAACTTTTGTTTTTTAAATAAGAGATCCAAAATGCAAAAAATGTAAACTAAATACAAAGCCTAAAATGAGAAATATAATGCAAGATCTAACTATCAAATGAAATGCAAAACTATGATAAGAAAGGATCTAACTATTCAAATTTGAAATAGAATGCAACTACTAACTCTTAACAACAACAAAAAAAAACCTTTGTTGTTTTTATGTGTTTTTTGTAGTGCTTCAAAGGGAGACGAAAGGGAGGCTTGAAGCAAGCCAAGAGCAAAACGAAAAGAGGAATGGAAGGTAGGAGAAGAGGGGATAGGGAAGAAAGGAGAGAAGAAAGGAGAAAAACGAAAGGAATAGGGTTTGAGAACAACGAGGAAAGGTAGGACGAGAAGGAGGCAAGGAAGGGAAAAACGAAAGGAGATGAGGGATGGAGGAACTAGAAAAAAGGAAGGGAGACGAGAGCAAGGTAAGAGAGGCAAAAAGGCTTAGAGAAAGAGGAGGACGAGAGCTAGAAGATGGAGGGAAAGACGAAACTAGGAGGAGGCTAGAAGGAGGAAAAACGAGGCAAGGTCAAGCCTATTGAAAACAAAATAGACTTGATGGGAAGGTTCAAGGTTGGAGAAAGATAGGTCTAGGATTTTCCACAGCTTGAAGGTAGATCTAGTAATCAAAGTGACCAAAGAATTAATTTTAATAATTGTTGATGGATGAAGGCTAGCCCGTGATAGCTTGTGTTTCTTTCTTGGAATGAGAAGCCACTTGAAGAACCTGCAAAATGAATACGTTAAATGGTAAAAGCTCTTGCTTAATGAAGACAAGCTTGATCCCAAGCTACTCTTCACCTTTGATGATCCCTGCAAAACAATACTCTCAAGCAAACAAACTAGATCAAATGCTCATTGTACTAGATTGTTAGTCTTCTCAAAGCATAAACTGAATAATAATTTGAAACAAGAAAATAGAGTGAGAGAAATATCACCAAAAACAAGATGAAACCACAATGCATAAAGCTCTTGCATGGACCTCCAAAGTCACTTCTTTATTCCAAACTCAAACAAATATTACAATATGATTTTGGCAGAGTGTTCTTGCCTAAAATCTCCATGAAGAATAGAGTGCCTTGCACCTCTATTTATACAAAATACAAGCTACAAGCTGACCTAATTCGAATTGGCTATGAAAGGAGCCAATAGCATGAGTCATCAAATCGAATTCCAGTCTCCATCCAATCAAATCTATGTCAAAGCAATGCTTGGAGTGATAGTCCCCCACGTAAACTCGAGTTGCATTGAAAGAGAGTGGGGAGGTGGCCTCCACCTAGGCAAGGCGCCCCCCACTCAAACTTTGGAAGTATCGCCACTCAATACGAGCTTGCCACATGTAAACACATGAATCCAAGGAGGATATACGTGAGCTAAATAAGGAGTGAGGGGAGATAATGTAGAGATAGGGATGAGTCAAGTGGGAGCCAAGCCCATGAGGTGGCCCTATCTCAAAGGAGGCGCCAACCATGGCATTAAATCCTGCTCAACCATCCATAAATCAAATGCCAAGTGTGAGATACGTGGTACAAGGGAGATATACGTGAGGGTTAAGGGTTTAAAGCATGAGAAAATCGTGGGATATGAGGAGTTAAGAGGGAGATAGCTCAATGATGTGGCCCTATCCTTTAGGGAGGCGCCGACCATAACATAAATGCACACCAACCACCCATTTATCACATGCCATATCACAAACTCGACTTTTTGCATGAAGGAGGGCGAATTCACTTGGAGTTAATCACTGATGTTGACTGGATAGTTAACTGAATTCACTTGGAGATGACTGGAATGATCATTAATGCCCTATGCCATGTCATTTAACCGTTTAAATAATACAATTTGGATAATTTTGGAGAGAATTGGATTTTCTCCAATTATTAATTTTTTCATTTTAATTAATTAATAATCCTCTTTTATTGATTGTTGAGGATTTATTAATTAATTGGCCAAATGACGATCCGAAACTTAGGATAAGCTGGTCCGGGGGTCATGTATGATTTTTGGCTTAAGGTTTAAGCCTTCAAACTCTGAATTTGTACCCTAGACGACTGGCATTTTACAAATTTGAATTTTTCCATTTAAACTATGGAAAAATTAATTATTAAAAAAAAAAAATTTACTGTCCAACGCATCTGGTAAATTTTTTTTCGGAAAACGTTTAAAAACCACTACAGACCTAGGAAATGACTAATGACTTGACTCATAGTGTCTAGTGGGTTCATATTCATCAGTTGGACCCTAATAACCCCCCATGGCCAGAATTTCAAAATCGGGCATTCCAGCTTTGGAGGAAGCGGGAGAAAACCTTGTCAATTATATCTCAGCCGAAGGCAAAGTATAATTGGTCAGGGTAAAAAAATCCCTGGAATACCTTAGTTGATAAACCAGTCATGGGTGAACGAGTCACTCAAACCCTACTAGCACACTTTTATTACAAAAACCCCGTGGGACATGGTCATTTCAAGACAAACAATAAACTGACTAGCCAAAACTGGCTAGGCACAAAGGATGGATCATCTGATACACTGGATCACAAACACTTATCATGTTTGTCATATGGCAGCTCTTCAGATAATCCAACTATGGTACAAATAAGTTGGTAATAGTTCAAAAGGAAACGCCCATTTAACTTGACTGATCACTCATGCTTAAGTTTTTCAGTGAAGATATCATATCTTGTGATTGATGATGCGGGCAAACGGTCAAACCATTTACGAGCCTCACCCTCCAAGGATGCAAAAAGACCCTGTTATCACACAATCTCTAGCTGCTTGTGGTGGATATCCCAATAGGGATGGTAGAGGATACAACTAGGAGGGTGTAACCGGCAATAGCCAGGTCCTCCGCTCAAATGAACGGAAGTCACGCCGGACAAGGCTACTGTCACTTTAGACGAGGCACTTGGCCAAGTCAAGGGGGAGACCCTGCTCAACCAGTGATGGTTGAGAGACAACAAATACACCCAAACACAGAAAGATGAGAGATGAAAGCAAGGGATGAGTGTAAATGAGCTCCTATGTTCGATTCCAGCCAATGAGTGGACACAAGCAGTAAAATAAGAGTGATGAGACAAGTGACCAGCAATCAAAAAAAGTTAAATACTACGATTATAACAAGAGATTATATGGTTGAAATGATTAAGGGAGCGGAAATGGAATAGAAGTAATGTGCTATAATGAACTGCCCAGGGAAATGGTTAGATAATGAGTCAAACGGATCTAGGGCAGCAAGGAAATGATGTTTATGATCACTTCTAGAAGACGGTACTTGATTTCCCAAGGTAGAATGACAATAGAAATCCAAATCAGAAGTACCCAGAACCCCAAAATCAACCCAATTAAGCAGCAAGAGAAAAATGCCCAAGTGGGGCGTTTTTGCCATATGGACCAGTGCTAAAATTACGGGCAAATGGAGTCTAAAAGCTTTGAAACTTGATTCCTTAAGGTAAAATGGCGTTCTAAGCTGGAATCAAGACTACCCATAACCCAAAAGTTAACCCAACAATGAGATTGGCTGAAATGCCCAAGGAGGGCGAATTCAGCAGATGACCAGCTCCTAGTTCTAAGGGTAAACGGGGTCGGATTCGAATGAAACTTGGGATATGTAATTTAAAGCATATATCATTACTGGGTTTTTAGTTATAACAAGTTCCAAGGTGAAATCCTAAGTTATCAATTTTTTTAGGGTTTTTTAAATGGTTGCAGCTTAGCATTCAAATAGTGAAAGAAAGATTATAAGAGAGGAGAAAAGATTAGTACCTGGATAATGGAGAAGGTATTCACGTGTTGAAGACACACCCCGAAGATCAAATGCAGAGCTAGATAGCGTTTCCCCTCAGCGTTTTTGGAGCAACCAGTGAGCAAAGGCGTTTTTCTTGTACCTGCCAAGGAGAAGATGAAATCAGTTTCTATGGCAATATGACAATAATAAACCAGCAAATGAAATGACAGATAATGAGAGAAGAAAATGACAATACAAGTAAATTTACTTCCCTGTTGGAGAACCCAAAGAAAAACGCTAGCAAGGAGACCCTGTCTCAAGAGCTGCGTTTTCCCCTAGTGGCCAGCTTCACCTGCAAATCGAAAATGCTCAAGGAGATATGGGGACACCACAAGTAACTCAGCAATGCATCAGAAATGTGCTCTCAATCAACACAAGAAGGATCCAACTCCAAAATCACAAGTGACTCAGTAAGAGTGTCTCTCTATAAGCTCAATGTCAAGTCTCTACAATGCCAAGAAGAAGTAAAAATGGGGTGAGTCCATTCTCTTATAGAGATGGCTCACTCTCAACTAGGTTTCCCCCCAAAATGGAGGGTTGAGATCATCTCCCCATCCACAAAATCGAATGGTGGAGATTGGTCCCAAGAGGGGGGTGCGAATTGCCCCAAGGAGAGCACACTATGGAGAGAGAGGGGCCCATTGTGGGGGCCATACATCAAACAAAGGGGTTGGGGGGTGTCTATATGGGGTTTTATCCCCCCAACCACATACAACAAGGGTCCCACCATCAAAACCATGCAAATCGAATTCCCCCACTAAGGAGAAAAATGCCCCCATGGGCAAACTCGTCCTCTAGTGAGAGCTGGGCAAATGAGGGACCCACCACCATCAAATATAATGTGAAAACATACCAAAATTACCTTAGTAATTACCTTTACCATTGCCAACCTTTAATTTTGCCATTTCTCTATAGTTGCCTTAGTCAAATTCTAATTCCATGTATTTTCTGCTGGTTTATATGGCTGAAGATGAAAATTGGGCTTTTGACCCACTTTTAATGCCCAGATTGCCGAACCGTCTACTGCAATGTGATCGTGGACCCCAAAAGTAGTAGGGATGACCACTCGAACAACCCCGATCCATCACTTTGGCAATATTTGCCCCAAATCCATGTTTTTTTAATTAAAACAGCTCAAAGTTGACCAATAATAATTAAAAATCTCTCAACTGGTTCAATGTTTTGCAATTCTGTCAGTTGCATGCTCATATGGAACCCCTATAGATGATAAATGATCGAAATCGAAATTCCGATTGCAACATTTTTTTGGGCCCATTTTTGGCCTAGTCAACCCAGTTTGACTAAGTCAAATCTGGTCAACTATAGTGCTGGCTGAAATCTATATGCAAGCATGAAGCGACCAGGCTCAATTAAACAAGTTAGTACATTACTAAGCAATAAATGATATCATGGTGATCAAAAATACATTAAATCCCGAAATAGTACAAGGCCCTGGTGAAGTGGGCCCACCACCTCCAAAAGACTAGGATGCTATACACCTCTATAGAATTGACCACCTTGCTGACTCTAGGTGATGCGGACAACAAGGTAAAAGATATGGGAAGACGAGGATAAAGATCATGTGACCATTAGACATCTTTGGAAAGCGGGGTCCACTGAGGTAAGTATGCCATGACAAAACACGGGGAAGGGCAGTGCCTCACAAATGGGTATAGTGCAGGGAAACCACCACTAGTCATCTAAAAAGTATCCCACAACTTACATCCGTATCCGAAGACTCCGTGAGGTTCTTTTCTAGAGCCGCCAAACTGGGTGTCTGGCAAACCGTAACTTGAGACTCTAGGGGGCAATCTTGAGCTTGTCCCTTGCTCCTTCTCACCTCCTTGTCCTGCAGGACTAGGTGAGGAATAACCACTACAAATGCTGACATGTATAGCTGACCAGAATCCATGTGTGTTCATAAACACATTGCATGGATTTTACAATGAGTTTCATACTTAGCCCTTCTTTGGCTAGATTTTACAATTTACAATACAATGGCCTTTTTAGCCTGATTTACATTTCATTTCTTCATTTCTTCATGGACCTCTTGGGCTACATACATATCTCAAAAGATATAAACATGGCACTCATACTGCAAAGGTAATGGGGGTGGGTAATACAAGCTTCGACGACAAGTGGGGAGCACCCTGTGAGGCTACACAATCCTAACTGCATTGCAACATCGGGGGCAACCGACAGGAGCAAATCCCAGGTCTAACCGTGTATCTCACACACTAAAGAGCCGAGGCACAATAAACAGGGAGTCATGGCAAACTCAGAGATCAGCGGGGAAAGGGGTCCTCGTGATCACAAATCAGAATCCAAGTCAGGGAATAAGTGTCATGGATGAGTTGGATGGGTGGAGAAGGTGATAATGGGGCTAAAGTCAGCTATTGAGGGGCTAAGTGATCAAGTCTAAGCCAAGTATACAGGACATGACTCAGTGTGCATATACATAAGTCTAACTAGAGGGTTGGACTGACATCACCAATAGGCCCAAACACATCATATCATAAGCAGATCACCAAATATATCATCTCATGCAAAGTTAGTGTACTAGCAAGTGTAAAAGAGTCTAATCTACAACATGAGCAATAATCAATATATGCAATACCTGTTGCACCATTTACCTGCTGCTACTGAACCTGTATCTGAGCTGGATCTCTGCTGAATCCGGGCATACAATAAACCAGTACTGCACTGTGATAATCTCGATCAAAATAAGACTAGGCAACTGTCTCAAATGGGCTTGTGTCAAAGCCTGGCAAGGAAAGGTAACCCTGTGGTAGATGGTAAGTCCAACTGCCTGTCCCCTCTGATGTATCTGCTAGGGGCAATTTGAACAAAAATGCCTCCTCTGAGGGAAACTGATCTCCGATCTGGAAAAAAAGTACCGTGCGGTCCTCGGCCACACAGTCTGCAGTGTGGAAGTTGCTCCCGACATAAAATGTGATAACATCTGGCTCCGTCTGGGACAAGTGCTCTAAGGGAGAGAGTGCTTGAGAACCACAGAATCTCTGGTCCGTAGCACCCCTCTCATCATCATCAACGTACATGCACCAGCATGCTCTCTGCATCATCATCAATATGTACCTGGTCCTGTAAAATGCAGACGCTATACCAATCTCTGCAGATCACATGTTAGGCCGCACAATATACATGTATAATAATCCAGATAAATAAACAAAATGATAATGCTGAAATAAATGATATATCAAATAAATTAACTCTACAACATTTAGTTTTATTACGCCGACACAAGAGGTGTAAAGAAAAAGAAACTGAATGGAATCTATGTTACAAAAGGGTGCCAATATGTGAAAAGATAAAGTGAAAAGGGTGAAGTAAACTCAAGGTGAAAACAAGACAAAAAGGTCAACCGGTGGTCAATCAAAGATAAGGTCAATCCAAGGCGAGGGACAACCGGCTACTGCTCTTGATAGCTTATTAACCGCAAAAAAAAAGGGAGATCCATGGGCTCAGGTCAGGGAACATCTCCCTGGGTAAGCCCGGGGACATACTCCTGGAGCAAGTGACCACTCACCAGAACCGAGTAGTGCTCGTCGTCGGTAGATAGGAAGTACAAGTCATCGTGACGGACATTTATCCGGAAGGGGCCCACTAGCAGACCTGAGTGGTTGCCAACCATGTGGAAAAAGGCGTGGTGAGGCATGACAACCTGGTCACCTACTGCAAAAGACCTCCTGTTGACCGATTTTGGGTCAATGCCTGTCCCCCGGAATACTGAAACTTCTGCATTTCCGTCCTGGCCGGGATGGAGGTCTCTACGGCTAACATGTGAGACAAAACGGTGGGATTCCCCGTCGAGGGGAATTGCTACCTCTCCGATCAAAACTTCTCGAGGTGCCTCCCTCTCGGGGGAAGGGCCTGCTCGGGGACCAAGGGATGTAGGATGTGTCATGTGTATCTCTGTCTCACCGATGGTCCAAAAGTCAGGGGATGGGCCGATAGGCTGCAGGTGGATGGATGCGTAGAAGGTATCGAGATGGCATGAGTGCTTGATCCCTCTCCAGATGGGATCGAGATCTCTGGAGGCAGAAGGAAGCTCGGGAACTGGAAAGGGCGTGGGGAGGGAGGTGGGGTATCCATGGGACCCGACTCAAACTCTCTCGTGATGTCCTCGAGAAGAGAGAACTCCTCTAGAAACACCTGCTCAGACGCAACACTTCCAGCCTCACTCCTGGGGACAAAGGGAAGGGGAAAGAAACTCCAGTCAGACTCGTCACTCTCTTCCTCAGGGAGATCCTGGGGAGGAGGCCCCTCAACAAGGTAGTCTAGGGGAGATGCTCTGGCCTGTCTAGCAATGTCATCGTTGATCAGGGTCAACATCTCGGGAATAGACCTAAAGCTTCTTTCCTCTACCGGAGTGATACCCCTCACTTCCCAATCTTCCAGGGGAGGGGGAGTGTCTTCACCACGCTCTTCCATCTCATGATCTTCACCACGCTGCTGTCGGAGGCTCGGGGGATAAGAGTGATCCGTAGGGAACTCCTCCTCTATCCCCATAGGCTCAGGCTCATCAGGAGCAGATGCTAGCTTGCCCTCAGGATGGTCGTGGGTGAGTCCCTGCATATCCTTTCCATCAGAAAGCTCCTGTGGGGAGGGAGACGTGGGAGTAGGGATCCATCTGTCCAGTGCATGTCCCAAGTCTGCCTCATCATCTATGTCTTCCCTGTCATCACCGAAAGCCATGAACATTCCTTCTTGGCTTGGCTCTCAACCCTCGTAAGTTCTTCGTAAGGCATCCTCCATGCCCTCAAGGTGCCCCTCAAGCAAAGTTTGAAAAATCGAAATCGGACTCGGAATCGGTCGAGGGTCAACTCGGAATCGGAATCGGAATCGGTAATGAATCGGTCATAAATCGACCGATTTGAATTTAATGAATCGGTTTACTCAAAAATACATAGAATATTTAAATTTGAAAGAAAAACAACATTTTCAAGATTTTAGGACTGTTGTTATGACCTAGACCTGTTGTTTGAAGGCCAAAGAGCACCTTTACTTGTTGTTTAGGGCTGCTTTCATCCACAGTACTGCTCACAATTTATTTTTAGCCTTTAAGGTGATTTTCATGACTTTTTACTACTACAAAGGTCATAACAGGCACATGTTTGCTTCAAAAATTTTGTACGAGGGTTTGAACAGCTTCAACCTAAGTTGCATGAAACGGGGAAACGAGGACGAAACGGAGAAACTTCGAAACAGGGGAAACGTGACCCCCAAAATTGTGGAAATGAGGAAATGCAATATATATATTAAATTAATAAATTAGCAAAGACATTTACAAAAATGAATGTGAAATATAAATCATCAATCATACATGTCAACAAATCATTGCCTATATTGGGATCCTATTCATCAATAGCACCCTATGCGTCCCTCCTCTAGGCTCTAGCCCTTGCCTCTAACTCGAATTTCAAAGTTGATCCTCCAAGGACATTAGTCAACGACTCAACACACTACAATTTTGATGAAACTTCCTAATCCAATAGCTAAAATAACGTAGAAAAAGCTTTCGATGCTTGATAAGTGATTTTGCATGAGTGAAGAGTACATTTTTATTAAGGTCATGACAGAGGAATTCAACAATCAACACCACCAACATCAAGGTACATATAGGGGTTGATGGGGTTGATGTGCTTGATTAAATGCCAATTCCATACCCTCATACATGATAGAATCTGGTGGAAACCTTGCAATCCTAAAATCCTAAAAACTATTAAGTCTGATGAATTTTGAATGGGATCTAAAAATCTACTTTTTGCATATGAAGTCCGATGAAGTTGGAACCACTCTCAAACATCCTGAAACAATTAATGGTAATGTTAAAAATTTAAGTAAAAGGATGGAAAATAAAAGATAAGGAGAATGTCACTTTCACTTTAAGAATTTAACATTAACATTACCATTACCATTAATATCACCAAGTACTACAGCACCATGGGGATATAGGTTAAAAATTAAAAAAAAATTAATTTTTTTTTTTTAATGCCCCACAGGCCCACACCAAAAAATTGGCCGATTTTTCTCAAAAATCGGGTGGACCGGACCTGTTCGATACCGAACCGGCCGATTTGATACCGAATCGGCCGGTTCGGTACCAAACCGGTCCTCCGATCCTATTTGGAGACCGGTTTGAACTGGTCTTGCCTTAAATCGGTGAATCGGCCGATTCCGATTCCGATTTCACCGATTTTTAAAACACAGCCCTCAAGAAGGGCTCCCTGTACACTCTCACTAGGACCCCATTAGGGTTAGGGATGGAGGCGTAAGATAAGTCCATTTGGAGGTGCCCTTTTAATCCGACAGCCCACTTCTTGGACAGGAGCATGCCGTAGACAGGTGGAAGGTCAATCACCACTACGTCCATGAGGGTGGAGATATCTAAGCACGAGAAAAGATCTGCTCTCAAATTCTTGATCAACCCATGGGCTAGAACTTGTTTAGAGTCTATCCCACACACATTTCCATAGGGACGAGTGACCTACAGGCCCATGGCTTTCATAACCTATAGAGCCATAACATTCATGGAGGCCGCCGAGTCTAACATATAGTTATGCAACAACGTGCCCTGTATACGGAGAGTTAGATAGAAAGGCCGGTGCCCTCCATTCTTCCTCTCGTAAATGGCAGTGTGAATGGAGAATGGGGTGTCCTCTGTATCAGCCTCCTCCTCGTGAGTAACAGCTAAAGAACAGGAGGTGTCTGCAAGGGTATCCGATGGGATCCTCTCTACAGGGATGCTGTTCAGGAAATCAGTGATCTGACTCCAGACCGAGGGAAGTTTGGCTAACTCAATCAAGGGGATGGTTTGCGTTATCTTGGCCAACTCCTTCTCAAGCTCCATGGTCTGCCCGAAAGGCTCGTAAGATGGGTGAGGGCTGATACCGAGGTTTGGATGAGGGACCTCGCGCCTCTCTGTGAAAGGTGCGGACCTAGGTTGATCCCTATGTCTCTTATAGATCTTAATCTGCTGAGAGTCACTGACACAAGGGTGAACGGTTAGACAAGAGGGACCTACAGTTTGAATGCTCTCTTCTTCTTCGTCCTCCTCAATGAGGATCCTACCAAAGTCTAAGTCGAATGCCACGTCATCAACGAAGTTGATATTTTCTGCTAGTTCCTCAGGCTCAACATAGGTACACTCGGCCTCTGGGTGTTCGTCTTGGCATTTGTCACACCAGTGAGTGGCCGAAGTGTCAGGGGTCTCAGGAGGTGAAGGAGGTCTCTTGTTTTCCTTGGTTATGGGTCTCCTATTCTGGTTCCAATATGGCTTGGGGCCATAAGAAACTTTGTACCTATCTGAGTCCCTACTTTTGGCTAGGTCCCTTGTCAGCAGGGTGAGGGTTTTGATCATCTCCTTCATGTCATCCGTGTTTGCTAATTCTATGTTTTCTTTTAGAGGCTCCTTGCCCTTGCGGGCTCGGGAATCAGCCTGAGATGACGAAGGGGCGTGGGTGTCGAAGAAGTTTTGTTTGCCCATAGATGCTGCGTTGGCCTCAGCCTTACGAGCATTGTCTTGGGCAATCTTGAGGGTCGTAGGCTCTTTGTCTTTAAGATGGTATCCTAGCCATCCTTCGAATGAGTCTAAGTAATTTAATAGGATGGCAGGATCCGACGGGCGGATAATTTCAGGTATTTGAGCTACCACTTTATCAAATCTGATATTGAATTCATGGGTGGTTTCGTTTTCTTTCTTCTTTATCCCTGCTAGCTGGCTGAGTAGATACTTGCCATCTAGTTTGATTGACTACTGACCGTTGAGTTTAGTTATGAAATCATCGTAACCAGTGACTGATCCGGCGGTTAGTCGGTCAAACCACCTGCGGGCATCGCCCTCAAGTGACATAAAGAGGCCTCTCATGAATACATCCTCATCGGTGGCCCCATAGGCCTCCATGTGCTGCCACACGGATTCGATGTGATCTTCTATAGTGATAGCAGTGCTCCCACTGAATTTAGGAACCTTCTCAAAATATTTATCAGGCATGTCATGGGGGGCACCCTGAATCTGGGCAAAATCAAAAGGTGAGGCTCTAGCCATACGACCGAAAGCACGTGGGCCTGGGTTGACGTTGGCCATCTGGTTGGGGTTTTGGGAAGGGTTGGAAGGTATGGAATGGGGTGGCACTGCTACGGAGGGTGAGGCTGCAGAGCTGACTACCTACCAAAACGAGTTGGGTGAGTGCTCACCAAGGTTTCGTCTGACGTACATGATGCATCAGAACGCTCAAGGCTGCGAAGGTTATATGGATGGGTTCGGCCTCCAGTGGAGCCGCGGGGTGGAGTCGCCAGGTGAGCGGGGTACCTTGCTCACCAAAGGTGGAATGTCGTGAGGGGGGAAGTGGTGAGTGAACAAAATGTGTTGACTATATAATTAAGCAAGAGAAAATCAGCCAATTGAGTTTTAAGTTATGATGCGGTGATGGAGGCAAAAGGGCAAGCAAAAACTCAAACTCAAACACAGACACGGGTAGGCCTCTACCTCCTCGGCAGCGGCGCCAAAATGTTATCACACAATCTCTAGTTGTTTGTGGTGGATATCCCAATAGGGACAGTAGAGGATACAACTAGGAGGGTGTAACCGGAAATAGCCAGGTCATCCGCTCAAATGAACGGAAGTCACGCCGGACAAGGCTACTGTCACTTTAGACGAGGCACTTGGCCAAGTCAAGGGGGAGACCCTGCTCAGGCATTGTTTCAAGGCTCTGTTTCTTTAGGCTCAACAGTTTTCAGAGGAGTTGATGATCTAGAGTAACCTTGGATGTTTGACTCTCCTGAAGACTGCATGTTTCTGTCAATTTTGATAGCCAATTCCTGAGCTTGAAGCAATGTGGTAGGTTCCTTGTCTCTTATCTGATAGTGTATCTTACCACTTAATGCTTCTATGTAATAATCCAATGTGGAAGCTGCAGGAGGTGCATGAGTAGCAGGGATGGAATTAGACAACTCTGTGAACCTAGTGTTGAATTCATCCATGGTTTCAGTATCTGATTTCTTCATATTGGTCAAGGATGCCACTAGATGTCTAGGTTCTTTTTACTGCCAAATATGTTGAGGAAAGCAGTCTTGAAGGCTGCCATGGTAGCGAATGAATTATTTGGCAAGTTGTCATACAAGTTTCTAGCTTTACCATCCAAAGATAAAGCAAAAAGAGTCATGTATACATATTCAGGTTTGTCAGCACCCTTGACATAGGAACTGTTATCACCTAACTTGTAGTTACCCCTATGGGTGTATCCATTAATGGATGGCAGTAGGAAAGGGAAACTCTAAAGGTGCAACCACGATCACCTTGACTTCCAATAGATGGTTGTCACGCCAATCGAGGCAACCTTCACTTTATGCTATCTAGCCCAGACAACAAAGGGGGAGACCCAGATCTACTCCTGACAGAAGAGACCAAAGCAAAACACCAAATCAAGTTAAGTATAAGTGAAGTATTGTAAGGTGTATGGTGTACCGTAGACCTAAGGATGAAGTCACAAGATAAATAAGGGGTTCAATGAGTATAGCTTTGGTTCATTGTTGATGTGAGAGTGACTTATAGTATTTGAAATGAGATCCAGGATTAAAGTACTAGTCAATTGTGAGAAAATCCACTGCGTTGGGAACCATGTCTAATGCAGGGTAGTTAATAGTTGAATTAGGGCTAACCAGTACTAGAGATAAGCTTGATCATGAGATATGACAACATCAAGGGATTCAAACAACCAAAACAAGGATCAAACCACAAGTTAACCCAACAATCTAGGAAAGTCGAATGAGCTTGGAGAAAGATCAGTGCCTTGGGAATTGGGACAAATGGAATCAAAGAGAGGTTAACTTGTAGATAATGACCCCTATAACATAAGACAAGTGGGCTACTAAAGGTTTGATGGATGGATCTATCTAGATCTAATAGTTCATGATGTGACCTAAGTGGACCACAATCCCTTAAAACAAGGAATGCTATCCCCAAGGCAAGATTTCACAAAATGACCTACTAGACATAGGTTTCAAGGTATGCTTGTTCCAAATCCACCAAAATCTCAAATACCCATGTCCTATAAGTGGACAAACTCAATCTCCCCAAGAAGTGCGACTTTACCCAAGGAGGGTTAAAAGTGGGATAAATGGGATCAAGACAAGTCCAATGGCCACCAAAATTTAGATCCAAGTAGTTTAGGCAAGTGTTAATGTGGATCTAGAAAATCAAGGCAATCCAGTGGCTAGATCTTACTAGATCTGAGATTTAAGATACCAAGTGGTCCAAAATGGGGTTTTAATCCCTTAAAATGTGGAATAGGGCCCACAAGGTAGAAATCACTAAAGTGACAATGTAGGGGTAGGTTATTGGATATGTAGATTGCAGATCAAGTGAAATCTCAACTACCCACGTACTAGATCTAGGTTAACTCACCCAAACCAAGGAGTGCGACCTCACTTGGAGAGGCTAAGTTGCCTTGGGATGAGGGTCAAATGGAGGTCAATTCTCACCAAACTATAGATCCGGGATGCTGTGGATACTATAGAGGTGGGTTTTAAATATCTTACCCAAAAAGCCACTAGATCTTAGTAGATCTGAAAAAATGTAAAAACAGGGGTTTTGATTAATTAGGGTTTGAATTACGAGGGTTTTAACCATGAAATACTTGTGCCAATGGATTGGAACCAAGAAAAGAAGAACTAACCTGTGGATCTTACCTGGGTAACCTTGTAGATGCCTTGATGATGATGATCTATGCAAACCCGATCAATTTGAGAAGCTTTGAGGTAGTTTTCTATGTAGTCGATTTAGTCCAAGAAGCCAATGTGCCCTCTCTCCTACACAACAAACATCAACAATATCATATTTGAAGCAATCAAGAGATCATACTAATGCCACAAGAGAAATAACAGAAAGATAGCATAGATCACAATGATACTAATGATAACCCCTGATACAAGCAAATGCCAAAGAGATCGATTTGAAGAAGCCTTGCAAAATCGCCTTAGTTGAAGTCGCCCTCCTGTAGACAAGACAAAGATTTCCAAAAGATAGATCTTACCACAAATACCCAAATGCTAGGATGCAATAGACTTTCCAATCACCATCTAAGAACACCAGATGCAAAGGAGACCACAAGAATTTCCACAAGAGAATTTTTCTATATCAAGATTCCAAGAGCCAAAGACCCGTTTACAATGAGAAGCTCTCTCCTTTAAATAGGAAGGAGAGGCACCAAAAACCTAACCACTTTTTGAATGAGTGGCTAAGATTAAAAGATCAAAATGTCTAATCAATGGTTGAGATGAACTCAACAATAAAATACATGGATCACTAATAAAATATAACCATAAGTGGACAAAATCGCCCTAGGAGAGGGGATCCCACCAAATCATGATGACAAAATATAACAACTAGCTCATGGTGGGTCCAAGGGGTGATTTTAGAGACCCTTAGTCAATCCCCATAGCACAATAATAATAAAATAGTCATCAAAGTACCAAATCGTGCCTCTATGGACAAATCATGGGCCTTAGGTGGCCCCAGAAATCATCAGAAGATGCCACAAGTAATGGATGTGGGTCCCGATGAAGCTGAAACTGCTGGAGAAGGTGTGGAAGACATCCCACTCATCATCACTGATCATCCCATGCCAAAACTTTGCCTCAGTAGCCCAAATCGAATTCCTCTGTAGCCATTTCTATCGATTCTGAACTGCCTCGGGAAGCGTGAAACTGCCCAAACTGCCTCCTGGAGTGCCTGCGTTGTCAAGGTGGGGACACCAATGTGTCCGGGAGGGGGGGTAATATGGTAAAATCAAGTGGCTGGACCACCACCTCCATGCACAGCGCGCTAGGTGAACCAAATAAAATCCATAACTGCTCTGATAGGGCCTTGTTATCACCTAAACTGTAGTTACCCCTATGGATGTATCCACTCATGGATGGCAATAGGGAAGGGCAACTCAAAAGGTGCAACCACGATCACCTCGACCTCCAATATATGGTTGTCACGCCAGTCGAGGCAACCTTCACTTTATGTTATCTAGCCCAGACAACAAAGGGGGAGATCCGATCTACTCCCGATAGGAGAGATCAAAACCAAGACACCAAATCAAGTTAATTCTAAGTGAAGTAAGGTGTATGGTTTATCCTAGACCTTAGGATGAAGTCACAAGACAAATGAGGGATTTAGTGAGTATAGCTTTGGTTCATTATTGATGTGAGAGTGACTTATGATAGGATCCAGGATTAAAGTACTAGTTCAATGTGAGAAAATCCACAGCCTTGGGAACTGTGTCCAATGCAGGGTAGTTTAGGGGTTGAATTGGGGCTAACTAGTACAAGTGACAAGCTTGATCATGATACATGATGACATCAAAGGGTTTAGTTCACCATACAAAGGTCAAACCACAAGTTAATCCAACAATCTAGGAAAGTCGAATTGACTTGGAGAGAAACCAGTGCCTTGGGAATTGGGATAATGGAGTCAAAGTAAGGTTAACTTGTGGTTAAGGACTCCTATTGCATGAGACAAGTGGGCAATTAAAGTCTTCATGGATGAATAGGTCTAGATCTAGAGATTTAATGTTTTACCCTAAGTGGACCACAATCCCTTAAAACAAGGAATGATATCCCCAAGGCAAGATTTGACAAGGTGACCTACTAGACCTAGGTTTTGAATTAGGCCCGATCCAAATCCACTAAAATCTCATGTACCCATGTCCTAGAAGTGGGCTAACTCACTTCTCCAAGGTGGTGCGACTTTACCCAAGGAGGCTAAAAAGTGGGATAAATCAGTCAAGACAAGTCCAATGGCATCAAAATTTTAGATCCAAGTAGGTTGATCAGGTGAGGGTGTGGATCTATAATTTCAAGGCAATCCGATGGCTAGATCTTACTAGATCTGAGTTTAAAGATACTAAGTGGTCCAAAATGGGGATTAAATCCCTTAAAATGTGGAATAGGGCCCACAAGGTAGAAATCATAGAAAGTGACAATTTGGTGGTAGCTTATTGGATGTGTAGATCACGAATCAAGTGGAATCTCAACTACCCACGTACTGGATCTAGGTCAACCCACCCAAACTAGGAAGTGCGCCCTTGCTTGGAGAAGGCTAAATGCCTTGGGAAGAGGGTCAAATGGAGGCCAATCCTCACCAAAATATAGATCCGGGATGCCGTGGATACTATAGAGGTGGGTTTTAAATATCTTACCCAAGAAGCCACTAGATCTTAGTAGATCTGAAAAAATGTAAAAATGGGGGTTTTGATTAATTAGGGTTTGAAATATTTAAGACAAGTGGATAGATCATGGAGATAGAAATTACCTTGAGATCATACCTGAGTGATGAAGAGAGATGCCTTGATGTTGAGGATGATTCCTGCAGAGATCAAATGAGAAATGATTGATTTTGCTTGCCAAATTGATGCCCTAGCCCACAAGTGTGCCTTCCTTTACCTGTCAATCCAAGGAAAATCGATTTCAATCAGAGAGGTCAAGTATGGAGGAAATACAAGTAAAATGCAATGATAACATGAAATAGAAGGTCCTGGGACAGTAATACTCCCTGTTACCAACGAAGAGATCCAAAGAAGAAGTAGGGAGAGTCTTCCCCTACCAATACTTCCTCCTTAAAGCAAATCGGCCTCCACCTGTAGATGCAAAAACGTGGTACAAAAGATATGGCAAAACAAGATCTCCAATAACTCAGTGCAAAGGAAGAACCAACGAACGAACACCAAAAACATTCACCACAACACTGGAGATAGATGCAATAATAATTTTTTATTCCAATAATCCAGAGCCACAAGTCCCCCAACAATGAGAAGCTCTCTCCTTTAAATAGGAAGGAGAGGCATCAAAATCCTAACCACTTTTTGAATGAGTGGCTAAGATTAAAAGATACAAATGTCTAATCAATGGTTGAGATGAGCTCAACAATAAAATACATGGATTACTGATAAAATATAATATAAGTGGACAAAATCGCCCTAGAAGAGGGGAATCCCACCAAATCATGATGAAAAATATAATAGGAAGCTTATGGTGGGTCCAAGGGGTAATTTTAGCCACCCTTGGTCAATCCCCATAGCACAATAATAATAAAATAGTCATCAATATACCAAATCGTGCCTCTATGGTCAAATCGTAGGCCTCAAAAGACCTCAGAAATCATCAGAAAGTGCCATAAGTGATGGATGCGGGCCTCGATAAAGCTGAAACTGCTGGAGGAGGTGTGGAAGACATCAATCCATCATCACTGATCATCCCATGCCAAAACATTGCCTCAGTAGCCCAAATCTAATTCTTCAATAGCCATTTCTACCAATCCTGAAATGTCTCAGGAAGCGTGAAACTGCCTCCTGGAGTGCCTGCACTGTCAAGGTGAGGGGACCAGTGTGTCCGGGAGGGGGGTAATATGGTAAAAACAAGTGGCTGAACCACCCCCTCCAAGCACAGTGCCCTAGGTCAACCAGATAAAAATCACATCTGCTCTGACAGTGTCTCCGACAGAACAAAACTGCACTGGGATAGCCTACTTAGGCTCAATCATCACTGTAAGTGCTCGGAGCTGAAAACAAACTGTCTCATTGGACTCAGAAGGTCCAAATCCATCCAAAATGTGTACTCATACACCATATGAGTCTCTGCATGATCAAAATATATATCCAATATACCGGCACAGGTCAAATAATAATAATCTGTAAATGATCAAATACTGCTGTAAACCATGAATCATCATCATAACCCTGTAGTTGTTGCATAATATCACCATATACATGTACATAGACCATATATCATCAATCCATATCATCACAAGGTCCAACCATCTCATGTCCTATGGTTGACCTTGGTCAAACTAGGTTTGACCAAGTCAACATGACCAAATATAACTCAGATCTATCATCATAAGCTGCTGCAAAGTGTCAAAGGTTAATGCATGCTCTACAACTTATTCAAATAACAATTATAACACATAGTAATCATTACTGGCGATCTAAATCCAAATATATAATGTCATTAATTATTATTATTACTCAGACCAGACTTTCAAGACCATACTCACTTCATAGCTGTGATCAATTTGCTAGTGAAGGGCGAAGGCTAAAATAACTGGCTAGGCTAAGGGATGACTTGACCGACTTAACTTTGTGACACTTTGGCAATGGGAAAGGGAATACACACCATAGTATACACTGAATGAGCAACAACACAGGGAATGGCGGGTGTCTCACAAATGGATAAGTTATTTAGAGAGTGCTTATTCAACTTAGGCATCATGTCTATATCAAGTTGATTCAGGTTCATTAGGATCATTCAATTTCATTTCATGGCCTTTTTGGCCTACATAACCCTTCGGATCTCAGGTGTGCTGATAAGCACAACTAGTTGCAGCTTGCATCCAGGGCATGTTTTTATACATGTATAAGGTCAGCAATTGTTTAGATATAGCTTTTAAGAATCATTGCTTTTTGGACCTTTCTTATACTCTTCAAGGAGTATTTTTCAGCAGTTCATCGCTCTTGTCCTTTTTAGTTTCCATGGGCAAATTTATTAGTTTCCATAAATAGTACATGAGCTTTCAGTTTTAGCCAACAACATCTCAAGTGACTAGGGGGAGTTCGAGCCAATGCGAAACATCGGGACAACCGACCAGAATGATTTAGGCCTACAATCCAACTCACCAAAGGTAAGTTTTGTCACCAACTCAGAGCCGAGACACAGTAAACAGGGAAGCTCATCCAATACAGAGGCTACAGTGGGGAAAAGTCCTCCATGCCACTCAAGTAGTAAGTTAGGGTGATAAACTAAAAGGTAGGCAATGGATGGATGAAGACAATGAATAATGGAGCCAACACTAGCAAGACAAGGTATGGTGGAATGGTCACCTCTATTCTCCCTAAGGAGGGTAAGACCAATGAGTATGAATAGTGAACTTCTAACTCTGAGAAGGGACAATATAGTATACATAATAAGATCAACCAGGTCCTCATATCTATATGATCGCCAGATCATGACACTAAGTGCTAAGACATGCTATAAGAATAAGTATAAAAGCAATATAACCATAACACAATGATATACCTGCTGAGTCATATACCTGACTGCTCATAAACCTGTACCATCATCTGTCCGCTGAAACTGCTGCTGTAACTCTGGGCACTACTAACTGGTTTGTACAAATGGTATGATGGCTACATCGGTCATCTCTCTGAGTGTCCTGAGACTCAGTCATGGCATGGGGAATACATACTGCTGTCTAAAATTTGATAGTGATCCAGTATAGATGCTCATCTCAGCATCTCAATGTAAGGGAACTGGCTGAATAGTGTATTGGAATCAGAAAAATAATGTATGGTAGCCTGGCTACTATATATGTGATAATAGGCCTCTAACAGGCCAAATTTGCACTAGGAGAGCCTACTGTGGCTCAATCATCACTGTAACTGCCCGGAATTGAAAACAGACTATCTCATTGGACTCGGAAGGTCCAAAACTATCCAATATGTGTACTCATACACCATATGGATCTCTGCATGATCATATAATATATCCAATATGCCCGAACAGGTGAAATAATAATAATCTGTAAATGATCAAATAATGCTGAAAACCATAAATCATCATCATAAGCTTGTATCTGATGCATAGAACCATCATGTACATGTACATAGACCATATATCATCTATTGGTATCATCACAAGGTCCAACCATCTCATGTCCTGTGGTTAACCTTAGTCAAACTAGGTTTGACCAAGTCAACATGACCAAATATAACTTAGACTATCATCAGAAGCTGCTGCAAAGTGTCAAAGGTTAGCATGCTCTACAACTCATTCAAATAGCAATTATAACAAAAAGTAATCATTACTGGCGATCTAGATCCAAATATATAGTGTAATTAATTATTATTATAACTCAGACTAAACTTCCAAGACCATACTCACTTCATAGTTGTGATCAATTTGCTAGTGAAGGGTGAAGGCTTAAAATAAACTGGCTAGGATAAAGGATGACTCACTGACTCAACATTGTGACACTTCGGATATGGGAAAGGGAAAACACACCATAGCATATACTGAATGAGCAACAACACAGGGAATGGCGGTGTCTCACAAATGAATAAGTTGTTCAAAAAGGGTTTATTTACCTTTAACAGATGCACACAATCCATAATACAAATGAGGCCAACAATTATTTTGATATAGCATTTAAGTTCCATTGCTTTTGGGCCTGAAATTTCCATAGCCTTTGATCTATATGTGTTTATAAACACATTGCATAGATTTACATTTATTTTAGGCTTTTTGTTGCAGGTGTGTTTTTAAGGCACTTGTTTACCTGAGCACTTCTAGGTGTGTCACAGACAGCTTGTTTACCTAGGTATTTACATTTCACAATAGATATAACATTTTATTTCATAGCCATTTTCATTTGGCTTGCCTTTCATTCATGTGTGTTTAGAAACATATTGCATGAACGGGCTTTTCATACAAGATATAACATTTCATTTCCATGCTTTGTATTCATGGCAGCACTAAAAGTTTCAGGTTTGGCCAACACGACTTTAGTGACTAGGGGGATTTCTCAAGGAAATCCAACTCACCATAGGTAAGTTTTGTCACCAACTCAGAGCCGAGACACAAGAAACAGGGAAGCTCATCCAATACAGAGGCTACAGTGGGGAAAAGTCCTCCATGCCACTAGTCAAGTAGTAAGTCAGGGTGATAAACTAAAAGGTAAGTAATGGATGGATGAAGACAGTGAATAATGGAGCCAACACTAGCAAGCCAAGGTATGGTGGAATGATCGCCTCTATTCTCCCTAAGGAGGGTAAAACCAATGAGTATGAATAGTGAACTTCTAAGTCTGAGTAGGGACAATATAATATATATAATAAGATCAACCAGGTCCACATATCTATATGATCGCCAGATCATGATAGTAAGTGTCAAGACATGCCATAAGAATGGATATAAAAGCAATCTAACCACAACACCATGATATACCTGCTGAGTCATATACCTGAATGCTCATCCTCTGAGCCATGATCTGTCCTTTGAAACTGCTACTACAACTCTGGGCACTACTGACTGCTCATGTACAAATGGTATAATAGCTACATCGGTCCTCTCTCTGAGTGTCCTGAGACTCAGTCATGGCATGGGGAATATATACTGTCCAAAATCTGATAGTGATCCAATATAGATGCTCATCTCACCATCTCAATGTAAGGGAACTGTCTGAATAGTGTACTGGAATCTGAGAAAAAATGTATGGTAGCCCGACTACTATATATGTGATAACAGGAACCACAGTGTCTGAAAAGTTTTTGATATGTTGCTCAGCAGAGGTAGAGGCATCAATGCCAGTGAAAGTGATGAGTTTATCTATAGCCTTCTCAGGAACCTCATGGGGTTGACCTACTATCTGAGAGAAATCCAACTAAGTAAAATACTCGTCCATCGTGGTCAGGAAACAGTTATTATTTTCAAAGTTTTCAAAGTTTTCTTGAAATAAAGTATGGATGTCTGGAACATACTCAGATCCAAGTTCTTCAAGGATCCGACGAGAAGCAAGTTTATTCAATCTCCTCCTGTAAATCTTTTCAGGCTCGGGGATGAAACTGAGTTAACCTTCAAAATTTCTTCTAGTTGAATACCTTGAGGTGTTTACTGACAGTGGAGTCACCAGGTGGATTCAAGTCTAATTTCGGAGAGTGATTGGACTAAAAATCTACCAAAAAAGGAAAATAAAAGGCAGTGAAGTCACTGTTATCACACAACTTGTAGTTGCCCCTAGTAGTATCCCATCCGGGACGGTAGAGGAGATGGGCAACTAAAGAGGTGACCCAAGAGATGCCACGGTTCCCAATGCAAGGTGGGAGTCATGTCAACCGAGGCACTCTTCGCTTTAGATCTATGTGAAATAAGACCTAGGGGAGACTTTATAACCAGTCAAAGGTGATTGGATCCAAACAAAGGTTCCTAGGGATGAGTAAATGATAAGTTACGGAAACCAATGCAAGGTAAGTGGACCTAGAAATTAAAGTATGGTTGAAGGTGGTTTGGGAGATGATTAGTGTTTCAACCAATGTATAACTTAGGCCACTGGATGAGCTAGAAAGACAAGATCTAGTGCCATGATTTACACAAGTGGGACCTACTTCCTTGGGATATGTGAGATGGCTTAAAGTGGACCCACAAGGTGAAGATGAGGGATGCAATTGGTACTAGTGGATGTGTGATGAGTGGATCTATGGATCTAAGTTGTTTTTAGGAGTACCCATGTACCGGATCTAGAGTTTGGCACAATTCCCAAGGAGTGCGACTTGCTTAGAGGAGGACTAGTGCCTTGTTGGATGGGCTAATGGGGTCAAAAGGTATGTCAAAGTATAGATCGGGACACCTAGGAGCCAAGTCAAGTGGGCTAATTGAGATTAAATGGTTGGATCTTGCTAGATCTCGGTTTTCATGAAATGACCCTAAGTGGACCACAATCCCTTGAAACAAGGAATGCTACCCCCAAGGCAGATCGTCACAAAATGATACTCTAGACCTAGGTTTTAGGGTATGGTCGTTCCAAATCCGCAAAAATCTCAACCACCCACTTCCTCAAAGTGGGCAAGCTCACTTACCCAAGGGAGTGTGACTTTCCTCAAGGAGGGTTAAAAGGTGGGTTAAGTGGACCAAATCAAGTCCAATGGCCACCAAACTATAGATCCAAGTAGCTTATGCCCCGATCTATGTGGATCTAGAAAATTATGTCAATCCAAGGGCTAGATCTTACTAGATCTGAGTTTTAAGGTGCCAAGAAATTCAAAAGGGGGTTTTAATCCCTTAAAATGTGGAATGATGCCCACAAGGTAGAAATCACCAAAGTAACAATCTGGGGGTAGGTTATCAAGTGTCTAGATCGCAAATCAAGTGAGATCTCACCTACCCATGTGCTAGATATAACCAAACAAGCCTCTCTTAGGGAAGTGCGATTTGGTTCAAGAGGGCTTTTTTGCCTTGAAAAGTGTGTCAATTTTAACCCAATCACCACCAAACTATAGATCCAACTACGGGTGGATGCTATAGAGGTGGGTTTTCAAGATCTTCTCAAAAGCAAGGCTAGATCTAAGTAGATATAAGAAATACAAAAATTGGGGTTTTTAATTAATTAGGGTTTAAGACCAATGAAGATAGAATGGATGAAAGAGGCACATACCTTGTAGATCTTACCTCAATTGCTTGTGGCCACCTTGCAAATTGATAGCATTCTCCTATGTGTATATTCAAGAGTGAGATCCAAGAGCTCCAACCAAAATGTCCTCCTCCAAGATAGCAAAATCGTCCTCCTCCTACAAGACAAGATCAAAGAAACAAGTCAAGCAAGATGATTATGAAAATGATAGAAAGATGTAATAGAAAGCATCAACTATGTCACAAAGATACAATAATGATACTCCCTGTCACAAGATCAATCCAAGAGAGAATATGTGGATCCCTCCAACAATAACCCTCAAGAAATCGCCCTCCTCTCCACCAATTCGACTTTCCTGTAAGAAGACTAGTGGAAGCACCAAAATCCACAATGATACATAGAAGAGATACTGTATATTCAATATGCAAGAGAATCCACAATACAAGAGAGATGTGCTCCACAAAGAAATGTTCTATTCCAATATTCCAGAGCTCCAAAGGTGAGCTATACAATAGGGGGTCTCCTCCTTATATAGGATAATAAAGACCAAAACCCTATACCACTCTACAATACTACATCAAATGAGTGGTTGAGATTAAAAGATCTCAAAGTACAATCAATGGCTAAGATGAGCCATAATAACATAACACATGGATCATCCAATATAATGATGACGTCATAGTATAAAATAATCATGGAGGGTGACGTCATCCACTAGATGGGGTAAAAGTACCAAAAATCCACCTCATAATGACTAGGACATGATAAAATAAGCACATGGCTAGGAGGCATCAATCCTTACTAGCTCATCCCCAAGGCACAATAAAATAATAAAATATGTCCAAGATAATATAAATGATCAAATCTGTCCTCAAAATCAGTGACAGACAAGTAGTAAAAGACCTCCTGCGATCAATGTGGGCATACCCACATGGTGAAAACTGGCTGGAAGATAGTGGGATCACCCTGGAAGACCTCTGTGAAAACCAAATGCCAAAACCTTGCCTCAATTGCCCAAATCGAATTCCTTAGTGACCACTTTATCCCATTTTTTAACTGCCTCGGTAACTGTGAAAGTGCCAAAACTGCCTCCTGGGGCATCTGCGCTGTCCATCTGAGCCCACCAGGCTCTCCAGAAGGGGGGGTAAATGGTAAAAACAAGTGGCTGGACCACCCCCTCCATCATCAGCGCCCTAGGTGAATTGGCCTCTCATGGCCCCTGCTGCTCAGGCTGGGAAATCAGCCCCAAATCTGGTCAACAAGTGTAAAATTGCATCAATCACTGTCAGAATTGCCCGGAACTGAAAGATAAGTGTCTCATTGGATCCAGAAGACCCAAATCCACTAGGAATGTGTACTCATACACCATGGGTTGCCCTAATGGGCCACCTGTAGGGTCCACCATATATGGACAATGCATAATCTGCTGATCTGAAGTAATAATAAAACCTGCTGAACTGTATCAATCATCATCTGCATCATATGTCCATCATATAATCTCATCATCAAGTATGTGGGACCATGAATCATCATCAATAAGCATGTATATGTATGGCCCATATCATTACGGATCCCAAGAATATACAACCAAGGATAAATCACATCAGTAGACTAAGACATGCTTCTCTAATCATTCTCACAGCCAAGCTCAAAGTATAACATCCATTCAGTGGCATTGATCAAGTTAGCATATTCTTTTGTTATAAAATTACTTGCACAATACTTCAAATGACAAACTCACCCATTGGATATGGTCAAACTGCCAGTGAAGGATGAAGGCTAGGAACAAGGTTGGGCCAAGGGGTTGACTTGTCTAACTTAACTCAAAAATACTTTAGACTGGGAGAAGGGGGAAGCTACAAACTCTGTGCTGGACAAAATAACACGGGGGATGGCTGTGCCTCACAAATGGATAAGTTGTTTAGAGAGTGCTTATTCAACTTAGGCATCATGTCTACATCAAGTTGATCCAGGTTCATTAGGAGCATTCAATTTCATTTCATGGCCTTTTTGGCCTACATAACCCTTTGGATTTCAGGTGTGCTGATAAGCACAACTAGTTGCAGCTTGCATCCAGGGCATGTTTTTCAAATACATATAAGGTCAGCAATTGTTTAGATATAACTTTTAAGAGCCATTGCTTTTTGGACCTTTCTTATACTCTTCGAGGAGTATTTTTAGCTGTTCATCGCTCTTGCCCCTTTTTTTAGTTTCCATGGGCGAATTTATAAGTTTCCATAGGTAGAACATGAGCTTTCAGTTTTAGCCAACAACATCTCAAGTGACTAGGGGGAGTTCGGGCCAATGCCAAACATGGAGACAACCGACCAGAATGATTTAGGCCTACAATCCAACTCACCAAAGGCAAGTTTTGTCACCAACTTAGAGCCGAGACACTGAACATACAAGGATGCGGTCTGTTGTCCTCCGAAATGGCATGCGTGTCGTTTGAAAGCCCAAAATGTGCAACGCCAGCTGGATGACAACTCTCTCAGGAGAGAGGCCAATGTCACCACACTCCTCTCTTCTTCGCTTCAGGTTGGCTCTTCTCCAACACTAGGGGGGTATCCCTAAAATAGGATCGCTAAGGCAAGTACGGTAACGGGCAAGGTGAATGGAAGAGGCTGCCTTAGAGAAACGGATGTAACAAAAGATAGTTTTGGATGGGTGATGGAAAGGAAAGGAAGATCAATCCTCAGGGAAAGACCAGTGCCAGTATCAGAGAGGCGCGAATGGAGTCAAAGAAGAGCTCTAATAGGACCTTGCTGCCAGGTGAAAGTAGTAACCAACTAAGAGCTCTTGCACTAGAGCATACCTGAAAGCCGCAAAACTTAAGAGAAAAACATGGGTCAAATAAAGTTGTGCTAGATTGTTAGCCTTCCATTCAGATGATCCCAGCTTAAGAGTCGAAAGCAAATAGCTAAGAGAGGTATTGCCTCATACAAAATGAAAGATGGCATACAAATAAAAATGGCATACAAAGGGAAAAAGAACTCTCAATTTATCCAAAGAATCCCGTCATGATATTTTTCATTAAGTTTATGGGAATAAACTTCCAAAATTCTCCATCCATTTACAATGAAAGAGGCTGGATTTTATAGGCCTAAGAGGCTCTCTTTAAAACAAAAATAATAAATTAATAGAGAAAAAGTGGAAAAGGTGAATTAGATCCACCTTTTTCTCTCTATCCACAGTGTGACTAACTCCCCCTTATAAAAATAGAACTCACACCTTTCTAGCAGTTCCAACCCCTACGCTTTTATCAAAAACTCATCAAGAGTGGAGCTCCTCCAATTTTGGCGGCCAAAGGAACTCGATGAGTATGACCTGCCAACAACTGGCAACCAAACAGTATGCAGGTTAGCCGGTGGATAAGCCCACTGCTTCAATCTCCAAGTGGACACTTATTTGACGCGTGGAGAACAATCTTGTACTCGGCTGCCAAAAGAAAAATCATATCCCAAGTAACAACTCTACAACAATGGACTCGTGGAATGCTAGCTAGAGCCTAACTCCACGACTCGGCTGATTAACATGTTAAAATCCAAGCTCCAGCATTTTGTATAAAAGAAACTTGGCTGCGGGTGAATGCTGAAACCTATGAATCCGCTGCCAAATTAAATGATGACCTGTGATTTCAAAAAAGGCGGACCCACGCAATCAAAGGGAGATTTAACGCGAAATTGGGCAGTCTTTTGTGATCCTTTAGCACGTGACGATGGACCTCAGCATAATAAAGAAAATCCCTGCGATTCGGCGTTGATATAAGCTCTGTAACTGGCTGTCAAAGAAAATTAGGGTCCGCGTTTCATGCGGAGTGGTGCGCTTGGATGGTCCACAGCAATCGTTTACACCGATCTGTGACTTACAAGCGGATTCGGGATGCAAAAAGACGCGAGCTTGACTCATAATAACTCAAATCGGCTGTTAATGACGTGATCGACTCCTGGCGTAATTCCTGCTAAGCCAAACCCGAATTTTCAAAAGATGATTTGATACAATTGGCTGTCATCAGGAACGTGCAGGCTGGCAATCAATGGCATGAATTGGTGGACTGCTAGTTGATGCGGCTTACTTCTGACTGCTGCGACGTGGAGGAAACCGACCTCTGCTTCGACGTAACTCTGCATCAGCTGCAAATAAAAAAAACCCCAAATGCTCGAGAACTGTCAGTTGCTGAAAGTGAACTGAACCATCGGCGCAAATACACGAGTTGGCGCTTGAAATGGCCCTGATGCAATCAGATCTCCCGTACCTAAGTATAACGCCAAATCTAAAAGCTCCGGAGGATGTCTCATTGAAGACTGAAATTTGCGATGACAACTCTGTTTACACACTCTGAAATCACGGCTATTTCTGACGCTCGGGCTGTTTAAACCTCGCCCTCGAAAAATACTTACAAAATTCCGTCCTCATTGCTGCATTAAACCACTATATAAGAAATCGATTGTTGGATTGTTGGTACTTTTCAATGGCCTTGTCAACAGGAAGTTGAGGAAGAATATGCCGAGTTCGTAATTGCACCTCAACTTCAATTCACTATGCATCGGACCACTCCTGGGCAGTGCCTGCTGTTGTGTGTTCAAAGTCATGGCGGTGTTCTTCCTCTTGCTCTTCAACTGTCATATTTAAAGCATCACCAGATTCATCCAATCCCGTAAAGATATTATAAGAGTCAAATTAGTGACTGCACATAGGGCATAAAGTACACGAAAGAGAAACTGGTCCAGTTAGCCAGCCATGGCGTGATACAGTTTGAATGATATATGTGGCTGCACGGAAATTCGCTTGTTTCTTTGCCAACTTCGAACTGGTCCAGGCAGACGGCGCAGTGCAAGTTAATAACTAAGTGCCCCGAATTCGTTGCTATTACTCCTTTCTTCTCACTATCAGTCTTTTTCTTAGTTGTGATCTTCAGAAATGAAACTATAAGGAATGGATTAGAGTTCCATAACCAACGCACCAAACTTTCTCAAAATCAGTCTCCTATGTTGTCAGATACATCAGTCTTTTGTTGTCTAGATACGCTGGGTTGTGGCTGTTGAGATTTGCTCAATAATTATTCTAGGAAAATGCTACAGGTGTCGTGGATCATCCTTGTCCATTGCACACTTTTCTGTTTCAACCTTCAGACACCTGTCAGAGACCTTCAAATTTTGATGCGGCTACTTGGAAACTGGACATAACTGGCCCCTTTTTTATCTCTTGGAGACTGAAAATATTCTTTAAAATTTGCATCCTCATTATTCAGCACTCGTGGACACTTTGCTCTTTGACTGCATCTTCACCTTTTCTATAAATTCAAATAAAAAAATGTCTTGCTGCTGGGCTTGTGGACACCCCTGTCAAATGGGGAGGCAACACGGTCCAAACACAGACGTAGAAAAATGGGGAAGTCCTCAGTATCAGAAAGTCAAATGAGACAGGTCAAGGTTTAAAGTCAATCAGGAAAGTCATGTATGGATGGAGTCAAGTGGATATGGAGCCTACACTAGCAGACAATTGGTGTCAGGAAAGACCATATCTATGTAAGGTGGAAAACCAGTGGGTTTTGTTAAATGACCTAAATGTGCAAGCAATTGTCCATTTTATGATTTATAGTTCATTTTAAAAAGTTTGCCACATCAAGAATAATATACCAAGCAAATGCTGTGAACATGACTAAATCAACAAGATAATAATCCACAGTCAGTGATAACATATCCATAGATCATACAACATCATCATAATAATAATCATCATGTACCATCTGAAACACTGCTGCAGTACATCTCTAAGCACTGAACTGAAATTGTATGGGATAAAGGGTCACATCGGTCATCAAATCTGAACTTTCAAGGCTCATCCTTGACACAAGGTCTAATATAAGTCTGAATAATATACTGCTCTAATCATGAGTGATCCAAAATATACAATCATCATAGCCATGCTTTGAATAATGGAAGCTCTGGAATGTGCAGATATCTGCTAAGCAAGAATAGTAGCCCTGCTACTATGGTGTGATAACAGTCACCAGATAGATATCAAATCTATCAAAAAGGTAAAAAGCTAAGGTTGTCCAGGAACAAAAAGATTTGTCCTCGACAACGGTGCCAAAGATGTTGTCCGCCGAGATGCACACCAGCAGCAGAAATCTTTCGAAAGCTGTCTCCTCACTTCAAGTGGGAGAAGTGTGGCCTTGGGGGCAAGCAATGAGCTAGGTACTGTCACCTAAATCCCAGCTTCTCCGTTTAGGCTAACTCCTAACGAAGCCAAGGGGGGTTGTCCCTAACAAAGAGTTTTCTATGGCTCTTGTGTTTTAAAGTGTTTTTTTATGGTGATGTGGATGAGTGTTGTTTAGGAGTTTTTTGATGATGAGAGATCACAACTTAATAATAATAATTTGTGTAACACAAAGATATACTTGCAAGATTATAAATGAAACACAACTTGACTGATAAGCAAAGCATCCACAATTTAGGCAAATAAAATAAAAGCACTTCAGATAGATAAATTGAAATAATTAAAGGACCAATGCCTTTTTCATTGGGTAAAGGAGTCAAAAGAGTAAAGTGTTTGGATGTTTGATACAAGAGTTCAGTGTGTTCGTTAGATTGTTTTGCAAGTGCTCTTTGTAAATTTTAAAGTAAAGTTTTAGTGATCTTGATTATTAGGCTAGAAAAAACAAGGTATGCGTCCAACCGGAAGAGTATGCCTTCAGTGGCTTCCCCTTAGAGACATGACGGACCTGTTTGGGATCACAAGCTAGGTGTTCTGAGATTTTAACCAACGAGTGCCCAGATTGGGTTGCCCGGGCCACCAGTTAGGAACTTTTCCCACTACCTGAGTATTTCTTGAAATAACAACGCTGGTTTGTTGGTTGTGGGGTGAAAATTTGATTATGTTATCACTTGCAAGATTAACAAGTCCAATCACCGTTCTGAGTACGAGTCCAATTTTTTAGGGTCGGCAGAGCATACTAAGTGATGGAAAGCAATGAAGATAAATTTTAAAGGGGGAATATGAGTTGAAGTGTTTTAAGTTTAGAGCACACAGTTAAACTCTCCGACAGAGAGTGTTCTTGACTTCGTCTGATGACAAAAGTTCAAGAGACTTTAACTAATCTATATGCTGAATGCAAGGATGATGCAGTGGGAATGCTCTCCGACAGAGAGTGCTCTTGACTTGGGTTATGGCACGTTCAAGAGTCTTTGGTTCTTTTTTTAGAAGACAAGCAGCTTGCAAATAAAGAAGAAAGATGATAGCTCAAATGATAAAAGATGAAATAATGACCTAACAATTAGTGGAAAGAAAGATCTAAACTAGCAAATTAGAATTCTAAAGCAAAATGAACTAGTCTAAGTACTTGAAGTAAATCTAAGCTAAGAAACAAAACACACGCTTCCCCAAATGGGGAAGAAACACAACAATGGGAGGCCTTATCCCACTTAGCCTTATTTTATTAATCAGTTACAAGTGAGGGTTTGAAACCCTTGAAATGAGAAGCAACTAAAACCCTTTTGGGGGTTTGTATAAAGGAGATTGTTTTTGTTTGGTCTTCTTGGTTCAAATCTTCACTTTGGATTATCTCCAAATGGTCTTGGTTTCAACTTTTTCTTACTTCACTTTACAATAACTTGTTCTCTTCTCAAAACTTGTAACAAACAAAAAGTCCAAAAACTCATGCACCCATTAGCGTTAGTACAAAATCAAATCAAATCTAGTTCTAAGATTTATAATGCAAAAATCAAACTAGATGCAAAATAGCACTGTTATCACATCCATTTTAGCTGGAGCTACCATGCTGCAGATTGTGTGGTCGGGGACCATATTATACTTTTTTTTTCCAAATCAGAGATCGGATTCCTTAAGAGGGGGCATGCATTTTGTTCAGATTGCCCTGAGCAGAGATATCAGTGGGGACAGATGGTTTATTCATGAGTCCAGACATGTATACATTGTTGTCTCTCAAAACTGGCATGCGTGTGTTGGAGCCCAAAATGTAACATACCAGCTGGATGACAACTCTCAGGAGAGAGGCCAATGTCACCACACTCCTCTCCTCTTCGCTTCAGGTTGGCTCTTCTCCAACACAAGGGGGGTATCCCTAAGATAGTATCGCTAAGGCAGGTACAGTAAACGGGCAAGGTGAATTGAAGAGGCCGCCTTAGAGAAACAAATGTAACAAAAGATGTATTTTGAATGAATGATGGGAAAGTTGGGAGAATCAATCCTCGAGGGAAGGCCAGTGCCAGTATGTCAGAGGGGCGAATGGAGTCAAAAGAGAGATCAAAGGGCCTTGTGTCATATGTGATTGAGGGGGAAAGATCGCATCATTGAGCAAGCCTTGCTCAGTCTAGTGTTTGGCAATCGTAAAGAGTACTTCTTCTTCTCTAGCTGCGGGAGGTGCGCTATGCAAACCAAAAATCAAGATTGCACAATCAAACTAGATTAAATACAAACATCAATACCTGTGTATGCATGCTCACAAAGGGAAGAAGAAAGCGGAATGCCAAGAGTTCTTCGCCAAAGGGAAGAAGAAGACAGCTGCTAAGAGTTCTTCACCTTCCAATGTGGTTGATTGTCACCCTTCTATGGCCTCTTACACGAAGAAAATAGGAAGCAGAAATTGGAACGCTCACACTCATGCAAAAAATCACAAGTTCACGCCACAAAAATACTCAGATTATCCAAAGAGGCCCATGACATTTTTCATTAAGTTCTAGGGAAAGAAACTTCCAAAAGTTTTTCCATGGTTACAATGGAGAAAGCTGGCCCCTTAAAAAGACCAAAAAGCCTCTCCTAACTTTTCTCAAAACTAATAAAATAATCAAAAAGGTAGATCCTAGATCCACTCATCACTAAAAGTGAATAAAATAATAACTAAAAAGTGACTTCACTTTTGGCTAATCACACCAACCCTCTCGCAGCCAAATATGTCGATCAAGAGATCGACTCAATCAAGATGTAATCGACTTCCAAATGAACATGTGACCCCTCCATATCGTGACCTGTTGTGAGCTCGGCTGAAGTTGGTTGCCATGCAATTGTCAGTTAATGAAAGAATGATACGTGAACTGAGTCACTGACCCGTGAACTACTCTATCACATAAACCCCAGTGGATTTCAACTTGATATTCGTCTGCCATGAAAAATAGGGTCCACTTTTCATGTGGCGCCTTCTGTTTAAACCTGGACTTGGCATTGTACCTATCAATTTGGATGCCACCTGTGGTGATACGAACCTAGTGATTTCCTTTCTAATTGCTCCAAGACTCTCAAGCAGTCGGAGCTACCCCCAAACATAATGGAACAGTGAATCCGCCACATGAAACATTCACCATACTGAGTTGTGGCCGTAGAATTCATGGTTTTTCTAGACAATCACAAATATTTATGTGATCTTGGCGTCAATCACGAATTGGTGTCGAATGCTGGCCATCACGAGATTAAAGGAGAGCCCCACGCAAAAATAGTGTAAATGGTTGCGAGGATGACAAGCGATCCGTGGCAAACAATGGCGGCTCCATGCTTGGGCTGTTAATACACTCGTGGTGAGTCTATCAATGAAACTGGCTCATGAAAACCCGAGTAGATGACTGCTGGTCACGCGATAATCGACATAAAAATTTGGCTGTCAATCGAGTGGAGAAACGCGGAAAATAAGCCCAGTTAGAGTTACGTATTTTTCATTTGGTGTTCAGATGGAGATGACTACTGACAGTCTTTGAAAAACTCCCACTTGCAGCTTCTAAATCACGATTTTAACATAGTGTGAGATACAGAGCTGCCAATTGTGACCTCCAGTAAACCTTTAAAAAAAACTGTTGTGCGTTTGACCATTTCGATGAAAACCCGAGTTGGTGTCTCCATTTGTTATTGGCTATCAAAGGAAACGCGGGTCTATGCCTTATGTAAAACAAAAAACGCGCCGATGCCTGAGTTATGGGCTACCAATTGTGGAAGGGACATGAGCCTCCAACAGGGGTATTTATCCATAGTTGTCGTGTCCTCCATCGCTGCCTCCTCAAAGGAAATGAGTTTGCTGTTCGTTGGACCTTGCTTTAACCATACTTATCAGTGCAAATCGGTTGCATCCGGAGTCAATAGCTGCTCTGTTACATGAATTGCTTTGATGGGTTCATTCCAGTTACCATTGAAATCTCCAACCAACTGTACCTCCTCCCTCTCTTCCACGAGCTCTAATGATTATCTTCTCAAAAGCATTCGTGCTCAATTACTTACAGATATGGTCAAAATGGTCGTACAGGAAACATGCAGCATGCAACAAGTAGATCTTTGTTTGGAAGCTATCCAGAATTAATCTCTTCACTTGCCAATTTTATTAAGGACCTGAAGCGCAAGGTTTTCTGGCAGCTTTCTTGTTGACTGAAAGTGCCTCATGTGTAAAATTGGCTCACAACCAAGATCTACAATGGAATATCCCGATAGCATACTTGTATCAAATCTTTGAACTCAATAAGTCAAGAGAAGAACCTCTTTGCTTGTGTCAAAGAATCCATGGTGTTCATCTTCATATATGGACATGAAGCACAGCCTCCATGAATAGAAAAGCCCTCACCAGATGATACTCCCGGAATAATGGAGAGATTTGTGAAATTTGTCCTTTTATCAGATTTCAAGTCATCAGATGATGATGTCTTTGAAATAGAATCCGAAGAAACAGGAAAGATAATTTCCACCTCAATATTAGTTCACAGCTCGTGTATCAAAAAATACCATGCCATCTTCTTGTTCTGTTGGTTTTTTGTCCCTTCGAAAGGCTTTTATAGGCTGCTACAAAACTGTTATGTTGTCCAATTTCAAAGAATTTGCTAGAACCCTCACTACTCATGTCTGTGTTATCCTTCTATGCACTGTTTGCAAATGATTCTGCCCGACGCTGACTTCCAGAGAGAAAAGCATAGCCATGTGCATAGTTTGTATCATTGGCTAGCATTATGGCCTCCTCATCAGAGCCGAACTGAATGATTGGTCTAAATATCTCCTCCTGCATCAAACGCATTTGAATGATCACATTAAGTATTACTGTAGGTAGATAGAATTTACCAATCACATCATCTCCCAGACTTCAAAGAATAACTTTCCTCTGACTGCTATCTCAGCACCAGAATAGCTCTGCCCACTTGACTGATATGCTGCGAATGATCATAGCTTATATGAAGACAGACCTTGTAATCTACTGCCACGTTCATTTATCATATGTTGCCTGCCATGCCTCTCCTTCTGCATTTCCTTGTGAAGAAACTCTGTGGATACCCCTGCCAAAATGAGGGGTAACATACATCATTGCCTATAGAGGCACCCTTCCTTGCCAGGCTTTGCATAAGCCAATTGAGACAGTTGCCTAGCCATATTTTTGATTGAGAGTACAGAGTATTGTTGGTTGGCCACTTATTGCCCTGATTCAGTAGAGATCCAGTTTTAGAGTCAGCTTCAGCAGCAGGTATATGGTGTGGCAGGTATAGCATTTGATGTTCTATTGCTCATGTTGTTGATTAGACTTGTTTATATATGATAGTACACTGACTTTACATATGATGTTGATGTGGTGATCTAGTTGTCATTATGATGTGTTCGGTCCTTGGTGATGTCAGTCCATCCCTTCCAATAGGCTCCTGTCTATGCACACTGGATCATATCCCCACTATTGGTATAGACTTGGTCACTTAGTCCCCCTTGGCAGCTGAATTTGGATCCACTTTCACTTTCTCCACCCATCTGACTCATTCATGTTGGTCTTTCCCGACCTGGATGTTGATTTGTGACCTTGAGGATCCCCTTTCCCACTGACCTCTGAGTATGCCATGATTCCCTGTTTTCTGTGCCTCGGCTCTTTAGTGTGTGAGATGCACTCTCAAACCTGGGATTTGCTCTTGTCGGTTGCCCCCGATGTTGCAATGCAGTATAGGATTGTGTAGCCTCACCGGGTGTTCCCCATTGGTCATCGAAGCATATGCACTTACCCCCATTACTTTGCAGTATGAGCACCTTGATTATATTTATTGAGATATGTATGTAGCCCAAAAGGGCCTTGAAATGTAATGAAATGAAGAAATGTAAAAGAAGCCAAAAGGCTATGTAAATGTAAAATCTAGCCAAAAAGGCTAAGTATGAAATGTAATGTAAAGTCCAAGTAATGTGTTCTTCAACACACATGGACACAGGTCAGCCATACATATCAGCACTGTAGTGGTTATTTCCTCACCTAGTCCTGTGGGGCAAGGAGGTGAGAGGGAGCAAGGGACAAGCTCAAGATTGTCCCCTAGAGTCTCAAGTTATGGTCTGCCGGACACCCAGTTTGGTGGCTCTAGAAAAGATCCTCATGGAGTCTTCTTAAGGCACGGATGTGAGTTATGAGGTATTTGTTAGATGATCAGTGGCGGTTTCCCTGCACTATACCCATTTGTGAGGCACAGCCCTTCCCTGTGTTTTGTCATGGTATGCTCATCTCAGTGGACCCTGCTTTCCCGTTTCATTCAAAAGGTCACATGATCTTTGTCCTTGTCATCCCTTACCTTTCACCTTGTTTTCCACATCACCCATAGTCAGCTAGGTGGTCATGTATATAGGTTGTGCATAACAGTTTGAGTCTTTTGAATGTGGTGGGCCCACCTCACCAGGGGCCTCGTATTTTTGAGATATTATGTATTGTTGATCATTATATTGGCATCATATTGTTTAGTAATGTACTAACATGTATAAGGAAGCCTATCGCTTCATATTGCATACAGGTATTCAGCCATCACCATGTTGACCAGATTTGACTTGGTCAAACTAGGTTGACCAGGCCAAAAATGGGCCTGAAAAAATGTTGCGACCAAGATTTCAATTTTGGTCAATTATTATCTTCCGGGGTCCCATATGAACCTCCAAGCATCAAAATTTGAAAATGTTGAGGCAGCGATGAGATTTTTAATTATTATTGGTCATTAATGACCTGTTTTAATTAAAAATCATGGATTTTGGGCAAACGGTGCCTAAGTGATGGATCGTGGTCGTTCAAATGACCATGTCTACTGTTTTTGGGGTCCATGATCGCATTGCAACAGACGGTTCGACAATCCGGGTATTAAAAGTGGGTCAAAAGCCCAATTTACACCTTCAGCAATAAAAACCAGCAGTTAATTAAAGAAAAAATCAAAATTTGGCAAAGGCAACTATGGCAAATGGCAAAATCAAAGGCTGGCTAATATAAGGGTGACTTCCAAGGTAATTTTGGTAATGTTTGGACATTATATTTTGTATTGTGGGGCCCTCTCTTGCCCAACTCACCATGAGGGGCGAATTGGCCCATGGGGACGTTTTTCCACTTAGTGAAATTTCATGTTTCGTAATGTTTTTGGTGTGGGACCTTGGCTATATGTGTTAGGGGGATAAAACATCATATAGACACCCCCTAACACTTGTTTCATTTGTTGTATGGCCCCACAATGGGCCTCTCACTCCACAAGTGCGCTATAGAGGACAATTCGCACCCCCTCATAGAGCTCTCTCCACCCTTCAATTTGGCCATTGGGGAATTGATCCCAACCATCCATTTTGGAGGGAATTAGGTTTTGAGATGGGGCATTCTCTACTTAAGAGAGAAGCCTCCTCATTTCTTTCTCTCTTGGCACATTGTACACTTGAGTTTTGATGATATAGAGCCATTTTTCACTGAGTTTCTTGAGAGTTTATGGATGGATATGTATTGTTTGACTGATATCTAGTTTTTCTTAGCCTTGTTGAGTTGTTAGTGCATTTTTTCCATCATTTCCTTGGCCAACGATTTTCAGGTGAAGAGCACAACTGGAGGAGGGCGCAGTTTTTGGAGTGGGAACTCCACAATTGCTCATTTTTCTTCAGAGTATCAACAAAGGGAGTTGTTATTGCCTCGTGCCTTTCAATTTCTTTCATTTTCAGTCATTTACTTGCTGGTTTTACTTGCTATTTGCTGCATACACTGACTTGATCTTGTTTGTGGCAGGTGGCTGGGGCGCACTTGGTCATTGGAAGCTCAAAATGCCAAAGGGAACACGCTGCTGCTCAACAATTGAGTTTGGAGGGCTAGTCTTCGACAATCTCATCCATTCATTCATTCTCAAGTGGCTAGGGCACACTTGGTCATTAGAAGCTCAAAACGCCAAAGGGAACACGCTGCTGCTCAACAATTGAGTTTGGAGGGCTAGTCTTCTGAAATCTCATCCATTCATTCATTCTCAAGTAGGTTATTCTTGCTGGTCTCGTATATTTTAAATTTCAATGTGTGTGTTGAGCAGAAATTTACATTAAAATCCTAAAAAATTAAAATACTAAAATTTCACCGTTAGAATTAGTTTTTCTCATAAACCCACTAAAGAAATGTGCTTAAACCTCTATATCTTCAGTTTCATTTAATTCCAACCCCGTTTACCCATAGAACTAGGCACTGGTTTCCCACTGATTTCGCCCTCCTTGGGCATTTCAGCCAATCACGCTGTAGGGTAATTTTCTGGGTTGTGGGTACTCTTGATTTGGGTTCAGAACATCATTTGATCATAATAAATCAAGTTATCGTTAATTGGAAGTGTTTCTAAACGTTAATTATTCTCTGCCCTAGGTCCATTGATCCATTGCTTAACCCATTTCCTTGGGTAGTTTACTTCAACATTTCACTTCCATTTTATTGCATCTCCTCAGACTATTTCAGCTATTTAATCACTAATCTGATCTTTTCTGATTGCTGGTCACCTATTACATCACTCTCATTTTATCATCTGTGTCCATCGGTTGGTTGAAACTAGACTTAGGAGTTCACATCTACCCTCACTCCTTGTTTTTATCTCTTATTCTTTTGGGATTTAGGTGTGTTTTTGTCTTTCAACCATCACCAGTTGAGCGGGGTCTCCCCCCTGACTTGGCTACGTGCCTCGTCTGAAGTGACAATAGCCTTGTCCGGTGTGACTTCCATTCCTTGAGCAGAGGACTTGGCCATTGCTGGTTGCACCTTCCTAGCTGCTCACCCTCTACCATCCCTGTTGGGACATTCATCACTAGCAGCTAGAGTTTGTGTGATAACAAGCACTAACCTATATGCTCATTCTTTTTCCAATGCAAATTTTAACCTTTGAAAATAGATCTAAGAGACTAACTGCAAGATCTAACTATTGAAAATAAGATGCAATACTAACATGAAAAATGGACTAGATCCTAAATAAGAATGCAAAACGAGTGAGATCTAAATGCTACTAACCAAAACTTGCTATTTTTTATGACCTTTTGTAGTGCTTTTAGGGAAGGAAAACGAAAGCAAATAGAGATGAAAACGAGAGGGAAGAAGGGGATGTAAAACGAGAGCAAGAGGAAAGCTAGAAGAAGGGAGAAACTAGGGGAAAATGAAAGGAAGAGGACTAAAACGAAAGCAAGGCAAGGGAAAAAGCTAGGAAAACGAAAGGCTAAAGGGAAAGAAAAATGAAGTAGAACGAAAGGAGAAGTGGAAGGCTAGAAGGATGAAAACGAAAGCTAGACAAGGTAGAAAAGAGTAGTAGGATGAGAGCAAGAAGGTCAAAGTAAAATCAAGGAGAAAAACGAAAGGAGAAGGAGAAGCAAAGCCAAAGCAAGTCCAAAAATTAAGAATCAAACAATGAGGTGGGATATACCTTAGAACAAGGTGACCACTAGAAGCACTAGTTCCGAAAACCTTTCAGCTAGCTGGATGCACGCAAGGATGCTAATGCGGATAGAGAAGTAGCCACAAAATTATGTGGAATTTGGGATCAAATCCCAAGCTACTTTCTCAAGACAAAACTTGGAAATAGAAACAGAAAGAAGAGAAATAGTAACCAGATAGATAATGTGTTTGTTGCTTGATGGATGAGGCAAGTAAACCCCTTGTTTCTCGATTTCTTAAAGCAAAAACTCCTTTGGTAACCTGTAGAATGAATGTGTAAACCAAGTAAGATCTCTTGCACTTGGGAGAATACCTGAAAGCCACAAACTTAAGAGAAAAACATAGATTGTATAATTTTGTGCTAGATTGTTAGCCTTCTAATCACAAAATCAAATGCTTAAGAATCAAAAGCAAGTAACAAAAAATGGTATCACCTCATACAAGATGAAGCATGGCACACAAAGAGCTTCCACATTGACCTCCAAAGTCTTCAACTTTATTCAAATACTAAACAATATTACAAAATTCTCCAGAGTTTCTATGCACAAATCTCCATCATATGAGAGCCAAAAGGCCTCTCATTTATACAAAAGCTAGAAGCAAATAACCTAAAACGAACCTGGCATGAGAAGAGAGCCAAATCAATCAAAAGAGTATCGAATTCTAATCAAGGATCGAGCTTGGAGTTGAGATCCACAAGATAACTCGAGCTCGTGGTAGATGGGAGTGGGGAGGTCGCCTCCACCCTCCCTTGTTATTAACACCAAGCCAATATGTGAGGACAAGCTTGGAGTTTGACGTTGAAGATAAGCTCGAGTTTGTTGGTGTTAGAGTTGTGATGTGGCCTCAATCAGAGCAAGACGCCCACCATTTAATTAATGAACAACCACCAAACCATTTAACAATTGCCACATCAACCAAACTCGTGAGTGCTCACATATGAAGAGGCCCACGCCCCCTCCTTGGTTCACGTCATCTTCGACCATGGATTCCCTTATCCTAAGTTTTAAAATACCACGTGCATTACCTCTTTTAAGTGATCGCCTACCATATCAACTATATGCAAGCCCTTCATTTCGAATCATGCATGGGAATGATGCCCACGGGTGAAGGAGACCCATGCTCACGTCATCTCTATAATTCAAAATTGAATCCAAACTTTGGATATGACATGTACTTTATATCTTCAACATGGTTGTACACCTCCCAAAAATATAATCCATGCTTTTCCATAGTTAAAATAATCCATTTTTGACTTATTTAAATTTCTGGTCCAAGTGCATTTTGTCTTTTTTCTGGCAATTAAATGCCAAAATGATGCATTTTTAGCCAAAACTCCACCAACGGTGAAGAAATTGCCCGAAAACTGAAGAATGAGGGTGTCAAGGTAAAGAGGATGCTCTGAGCATCAAAACGAGCCTCCCCACGCCCAAAAACTGCCTCCAGATGAGATTTTTATCACATTTTGAAAAATTCCATTTAAACCATTAAAAATGGTCTAAATTACGGAAAAAATTAATTTTCTCGGAATCAAACGAAACTCCTAGGGGACCTAGTGCATGTTCATACAACTCAATCGAGATGGCTAACACGTAAAAAATTCCAGACACAAGACTCTAATAACCACCTTAGGTTTTGACCACCATGGAAAATACTCCAGCTTTGGAGGTTTGAGTGAAAAACTAAAGGATTATACGCCACTGATGAGTAGCGCATAATTCCTAAGGAAAAAACACTCTAGAGTATCCCCCAAATTGCTAAACCTAAGGATAGTCGAGTCTTTTATAAAAGGACCCTGTTATTACAAATGGGGCAAAATTGCCCTGAAAATTACTTCTAAACTTCTGAACACTGATGATGAACATGAATCATGTTCAATAAACTGGCGGCTCACAAGAAATTCAGCTATTGTACAAAATAGCTGGTAACAGTCCCTAAAGGTATCCCATCCGGGATGGTAGACGAGATGGACAACTAAAGAGGTGACCCAAGAGAATGCCACAGTTCCTAATGCAAGTTGGGTGTCATGATAACCGAGGCACTCTTCACTTTAGATCAAGACTAATCAAGATCAAGGGGGAGACCCTAGCCAATCAATGAAGACTAGCTAACCCAAAGGTTCCTAGGGAAATGTGTAAGTTGAGTTACGGAAACCAATGAGTGAGTTAAGTCTATGAAAGTTAAGTGGACCCAAGAGTTGAAGTGTGGTTGAAGAGGCTTAAGGGGTGACAAGTGTTTCAACCAATGATGACTAGGGCCACTTATGAAGCTCAAATGGATAGATTTAGTACCATGGAAATTACACAAGTGGGACCTGTTATCACCTAAACTGTAGTTATCCCTATGGATGGATCCAGTCATGGATGGCAATAGGGAAGGGAAACTCAAAAGGTGCAACCACGATCACCTCGACCTCCAATATATGGTTGTCACGCCAGTCGAGGCAACCTTCACTTTATGTTATCTAGCCCAGACAACAAAGGGGGAGACCCGATCTACTCCCGATAGGAGAGATCAAAACCAAGACACCAAATCAGGGTATTTCCAAGTGAAGTTAGGTGTATGGTTTATCTTAGACCTAAAGATGAAGTCACAAGCCAAGTGGGGGTTCAATAGGTATAGCTTTGGTTCATAGTTGATGTGAGAGTGACTTATAATGTTTGAAGTGAGATCTAGGATGAGTGTACTAGTTCAATGTTGGAAAATCCACTGCCTTGGGAACTGTGTCCAATGCAGGGTAATTAAGGGTTGTATTGGGGCTAACTAGTACAAGTGACAAGCTTGACCATGATACATGACAGCTTCAAAGGTTTAGTTCACCATGCATAGGTCAAACCACAAGTCAATCCAACAATCTAGGAAAGTTAAATTAACTTGGAGAAAAACCAGTGCCTTGGGAATTGGGAAGTGGAGTCAAAGTATGGTTGACTTGTGGTTTAGGACTCCTAGTACTTGGGACAAGTGGGCAATAGAAGCCTTGATGGATGAATGTGTCTAGATCTAGGTTTGACCAAAGTGGACCACAATCCCTTAAAACAAGGAATGCAATCCCCAAGGCAAGATTTGACAAAGTGATAGTCTAGACCTAGGTTTTGAATTATTCCGGTTTCAAATCTCCAAAAATCTCAAGTACCCAGTTCCTGGAAGTGAGTCAACTCACTTCTCCAAGGTGGTGCGACTTTGCCCAAGGAGGTCTAAAAGTGGGGTTAGGTGGGTCAAAACAAGTCGGATGGCATCCAAACTTTAGATCCGGGTAGATCGGTCAGGTAGAAGTATGGATCTATAATTTCGTGGCAATCCACCGGTTAGATCTTAGTAGATCTGAGTTTAAGTGTTTCAAGTGGTCCAAAATGGGGACTAAATCCCTTAAAATGTGGAATGGGGCCCACAAGGTAAATTTCAAGAAAGGGACAACCTGGGTGTATGTTATTTGATGTGTAGATGTCAAATCAAGTGGAATCTCAAACACCCACCACTTAGATCTAGGTCAACCTGCTCAACTGGTGAAGTGCGCCTTGCTTGGGAGAGGCTAAGTTGGCCTGGGAAGGGGATCAAATGGAAGCCAATCCTCACCAAACTATAGATCCGGGATGCCTTGGATGCTATAGAGGTGGCTTTTCAGTATTATGCCCAACAACCCACTAGATCTAAGTAAATCTGAGAAAATGTAAAATGAGGGTTTTAAGATATTTAGGGTTTCAACAATTTATGAGCTATGTCAATGGATTGGATAAAGGAAAGAGAAACAAACCTGTGGATCTTACCTGGGTAACCTTGTAGATGCCTTGATGATGATGATCTATGCAAACCTGATCAATTTGAGAAGCTTTGAGGTAGTTTCTATGCAAGTCGATTTGGTCCAAGAAGCCAATGCGCCCTCTCTCCTGCACAACAAACGTCAACAATATCAGATTTGATGCATCAAGAGATAAGACTAATGCCACAAAAGAAGTAACAGAAAGATAGCATAGATCACAATGATGCTAATGATAACCCCCTGATACAAGCGAATGCCAAGAAAGTCGATTTGAAGAAGCCTTGCAAAATCGCCCTTGTTGAAGTCGCCCTCCTGTAGACAAACAATGATTTCCAAAAAAAGATAGATCTTGCCACAATTTCCAAATGCTAGGTTGCAATAGACTTTCCAATCACCATCTAAGAACACCAGATGCAAAGGAGACCACAAGAATTTCCACAAGAATATTTTTCTATACCAATAATCCAAGAGCCAAAGACCCTTTACAATGAGAGGCTCTCTCCTTTAAATAGGAAGGAGAGGCACCAAAACCCTAACCACTTTTTGAATGAGTGGCTAAGATTAAAAGATACAAATGTCTAATCAATGGTTGAGATGAACTCAACAACATAATACATGGATCACACATAAAATATAACATAAGTGGACAAAATCGCCCTAGAAGAGGGGAATCCCACCAAATCATGATGATGAAATATCATAAGAGGCTTATGGTGGGTCCAAGGGGTAATTTCATCCCTCCTTGGTCAATCCCCATAGCACAATAACCAATAAATAATCATGAATGTACCAAATCGCGCCTCCATAGTGAAGTCGTGGTCCTCAAAAGACCTCAGAAATCCACAGAAAATGCCATAAGAGATGGATACGGGCCCCGATGAAGCTGAAACTGCTGGGGAAGGTGTGGAAGGTCCCGATCTATCATCACTGATCATCCCATGCCATAACTTTGCCTCAGTAGCCCAAATCGATTTCCTCAATAGCCATTTCTACCAATCCTGAAATGCCTCGGGAAGCGTGAAACTGCCCCAAACAGCCTCCTGGAGTGCTGGCGCTGTTAAGGTGAGGGCACCAATGTGTCCGGAAGGGGGGGTAACATGGTAAAAACAAGTGGCTGTACCACCACCTCCATCATCAGCGCCCTAGGTCAACCGGATAAAAGTCATCTCTGCTCCGACAGGGCCTCCAACAGACCAAAACTGCACTGGGACAGCCTACTGAGGCTCAATCATCACTGTAAGTGCCCGGAACTGAAAACAAACTGTCCCATTGGACTCAGAAGGTCCAAATCTAACCAAGATGTGTACTCATACACCATATGAGTCTCTGCATGATCAAAATAAATATCCAATATACCGGAACAGGGTCAATAATAATGCGCTGTACATATACAAACACTGCTGTAACCCCAGAATCATCATCATAACCCTGTAGCTGCTGCATAGAATCATCCTGTATGTGTACATAGACCATATATCATCTATCCATATCATCATAAGGTCTAACATCTCATGTCCCATGGTCCTCCATGGTCAAACTAGGTCCAACCAAGACCAAATATAACTCAGTCCATCATCCAAGGCTGCTGAAAAGTATCAAGGTTAATACATGCTTTACAATTTATTCAAATAGCAATTATAACACAGAGTAATCATGACTGGCGATCTAAATCCAAATATATAGTGTCGTTAATTATTATTATTACTCAGACTAGACTTTCAGGATCATACTCACTTCATAGTTGTGATCAATTTGCTAGTGAAGGGTGAAGGCTAAATTAACTTGGCTAGGCTAAGGGATGACTTAATTGTCTTGACTTTGTGACACTTTGGCAAGGGAAAGGGAATACACCATAGTATATACTGAATGAGCAATAACACAGGGAATGGCGGTGTCTCACAAATGGATGAGTTGTTTAAAGAGGGTTTATTCACCTTCACAGATGCGCACAATCCATAATACAAATAAGGCCAGCAATTGTTTAGATATAGCATTTAAGTTCCATTGCTTTTTGGGCCTGAATTTTCCATAGCCTTGATCTATGTGTGTTTATAAACACATTGCATAGATTTACATTTATTTAGGCTTTCTGCTGCAGGTGTGTTTTTAAGGGACTTGTTTACCTGAGCACTTCTAGGTGTGTCATGGACAACTTGTTTACCTAGGTATTTATTTTCCACAAGATATAACATTTCATTTTCATTGCCATGTTCATTTGGCATGCCTCTCATTCATGTGTGTTTAGAAACACATTGCATGAATGGGCTTTTCATACAAGATATAGCATTTCATTTTTCCAGATTTTGTATACATGGCAGCACTAAAAGTTTCAGGTTTAGCCAACACAACTTTAGTGACTAGGGGGAATTCACAAGGAACTCCAACTCACCATAGGTAAGTTTTGTCACCAACTCAGAGCCGAGACACAATAAACAAGGAAGCTCATCCAATACAGAGGCTACAGTGGGGAAATGTCCTCCATGCCACTAGTCAAGTAGTAAGTCAGGGTGATAATCTAAAAGGTAGGCCATGGATGGATGAAGACAATGAAATGATGGAACCAACACTAGCAAGCCAAAGTATGGTATAATGATCACCTCTATTCTCCCTAAGGAGGGTATGTACCAATGAGTATGAATAGTGAACTTCTAAGTCTGAGTAGGGACAATATAATATATATAATAGATCAACCAGGTCCATATATCTATATGATCGCCAGATCATGACACTAAGTGCTAAGACATGCTATGAGAATAAGTATAAAAGCAATCTAACCATAACACTATGATATACCTGCTGAGTCATATACCTGAAAGCTCATCAACCTGTACCATCATCTGTCCTCTGAGACTGCTGCTGTAACTCTGGGCACTACTGTCTGCTCTGTACCAATGGTATAATGGCTACATCGGTCATCTCTCTGAGTGTCCTGAAACTCAGTCATGGCATGGGGAATATAACTGCTGTCCACAATCTGATAGTGATCCAATATAGATGCTCATCTCAGCATCTCAAATGCAAGGGAACTGGCTGAATAGTGTACTGGAATGAGAAAAATAATGTATGGTAGCCCGGCTACTATATATGTGATAACAGGACCCACTCCTTAAAAGGTGGAAAATGGTCCAAATGGGGCCCACAAGGTCAAGTAAGGGGTGAGATGACACTAAGGGGTATGCAAAGGATGGATCTATGATTTCAAGGTGAGACAGGCATTACCCACATATGGGACCTAGCAAAAGACTACTAGCCCAAGGAGTGCGATTTACCCAAGGGAGACTAGTGCCTTAAATTGAGGGGGCAAATGGAGTCCAAATTCCACCAAATTGTAGATCGGGATAGTTAAGGCAATTATCAAGGTGGGTTTAAGTTATTAAGTCCAAATGCTTGCTAGATATCCATAGATGTGAGATTAAAAATGCATCACCAAGTGACCCAAGCGGGGCTCAACCTTCAAAATAAGGAATAGGGCCCACAAGGTGAAAATCAACAAGGTGAAGCACTAGGGGTAGGTTATCAAGGTTGATCTATCCAAATCAAGTGGGATATATCCTACCCATGTCAAGGAACTAGCCCAACTGGCCTTCCTCAAGGAGTGTGAATTGCCTCAAGGAGGGCTAGGTGCCTTGGGAAGTGGGTCAAATGGAGACCAATCACCACCAAACTATAGATCCGAATTTCCGTGAATGTTATAGAGGTGGGTTTTAAATGATATCCCCGAAGCCAAGCTAGATCCAAGTAGATCTAAAAAATGTAAAATGAGGGTTTTGATTTTAATGGTTTATGTGACCAATAGGATGGAGAACAAGCGAAATGGATACGTACCTTGTAGATCTTACCTCAAACGCTTGTGGCCTCTTAGCATATGGATGATTCTTTCCCTTAGTTAAAATTCCAAGCTTGATCCAAGTGTCTTCAACCCAAATCTTCCAAGCCCTGGGAGGAGAGATGTCCCATGCAACTTGTAAATCTAACTGCAAGATGTTAGATTTGATCCACAAATCAATGAGATATAAGCATGTCATGTCAAAGAAGCAATCGATGGACAAAGCACAATTGAAAAAATCCCTCAGGATGAAGACGTCTTGTCCATGGGGGATGTGAGCAACCCCCACAATCTTCCTGTTATCACATATATAGTACATTATTTTTCTGATTCCAGTACACTATTCAGCCAGTTCCCTTGCATTGAGATGCTGAGATGAGCATCTATATTGGATCACTATCAGATTTTGGACAGTATATATTCCCCATGCCATGACTGAGTCTCAAGACACTCAAAGAGATGACCGATGTAGCTATTATACCATTTGCACATGAACAGTCAGTAGTGCCCAGAGTTACAGTAGCAGTTTTAGAGGACAGATGATGGTTCAGATGATGAGCATTCAGGTATATGACTCAGCAGGTATATCATGGTGTTGTGGTTATATTGCTTTTATATTGATTCTTGTAGCATGTCTTAGCATTTAGTGTCATGATCTGGCGATCATATAGATATGTGGACCTGGTTGATCTTATTATATATATTCTATTGTCCCTACTCAGACTTAGAAGTTCATTATTCATACTCATTGGTTTTACCCTCCTTAGGGAGAATAGAGGTGATCATTCCACCATACCTTGGCTTGCTAGTGTTGGCTCCATTATTCATTGTCTTCATCCATCCATTACCTACCTTTTAGTTTATCACCCTGACTTTCTACTTGACTAGTGGCATGGAGGACTTTTCCCCACTGTAGCCTCTGTATTGAATGAGCTTCCCTGTTTATTGTGTCTCGGCTCTGAGTTGGTGACAAAACTTACCTATGGTGAGTTGGATTTCCTTGTGAATTCCCCCTAGTCACTAAAGTTGTGTTGGCTAAACCTGAAACTTTTAGTGCTTCCATGAATACAAAATCTGGAAGATGAAATGTTGTATCTTGTATGAAAAGCCAGTTCATGCAATGTGTTTCTATACACACATGAATGAAAGGCGAGCCAAATGAAAATGGCCATGAAATAAAATGTTATATCTTTTGTGAAATACAAAATACCTAAGTAAACAAGCTGTCTGTGACACACCTAGAAGTGCTCAGGTAAACAAGTGCCTTAAAAACACACCTGCAGCAGAAAGCCTAAAATAAATGTAAATCTATGCAATGTGTTTATAAACACACATAGATCAAAGGCTATGAAAACTTCAGGCCCAAAAATCAATGGAACTTAAATGCTATATCAAAACAATTGTTGGCCTCATTTGTATTATGGATTGTGTGCATCTGTTAAAGGTTAATAAACCCTCTTTGAACAACTTATCCATTTGTGAGACATCGCCATTCCCTGTGTTGTTGCTCATTCAGTATATACTATGGTGTGTATTCCCTTTCCCATATCCAAAGTCACAGTGTTGAGTCAGTCAGTCATCCTTTAGCCTAGCTAGTTTATTTTAAGCCTTCACCTTCACTAGCAAACTGATCACAACTATGAAGTGAGTATGGTTTTGAAAATCTAGTCCGAGTCATAATAATAATTAATGACACTATATATTTGGATTTAGATCGCCAGTAATGATTACTTTTTGTTATAATTGCTATTTGAATGAGTTGTAAAGCATGCATTAACCTTTGACACTTTGCAACAGCTTCTGATGATAGTCTGAGTTATATTTGGTCATGTTGACTTGGTCAAACCTAGTTTGACCAAGGTCAACCACAGGACATGAGATGGTTGGACCTTCTGATGATACAGATAGATGATATATGGTCTATATACATGTACATGATGGTTCTATGCATCAAATATAGGTTTATGATGATGATTTATGGTTTTCAGCATTATTTGATCATTTACAGATTATTATTATTTCACCTGTTCGGGTATATTGGATATATTATATGATCATGCAGAGATCCATATGGTGTATGAGTACACATCTTGGATAGATTTGGACCTTCTGAGTCCAATGAGATAGTCTACTTTCAGTTCCGGGCAGTTACAATGATGATTGAGCCTCATTAGGCTATCCTAGTGCAGTTTTGGTCTGTCGGAGACCTTGTTAGAGCAGAGATGGATTTTATCTGGTTGACCTAGGGTGCTGTGCATGGAGGGGGTCGTTCAGCCACTTGTTTTTACCATACTACCTCCCTCCCAGACACACTTGTGCCCTCACCTTGACAGCGCAGGCACTCCAGGAGGCAGTTTCACGCTTCCCGAGGCAGTTCAGGATTGGTAGAAATGGCTACAGAAGAATTCGATTTGGGCTACTGAGGCAAATTTTTGGCATGGGATGATCAGTGATGATGAGTGGGATGTCTTCCACACCTTCTCCAGTAGTTTCAGCTTCATCGGGACCCACATCCATCACTTATGGCATTTTCTGATGATTTCTGAGGCCTCCTAAGGCCCACGATTTGTCCATAGAGGCACGATTTGGTACTTTGATGACTATTTTATTATTATTGTGCTATGGGGATTGACCAAGGGTGTCTAAAATTACGCCTTGGACACACCATGAGCTAGTTGTTATATTTTGTCATCATGATTTGGTGGGATCCCCTTTCCCAAGGCGATTTTGTCCACTTATTGTTATATTTTATTAGTGATCCATGTATTTTATTGTTGAGCTCATCTCAACTGTTGATTAGATCTTTTGATCTTTTAATTTTAGCCACTCATTCAAAAAGTGGTTAGATTATGGACTCTATCCCTCCTATTTAAAGGAGAGAGCCTCTCATTGTAAAGGGGTCTTTGGCTCTTAGAATCTTGATATAGAAAAATTCTCTTGTGGAAATTCTTGTGGTCTCCTTTCCATCTGGTGTTCTTAGATGGTGATTGGAAAGTCTATTGCATCTTAGCATTTGGGTATTTTTGGTAAGATCTATCTTTTGGAAATCTTTGTCTTGTCTACAGGAGGGCGACTTCAACTAGGGCGATTTTGCAAGGCTTCTTCAAATCGATCTCTTTGGCATTCGCTTGTATCAGGGGGTTATCATTAGTATCATTGTGATCTATGCTATCTTTCTGTTATTTCTCTTGTGGCATTAGTCTTATCTCTTGATTGCATCAAATCTGATATTGTTGACGTTTTTTGTGCAGGAGAGAGGGCGCATTGGCTTCTTGGACTAAATCGACTTCATAGGAAACTACCTCAAAGCTTCTCAAATTGGTCGGGTTTGCATAGATCATCATCATCAAGGCATCTACAAGGTTACCCAGGTAAGATCCATAGGTTTGTTTCTCTTATCTTGATTCCAATCCATTGGCACAACACATAATTGATAAAACCCTCATATTTCAAACCCTCATTTTTACATTTTCTCAGATCTACTAAGATCTAGTGGCTTCTTGGGTAAGATATTTAAAACCCACCTCTATAGTATCCACGGCATACCGGATCTATAGTTTGGTGAGGATTGGCCTCCATTTGACCCCCTTCCCATGGCAACTTAGCCTCTCCAAGTCAGGTCGCACTCCTTGGTTTGGGTGAGTTAACCTAGATATAATACATGGGTAGTTGAGATACCACTTGATTTACAATCTACATATCCAATAACCTACCCCTAGACTATCAATTTTGTGATTTCTACCTTGTGGGCCCTATTCCACATTTTAAGGGATTAAAACCCCATTTTGGACCACTTGGTATCTTAAAACTCAGATCTAGTAAGATCTAACCCTTGGATTGCCTTGATTTTCTAGATCCACATTGTCACTTGCTTAAACTACTTGGATCTCAATTTTGGATTCCATTGGACTTGTCTTGATCCCCTTTATCACACTTTTAACCCTCCTTGGGCAAAGTCGCACTTCTTGGGGAGATTGAGTTTGTCCACTTGTAGGACGTGGGTAGTTGAGATTTTGGTGGATTTGGAATACACATACCTTGAAACCTAGGTCTAGTAGGTCATTTTGTGAAATCTTGCCTTGGGGATAGCATTCCTTGTTTTAAGGGATTGTGGTCCACTTAGGTCACATCATGAATTATTAGATCTAGATAGATCCATCCATCAAATTTCTAGTAGCCCACTTGTCTTATGTTATAGGGGTTATGATCTACAAGTTAACTTCACTTTGACTCCATTTATCCCAATTCCCAAGGCACTGATCTTTCTCCAAGTTCATTCGACTTTCCTAGATTGTTGAGTTAACTTGTGGTTTGATTCTTGTTTGGGTTGCTTGAATCCCCTGATGTCGTCCTATCTCATGATCAAGCTTATCTCATGTACTGGTTAGCCCCAATTCAATCCCTAAACTACCCTGCATTGGACACGGTTCCCAAGGTAGTGGATTTTCTCACAATTGACTAGTACTTTAATCCTGGATCTCATTTCAAATACTATAAGTCACTCTCACATCAACAATGAACCAAAGCTATACTCATTAAACCCCTTACTTATCTTGTGACTTCATCCTTAGGTCTAGGATACACCATACACCTTACAATACTTCACTCATACTTAACTTTGATTTAGTGTTTTGGTTTGATCTCTCCTGTCGGGAGTAGATCTGGATCTCCCCCTTTGTTGTCTGGGCTAGATAGCATAAAGTGAAGGTTGCCTCGATTGGCGTGACAACCATCTATTGGAAGTCGAGGTGATCGTGGTTGCACCTTTTGAGTTTCCCTTTCCTACTGCCATCCATTAATGGATACATCCATAGGGGTAACTACAGTTTAGGTGATAACAATTCCCATCAAGCAAGTTGCACTCTAGCTCATGTTGTCCGCCAATATGCATACCAGCAGCGAAAATCTTTCGAAAGCTGTCTCTTCACTACAAGTGAAAGAGGTGTGGCCTTGGGGGCAAGCAATGAGCCAGGTACTGTCACCTGAATCCCAGCTCCTCCGTTTAGGCAAACTCCTAACGAAGCCAAGGGGGGTAGTCCCTAAAAGAGAGTTTCACTAAGGCTCTTGTATTTATAGTGTTTTTAGGGTGTTGTGATGCGGATGAGTGTTTTTTAGGAGTTTTTAAATGAGAGACAATATAAAATTAAAATATAAAGCAAGATAGTGCAATCCACGTTGCAAATACAAAATGAAAGATACACTTGGGCAATAAATAAATCACTTTTCACGTAAATATAAGCAAATACTCCAATGTTGATACTTAAGAAAGCAAAATATAAGATGAAGGACCAGTGCCTTATGGAGTCAAAAATTAAATGTGAATGTGAAAACTTGATACAAGTGCTTCGAATTGGAAAGTTTGTGAGAACGTTGTGCAGCTTATCTTGGTAAATTTAAAATTCTAATTGTCTTGATTATTAGGGCTAAAACCAAGGATGTTCAAAGAGTGTCCGGAAAGTAATTTTAAGTAGTTCCTTTAAGAGACATGACGGACCTGTCTGGAATCACAGCGAGGCGCGTAATGCTAACCAGCCACCGTGTCGCAGATTAGGCACTCCGGGGCCTCCCCTAAGAACTAATTAAAATACTTTATGACAACGCCAGTTCGTTGGTTATGGGGGTGAAAGTTTTAATTAGATTTTCACTTGTAAATTAACAAGTCTTCCACCTTTCTGAGTACTAGCCCAACCGTTTCTGGTTGGCAGAGCATACGGGTGTAGGACAGAAACTTAGGTAAATTAATTAAAGGGTGTATGAGTGGAAAATTTTATTTACTAGAGAACCTTGTTCAACTCTCCGACAGAGAGCGCTCTTGACTTGATCTTATGACCACAGTTCAAGAGACTTGCTAAGATTTAAAATGCCTAATGCAGGGAAAATGTAAAACTAAAATGCCCTCCGATAGAGGGTGCTCTTGACTTGGATTTGGCCAAGTTCAAGAGACTTTGGTTTATTTTAAGGAAGCAGATAGTAGTTGTGTTGTGAAAGCAATAAATCAACTTTTTAAATGATTAAACAAATCGATAAGCTTGAAAGATATGAAGTAATGCTTAACAAAAAACTACTTTGCCAAATAAAATGAAACTAAACTCAAACTAGTATTCTACCACACAAGATTTAATCTACTAGGTGGGATTGATCTCCGAACAAGATCAACCACTAGAAGCCACCAATCCTGGAAACCTTTCAGCTAGCTGGATCTCCACAAGAAGTTGATGGGGGAGCGAGAAGCTACCACAAAACTATGTGGCCTTTGGGATACAATCCCAAAGTTAGCTATTCTCTGGTCAAGGATTGGAAGAGAAGATAAGATAACTTAAACAAAAATAAAACTAAACTACCCAAGAGTCTCTTTCAGGTCAAAGACCCTACTCGGGAGAGCATGGGGGTAAGTAAATATGGAAGATAACTTAAAATGACTTATTGAAGTAAAAAACTAATCTAAGAGCATCTGAAAAGATCTAACTAAACCAATCCACAAAACCCAACACTCTTCCCCAAATGGGGAAGAAGACCAAAAAGTGGAGGCCTCCTCCACTTGAAACTTTTATTAAACGGTTACAAATGCCTTGGGTTTAAAACCTTGCAAGGTCTTTTGAGAAATGAAGTAACTAGGAAAACAAAGCTAGTTTTTATAAGCTTATTACAAAGGATAACAAGATTTTGTATATTCAATCGCTCCTTATTGCGTTTATGTGGTTTTTGCTTTGATTTCTTTGCTTCAAGATCTACCGAATATCTCTCTCTCAAATGACCTACACAAGCTCAAAACATCTCAACAAGGCACCCATTAACCATTAGCGAAAATAAATCCAAATTTGAGACTAGTTAAGTCTAGATTCAAAAAATTTGCTCTAAGATGGAAAATGCATGAGATTTTAACATGAAATCTTAACTATGATGAAACGGACCAGCGAACAACAAACTCTTGAAAAGTGCTAGAAAATAGATCTAAAGTATAAAAATTTGAAATATTTTGTGCAAAATTTCTATCTTTTGAAAGCAAACATAAACTTGAACTAATGCAAGCTATACTAAGACAACGAGAGAGATCTAGAATGCTCCTAAAGTTAATCTTTTCAATGCATGCCAATGCTTAAGATGTAACAAATTAAGATCTAACCTATCAAAGAAATTACTCTAACAAATACTAACTTAATCAATTCGTTTTTGCTTTTTATGTGGCTTTTTAGGGCACTTTTTCTTGGAGTAAACAATAGGGAGAAAGGAAGATGGAAGAGAAAGGATCTAGTGAAAGGAGAAGCTAGGGTGGATGTAAGGGATACTAGTGTAAAGAGGGGGGAACAAAAACGAGAGGCAAAGAGAGATCAGAGTAGGGTAAGACGAATGCAAAGAGGGAGGGCAAGAGGTGGACGAGAGGAGCCTAAAGAGAGAAAAACGAAAGCACAAGGAGAGAAAGGCGAGTGGAGAAGGAGGCAAAAACGAAATGGAGGAGTAGATCTAGGGAAAAGGAGGATGAACTAGCAAGATAAGGACAAGGGACTACAAGTGGAACACTTGAGAGGGTGAAAACATTGTCTTGGAAATCCTCCGGTTAACCGGTGATACGCCGACAACAAGTGTTGAAGAGAGCACAAGGGAACAAATCCCAAGTTATTCCCCAAGGTTGAAAAAAACTTCAACCTTATGGCTTACTAATCTATGGCTTGAAGAGGATAAGTGACTAACTTGGATCAAAACTAGAAAGGCTAGAAAGGGCTTAGCATGCAAGTAAAAAGTTTCAAAGAGCAAATGAGAAGGCTTGAAGAAGTGAAAGCCTATAGTGACAAGTAACCAATATTTTGAATATAAAAGATGGATGGATTATTTATGAAACCTCTCAAGCTCAATCCTTGAAGCACGATTCGATCTTTCAAAGAACTCTGAAATGCACAAAAGTTAGCAAAATAATGGCAAAGGGGAAGAAGAAGCAACCAAGCTCAAGGTCCCACTTTGCACTTAGGAGATCTGCAAAACTAAACCACTTCAACAACGATTTGATCAAGTCTAGTATGATTAGCCAAAAAAGGGCAAGATAGACATGAGTATAACCGATTACTTTTTGCAACTTCTAGATCTCAATTAACCAAGCATAAATGAATAAGTTGAACCCAAATATTCATTCCATGGACATAAAAATGACTTCTAAGCTAGAATGATCAAACAATTATATATGAAATAGCATTAATGAAACAACATCACCTCATTGAAGCTTTGACAATTTCTCATGGACAAATGTGCACATCAATAGACCTCCAAAGTCGATTTATTTCCAATAAGCTCTTGACAAATATGAGCAGAGTAACTTTACAACAAAATTCCATCCAAAGAAAGCCCAAATGGCTTCTCTTAAATAGCAAAACACTAGCCTAAAACCCTAATTCGAATTTGGCATGAAGAGAGCCAAAAACTCCATCTTAATCCAATCAAAACCATGTCAACACCAACCAAATCGAGCTTGGAGTATTAACTCAACATTAAGCTTGAGTTTGGAGCCCATAATTTGAGGAAGGAGCCCCACATGCATTGATTTCAAAATCCAACAACCCATTAATTAATTGCCAAATCACAAAAACGAATTTGCATGAAGGTGGGTGAATTTCTCAACTGTAGATCACTCCCAGTGCTCCGAAACTGATCTAAATCAGGTGGGTGAAGATTCCAATCATCATAAATGCTTTTTGCCATGTCATTTTGACTTTGACTTTATTCAATTTGGCCTTTTTTGGAGAGATTTAAATTATCTCCAATTTATTATTTTTTGAATATTTTAATTAATATTTCTCATTTTTTGATTTTTTGAGAAAATATTAATTATGAGGTCAAATAATTGTCTGAAACTTAAGGTTAGCTGGTCCGGGGATCATGAATGATTTTTGGCTTAAGTTTGGAGCTTTCAATCACTGAAATCGGATCCCGGATGACTGACATATTACAGACTCAAATTTCTCTATTTAAACTATAGAGAAATTTAATTAAAATTTAAATAATTAAAAAAAATTAAAAAACCCCAATTCCGACGCGTCCGGTAAAATTTTTTCGAAATTTTTTTTGGGGGTTCTAGAGACTTAGGACATGACCAAAACCTATTCTAATAGTGTCTAGTAGGTTTATACATTATAGTTGGACTCTAATAACCCCCCATGGCCAAATTTTCAAAATCAGGTATTCCAGCTTTGGAGGAAGCGGGAGAAAAACCAAGAGATTATATCTCGCCTGAAGCAAAGTATAATCTGACGGTGAAAAAACTCCCTGGAATACCTTAGTTGTTTAATCCAGTCATGGGGAACCGAGCCACTCAGACCCTACTAGCACACTTTGATACAAACCCCCATAGGGCCATGGTCATGTCGACTCAAAAACAAAACTAGCTAGCCAAAACTGGCTAGACCCAAATATCTGAAACCCAGATACTCTGGAAGTGAACACTGATGTGTTCCAACATTGGCGGCTCAATAAGGTTTCAACCATTTGTACAAAATAGGTGATAACAACTCCAAAGCAATTCGACCTCCCTCTATAGAAGTCGATTTCACCTGTTACAAGCAAGGATGTCTAAAAGAAGAGATGAAAAATCATATACAAGAGCAACCCAATCAAAGCCAAGAAGTAGATCTCCAAAATAGTATTTTCATTCCAAGTTTTCCAGAGCCCAAAGGTGTTTTTACAATAGGGGGGTCTCCTCCTTTTATAGGATAACAAAGACCAAAACCCTAAACCACAAAACCACTTTTTGAAACTAGTGGTTGAGATTAAAAGATCTAACAATCTAATCAACGGCTAAGATGAGCCAATACAATAGATCACATGGATCACTCACTAAGTGATGATGTCGTAGCTTAAATAGACTCAATGAGGGTGATGTCATACATGGAGGGTGGCTAGAAACATATGTGCCACATAATAAGAATAAGACAAGTCACTAGGAGCTCATGGTGGGGCTAGGAGGTATTAATTCCCTTCACTAGCATGTCCGCATGGCAGAATAATAAAATAATGAGTCTATGACATGTCAAATATACAAATGATCAAATCCTGTCTCCAAAATTCGAGAGAGACATGCAGTAAAAGAGCTCCTGTAACCATTATGGACCCCACTGACTGATGCCAACTGATCTGGAAGATGGGGTTTTCACCATAGATGACCTCAGAGCAGACTAAGTGCCAAAACCTTGCCTCAATTGCTCAAATCGAATTCCTCAATGACCCTTTTATTCGATTTTTTAATCCTCCTGAAAACCATGAAAGTGCCCCGAACTACCATCCAGGGTGCCTGTGCTGTCAAACTGAGTGTACCAAGATGTCTGGAAGGGGGGTATAATGGTAAAAACAAGTGGCTGGACCACCTCCTTCCTCTGTAGCTCCCTAGGCAACGACTGGACTCCAAGGCCTCTGCTGGACAGGCTGGATCAGCATGCCCAAACTGGTCAACAAGTGGATAACTGCTACTATCATACTCAGAAGTGCCCAGAACTGAAAGATAAGTTTCTCAATGGATCTAGAAGACCCAAATCCACTAGAGATGAGTACTCATACACCATGGGATGACCTGTGGGGTCATCTGTAGGGTCCACCATACTCGGATAGTGTAAAATATGAATGGAAATAAATAATAAACTGACCAACTGTATCAATCATCATCTGAAGCATACATCCAACATATGGAAACATCAATAGGTGTATGTGGGACCATAGATCAACATCAATAAGCACAAGTGGTCCACCTCATCACGGATCCCAAGAATGACTATGGTCAAACTATGTTTGACTAGCTCAAAATATAACCAAAGACTAGATTATAACATAAGACTAAGACATGTTCCTTTAATCATATTCACAGGTTAACTTAAAGTATAAACATCATTCAGTGGCAGTTAATACATATATATTATAGGGTTATTTATAATTCACTTGCACAAAAGCTTTAAAGACATACTCATTCAACGGACATGGCCTAACTGTTAGCAAAGGGTGAAGGCTAAGAAGAAGGCTAGGCAAAATGGATGACTTGACCAACTCAACTAAGTGACACTTTGGACGGGGAAAGGGGAAGCTACACTCTGTGTCGGACAAAATAACAATGTTCCCCCAAGGTTCCGAGACGGCGGGACGCGGGTGCGGGGAGACGCACATTCGGGACGTGTGGAGACCACCCCCAAATTTTAGAGAATTTCGGGGGGACGGCGGGACGCGAGAGTTATAAATATTTTTTAAAATATTAAAAATATGCAAAATATAAATCCCAACAATAACAAACCATCCCATGCAAATTAGTGGATTACTAAACACTACATTTATCATTGTGCAATCATGCAATGTAAATGCAAAGTTCAAACAAATTACACGATTCATCATAATTATATTAATATATGAATCTATGATTAACATGAACATCATATTTCGTGTTTGTCACTTTTGAGTCTTTGTCATTTGATATTTCAGTTTTGAGTCTCGCCGGAGTTTCGGAGTTTCGGGGGGGACGCCCACAAGTCTCGGAGTTTCGGGGGGGACGCCCACAAGTCTCGGAGTTTCGGGGGGGACGCCCACAAGTCTCGCCGCCCACCGAAACGTTTCGCTGTGCGTTTCGCCAAGTTTCGCCCAAAGCGGGACGTCCCGAAACGTTTCGCATGGAGTTTCGGAGTCCCCGGGACGCAAGAAACGCCGAAACGCGTCCCCGACCCTTGGGGACGCGTCCCCGTGGAACACTGCAAAATAACAAATGGAAGGGTAGTGCCTCACAAATGGATAAGTTGTTTAGAGAGTGTTTATTCAACTTTAGGCATCATGTCTACATCAAGTTGATCCAGGTTCATTAGGATCATTCATTTCATTTCCATGGCCTTTTTGGCCTATATGACCCCTTTGGGATTTCACATTAGCTAAGAAGCACAACTAATCGCAGCTTGCATCCGGGGCTTATTTATAATCATGAGGTCAGCAATATTTAGATATAGCATTTATTTAACCATTGCTTTTTGGACCTTTCTATACCCTTCGCGGGGTATTTTAACAATTCATTGCTTTAGCCTTTATTCACGTGTGTTGAGAAACACATTCTAGAATTTTAAGTTCATAGGATTTCATAGTACATTTCCAATACAAGTAGTACATGTGCTTTCAGTTTTATCCGACAACTCATGTGACTAGAGGGAATTCCGCGCTAAGCCAAACATCGGGGCAACTGACTAGAGTGATCTAGCCATAAAATCCAACTCACCAAAGGCAAGTTTGTCACCAACTTAGAGCCGAGTCACAAAACAAATGTGGATGCGGTCCAACACAGAAGTAGAAGTGGGGAAGCCCTCCATATCAAGCAGTCAAGAAGGGAAGTCAAGGTGAAAGCCAAAATAAGGAAGGTCATGGATGGGTGGAGTCAAGTGAATGTGGTGCCTAGGCTAGCAACAAAGATGTCATGAAAAACCATGTCCATGCTCACAAGAGGGTGATGAAACCAATGAGTATTTGTCGGAAAACCTTAGAGCGCAAGTGATACATCCAATTTTATATTTTACCAAGTCAACCAAGATATTTCATTTCATTATTTAGATAGTACTGCCTCATCATGAGTTACATACCAAGTCAATGCTATGAAGATGACTAAAGCAACAAGATAATAATCCATGATAACAAATCGCAAATCCATAGGTCACATCATATCATGTAAATAATCATCATCCATAAACAACTGAAACACTGATGCAATAATAACATCCATAACTCTAGGCAATGAACTGAAACTGTATGGAACAAAAGGTCACATCGGTCATCAAATCTAAGCTCTCAAGGCTCATCCTTGGAACGAGGTCTACTGAATGTTTGCTACATATACTGCTCTGATCTGTAAGTGATCCCAAATAACACTGCTCATCATAACTGATTTCTGTAAAAGAAAAGCTCTGGAAAGTGCAGATATCTGCTCAGCAAGAATAGTAGCCCAACTACTATGGTGTGATAACACGGACTTCTGCAACCATTGCCTATTCTAGAGCAGAAGTGAGAGAGTGTCTCCATGGATTTTATCACTAGGTTGACACATGTTTAGGGCCGAGATTGTATCTATGTGGGGGTAGATAGGTTGAAAAATTCACACACTTCTTTGCAATTTCGTCAGATTACACAGCGACCCAAGTAGCAGAGGTGTTCGTCGGGGAGGTATTTTGTCTGCACGGGCTACCAAGGAACATTGTCAGTGACAGAGACAACGAATTTCTAGGGTTTTTTGGTAGGAGCTCTTCAGGTTGGTTGGTACGGAGTTGACCCCTAGCACTAGTTACCCTCCCAGACCGACGGACAAACCGAGATTGTGAACAAGTGGGTTGTGTTAATTTTATCCAGAGATCACTACTCACTCTGGATAGCCCCGAGATCTCAAGTGGTTTGAGTCTCTATAAATCAATAATACAATAGAGATTTAAGAATAAAATGATATAGATCTCATAACACTTAGACAATAAAAGCTCAATCAATCACACAACATTGGATGTACCTTGGAAACCCCAAACGGGGAAAACCAACTATTTGTGGGGCTTTCTTCTATCTCGATCCCAGAGCAATATAAGAAGAAAACAAGTACATACAATGTTACCTCATATGTAATAACCAAACTTGACTGGGTCAAAACCTTAGATCTGCATGCAACAACTGATGCATGAACAAAGGAAATGTGCCCTAATTTGTCAACTGGATCTAGATTTGTCTGCAGGTAACTCTATCTGTACTGTCTATCTTACTACACTGCTCTGATCTGCTTTGCTACGGAAGAAGGCCAACTGCTCAATCTACTGAATGCGCCCTTCCTTTGCATGGAAAAGTGCACCCTCCCTCTGGATGTCAAATGCTTGTACGGAATCAAGCCTCAACAGATATGAGCTCTAATCGTCACAGTCCTTCCTCAAACACTGAGGCAAGGATACTTCAAAAGTCTCAGCTGCTCAATCGGTCAATCAGATCCAGAACAAGCTCCTCTCTCCTCAAGTAATGCACCCCTCTCCCTCTCTGGAAGTCATCCTCCTCAATCTCTACAGTAACCACTCTGATGAACTCTCTCAGTCCATAGAACTGGGCACCAAGTACCTCTAGACAAGTGGTGTCTTATCCAACTCAGATCACACCACTCTCCCTCCTGCAGGAGCTTCTCTCTTTCTTAGAAAGTCGCCCTGCATGCACTAATGCGCCCTCCTCACTCTTGAATGATCTCTCTCAGATAAGTCAACTGATTTGCCTTGTCCGGGGACCTCCTGCCTCTATATATAATCTCACCAATCAATTAGGTTTACCAAAAACCTAATATCTGTGCATGCAAAAAGTCACTTTTGCATGCATCTTTTAATTAATAATTGTACATGCAAATCTCATGCATGCATGAGGCAAAACATCTCGGAAGGTCTGCATGCATCCGCCAATGGATTCATGCCACTGAGTAGAGTGCATCTCACCCTCTACTCCATACTGATGCCTATACTGCTGATGTACCTCCATGCAAGGCATCTTAATCATGGAGGAAATCCTGAGATACCACTATCTCTAATAGGTTGAGGGGTACCTGCAGAACTATATGTCTAGATAGCAGAGAGCGTGGATCAAGTGGCTACACTTGGGTGAACATTGCTACGCCACCACCTACCACATGTCGATTCTGATGACTCCATTCAGAGCTTTATACGAGTATGATGCCCCTTCATTTGTTGATATGACCTTTGGGGATAGCAGAGCACCTAAGGCGAGGAACTTAATATAGGAGAGTCAGGACATCCTTCAAGTCATTAAGGAAAACTTACAAGTGGCTCAAAATCAACAGACGGTATATGCAGACAACAACAGGACAAAACGCAGCTTCAAGGTGGGAGACTTGGTATATTTGAGACTGCAGCCTTATCATCAGCCTTCACTAAAGAAAAGTGGTGTAGAAAAATTGAAGCCTTGCTTCTACGCCCCCTATAGAATAATCAGGCAAGTTGGAGAGGATGAGCTGGGGCTACCGGAGGGAAGCAAGATTCACAATGTGTTGCATGTATCATGCCTCAAGAAGGTACTAGGATCCATGTATCACGCCTCAAGAAGGTACTAGGACAACAAGTTACAACTTTTGCAGAATTACCCCCATTGGATGAGGAGGGGCAGTCGATTCTAGACCCGGAGGAGATTCTGGATGTACAAGAGAGGAGACTGAGAAACATGATGATCCGGGAATACTTGGTCAGGTGGAGACATATGCCAGTAGAGAATGCCATGTGGGAGAGTGAGCAAATTATACAACACCCCAACTTACAGTTGCTCGAGGACAAGCAATTTTGGGAAGGGAGGACTGTCATGCTCCTTTTTGGATGACAACCGTGGTGATGACTTATTAGCCTATCTCGTTCCCATAGGCTATAGTCGAGAAAGCAGGGAATTAATTAATTATTAAATGTCACTTAGGCTTAAAGCATTTTATAAAGTGACATTAATAATTAATTACTAAACTGACTTATAAAAAGTCACTTGGGTTAAAATTGACAGAAAAAGGGGTTCAAGATGATATTGAAAGACAAAAGGGTCATTTCCTCCATAAAGTCACTTTTTAAATATTTTTAATGAGAGAATTGTTCGAGGGAAGTTGAAGAGTCACAAAGGGGTCAATGAGAAAATATGAAAAGGACATGAGAGCTTATTCTTTCCATTCTTGTCTATTTTGCATTTTGGAATGAGAGCTCTTGAGCTTCAAACTTCTCTTGGATGAAACCCTAGGAGGAGGTGAATGGTTTTGATAGTGAGACTATCTATCCTAGCCATCCAAATGAGGAGGAATCATCTCAGATTTCTTAGGTGAATTTCATTGCCGTGGTCCAAGTCTTCATTTTTTGTCTTCAGATTTGTTGTGTGAGCACAGATCTCAGAGATTCAGAGAGGATGGCGCAGCTGTGGGAGAGGTTATCTCCATTATTTGGAAAATCATGCCACTGAGATCAAAGAAGAGGAAGGTTGAGTCATTTAATCTCTCAGCTCACCCTTTTTACTGTTAGAACAGTCATTCCTCCAGGAGGGTGCACTTCCAGACTTGAGGGAAAAACACACCAGCTTGTACACTTGTCCTCTGGCTGTTATTTTCCATTGGTGGATCGAGTTGGCAGTATTAAGGTCATATCTTAGCTCCTTGCTGGCAGTATAGACCTATGGGAATAATCTGATTGGTGGAGGGGGGCGCATAGCAACTGTGTTCTTCATTCTCAGCTCTCTGTCATTTCAAAGGGGAAGGTATTCACTGCTGATATAAGGCAATAGAGAGACTGCTGCCATCTTCAGTGCTGCTGCATTTCTGGAGTGGAGAAAACATTGTGTTTGGGCTATAAGATCCATTGAGTGGGCACGCATTTCAAGAACAACCCACAGTCTTCATTTCCAGGCATGTAATTTCTTGTTTTAAATATAAACTCTGGAAAAGTTTCTTTAACACTGATCTTTGTCATATTTTCCTCTTGGTACAACGTGTAGTTGCTTGTTATTGTGTTTCATGCACCTATGCATTGATATACATCAACTGATATATTTTCCACATATATCAGTTTTAGCAGCCCACCAATGACAAAGCCACTTACAGTAGTAAGTCACCAATCTATTTGACAAAATCTACAAACCAAATTACTCTCAGTCAGCTATAGCCATACGTACACAAAGTGTTTGTTAAAAATAACTACACCAACGCTACTGTAGATAAGGAAGGAATCAGATTTCAAGAGAGGGTGTATTCCTACAGCAGTGATATATTCACAGGGTTAAGGATTGTTGTAAGAATTCCTGAAACCTTCAGACCACTGAAACATTTAGTATCTCAAGAGTTCAGACTGAACCTATAGCAGTTCTCTCACCAGAGGGAAATTTGTTTGAATTTGGCTTAGGGACATTACAGAGTATTTGAGTTGGAGATTGGTCAAACACAACCAGAGGCATATTTTTATGGATAAAATTGATAATTTTATTGTGTGATTAAGGATGATCAGTGTTACATTGTAGTTGAGAATCTATAAGTAGAGAAGAGTGAACTCTTCCAAAGTGTCGGATCCCTGGGAATTTTCCCCATATGGCTTTATTCCTTTATATGATAATAAAATGAGTAGTTGTGTCTCCATCTTCTCTCTTTTCTACATATTGATATTGTTTGTTAATTGTTGCATTCTATATGCTTTGAGGTTTTAATTTGTTATCATTGGCTAGTGCATAGCTGTTGGGAGTGACAACAAAGAGCCAATTTCCAAAAGACTCCAACAACGAAGCATTCTAGGAGTACTTTTTATATAATATATATTTTTATATATTTTGATGCATATATATTTTAAAAAAACAGTAGAATGGTGAATTAGTTGCAGAAAATATGAAAGCATAGATCTTTGTAGTAGATTAATGATAATCATTAAAGAATCAACCATTTAGTACGCAAATAACATCAAAGATCTAGCAGTTATAGCATTCTCGTCAAATGATCAACCATAACATCAACCTTCAAGTTTCAAGCTTCAACATAATACATCATTCATCATCGACAAATAGTAAGAGATAGTATCAAGTTATCAACCATGAAAAAAAATAGGGCATCCTGATTCCTGACCAAAGAGTTATAATATGCAATCAACAGTTCAAACATCATTTGTCATTTAATGTTCACAAGATATGCCATATAAAAATAATTCTAAGTTCTAGAATCTAGATTCTAAACTGAGGAAGACAAATAATTATACTATCTACTAAGCTTTCTTAAGCCTCTTACCACAAGCAATTTTTCATTTCTTCTCCTGTGGTCTAGTGGCAACAGGAATGGTTCCAGGAGCATGGGGAATCGTTGTTCTGAGAGCATACCCTCCTCCAAAGCGAGCTTCGGGAGTGGGAGCCCGTGGAGGGGAGACGAGCTTCCCTGCATCTAGTGGCTAGTGTGAAGGCATCTTCCCTCAGTTTATGAGGCATTTATGGACTGAAGTTGTCATCCAAGATTCCTGGAGGTTCACTGTGACAGGGGTCAAGTTTATTTCTTCTCTCTATCAGACCATGCTGGATCTGCAACTCTGATCTGGTGTAGTTATTTGCTTTCCACTTTACTTAACTCAGTTTTGGAAGCAAGGTTGTGTCTTGATCTGTTTCCTATGATATCAGGGTTTGACAGCCTAGCATTGGTATTCAGGTCAATGTGCCATTTTATTAGGATTTTCCCAAAGTGGGATGCACCATAGGATTTGTCAGTGTCTACTTAAATATCTGTTCAGATTTCTTTGGGCTCAATGCCATAGACAGTAGGCACTGGTCATGATAGGGTCCACCGCCAAATCTTGTGTCATGTTTTTGTATTTTCAAGAATTGTATTGAACATTTGAGGAAAAAGAACCTCATTGTAGTTAGTTTATGGAAGGCCCCCTTGATATGGAAAAAAACGGCCAGAAGTGAGAGGAGTCGGCTGTTGTGGTGATAGTGGGAAGTACTCCTAAGTCGTAACTTCCAAGTGCCCTCAAAGTTGGCCCATTGATGTCAGGGACTTGGCATTTAACTTATGCCGTTTTGTGTGGAAACATCAAACAACTACAACCATACCAAATGGTAGAAATTGTGATTTTCCTGGCTAGTGCAAATGTTGGATAAGTTTTGTAACAGGCTAAGATGAAGAGGGATTACAATGCATTCATAGCAGAAGAATTGCAGCAATCGAATAAAGCCATTATTTAAAAGAGATTTGCACAACATTTGAACAATTGAATTCCTTTAGATAAAAAAAGACAAAGACACGATCCTCCTTGACAAAAACTTGCCTACCCTGTCTCTCAAATGCAAGACTTAACGATGATTCAAGTCAGGTCGGGAGGCTACAACTCTCTAACCACTAGAATTAACATAAATGGACCATTAACTTGGTCGCACAATCCACTAACTTTACTAACCTTTTGACTAGCATAAAACTCAATTAAAAAGGTACTTCACCTCAACTACAATAAAGTACAATAAGATATTTAACCCATGACTCAATTACAATATAACTTCGAATTGGTGCCAACTCATGTGTTGCGTACCTAACCTCAAAACTGATTGCATGTATTTTATTTATTAATTTTGATTTTGAGTTGGTGAGACTTAAGGTTCAAATGTATGCCTGGACTGAACTATTGAGTTTCTGCTAAAACATCCTTCAGAGTATGCTATTAATTAATATCTGCATCAAATTCTTTAGGTTCCTGGTTTGGCTGTTGTCATTGTGGGCGAGAGGAAAGACTCCCAGACTTATGTACGTATGAAGAGGAAAGCATGTGCAGAAGTTGGCATAAAGTCTATTGATGTAGACTTACCAGGAGATGCACCAGAAGAGAAGGTCCTTGATGCAGTTCTTGAGCTGAATGCCAATCCTCAAGTACATGGTATATCGAAATTTCCAAGTTCCTTCATGGAGGCAGTTTTGAAATTTGGATGTTTGTGTGTGCAGAATACATTGACTAAGTTTCAAAATAATGATTATAGATAAAAGGGAATTAAAAACAAAAGGAATTCTTAAGATTATGATAATTCTATTTTAGTGTCCTTTTTATTTATATTTGTCAAACACATCATTTTATTAATTTAAGGAACTAGAAAATATCTCCAAAATCACCCCAAGCTGGCTCGAGACACGCAATGAAACATTTTGTTAATATATTTTGTAATGGTCCGACATATTTCAGATTATGGGTGGGAACCATGTCGTTAAGAATAATTAGATTCATTATGATTTGTTCGTTGGCCCGATGACATGGCTATTGGTTTGGAGTGGGTGGAAAAATGCCCCCGCCGTGCCGCCCCGTACCCTACCCAAAACAAAAGGATTATCACTACTAGCCTCCTACTTCCTATATATGCAGACAGATTCTCTTTTAAAATTGTCATTGTCATTTTTCTATTTGAAATTCTGTAATAGTGCTTTAACCTTGTATACATATTGTGACTCGTGACATTGATGCATAGATGTTGCAATTTTGTGCGACTCTATTCCAGTTGTTAGTATTTTGTTTATGTGTGTTCCTATAGGCAACACGAATTCGGTGACCACCGATTATTTCTGAATACTAGACCTTAGCTTTTAATGCTCTTGTAGACGAGCAAGTGATGGTTATTTAGACTTCAAGTAAGCACGTTTTATGTAAGAGCAACCTATGTTTATGAAGAGTCCTTTCAGGGGCTTTGGATTTTCCTCAATTAATAACCTAAGTTGCACTGAAACAACTATGGGAAGGGATACATATCTGGTATCCGAAAGGATTAGGGTTTAGCCTGTTGCTTTTAGGACTTTTTTTTTGCATTTTTTATGATTTTTTCACGTCGGAAATGCAGCCTGCTAGCCTGAGACATTTTGAAAATCACGAAACATTTCTTAGCGGGTGAAATGGCCATTTTGGCCTTTCTATTTTTTGAATCTCCACTTTAGAAAATGGAAACGGCCATGAAATGTTTCCATGGCGTTTAGGTTGTATTTCCCAACAGTTTACGTATCTGAAATGCCAAATGGTGTTTCAGGGGTGCCAGGGGGCATTTCCAGTAGCACAGTTAAAATCTACACCGTCACAGGCCAACTAAGTAAGACCAAATTAACAATCAAATACTCCGTCAATTCCTAATGTCAGAGCTGAAGCACAATGATCATGGCTGAGATGCAATCTTCCATGAGGATTGTCAACACACCATTAAAGAGCCATTTTAAAATTCGAAGGGCTTCAGGGTTGCAGTCCTGAAATTAAAAATGAGGAACTCATTTCTGTCAAGTTTGCAGGAAATGGACTCGGATAGGATTATGGGAGGTTACCCTGAAATTTATTCGAGGGTGTGTTTCAATTAGAAACTTTACATTGTTTTTCAGGTCTAAAACTTTGCTTCATATGATGCTTCTTGTTTGTTTGTTGTAATGATTACAACTGTTGATAGAACTTTTCAAAATGGTGGGTTATGGTCTAAGTCACCGGTAACTCTGGTTCGAGTTCGTGTTCGAATTCGGCGACCTTATAAAATATGAAAATTTTCAATAAATTTCATCATGCTAATTAAACTATGAACACTAAACACATCAACAAATTAACAATCAACATTATAGGCATAGGATCATAGAAATAATGAACACATCAACATTGAATGAAGTATGAACATGATAGTAATTGAATCATACTATGAAATAAAAATATGGCAAGAGGAATGATTAAACATATATTTTGAAAACATTACACTTTACATCTTAATTGAAATTTAAAAACATGTTCATAAAGTGATAAAACATAATATTAAAATGTCATCAATATTTATGCTAGCAACTATTTAGCAAAATAGCATCCCAAAAAGAAACTAGAAGTCTAGAGACTAGAACGAGAACACAAGTTTTATTCTTGTTGTTCTCGTGGCCTACTTGTTACATCAAAAAGCTCTAAATCATCAAGAGCACTCAGGGGAGTGAAACCACTAGAATCACGATAACCATTGGATTCATCACTCTCATTGTCAAGATCATCTTGATCTCTTAATGCATTTGGAACAGGCTCTAACCATGGATTAGAAGAATTTGTCTCATCTTAGCCACATTGCTTAAATCCAATTGCAAGTTACTGTGAACACAAACAAGATCTCCTAATTTTCCCAGTAACAACCTGTTTCTTCTCTTGGAATGAATATGGCTAAAGATACAATACGAATCGCAAATTTTTGTAATTCTGGCTCAAGATACGAATTGCAAATTTTTGTAATTCTGGGGCTACTGATGCATAAAACTCCCACCACACTGTTGGAGCAGCCAAAGCCTTATATTTGTTTGCTACTGCAGTTCCAAATAGGCCTTCTTGTTACCTGTATGCTCTAATCTGGGTTCTAACCAAAGTTGCAATAGACTCATCTAGATGCATTCTGTCAATAGCCTCATAAAGTCCACTCATGACCTCTTCATCTTGATGTCTTTGTATCCCAAACAATGTAGGGTCCAAATAACATGCTGCTGCATGTAATGGGCTATGCATCATCTTCCATCTCTGATCAACCACCTCCTTTATCTCTTTATAATCAGCTTCCACATTATCAAAAGCACTTGCAATCTTTTCCTTGCAATGATCCATGGCCTCATAAATAAACCTATAGAAGGCTTATCACCATCAACCATGTGGAGTACCTCAACTTTTGGATCACACATTTTTAGAACTTTCTGAGCATTTTCCCAAAAGCTATTGTTGCTTAGCATTATTTGTTCAACATGCTTTCCCTTTGAATCTTTTGAAAGGTGAGATCTCTCCCACTCAGTGGTGCAAAAGATACTTCTAATGCTTGTTTTTTCCTCAACAATTCTTTTCAGAGTGATGTAAAAAGTGGCAAGCCTTGTATCACAAGGCCTCAACAACTCTCTAGATGCATTTTTCCTGTATAAGCTCAAAGTGAGACGATGATTAATGACAAATTTTGTAGTGGTTTTTGCTTTTTGGATGTCTCATTGACCCATGGAAGTTTGGCTAGATCATGCAACAATAAATCCAAGCAATGAGCTGCACATGCGGCCCAATAAATAGTTCTATATTTCTCCATAATTAGCTTTCCTACACTGACACAATTTGAGGCATTGTCGGTGACAACTTGGACCACGTTTTTCTCCTCGACTTCTTGAATTGCTTCATCCAAAATGTTGAAAATATATTATGATGTTTTCACCTCATTCATTGCATCAACCGGCTTAAAAAAATATACCCCTTGGGGACAATAAACAAGAACATTAATGAGTGGTCGATGGCATGAATCTGACCAACCATCACTCAAAATGGTGCAACTTGTAGTACCCCAAGACTCTTTAATTTCATCCAACCTGTTTGTCACCATTTCCTTTGTTTTTTTAATAGTGTGGTCCTTAAAGATTCAGATCCAGGAGCAACATACCTGTTATCACATATATAGTAGCCGGGCTACCATACATTATTTTTCTGATTCCAGTACACTATTCAGCCAGTTCCCTTACATTGAGAGGCTGAGATGAGCATCTATATTGGATCACTATCAGATTTTGGACAGCAGTATGTATTCCCCATGCCATGACTGAGTCTCAGGACACTCAGAGAGATGACCGATGTAGCCATTATACCGGTTGTACAGAGCAGTCAGTAGTGCCCAGAGTTACAGTAGCAGTTTCAGAGGGCAGATGATGGTACAGGTGATGAGCATTCAGGCATATGACTCAGCAGGTATATCATTGTGTTATGGTTATATTGCTTTTATATTCATTCTTATAGCATGTCTTAGCACCTAGTGTCATGATCTGGCGATCATATAGATATGTGGACCTGGTTGATCATATTATATATATTATATTGTCCCTACTCAGACTTAGAAGTTTACTATTCATACTCATTGGTTTTACCCTCCTTAGGGAGAATAGAGGTGATCATTCCACCATACCTTGGCTTGCTATTGTTGGCACTATTATTCATTGTCTTCATCCATCCATTGCCTACCTTTTATTTTATCACCCTGACTTACTACTTGACTAGTGGCATGGAGGAATTTTACCCACTGTAGCCTCTGTATTGGATGAGCTTCCCTGTCTATTGTGTCTCGGCTTTGAGTTGGTGACAAAACTTACCTATGGTGAGTTGGATTTCCTTGTGAATTCCCCCTAGTCACTAAAGTTGTGTTGGCTAAACCTGAAACTTTTAGTGCTGCCATGAATACAAAATCTGGAAAAATAAAATGTTATATCTTGTATGAAAAGCCCATTCATGCAATGTGTTTCTAAACACACATGAATGAAAGGCATGCCAAATGAAAATGGCCATGAAAATAAAATGTTATATCTTTTGGAAATGTAAATACCTAGGTAAACAAGCTGTCTGTGACACACCTAGAAGTGCTCAGGGAAACAAGTGCCTTGAAAACACACCTGCAGCAGAAAGCCTAAAATAAATGTAAATCTATGCAATGTGTTTTTAAACACACATAGATCAAGGCTATGGAAACTGCAGGCCCAAAAAGCAATGGAACTTAAATGCTATATCTAAACAATTGCTGGCGTTATTTGTATTATGGATTGTGCGCATTTGTTAAAGGTGAATAAACCCTCTCTGAACAACTCATCCATTTGTGAGACACCGCCATTCCCTGTGTTGTTGTAATGGCCCTTTTTCAAAATTTTATTAAAATGCCAATTTTTCCACTTTTTCCCCAATTTCGACCTTTGACTAGTTTTACTGTTTTGACCTCCAAATCAACCCAAATGCTCCCAAATCTTCTGTAGGAGTGTATGAATGGTATTTAGACTTGAATATTAGGTTCAGGGATGTTTTATGGCCCTCCAAATGCTGCTGCAAACTTGATTTGTATTCTGATCAATATAGGTAATTTTGACTAGTAATTTGTGCATTAAATCCCCCCCGGGTAACACTGCAAATGGCCTTTCAAATGCCTCCAAACTCCCACAAATTTATGAACAGAGGTATATAATGTGTTAAGTATGTGATTAAGGTCTCATATGAACCATTAATTGATTTTTACTACTGTTCTAACTCTCTCACATTCAACAGCAAAAACCCCCAATTCGACCCTTGGGGAAATGGCACTATTTCACCTCCCAATACAACTAAACTGAGTAAAAATGCTTCAAATGCTCAAGTACAGTACATGAAACTTGTAGAAGACATCCATGGCAGTATATTGATCACAAATATATCAGAGAATCATCCATCCATTCGAAATAATCAACATTATAGTGTCATACATCAATGCATTGGGGAAATGGACATTGTTTGCTCATTAATCAATAGTTTTGCATACAACCAGTGGGTATTTCGACCTGAGACTTTCTGAATATCAATAACAGAGGATATGAAGCTATTACAATCAGAAATATATAATGAGAAGCTCTCTCAAGAAGCACAAGTGCTCACCAAAAACGCCCTCCCTCAAGGAGCACGAATATGCCTTCAAAACTGGAAACGGTGGAGAGAAAGTGCTGCACTAAACCAAACCATGAAACTTCCTGTAGCTGCTACCTGCAAATAAAACTCCATTAAAGCAACATGAAAGACCTGAGTGGCCTCTCCAAACACCAACTTGGATGGGAATCTTTCACCCTCGAAATTGGCTAAGGCAAGGAACTAGTCATCCACTAGTTCTCTCTTCACAAATGCAATTTTTCTCAAATCATCAAAAAGCCATTCTCATACTTGATTTCTACATTTTATAACCAACATTAGCCTTCAAGGGGTCGAAATCCTCTCAATAGATTCAATAATTTTCCATTTAGAAAATATTCCTCATTTGCCACTTGTCTCCTAGTTCCAACCTTCCATCTTCTCCCAAATTCGAATTTGAGTCTCTTTGGATTCCTCCAACTCCATGAGTGCCTTCCTTGAGCCTATTTTTGGGGCTGACATGTCATAATGGTCAGGTGTAAGAAGTCAGGTCTGAATTTTGTCATAAATGTCATAGATGCTTCATTATTGTTGTCATAAAACTAGGGAATCTAGCCCAAGTGTCCACTAGTCTCCAATTTGACTCTTCCTCTCCCATGGAGGTTACTATTCCATCCCATTTCGACCTAAGATGCTCAATGCCATGTGTTATGACTTACCAACTCACCCAAGAGTGTTCACCTTCCCATGAATTCGAATTGGCAAGAGAGAGCTGCCATGTGTCATTGAAAAATCAAGCTAGTGTGGGTCCCACCACCTCCATATGTCTCCAAAACCACTTGCCACCTAGAATTTCTCTTGAATTTATTTATTCATCATATTTATTAAATGCTTGAACCCTTCTAATGTCTAAATATCATTTATTAGCTTCCTTATTACCATCCCACATGTGCCCATCCAACCTAGGAAACTAGTAGGATTGATGGGATTGTCTTACTATGCACTTATTTGAATGGGGACATTACAGTCCTCCCCACCCAAGATTGCTTGTCCTCAAGCAATTTCAAATTTGGATGCTGCAAAATCTTCTCCTCTTCCCATGTGGCATCTTCATTTGGTAAGTCCTTCCATTGCACTAAATATTCTTTGATGATTCTACTCCTCAACCTTCTTTCCCGTGTCTTCAAAATCTTTTCCGGAACAAGTGTGAGCTGACCTTCATCATCCAAAGGAGGAAGTATTTCTGAAGTGATGATTTGCTGACCAAGAGCTTTCTTAAGACAAGAAACATGAAATACATTGTGGATTTTACTCCCTTCCGGAAGTTCTAGTTCATATGCTACTTCTCCAACCTTCCGCACTACCTTGTATGGCCCATAGTACCTTGGTTTTAATTTTTCTGCTCCATTCTTTTTGAGAGATGTTTGTTTATAGGGCTGCAACCTTAAATATACTAAATCATTGACTTGAAAGGTTCTCTCTTCTCTATGTCTATCAGCATATTGTTTTTGCTGATTTTGAGCAACCTGCAAATTGTCTTTCAAGAGCTTTAAAATTTCTTGGCTCTCTTCCACCCAATCTTTAGCCTTTGGGGCTCTACTATCACCAAATATAATGTCAGCAAATGTAAGTGCATCATAACCATATAATGCTTTGAAAGGAGACATTCCTATTGACATATGATAAGTGGTGTTGTAGCAAAACTCACCCAAGTGTAGCCATTTTGCCCATGCTTTTTGCTGCCCTCCCACATAGTTTCTTAGGTATCCTTCCAACCATTGGTTTACCCTCTCTGTTTGTCCATCAGTTTGTGGATGATAGCTGGTACTTGGAGTCAATTGAGTGCCTACCAATCTAAAAATTTCTTTCCAAAAAGCACTCATGAATCTACTATCTCTATCACTGACAATGCTCTTGGGAAGCCCATGCAATCTGAAGATTTCTTTGAAAAAAATATCAGCCACTTGTGCAGCACTAAAAGATGATGTAACAGCAAAAAAAGAGCAAATTTTGTCAACCTATCAACTACCACATAGATACAATCCTTACCCAAGGATTTAGGCAATCCGGTGATGAAATCCATGGAAATACTGTCCCATTTTTGCTCCGGAATGGGCAATGGTTGTAATAGGCCGGCTGGACATGTAAGTTCTGATTTGTTTTGTTGACATGCTTTACATTCATTCACATGCTTCTGAACATCTTCCTTCAGCCCCTTCCAAAAAAATCTTTGCCTCAACTGTCTATAAGTTTTGAAGATCCCCGGATGGCCCGCTAGTGGGGAATCATGTGCTTCTTGCAAAATTTGGTACTTGAGCTTGGAGTTATGAACTAAATAAATCCTTCCCTTATAATATATCAGCCCATTCGAAATCCTATAATTATCATCCCCTTTGATTCCATCCAACACATCACAAGCAAATTTGTCTTTGGCATATTCAACTAGTAGCATGTTTTTCCAATCCTTGGCAATATCCATGAGAGAAAAAGAAGGCCTTCTTGACAAAGCATCTGCTACTATATTATTCTTTCCTTTGACATATTCAATATCAAAATCATAAGCTTGAATCTTGCTTACCCACTTTTGTTGCCTTTCATTTAGATCTTTTTGGGTGAGAAAGTGTCTTAGACTATTGTGGTCAGTTTTCACCACAAATTTGCTGCCCACCAAGTATTGTCTGAATTTGGCCAATGCATGCATAATGGCCAGCATTTATTTATCATAGATGGAGTAAAGTTTTTCATGAGGCTGCAACTTTCTGCTCGCAAAGGCTATGGGGTGTTGGCCTTGCTTTAGGACAGCCCCTATTCCTCCACCTGAAGCATCACATTCCACAACAAAAGGTTTAGTAAAATCAGGAAGTGCAAGTATGGGACAACTACTCATTACCTCTTTCATTTTTTGGAAGGCCTTTTCAGCCTCTTCATCCCACTTGAAAGCATCCTTCTTAGTCAAATCAGTGAGTGGAGAAGTCAACTTGGAGAACCCTTTCACAAATTTTCTGTAGTAGGTGCATATGCCAATAAAGCCTCTCAATTCGGTAATATTTTTTGGTGATGGCCATTCCAAGATAGCCCTGATTTTTTCCATGTGTACCTTCACTCCTTCTTGCCCAATAATGTGCCCAAGATACAGTAGTTCTTTCATTCCAAATTCACATTTTGATAATTTAGCAAATAAGGACTCTTCTTGCAAGATTTTCAACACAATCTCTAACTGCTGCAAATGCTCTTCCCATGTTTTACTGTAAATGAGAATATCATCAAAGAAAACCAAAACAAACCTTCTTAGTTGCTTGCAAAATATCCTATTCATACATGCTTGAAAGGTGGCTGGAGCATTGGTTAACCCAAAAGGCATGACAAGAAATTCAAAGTGGCCAAAATGACATCGAAAAGCGGTCTTTTGCACATCTTCATCTTTCATTCGAATTTGGTGATACCCTGATCTAAGGTCAATTTTTGAGAAGTATTTGGCCCCATGCAGCTCATCCATGAGCTCATCAATCCTAGGAATAGGATACCTATTCTTTATAGTCTTTTTGTTCAAGGCTCTAAAATCTATGCACATTCTCAATGTTCCATCTTTTTTCTTCACTAGCACAACTGAAGAAGCATAAGGGCTAGAGCTTCGTCTAATGAGTCCCAACTCTAGGAGTTCTTGGATAGCTTTTTCAATCTCATCTCTAAACCTTTTAGGATGTCTATAAGGTGGTATCTGAATGGGTGAAGTACCTGTTATCACCTAAACTGTAGTTACCCCTATGGAAGGATCCAGTCATGGATGGCAATAGGGAAGGGCAACTTGAAAGGTGCAACCACGATCACCTCGACCTCCAATGTATATGGTTGTCACGCCAGTCGAGGCAACCTTCACTTTATGTTATCTAGCCCAGACAACAAAGGGGGAGACCCGATCTACTCCCGACAGGAGAGATCAAAACCAAGACACCAAATCAGGGTATTTCCAAGTGAAGTTAGGTGTATGGTTTATCCTAGACCTAAGGATGAAGTCACAAGTCAAGTGAGGGGTTCAATAGATGTAGCTTTGGTTCATAGTTGATGTGAGAGTGACTTACAATGTTTAAAGTGAGATCTAGGGCTAGTGTACTAGGTCAATGTCAAAAGATTCACTGCCTTGGGTACCGTGTCCAATGCAGGATAGTTAAAGGTTGTATTGGGGCTAACTAGTACATGAGACAAGATTGACCATAGTTCATGATGTCTTCAAAGGTATAGTTCACCATGCAAAAGTCAAACCACAAGTCAATCCAACAATCTAGGAAGGTTGAATTACCTTGTAGAAAGACCAGTGCCTTGGGAATTGGGAAGTGGAGTCAAAGTAGGGTTGATTTTATGGTTTAGGACTCCTACAACATGAGATAAGTGGACAGTATAGGCCTTGATGGTTAAATGTGTCTAGATCTAGGTTTGACCCAAGTGGACCACAATCCCTTAAAACAAGGAATGCAGTCCCCAAGGCAAGATTTGACAGAGTGACAGTCTAGACCTAGGTTTTGAATTATTCTGATTTCGGATCTGCAAAAATCTCAAGTACCCAGTTCCTCGAAGTGAGTGAACTCACTTCTCCAAGGTGGTGCGACTTTCCCTAAGGAGGCTTCAACTTGGGTTTAGGTAGGTCAAATCATGTCGGATGGCATCCAAACTTTAGATCCGGGTAGATCAGTCAAGTAGGGGTATGGATCTATAATTTCGTGGCAATCCACCGGTTAGATCTTTGTAGATCTGAGCTTAAGTATTCCAAGTGGTCCAAAATGGGGATTAAATCCCTTAAAATGTGGAATGGGACCCACAAGGTGAATTTCAAGAAAGGGACAACCTGGGTGTATGTTATTTGATGTGTAGATGTCAAATCAAGTGAAATCTCAAACACCCATCAACTAGATCTAGGTCAACTTGCTCAAATGGTGAAGTGCGCCTTCCTTGGGAGAAGCTAAGTTGGCTTGGGAGAGGGGTCAAATGGAAGCCAATCCACACCAAACTATAGATCCGGGATGCCGTGGATGCTATAGAGGTGGGTTTTCAATATCATGCCCAACAACCCACTAGATCTAAGTAGATCTGAGAAAATGTAAAATGAGGGTTTTGAAATATTTAGGGTTTTAACAATTTATGTATTATGTCAATGGATTGGATAAAGGAAAGAGAAACAAACCTGTGGATCTTACCTGGATAACCTTGTAGATGCCTTGATGATGATGATCTATGCAATCCCGATCAATTTGGAAGCTTTGAGGTAGTCTCTATGCAAATCGATTTAGTCCAAGAAGCCAATGCGCCCTCTCTCCTGCACAACAAACGTCAACAATATCAGATTTGATGCATCGAGAGATAAGACTAATGCCACAAAAGAAGTAACAGAAAGATAGCATAGATCACAATGATACTAATGATAACCCCCTGATACAAGCGAATGCCAAGAAAGTCGATTTGAAGAAGCCTTGCAAAATCGCCCTTGTTGAAGTCGCCCTCCTGTAGACAAACAATGATTTCCAAACAAAGATAGATCTTACCACAATTTCCAAATGCTAGGTTGCAATAGACTTTCCAATCACCATCTAAGAACACCAGATGCAAAGGAGACCACAAGAATTTCCACAAGAATATTTTTCTATACCAATAATCCAAGAGCCAAAGACCCTTTACAATGAGAGGCTCTCTCCTTTAAATAGGAAGGAGAGGCACCAAAACCCTAACCACTTTTTGAATGAGTGGCTAAGATTAAAAGATACAAATGTCTAATCAATGGTTGAGATGAGCTCAACAACATAATACATGGATCACACATAAAATATAACATAAGTGGACAAAGTCGCCCTAGGAGAGGGGAATCCCACCAAATCATGATGACAAAATATCATAAGAGGCTCATGGTGGGTCCAAGGGGTAATTTTATCCCTCCTTGGTCAATCCCCATGGCACAATAACCAATAAATAATCATGAAAGTACCAAATCGTGCCTCCAAGGTGAAGTCGTGGTCCTCCAAGGTGAAGTCGTGGTTCTCAAAAGACCCAAAAAATCCACAGAAAGTGCCATAAGTGATGGATGCGGGCCCCGATGAAGCTGAAACTGCAGGAGGAGGTGTGGAAGGTCCCGATCTATCATCACTGATCATCCCATGCCATAACTTTGCCTCAGTAGCCCAAATCGATTTCCTCAATAGCCATTTCTACCAATCCTGAACTGCCTCGGGAAACGTGAAACTGCCCAAACTGCCTCCTGGAGTGATGGCGCTGTCAAGGTGAGGGTACCAATGTGTCCGGGAGGGGGGGTAATATGGTAAAAACAAGTGGCTGGACCACCCCCTCCATCATCAGCGCCCTAGGTCAACCAGATAAAAGTCATCTCTGCTCCGACAGGGCCTCCAACAGACCAAAACTGCACTAGGACAGCCTACTGAGGCTAAATCATCACTGTAAGTGCCCGGAACTGAAAACAAACTGTCCCATTGGACTCAGAAGGTCCAAATCCATCCAAGATGTGTACTCATACACCATATGAATCTCTGCATGATCAAGATAAATATCCAATGTACCGGAACAAGGCCAATAATAATGATCTGTAAATGACCAAACACTGCTGTATCCCAAGAATCATCATCATAACCCTGTAGCTGCTGCATAGAATCATCCTGTATGTGTACATGGACCATATATCATCTATCCATATCATCATAAGGTCCAACATCTCATGTCCCATGGTCCTCCATGGTCAAACTAGGTCTAACCAAGACCAAATACAACTCAGACTATCATCCATAGCTGCTGCAAGGTGTCAAGGTCAATACATGCTTTACAATTTATTCAAATAGCTTCTATAACACAGAGTAATCATGACTGGCGATCTAAATCCAAATATATAGTGTCGTTAGTTATTATTATTACTCAGACTAGACTTTCAGGATCATACTCACTTCATAGTTGTGATCAATTTGCTAGTGAAGGGTGAAGGATGAAATAAATGGCTAGACTAAGGGATGACTTGACTAACTTGACTTTGTGACACTTTGGCAAGGGAAAGGGAATACACACCATAGTATATACTGAATGAGCAATAACACAGGGAATGGCGGTGTCTCACAAATGGATGAGTTGTTTAAAGAGGGTTTATTCACCTTCACAGATGCGCACAATCCATAATACAAGCAAGGCCAGCAATTGTTTAGATATAACATTTAAGTTCCATTGCTTTTTGGGCCTGAGTTTTCCATAGCCTTGATCTATGTGTGTTTACAAACACATTGCATAGATTTACATTTATTTTTAGGCTTTCTGCTGCAGGTGTGTTTTTAAGGCACTTGTTTACCTGAGCACTTCTAGGTGTGTCATGGACAGCTTGTTTACCTAGGTATTTATTTTTCCAAAAGATATAACATTTTATTTTTCATGGCCATTTTCATTTGGCATTTCTTTCATACACAAGATATAGCATTTGATTTTTCCAGATTTTGTATTGATGGCAGCACTAAAAGTTTCAGGTTTAGCCCACACAACTTTAGTGACTATGGGGAATTCTCAAGGAACTCCAACTCACCATAGGTAAGTTTTGTCACCAACTCAGAGCCGAGACACAATAAACAGGGAAGCTCATCCAATACAGAGGCTACAGTGGGGAAAGGTCCTCCATGTCACTAGTCAAGTAGCAAATCAGGGTAATAATCTAAAAGGTAGGCCACGGATGGATGAAGACAATGAAAAGATGAAGCCAACACTAGCAAGCCATAGTATGGTGTAATGATCACCTCTATTCTCCCTAAGGAGGGTATGTACCAATGAGTATGAATAGTGAACTTCTAAGTCTGAGTAGGGACAGTATAGTATAAATAATAGGTCAACCAGGTCCAAATATCTATATGATCGCCAGATCATGACACTAAGTGCTAAGACATGCTATAAGAATAAGTATAAAAGCAATCTAACCATAACACAATAGTATACCTGCTGAGTCATATACCTGAAAGCTCATCAACCTGTACCATCACCTGTCCTCTGAGACTGCTGCTGTAACTCTGGGCACTACTGTCTGCTCTGTACCAATGGCATAATGGCTATATCGGGCATCTCTCTGAGTGTCCCGAAACTCAGTCATGGCATGGGGAATATAACTGCTGTCCACAATCTGATAGTGATCCAATATAAATGCTCATCTCGGCATCTCAAATGCAAGGGAACTGGCTGAATAGTGTACTGGAATGAGAAAAATAATGTATGGTAGCCCGGCTACTATATATGTGATAACATCTGGCTCCGGCTGGGACAAGTGCTCGGCTGAAGTGAGCGCTTGAGAAACTCAGAATCTCTGGTCCTCGAACTCTGCTACTCGAATCCATGATCCAGCACTCTACCATTTTATTTCCAGCTTTTATTCTTGCAACCTATTTTCTGCATTCACAAACATCTAAACAAAATACCTCATGCCGCATGTGTGGGAAAAATAATAAAATCAACTGAAATAAAATCTACTCTATGTCAGAAATATAAATGCATAAAATATAAATGCAGAAAGTAAATTAACATAATTTGCAAAATTTGAGTTTTATTGTGCAGGAAAAGAAAAAGTGACAGGTACTCAGTTAAACTAGGAGCTTACAAAGGAGCTTAGAGACTAAAAAGGTGCCAGACTCAATGGCTGAAAAGACTAACTACTGCCTAAGTAGGCTTATTTGGTTTCCTACCTACCCTACTCTACCAGGCTATGCAGTGTACAGTTTATTCAATGGGTGGGAAGTAATGCTTTAACAAAAGCCCGTTGACAGGGAGTTCCAGTTCGTCCCCATCTAGAGTTTCTAGAAACACTGACCCTTTACCAGCTATCCTTGATACTCGATACGGACCCATCCAAATTTTTTCAAATTTTCCATGGTTTCCAGGTTTTGCCTTGTTTTTATCCCATAGCAAGACTATGTCTCCTATACTGAATTTCACATTCCTTGTTCTTTGGTCGAAAGTTCCTTTAACTCTTTCTTGTTCAATGATGGTTTTGTTGAATGCCATTCTTCTCATTTCATCAAGTTCTACTAGTTTATCAATTCTCGCTTGGAAAGCTTCTTCATCAGAAGTACATTGCTGTAACAATTCATATACGGGAATTTGTGAATTTATTGGGAGTCTACAATCTTGCCCATATACTAATTCAAAAGGTGATTTTCCGGTAATCCTTTTAACCGTTGTCCTGTCAGCCCATAAGGCATATTTCAACTTTGTATCCCAACTTCTTTTATTAGTGCCAACCATTCTTTTTAGTAACCTTATCAAATTTTTATTGCTAGACTCAGCGAGACCGTTTCCTTGAGGATAGTAGTTTGATGAATGCGAAAGAGTGATTCCATGATTCATGCAAAAGGTTGACATTTCTATTTTACTGAAAGCTGGAGCGTTATCCGTTGTTATTTTCAAAGGACAACCATATCTGGCTACAATGTTTTCTTCCAAAAATTTCACAACTACCTCGGCTGTAGCCTTTTTAGTTGGGATTGCCTCTACCCATCGAGTAAAATAATCAGTACAGGTCAGCATGTACTTATGCCCATTGCTCGAGTTTTCACTGAAAGGTCCAACAAAATCCATACCCCATTGCTGAAAAGGAGCTTCTACTACTACAGGATTTAGAGGTAACGCAGGCAATCTTGGTTTACCTGAAAAAAGTTGGCACTCTTGACAAACTCTAACATAAGAATGCACATCCTTGAAAAGTGTTGGCCAATAATAACCCGCCCTCATGATTTTTGCAGCAGTCGTTCTCGGGGCATAATGCCCTCCACATAATCCAGAGTGCATTTCTTTCATAATGGTTCTTGATTCCTCTAGGTTGACACCCTTCAAGATTATCCCATCAGGGTTTCTCCATCCTAATCCATCCTGGGTTAGCACATACTTTTCAGCCTTTAGCCTTAATGCCCTTCTCTGATGATCCACCAGGTGATCAGGGCATGACAGGTTCCTCAAAAAATATACGATATCTTTGTACCATTCATGCTCTTCATCAATGTTTAAAATACTTACCATATTTACCACATTTCCTCCCTTTTCAGTTAGAAGTTGAGCTAACCCTTGACCTTTCACAATCTTAATTGGCTTGATTTCTAGATCATACTCTTGTATACGTGAAATCCAATTTCCTCTTACACCTATGCCATCTGCTTGTGAAAGAACATCCTTTATTGCTTGATAAGGCACATACGCTTTAATTTTGGAATATCCCACATAGGTTCTGAAATGTTTCAAGGCTTTAACTAAGGCATAAGCTTGCTTTTCAGTTGTGGTGTATTTCAGTTCAGCATCTCTCAAGTTTTTACTCATAAAAGCTATGGGTTGTTCATGGTTTTCGTTATTCTTTTGCAGTAACACACCAGCAATAGTATCTTCCGAAGCATACGAGTAAATCATGAATTCTTTATTGTAATCAGGACAAGCTAGTACCGGTGAGGTTGAAATGGCCTTCTTGAGCTTGGTGAAAGATGATTCACATTCTTTATCCCAAACAAACTTCACATCCTTTTTAAGAAGGGCATTTAATGGTTTGGCCAATTCTGCTAGGTTTGGGATGAATCTTCGAACAAAGTTTATTTTTCCAAAGAAAGATTGCAAGGTGGCCACATTGTGGGGTGCTGCAATAGCGTTGATGGCTTGGACACGTTCTGGGTCGATTCTGATACCTTCTTTTGATACAATGTGTCCTAAAAGCTTGCCTTCATCTACTCCAAAAGTCGATTTCTTGGGATTTAATGATATACCAAATTTTCTGCAACGTTCAAAAACTCTTCTTAAATGTTCAATATGGTCTCCTCGTTCCTTTGAAAACACTGTTAGGTCATCCTGATAAATGGCAATGAATTTCCCAATCAAATCACTAAATGCTTGATCCATAGCTCTTTGAAAAGTGGAACCGGCGTTTAATAATCCGAATGGCATTCTTATATATTGGAAAGTTCCCCATGGAGTAGTAAATGTTGTTTTATTTCTGTCTTCCTTTCTAATACGTACCTGATTATACCCCGAAAAACCATCCAACATTGACAACATGCCTGCCCCAGTAACACTTTGCAACAGATTTTCCATATTTGGCAAAGGGTAATTGTCCTTGAGAGATGCTTGGTTTAGGTTTCTGAAATCAATGCATATCCTGATTTCACCACTTTTCTTTCTTACAATAACCGGGTTAGAAACCCAGGTAGTGTGTCGAACGGGTTGGATAATTCCGGCTGCTAGCATCTTCTCAAGCTCTTTCTTGATTAAGGGAGCAAGTTTTGGATTGACATTTCTTAACTTTTGCCTATAAGGTTTAGCACCTTCATGCAAAGGGATAGTATGCTCGATAATTTCAGGGTCATAAGTTCTGAGTTCGTCATAAGCCCAAGCGAAAATATCTCGATACTTCCTAATCAGGTTTACAATCGCCTTTCTTTCTTCTGGGGAAGCATTCTTTCCTATCCTGATCATTCTGGGAGAAACCGAAGTTCCAATATTTATCTCTATAACCTCGTCTACTGGTTCAGCTCTCTTACCCTTGTATTCATCATGCCTATTGAAATTTTTCTCCAGAGGTATTGCTAGCTTCCTAATATCAAGATCTTGAATGGAGGAACCGTTTGATTTGTCTTCTAAATTCACATTGCAATTTTGAAAACTTTCATGGTTTTGTAAGAATGCAATGATTTGTGCATCATAATCAAATACTTGCCAATGATCTTCATTATCAGGAACGGAAGGTCTAAATATTACTTCAACCTTACACTCTTTATTTTTAAGATAATCAGGAGTTTCAAAGGTGCAAGCTATTACCGATAATGCATCAGCCAGGGTGTTTTCTTCTCTTGGGACTGCTCGTATTGCAAAGGCATCAAACATTTCTATAGTGTCCCAAACAGCATTTCGATAATCCCTAAGTCTATTGTTCTTGGCTGCAAACTGGTTCTTCACTTGGGATACAATCAAATCAGAATCTCCGGTTATGTTTAGACATTTGATCTTTTGTTCACGACAGATTTCTAGACCTAAAAGCAATGCCTCATACTCAGCTACATTGTTTGTGCAATCAAATTCCAGACGGTATGCAAACAATTTTTCTTCACCAGAAGGAGATGTGAGGACAATCCCAGCTCCAGCACCATGTCTAGACTTTGCCCCATCAAAATGCATTTTCCAAACTTGGCTAGGAGGGAAAGGATGCTGTCGGGGTTCTTCCCAATAGTTGGCCATTACCATATAATTTCCAACCTCCTCAGTGGGACGCATAGCATCCTCAAACAAGTAGTCAGGTGTTTCTACGTGTTCCGTCATAGGCTTTTCATTCATCAATCTATAAGTGGCCTTTTCTCCTATAGGGATGGTTGCGTAAGATAAATCCATTTGGATACTTCCTCCTAATTTGGCAGCCCATTCCCTTGATAGCAACATTCCCCATGCGTCAGGAATGTCTAAAACTAGGACATTCATACTTATTTCAATTGCAGGGTAAGCAGCTAGTTTCATTTTGAGGTTTTCAATCATACCTTTTGACTTAACAGGCCTGGAATCCATCCCGCAGACGTTTCTATATTCTCTGGATGGTTTTAACTCCAATTGTTCCATGACCTTAAGAGGCATAATGTTTACTTCTGCTCCTGAGTCTAACATACAGTTGTGCAATATCAATTGATTTATCTCTAAAGCAATGTAAAAGGGGGGGTGACCCCTACCTTTATCAATCACACTTTGAATCATGATGGGGGGATCATCCTCAACCGTGAATTTCACAGGATTCTTGACTTTAGGCTCAATTCCCAAGAATTTAGTTGCTTGATTGAAGTATGAAGGGATTTTCAAAAGTTCTTCCAAGGGCACGGGGATATTTGGTCTGGATACGAAATTGCTCAGATCAATCTTTAAGTTGCAAGTCTTTTCTTTGTCCTTGGTATTCATTTTTAAATCCAGTAAATGCATTACTTGTTTTCTAACCGAAGGAATAACTACCAAATCTTTCAAAGACACCATGACAGAAGATCCTGAGAGTTTTCCCAATATGTTTGAATTTAGCTTTTCTTGTGTTATAGGAGATGTTTCTGTGCTTGGAATTGGAGTGTTCTCTTGTTTTCTTTGTATTGGATCCTTAGCATGGGGTTTAGCAGGATTTGAGCTTATTACCTTCTTAGTGACTTGAGGGGCTAACCTTCTGGGTTGATCATTTTTCTTTAAAATCCCTTTAGGAGGAGTGTTTGGAGTTTGAGTGGGGAATCTACGAGTGGTATTTTTTGGGTCCAGTGTATTTTCTTTCGGACTGGTTTTGCTCTTATCTGTGTCTTTCGTGTTATTCTTTGCCTGGGACCGAGTTACTACTCTGTCATCAGAAGTAGGTTTAGTTTGATGACATTCATTTGTATACACACCCTCAGAGTTTCTGGTAAAAGGTTTATATCTTTCAATATTTTCTCTTTGTTTTCTAAGAACTATCCCGTTTAGGTTTCGGATTAATCCACTCATTTCGGTCATCATTTTCAAAATCATATCGTTCTCTGAATTGGTGACACAAGGCATAGTTCTAAGTGTTTTAAGGATGTAAATGAGCTCGCTCCTCAGCGGAGTCACAATTGGGAGTCGCCAGGTAGATTTAACTCTTCTACCAAGATATGTGTCGTTTGTATATGCGGGAAGGACTAGGGCAAGCTATTGCCTCCCCGGCAACGGCGCCAAAATGTTAGGCAAAGAGAAAGGGGAGGAGAGCTTTAACAAAAATGATATGTCGGACCAAGGTAAGCCTATTGCGTCCCCGGCAACGGCGCCAAAATGTTATCACCTAAACTGTAGTTACCCCTATGGAAGGATCCAGTCATGGATGGCAATAGGGAAGGGCAACTTGAAAGGTGCAACCACGATCACCTCGACCTCCAATGTATATGGTTGTCACGCCAGTCGAGGCAACCTTCACTTTATGTTATCTAGCCCAGACAACAAAGGGGGAGACCCGATCTACTCCCGACAGGAGAGATCAAAACCAAGACACCAAATCAGGGTATTTCCAAGTGAAGTTAGGTGTATGGTTTATCCTAGACCTAAGGATGAAGTCACAAGTCAAGTGAGGGGTTCAATAGATGTAGCTTTGGTTCATAGTTGATGTGAGAGTGACTTACAATGTTTAAAGTGAGATCTAGGGCTAGTGTACTAGGTCAATGTCAAAAGATTCACTGCCTTGGGTACCGTGTCCAATGCAGGATAGTTAAAGGTTGTATTGGGGCTAACTAGTACATGAGACAAGATTGACCATAGTTCATGATGTCTTCAAAGGTATAGTTCACCATGCAAAAGTCAAACCACAAGTCAATCCAACAATCTAGGAAGGTTGAATTACCTTGTAGAAAGACCAGTGCCTTGGGAATTGGGAAGTGGAGTCAAAGTAGGGTTGATTTTATGGTTTAGGACTCCTACAACATGAGATAAGTGGACAGTATAGGCCTTGATGGTTAAATGTGTCTAGATCTAGGTTTGACCCAAGTGGACCACAATCCCTTAAAACAAGGAATGCAGTCCCCAAGGCAAGATTTGACAGAGTGACAGTCTAGACCTAGGTTTTGAATTATTCTGATTTCGGATCTGCAAAAATCTCAAGTACCCAGTTCCTCGAAGTGAGTGAACTCACTTCTCCAAGGTGGTGCGACTTTCCCTAAGGAGGCTTCAACTTGGGTTTAGGTAGGTCAAATCATGTCGGATGGCATCCAAACTTTAGATCCGGGTAGATCAGTCAAGTAGGGGTATGGATCTATAATTTCGTGGCAATCCACTGGTTAGATCTTTGTAGATCTGAGTTTAAGTATTCCAAGTGGTCCAAAATGGGGATTAAATCCCTTAAAATGTGGAATGGGACCCACAAGGTGAATTTCAAGAAAGGGACAACCTGGGTGTATGTTATTTGATGTGTAGATGTCAAATCAAGTGAAATCTCAAACACCCATCAACTAGATCTAGGTCAACTTGCTCAAATGGTGAAGTGCGCCTTCCTTGGGAGAAGCTAAGTTGGCTTGGGAGAGGGGTCAAATGGAAGCCAATCCACACCAAACTATAGATCCGGGATGCCGTGGATGCTATAGAGGTGGGTTTTCAATATCATGCCCAACAACCCACTAGATCTAAGTAGATCTGAGAAAATGTAAAATGAGGGTTTTGAAATATTTAGGGTTTTAACAATTTATGTATTATGTCAATGGATTGGATAAAGGAAAGAGAAACAAACCTGTGGATCTTACCTGGATAACCTTGTAGATGCCTTGATGATAATGATCTATGCAATCCCGATCAATTTGGAAGCTTTGAGGTAGTCTCTATGCAAATCGATTTAGTCCAAGAAGCCAATGCGCCCTCTCTCCTGCACAACAAACGTCAACAATATCAGATTTGATGCATCAAGAGATAAGACTAATGCCACAAAAGAAGTAACAGAAAGATAGCATAGATCACAATGATACTAATGATAACCCCCTGATACAAGCGAATGCCAAGAAAGTCGATTTGAAGAAGCCTTGCAAAATCGCCCTTGTTGAAGTCGCCCTCCTGTAGACAAACAATGATTTCCAAACAAAGATAGATCTTACCACAATTTCCAAATGCTAGGTTGCAATAGACTTTCCAATCACCATCTAAGAACACCAGATGCAAAGGAGACCACAAGAATTTCCACAAGAATATTTTTCTATACCAATAATCCAAGAGCCAAAGACCCTTTACAATGAGAGGCTCTCTCCTTTAAATAGGAAGGAGAGGCACCAAAACCCTAACCACTTTTTGAATGAGTGGCTAAGATTAAAAGATACAAATGTCTAATCAATGGTTGAGATGAGCTCAACAACATAATACATGGATCACACATAAAATATAACATAAGTGGACAAAGTCGCCCTAGGAGAGGGGAATCCCACCAAATCATGATGACAAAATATCATAAGAGGCTCATGGTGGGTCCAAGGGGTAATTTTATCCCTCCTTGGTCAATCCCCATGGCACAATAACCAATAAATAATCATGAAAGTACCAAATCGTGCCTCCAAGGTGAAGTCGTGGTCCTCCAAGGTGAAGTCGTGGTTCTCAAAAGACCTAAAAAATCCACAGAAAGTGCCATAAGTGATGGATGCGGGCCCCGATGAAGCTGAAACTGCAGGAGGAGGTGTGGAAGGTCCCGATCTATCATCACTGATCATCCCATGCCATAACTTTGCCTCAGTAGCCCAAATCGATTTCCTCAATAGCCATTTCTACCAATCCTGAACTGCCTCGGGAAACGTGAAACTGCCCAAACTGCCTCCTGGAGTGATGGCGCTGTCAAGGTGAGGGTACCAATGTGTCCGGGAGGGGGGTAATATGGTAAAAACAAGTGGCTGGACCACCCCCTCCATCATCAGCGCCCTAGGTCAACCAGATAAAAGTCATCTCTGCTCCGACAGGGCCTCCAACAGACCAAAACTGCACTAGGACAGCCTACTGAGGCTAAATCATCACTGTAAGTGCCCGGAACTGAAAACAAACTGTCCCATTGGACTCAGAAGGTCCAAATCCATCCAAGATGTGTACTCATACACCATATGAATCTCTGCATGATCAAGATAAATATCCAATGTACCGGAACAAGGCCAATAATAATGATCTGTAAATGACCAAACACTGCTGTATCCCAAGAATCATCATCATAACCCTGTAGCTGCTGCATAGAATCATCCTGTATGTGTACATGGACCATATATCATCTATCCATATCATCATAAGGTCCAACATCTCATGTCCCATGGTCCTCCATGGTCAAACTAGGTCTAACCAAGACCAAATACAACTCAGACTATCATCCATAGCTGCTGCAAGGTGTCAAGGTCAATACATGCTTTACAATTTATTCAAATAGCTTCTATAACACAGAGTAATCATGACTGGCGATCTAAATCCAAATATATAGTGTCGTTAGTTATTATTATTACTCAGACTAGACTTTCAGGATCATACTCACTTCATAGTTGTGATCAATTTGCTAGTGAAGGGTGAAGGATGAAATAAATGGCTAGACTAAGGGATGACTTGACTAACTTGACTTTGTGACACTTTGGCAAGGGAAAGGGAATACACACCATAGTATATACTGAATGAGCAATAACACAGGGAATGGCGGTGTCTCACAAATGGATGAGTTGTTTAAAGAGGGTTTATTCACCTTCACAGATGCGCACAATCCATAATACAAGCAAGGCCAGCAATTGTTTAGATATAACATTTAAGTTCCATTGCTTTTTGGGCCTGAGTTTTCCATAGCCTTGATCTATGTGTGTTTACAAACACATTGCATAGATTTACATTTATTTTTAGGCTTTCTGCTGCAGGTGTGTTTTTAAGGCACTTGTTTACCTGAGCACTTCTAGGTGTGTCATGGACAGCTTGTTTACCTAGGTATTTATTTTTCCAAAAGATATAACATTTTATTTTTCATGGCCATTTTCATTTGGCATTTCTTTCATACACAAGATATAGCATTTGATTTTTCCAGATTTTGTATTGATGGCAGCACTAAAAGTTTCAGGTTTAGCCAACACAACTTTAGTGACTATGGGGAATTCTCAAGGAACTCCAACTCACCATAGGTAAGTTTTGTCACCAACTCAGAGCCGAGACACAATAAACAGGGAAGCTCATCCAATACAGAGGCTACAGTGGGGAAAGGTCCTCCATGTCACTAGTCAAGTAGCAAATCAGGGTAATAATCTAAAAGGTAGGCCACGGATGGATGAAGACAATGAAAAGATGAAGCCAACACTAGCAAGCCATAGTATGGTGTAATGATCACCTCTATTCTCCCTAAGGAGGGTATGTACCAATGAGTATGAATAGTGAACTTCTAAGTCCGAGTAGGGACAGTATAGTATAAATAATAGGTCAACCAGTTCCAAATATCTATATGATCGCCAGATCATGACACTAAGTGCTAAGACATGCTATAAGAATAAGTATAAAAGCAATCTAACCATAACACAATAGTATACCTGCTGAGTCATATACCTGAAAGCTCATCAACCTGTACCATCACCTGTCCTCTGAGACTGCTGCTGTAACTCTGGGCACTACTGTCTGCTCTGTACCAATGGCATAATGGCTATATCGGGCATCTCTCTGAGTGTCCCGAAACTCAGTCATGGCATGGGGAATATAACTGCTGTCTACAATCTGATAGTGATCCAATATAAATGCTCATCTCGGCATCTCAAATGCAAGGGAACTGGCTGAATAGTGTACTGGAATGAGAAAAATAATGTATGGTAGCCCGGCTACTATATATGTGATAACAGTACCCTCCTCCAAAACAATACTGTGCTCAACCCCCCTATCCGGTGGCCTACCATGTGGAAGGTCTCTAAAAACCTTTTCATATTTTTGCAAAAGTCTCTCTATCTCCTTTGGGTGTTTGACAATATTTATAGTTGGCTTGGGAGATGTAATATGACATTCAGCAGCCCATTCTATATCCCCATGCCTCAATATAGATCTCATGCTATTGCAAGTCACTACTTGATTTGGATAAGTGTGTTGCCCTCTCACAACTCTTTGTACTCCTTTTGAATCTTGGAATTTCATTTCGGGAATTTGATAATTTACTGTATGCTCTCCTATTGAATACAACCATTGCACTCCCAAAACCACATTAGTATCAGCAACATCAACCACATAAAAACTATCAACAAAAGTATAGTTACCTACGGTGACTTGCAGCTTTGGAACCCATGTTTTGCATTGCATTGTGTTGTGACCGGGAATGACAACTGTGAAGCCATCAAATGGTTCAATAGGTATCTTTCTTTTCTCTACCATCTCTGTATCAATGAAGTTATGAGTGGCTCCTCCATCTACCAAAACTGAAGTTCTTTGTCCTTGTACCACACCTTTGCATCGGATAGTATGATAGCGAGGTACTGCTGAAAGCACTGCCATTCTTTCTTTGTCCAGTGAAGGCTGATTTTCTTCTTGTCTTTCCTCTTCTACTGCTGTCTCATATGCCTCTTCTTGATCTGAAATATGTCCATCTTCATCCATGCCCCCATCATACCCCTCATTATCAGAAAATACTTCTATGTATTGAGCCTTTCCTTTGGTACATTTGTGCCCCGGTGTCCATGGTTGGAAGCATGTGAAGCATAGTTTCTTTTTTCTAAGTTCATCCCTGTTTAGTCCCTCTTTTTTATTCCTCTCAAATGACTCTCTTTGCCAAGGTTTCTTATCATATCCATCCCTTTGCCAAGGTTTCTTTTCAAATTTATAGCTAGGCTTAGGAGGAAATCTCGTTCTAGGAAGCACATTTTGGAGATCCCTAGTCAAGCTCATTGCATCTTTTAATGTAGTTGGCTTGTGGGCTTTGACCAAACCTCTTAAGGGTTCAGCCAAACCTTCAGTGAACAGCAATACTAATCTTCCCATAGATACATCAGCCACCTTGACTGATAATTTTTGAAAGTCCATCATATATTCAGTAGGGGACCCAGTTTGCTTCAATTGAGCTAGTTCTTTGAAAGGCAATTCTGGATCTTTTTGTTCAAATCTTTCTAGTACCCTGTCAACAAATTCTCCATATGTTTTAACCTGATTATGACCCAAGGTTTTCATCCCATGAAACCACCATTCATTGGCATCTCCTTCCAAATGCAAAATGGCCATTTTTAATGCATCCTCTTCCAACATAGGATTCAGCTGAAAATATACATCCAATTTTTGCACCCAAGTGTTAGCAGAATTTTGAGAAGAACCATCAAAAGTAGGAAGTGACATTTTTCCAATAGCACTATTTAATTCTTTGTTTTGGAATGGACTCCTATTGTCTCCCTTCCTATTAATCTTTTTCATAGCATCAATGTAGTCACTGAGTGGTACACCTCTTTTACACTCTTCATTCAAATCATTCCAATCATTTACTAGTTTCTTGTAATCCAATTCAAGATTGGGCTCTTCTTTGGGTGTGAGAAATTTAGGTGCAGTAGGCCTTTGTGTGCTTTGAAATTCATCAGGTCTATTATGAGGTCCTGTACTTGAGAAAATATGCTCATTCTCTTTCATCTTTTCCCCTGAGTGTGAACCACTATTATCTCCTATTATCCCTTTGCTTTGAAGCTGGCTAATCAACAATTCGAATCCTTGCAACAATTTATCACCTATCCTATCCATGTTTGCTGAGAGTTTAGAGAAACATGGATCTAAGGTTGCAATAAGTTCCTCCTTATGTTTTAATTTGTCATCCTCCTCTCTACCCATGGTTTCAGTGAAAGACTCCTCTTCTTGTACTACCTCTTCTTCAACAAAAATCTCTTCAACTACTGGTTCAAAGGGTGGTGGATTATTCTTTTGACTTCTTGTTAATACCATCAGGTGCCAAGAACATGCTCTGATACCACTTGTAATGGCCCTTTTTCAAAATTTTATTAAAATGCCAATTTTTCCACTTTTTCCCCAATTTCGACCTTTGACTAGTTTTACTGTTTTGACCTCCAAATCAACCCAAATGCTCCCAAATCTTCTGTAGGAGTGTATGAATGGTATTTAGACTTGAATATTAGGTTCAGGGATGTTTTATGGCCCTCCAAATGCTGCTGCAAACTTGATTTGTATTCTGATCAATATAGGTAATTTTGACTAGTAATTTGTGCATTAAATCCCCCCCGGGTAACACTGCAAATGGCCTTTCAAATGCCTCCAAACTCCCACAAATTTATGAACAGAGGTATATAATGTGTTAAGTATGTGATTAAGGTCTCATATAAACCATTAATTGATTTTTACTACTGTTCTAACTCTCTCACATTCAACAGCAAAAACCCCCAATTCGACCCTTGGGGAAATGGCACTATTTCACCTCCCAATACAACTAAACTGAGTAAAAATGCTTCAAATGCTCAAGTACAGTACATGAAACTTGTAGAAGACATCCATGGCAGTATATTGATCACAAATATATCAGAGAATCATCCATCCATTCGAAATAATCAACATTATAGTGTCATACATCAATGCATTGGGGAAATGGACATTGTTTGCTCATTAATCAATAGTTTTGCATACAACCAGTGGGTATTTCGACCTGAGACTTTCTGAATATCAATAACAGAGGATATGAAGCTATTACAATCAGAAATATATAATGAGAAGCTCTCTCAAGAAGCACAAGTGCTCACCAAAAACGCCCTCCCTCAAGGAGCACGAATATGCCTTCAAAACTGGAAACGGTGGAGAGAAAGTGCTGCACTAAACCAAACCATGAAACTTCCTGTAGCTGCTACCTGCAAATAAAACTCCATTAAAGCACCATGAAAGACCTGAGTGGCCTCTCCAAACACCAACTTGGATGGGAATCTTTCACCCTCGAAATTGGCTAAGGCAAGGAACTAGTCATCCACTAGTTCTCTCTTCACAAATGCAATTTTTCTCAAATCATCAAAAAGCCATTCTCATACTTGATTTCTACATTTTATAACCAACATTAGCCTTCAAGGGGTCGAAATCCTCTCAATAGATTCAATAATTTTCCATTTAGAAAATATTCCTCATTTGCCACTTGTCTCCTAGTTCCAACCTTCCATCTTCTCCCAAATTCGAATTTGAGTCTCTTTGGATTCCTCCAACTCCATGAGTGCCTTCCTTGAGCCTATTTTTGGGGCTGACATGTCATAATGGTCAGGTGTAAGAAGTCAGGTCTGAATTTTGTCATAAATGTCATAGATGCTTCATTATTGTTGTCATAAAACTAGGGAATCTAGCCCAAGTGTCCACTAGTCTCCAATTTGACTCTTCCTCTCCCATGGAGGTTACTATTCCATCCCATTTCGACCTAAGATGCTCAATGCCATGTGTTATGACTTACCAACTCACCCAAGAGTGTTCACCTTTCCATGAATTCGAATTGGCAAGAGAGAGCTGCCATGTGTCATTGAAAAATCAAGCTAGTGTGGGTCCCACCACCTCCATATGTCTCCAAAACCACTTGCCATCTAGAATTTCTCTTGAATTTATTTATTCATCATATTTATTAAATGCTTGAACCCTTCTAATGTCTAAATATCATTTATTAGCTTCCTTATTACCATCCCACATGTGCCCATCCAACCTAGGAAACTAGTAGGATTGATGGGATTGTCTTACTATGCACTTATTTGAATGGGGACATTACAGTTGTTGCTCATTCAGTATATACTATGGTGTGTATTCCCTTTCCCTTTTCCAAAGTGTCACAAAGTTAAGTCAGTCAAGTCATCCCTTAGCCTAGCCAGTTATTTTAGCCTTCACCCTTCACTAGCAAATTGATCACAGCTATGAAGTGAGTATGATTTTGAAAGTCTAGTCTGAGTAATAATAATAATTAATGACATTATATATTTGGATTTAGATCGCCAGTAATGATTACTTTGTGTTATAATTGTTATTTGAATAAGTTGTAGACTATGCATTAACCTTTGACACTTTGCAGCAGCTTCTGGTGATGGTCTGAGTTATATTTGGTCATGTTGACTTGGTCAAACCTAGTTTGACCAAGGTCAACCATAGGATATGAGATGGTTAGACCTTTTGATGATATGGATAGATGATATATGGTCTATGTACATGTACATGATGATTCTATGCAGCAGCTACAGGTTTATGATGATGATTCATGGTTTACAACAGTATTTGATCATTTACAGATTATTATTATTTGACCTGTTTCGGTATATTGAATATATATTTTGATCATGCAGAGATTCATATGGTGTATGAGTACACATCTTGGATAGATTTGGACCTTTTGAGTCCAATGAGATAGTCTATTTTCAGTTCCGGTCACTTACAGTGATGATTGAGCCTCAGTAGGCTATCCTTGTGCAGTTTTGGTCTGTCGGAGACCCTGTCAGAACAGATGTGATTTTTATCCGGTTGACCTAGGGAGCTGTGCTTGGACGGGGTGGTCCAGCCACTTGTTTTTACCATATTACCCCCCTCCCGGACACACTGGTGCCCTCACCTTGATAGCGCAGGCACTCCAGGAGGCATTTTGGGGGCAGTTTCACGCTTCCCGAGGCATTTCAGGATTGGTAGAAATGGCTATTGAGGAATTCGATTTGGGCTACTGAGGCAATGTCTTGGCATGGGATGATCAGTGATGATGGATTGATGTCTTCCACACCTCCTCCAACAGTTTCGGCTTCATCGGGGCCCGCATCCATCACTTATGGCACTTTCTGATGATTTCTGAGGTCTTTTGAGGCCTACGATTTGACCATAGAGGCACGATTTGGTATATTTATGACTATTATTATTATTGTGCTATGGGGATTGACCAAGGGTGGCTAAAATTACCCCTTGGACACACCATAAGATTCCTATTATATTTTGTCATCATGATTTGGTGGGATTCCCCTCTTCTAGGGCGATTTTGTCCACTTATATTATATTTTATTAGTGATCCATGTATTTTATTATTGAGCTCATCTCAACCATTGATTAGACATTTGTATCTTTTAATCTTAGCCACTCATTCAAAAAGTGTTTAGATTTTGATGCCTCTTCTTCCTATTTAAAGGAGAGAGCTTCTCATTGTAAAGCGACTGGTGGCTCTAGATTATTGGAATAGAAAATTATTATTGCATCTATGTCCAGTGTTGTGGTGAATGTTTTTGGTGTTCGTTCGTTGGTTCTTCCTTTGCACTGAGTTATTGGAGATCTTGTTTGCCATATCTTTGGTACCCACGGTTTTTTGCATCTACAGGTGGAGGCCGATTTGCTTTGAGGAAGTATTGGTAGGGGAAGACTCTCCCTACTTTTCTTTGGATCTCTTCGTTGGTAACAGGGAGTATTACTGTCCCTGGACCTTCTATTTTATGTTATCGTTGCATTTTACTTATATTTCCTCCATACTTGACCTCTCTGATTGAAATCGATTTTCCTTGGATTGACAGGTAGAGGAGGGTGCACTTGTGGGATAGGGCATCAATTTGGCAAGCAAAATCAAGAATTTCTCATTTGATCTCTGCGGGAATCTTCCTCAACATCAAAGCATCTCTCTTCATCACTCAGGTATGATCTCAAGGTAAGTTCTATCTCCATGATCTATCCACTTGTCTAAAACTTTTAAACCCTAATTAATCAAAACCCCCATTTTTACATTTTTTTAGATCTACTGAGATCTAGTGGGTTGTTGGGTGTAATATTGAAAACCCACCTCTATAGTATCCAAGGCATCCCGGATCTATAGTTTGGTGAGGATTGGCCTCCATTTAACCCCCTTCCTAGGCCAACTTAGCGCCTCCAAGTGAGGTTGCACTCCTTGAGGAAGGTGAGTTACCCTAGATCGAGTTGATGGGTAGTTGAGATCCCACTTGATTCATGACTACACATCCAATAACCTACCCCCAGATTGTCACTTTTGTGATTTCTACCTTGTGGGCCCTATTCCACATTTTAAGGGATTTAATCCCCATTTTGGACCACTTGGTATATTTAAACTTAGATCTAGTAAGATCTAGCCGTCGGATTGCCGTGAAATTGTAGATCCATATCCTCACTTGCTTAAACTACTTGGATCTAAAGTTTGGATGCCATTGGACTTGTCTTGATTCATTAATCCCACTTTTTAGCCTCCTTGGGTAAAGTCGCACCACCTTGGAGAAGTGAGTTGGTCAACTTCTAGGACGTGGGTATCCAGTCATGGATGGCAATAGGGAAGGGCAACTCAAAAGGTGCAACCACGATCACCTCGACCTCCAATATATGGTTGTCACGCCAGTCGAGGCAACCTTCGCTTTATGTTATCTAGCCCAGACAACAAAGGGGGAGACCCGATCTACTCCCGACAAGAGAGATCAAAACCAAGACACCAAATCAAGGTATTTCTAAGTGAAGTAAGGTGTATGGTTTATCCTAGACCTAAGGGTGAAGTCACAAGCCAAGTGAGGGGTTCAATAAGTATAGCTTTGGTTAATAGTTGATGTGAGAGTGACTTACAATGTTTGAAGTGAGATCTAGGGCTAATGTACTAGTTCAATGTCAGAAGATCCACTGCCTTGGGAACCGTGTCCAATGCAGGGTAGTTTAAGGGTTGAATTGGGGCTAACTAGTACAAGTGACAAGCTTGACCATGATACATGATAGCTTCAAAGGTTTAGTTCACCATGCAAAAGTCAAACCACAAGTCAATCCAACAATCTAGGAAAGTTGAATTAACTTGGAGAGAAACCAGTGCCTTGGGAATTGGGAAGTGGAGTCAAAGTAGGGTTGACTTGTGGTTTAGGACTCCTAGTACTTGGGACAAGTGGGCAATAGAGGTCTTGATGGATAGATGTGTCTAGATCTAGGTTTGACCCAAGTGGACCACAATCCCTTAAAACAAGGAATGCTATCCCCAAGGCAAGATTTGACAAAGTGATAGTCTAGACCTAGGTTTTGAATTATTCCGGTTTCAAATCTCCAAAAATCTCAAGTACCCACGTCCTAGAAGTGAGTCAACTCACTTCTCCAAGGTGGTGCGACTTTGCCTAAGGAGGCTAAAAATGAGGGTTAGGTAGGTCAAGACAAGTCGGATGGCATCCAAACTTTAGATCCGGGTAGGTTAGTCAAGTGGGAGTATGGATCTATAATTCCGTGGCAATCCAACGGCTAGATCTTAGTAGATCTGAGTTTAAGTGTTCCAAGTGGTCCAAAATGGGGATTAAATCCCTTAAAATGTGGAATAGGGCCCACAAGGTGAATTTCAGAAAAGTAACAACCTGGGTGTATGTTATTGGATGTGTAGATGACAAATCAAGTGGAATCTCAAACACCCACCACCTAGATCTAGGTCAACTTGCTCAAACTAAGAAGTGCGCTTTGCTTGGGAGGAGCTAAGTTGGCATGGGAGAGGGGTCAAACGGAAGCCAATCCTCACCAAAGTATGGATCCGGGATGCCGTGGATGCTATCGAGGTGGGTTTTCAATATTATGCCCAACAACCCACTAGATCTAAGTAGATCTAAGAAAATGTACAATGGGGTTTTGAAATATTTTAGACAATTGGATAGATCATGGAGATAGAACTTACCTTGAGATCATACCTGAGTGATGTGGATGAGATGCCTTGATGTTGAGGAAGATTCCCGCAGAGATGAAATGAGAGATTGTTGATTTGCTTGCCAATTTGATGCCCTAGCCCACAAGTGCGCCTTCCTCTACCTGTCAAACCAAGGAATGAAGATTCAATCAGTAAGATCAAGTATGGAAGAAATACAAGAGAAATGCAATAGTAACATGAAATAGAAGGTCCTGGGACAGTAATACTCCCTGTTACCAACGAAGAGCTCCAAAGAAGAAGTAGGGAGAGTCTTCCCCTACCAATACCTCCTCCTCAAAGCAAATCGGCCTCCACCTGTAGATGCAAAAATCGTGGTACAAAATATATGGCAAACAAGATCTCCAATAACTCAGTGCAAAGGAAGAACCAACGAACGAACACCAAAAACATTCACCACAACACTGGAGATAGATGCAATAATAATTTTCTATTCCAATAATCCAGAGCCAAAAGTCCCTTTACAATGAGAGGCTCTCTCCTTTAAATAGGAAGGAGAGGCACCAAAACCCTAACCACTTTTTGAATGAGTGGCTAAGATTAGAAGATACAAATGTCTAATCAATGGTTGAGATGAGCTCAACAATAAAATACATGGATCACTAATAAAATATTATGTAAGTGGACAAAATCGCCCTATAAGAGGGGAATCCCACCAAATCATGATGACAAAATATCATAAGAAGCTTATGGTGGGTCCAAGGGGTAATTTTATCCCTCCTTGGTCAATCCCCATAGCACAATAGTCAATAAATAATCATCAATGTACCAAATCGTGCCACCATAGTCAAATCGTAGGCCTCAAAAAGACCTCAGAAATCCACAGAAAATGCCATAAGTGATGGATGCGGGCCCCGATGAAGCTGAAACTGCTGGAGAAGGTGTGGAGGACCCCGATCTATCATCCCTGATCATCCCATGCCATAACTTTGCCTCAGTAGCCCAAATCGATTTCCTCAATAGCCATTTCTACCAATCCTGAAATGCCTCGGGAAGCGTGAAACTGCCCCAAACAGCCTCCTGGAGTGCCTGCGCTGTCAAGGTGAGGGCACCAGTGTGTCCAGGAGGGGGGTAATATGGTAAAAACAAGTGGCTGGACCGCCCCCTCCATCATCAGCGCCCTAGGTCAACCGGATAAAAATCATATCTGCTCCGATAGGGCCTCCGACAGACCAAAACTGCACTGGGACAGCCTACTGAGGCTCAATCATCACTGTAAGTGCCCGGAACTGAAAACAAACTATCCCATTGGACTCAAAAGGTCCAAATCTATCCAAGATGTGTACTCATACACCATATGAGTCTCTGCATGATCAAAATAAATATCCAATATACCGGAACAAGGCCAATAATAATGATCTATAAATGACCAAACATTGCTGTAACCCAAGAATCATCATCATAACCCTGTAGCTGCTGCATAGAATCATCATGTATGTGTACATAGACCATATATCATCTATCCATATCATCATAAGGTCTAACATCTCATGTCCCATGGTCCTCCATGGTCAAACTGGGTCTAACCAAGACCAAATATAACTCAGACCATCATCCAAGGCTACTGCAAAGTGTCAAGGTTAATACATGCTCTACAACTTATTCAAATAGCAATTATAACACAAAGTAATCATAACTGGCGATCTACATCCAAATGTATAGTGTCGTTAATTATTATTATTACTCAGACTAGACTTTCAGGATCATACTCACTTCATAGTTGTGATCAATTTGCTAGTGAAGGGTGAAGGCTAAATTAACTGGCTAGGCTAAGGGATGACTTGACTGACTTGACTTTGTGACACTTTGGCAAGGGAAAGGGAATACACACCATAGTATATACTGAATGAGCAATAACACAGGGAATGGCGGTGTCTCACAAATGGATGAGTTGTTTAAAGAGGGTTTATTCACCTTCACAGATGCGCACAATCCATAATACAAATAAGGCTAGCAATTGTTTAGATATAGCATTTAAGTTCCATTGCTTTTTGGGCCTGAAGTTTCAATAGCCTTGATCTATGTGTGTTTACAAACACACTGCATAGATTTACATTTTTCTTTAGGCTTTCTGCTGCAGGTGTGTTTTTAAGGCACTTGTTTACCTGAGCACTTCTAGGTGTGTCATGGACAGCTTGTTTACCTAGGTATTTATTTTCCAAAAAGATATAACATTTTATTTTCATAGCCACTTTCATTTGGCATGCCTTTCATTCATGTGTGTTTAGAAACACATTGCATGAATGGGCTTTTCATACAAGATATAGCATTTCATTTTTTCCAGATTTTGTATTCATGGCAGCACTAAAAGTTTCAGGTTTAGCCAACACAACTTTATTGACTAGGGGGAATTCCAAGGAACTCCAACTCACCATAGGTAAGTTTTGTCACCAACTCAGAGTCGAGACACAATAAACAGGGAAGCTCATCCAATACAGAGGCTACAGCGGGGAAAGGTCCTCCATGCCACTAGTCAAGTAGTAAGTCAGGGTGATAATCTAAAAGGTAGGCCATGGATGGATGAAGACAATGAATAATGGAGCCAACACTAGCAAGCCAAGGTATGGTTGAATGATCATCTCTATTCTCCCTAAGGAGGGTAAAACCAATGAGTATGAATAGTGAACTTCTAAGTCTGAGTAGGGACAATATAATATATATATAGATCAACCAGGTCCAAATATCTATATGATCGCCAGATCATGACACTAAGTGCTAAGACATGCTATAAGAATAAATATAAAAGCAATCTAACCATGACACAATGATATACCTGCTGAGTCATATACCTGAATGCTCATCAATCTGTACCATCATCTGTCCTTTGAAACTGCTGCTGTAACTCTGGGCACTACTGACTACTCTGTACCAATGGTATAATGGCTACATCGGTCATCTCTCTGAGTGTCCTGAGACTCAGTCATGGCATGGGTAATACAACTGCTGTCCACAATCTGATAGTGATCCAATCTAGATGCTCATCTCAGCATCTCAAATGTAGGGGAACTGGCTGAATAGTGTATTGGAATGAGAAAAATAATGTATGGTAGCCCGGCTACTATATATGTGACAACATCTGGCTCCGACTGGGACAAGTGCTCTGCTGAAATGAGCGCTTGAGAACCTCAGAATCTCTGGTCCTTGAACTCTACTACTCGAATCCACGATCCAGCACTCTACCATTTTATTTCCAGCTTTTATTCTTGCAACCTATTTTCTGCAATCACAAACATCAAAAATACCTCATGCCGCATGTGTGGGAAAAAATATAAAACCAACCGAAATAAAATCTACTCTATGTCAGAAATATAAATGCAAAAAGTAAATTAAACTACTAACATAATTTGCAAAATTTGAAATTTATTGTGCAGGAAAAGAAAAGTGACAGGTACTCAATTAAACTAGGAGCTTACAAAGGAGCTTAGAAACAAAGAAGGTGCCAGACTCAATGGCTAAAAAGACTAACTACTGCCTAAGTAGGCTTATTCAGTTCCTACCACTCTAATCTAATCAGTCATCACAAATGTTAGGTAAAATCATAAATCCAGTGCAACCATTCATCAAATAGGTTAATGATTCTTATTTGATTTTTGATAATAGAACAAGTCAAGATTGGGCTAAAGATCAACAAATTTAAGGGCACAGTCTTCTTAATTTGTTCATAAATTGAAGAATGGTTTGAATGATGCCCTATGAAATTATGCCAAGGAGAAGAATGACTGATGCAAACATCCTCCATCAAAGAACTGATAGGATCATAACATTTATGCAAGTTAAACTCAGAGATGGATAGAGGAAGGACATAAGACATGTGATTCGATTCATTTCCACACAAATTAACTTTTTCATTTACTTCTCTCACATACTCAATTTGATTCTCCTTGGGTTTGATGATCAAAAATTCAAGTGGGGATAAATTAAAGCTTAAAAGACGGAAAATCAAAGTCAGACCCACTTGATGCTCAAAAATGGAGAAAATATGGAATTGATCTTTAAATACCTTCTCTAGCCACCAAGAATGATTGATATCTTGACAACAAGCATTATGGTTCCAAAGTGACTGAAAAGGGAAATGAAGTGCTTTTTCTCCAAACATGTAATCATGCTTATACTTCCTATTAAAAATTTCCAAGGCAAAAGATTGACTAGAGCACCAACCCAAAGATGATTGAAAGAGTTGGGAAATGAGGGTGGATTGCAAATATGAAAATTTTCCCAAATGGATAAACAAGTTTGACCTTGGATTTTGATAATAGAAAATATTCTTTATTCTAGGAATAATTTCAAGCTTTTGATCAAATTTAATATTTACAACTTGAGGACAAGATTCTAATTCTAAGAAATCGATGAACCTATCTTGACTAAGGATGGAAAAATTTAAAGACGCATTATAAGAGGTGGAACAAAGATTAGAGCATCTAGTGTGGTTCACTATTTCATCTTCATCTTGAGAGTGAACTTCTATTGATTCATCATTAAAATTATAAAAGGATAAGTGATCATTTTCATTTAATTGATCAGGGGTGAAATTAATAATTTCATTTAAAATATCCTGATTATTTGCACAATGATCACCCGAAACCACCACTAAAGGATCTTGATCTATGTCCCTACTTTCTTCTTCTTCAATAAGCTGATAAGGAATTGAATGATCAGTCAAGCTAGAATGGAAGATGAGTTCTTTCGAAGGATGAACTTCAATAGACTTGTTGACTAAAGGCTCATCCTCAGAAATTTCCTCTGGATCAGGACTAGGGCTACCTAAAAAGAAATTTGAAAACATATGATTTATATTAGTGATTTGACTTTCAATTAACTCAAAAGTGGAAAACTTATCCTCAAAGGAAATTGGGCAAGAGGGGTCATCTCCGGATATTGACAGTTCACTGGAAGCTTGATTGTTAAATGATTCAACAATAGGATCGGAATGGGAAAGGTTTTGATATTGGATTTGATTCGAAAGATACATATCATCGAATTCACTTCCCCATTCTTCTAAGAATTTATTTTCAAACATGTCATATCCGGAAATGCTATTGGGTTTCAAATTCGAAAGCCAGAGCCCAGCTCTTTCTTTGAAAGATGAAGCCAATAGTTTCATACACACATCCTCATGGGTTATGGATAACTCGTTAAGAACTTCCCGAAATCTTTCAAGGTGCCTTCTAGCAGAGATTTCATAACTTCCATCGAAAGTAGGCAACCTTTCACATGCTTGATGAGGAATATGATGAGGATACCCAACAATTTTTGAAAAGTCGAAAACTTTTAAACGACCGAAAGTTCTAGGTCGCTCAGAAGCAGCCATGGATAATAATTTTTTATTTTTATTTTTTATCTTTTAATATTTTAATATTTATTTTTAAAATCAAGAGCCTGAAAACAAAATGATGCACCCCATAAGGTCTGTCTTAATTCTAGTGTTGTAAGGATGTAAATGAGCTCGCTCCTCAGCGGAGTCACGATTGGGAGTCGCCAGGTAGATTTAAACTCTTCTACCAAGATATGTGTCGTTATATTTGCAGGAAGGACTACTAGTTTTTCCAAGGTAAACCCTATGCCCAAATGTTAGGCAAAGAGAAGCGGGACGGCTTTTAGGAAATAATATATCGGACCAAGGTAAGCCTATTGCGTCCCCGGCAACGGCGCCAAAATGTTATCACCTAAACTGTAGTTACCCCTATGGATGTATCCAGTCGTGGATGGCAATAGGGAAGGGCAACTCAAAAGGTGCAACCACGATCACCTCGACCTCCAATATATGGTTGTCACGCCAGTCGAGGCAACCTTCGCTTTATGTTATCTAGCCCAGACAACAAAGGGGGAGACCCGATCTACTCCCGACAGGAGAGATCAAAACCAAGACACCAAATCAAGGTATTTCTAAGTGAAGTAAGGTGTATGGTTTATCCTAGACCTAAGGGTGAAGTCACAAGCCAAGTGAGGGGTTCAATAATTATAGCTTTGGTTAATAGTTGATGTGAGAGTGACTTACAATGTTTGAAGTGAGATCTAGGGCTAATGTACTAGTTCAATGTCAGAAGATCCACTGCCTTGGGAACCGTGTCCAATGCAGGGTAGTTTAAGGGTTGAATTGGGGCTAACTAGTACAAGTGACAAGCTTGACCATGATACATGATAGCTTCAAAGGTTTAGTTCACCATGCAAAAGTCAAACCACAAGTCAATCCAACAATCTAGGAAAGTTGAATTAACTTGGAGAGAAACCAGTGCCTTGGGAATTGGGAAGTGGAGTCAAAGTAGGGTTGACTTGTGGTTTAGGACTCCTAGTACTTGGGACAAGTGGGCAATAGAGGTCTTGATGGATAGATGTGTCTAGATCTAGGTTTGACCCAAGTGGACCACAATCCCTTAAAACAAGGAATGCTATCCCCAAGGCAAGATTTGACAAAGTGATAGTCTAGACCTAGGTAGAGCCTCCTTTCTTGAAAGTGTTAGAAGCTCCTCTCTGCAATCTTCTCGTTCTTCTTGAAATCCCTTCATGAATTGCTTCAAAGTCTAAACAATAGTGTATTAATAAGATATATTAGGTTTAGGTTTACCACTATTAAGAATGTGAGATAAAAAAAATGTAAAAAAAAAATCAATAAAGCCATAAAATAAGCATTGCCAAATTAATAAAGCCATAAAATAATCATTGCCAAATTAACAATAAAACTAACTAATTTATTAAAAACGGAAAAAACGCTAACCTTGAAAGTGTTACTAAATTGCTCCAAATTAAATGATGAATAGTAGGAAATGTAAATGGTTTATATAGCCTAGAATAGGTTTAACATTACTTGTTTTATGAATGTGGAATTAAAAAAATGAAATCAGTTAATGCATTATTATTAAATTTATATAAGATGGGTTTACATGAAATATTACTAATGTTATGAATGCAGTATTTAAAAAAATGTAAATAGCCATTACTTTATTATGAAATGTATATAAATAATTTTACAAGAAATTTTACTAGACTTATATGTCTGGGATAGAAATATGTAATTAGTTAATACATTATTTCAAAGTTTTTTATATCATAAATTTGTTTTTTTTACTAGTTTTATGGATGTGCCCAAAATGTGCACTTTACTTTTGTAGGGAAATTTTGGCGAGAAAATTTTGAATGAAAATTTTGGAAGGAAGTTTTGGAGGGAATTTTTTGGAGGGATATTTTCATTCTCATAGCTATAAGATTGTTGGTTGACAGTTGCAGCATTCTACTTTTTGGTGAGGACTATGGTAAAATTTCAATGTCTTATCTATTAAGATTTTTCTATAATTCTATCTTTTAGTGAGAAGTCATGGACTCATGTGAATTAAATTCCAATGTCAATGAAGAGTTGTATTGTTCATTTATCCAAGATACTGCCAGTGCAAGCAATGCAATCAAGCATGTTCTTCAAGAACTTCCCAATTATGAAGATTTTGAAGACACTAGTAATGAAGGGCAAGAATGTGATGATGATGAAGATCTTCCTCCAAGGGGGGATCCTAAAGACAGTAAGCAAGATGATGACAATTTTCCTCCCAACGAGGATTTTCAAGGCACCGATGATGATTTTCTTAAAAGCGAGGATTTTGATGGGACTAATGATGCTTTTGCTGAGCATGGATGTACAAATAATGTTGATGGTTTTCTTCATAGCAAGGATTCTAATGGGATGAATGACGATTTTCCTTCAAGCAAATATTTTAATGGGACCAATGATGATTTTCCTCCTAACGAGGATTTTTATGGGACTGATGATGATTTTTCTCCAAGTGAGGATTTTAATGGGACAGATGATGATTTTGGTGAGGAAAAAGACATCAATAATGATGAAGATGATTTTCCTCTAAGCGAGGATTTCAATGGAACTGATGACGAGTTTCCTCCAAGCGAGGATTTCTATGGCACCGATGATTACTTTCCTCCAAGCGAGGATTTCAATGGCACAGATGATGACTTTCCTCCAAGCGAGGATGTCAATGGCACCGATGATGACTTTCCTCCAAGCGAGGATTTCAATGGCACCGATGATGACTTTCCTCCAAGTGAATATTTCAATGGCACCGATGATGATTATCTTCCCAACAAGGATTTCAATGGCACCAATGATCATTCTGTTGACGATGAAGCCACCAATGATGAAGACAATGATTCTCCTCCAAGTAAGGATGTTACAGGAACCAATGATGAAGACAATGATTCTCTTCCAAGTAAGGATTTTATAGGCATCAATGATGTCAATGTTGAATCTCAAGAGTTCCCTTTTAGTGAAGAATTTAGTGGCACCAATAGTGTTGATGGTCACATTAATCTGTCAGCAATTGATCAACTTATTAGTGATCATGACAATTATTTTCATACTGAATTCGGTGATGAGATTTTCAATGAGGAGGGTCATATGCATCACAATGAAAACATTCATTCTAATGAGGATGTTGTTGCAGAGATAATGGTCCAGGAAATGCAGCGACACAATTCAATAATCAGCAAGATTAAGTGTAGGATTAGACCTTTTTATGTCAATCCAAAGCATTCCAGTTATACAAGGTCTAGGAAAGAATTGCTCACAAGTCCAAGTTCCGTTACTCATTTGATTTCGAGTGAGTGTTGCCACAAAAGTTGTTTGAAAGGTATAGGCTACAATTATTCCTTGGAGAAAATGAAGATGTATTTATCAATGAACAAAAGTATGCAAAATTCATATTTAGTGGGGTGCATGATTTCTACAAGGACAGGTTATGATTATCGCGTTGGAAAAGTTCTTCTTTGTAGAAAGGCATTCAAACGGATTCACTCAATTGGTAATCTTCGATTATCAAGAATACAAGCAAGACTGGAAAATGATCCTACATTTTATTCTGACGATTATCAGGGACAAATCACTGGGTCATCAACACACATTGCAATATCATGGATGCATGATTTCTTTTCCAAGCATGGCGAGAGTATGCCGAGTAGAGAAACAATACACATTCCATATAATTTCACAAGGCAGGAAATCTACAACTTATACAGGGATTATGTTCAAGGTGGTCAAGGAAATGACAACTTCATCAGATATGCATATTTCACAAGAGTATGGAAAAAGAAGTTCAATAACATCCGCATTCCAAAGAGGTCAAGGATGGGGGTCTGCAGTACATGTGCTTCTCTTAGAGAAAGAAAGGGATAGATCATAAGGGATAGAAAGAGGTATGTTTACAAAATTGTTTTTTTTAAATAAATGTCAATTATTAAAACTAGTTATCAATATTTTTTTGTTATGTTGTTTGTAGATTCCATAATCAATGCACTGCAAGAACATCGCAATCGGCAATCAAATGAACAACAAAAGTTGTACAAACATCGCAAGAAGTGTTATGATGCTCCACATAAGTATATGGGTTTGATAATTGATGGCATGTATCCGAAAAAAACACCCTTGCCACATTTTGTCCATGTGCCAAAGAATTTAAAGGAGCAAAATTTCATGCAGTTTCACTTGGTTGGGTGTATGGTTTTTAATGGTGAAATGTTTCCAAAGGTTTACTTTACAACTCCAAATATTCACAATGATGCAAATTTGACCATCACCATTATTCACCATGTCCTTACTCATTGGCCTGGTGATATTCCTGAAGTTCTATATCTACAATTGGACAACACAAGCCGAGAAAACAAAAATCAGGTTGTGTTTGGTTATCTAAGCATGTTTGTTGAATTGAGAATTTTTAAAAAGATAAAAGTTGGTTTCCTTCTTGTTGGGCATACACATGATCATATTGATCATTCAATCATTTTACAAGGACATTAAGGAGGAAGAAAGTCAGGAGCCTAACATCATTTATTGAAATTATAATAAAAGCATACCATCCAGATCCTATTGTACAAAAATTGGAAGAAGCTGTTGACATGCGAAGATTTATGTTTGGATTGCATGGTGAAGAAAGTTGCATTGAAAAACTTAATGACATTAGATTTCAGCATCGATTTCATATAAAAAAGATTGATGGAAAAACACTACTGTGGGGCAAGAACTACTCAACTAGCACAAAATGGGGGCCTTCATTAGGTTTGGCATTTCTGAAATTTGTCCCAGATCGTCAAATGTATGCTTCAAATTTATTGTTATTGCAATCATCTGCAGAGATTCATAATGCAAGGCGACATAGTAGAGATGTTGATTCTTCTCAATGCTCGGAAGAAATAAAAAAGTCTATCGAAGATACATATGAGTACTTTGATGTTGTTGATTCTGTTTGGTGAGAGTCTTTGTTCATGGAGTAGAGTGACATAATTTCAAACTCTACAAATGGAGATATATATTTGAAGTCTCCATTTGCTTGGCCAAAAAGTTTATCAAATGAAAATGAGGTAACAAATGTTGAACCTCAAGGTGTTGAGTTTTCTCAAGTAGAGGAAAGAGAAATGTATATTGGCTCTAGAAGATCATCTGCAAAGCGTCGAGAGATGGAAGACCTTTACAGGGTCTCAGTACAAGATATCAAGGAGGGTTGCATGATTGCAGTTTTGGCTACAGATGATGCACGTCTTTATCCATTCTGGATTGCAAAAGTTGTGAAGGTCAATAAAGAAAATGAAGAAGTAGTATCAGTAGAAGTACATTGGTATGCAATAGATACACACCCATTTGATGGTGTGTACAAGGCAGATATGGTGGTTGAGAAAAAAGTTTGTAGAAAGAGAAAAAGAAAGGGTCAAAAAATAAATCGCCGCCGCATTGACATCTTGAAAATTAGAGGAAGTTGATATACTTGTATATGATTTCAAGTTGACAAAGAAAGACACTCTTCGCTCCAAGACTATAGATATTATCAAGAGGTTGTTGCCAAAACAAGAAGTTACAAGATGAGAGTCTGTTAAACCAAGCCGTAGATCCCAAAGGAATATGACATCTGAAATGATGGGCATAGATGTAGACTCAGATGGTGCACCCATTGAGAATAGAGAAGAATATGGGTCATCTACATCTTCATCCAGTCCTTCATTTGCAAAAAATGTAGACTATGAAGGGGTGTTAGAATCCATGGATGGGTTTGAATAATTCAACATGAAGCATTTTAGATGTTTTTAATTAGTATGATGTTTGTAATTGAAATTCATAAGGAATTTTTGAATATTTATATGAATCATTTGTTCTTGTATGGTCTAGTATATTATTTCATTATGAATTCCCTCATAATTACTTTGTTTTTATATGGTTAGAGTGGTGAAATTATTTATGATTTTTTTGTTTTGTTTAATATGCAAGTTTAAAAAAAGTTGTAATTTATCTCTTGAAGATAAAAAAAACTTTTTCCAATTTAGGGGTTGATTTTACAGTTTTTGTAAACAACAGTATGGGATGTTTAGGCCATGGCTCTATTTTTTACCCTGAAAAAAAGTGTATACTGGTATCAACACTTTTATATTTGGGGGGTGTTTTTGGTGTTTTTTTGCAAAAATCATTGTTTTTATGGCTAGAGTTATCGTTCATAATATAAAGTTCTTGTTTCATAGTATAAGTGGTTGAGCCTAGATGATCATTCCCATGAACATATCACATGCACTAGGCTAGCGCTTTGCTTAGGGTCACCAAATATATCTTGACATCACACAATATACATGAATTAGACCCCCAAGTGCTAGGGCCTTCAAGGTCGATAGGCCTCAACCATAGAAAAGCTTTGAAAAGTAAAGTGATCAATAAAAACATGCACCATGCCATCATATGAGGCCATAAATAGAAATATATTGTCCAAACTCAATATAATGTCCATTTGTCAAGAGCAACACCTTCCAAATAGATATACATCATTTGATAAATACCTTGTAAGTTGTAATCAATATGGAGAAATACACATGTATCACATACTCTAACCATATCAACTCCTCAAAATGTCAAAGGCAAGTCCATAATGAAAGATAGTGATAATATGTTGTAGAACTTATCACCTAGGAAAATCATAACACAAACTGCCACCATCACAATACCGATCAAAAGTTGTCCTACAAAAAGTCATGTTTCGACCACATCATTACCTCAAAACCTATTTGTAACAATCTCTTTGCACTATCTGTTGTCCGCCAATATGCACACCAGCAGCGGAAATCTTTCGAAAGCTGTCTCTTCACTACAAGTGAGAGAGGTGTGGCCTTGGGGGCAAGCAATGAGCCAGGTACTGTCACCTGAATCCCAGCTCCTCCGTTTAGGCAAACTCCTAACGAAGCCAAGGGGGGTAGACCCTAAAAAAAGAGTTTTACTAAGGCTCTTTGTGTATTTATGTGTTTTAGGTGTTGTGATGCGGATGGGTGTTTTTTTAGGAGTTTTTGAATGAGAGACAATTATAAAAGTTAAAAATAAGACAAGATAACGCAATCCACGTTGCAAACACAAGATGAAAGATACACTTGGACAATAAGCAGATCACTTCACAAAAATATAAGCAGATACTCCAATGTTGATACTTAAGCAAGCAAAATACAATATGAAGGACCAGTGCCTTATGGAGTCAGAAAATAAAAGTGATTGTAAACTTGACACAAGTGCTTGAAATGGAAAGTTTGTGAGAACGTTGTGCAGCTTATCTTGGTAAATTGAAAATTTTAGTTGTCTTGATTATTAGGGCTAAGACCAAAGGTATCAAGAGATGGTAGAACCCTACCCAAGAAAGATACTGGCAACCCTGAATGACATGTCGGAAGCACCCAGATTCGATAAGGATTGGTGTCCAATGTTTGAACCGCCCCTGAGTCTGACAGTGGGAATCCGGCGCCACCCCTCGCGGGAAGAACAGTATTTTGCCTTGGTTGAGGTTATGGGTAGAAATTTTAGTTAAATTTATCGATCGTTATTATCAAGTCTTCCACCTTTCTGAGTACTAGCCCAACCGTTTCCGGTTGGCAGAGCATACTGGTGTAGGACAAACCAAGATAAATTAATTAGGGGAGTGTGAGTAGAAAATTTTATTATTTAAAAGAACCTTGTTCAACCCTCCGACAGAGAGCGCTCTTGACTCGGTCTTATGACCACAGTTCAAGAGACTTACTAGAATTAAAATGCCTAATGCAGGGATGATGCAAGACTAAAATGCCCTCCGATAGAGGGTGCTCTTGACTTGGATTTGGCCAAGTTCAAGAGACTTTGGTTTATTTTAAGAAGACAGATAAAAGCAGAGCAGTATATTTTTACTTGGAATAAAATTTAACCACAGTGTTGATCAACAAGATAAAAATTACTACTAGCAAATAAAACTTGCAGGATAAGCAAATCTAGTGTTCTACCATACAAGTTCTAACCTACCAGGTGGGATTAATCCCCGAAACAGGATCAACCACTAGAAACCACCAATCCTGGAAACCTTCCAGCTAGCTGGATGTCCACAAGAAGTTGATGGGGGAGCGAGAAGCTACCACAAAACTATGTGGCCTTTGGGATACGATCCCAAAGTTAGCTATTCTCTGGTCAAGGATTGGAAGAGAAACAATATAATGATAAAATTTAAACTAAGCTACCCAAGAATCTCTTTCAGGTTCAAGACCCTACTCGGGAAAGCATGGGGGTAAGTAAAATATAAAAGATGAATAAACAAGCTACTTAGCGAAATAGAAACTAATCTAAGAGCATGGAAATGTAAATCTAAGCTAAAACCATCCAAAAGACCCAACACCCTTCCCCAAATGGGGAAGAAGACCCGAAAAGTGGAGGCCTCCTCCACTTGAAAGTTTTATTAGATAATTACAATTGCCTCAAGGGAAAATCCTTGAAAGGTCTTTTTGAGAGACTTATGACAAACAAAATAATTGCAAATAAGATCTGGAAGCCTTTGAAGGCTAGTACAAAAAGGAGATTGTGTTTTGGTTTCTTGCTTGGTTTGGATCTTCTCCTTGCATGTGCTTGTTCTTCTTTTGAATATGCTTCACAAATTTCGTTTTCTCTTTCAAAAAATGGACCTACAAAAGCTTAGAAAAAGCACTCAACAAGCACCCATTAGAGATTAGAAATCAAATAAAAATGAAATGCTACCAAGTCTAGTAATGAAAACTAAGCTCTAACATGTAAAAGCATGAAATTTTGTTCGAAAAATGTTTGTATGGGAAAACGGACCAGCGAACAAAAGTTGCTCTAAATATGCTAGAAATGAGATCTAGGACTTAAAAATTTTTTGGAAAATTTTGTGAAAATTTTTCTATCTTAAAAGGGAAACTAAATGCAAAATTTGACAAGTGCAATAAGGAGATCTAGTATGATTTTGAAGGTATCTTTTAAATGCATGAGATCTAACTAAATAACAAACCAATTCTAACCAATGATCTTGCAAACTAAGAAAGAAACTATTGATCAACTTAACAATTCGTTTTTTGGTTTTTTGTGTGTTTTTAGGGCAATCAAGGATGGACGAAAGGAGAGGAAAAGGTGCTAGGTTGAAAAGATGAGAACTAGAAGGAAGATGGATAGGAGGGTTGGGATGAAGGGTAGAGGCTAAAGGAAGGCAAAAAGGGGAAAGACGAGAGGAGAAGGATGACTTTCCTAGGGTGGACGAGAAGGCTAGAGGACCAAAACGAAAGGGGAAGGAGAAGGGACGAGAGCAAGAGAATGGGGCTAAAGGAGATATGAATAGACTAGGGCAAGGAGGAATGGGCTTAGCAATCAATGGCAAAAAGAATTCAAGGAGAAAAATGGAAGGCTAGAAGAAGAGAAGCCTAATAGTGACAAGTAACCAAATTTTTAAGAGTATAAATGGATGGATTTTAGGGCAAAAAACTCCTTGTGCTTCTTCTCAAAACAAACTCAACCTTATATAGATCCTGGAAAGACAACAAATATTAAGAGTTTACTTGTGATGGTGAAGATGAGCTAGATGCAACCGAGCTCACACCCCCCTACACCTGGAGAAACCTATCCAAAGACAAACAACTCAATGCCAAAGTGAGATCAAAAATATGACTAGTATGCTACGAGAACCAAGGTTATATAAATGCTAGTACAACCGAATACATCCTATTCATATAACTCATTGATAAACATTGCATAATAAACCAATTTGCAAACCACAAATGATAGATCTTATGTTCTAGAATATAGACTTCTAAAGCTAGTTATTTGATCAATCACATAAGCATTTAAATTGAAAGCATGGAAAAATATCACCTCACAATAGAAACATTCATCAATGTTGCACAAATCGCATGGACCTCCAAAGTCTAACTTTATTTCCTTAAGCCAATAGCTTGTAATCACAAAATGGCAGAGTAACTTTACATCAAAAATCCATGAGATAACAACCCAAATGGGCCTCTCTTTATACTAAAACTACACACCTAAACCCTAATTCGAATTTGGCAATGGAGAAGGTCGAATTCCAATCAATCAAGGGCTTGGCATGGTAAACAATGGTCCAAAGTCGAGTTTGAGGTTGGTAGGATTGAATAGGTGGCAAATGGCTCGACTTTGTGAAGGAGACACAACGAATGGGCATGCTACACAAGGGAAATGCGAGCTAGTAAGAGGTTTAACGTGAGCAAGGGCGTGAAGGGCGTGAGGGGCGTGAACTTGTGGTAGGTTGAGTGCTAGTTTATTGGATGACAAGTGGACAAGGTAGGTATTAGCTCGAGTTTTGAGTGGGAGCTAAAGCAATCAACGAAATAAACAACCCAAAACGAGTTCAAACCAAGAAATGGCGTGAATCTAGTGGAGAATGGCGTGAGGAAAAAGGATATGCGAGTAGTTTGTGAGAGAACACGTGGTAAGGTAGGTGCTAACTCGAAACTAGATGAGAGCCAAGCTAACTCGTGTTTGCATTAACCAAAAACAAGGATCCAACTAAGGTTCACGTGAGAGGAAATAGGGATGACGTGAGGGCTTTGGAGATGGCGAGTTAGCATGGTGGAGACATGTGGGGAAAGGTGGGTGTAGATTCGAATCATGAAGAACACCAAGCTTGGATTCGATTGCTAGTTTAAAGGAGGCGCCCACCATTGGCTTTAATGCCATCCAACAAACCATTCAATCATTGCCACATCACAAACTCGATTTTCCTATGAAGGAGGGCGAATTTCCTCAAGAAGGTTCTTTGCTGGTGACTGGTTGAGTGACTGGATGGGCTTGGAGTTGATTGGAATCTTCCTTAATGCTCATTGCCATGTCATTTAGCCCTTTATTTTAATCAAATTGATTAATTTTGGAGAGATTTGGATTATCTCCAAAATAATAAATTTTATTATTTTAATTAATAATTTCTCTGTAAATGACTTTTCAGAGAAAATATTATTTACGGGGCGGAATTGACATCCGAAAGTTGGGTTTGGCTGCTCCACGGGTCATGTGTGATTTTTGGCTTATAAAACGAGCCATTAAACACTAAAAACGGACCCCGGATGACTGACATGTTACAGACTCAAATTTCTCTATTTAAACTATAGAGAAATTTAATTAAAATTTAAAAATAATTAAATAATTAAAAACCCCAATTCCGACGCGTCCGGTAAAATTTTTTCGAAATTTTTTCTGGGGGTCCTAGAGACCTAGGACATGACCAAAACCTATTCTAATAGTGTCTAGTAGGTTTATACATTATAGTTGGACCCTAATAACCCCCCATGGACAAATTTCCAAAATCGGGCATTCCAGCTTTGGAGGAAGCGGGAGAAAAACCAAGAGATTATATTTCGCCTGAAGCAAAGTATAATCTGACGGTGAAAAAACTCCCTGGAATACCTTAGTTGTTTAATCCAGTCATGGGAGACCGAGCCACTCAGACCCTACTAGCACACTGATACAAACCCCCATGGGGCCATGGTCATGTCGACTCAAAAACAAAACTGGCTAGACCCAAATACAATGAAACCCAGATACTCTGGAAGTGAACACTGATGTGTTCCAACACTGGCGGCTCAATAAGGTTTCAACTATTTGTACAAATCAGTTGATAACACTATCCACGCTCCTCTTGACACCACACACCTATTCATTAGAGATGAGCCAATCAATAGCTACCTAGCCTTCTGTGTGGCCACCAAGTGTAATGTTTATACTTTGTGTCAATGATAAAAACTCATAAAGAAAATAGAAATGGAGCCTCATGAAGCATGAGAAGTGATAGGTCCTTAATTTTATATTTCTCATTGTCAAAATTTGTTTCCTTTTCAATTATACTTGCTTCTTGAGTTATTAATTGATTTGCCAAATCAATTTTAATGTGATTTTTCTCCATGATTGTGTAAAAGGTGATGCTAATATCTTTTTTTTGAATGACCCCCTTAAGTTTTAATAGAAAATTTGCATATCTTATATAAATAAAAAATGTTCTTTTTTTTATCATTAGATTCCATTTAGTATTTTTTTTAAAATGTACTCTTCCTATTGCAACTTATATCTTCTTTTTTAATACTTCCTTGATAACATTATGTCTCTTTACTTTTTACTCTGGTATAAGGTAATAACCCTTTTAAACTTTTGACTCGGAACTATCAAAACCTTTTAATTGAACTTGAAACTTGATATCATTTAAAGTAAAATGTTTATTATATTTCCATGGTATAATTTTTCAATAATAGAAGAGTAATTCATTGAAACCATTCCCTTGTTTCTTGAATAAATGGTGGCGAATAAATTGAGAGCACAACCGGTGACGAATTCGTTGGTATTCAGTACGATATTTTAGCATATATTTGTTTTCTTTGCTTAATGCGTAACTCAAATATCCAATATTAAGGATAATAGACAAAATTACAATTAATAAATAAATAATTGAATAACAAAAGATGATAGAATAAGATGATTACAATAAGATTAAATTTATATGTATTAACTAGTCACCATAAATAATAAATCATGTTTTTACATTATTTATTTATTATTATATTATTATCATTATTTATACATGGATATTTATTATTATATTATTAATGTTTTTTCATTATTTATTTATTATTATATTATTATCATTATTTATACATTGAATTTATTATTATATTATTATTATTTATTTATTGATATTTATTTATTTATATTTATATATTCATATTTATTCATATCTATGTTGCACGGGGACCGTCCCCCCAAAATTTCCTACGTTTCCTACGTTCCCGCGTTCTGGGGACTTTGGAACTCCTCAGAAACTTCCCCAATTGATCGGGGACTCCGTTGGGGACTTTTGAGCCGTACACTAAACGTACCCATCAAAATCAGGAACTTCTCAGGAACGTCCCTCAACCAATTAGGGACTCCTGGACGTCCCTTGACCTGCGCAATTAAAATAAAAAACTAAAAAATTAAAAAAATTAATTAGAAACCTTACCTAACACCCCCACTAACCTAACCCTCCCCCTATTCCTTTAATCCGCAGCCCTTTCCTATTCCCTCTACTCTATCCTATGTTCCTAACCTACATTATAACACACTGCACCCGCATAACCCTCTGCTCTACCCATCACTCCCCGCGCTGCTACTTGCTAAGTCGGCTCCTGTATGTAGTCCCACGCACAACTCCCCTGTTAGCGGGCTCCCCTGCCTGCAATCCCACGTGTGCCCCTCTCAGCTTGAAGACGATAACTCGCGGCCCCCTTTCGAGTCTCAGGCTCTCAGCACATGCTCAAAATTTGATTTCATGGCTCAACACAGGATCACACTCAAAGTGAGTTTGCCCCCTCTCATCCATAACACACTGCACAACACAGGTATTTCATATTTGATATCTCACATTTTATTTTTTATTCTTTTTGGGTAAAAATCTCAGCACATGCTATTATAGTTTTATAAAATTATGATTTAGTATTTACAAATATCAAATTACAAATATAAATTTATTTGTTATTTAAATTTCGAAAGGATTCATCATTCATGTACACAATGTTGTAAAATTTTAAATTTTTGTTACTGTTTTAAGTTATTGTTTAATAGTTAACTTAGAAGTTAGAACTATTTGAAATTTTCAGTTTTAGATCATAGGCATGTATCTCAAGTCTTCACTATTTAGTTTTGACAATGGACAATGATCATTGGACAATACTTTATATTTCCTTTTCTAATTTGGATTTCATAATTAGTTCTACTTTTTATTTCAATATATATATATATATATATATATATAATTGCCGTTCCCAACCTGCCGTCCCCTGAAAAATTAGGGGTGCGCTCTAGCCGTCCCGGAAACTCATCCTCGCATCCCCCACGTCCCCGTCCCCGAGGCCAATGCAACATAGATTCATATCCATTACACAAAAAATTTCATAAGCTAGAATTAGTCTTTTAAACTTTAGATTATCTAAAGTGTTAGTTTGTGAAGTAACAAAGACCAACGAAGGAAATGTAAAAAGCTCTTGAAGTATTTTTACTATCATAATGCCTATGGCTACTTGAATCACAAGAGTTATCTCGAACATAAAGAAATCAAACCATGCACATTAACCGTTGAACCATGGGCTGCTTAGGAAGATTACACTTGTAAATCTCAGCTGGTTCTAAAGACTAGAGAATACTCAATTAAATATAGAATGGTTGAACGTATCACTGATAAGGAGAGAGTAAAGCACCTGGTTTCAGAAAACTTAGTGACATCATTGCAATTGCCTACACAACCACCTCCAAAACCATATAACCTTGGTTGGTTCAAAGCCAATGTATAGTCCGTCCTTATGTATCACATCCGTAAATATGATATACTGTATAGCATATCTGGCCTCCAAAACCATAGCTGGTTCAAAGTCAATGTATAGTCCGTTCTCATGTATCGCATCTGTAAATATGATATAGCATATCTGAAATTGAGTCTTGTAAATATTGTATAATTAGATGTGTCACCTGTTAATGATTGTAACACCCTCCTTGGTTTACCATGTCAGCATGACCGCAAAGCCTTCTACGATGAATATCACAACACCTATAAGTTACATCAACTGTAGCAAACTGTACAAATTGATGTCTTCTTCTTTTATAGGTCATGTCTCTGTTAAAACTGTTGTCAAGTTTGCTAGCAGTGCTAAACGATTTGCACTTTGTTTTTTCTCAGAGGTGAAGAAGCAAACAGACATAATAAATGTATCTATTTTGTTATTTACAGGCATCTCAGTCCAGCTTCCACTACCACCACACGTCAATGAAGAGAAAATACTCAGTGCAATAAGCATAGAAAAGGATGTAGATGGGTTTCATCCTCTTAACATTGGCAAACTTGCAATGAAGGGACGGGAACCTCTGTTTGTTCCATGTACACCCAAGGTAAGGCTGGTTAGAACTTTTGACTTATGGGCAACTCACATATTAAAATTATTTAGGTTAGAAAACAAGTTAGTAGTTGTTTGGTGTGCAGAGGAAACAATGCCTAGATTGCGTAAGGAGAGAATACTCTCTGCTTGTTAAAGCAAGGAAGTTACCATATAGTGTCTGGATTGTGAATGTTTGCCTTGAGGAGAAAATCTACTTTCTTTATGCGTTGGAATTTTTCTCTTTCTGCATTTGATCATTTCACTTCTTGAAAATAGATATTTCAATATAAGTGAAAATTGAAAATGCTTTTTTAATAATTTATTTGATGGAATGATAACAGATAACTGCCTTTTGATTCAGGGGTGCATAGAACTCTTACAAAGGAGTGGGGTCTCCATATCAAGGAAAAGAGCAGTTGTGGTTGGTAGGAGCAATATAGAAGGATTGCCAGCTGCATTGCTGTTAATCAAGCTAGATGCAACTGTAACAATTGTGCATTCTAAAACTCTTGATCCAAAGAGTATCATAAGCAAGGCAGACATCATCATAGCTTCTTTAGGACAGGCAAACATGGTACACCCTGAGCACTCAATCTAATAGTTCTCTAGTTCATGGTTAGAGGTTACCATAGGTTTTATACTGCATTTCTTCCAGGTTCTAATAAAATGATATAGAAGTTTCTTACCTTTATGGTTTCAAATATTTCATTTAATATATTGGGCATGCATGGATGAAATGACTACGGAATATTTATTTTATGTGTAATTCTATGTTATTTTATTCTTTTCCTTATTGAAGTTGATCTATCTGGCTTCTTATACTATTTCTTACCCATAAGTAGTCATGTATAATGGCATCGATGTTGTAACATCGAAACTTTTTTTAAATTGTAAGTCATTTTATAAACCCTAACTGGAACAAGTCTAGAATTTAATTGGAAAAAATGCAGGTTTGGGCAATGAAATCTTTTCCGATGTCCTTGATAGTGAAGATTAAAAAAATAATTCATCATCCATGGGACATCGTCTGTCCCAGCTGGAATTGACCTTGGGTTTGCCTTTGAACTCATTGTTTGGTTGTTCATATATCACTCTTGTTCCTGTTCAGTAGGATGTATGTTACCTTGGATGGTTTGTTTTCAAAGAGTGCTTTGGGCTGTTAATAACTTAATATATGGCTTCTTGTGTTATTTTTCCGTAGGTTTCGTGTTAGATTGGATACTTTGTTTGAGGCTTTGATTAATATTTCAGTTCAAAATTGAGTATTAAGCATTGGATGGTTGCCTTTGGATACTGTTGCACGATTTGTGCACATATCCAATAGGGTGGGAGCATTCATCATGTACCAATTTTGGGTCCCAGCTTATCTGGATTGCATGTAAAAGCACCCTAGATGCATCTAGTGTTCCTAGGATGAACCAAGGGCTACCAGGACACGTGGAGTGTGATGCACTTGTGTCATTCCTGATGTCTCTAGGAAGTATACGAGATGTTTCCCTTCTGTCAAGGATGCACCTCATGCCTGCTTAAGGCTACTTTTTCCTGTTGACAAGGGTGGCCAACTTCCTGGTCACCAGAAAAAAATAAAATAAAATTAAGCATATTAAATACAAACAAAAATATTCTAATTAAAGAAAAAGAACCAAACCAAAGATTTAATCAAAACTTAACATTTTTTAGAGTCAAGACAGTGAACAAATATTAAATTCTAAGTCACTATTCTCATTTTAAATTAAATTACACCTGTTATCTCTCCTATTGAATGAGTGTTACACTTGTGATTTTGATCACAAAGATCGAGCTTGCAGGATTATTTATTGGATGGAATGGGGTACATGTGAGATTTGGTTTAGAGATGTTTCTCTCCTTCGATTGATTTGATGCTGGGTTGCTGCTAGTAGCTATTGGATGAGATCTCTCCATGGCGTTGTGATGGATGGCATAGCATGTTCCTAATAAGTGATACCTTGATGATGATATTGTCTCCTTCTTGGTGCTATCGGCATGTTTGGACTCACTTTGGAGTATTTTGCTTAGCAGTGATGTAATAATTAACACTTTGGTGCATTTCATGGAGTGGGAACCCATCAACATAGGGTCTCCCTAAGTTTTAAAGTGTTAATAATTGTTCCTTGATGATATGGTTTGTACTTGGGATGTATAGCATTACTCACTTGGGAGGCACCTTGCATGGTTCGAGCATAATAGTTGTGTATTTCATATGGTTGGAGGCCTCTAGCTTGAACACCTTAGGAGGTTTAAGGGGAATACACACATGTACATTTTGCTTATGACATACTTAGCACCCTTTGGTCGAGTGTTAACCTTGTGCACACTTAATAAGAGTGATTTTAGGGTTATTGTCCTTGGTTTGACTCTATTTGACTACATGGAGGCTTAACGCTAGAGCGTCCTAGCTATTTGAAGTGGTTTCACACTTGGAGATGGTTTATTGCAAGATAGTCTTTGGTTTTACTTGGAGCTCCTTCTCTTCTTGTACATATCTTAAGGCATGCACGCATCTTATTGCTTGAAATGGTTGGCATGTGTGTCTAGGCTGCACTCTTCTTGTGCTCATTGTTTGAGCGCCTTGCTCGTATGGAGACACTTGGCATGTGGATGATATCTTGACATGGTTGGCTATCATTCCTAGTAGGGAACCCTTAATTCCATCTTCTTGCACACATTTTGATGCATACTTTATTGCTTAAAGAAGGGGCCGTCCCCTTCCTTCATGAGGTTACTTGAATATTGTGGGGACCTCACACTTGATTTGATGCTATTATCTTGATTGGTGGACTCCTCATTCTGTCGACCTAGCATTTACACATTCTTTGATGAGTTGGAACTTGGGATATTGAACCATTTGGAGGTGACATCTTAGCTTGAAGGACTTGTTATCACATTTATAGTAGTCGGGCTACCATATCTTCAGATCAAATTCTAGTCCTTTTTTCAGCCAGTCCTCTACACTGAGATGCTTGAGATCAGCATTCATTCCAGGATCACTTATGATTTCAGAGCAACCCATTAGCAATGTATTCAGCCTTATGCCATGACTGAGTCTCAGGAAATCAGATTTGATGACCGATGTAGCCATTTTTGCCATACAGAGCAGTATGCAGTGCCCATATGTGCAGCAACAGGTTTCCAGTTGATAGTGATGGTTCAGGTAGTTGGTATAGGTATATGACCAGGCATGTATATGATGATTTGTATTGGTTTATTATTGCTTTGTTGGTTATTCCTGTAGCTTGATTTAGTACTTAGTGGTCATGACCTGGCAGTCTATTTATATATTATAACTTATATCTATATAGTCCTGCTTGCTCAAAATTCATGAAGTTCTTGTCTATACTTATTGGTTTTACCCTCCTTAGGAGAATGTAAGTGATCATTCCCACTAGTATATGGCTTGCTAGTGTTGGCGCCACTTTTCACTTTCCTCATCCACTTGTCACCATCCAGTCTCATTGTTTCCTTGACTTACACCTTAGCCTATGATATGAAGGATTCCCTCACTCTTGCCTCTTTGTTGGATAGCATCCCTGTTTAGTTGTGTCTCAGCTCTAAGTTGTGTAAGTTGTGTTGGCTAAAATCTGCAGCAGATAGGACTACCATCATTACATGTCTGTGGAAACTTTTGTATATCTATTGTGAAAGCCCATTGGAATGAAATTCAAAACCTGTGTTTCTAGACACAATGAAAGAAGGGCTATGAAATGAATGAAATGTAAATTCCCCAATGAAGGGACATGAAAGGCCTAATAAAAGCAATGGTTAAATGTATGCTAAATCCAAAGATTGCTGGCCAGTGAAATTAAATGAATGAAAGGCCCAAAAAGAAGTGGTTGAATATATGCTATATCCAATGACTGCTGGCCTTAGATTGTAATGATTAATTCCTCATGGAGCCTACGGGTTGTGATATGAGATGGAGAAAGGGACACCTACTTCTAAGTGTCCCCTAGAGTCTCGAGTTACGGTTTGCCAGACACCTAGTCATGGCGGCTCTAGAAAAGATCCTCATGGAGCTGAGTCAGCTTGGATGTGAGTTGTAGACTTCTGCCAAGGCTGAATAAGCACTTCCCAAACAACTTATCCCATTTGTGAGACACTGCCATCCCCTGTGTTATTTTTATCCAACATACGCCTGAGTGTCCCTACATCCAAAGTATCATGGTGTTAAGTTAGTATAGTCATCCCTTAGCCTTGCTTCTCATCCATCCATCTTCACCCACAACTAGCAAATTGATCACAGCCATGAAGTGAGTATATTCTTGAGGTTCTGTTATGAGCTATTATTATTATAAAGTTTACATTGAATATCTTGTTTTAAAACCGCTAGTGAAATGCTACTTTATGTTTATAGTATTGCTATTTGAATAACTTACGAAGCATGTCATATCCAATTACACTTGCAGCATTTTGATGTTTTAGCCTGGGTCATATTATGGGTCAGTTTGACCTGGTCAGACCCAGTTTGACCAAGTCAACCACAGGACATGAGATGTATTAGACTAGTGATGTTAGAGATTGATGATATGTGGTCTTTCATTGTGTTATCAACTATTTTGTACAATAGTTGAACCTCCATTGAGCCGCCAGTGTTGGAACACCATCAGTGTTCATGTTCTGCTTTGCCCGCTCGCTTGATAATCCAACCAAGTGCAACTTAGTTGGCAACAGGTTCTAGTTCTCCTTTTAAATCTGGGTATGAAGAAGAAGTAATGATGCATTTCAGCAATCTCTTTACAGCCGGTGTATAAGTTCTGGTCAAGAGCAGCATAAGCTCAGGGGGAATTTGGAAAATTTGAAACAATTACATTTCAGTTTGCGTGTCATAGGGGAGCACTCATATGAAATCTGAAAAATGTAATAGCTTTCAAGGAAAATTGTTATGGAGTGCATATACTTCTCAAACTTTGAACATGGCATGTGAAAAGCATCCAATCCAGCAGTATATTTTTGATGTAGATGGAAGCCAGAAAGGGAGAATATTTACAAAAAATTGATGATGGCTGATGATCAAACTCAACATACAATTTCATGATGTGTTCAAAGCCATTTTTTTTGGTATTGTGAAGCCTTTGATGGCTACTCAACCCTTTGTCATTAATGTCAAAGGGGGAGAAGAAGAAGTTGGTTGGTTTCCATCAATGACAAAGGGGGAGATTGATGAATATGTGATTGTCATTGATGACAACATTAATGACAAAGGTGAAGTGTGTGGCTGGATTGAAGTGATACCCTAGACAAAGACACAGTGGACAAAGTGCTAGGCTTTGGCATACCTAATGATCCAAATGACCCATACTGTGGTCATTTGGAATTGGGCCTAATACCCTAGACAAGGATGATGGGGACAAAAGCATTGGAGACATCACGCACATGGCTAAGATATAGCATTGGACAAAGGTAAGATGGACAAGATAGACAAGTTGACAAAGTAGGACATGGCTCATGAACAACATGACTTATGAAGAATAAGCAAAAATGACATGGCAATATGCCAAGCAAGCATAAACTTGCGGGCATGAAAATGGCAAGCAGTGATGTAAAGAAGCAAGGATGCGGGCATCTTCTCAGCACACCCTGCGAGCATTGAAGAGATAGCTGCGGGCATGACTGAAGTGGTCTCATGAGGGCATCAAAAAACATGTATGGAAGGCATCTTGTAGAGGGCGTGAAAGAAAGCCCTTGCGAGCATCCGGTGCAAGGAGCAGCGGGCATCTGATGATGGTCATACGGGCATGTGGCCCTAATTGATGAAGCTGCGGGCATCCTGTAGATATGCCAAAAACCCCATGCGAACAGCTGAAGCGAATTTGGTCATCTGGAGACCACTTTATGTGGGAAGACGATCAAAGATATACTTTGATAAACAAATGGCAAGTCTGCTTAATGAAATAGTTGATGAGGAAGTCTGCCTCCAAACTTAATGATGAAATCGTGGAACTAAAATATGCCTTGACAATGTCGACCTCCCAAAAATATTGTTTGCTTGATCATAACAGGTCGGCCTCCAAATTGCATGACGAATTCAAGTATAAATAAAAGAGCAATGTGTTGTTTTTGTGTGGGCAATCCGTGGGAAAAACTCAAGGAGACATAAGGAGCTCAGAGGACATTAACAACAACAAAGTATATTTTTGGGGTTATTCTTTATGCATAAGCTGTGAGTGGATTGGGAATGAATCTTGGTGGAGTGTGAAGAGAGGTCTGAACTCGTGGAGGCATAAAGAAGGAGATTTTGGGTGCTTCAGTTGGGGAAGACTCGTGGAGGTAGAGCAGCTCTGAAAATCTTGGGTGGAGTGAGGGAGCTCTGAAAAACTCGGTGAAGGGAACTCTGAATTCGAAGGGAAGTAACTCTGAGATTTTTGGGAGGAAGGGTGGTGCAAAGGGACAAACCTGTGTCCATATTCAGGTTGCAGTTTGTTTAGATCATCTCAGTTGAAGCTGAGGATAAGTTATTGATTGAGGTTGAAGCCTTTGATTGACCAGTTGTAGCTGGTATATGTACCTTGTGTTGCAACACAAACTTTCATATATAAAGTTCATATTTATACAAAGTGGAGCATTTTTTTGTTAATGTTATTTTTTATGGCTATGTTACTTGATTAGTATATTGACAGTTTGAAAAAATCTATTAGGATCTTACAACACCAATTCACCCCCCCTCTTAGTGTTGTGTGTTTCTCATTTGAGTGATTCGGTTCCCTAGGACTTGACAAGCAAAGAAGGTATTCCAAGGAGTTTTTTTCCTTGTCAATTATGCTTTGCCTTTAGCCAAGTATAATCGATGAGTTTTCTCCTTCACCCCCCAAGATGGAATGCCCAAAGTGGTGGTTAGGCCTTGGTGGGTTATTAGAGTAATTTTTTCAACATATATAAACATGTTGGACACTAATATAGAGTCATATGGTCATATACTAGGTCCCTAGGTGGTTAAAATCAACTTTTTTTTTTTTTTTTATCTTCGCGGGCGTGGACCATTTTTTCAATTAATTAAACCATTTTTCCTATGGTTTAATTGAAAGAAAAATTCAAAATGTAATAATTAAGTGGTTTGTGGGTGGATTTTGATAAATGGATGCCTGTTTTCTAAGCCAGAGCACCCATTTAACCCATAAACCCACTTTTCCTAAGTATTTATCTCAAAAATTGATATTTACTCAAATTCTCCAAAAAAGACAGAATAAATATAAAAAAAAGACATTTATTAAAAAAAAGGACAAACTCCCAGAATAGTGGGATTGGTCCGGGGTTAAACTAAAGTGACTGGATAGTCAAGACTGAGTTATCTGATCTCTGAAAAGATGATTTCAATCAACACTAATAAAGATCTAGTTAGGTTTCAGTCAAGGAATGCGTGCTCTCTCTGCATGGGGGACTTTCACACTTGCAGGCTCGTATTTGTTGTGATGATCACGAGGTAGAGGCTACCAACCATCTCCATAGGTGGCGCACTCTCTTCCTTTTGGCTTCCAATCAACTTGAAATTAGGATCTAGTTAAACTCCAGGTTAACTCTCCCTCTACAGAAGTTGCCCTCCTTGAGATATGTGACCTCTTTTACATTTACTTATCTATTTAAGAGAGAGCTTTGCTCCTTCATTCCTATCGAAAGGTGGAACCTCTGCTCATATTATATTGTAATATTTTATTCGGAGTTTAATAAAGAAGGCTTTGGAGGCTAGTCTGGTGATTGTCTATGGTGTCGGATCTCCATGCTTGTTATACTTGAGATAAGTTGTATCATGTTTTCATATTAGTATTGTCGGGATTATATGTCTTTCAAAGGGAAATTACCTTCTTTAAGATCTGTGAGTAATACTCTATAGTTTGCTTACTCTTCTCAATAATAATAGGATGCTAATAGTAGTGTGATTTCTTGCTTGAATCCATTGCTTTATTGTTTTCCTTTTCATTATTTACACATATGCTCTTATCCCCTTGCTAGTGTTGCAGCTGTTTCACAGGTAGCCTAAGCTGGAGGAGTTGATGAACATGTTATTTCATCCATTTATTCAGTAGATCCGAACAAAGCAAGTGATCTCATTAGTGCATCAGGGAGCTTGACTCCATTTCCTCTTCTTCAAACACTCAACCTCCACTGGTTCCATTTTTCAGATCCAAAATCTTCATTTAATTCGGTTACTCTCCTTTTTATATTTAGATCTAGATCCAAAAAGTTCGACTTTAATAGATTTGAATACTTTGCAATCTAAAAATTATTAAAGATTCATACATAGTTAGATCTAGATTGTTTTTTTTCTCATTTTGTTTCAAGTTTTAAAGTATAGATATGAAAAGCAAAAAAGAGAAAATTTATTGAGTATAAAGTTTTTATCAAGCAATTTAGTGCTCTTACATTTACTTGCCATTTCTTAAAGAGACAAGTAAAGATCCTAAGAAGGCAAGCTTTCTAGCTTGCCTTAGTTATCTTTTTCTTTTGTTTTAAGCTAGTTTTCATACATTTTTGGGCATATTTTGTATGAGTGGCCAAATCACTTTCTGAGTGTTTTTTTGGCCCTTTCACAACAAAAAGAGCTCGCTGGTTTTTTTTTTGCATGTATACCAGTTTTAAAATTAAATTTTGTTTTAGAGGCTTTCGAGGTCATCCGGAAAGTAGTTTTCATTCACTAGTTAGACTAGTTTTCATTTGGCAAATTTGTAGCATTATCAAAGCACTCTTAAAGTGTTTTGATTATATTTTTCTAGCAAAATAAGCTTGCTGGTCTGTTTTGCATGCCTAGCAAGTTTGAACAAAAAATTTAATAAAACTTTGCATTTGGAGCTTCTAGAACCACTTGGAGAACTCCCTTCAAGCATCTCAACTTTCTATCATTTTTGTAAATTGTCTTGTTCCCTAATGATAAGGGAAAGCAGTAATTCTTCAAAGTTCATAATTGTAACCAAAGTAGAGGAAGCTCTGCAGGCTATTCCAGCGCCTGTCCCAATCCCCCCAGGGGGATTCGCATCATTTTTCATTTTTTTGTTTAGATTAGTTTTCATTTACGTTTGTTGTAATTAAACAACAAAATAAAGCACACAAACGTACTCAAATGACCATTTTAATCGTTTCATCTTTTATATGCTTATGTTGTTGCAACAATACAATTGTTTTTAAAATAAAATACTAAAATTTATCCCCTTGCTTTCCCGAAGTACTGCATCATTATGTGGTGTATGGAAAAGAGACTCTGGGGGTGTAGTGTAGTTTTAACAATCCAAAAAACATTTTAATAAAATAAACGAGCACTCGGAATCCGAAGTATGCTCTTGACCACTACAGCTTAGACTGAATAAATTGGGTCAATCAAAGAAGGACGTAGAGTAACGAGCTTTAATAGGAAAATCCCAGCAAGCATAGCTTTGCAAACTTGGGAGGTTGCGTGGGTGTACACCATAGATTTAGAAGGCTACTTTAAGCAGGTTCATCCTCACCTTGTTGGACACTTGGTTAAGCCTCTATAGCACTCAGTTCAGGAGGTCATACTTCTTTGGGCCAAACCAAGAATTTACCCACTCCATTAATACCCATTAATAATTCTAAAATAAACCAACAAGCCTTTGCAATACTTTCACGACACTACACAACAACAATCGCATTCATATATTCTTGGCACTAGTCTTCAATTTTCTATGTTTTAAGTTATAATTATTAAATGTCGTGAATGCATATCAATTATGTGTTGTGTCTATTAATTGCTTTAAAATTGCAAATGATGCTTTGTTATACTATTTTTTCATCTCATCACTTTTTCTCCTAGATTAGACTTTTAATTTGCTTTATAGTTAAAAGCCTTGGATTAATTTCAAAGGGACCACCCCCCTTGACCTCACTAGGAGTAAGCCTATACGGAGGATTCGAGTAATCAGGTGACAACACTTGACTCTCACTTGCCCCCAAGGACACATCGAGCGGCTTGAAGGTTTCCTTCCGCGTTCCCCCCAGGTGTGTATTAGTCGACAACAATTATCACTTATGTATCTTTTGATCTCAACCACTCGTTAAAAAGGTTGTTAGGGTTTTGGTCTCTCTCATTCCTATTTAAAGGAGAGACCCCCCTCATTGTAAACGGACTTTGGCTCTTGGAATTTGATAATAGAAGAAATATTTGCAGAGACTCTTGGATCTTCTTTGTTGGGTGTTCTTAGATGTTGATTGGAAAGTCTATTTCTCCTAGCATTTGAGATTTTATGGTGAATCCAATATTTTTTTTGTAGAAATAGTGTTTAACTAAAAGGAGGGTGATTTCACTTGGGACGTTTTTGCAGGGGGCTCCTCAAGTCGTTTCTCTTGAAGCTGCTAATATCAGGGGTTTTTCAATAATATCATTTGATCTTCGATTTCCATTTGGTATGTCTTTTGATTTTACAGTCATTCTCTTTTGATGCATCAAATCTAACTTCGGTAGTTTGCTTGTGCAGGAGAGGAGGGCACACTTGGTTCCTTGGGCAAATTGATTTCACTTGGACACTCAATCAAATCACCTCAAATTGATCGGGAAGGAATAAATAATCATCATCAAGGCATCTGCAATATTTTCCGGGTTATATCTACACTTGTTTTCATTTATTTTGGGTTCCAAACCATTGGCCATTTTATTTTACTGTCAAAACCCTAACTACAGAAAACTCTAAAAATTCTCTAGCTCAAACAACGTAAAATCGTGGTGAAGGATTTCTAGGTATTTCACTTTAGGCCCAACGTTGTTGGGAGCGGGGAGTGGGAGCGGGAGCGAAAAGCGAAATTTTCAAAAGCTTCCGTTTCGGGAGCGTTTTTTATATAATATATATTTTAATATTTTTTGATGCATATAAATTAAAAAAAACATGTATTATGCCAAATTAGCTATAGAAAACATCAAAACATAGAATCTAGATATTCATATAACCATTTAGTACACATTGATATAACATTAATCATCTCGTCTTCTAGATTCTAGGAGCTATAACTTATAACATTGTCATTAAATGATCATCATCAAATCATCAATCATCAATCATCAATAACATCAACCTTCAAATTTCAACATATAATATTCGCCATCAAACTAGGCCATAATGTTTACAAAATAGGCCAACCGCCAAAATAAACATGAAAATGAAATACAAAGTACAAACTACAAAGTACTATGAATCTACTAAGCTTTCCACTTGCCACGAGTAACTTCCAATTTTTTTTCTCGTGTTCTAGGTGGAAGAGGTGCTGGTGGAAGTGATTGTGGAACATGAGTAGAAGATGAATGGCCCCCGCGGGCTGAAATTGGATGTTGTGAAGCTAAAGGAAAAACTCTTGCATCCGGAAAGCTGCTTCTGCTTGGGGGTGGCATCTCTGTATGGGTAGTTTGAATTGGATCATCATGATCACCCAATAGTTCAGCCTCCAAGCGCTCTAATGCTATGGCTGCATCCTCCACATTAGCCTCCTCTGGATTGTTGTCCCAAGTCAAAAATGTTCTATCATTCTTGGCCGCCTCACAATAATGGGACAACAACCTCAAGTTGTAGTGCACATAAACCAAGATTTCTATGCGATCTACATTCAGACTGTTTCTCTTTACACTGTGGATGAATTTGTAGGTGCTCCAACACCTCTCTGCAGAAGAGGTATTAACAACCTGTGATAGCACCCTCAGCGCCAATTTATGCAAATATGTGGCTCCAGAGCCATGCATGTTCCACCAATGGATAGGATCCAATCTGTCTCGATCTTTGGTTGCAAACAGGGAACCAAAGCGTCCATGCTCACTTATGTATATGCTCAATTCACTCCGTACTTGAGCACACTCTTCCTCATCAGGGACCAACTTTTCTAATACAAGCATATACCCAGCAGCAACCTCTGGATCTGTATGGGGTTTTTTCCTGACTCCACCCCCAGGCTCAGGTTGGGCCAACCAAATTGGAGAATAGTATTTTGGGGTGAGGACATATGCAAGGGCATGGAGTGGAACATTTAGATTATCCCACCTTTTGACCACAAGTTTATGAATATGGTCATACAAGACTGCATCTCTTTCCTCAACAATGTCTTTGATTTGATCAAGCATACTATCCATCTGCTCATATACCTCCCCAATCATCGGCTGATCTGTATCTGCAAAACGAATCATGTTATAAACTAGCTTGGTGAACTACAGAACATAACTAACCTGTGACCACAAATGACCTTCAAGAACGGTGCCCTCCACCTCTTGAAAGTCACTTCTATCTGATGCACTTGCAACTCTGTCTTTCAATTCCTGCCATGGATCACTTGAGACCATACTGGCCAATGCCTCTCTTACCTTCAAAAGCCTCCTGAAGGTGAGGTAATATCTAGCAAATCTAGTCTTTGCAATCTTCAATAGCTCCAACATAGAGTGATTGCGAAAAATGTGGTGGGCCATGATATGATTGGTAATAAATTTGATCATTTTCTTACCTCTCTTGTACAAGGCAAGAGAGGTAAGAAAATGATCACGCATCAAAAGGTTCAATATCACGCATCAATGGCCATCGGTAATTATTGTCCTTCATCTTAACAATATCACGCATCAAAAGGTTCAATGTGTGAACCAAACACCCTGACCAAAATATGTTGGGATTGTTACCAACTTATTTGTACCATAGTTGGATTATCTGAAGAGCCGCCATTTGACAAACATGATAAGTGTTTGACTCCAGTGTATCAGATGATCCAGCATTTGTGACTAGCCAGTTTTAGCTAGCCTGTTTTGTTTTTTGAGTCAATATGACCATGGCCCCATGGGGTTTGTAATAAAGTGTGCTAGTAGGATTTGAGTGTCTCGGTTCCCCATGACTTGATTAAGCAACTAAGGCATTCCAGGGAGTTTTTTCCCTTGTCAATTATACTTTGCTTATAGCTGAGCTATAATCGATGAGGTTTTCTCTCGCTCCTCCAAAGTTGGAATGCCCGATTTTGAAAATTTTAGCCATGGGAGGTTATAAGAGTCCAACTGATGTATATAAGCCTACTAGACACTGTTAGAATAGGTGTCGGTCATGTCCTAGGTCCATAAAACCCTTAGAAAAAATTTCGAATTTTTTTTACCGGGTCCGTCGAATTTGGGTTTTTAATTATTTTTTAAATTTAATAAATTTCTCTATAGTTTAAATAGAGAAATAATAATTTGTAATATGTCAATCGTCCGGGGTCCGAATTCAGTGATTGATGGCTCGCTTCATAAGCAAAAAATCACACATGACCCATGGACCAGCTAAATCCAAGTTTCGGATGTCATTTAGGCCTCATAATTAATATTTTCTCTAAAAAAGCCATTTACAGAGAAATTATTAATTAAAATAATAAAAATGATTATTTTGGAGATAATCCAAATCTCTCCAAAATAATCCAAATGGAATAAAGTAAAAGGCTAAATGACATGGCACTCAGCATTTATGAAGATTCCAATCATCTTAGTCAACATTCAATCAAGTGTACAGTCAGCACAAGCTTATCTCCCAAAGAGAATTCGCCCTCCTTCATGCAATCTGCGAATTGGTGAGGTGGAGTTCATAATAAATGAGTTTTGGTTGGTGTGATTTGCATTAAATGAGGAGTGGGGGTGCCTTGCCTAGGTGGAGGCCACCTCCCACTCTCAACTACCACGATTGGTAGTCAAACTCCAAGCTTCTACCAATCCAATTCACGCCACCTACCTCAGCTCACATCAATCTCCTTTGGAAAGGCGAGTTCTACACATGGCATATGTTTATTAGCTTGGTGATGTCTCCAAAGTGAGATGGGGGGCACCTTGCCAAGGTGGAGGCCACCTCCCCATCCACATCATCCACAAACTTGACTTGTTGTTAGGTGAAACTCCAAGTTTTGAAATTCGATTGGTTGGACTAGTTATTGATTGGAAATCGACTTTAGTTAGGTGCCATTGGCTTCCATCATGCCAATTCGACTTAGGGTTTTGGTAGCTAGCCTTTGTTATAAAGAGATGGCATTTTGGCCATTCTATCATGGATTTTTAGGCAAAGAAACTCTGGAGAAATTGTAAGCATTTTTATTGTTAATAAAGTTGAGACTTTGGAGGTCAAAAACGTGGAGGCTCTTGATGTTCATTGCTTCACTTGAGAATCAAGGTGATATTGTTTTGCATTTGTATTTGAGGCTTTTAAGTTGTAGATCATGTTCAAGATGGCTAACAATCTAGCACAAGCAAGCATGTATCTAGTTCTTTTCACTTAAATATTCTTGTTTTATATATATTATCCCATGCTTAAGGTTCTTGCAGGTACATCTTCACTCCACATAAGGCCAAAGGAGTTTCAAGCTTTATGGATTTGAGAAACAAGAGAATCTAGCTCTTCTCCATCAAACACCCAAACACTTTCTTGGTGGCCAAAATCCAGGAGTATGATCTTGAAATTCGGCCCACTAAACTGATAAATGGACAGGGCTTAGCTAAGATGTTAACTCAGAAAAATGAAGAGGCCATTGACATGTGTTGTGCAAGCCTTTCATCTCATCCTCATATGACACCAGCTTTACAGGACCTAGATAATCATTGGTACTCCGACATTATATACTTTCTGCTACACCTGGATGTCCCAGATCATCTCAAGGGACATAAAAGAAGAGCTCTTAGGTTAAAAACCACCAGGTATTGCCTCACTCAAGAGGGTTTGGGTTGGAGGAACCCTGATGGTGTGATACTTAGATGTGTGCACGAGCAGGATTCCAAAAAGATCTTGACTGAATTCCATTCCGGATTTTGTGGGGTCCACTATGCAGCAAACACAACTGCTCATAAAATTCTGAGAGCAGGTTACTATTGGCCAACTATTTTTGCTGATACTTACAAATATGTCAAGTATTGCCAGGAGTGTCAAATTTTCACGGGAAAGCCTAAATTGGCTTCTTTACCTCTCGCACCAGTAGTTGTCATTGCCCCTTTTCAACAATGGGGTCTCGACTTTATTGGCAAATTCCAAGACAACTCTAGCAATGGATTTTGCTGGATCCTCACTGCAACTGATTACTTCACTAAATGGGTAGAAGCTATACCCACCAAAGCAGCCGTTGAAAAGGTAATCATGGATTTCATTGAGGATAGGATCATCACCCGTTTTGGCACTCCCCTGAAGATAACAACAGACAATGCTAAGGCTTTCAGTTCGACGGAGATGAATGATTTTTGCTTCAAGTATGGCATTGTTTTATCACACTCTTCTGATTATTATCCCCAGAGAAATGGACTTGCAGAGTCCTCAAACAAAAATTTGATGACCATCCTTAAGAAAACTGTGGGGGATAACAAGAGGTCTTGGGATAGCAAAATCAAGTATGCATTCTGGGCAGATAGGATCACCAAGAAGAATTCCACTGGAAAGACTCCTTTTGAACTTGTTTATGGCATCACAGCAGCCTTGCCTTTCAACATGCAAATACCCATTTACAAAATGTTGACTAATTATGGTACCGAAAGATTGGAGTTAGATGACAGGGCAAACCAAATCATTGAACTTGATGAAAGCAGGAGGACATCATTGGACAAAATGTTAAGACATCAGGAAAGCATGAAGACCACTTTTGATAAGTCAGCTAAGCCTAGAGATTTCCAAGTGGGGGACACTGTTCTCTTGTGGGACAAGAGAGGGGAAAAACCAGGGAAGCATGGAAAATTTGACAGCCTTTGGAAAGGTCCTTTTATCATACGTTGTCAGGCCGGAACACATTCTTTCTTTCTGAATACCATGGATGGAGAGATGATACCATTGCCCAGAAACGGGCAACATCTGAAACCATTTTATCGGAACAACATTCGAGATGACCAGGGGGTCATTTCAGGAGATTCCTAAACCTTATCTTTTTCAAATTATGCAATCTTTTGTACCATATTGATGTATCATAGTTTCATATGTTAGTTTTTTGTATCATATTTCATATATATGCTAGAAAAAGAAAAAAGTTTTTGTTTTCATACGCTTTTGAAAAAAGAAAGGAAAAATGTTATGTTGGTATTTCATTATTGGTATTATTTATCATGGAGATGTTTCACTAAGACACTTCCGTTTCTGTGCAGGAAATTGATATTCTGGGGTTCTCGAATACTCTTTTTGAACCATAGATCAAACGAGCATCCGTCCCACAGTTGGAGCTAGATGTTACCATCTTTTTGTACCATAGTTGGATTTTCTGGAGAGCCGCCATTTGACAAACATGATAAATGTTTGATTCCAGTGTATCAGATGATCCAGCATATTGTGGCTAGCCAGTTGTGGTTAGCCTGTTTTGTTTTTTGAGTCGACATGACCATGGCCCCATGGGGGTTTGTAATAAAGTGTGCTAGTAGGATCTGAGTGCCTCGGTTCCTCATGACTGGATTAAGCAACTAAGGTATTCCAAGGAGTTTTTTCCCTTGTCAATTATACTTTGCTTAAGGCGAGGTATAATCGATGAGGTTTTCTCCCGCTCCTCCAAAGCTGGAATGCCCGATTTTGAAAATTTGGCCATGGGGGGTTATTAGAGGCCAACTAATGTATATAAGCCTACTAGACATTGTTAGAATAGGTGTCGGTCATGTCCTAGGTCCATAAAACCCTCAGAAAAAATTTCGAAAAATTTTTACCGGGTCCGTCGAAATTTGGGTTTTATTTATTTTTTAAATTTAATAAATTTATCTATAGTTTAAATAGAGAAATAATAATTTGTAATATGTCAGTCGTCCGGGGTCCGAATTCAGTGATTGATGGCTCGTTTCATAAGCCAAAAATCACACATGACCCATGGAGTAGCTAAACCCAACTTTCGGATGTCAATTCAGCCCTGTAATTAATATTTTCTCTGAAAAGTCATTTACAGAGAAATTATAAATTAAAATAATAAAATTGATTATTTTGGAGATAATCCAAATCTCTCCAAAATTAATCAATTTGATTAAAATAAAAGGCTAAATGACATGGCAATGAGCATTTAGGAGGATTCCAATCAACTCCAAGCTATCCCAGTCAACCATCCAGTCACTAGCAAAAGATCTTCTTGAGCCAATTCGCCCTCCTCATGCAAAAAATCGATTTAGTGTGTTGTCATTTGATGATTGGGTTGGTGGTTAGCATTTATGTTAGAGAAGGGCGTCCTCATGACTCACCAATCATTCATGGCTTGTCTCCCTTTGCTAATTTGAGTTAGCACCTACCTATTACCACATGTCTCCATTAAACTAACTTGCACCTACCAAACCCTCACGTCAATCTTCCTCAAACTCGAGTTCTAGCCTTGTTGGAGTATGGTAGTTGGTTGTGATACATCCCATGCTCCACCCATGCGAATTAGCACCTACCTTTTTCCACTTGTCATCCATTAACCAACTCGCATGCCTCCACATAGCTCACGCCCTTCCTACCACTCCTCACGTTATTCCTCACCATAGTTCACGCCCTTCCTTGTTGTAGCATGCCTATTCGTTGGATATTACTTCCCAAAGTCGAGTCCTTGCCACCTCATGCCCTTTCACCAACCAACAACTCGACTTTGACTATTGCTCACCTCTCCAAGCCCTTGATTGATTGGAATTCGACCTACTTGCCATTGCCAATTCGACCTAGGGTTAGCTTGTGTCTTTTTCTATAAAGAGAGACCCATTTGGGTTATTATCTCAAGGATTTTTGTGCAAAGAAACTCTGGTGAAAATTGTAAGCTCTTGTTTAATAAAATATTTTGAGACTTTGGAGGTCATTCGATTGGGCTTTTGGCATTGTGTCTTCATCTCATGTGAAGTAATATCTCTTTCACCCTATTCTTATTTTGCAAATTTGATTATGATGCTTATTGAAGACTAACAATCTAGTACTTAGGCTTCTAATCTCTTGCATTGAGTGTTTGTGTCTTCAGGGAATTCATCCATTGGGAGCTATGGGCATCTAATACCTTCACCTGATCGAGTGCTCCATTTATCTTAATACTTTATTTGCAGGGTTGTGAGCTTCTCCAAAGTACCTCTTGCCTTTCTCCAACAAAGAACTTTATTCAAACTATTGGAAACCGTGGTCTACAAGCTTCTATCTTCCAGCTCTCTTTTTCTCCTTAAAGTATTTTTTCCTTGCCTTGCTAAGCCTTCTTCTTATAGCCATTTTTTATCTTCCTCACCTTTCTCTCCTTTTGCCCTCGTTTTCATCCTCCTCAATCTAGATCTTCCCTTGGCTTTCGTTTTTCCTTCCACCTTGCCCCCTTCGTCCATCCTCTAGCTCTACCTTCCTCCCTTTCGTTTTCTTCATCTCCTCCTTCTTCTAGCCCTCCACTCCTTTAGATCTCCTTTCCTCTCGTCCTTGTCCCATCTTGCTTCCTTTACTGCTGCTACCTCTCTTTTACTGCTGCTACCTTTGTTCTTTGCTGCCCCTTCTTTCATTTTTGCAGCTGTTGTCCGCCAATATGCACACCAGCAGCGGAAATCTTTCGAAAGCTGTCTCTTCACTACAAGTGAGAGAGGTGTGGCCTTGGGGGCAAGCAATGAGCCAGGTACTGTCACCTGAATCCCAGCTCCTCCGTTTAGGCAAACTCCTAACGAAGCCAAGGGGGGTAGTCCCTAAAAGAGAGTTTCACTAAGGCTCTATTATTTATAGTGTTTTTTGGTGTTGTGATGCGGATGGGTGTTTTTTAGGAGTTTTTTGAGATGAAAGACAATTATAAAACTTTAAATAGTAAGACAAGATAACGCAATCCACGTTGCAAACACAAGATGAAAGATACACTTGGGCAATAACTCAATCACTTTTCACAAAATATAACAGATAACTCCAATGTAGATATTTAAACAAGCAAAATATGAGATAAAGGACCAGTGCCTTATGGAGTCAAGAATTAAATGGGAATTGTGAAAACTTGATACAAGTGCTTGAATTGAAAGTTCGTGAGAACGTTATGCAGCTTATCTTGGTAAATTCAAAGTTTTAATTGTCTTGATTATTAGGGCTAAAACCAAGGGTATTCAAAGAGTGTCCGGAAAGTAGTTTTAAGCAGCCCCTTTAAGAGACCTGTCGGGGCCTGTCTGGAATCACGGCGAGGCGCGCAATGCTAACCAGCCACCGTGTCGCAGATTGGGCGGTCCGGCGCCTCCCCTGAGAGCTGATTAAAATACTTTATGTCAACGCCGGTTCGTTGGTTATGGGGTGAAAGTTTTAATTAGATTTTCACTTGTAAATTAACAAGTCTTCCACCTTTCTGAGTACTAGCCCAACCTTTTCAGGTTGGCAGAGCATACGGGTGTAGGACAGAAACCAAGATAAATTAATTAAAGGGTGTGTGAGTGGAAAATTTTTATTATTTAGAAAGCCTTGTTCAACTCTCCGACAGAGAGCGCTCTTGACTCGGTCTTATGACCACAGTTCAAGAGACTTGCTAGATTAACAATGCCTAATGCAGGGATGATGCAGAAAACTAAAATGCCCTCCGATAGAGGGTGCTCTTGACTTGGATTTGGCCAAGTTCAAGAGACTTTGGTTTATTTTATGAAGCAGAAAGAAAGTAGTAGCAGTATATCTTAACTTGAAAAAGATTTTAAGCAATAATATTGACCACAAGATATGAATTACTGCTAACAATCGATGCTTGCGAAATAAATAAATCTAGTGTTCTACCACACAACTTTAATCTACTAGGTGGGATTGATCCCCGAAACAGGATCAACCACTAGAACCGCCTGCACTTGAGAACTCCAGCTAGCTGAAAGCTCTGCCAAGGAAACCGACGGGGATGGAAGAGTAACCACAAATTATGTGGTCCTGCCCTTCAGACGAAGTCTCAAGGATACAACTTCCGGCTGAGGGCTTTGGAAGAGAAACAAGATAAAAATAAATGAGAAATAAAGCTAACTACCCAAGAATCTCTTTCAGGTTCAAGACCCTACTCGGGAGAGCATGGGGGTAAGTGAATATGGAAGATAACTTTGAACGACTTATTAAGCAAAATGCTAATCTAAAAAAAATGAGATCACAAATCTAAGCTAAATCAAATCCCCAAGACCCAACACTCTTCCCCAAATGGGGAAGAAAAACCCAAGAATGGAGGACCTCTCCACTATAAATTTTATTAATATTTTACAAGTGCCTCAAGGGAAAATCCTTGGAAGGTCTTTAATGACTATCTATGAATAACTTATGAAATTTGGAAAAATGGAGCCCTCAATGGCTTTTACAAAGGATAAGAGGAATCTAGCTTTGCTTGTTCGTCTCTTTGTGTTTTTAATGGCTTCTCGCCTTGACTTCTACTCCCTGGAAATAATCTATAACAAAATAATTGCTCCAATACCCATTAGCATTAGTAATTTAAACAACAAATTGACACTAGCTAATGTCTTAGATCCGCAAATTTCACCAAGCAAATGATAAAACCAGGGCTTGTTTTGTGATGTAAAATGAAAGTATTTTAAACAAAACTAAACTATTTGCAAGTGTTGAATTGACCAACTAAATTGGCAGCCATACATGTGGATTTCAAGGACAGTCAACGTATAAATATCCTAGCTTGCAACCAATAGAACACACTTTATGATAGTCAACTGAATGTACAATGAATGTCGAAAAAACAACAATCTTTGGGACAGTCTAGTTCAAGATAGATGATAACCAACAATCTTTTTGACAAGCAGGAGTTTGAAAAGCAGTCAACAAAAGTTTAAACCAAACAGTGCTATAACAGTCCTCTAGTCTATCATATGGCAGCCAACAGTATTTTAGACAAAACACAGTGATAACAGTCCTCTACTAGTTCATATGGCAGTCAAACAGTCCATAGGACAGTCAACACAAGTTTGTAATGATGGCAGCGAATGAATATTTCAAATTTAGGACAGTCAACTTGAAAAGATTTAAATGGCAACCGATACAAGCTTATGATAATTTAGATGGCAGCCAATGTTTCGGACAGTCAACTCCTAGTTTATATAGCAGTCAACAAATAATGCGACTAGCAATCAAAATCTAAACAAAACTAACCACTCAATAAACTATCCTAACTACATAAAAGCTACAATGCATTGCTAACAAACCTCTATGTTTTTTTTTTTTTGTTATGTGTTTATAGGTTCTTGAAGGGTGGACGAAAGCTATGAGGACGACAAGAATAGAAGGGAATAAGGGTATGGGAGATAGTGTGAGGAGAGGATACAAAAAAGAAATAGGACGAATGGAAAAAGAAGTTTGAAGTAGGACGAGGAGAGGGAGAAAGTAGGACGAGAGGGAAGAAGGGCTTAAAAGAGGAGGACGAAACTAGGGTAAGAAGAGAATGAAATGAGTAGGACAAAAGGGGATAGGGTAGGAGAAAACTAGTAGAGGATAGGCCTAGCAAATCAAGTGGGAAAAAGAAGTCAAGGAGCAAGTGATAAGGCTTGAAGAGAGAGCCTTTTAGAGCCAAGGTAACAAATTTTAACTTTTGAAAAAAGTGGATGGATCTTAGAGCAAAACCCCTTGTGCTTCTTCTAAAAAAAACAAATTCAACTTTATATAGATCCCGGAGAGACAATAAATATTAAGAGTTTACTTGTGATGATGAAGATGAGCTAGATGCAACCGAGCTCACACCCACCTACACCTGGAGAAACCTATCCAAAGACAAACAACTCAAATGCCAAAGTGAGATCAAAAATATGACTAGTATGCTACGAGAACCAAGGTTATATAAATGCCAGTACAACCGAATACATCCTATTCATATAACTCATTGATAAACATTGCATAATAAACCAAATTGTAAACCACAAATGGTAGATCTTATGTTCTAGAATATAGACTTCTAAAGCTAGTTATTTGATCAATCACATAAGCATTTAAATTTGAAAGCATGGAAAAATATCACCTCACAAGAGAAACATTCATCAATGTTGCACAAATCGCATGGACCTCCAAAGTCTAACTTTATTTCCTTAAGCCAATAGCTTGTAATCACAAAATAGCAGAGTAACTTTACATCAAAAATCCATGAGATAATAGCCCCTAATGGGCCTCTCTTTATAGCAAAACTAGATGCCAAAACCCTAGGTCGAATTGGCAAATAGACAAGTAGATTGAATTCCAATAAACACCAAGCTTTGGAGCTAAACAAAATGGACAAACTCGAGTTTGTGGTAGTTTGAATGGGAGAGGTGGCAAGCTCGACTTTGATGGTAGGTAAGTGGAGTATTAATATCCAATTAACACGCTCCAACTAGGATCCACGTGAGGCTTGTAGGTGCGAGTTAGAGATATGTGGAGGGGCGAATCAACAAGGGGATGGCATGTGGCATTTGGTAGGTACAAACTCGCATAGGTGTAGCATGGGAGACATCACAACCACTTACCATACTCCAACAAGGTTCAAACTCGAGCTTGAATGAGATTGACGTGAGGATTTAGGGGATTGCGAGCTAGTTGATAGGATGACAAGTGGAGTGTGGTAGGTGCTAACTCATGTTTGCAAGGAGAGCCGAGCTATGGTGATGGGTGAGTCATGAGGGCGCCTACTCTAGACATAAATGCACATCCACCAAACCAATTACCACATGACAACTCACTAAATTGACTTTTGCATGAAGGAGGGCGAATTAGCTCAAGTGGATCTCTTGCTGGTGACTGGATAGTTGACTTAAGCCACTTGGAGTTGATTGGAATCTTCATAAATGTCCATTGCCATGTCATTTAGCCTTTTATTTTAATCAAATTGATTAATTTTGGAGAGATTTGGATTATCTCCAAAATATTCAATTTTATTATTTTAATTAATAATTTCTCTGAAAATGACTTTTTAGAGAAAATATTAATTACGAGGCTGAATTAACATCCGAAAGTTGGGTTTAGCTGCTCCATGGGTCATGTGTGATTTTTGGCTTATGAAACGAGCCATCAAACACTAAATTCGGACCCCGGATGACTGACATAATTACAGACTCAAATTTCTCTATTTAAACTATAGAGAAATTTAATTAAAATTTAAAAATAATTAAAATTTAAAAAACCCCAATTTCGACGCGTCCGGTAAAAATTTTTCGAAATTTTTTTCTGGGGGTCCTAGAGACCTAGGACATGACCAAAACCTATTCTAATAGTGTCTAGTAGGTTTATACATTATAGTTGGACCCTAATAACCCCCCATGGCCAAATTTCCAAAATCGGGCATTCCAGCTTTGGAGGAAGCGGGAGAAAAATCAAGAGATTATATTTCGCCTGAAGCAAAGTATAATCTGACGGTGAAAAAACTCCCTGGAATACCTTAGTTGTTTAATCCAGTCATGGGGAACCGAGCCACTCAGACCCAACTAGCACACTTTGATACAAACCCCCATGGGGCCATGGTCATGTCGACTCAAAAACAAAACTGGCTAGACCCAAATACAATGAAACCCAGATACTCTGGAAGTGAACACTGATGTGTTCCAACACTGGCGGCTCAATAAGGTTTCAACTATTTGTACAAATCAGTTGATAACAACAGCCATTCTCCCTCTTTCATTTGACTGTCCCATTCCTTTTTAATTGGCAGTTTCCTCCACTTCTCTAAGTTTTCCTCCATCCCTTTCATCCACCTTTGATCACCTTCACATAAAAATAAAAAATAAAAAACACTAAAATTTGTTAAGTGTTAGCTTGTTAGTAGTTGCATGTTCTTAAAAGGTTGATAGTTAGGCATTATTTACATCATATACTTTGCATTGTTTTATTTATATCTAGTTTATTTCTAGTTTTGTCAACTTGCATTTCATAATTAGTTCGCATCTAGTTTCCTTTACATAGTTGCATTTAGATCTCATTGCCAAAAGGAGCATTTTGTTGTAATACTTTAGATCTTAGTTGAGCTTCTAGTTTTGTCACTTTCGCATCCAGTTTATTGCTTAGTCATATTTTCGACCTAGATCTCATAAAAAAGGGTTAAACTTACTTTGCTTTTTGTCTTTTTTCTAGTTTGCATTTGGTAGTTAGATCTCTTTTAAGGTGAAAAGTTTAGATCCAAAAAATATTGATCTTTTGCATTTCTAGGATTAGTTTCAAATTTTGATTATTTATCCAATGCTAAAGGGTGTTTTGAGTTGAACTTTGTTGTAGGTGCTTTTGAAGTGGAAAAGGGCTTGAGAGAGTTTTGAAGTGAAGAGGTCCAAACAAAGCAAAACCTAAACAAACCATAAGGATGATCCAAAGCATGACATTATCTTGTACTATCCTCTGTAATAGCTTATAAGAGCTAGCTTTGTTTTCCAAGTTTTATTATTTCAAAAGACCTTGCGAGGTTTTAAACCCAAGGCATTTGTAACCGTTTAATAAAAGTTTCAAGTGGAGGAGGCCTCCACTTTTTGGTCTTCTTCCCCATTTGGGGAAGAGTGTTGGGTTTTGTGGATTGGTTTAGTTAGATCTTTTCATATGCTCTTAGTTTAATTTTACTTCAAATAAGTCATTTTGCTTATCTTCCATATTTACTTACCCCCATGCTCTCCCCAGTAGGGTCTTTGACCTGAAAGAGACTCTCGGGTAGTTTTAGTTTTATTTTCCGTTTAGTTATCTTATCTTCTCTTTCAATCCTTGACTAGAGAATCGCTAACTTTGGGATTGTATCCCAAAGGCCACATAGTTTTGTGGTAGCTTCTCGCTCCCCCATCAACTTCTTGTGGACATCCAGCTAGCTGGAAGGTTTCCAGGATTGGTGGCTTCTAGTGGTTGATCTTGTTCGGAGATCGATCCCACCTATTAGATTAGAAGTTGTGTGGTAGAACACTAGATTTACTCAGTTTCATTTTATTTTGCTAATAGTATTGTCAGTAGTACTCGTATCTTGCTGATCATTCATATTATTTAAATCTTTTCAAGTTGAGATATACTGCTTTTACAATTCATCTGCTTCTCAAAATAAACCAGAGTCTCTTGAACTTGGCAAAATCCAAGTCAAGAGCACCCTCTATCGGAGGGCATTCTTAGTTTTGCATTTTCCCTGCATTAGGCATTTTAAGCTTAGCAAGTCTCTTGAACTGTGGTTATAAGATCAAGTCAAGAGCGCTCTCTGTCGGAGAGTTGAACAAGGTTCTCTAATAATAAAATTGTCCACTCATACACCCCTTTAGTTAATTTACCTTGGTTTCTGTCCTACACCCGTATGCTCTGTGTTGTCCGCCAATATGCACACCAGCAACGGAAATCTTTCGAAAGCTGTCTCTTCACTACAAGTGAGAGAGGTGTGGCCTTGGGGGCAAGCAATGAGCCAGGTACTGTCACCTGAATCCCAGCTCCTCCGTTTAGGCAAACTCCTAACGAAGCCAAGGGGGGTAGTCCCTAAGAGAGAGTTTCACTAAGGCTCTATTATTTATAGTGTTTTTAGGTGTTATGATGCAGATGGGTGTTTTTTAGGAGTTTTTTGAGATGAGAGACAAAATAATACTCGAATATAAGACAAGATAACGCAATCCACGTTGCAAATACAAGATGAAAGATACACTTGGGTAAATAAGTAAATCACTTTTCACAAAATATAGCAGATACTCCGATGTTGATATTTAGGCAAACAAAACATAAGATAAAGGACCAGTGCCTTATGGAGTCAAAAATTAAGTATGAATTGTGAAAACTTGACACAAGTGTTTGAATTGAAAGTTTGTGAGAACGTTGTGCAGCTTATCTTGGTAAATTCAAAGTTTTAATTGTCTTGATTATTAGGGCTAAAACCAAGGATGTTCAAAGAAAGTCCGGAAAAGACAATATCAAGTGCCTCCGTTCAAGGACCTGTCGGGACACCCAGTGCTCTAGCCAAGCCGCGCAATGCAAGCCAGCAAACTAGAGGCTGAACATGGAATCCCGACGCCCTCACTAAGAGATTACCCACTGAAATTATCTTATCGATCAACTCCGGATTGGTTGGTTATGGGGGTGAAAATTTTAATTAGATTTTCGCTTGTAGATTAACAAGTCTTCCACCTTTCTGAGTACTAGCCCAACCGTTTCCGGTTGGCAGAGCATACGGGTGTAGGACAGAAACCAAGGTAAATTAATTAAAGGGTGTATGAGTGGAAATTTTTATTATTAGAAAGCCTTGTTCAACTCTCCGACAGAGAGCGCTCTTGACTTGGTCTTATGACCACAGTTCAAGAGACTTGCTAGATTAACAATGCCTAATGCAGGGAAATGCAAGAAACTAAAATGCCCTCCGATAGAGGGTGCTCTTGACTTGGATTTGGCCAAGTTCAAGAGACTTTGGTTTATTTTAAGAAGCAGAAAGAAAGTAGTAGCAGTATATCTTAACTTGAAACAGATTTTAAGCAATAGTATTGATCACAAGATATGAATTACCACTAACAATAATGCTTGCAAGATAAATAAATCTAGTGTTCTACCACGCAAACTTTAATCTACTAGGTGGGATTGATCCCCGAAACAGGATCAACCACTAGAACCGCCTGCATTTGAGAACTTCCAGCTAGCTGAAAGCTCTGCCAAGGAAACCGACGGGGATGGAAGAGTAACCACAAATTATGTGGTCCTGCCCTTGAGACGAAATCTCAAGGATACAACTCCCGGTTGAAGGCTTTGGAAGAGAAGCAAGATAACAATAAATGCAAAAATAAAACTAAACTACCCAAGAATCTCTTTCAGGTCAAAGACCCTACTCGGGAGAGCATGGGGATAAGTAGATATGGAAGATGAGCAAAAATGATCTTATTTGAAGTAAATTTAAACTAAGAGCGTGAAAACACAAACTAAGTTAAACCAAACCACAAGACCCAACACTCTTCCCCAAATGGGGAAGAAGACCCAAAAAGTGGAGGCCCCCTCCACTTGAGACTTTTATTTAGCGGTTACAAATGCCTTGGGTTTAAAACCTTACAAGGTCTTTTGAGAACGGTAATACTTGGAAAAATTTGGAGAAGAAACAAGTTTTACTTGCTATTACAAAAGGATAAGTATATCAAGATTAAGTCATTCTCATGGATCCTTCACTTTGTTTTGCGTTGATTCTTTGTTTCAAGATCTTTATCAAATATCTCTCTTTCTCAAATGATCTGCACAAGTCCAAAACATCTAAACACGGCACCCATTAACCATTAGCAAAAGACAAAACCAAAATTTGAAACTAGTTAAGTCTAGATTTGAAATTTTAACTCTAAAATGTGGAATGCATGAAATTTTATCATAAAATATTAACTATGGCGAAACGGACCAGCGAACAACAAACTCTCGAAACGTCCTAGAAATGAGATCTAAAGTATAAAAATTTGAAATATTTTTGTGCAAAATTTTCTATCTTTTGGAAGATGTAAAAGTTTGTAAACAATCTACGAGCTACATGCAAGCTATGATAGTATGGATATGAAAATGACCAAGTACCTCAAAAGACAATGCAAGATATTTATTTTTATGAGATCTAACCAAAGTTACAAATATCGTGTCGGCGAATATATCGCCGAGGGTCCAAAAAGAAATTATCGGATTTATCGGCGAAAATGTCGGCAAACATCGGCAATATATCGGCAAACTTAAAAAAATACAAAAATATTCATTTTTTGTCAATTTTCTAAACATCTAAAGCAACAAGAACATCAAATAAACACATTGCCACGTGCATATGGAAAGAAAACTGATATATAAGATGTATAAGACGTATTGCTAGACATCACACATAAAAAATGAATCGTGTCCTTCATTTTTTTTCAATTTTCTAAACATCTAAAGCAACAAGAACATCAAATAAAGTTTAAACACATTGCCACATGCATATGGAAAGAAAACTGATATATAAGATGCATAAATAATAAGACGTGTCGCTAGAGTCTAGACATCACACATCAAAAATGAATCGTGTCCAGGATCTTGAGTCCCCGACTCATGAATCCCCAAAAAAATACAATCAATGTATCTCATAGAGTCAACTGTCATATGCAATGAAATAAACTAAATAAAGTAAACTATGGATTCCCTCTACCCCTTCTACGGGTAAAGGTAATCGCTCTAGTAATGGCTCTGCCTCTAGGGCTAGAAAGCCCAGGTGCTCGTGGGGGTCGTCGTGGACTATGGCGTCCTCTGCCTCTAGAAGTGCCTGGTCTCGGATGTAATATAGAAGAACTAGAAGACTGATAAGGTACTACTACGTCACGCTCATCAAGTCCTCTACCACTGCTACTGCTACCACTGCCCCTATATCTGGGTCCCTCGGGCTGAGACGGTGGCCGTGAAACCCGTGGCCGTGCAACCGGTGGCTGTGGAACTGGACAGTGTACTGGTGGCTCTGCTACTGGTGGCTCCGGTGGTGGCACACTCTCAAAGCCAAACGCCTCATCCTCCCATATCTCACTCTGGGGATCCTGTGTATCATGATCATCCTCTAACCAATCAGGGGCTGCCTCCATAACAGGTTCCTCAATCTCCACTCTCCACGCAGTAGTGGTGTCAATGTCATCCAATGAAATGGCCTCCACATCAGGTTTTTTCTGAAGCTGCTTCACCCACAACCTGAGATTGTAGGAGACGTACACTAGATCATTCAGGCGTTGGGTATCCAACCTGTATGAGGACAGTGAATTTATTGAATTAGAATCTAGAATACATAAATTATAATTACCCAAGGGAAAAATTTCAATAGATAATGAATTTCGAATTTAATTTCAAATTCTCTAACCTGTTGCGCTTCTTGGTGTGTATTTTTTCAAATACACTCCAGTTGCGCTCACAACCAGAAGAGCTGCATGTCTGGCTAAGGATCCGAACAGCAAGACTCTGGAGATGGGGTACTCGTGCGCCATAGGTTTCCCACCAATGATCTACAATGAAATGGAGAAAGTTAGAAACATAAGAGAAGACATTGAAAATTTAAAATTTAAAACAAAGAAATAAATAAATTGAATTTTTTTCATTCTTGAAAGTTGAACTTGAAACAAGGTGAAGCTTACTTGGCATTTTGCTCTTCCTGTCCCTGATAGCCATAGAAAACCCAAATGTTCCCATGGCCCTCTTATAGATTTCCAACTCTTTGGAAATCTCTGAACGATCATCTTCACTTGGCACCATCCTCTCGACACATTCCAAGAACCCATCCACTACCTCTCCATCAAACCGGAAGCCACAGGAGTAAGAGAATGCGGGGTTGAGGAATAGCCCTGCAGCATGAATGGGGCGATGAAGTGTGTTGTTCCATCGCTGATCAATCACCGCCCATATCAATTGTTGCTTCGCTTGCCCATCCTCTCCCTTGTCCTCACAGTAGGCACGAATGGCCTCTTTGGCCCTATCCATGGCCTCATATAGGTAGCCCATTGCGGGCTTGTCTCCATCAACCAAGCGAAGAACCCTTACCAAAGGTTCACAGATGGCACACACTTCCTTCACCCCATCCCAGAAGCTCTCCTGGTATGACACTAGTCTAGATATGGCAAGTCCCTCCTCCTTAGTGCTAATCGATAAAGCACGCCACTCAGCTGAAAGGAACATAGTCTGCAAGTCCCACTTAGAAGCATGGAGAGACTGAAGAGAGATGAAACAAGTGGCAAAGCGAGTGATGCCGGGACGAACCAACTCCCTGTCATGAGTAAACTGCCTCATCAAGCTAAGCACAGAAGCATGATTGTATATAAATTTGGTGATGCTTCTTGCTGGATCAATGACATCCCTGATAAACTCAATCTTTCCCATATCCTCTAAGATCAAGTCGATGCAGTGTGCAGCACAAGGGGTCCAAAACAAAGAAGGATACATGTCCATAAGCATCCTGCCAGCTGCCACATAATTCGCAGCATTGTCCGTTATAACTTGGACAACATGCTGCGGTCCTACCTCCTGGATGAACCCATCCAACAACTCACATAGTAATGCTGCATCTTTGATATGTGCAGATGCATCCACAGATTTTATAAACATTATGCCCCTAGGACAATGAACCAAGAAATTGAGAAGGGTCCTACCCTTCGTATCGGTCCAACCATCTGACATCACTGTGCATCCCGTGAACTCCCATGAACCTCGAAGCTCCTCCAACCTAGTAGTGCAATCAACCTTTTCATTATCAAGAAGGGGCCCTCTCAGCTCCTCATAAGTGGGGGGCCTATACCCCGGACCAACAGTAGCAACGGCATCAAACATAGGAATGTAGAATGGGTTCCTCGCAAAGTGGAATGGTATATCACTCCATAAAAGGCACCGACTCACAAGCTGGTCTGCTTCCTTTTTCTCCTTTATCTTGAACATTGACCTTATACCTGGTTGTGAACCAGGCCCGGATCTCGGAACATGGTGACTAGATGTTGAAGGCATGGCGGAAGATGAGGAAAAGGTCTCACTCCCCACTCCCCCTAAAGTGTGTCCGGCTGACCCGGATCCTAATGACACTCTCATTCCAAGTTCCTGCCTGAGAGCTTCCCTTTCATCTTTCCTCTTGCCAATACCTACAATTGCGAGTTTGGCCCTTTGAATAATTTCAGGTGTGGAGTTTTTGCAAATATCCACCTCATGCCTTGAAAGTTGTGCGAGGTGGTATTTGAGCCTACTTATACCCCCCGTCATCTCCTTCCCACACAAATTGCATTTTAGCTTCTGCCGATTTTGTGGATCAAGGGGCTCTGCGTAGTCCCAGAATGGATCCAAAGTTTTCGGCATGTTTGTTGAAAGTTGAAAGTTGAAGCTTTGAACCTGCACGTTGCAGCCTGCAACATTAAAAAAACAAAACATTTTTTTAGCTTACTTTTATAATTTTATTGCAAAAAAATTAAAAATAACAAATCATACAAACAAAAAAATTAATTTACATTTTAATTTAAAATTGTGAACTGTGTAAAGTTGTAAACTGTTAAGAAATTCAAATGTTAATTAATTTACATTTTTCATTACATTTTTCATTACTGTAAACTGTTAAGAATTTAAAATGTTATAGCAATCATTACTGCAATAATGGGACAGGGTCACAGGACATCTTTTGGAAATTGCTAATTCTGGAAGAGACATAAGCAGAATGTAGAAAGTGTTCATTTTTAAAGAGTTATCAATTGATATTTGACTGAGAACATTTTCCATACCATTTCAGCTTCCATTAACATCCTAAGCATGCCTCTATTGAGAATCATCAATATTCTAGTTATTCCATTATTAAAATAATTTCTGGGCGTTATATCTGAATTATCCATGACTGCTGAATTAACCATTAATGATCTGTCACATCATGTTCAAGAGTGGATGTAACATATCAGCAGTCATTTGGCCCAAATTAGAACTCGACCGTAAAACCCTCAGTAACTGATAACTTCTACAATTACATACAGAACCCATAAAGGATGGAATGTTAGAAATAGTTTTGTAACAGATAAAAAATATCTGCATAGAACTGATAGTGGCCCACCTAATTAAGTTACAACTTCCACTGTGTTTTGATTTTTCTGTGCAATTACAGGTTTCATGTTCCCTTTGCATAACACAGGCATAAAAATAAGAGTGAGCGTGAAAATTTAATTATTTAACAGCTATGGTGTGGGTGTGTTGGAGTTGATAACAAAAAAAAGGCAATGGCTTCGAGTTAGAAGAATTGTGGATGGGATTCAAAGCGGTGGTTGAGCTGTGACAAAGGTAAAAGTCGATACACAATTATCAAAAATAAGACATGTGCAATGTATTATCATCATCCATGGTCTTCGACTCTTCACAAACAACAAAACCCATACTTAGTACAGCTCTGTTTATTTTGCGATCAACAAGATACAGATTCTACTAAATCAAATATATACAAGTTAGGTATTTTGAAAACTCGGGCAGGGTTCCGCCTCAACTTCCCATAACATAGAGATTTAGCCGATGTTTATTGGACATACCTGTCACGACTGTCACGAACCCTCACGACTGTCACGAACCCTCACCGGACACGACTTCAGTCTCGGCGTCACTCTCGGCGGACACGACTGTCACTCTCGGCGGACACGACTTCAGTCTCGGCGTCACGAACCGGCGATGAATTCACTCTCGGCAGCAACGAAATTCACACCCGTGCCCTAGCGAGCACTCCACTCTCCGCTCGAACTGGACTCACTCGGCGGCGACGAAATTAACAGAAAACCCGTGCCCTAGCTGCACACACTCTTCGCTCGAACCGACTGCAACTGCAACCCGACGAAAATCGAATGACGAAAAAAAAAACCCCTAAAAAACGTTGTTTTAAGTTATTTTTTACACGCGGGAAAGCTTCGCGATATTTTGCAGAGAAATCGCGAAAAAATCGCGATATATCGCCATAAAAATCGCCTGAAAAAATCGCCCGATTTTTGCCGATAATATCGGCGTGGAGGAAGCATCGCGATTTATCGCGATGTCGGCGATTTATCGCCGATATTTGTAACCTTGGATCTAACTATGCAAAACCGACAACCAAATAACCAAGTATGAGATATAATACTAACTACTACTAACTCTTTTGTTTTGTTGTTTTGATGTGATTTAGGGCTTAAATGGGAGTGGACGAGGAGAAAAGGTGAAGGACAAGTAAGGTGGACGAGAGGGAAGGACTAGGGAAAAGGACGAGGAGGAAGGATGAGGGAAAGAGGACCCTAGATGGAGAGGACGAGAGCAAGGAAATAGGGCTAGACTAAAGAGATAAAGACAAGGAAGAAGGGACCTAAGTGAGGTAGGACGGGAGTAAAAGAGTGGGTAGAAGATGGTAAAACGAAAGGGTAAGAGGCTCAAGAAGAAGGTGGGACAAATGGAAAAGGAGAGAAGGTGGATGGTAGAGCCAAACAAAAAGAGGAGGGAGGCACTAAATGGCTAAGACGAGAGGAAGGTGGCTTTTCTAGGATGGACGAGAGACAAAAGAGAAGACAAAAACGAATGGGGAAAGAAGCCGATGAGGAGAGGGGACGAGAGCTAGAAGGAATGGGCTAGCAAGCAAATCAAAGGGGTTTCAATGAGAAGACAAGATGGCTTGAAGAATGGGAAGCCTAGGGCAACAAAGTAACCAAGATGATTTTTTTTAAAAATAAACTTAAGAGATGGAACCTTAGATTTGAAGCCTTTTGCCAAATCCCTTAATGCTTGAGATTGACTCTAGAAGGATCCTGAAGCATGCACAAATGGTTAGAAAATGTAGGCCTTTTGAAGAGATGAAAGATGCAACCTAGCTCAAATCTCTCTTCAAAACCTGTTGGATCTGCACAAGTGATCACTCATAAACACATCTTGATCATAATAGTATGCATAATAAAAGTGAGATTAGAATAGTATAAGTATTTCCAACTACAGTCTACTCCTTCTAAATCACACTTAAACCAAACATAAATGGACAACTTGTATTCAAATGCCCATCCTATGGGCTTTAAAAAAGCCTTCTAAGCAAATTATGGATCAAAACATGAGATTACAAGCAAATAACAAGAACAAATTCACCTTGAGATTATGCAGACATTTCCATGAAAAGCATTTGACAACACATAGACCTCCAAAGTCGCTTTATTTCCTTAAGCCAATGGCTTTGCAATGACAAAATGGCAGAGTAACTTTACATCCAAAAATCCATGAGATAATAGCCCCTAATGGGCCTCTCTTTATACTAAAATCCTAAGCTAAAACCCTAGGTCGAATTTGTAATAAACAAGTAAATCGAATTCCAATCATGAGAGGGCTTGGAGAGCTAAACAATGTCCAAAGTCGAGTTTGTGGTAGGTATGAATGGAAGAGGTGGCATGGCTCGACTTGGAGGAAGGTATGAGATGGGAGCTACATCCAATTAACACGCTCCAACTAGGATCCACGTGAGGCATGGTAGGTGCGAGTTAGAGACATGTGGAGGGGCGAATCAACAAGGGGATGGCATGTGGCATTGGGTGGGTACTAATTCGCATAGGTGTAGCATGGGAAACATCACAACCACTTACCATATTCCAACAAGGTTCAAACTCGAGCTCATATGAGATTGACGTGAGGATTTAGGGGATATGCGAGTGGTTTGTGTGGAGACACATGTGTAGATTGGTAGGTATAACTCGAGTCATCACAAGGAGCCAAGCTTTGGATTAGGGTGAGTCATGAGGGCGCCTACCTTAGGCTTTAATGCAAACTACCACCCAATCATCAATTGACAACACATCAAACTCGAGTTTTGCATGAGGAGGGCGAATTTGTTCGAGTGGATAACCTTCTGGTGACTGGATAATTGATTGGAGTGACTGGGAGTTGATTGGAATCCTCATAAATGTCCATTGCCATGTCATTTAGCCTTTTATTTTAATCAAATTGATTAATTTTGGAGAGATTTGGATTATCTCCAAAATATTCAATTTTATTATTTTAATTAATAATTTCTCTGTAAATGACTTTTCAGAGAAAATATTAATTATGAGGCTGAATTGACATCCGAAAGTTGGGTTTAGATGCTCCATGGGTCATGTGTGATTTTTGGCTTATGAAACGAGCCATCAAACACTAAAATCGGACCCCGGATGACTGACATATTACAGACTCAAATTTCTCTATTTAAACTATAGAGAAATTTAATTAGAATTTAAAAAATAATTAAAATTAAAAAACCCCAATTTCGACGCGTCTGGTAAATTTTTTAGTAGGTTTATACATTATAGTTGGACCCTAATAACCCCCCATGGCCAAATTTCCAAAATCGGGCATTCCAGCTTTGGAGGAAGCGGGAGAAAAACCAAGAGATTATATTTCGCCTGAAGCAAAGTATAATCCGACGGTGAAAAAACTCCCTGGAATACCTTAGTTGTTTAATCCAGTCATGGGGAACCGAGCCACTCAGACCCTACTAGCACACTTTGATACAAACCCCCATGGGGCCATGGTCATGTCGACTCAAAAACAAAACTGGCTAGCCAAAACTGGCTAGACCCAAATACAATGAAACCCAGATACTCTGGAAGTGAACACTGATGTGTTCCAACACTGGCGGCTCAATAAGGTTTCAACTATTTGTACAAATCAGTTGATAACACTCTGCCAACCGGAAACGGTTGGGCTAGTACTTAGAAAGGTGGAAGACTTGATAATTTACAAGTGAAAATCTAATTAAAACTTTCATCCCCATAACCAACCAATCCGGAGTTGATCAATAAGATAACTTCAGTGGGTAATATCTTAGTGGGGGCGTCGGGATTCCATGTTCAGCCTCTAGTTTGGTGGTTAGCATTGCGCGACCTGGCTAGAGCACTGGGTGGCCCGACATGTCCTTGAACGGAGGCACTTGATATTGTCTTTTCCGGACTTTCTTTGAACATGCTTGGTTTTATCCCTAATAATCAAGAACATCTAAAATACTTAAAATTTACCAAGAACAATTTCAAAACGTTATCACAAGCAGCTACTTTCGACTTATTCTTTCAGCATCACAAGTTTTATTTGACTCCATTTGGCACTGGTCTTTAATATTTATGTATCTTTTGAATCTGGACCATATGTTCTTGTCACTTGTTTAAATCTCAATCTTGTGGATGCTTTACTTTAAATTCTAAGTCAAAGTATTTTGTTATCTTCTGAATTTGTATCTTGTGAATTTTGCAACGTGGATTGCGTGTTTAATTTTGTTCTATTCACTATACAAAAAACTCCTAAACAACACCCATCCGCATCACAACACCAAAAACATTTAAACATACAAAGAGCCTTAGACAACTCTTTTTTAGGGACTACCCCCCTTGGCTTCGTTAGGAGTTTGCCTAAACGGAGGAGCTGGGATTCAGGTGACAGTACCTGGCTCATTGCTTGCCCCCAAGGCCACACCTCTCCCCACTTTCCAGTGAGGGAGACAGCTTTCGAAAGATTTCTGCTGCTGGTGTGCAGTTTGGCGGACAACATCTTTGGCGCTGCTGCCGGGGACAAATCTTTTTGGGGTGCAACCTTGGGTGGTTCCATACAGTTGGATTGGTCTTATGCAACAGTTCCTGCTTCTGAGGACTCACTTGTAAAATTACACACTGAAAAGGAAAGGAGATACCATGTGGAAAACCCGGATAGACCATCAAATGAGTTTGTCTGCCATGTCGGTGAGATAGGAGATATTCAAATCAACTCCACCTTTTTAGATCCAATCCAGGAAGAGATAAAAAATGAAGAAACAAGTAAGCTATGGAAAATGAATTTTGATGGAGCATGTTCTAGAGCAGGAAAGGGTGCTGGGGTTGTCATCACTTCTCCAGAGGGTAAAATTTTCAACTTCACTTTTAGACTAGAGTTTGAAGCAACAAATAATGTGGCAGAGTATGAGGCACTTCTACTAGGCATAGAGATTGCCAAGGACATGGGAATCAAACTGCTAACTATAAAAGGGGACTCAGATCTAATTGTCCAACAAATTAAGGGTCAATTCGCATGTAAATGCCATAGACTTAAGAAATACCGAAATGCAATATGGGACACAATGGAATTCTTTGATGCCCTTAATATAGAAGCAGTCCTGTTATCACCTAAACTGTAGTTACCCCTATGGAAGGATCCAGTCATGGATGGCAATAGGGAAGGGCAACTTGAAAGGTGCAACCACGATCACCTCGACCTCCAATGTATATGGTTGTCACGCCAGTCGAGGCAACCTTCACTTTATGTTATCTAGCCCAGACAACAAAGGGGGAGACCCGATCTACTCCCGACAGGAGAGATCAAAACCAAGACACCAAATCAGGGTATTTCTAAGTGAAGTTAGGTGTATGGTTTATCCTAGACCTTATAGGTTGAAGTCACAAGCCAAGTGAGGGGTTCAATAGGTATAGCTTTGGTTCATAGTTGATGTGAGAGTGACTTACAATGTTTAAAGTGAGATCTAGGGCTAGTGTACTAGGTCAATGTCAAAAGATCCACTGCCTTGGGAACCGTGTCCAATGCAGGGTTGTTTAGGGGTCAGACTGGGGCTAACTAGTACATGAGACAATCTTGACCATAGTCCATGATGTCCTCAAAGGTATAGTTCACCATGCAAAAGTCAAACCACAAGTCAATCCAACAATCTAGGAGAGTGGGTTGACTTGGAGATAAACCAGTGCCTTGGGAATTGGGAAGTGGAGTCAAAGTAGGGTTGACTTTATGGTTTAGGACTCCTACAACATGAGATAAGTGGACAGTATAGGCCTTGATGGATAAATGTGTCTAGATCTAGGTTTGACCCAAGTGGACCACAATCCCTAAAAACAAGGAATGCAGTCCCCAAGGCAAGATTTGACAAAGTGACAGTCTAGACCTAGGTTTTGAATTATTCTGAATCCGGATCTGCAAAAATCTCAAGTACCCAGTTCCTCGAAGTGAGTGAACTCACTTCTCCAAGGTGGTGCGACTTTCCCTAAGGAGGCTTGAATCGGGGTTTAGGTGGGTCAAATCATGTCGGATGGCATCCAAACTTTAGATCCGGGTAGATCAGTCAAGTAGGGATATGGACCTATAATTTTGTGGCAATCCACCGGTTAGATCTTTGTAGATCTAAGTTTTAGTGTTCCAAGTGGTCCAAAATGGGGATTAAATCCCTTAAAATGTGGAATGGGGCCCACAAGGTGATTTTCAAGAAAGGGACAACCTGGGTATATGTTATTTGATGTGTAGATGTCAAATCAAGTGAAATCTCAAACACCCATCGCTTAGATCTAGGTCAACCTGCTCAAATGGTGAAGTGCGCCTTCCTTGGGAGAAGCTAAGTTGGCTTGGGAGAGGGGTCAAACGGAAGCCAATCCACACCAAACTATAGATCCGGGATGCCGTGGATGCTATAGAGGTGGGTTTTCAATATCATGCCCAACAACCCACTAGATCTTAGTAGATCTGACAAAATGTAAAATGAGGGTTTTGTAGTATTTAGGGTTTTAACAATTTATGAATTATGTCAATGGATTGGATAAAGGAAAGAGAAACAAACCTGTGGATCTTACCTGGATAACCTTGTAGATGCCTTGATGATGATGATCTATGCAAACCCGATCAATTTGGAAGCTTTGAGGTAGTCTCTATGCAAATCGATTTTGTCCAAGAAGCCAATGCGCCCTCTCTCCTGCACAATCAAACGTCAACAATATCAGATTTGATGCATCAAGAGATAAGACTAATGCCACAAAAGAAGTAACAGAAAGATAGCATAGATCACAATGATACTAATGATAACCCCCTGATACAAGCGAATGCCAAGAAAGTCGATTTGAAGAAGCCTTGCAAAATCGCCCTTGTTGAAGTCGCCCTCCTGTAGACAAACAATGATTTCCAAAAAATAGATAGATCTTACCACAATTTCCAAATGCTAGGTTGCAATAGACTTTCCAATCACCATCTAAGAACACCAGATGCAAAGGAGACCACAAGAATTTCCACAAGAATATTTTTCTATACCAATAATCCAAGAGCCAAAGACCCTTTACAATGAGAGGCTCTCTCCTTTAAATAGGAAGGAGAGGCACCAAAACCCTAACCACTTTTTGAATGAGTGGCTAAGATTAAAAGATACAAATGTCTAATCAATGGTTGAGATGAGCTCAACAACATAGTACATGGATCACACATAAAATATAACATAAGTGGACAAAGTCGCCCTAGGAGAGGGGAATCCCACCAAATCATGATGACAAAATATCATAAGAGGCTCATGGTGGGTCCAAGGGGTAATTTTATCCCTCCTTGGTCAATCCCCATGGCACAATAACCAATAAACAATCATGAAAGTACCAAATCGTGCCTCCAAGGTAAAGTAGTGTATCTCCAAGGTGAAGTCGTGGTCCTCAAAGACCTCAAAAAATCCACAGAAAGTGCCATAAGTGATGGATGCGGTCCCCGATGAAGCTGAAACTGCAGGAGGAGGTGTGGAAGGTCCCGATCTATCATCACTGATCATCCCATGCCATAACTTTGCCTCAGTAGCCCAAATCGATTTCCTCAATAGCCATTTCTACCAATCCTGAACTGCCTCGGGAAACATGAAACTGCCCAAACTGCCTCCTGGAGTGATGGCGCTGTCAAGGTGAGGGTACCAATGTGTCCGGGAGGGGGGTAATATGGTAAAAACAAGTGGCTGGACCACCCCCTCCATCATCAGCGCCCTAGGTCAACCAGATAAAAGTCATCTCTGCTCTGACAGGGCCTCCAACAGACCAAAACTGCACTAGGACAGCCTACTGAGGCTAAATCATCACTGTAAGTGCCCGGAACTGAAAACAAACTGTCCCATTGGACTCAGAAGGTCCAAATCCATCCAAGATGTGTACTCATACACCATATGAATCTCTGCATGATCAAGATAAATATCCAATGTACCGGAACAAGGCCAATAATAATGATCTGTAAATGACCAAACACTGCTGTATCCCAAGAATCATCATCATAACCCTGTAGCTGCTGCATAGAATCATCCTGTATGTGTACATGGACCATATATCATCTATCCATATCATCATAAGGTCCAACATCTCATGTCCCATGGTCCTCCATGGTCAAACTAGGTCTAACCAAGACCAAATACAACTCAGAGTATCATCCATAGCTGCTGCAAGGTGTCAAGGTCAATACATGCTTTACAATTTATTCAAATAGCTTCTATAACACAGAGTAATCATGACTGGCGATCTAAATCCAAATATATAGTGTCGTTAGTTATTATTATTACTCAGACTAGACTTTCAGGATCATACTCACTTCATAGTTGTGATCAATTTGCTAGTGAAGGGTGAAGGCTGAAATAAATGGCTAGGCTAAGGGATGACTTGACTAACTTGACTTTGTGACACTTTGGCAAGGGAAAGGGAATACACACCATAGTATATACTGAATGAGCAATAACACAGGGAATGGCGGTGTCTCACAAATGGATGAGTTGTTTAAAGAGGGTTTATTCACCTTCACAGATGCGCACAATCCATAATACAAGCAAGGCCAGCAATTGTTTAGATATAACATTTAAGTTCCATTGCTTTTTGGGCCTGAGTTTTCCATAGCCTTGATCTATCTGTGTTTACAAACACATTGCATAGATTTACATTTATTTTTAGGCTTTCTGCTGCAGGTGTGTTTTTAAGGCACTTGTTTACCTGAGCACTTCTAGGTGTGTCATGGACAGCTTGTTTACCTAGGTATTAATTTTTCCAAAAGATATAACATTTTATTTTTCATGGCCATTTTCATTTGGCATTTCTTTCATACACAAGATATAGCATTTGATTTTTCCAGATTTTGTATTGATGGCAGCACTAAAAGTTTCAGGTTTAGCCAACACAACTTTAGTGACTATGGGGAATTCTCAAGGAACTCCAACTCACCATAGGTAAGTTTTGTCACCAACTCAGAGCCGAGACACAATAAACAGGGAAGCTCATCCAATACAGAGGCTACAGTGGGGAAAGATCCTCCATGTCACTAGTCAAGTAGCAGATCAAGGTAATAATCTAAAAGGTAGGCCACGGATGGATGTAGACAATGAAAAGATGAAGCCAACACTAGCAAGCCATAGTATGGTGTAATGATCACCTCTATTCTCCCTAAGGAGGGTATGTACCAATGAGTATGAATAGTGAACTTCTAAGTCTGAGTAGGGACAGTAATATATATAATAGGTCAACCAGGTCCAAATATCTATATGATCGCCAGATCATGACACTAAGTGCTAAGACATGCTATAAGAATAAGTATAAAAGCAATCTAACCATAACACAATAGTATACCTGCTGAGTCATATACCTGAAAGCTCATCAACCTGTACCATCACCTGTCCTCTGAGACTGCTGCTGTAACTCTGGGCACTACTGTCTGCTCTGTACCAATGGCATAATGGCTATATCGGGCATCTCTCTGAGTGTCCCGAAACTCAGTCATGGCATGGGGAATATAACTACTGTCCACAATCTGATAGTGATCCAATATAAATGCTCATCTCGGCATCTCAAATGCAAGGGAACTGGCTGAATAGTGTACTGGAATGAGAAAAATAATGTATGGTAGCCCGGCTACTATATATGTGATAACAAGTCCCTCGAGACCAAAATAGTGCCGCGGATAAACTTGCAGTTGCAGCCTCAACACTTCAACCTTTGGACGAAATGTTAGAAGGACACTGTCCCTTGGAAATAAACTTTAGACCTTCCATTCCTGATAGTGTAGAACATTGGCAAGTTTTTAGAGATGATGAACAGATACTTAAGTTCATAAACAACATTGATGAGTTCTTGAATTATAAACCAAATGATCAGGAGGAAGGTAAAGTTTATCAGGACTATCTCATTGGACTCAGAAGGTCCAAAACTATCCAAGATGTGTACTCATACACCATATCGCTCTCTGCATGATCATATAATATACCTAATATACCGGAACAGGTGAAATAATAATAATCTGTAAATGATCAAATAATGTTGAAAACCATAGATCATCATCATAAACCTGTATCTGATGCATAGAACCATCATGTACATGTACATAGACCATATATCATCTACCTGTGTCATCATAAGGTCCAATAATCTCATGTCCTGTGATTGACCTTGGTCAAACTAGGTTTGACCAGGTCAATATTGACCCAATATAACTCAGACTACCATCTGAAGCTGCTGCAAAGTGTCAAAGGTTAATGCATGCTCTACAACTCATTCAAATAGCAATTATAACACAAAGTAATCATCACTGGCAATCTAAATCCAAATATATATTGTCATTAATTATTTATATGACTCAGACTAGACTTTCAAGACCATACTCACTTCATAGTTGTGATCAATTTGCTAGTGAAGGGTGAACGCTAAAATAAAATGGCTAGGATAAAGGGTGACTGACTGACTTAACATTGTGACACTTTGGATATGGGAAAGGGAATACACACCATAGTATATACTGAATGAGCCACAACACAGGGAATGGCGGTGTCTCACAAATGAATAAGTTGTTTAGAGAGTGCTTATTCAACTTAGGTTTCATGTCTACATCAAGTTGATCCAGGTTCATTAGGATCATTCAATTTCATTTCATGGCCTTTTTGGCCTACATAACCCTTCGGATCTCAAGTGTGCTGAGAAGCACAACTAGTTGCAGCTTGCATCTAGGGCATGTTTTTTTATACATACATAAGGTCAGCTATTGTTTAGATATAGATTTTAAGAATCATTGCTTTTTGGACCTTTCTTTTATACTCTTCAAGGAGTATTTTTAGCAGTTCATCGCCCTTGCCCTTTTTAGTTTCCATGGGCGAATTTAGAAGTTTCCATAAGGTAGTACATGAGCTTTCAGTTTTAGCCAACAACATCTCAAGTGACTAGGGGGAGTTCGAGCCAATGCCAAACATCGGGACAACCGACCAGAATGATTTAGGCCTACAATCCAACTCACCAGAGGTAAGTTTTGTCACCAACTCAGAGCCGAGACACAATAAATAGGGAAGCTCATCCAATACAGAGGCTACAGTGGGGAAAAGAACCTCCATGCCACTAGTCAAGTAGTAAGTCAGGGTGATAAATTAAAAGGTAGGTAATGGATGGATGAAGACAATGAGTAATGGAGCCAAAACTAGCAAGCCAAGGTATGGTGGAATGATCACCTCTATTCTCCCTAGGGAGGGTAAAACCAATGAGTATGAATAGTGAACTTCTAAGTGAGTAAGGACAGTAGGATATATATAATAAGATCAACCATGTCCACATATCTATATGATCGCCAGATCATGACACTAAATGCTAGGACATGCCATAATAATGAATATAAAAGCAATATAACCACAACACCATGATATACCTGCTGAGTCATATACCCGAATGCCCATCCTCTGAACCATCATCTGTCCTCTGAAACTGCTACTGCAACTCTTGGCACTATTGACTGCTCTGTATAAATTGTATAATGGCTACATCGGTCATCTCTCTGAGTGTCCTGAGACTCAGCCATGGCATGGGGAATACATACGCTGTCCAAAATCTGATAGTGATCCATAGATAGATGCTCATCTCATCATCTCAATGTAAAGGAACTTGCTGAAAAGTGCTCTGGAATATGAAAAATAATGTATGGTAGCCCGGCTACTATATATGTGATAACATTGGCCAGTGAAATTAAATGAAATAAAAGGCCCAAAGAAAGCAGTGGTTAAATGTATGCTATATCCAATGACTATTGGCCTTAGAAATTGAATGTAATGATTAATTCCTCACGGAGCCTACGAGTTGTGATGTGAGATGGAGTAAGGGACAACTAATTATAAGTGTCCCCTAGAGTCTCGAGTTGCGGTTTGTCGGGCACCTAGTCATGGCGTCTCTAGAAAATATCCTCATAGAGCTGAGTCAGCTTGGATTTGAGTTGTAGACTTCTGCCAAGGTTGAATAAGCACTTCCCAAACAACTTATCCCATTTGTGAGACACTGCCATCCCCTGTGTTATCTTTTATCCAACATATGTTTGAGTGTGTATTCCCTTTCCTACATCCAAAGTATCACTATGTTAAGTTAGTATAGTCATCCCCTAGCCTTGCTTCTCACTCATCCACCTTCATCCATTACTAGCAAATTGGTCACAGCCATGAAGTGACTATATTCTTGAGGTTCTGTTTTGAGCTATTGTTATTATTATTTAAATTTGTATTGAATATCTGTTGTGTTTAAACCGCCAGTAAAGTGCTACTTTATGATTAAAGTCTTTCTATTTGAATGACTAACGGAGCATGTCTTATCCAATTACACTTGGGGTCCCATATGTGCCTCCAAGTGTCAGATTCAGAAAATGTTGAAGCGTTGATGATATTTTTAATTATTATTGGTCACCAGGGACCTGTTTTAATTAAAAATCTTTGATATTGAGCATACAATGGTAAATTGTTGGATCGTGGTCGTTCTAGTGACCATCTCTAGTATATTTGGGGTCTACGATCACATTGTAGCAGACGGTTCATTGATCCGGGCAATATAAGTGGGTCAAAAGCTCAAAATACATCTTCAGAAATAAAACCAGCAATTAATTAAATATGGAAAATCAAATTTGGCTAAGGTAACTATTGAAATGGTAAGTGCAATGGTTGGTAAAGGTAAGGGGGTCCCCTAATGTCATTTTTGCTATGTTTGGACACTTAATTTGTGGTGTGGGGCCCTCGGTTATGCCCAGATTCACTCATGGGACGAATTGGCACATACTTGGGCATTTTTCACTATGTAAAACTTCATATTTTGCAAATGTAATGTATTGAGACTTTGGCCAAGTGATCTAGGGGGCCAAAACAATCCATAGACACCCCCTAGACACTTATTTGTGCATTGTATGGGCCCCACGAGTGGCCCCCTCTCTCCCTTGGGTGTAAGAGGGCAATTTGCCCCCCCTCTCTAGAGCACTCCTCCACCATCGATTTGGCATTTGAGAGAGTTCATCTCAGCCATTGATTTTGGAGGGAGTTCGGTTTTGTTGTGAGCTTTCTCTATAAGAGAAGAGACTCACCCATTTTTACTTCTCTTGGCATTGTGAATACTTGAGACTGAGATTATTGAGAGATATTTCTACCGAGTTTCTTGTGATATGGTGTGGGATGTTTGTTGTGTTGATTGAGAGCATATTTTTGATGCATTGCTAAGTTGTTTTGTGGTGTCCCTATCTCTCCTTGGCCATTTCGATTTGCAGGTGAAGCTGACCACTTGTGGGGGACGTAGCACTTGAGCTAGCAGCTCCATTCTAGCTTTTTCTCTTCGAGACTTCAACAAGGGAAGTAAATTTACATTTTGTCATTGGCTTTCTTTATCATTTGTGATTTATTTGCTGGTCATTTCCTGTTGTTTTCCATAGAAGTTGATTTATCTCTCTCTGGCAGGTACAAAAACGCATTGGTTCACTGGCTGCACCAAAACGCAAGGGGAAAACACACTTCAGCTCAGCATTTGATCTTCGGGGTTTGTCTTCAATACAGAAACTTCTCCATCTCCATTATTCCAGGTACAAAATCCTTGCTTGTTTCTCATATTTCATTTTCACTGTGAATGTTAAGTTGCAACACACTAAAATAAACCCTAAACTAAAAAAGTACAAAATTTCACCGTTAGAAACAAAATTTAATTACAAACCCACTTCTATTTTAATTTTCAGAGTCCAAATCCAAAGTTATAGATCATTTCGAATCCATTTATCCTTCCCCATAGACACTAGTCAATTTCTGAATTTGCCCTCCTTAGACAAATTGGCCAATCACGCAGCTAGGGTCTTTTCTGGGTTTTGGGTATGTTTGATTCGTTGTTGAATTGTCATTTCATTATTAGAAATCAAACTATCATTTGCTAGAAGTGTTTTAAAACGTTAATTTGTCGCTTCCCTAGGTCCACTAAGTCACTGAATTAATCCTCTTCCTTGGGCAGAATTGCTTCATCTCTTCACTTCTAGTTTACTTTGCATCCTTAGTTGATTTCCAGCCATATAATTGTGATCTAATTCATCTATTTCATCATACTTAAGAGCTGGTTACATCCCATACTATGCTCATTTTATCAATTGTGTCCAGTCTTTGACTGAAATCAAGCTTAGGGTCTTTTCGACACTCATCTTTTGTTTGTATTTGTTTATCTTTTGGGATTTGGGTGTTTGTTTTGTTCCTTAACCATCACTGGTTGAGTGGGGTCTCCCCCCTGACTTGGCTACTTGCCTTGTCTGAAGCGACAAACGCCTTGGCTAGTGTGACGACTGTGCTCTGAATGGTGAACTTGGTGTTTGCAGGTTTCACCTACCTGGCTACTTGCCCTCTACCATCCCGGACGGGATATCTTTAGTAGCAGCTAGAGTTAGTGTGATAACACTACCTTTTCGTATTTTCCCTTAGAAGCTTCAGCTAATGATTTAGAGAATATGAGCATTCCAATACCTTCAGGAGAAGGAGCTAGCTATAGTAAGGATGATTCACATATGCCTTTTTCCTTAGAGGAAAACATATATTTTTGGACTGTGGGGGAAACACTAAAATATATGATTCACTGCCAAGAGGAAGAGCCTGCGGTAGATTTTCAGGATATGAGAAGAGAGATTAGAGAACTCCTGATCGGTATTGTAGCTAATCCCATTGACGGTGGTCCACCCAGATTTAATGCAATTCTTTTTGTTGCCCGCCGTGTGTGCACACCAGTAGCAGAAATCTTTCGAAAGCTATTCCCCAAGTGGGAAAGGTGTGGCCTTGGAGGCAAGCAAAGGGTCAAGTGCTGTCACCTGATCCCGACTCCTCCGTTTAGGCTAACTCCTAACGAATCAAGGGGGGTAGACCCTACAAAGAGTTTCTAAGGCTCTTGTGTTTTAAATGTTTTTAAAAGGTGATGTGATGCGGATGGGTGTTGTTTAGGAGTTTTTGATTCACAATAATAATTATATAATCCAAAGATGTACTTGCAAAAGGGGAGAATTTAAGACGCACAATAAGTGATGTTTAATCAAGATATCCACAGCATAAATTAAAATATGTATCATCAATGTACGATGCAGATAAGCAAATAAAATAAAATAGATTGAAGGACCAGTGCCTTCTAGAGTCAATATGCTGGGGTTGCTTGATACAAGAATTCGCGTGCTTGAGTAACCGTTTTGCAATTGTTCTTTGTAAATTTTATTGTGTATTTTATGGTGATCTTGATTATTATGGTTAAGGGAATTTCCAAGATACACCCTAAGGTATTAGAAATATGTCTGGAAAATACTCTAGGTGGCTCCGTACGAAGACATGTTGGCTGCCAAAGCCCTGAAAACATGTTCAACACTACACCAAACAAGGATGTAGCCTAACGGTGCCCCCAAAGTCCAAGTACAGTGATCCAGCGTCCCAGGCAGAATTTGCCCACTTTCGAGTATTAACGATCAAGGCCGGATTTTCGCTGGTTATGGGGTATGAATTTTATTATGGTTGAAATTGGAATTAATGTGAAAATTAAGAAGTCTATATCGTTTCTGTGTATCCTAGGAATGGGTAGATCATACGTAGTATAGCAAATAGTAAATTCCAATTTTAGGGGATGTGTGAAAAAAGAGAACCTTTGTAACTCTCCGATAGAGAGCACTATTGATCCGCGTTATGGTGAGATTGAAGAGATTTATGATGCACGGAAATAAATACTGAAAATGAAATCTAAACTACCCAAGAGTCTCTTTCAGGTCAGAGACAGTACTTGGGAAAGCATAGGAGTTCGTGAAATCTTAAAGGAAAAAGCAAGTAAACTCTCCGATAGAGAGCACTCTTGATCCACCTTTCGGTGAGATTCAAGAGATTTTGGGTTCTTTTTATGCAATTTATATAAAAAATGAAATTTAATTAGAACAAAAAAATGAACTACACTACTTGTTTCTAGCAATTATTGGAATCAAAACTACTTTATCAATATCAAAACTAAGCTAAGTATAAAATGAAGACTAATCTAAAGCAGTTAATGAAAATGAGAAGATGACTAAGCTATAATAGTAAAAAGACAAAGACAACACTACAAGCTTCCCCCAAATGGGGGAAGTAGGGTGTGGGAGCCGCAATCCCACTTGCTCTTTATTATGGAGTTTACAATCTTTTAGGGCTTTTTAATCATTTGAAAACTTGAAAAAAGGAAAGATGAAGCTTAAATGCTTCTACAAAAAGTTTTGTCTTCTTGTTTGGTTTTTCTTGTTTGCTTGGTGTTACCTCCTTTTTTGACAAGTTCACCCACAGGACAGAGCATCATTTTGCAGCAGTTAGTGTGACGGTTTTGACTAACAAAAGAAGCAGATTTTCAACAGGTGACTTTCCTCGAGGCTATCATAAAAAAGGAACACCGATTACTGAGAGAAAAATAGCAGCGTGACAGACCGTGAATGCTGAATGATCAGACAGGGATTTGTAACACGGTTAGTGCATATGGAAATCTGGCAGAGTTTGAATCGGGTTATTTCGTCAGCTAGTGGACAAACAGGGCACGCCATTGTCGGGCCAAATAAAGGAATGAATTCCACGTTGCGGGCATGGAAACTAATACATGGGTTTACACTTCGAACTCGATCTGGCATCATTGTGGCACGATGAGTAAATAGATCAGCTGATTATGTCATCTGAGTTGTGTCTCGCGGCGTTTTTTCCTCCCCGGATCGTCATCTTCATCGGCAACCGAGTTCTCTATAGAATGCCATGGACTAGGGTTTTCATCACAGTGCATTTGTTTACATCAAGGACATAATTAAATTGTTTATCGAATCGGCTATGGTCGAGGTCGTGTTCATAAATAAAAATTCGGCAGCTATTGACCCCGGATTTCACGCAGTGGAAGTTGAAACTTAAAACCAATGGCCGTGTTTGCTTTATCGCTCACGCCAAAACTCGGGGTTCAAGGAGTTGTTAGTCGAAACCGTGAGTTCGAGTCCTTCATTTGACAACCATAGAATTTGGCTCCGGATCAATAACCCCGTGTTTCGCACTTTGATATGAGGAGAAGAACAACACGAAGTCTCCGGCGGAACTGTGGGATTAGGAGGGCTCATTAATACTATCAACGAGATCAGCGCTTGGGTTTTGTGTAAAAATATGAGCGCCGGGTCATTTAACTTAAGTTTTTGTGTGGGTATCGTGTGGACGGATTGATTTTTGGTCGTCGGTCTTGATTTTTCTGTTAGCATGACAGATGGCATCAGTGGTTGATTAAAAACGCCAACTCCAATTATGGGTTCTTTTTGCATCAGTTTACAGCTACGTATTTTGACAACCATGCACCCGTGACATCCGATTTATGCATATTCATTAGCAGCCAATTATCAATTGGGTTCCACGCCATTTTTTCCTGCGACAGCTATAACAAAGTTATAATCATCCATAGCGTAGTTTGATTCACCTACCTCAGATTTCACCAAAGTCTTAATGGCCCGCGGGTTGTTGGTGGCGTCGAGTTAATTGAAATATTGCCGAGTTCTTATCTCGCTTATCTGTCAATTGACACTCGGCACAAATTTTCCACCTGTCCACCGGTTGTGCTTTTGGGTATCTTTTTGTTCGAGGAGGTGGAACTGTTAAAGAAAAGTCACCTTCGGATAGTTCGAACGCTTTGTTTTAGCTTGAGGAAAAAATGGTTTCCACTTTCCCTTTATTATTTTATTATTATATTGAGGTTTTGGATCTATAAAAAGCCAATCTGCTCATTGTAAAAAGATGGAGATTTTTGGGAGTTTCTTCCCCAGACCTTAATAGAAAAATATCATGATGGGATTCTTTGGATAAATGGAGAATTCTTTCGTCCTTTGTTTGCCATTTCTATTTGTATGCCATCTTTCATTTTGTATGAGGCAATACCTCTCTTAGCTCTTTGCTTTCAACTCTTAAGATGGGATCATCTGAATAGAAGGCTAACAATCTAGCACAACTTTATTTGACCCATGTTTTTCTCTTAAGTTTTGCGGCTTTTAGGTATGCTCTAGTGCAAGAGCTCTTAGTTGGTTACTACATTCATCTGGCAGCAAGGTCCTTTTAGAGTTTTCCTTTGACTCCATTCGCCCCTCTCTAATATTGGCACTGGTCTTTCCCTGAGGATTGATCTTCCTTTCCTTTCCATCACCCATCCAAAACTATCTTTTGTTACATCCATTTCTCTAAGGCAGCCCCTTCCATTCACCTTGCCCGTTACTGTACCTGCCTTAGCGATCCTATTTTAGGGATACCCCCCTAGTGTTGGAGAAGAGCCAACCTAAAGCGAAGAGGAGAGAAGTGTGGTGACATTGGCCTCTCTCCTGAGAGAGTTTTCATCCAGCTGGCGTTGCACATTTTGGGCTTTCAAACAACACGCATGCCATTTCGGAGGACAACATTTTTGGCGCTGTTGCCGGGGACAAAGTCCAGTTCCCGAAATTTGAAGACTATGCTTCATTAAACGACATTTGTGGGATTCTTCTTCTCACATGGCGACTCCACGAAGGGACAGAGCCCTTGTCCTTTTGCAGATTTGAAGATCCTATTGGGTGTAGAGGTGAGCACACTCATTGGAATGCTTTCAAGCTCACCTTGGCGACTCCACAGTTTGGTATGAGGTATGAATATGTGTTTCAGATTTAGTACTTCATTATTTGACTTATGGACGATAAAAAGAGCAACATCTTGCTCTCTTGCATGAAGCTTACCCACCATTGGATTTCTCAAAAATCCATGGATTTCCTAATGAATGTTACGACCGTGGGATGCATGACATTCTTCCTGAATTCCGTGGAAATGATGGGGTTTCAACCACCCATCATATTACCTCTCTCTGCAAATTAATGTCTGATTTTAATGTTCATCATGAGGATGATATTATGATTGTTTTTGCTTTATCTTTGGAAGGAGATGCAGTTTTTTGGTTCTATGGCCTTTTGGATGGATCCATAGATTCAATGGCAAAGTTTTTTGAGAGATTTCTCCTTCGCTGGCATGATGGAACTGTAGAGGAAATTGAGCAGCTTGCTAAAGGATATGATGCCCTCATCCCTAGGGTCCATTATGAGCTTAAAGAACAGATCATTGAGGATCAAATTGAAGAAGAAATGCAAGGGCTTCTGTTTGAAGATCTAGCTGAACAACTCCCTGACATTGCTGTAGAAGAGAACATTAATAATACAAATCTGCCCCAAGTTCATGAACAGCTGTATGATGATGAAAATCTGCTTCGAAACCATTTTATTAATGAAGGTAACTGTTATCACACAACTCGTAGTTGCCCCTAGTGGTATCCCGTCCGGGACGGTAGAGGAGATAGGCAACTAAAGAGGTGACCCAAGAGATGCCACGGTTCCCAAGGCAAGGTGGGAGTCACGTCAACCGAGGCACTCTTCGCTTTAGATCAAGGTGAAACAAGACCTAGGGGGAGACCCTATAACCAATCACAGTTGATTGGATCCAAACAAAGGTTTCTAAGGGTAAGTAAATGAGGAGTTACGGAAACCAATGCAAGGCTAAGTGGACCTAGGAGTTGAGGTATGGTTGAAGGTGGTGTAAGAGATTGTTAGTATTTCAACCTACGTATGGTTTAGGCCACATGATTGGGTATGATGAGAAGGTGTAGTACCATATGTTTACACAAATGGGTCTTATTTTCTTGGGATGTGTGAAATGCCTTTAAGTGGGCCCACAAGGTGAAGTTAGGGATGGAATTGGTACTAGATGTTCTGTTATTAGTAGATCTATAGATCTAAGTTGATTTTACGAGTACCCATGTACTAGATCTATGGTTTGACACAAATCCCAAGGAGTGCGACTTGTTTTGAGGAGGACTAGTGCCTCGTTGGATGGGCTAATGGGGTCAAAAAGTATGTCAAAGTGTAGATCGGGACACCTAGAAGCCAAGTCAAGTGGGCTAAATGAGATCTAATGGTTGGATCTTGCTAGATCTAGGTTTTCAAGAAATGACCCTAAGTGGACCACAATCCCTTGAAACAAGGAATGCTACCCCCAAGGCGGATCGTGACAAAAAGATACTCTAGACCTAGGTTTCAAGGTATGGCCGTTCCGAATCCCCAAAAATCTCAACCACCCACCTCCTTGAAGTGGACAAACTCACCTACCCAAGGGGTGCGACTTTGCTCAAGGAGGGCTAAAATGAGGGTTTGGTGGACCAAATCAAGTCCAATGGCCACCAAACTATAGATCCAAGTAGCTAGTACCCCGATCTATGTAGATCCCAAAAATCAAGTCAATCCAAGGTTTAGATCTTAGTAGATCTGAGTTTTGAGGTGCCAAGAAATTCAAAAGGGGGTTTTGACCCCTTAAAACATGGAATGATGTCCACAAGGTAGAATTCACCAAAGTAAGAATCTGGGGGTAGGTTATCAAGTGTCTAGATTGCAAATCAAGTGGGATATCACCTACCCATATGCTAGATCTAACCAAACAAGCCTCTCACTAGGAAGTGCGATTTGGGTTCAAGAGGGCTTTTTGCCTTGAAAAGTGTGTCAATTCTAAGCCAATCACCACCAAACTATACATCCAACTAGGGGTGGATGCTATAGAGGTGGGTTTTCAAGATCTTCTCAAAAGCAAGGCTAGATCTAAGTAGATCTAAGAAATACCAAAATTGGGGTTTTAATGAATTAGGGTTTTATGACCAATGAAGATAGAATGGATGAAAGAGGCACATACCTTGTAGATCTTACCTCAATTGCTTGTGGCCACCTTGCAAATTGATAGCATTCTCCTATGTGTATATTCAAGAGTGAGATCCAAGAGCTCCAACCAAAACGTCCTTCTCCAAGATAGCCAAATCGTCCTCCTCCTACAAGACAAGATCAAAGAAACAAGTCAAGCAAGATGATTATGAAAACGGTAGAAAGATGTAATAGAAAGCATCAACTATGTCACAAAGATACAATAATGATACTCCCTGTCACAAGATCAACCCAAGAGAGAATATGTGGATCCCTCCAACAATAACCCTCAAGAAATCGCCCTCCTCTCCACCAATTCGACTTTCCTGTTAAAAGATTAGTAGAAGCACCAAAATCCACAATGATACATAGAAGAGATACTGTATATTCAGTATGCAAGAGAATCCACAATACAAGAGAGATGTGCTCCACAAAGAAATCTTCTATTCCAATATTCCAGAGCTCCAAAGGTGAGCTATACAATGGGGGGTCTCCTCCTTATATAGGATAATAAAGACCAAAACCCTATACCACTCTACAATACTACATCAAATGAGTGGTTGAGATTAAAAGATCTCATCATATAATCAATGGCTAAGATGAACCATAACAATATATCACATGGATCACCCAATATAATAATAGCGCCCCCACTAAATGGTACAAAAAGGGGGTGACGTCATCCACTAGAGGGGTAAAAGTACAATGATCCACCTCATGATGACTAGGACATGACAAAATAAGCACATGGTGGGGCTAGGAGGCATCAATCCTTACTAGCTCACCCCAAGGCACAATAAAATAATAAAATATGTCCAAGATAATATAAATGACCAAAACTGTCCTCAGAATCCATGACAGTCAAGCAGTAAATGTCCTCCTGTGATCAATCTGGGCATACCCACATGGTGAAAACTGACTGGAAGATAGTGATGCCACCCTGGAAGACCTCCGTGAAGACCAAATGCCAAAACCTTGCCTCAATTGCCCAAATCGATTTCCTCAGTGACCACTTTATCCCATTTTTTAACTACCTCGGTAACTGTGAAAGTGCCAAAACTGCCTCCTAGGGTGCTAGTGCTATCCATCTGAGTCCATCAGGCTCTTCAAAAGGGGGGGTAAATGGTAAAAACAAGTGGCTGGACCACCCCCTCCATCATTAGTGCCCTAGGTGAACTGGCCTCTCGGGGCCCCTACTGCTCAGGCTGGGAAATCAACCCCAAATCTGGTCAACAAGTGTAAAACTGCATCAATCACTGTCAGAAGTGCCCGGAACTGAAATATAAGTGTCTCAATAGATCCAGAAGACCCAAATCCACTAGAAATGTGTACTCATACACCATGGGTTGCCCTAGTGGGCCAACTGTAGGGTCCACCATATATGGACAATGTATAATCTGCTGATCTGAAGTAATAATAAACCTGTTGAACTGGATCAAACATCATCTGCATCATATGTCCATCATATGATATCATCATCAAGTATGTGGGACCATCAATCATCATCAAATAGGCATCTATACATGGCCCACATCATCACAGATCCCAATAATATACAACCAAGGATAAATCACATCAGTAGACTAAGACATGCTTCTCTAATCATTCTCACAGCCAAGCTCAAAGTATAAGATCCATTCAGTGGCATTAATCAAGTTAGCATATTCCTTTGTTATATAAAATTACTTACACAATAGTTCAAATGACAAACTCACCCATTGGGCATGGTCAAACTGCTAGTAAAGGATGAAGGCTAGGAGCAAGGTTGGGCCAAGGGGTTGACTTGTCTAACTTAACTCAAAAATACTTTGGACTGGGAGAAGGGGGGAAAACTACAAACTCTGTGCTGGACAAAATAACACGGGGGATGGTTGTGCCTCACAAATGGATAAGTTGTTAAGAGAGTGCTTATTCAACTTAGGCATCATGTCTACATCAAGTTGATCCAGGTTCATTAGGATCATTCAATTTTATTTCATGGCCTTTTTGGCCTACATAACCCTCCGGATCTCAGGTGTGCTGATAAGCACAACTAGTTGCAGCTTGCATCCAGGGCATGTTTTCCAAATACATATAAGGTCAACAATTGTTTAGATATAGCTTTTAAGAACCATTGCTTTTTGGACCTTTCTTATACTCTTCGAGGAGTATTTTTAGCTGTTCATTGCTCTTGCCCTTTTTAGTTTCCATGGGCGAATTTATAAGTTTCCATAAGTAGAACATGAGCTTTCAGTTTTAGCCAAGAACATCTCAAGTGACTAGGGGGAGTTCGAGCCAATGCCAAACATCGGGACAACCGACCAGAATGATTTAGGCCTACAATCCAACTCACCAAAGGCAAGTTTTGTCACCAACTTAGAGCCGAGACACTGAACATACAGGGATGCGGTCCAAACACAGAGGTAGAAAAATGGGGAAGTCCTCAGTATCATAAAGTCAAATGAGACAGGTCAAGGTTTAAAGTCAAATAGGAAAGTCATGTATGGATGGAGTCAAGTGAATATGGAGCCTACACTAGCAGACAACTGGTGTCAGGAAAGACCATATCTATGTAATGTGGAAGACCAGTGGGTTTTGTTAAATGACCTAAATGTGCAAGCAATTGTCCATTTTATGATTTATAGTTCATTTTAAACAGTTCGCCACATTAGGAATAATATACCAAGCAGATGCTGTGAACATGACTAAATCAACAAGATAATAATCCACAGTCAATGATAACATATCCATAGATCATACAACATCATCATAATAATAATCATCATGTACCATGTGAAACACTGCTGCAATACATCTCTAAGCACTGAATTGAAACTGTATGGGATAAAGGGTCACATCGGTCATCAAATCTGAACTCTCAAGGCTCAGCCTTGACATAAGGTCTAACATAAGTCTGAATAATACACTGCTCTGATCATGAGTGATCACAAAATATACAATCATCATAGCCATGCTCTGAATAATGGAAGCTCTGGAATGTGCATATATCTGCTAATCAAAAATAGTAGCCCTGCTACTATGGTGTGATAACATCTGGCTCCAGCTGGGACAAGTGCTCTAAGGGAGAGAGCGCTTGAGAACCTCAGAATCTCTGGTCTCGATCTGCTCTGCATCGATCTTCAATCCAGCACTGCACCATCCTTGCTTTCAGCTTTTCTTTTGCACCTGTTCCTGCTCTCGCAAACACTAGAATACCTCATGGAGCATGTATGGGACAAATATAAAATAAAACTGATAATGAAATCTATTCTAAAACAGAAACTGAAATGCGTAGAATAAAAATTTAGACTAACATGGCATATATCATTTATTCATCATTTATTATTTCTATTACTGTGCAGGAGGAAAAGAGAACTTTTTCAAGCAGGCAATCTCACTTGCACAGGCAGCCAAAAATAGAAACGACAACTAAAAATTTCTTTAATGCATGCAGGAGAAAAGACAAGCTTAAGGAGCAAGGCTCAACTCAATCAAACACAAAAACAAGCAGACACTCCAAGTAGAAAAGAAAAAAGGGCAATACTCATCACACAGAAACAGAAAAAGCACACAAATCCTACTGCTGAAGTGAGCTTATTCAAAACCTACCTACCCTACTCTAACCATTTAGCACAAATGTTAGGTAAAATCATAAATCCAATGCAACCATTCATCAAATAGGTTAATGATTCTTCTTTGATTTTTGATAATAGAACAAATCAAGATTGGGCTAAAGATTAACGAATTTGAGGGCATAATCTTCCTAACTTGTTCAAAAATTGAAGAATGGCTTGAATGATACAATATGAAATTATGCCAAGGAGAAGACTGTCTGATGCAAACATCCTCCATCAAAGAACTGAGGTTCTCGTGCACTCTCGATGAGAGCACACGTCCCGCAGTTGGAGCCAGATGTTACCTCCTTTTTTGACAAGTTCACCCACAGGACAGAGCATCATTTTGCAGCAGTTAGTGTGACGGTTTTGACTAACAAAAGAAGCAGATTTTCAACAGGTGACTTTCCTGGAGGCTGTCATAAAAAAGGAACACCGATTACTGAGAGAAAAATAGCAGCGTGACAGACCGTGAATGCTGAATGATCAGACAGGGATTTGTAACATGGTTAGTGCATATGGAAATCTGGCAGAGTTTGAATCGGGTTATTTCGTCAGCTAGTGGACAAACAGGGCACGCCATTGTCAGGACAAATAAAGGAATGAATTCCACGTTGCGGGCATGGAAACTAATACATGGGTTTACACTTCGAACTCGATCTGGCATCATTGTGGCACGATGAATAAATAGATCAGCCGATTATGTCATCTTAGTTGTGTCTCGCGGCGTTTTTTCCTCCCCGGATCGTCATCTTCATCGGCAACCGAGTTCTCTATAGAACGCCATGGACTAGGGTTTTCATCACAGTGCATTTGTTTACATCAAGGACATAATTAAATTGTTTATCGGATCGGCTATGGTCGAGGTCGTGTTCATAAATAAAAATTCGGCAGCTATTGACCCCGGATTTCACGCAGTGGAAGTTGAAACTTAAAACCAATGGCCGTGTTTGCTTTATCGCTCACGCCAAAACTCGGGGTTCAAGGAGTTGACAGTCGAAACCGTGAGTTCGAGTCCTTCATTTGACAACCATAGAATTTGGCTCCGGATCAATAACCCCGTGTTTCGCACTTTGATACGAGGAGAAGAACAACACGAAGTCTCCGGCGGAACTGTGGGATTAGGAGGGCTCATTGATACTATCAACGAGATCAGCGCTCGGGTTTTGTGTAAAAATATGAGCGCCGGGTCATTTAACTTAAGTTTTTGTGTGGGTATCGTGTGGACGGATTGATTTTTGGTCGCCGGTCTCGATTTTTCTGTTAGCATTACAGATGGCATCAGTGGTTGATTAAAAACGCCAACTCCAGTTATGGGTTCTTTTTGCATCAGTTTACAGCTACGTATTTTGACAACCATGCACCCGTGACAGTCGATTTATGCATATTCATTAGCAGTCAATTATTAATTGGGTTCCACGCCATTTTTTCCTGCGACAGCTATAACAAAGTTATAATCATCCATAGCATAGTCTGATTCACCTACCTCAGATTTCACCAAAGTCTTAATGGCCCGCGGGTTGTTGGTGGCATCGAGTTAATTGAAATATTGCCGAGTTCTTATCTCGCTTATCAGTCAATTGACACTCGGCACAAATTTTCCACCTGTCCACCGGTTGTGCTTTTGGGTATCTTTTTGTTCGAGGAGGTGGAACTGTTAAAGAAAAGTCACCTTCGGATAGTTTGAACGCTTTGTTTTAGCTTGAGGAAAAAATGGTTTCCACTTTCCCTTTATTATTTTATTATTATATTGAGGTTTTGGATCTATAAAAAGCCAATCTGCTCATTGTAAAAAGATGGAGATTTTTGGGAGTTTCTTCCCCAAACCTTAATAGAAAAATATCATGATGGGATTCTTTGGATAAATGGAGAATTCTTTCGTCCTTTGTTTGCCATTTCTATTTGTATGCCATCTTTCATTTTGTATGAGGCAATACCTCTCTTAGCTCTTTGCTTTCGACCTTAAGCTGGGATCATCTGAATAGAAGGCTAACAATCTAGCACAACTTTATTTGACCCATGTTTTTCTCTTAAGTTTTGCGGCTTTCAGGTATGCTCTAGTGCAAGAGCTCTTAGTTGGTTACTACATTCATCTGGCAGCAAGGTCCTTTTAGAGTTTTCCTTTGACTCCATTCGCCCCTCTCTAATATTGGCACTGGTCTTTCCCTGAGGATTGATCTTCCTTTCCTTTCCATCACCCATCCAAAACTATCTTTTGTTACATCCGTTTCTCTAAGGCAGCCCCGTCCATTCACTTTGCCCGTTACTGTACCTGCCTTAGCGATCATATTTTAGGGATACCCCCCTAGTGTTGGAGAAGAGCCAACCTAAAGCGAAGAGGAGAGAAGTGTGGTGACATTGGCCTCTCTCCTGGGAGAGTTGTCATCCAGCTGGCGTTGCACATTTTGGGCTTTCAAACGACACGCATGCCATTTTGGAGAACAACACTTGGTTTGGCCTTTGGGCTTTTCTTCTTGCTTGGATTTCTCTTGCTCTTCTATAAATAAAACAATTCAAACAAGGCACCCATTAGGAGATTTTCAAAATAAAATCAAAATGAAATTAAATCCCAACTCTAACTTGCTTGCAAAACACAAAACAACTAGATGTGAATAAAACCAAAGCTATTAACAAACTAAAAGCAACTAGTCTAGCTCTAGCACTAAGATAGAACTAGAAAATAAAATTGAACTAAAACTAAACTAACACCTAACTGAAAGCAAGGTGAAGAAGTCAAAGAAGACAAGGAACAAGAAGCAAGAAGAATAAGAGAAAGGGAAGAAGAAAAGAGAGGGAAGAAAAGAGAAAAAAGAAGGCTGGAAATGAAGGTTGGGACATGTTATCACACAACTTGTAGTTGCCCCTAGTGGTATCCCATCCGGGATGGTAGAGGAGATGGGCAACTAAAGAGGTGACCCAAGAGATGCCACGGTTCCCAATGCAAGGTGGGAGTCACGTCAACCGAGGCACTATTCACATTAGATCTAGATAAATCAAGACCTAGGGGGAGACCCTATAACCAATCAAAGATGATTGGACCCAAACAAAGGTTCTTAGGGATGAGTAAATGGTAAGTTACGGAAACCAATGCAAGGTAAAGTGGACCTAGAAATTAAAGTATGGTTGAAGGTGGTTTGAGAAATGATTAAAGTTTCAACCAATGTATGATTTAGGCCGCATGATGAGCTAAAAAGAAAAGATCTAGTGCCATGTATTACACAAGTAGGACCCACTTTCTTGGGATATGTGAATGACTCAAATGGGACCCACATGGTGGACTTTAAGGGATGAAATTGGTACTAAGGTGCATATAATGAGTAGATCTATGGATCTAAGTTGAAATTAGGAATACCCAATTACGGGATCTAAGGTTTGACACAATTCCCAAGGAATGCGACTTGCTTATGGAGGACACCAAAAAGTCAAATGATATGTCAAAGTGTAGATCGGGACACCAAGAAGTCAAATCAAGTGGGCTAATTGGAATAGAATGGTTGGATTTTTCTAGATCTAGAGTTTCATGATATGACCTAAGTGGACCACAATCCCTTAAAATAAGGAATGCTACCCCCAAGGCAGATCGTCACAAAATGATACTCTAGCCTTAGGTTTCAAGGTATGCCCGTTCCAAATCCACCAAAATCTCAACTACCCACGTCCTCAAAGTGGGCAAACTCAATCACCCAAGGAAGTGCGACCTTGCTCAAGGAGGGCTAAAAGATGGATAAGGTGTGTCAAATCAACTCCAATGGCCACCAAAATGTAGATCCAAGTAGTTTAGGCACTGATCTATGTGGATCTAGAAAATCAAGCCAATCCAAGGGTTAGATCTTACTAAATCTGAGTTTTAAGGTGCCAAGTAATTCAAAAGGGGGTTTTAATCCCTTAAAATGTGGAATGATGCCCACAAGGTAGAAATCACCGAAGTAAAAGTGTAGGGGTAGGTTATCAAGTGTGTAGATTGCAAATTAAGTGGGATCTCACCTACCCACATGCTAGATCTAACCCAACAAGCCTCTCAAAAGAAGTGCGATTTGGTTCAAGAGGGCTATATTGCCTTGAAAAGTGTGTTAATTTTAACCCAATCACCACCAAACTATAGATCCAACTAGGGGTAGATGCTATAGAGGTGGGTTCTTAAGATCTTTTCAAAAGCAAGACTAGATCTAAGTAGATCTAAGAAAAACCAAAATTGGGGTTTTGATTAATTAGGGTTTGTGACCAATGAAGAGAGAATGGATGGAAAGAGGCACATACCTTGTAGATCTTACCTCAATTGCTTGTGGCCACCTTGCAAATTGATAGCATTCTCCTATTTGTATATTCAAGAGTGAGATCCAAGAGCTCCAACCAAAACGTCCTCCTACAAGATAGCGAAATTGTCCTCCTCCTACAAGATAAGATCAAAGAAACAAGTCAAGTAAGATGATTATGAAAATGATAGAAAGATGTAATAAAAAGCATCAACTACGTCACAAAGATACAATAATGATACTCCCTGTCACAAGATCAACCCAAGAGAGAATATGTGGATCCCTCCAACAATAACCCTCAAGAAATCGCCCTCCTCTCCACCAATTCGACTTTCCTACAAGAAAACTAGTAGAAGCACCAAAATCCACAATGATACATAGAAGAGATACTGTATACTCAAGATGCAAGAGAATCCACAAGACAAGAGAGATATGCTCCACAAAGAAGTGTTCTATTCCAATATTCGACAGCTCCAAAGGTGAGCTATACAATAGGGGGTCTCCTCCTTATATAGGATAATAAAGACCAAAACCCTATACCACTTTAAAATACTACATCAAATGAGTGGTTGAGATTAAAAGATCTCAATACATGATCAATGGCTAATAATGAATCATAACAATATATCACATAGATCACCCAATATAATGATGACGCCCTAACTAAATGGTACAAAGTGAGGACGACGTCATCCACTAGAGGGGTAAAAGTACAAAAATTCACCTCATAATGACTAGGACATGACATAATAAGCACATGGTGGGGCTAGGAGGCATCAATCCTTACTAGCTCATCCCCAAGGCACAATAAAATACTAAAATATGTCCAATATAATATAAATGATCAAATCTGTCCTCAAAATCTGTGACAGACAAGCAGTAAAAGACCTCCTGTGATCGCTGTGGGCCTACCCACATGGTGAAAACTGGCTGGAAGATAGTGGGATAACCCTGGAAGACCTCTGCGAAAACCAAATGCCAAAACATTGCCTCAATTGCCCAAATCGAATTCCTCAGTGACCACTTTATCCCATTTTTTACTGCCTCGGTAACTGTGAAAGTGCCAAAACTGCCTCCTAGGGCATTTGTGCTGTCCAACTGAGCCTACTAGGCTCTCCAAAAGGGGGGGTAAACGGTGAAAATAAGTGGCTGGACCACCCCCTCCTCATATAGCGCCCTAGGTGAACTGGCCTCTCCTGGCCCCTGCTACTCAAGCTGGGAAATTAGCCCCAAATTTGGTCAACGAGTGTAAAACTGCATCAATCACTGTCAGAAGTGCCCAAAACTGAAATATAAGTGTCTCATTGGATCCAGAAGACCCAAATCCACTAGGAATGTGTACTCATACACCCTGGGTTGCCCTTAATGGGCCAGCTGTAGGGTCCACCATATATAGACAGTGCATAATCTGATGACCTGAAGTAATAATAAAATCTGCTGAACTGCATCAATCATCATCTGAACCATATGTCCATCATATGTCATCATCATCAAGTATGTGGGACCATCAATCATCATCAATAGGTATATATATATGGTCCACATCATCACGGATCCCAATAATATACAACCAAGGATAAATCACATCAGTAGACTAAGACATGTTTCTCTAATCATTCTCACAGCTAAGCTCAAAGTATAACATCCATTCAGTGGCATTAATCAAGTTAGCATATTCCTTTGTTATAAAATTAGTTGCACAATAGTTCAAATGACAAAATCACCCATTGGACATGGTCAAACTGCTAGTAAAGGATGAAGGCTAGGAACAAGGTTGGGCCAAGGGGTTGACTTGTCTTACTCAACTCAAAAATAATTTGGACTGGGAAAAAGGGGAAAGCTACAAACTCTGTGCTTGGACAAAATAACACGGGGAATGGTTGTGCCTCACAAATGGATAAGTTGTTTAGAGAGTGCTTATTCAACTTAGGCATCATGTCTACATCAAGTTGATCCAGGTTCATTAGGATCATTCAATTTCATTTCACGGCCTTTTTGGCCTACATAACCCTTCGGATCTCAAGTGTGTTGATAAGCACAACTAGTTGCAACTTGCATCCAGGGCATGTTTTCATATATATATAAGGTCAGCAATTGTTTAGATATAGCTTTTAAGAACCATTTCTTTTTGGACCTTTCTTATACTCTTCGAGGAGTATTTTTAGTTGTTCATTGCTCTTGCCCTTTTTAGTTTCCATGGGCGAATTTATAAGTTTCCATAAGTAGAACATGAGCTTTCAGTTTTAGCCAACAACATCTCAAGTGACTAGGGGGAGTTCAAGCCAATGCCAAACATCGGGATAACCGACCAGAATGATTTAGGCCTACAATCCAACTCACCAAAGGCAAGTTTTGTCACCAACTTAGAGCCGAGACACTAAACATACAGGGATGCGGTCCAAACACAGAGGTAGAAAAATGGGGAAGTCCTCAGTATCAGAAAGTCAAATGAGACAGGTCAAGGTTTAAAGTCAAATAGGAAAGTCATGTATGGATGGAGTCAAGTGAATATGGAGCCTACACTAGCAGACAACTGGTGTCAGGAAAGACCATATCTATGTAAGGTGGAAAACCAGTGGGTTTTGTTAAATGACCTAAATGTGCAAGCAATTGTCCCTTTTATGATTTATAGTTCATTTTAAATAGTTTGCCACATCAGGAATAATTTACCAAGCAGATGCTGTGAGCATGACTAAATCAACAAGATAGGAATCCACAGTCAATGATAAAACATCCATAGGTCATACAACATCAGCACAAGAGTAATCATCATATATCATCTGAAACACTGCTGCAATACATCTCTAAGCACTGAACTGAAAGTGTATGGGATAAAGGGTCACATCGGTCATCAAATCTGAACTCTCAAGGCTCAGCCTTGACACAAGGTCTAACATAAGTCTGCATAATACACTGCTCCGATCATGTGTGATCACAAAATATACAATCATCATAGCCATGCTCTGAATAATGGAAGCTCTGAAATGTGCAGATATCTGCTAAACAAGAATAGTAGCCCTGCTACTATGGTGTGATAACATCTGGCTCCTGCTGGGACAAGTGCTCTAAGGGAGAGATCGCTTGAGAACCTCAGAATATCTGGTCTCGATCTGCTTTGCATCAATCTTCAATCCAGCACTACACCATCCTTGCTTTCAGCTTTTATTTTGCACTTGTTCCCGCGCTCACAAACACTAGAATACCTCATGGAGCATGTATGGGACAAATATAAAATAAAACTGAAAATGAAATCTATTCTAAAACAGAAACTGAAATGCGGAAAATAAAAATTTAAATTAACATGGCATATATCATTTATTCATCATTCATTATTTTTATAACTGTGCAGGAGGAAAAGAGAACTCTTTCAAACAAGCAATCTCAACTTGCACAGGCAGCCAAAAATGTAAACGAAAATTAAAAATTCTTTAATGCATGCAGGAGAGGAGACAAGCTTAGGAAGGAGCAAGGCTCAACTCAATCAGTCACAAAAACAAGCAGACACTCAAAGAAAAAGGGGGAACGCTCAGCACACAGCAAAAAGAAAAAGCACACAAATCCTACTGCTCAAGTGAGCTTATTTGGTCCTATCTACCCTACTCTAACCATTCAGCACAAATGTTAGGTAAAATCATAAATCCAGTGCAACCATTCATCAAATAAGTTAATGATTTTTCTTTGATTTTTGTTGATAAAGCAAGTCAAGATTGGATTAAAGATTAACAATCTTCTTGACTTGTTCAGAAATTGAAGAAGGATTTGAATGGAGCAAAATGAAATCATGCCAAGGAGAATATTGACCGAGGCAGACATCCTCCATCAAAGAACTGATAGGATCATAAAATTTATGCAAATGATTGTTTAAATTTGATGGAGGGAAAACATATGGCATTTGATTTAATGAACTACTTTTCTCATTCACTTTACTTGCATATTCAATACGATTCTCCGTGGGACTGATGATCAAATAAAAACCAAGTGGGAACAAATCAAGGCTTGAAAGACGAAAAATCAAAACTAGACCCACTTGATGCTCAAAAATGGAGAAAAGATGAAATTGATCTTTAAACACCTTTTCTAGCCACCAAGAATGATTGATAATTTGACAACAAGCATCATTGTTCCAAGGTGACTGAAAAGGGACATGAAGTGCTTTTTCTCCAATCATGCAATCGTGCATATAATTCCTATTAAAAAAATCCAAAGCAAAAAATTGACTAGAGCACCAACCCAAAGATGATTGAAAGAGTTGGGAAGGGAGAGTGGATTGCAGACATGAAAATTCTCCAAAATGGATAAACAAGTTTGACCTTGGATTTTGACAAAAGAAAACATTATTTATTCTAGGAATGATTTCAAACTTTTGATCAAGTTTAATATTTACAATTTGAGGACAAGATTGACAATAACTATCTAACTCTAAGTTATCTTGATTAAAGATGAAAAAAAGAAAATTTAAAGATTAATTATAAGAAGTGGAACAAAGACTAGAACACCTAGTGTGATTTATTAACTCTTCCTTATCTTAATTATTTGTACAATGATCACATGAAATCACTACTAAAGGATCTGGATCTATGTCCCTACTTTCTTCTTCTTCCATAAGGTGATAAGGAATTGAATGATCACTAAAGACAAAATGACCAATGAGTTTCTCTGAGGGAGGAACTTCAGTAGACTGACTGACTATAGGCTCACCCTCGGACATTTCCTCATAATCAGGACTAAAGCTACCTAAAAAGAAATTTGAAAACTTATAATTTATACAATGATTATGGATTTGACTTTTGATTGACTCAGAAGTGGAAGACTCATCCTCAAAAGAAATTGGGCAGGAGGGGTCATCTCCGGATGTTGACAATTCATTCGATATTTGGTTATTGATTGATTCAATGATAGGATCGGAAAGGGAAAAGTTTTGATCTTGGATTTGATTTGAAGAATATATATCATCGGATTCACTTCCCCATTATTCTAAGAATTTTTGCTCAAACATGTCATACCCGGAAATGCTATTGGGCTTCAAATTCAAAAACCGGAGCTCAGCTCTTTCTTTGAAAGATGAAGCCAATAGTTTCATACACAGATCTTCATGGGTTATGGATAACTCATTAATAATTTCCCTAAAAAGTTCAAGGTGTCTTTTAGCAGATATTTCATGACTTCCATCAAATTTAGACAACCTTTCACAGGCTTGATGAGGATACCCAACAATTTTTGAGAAGTCAAAAACTTTCAAACGACCAAAAGTCCTAGGCCGCTCAGAAGCAGCCATGGATGGCAAATTTTTTATTTTTTTATTTTTTTAAAAATCAAAAACCTATATACAAAAAGATGCACCCCATGGGCTCTAGATAGTAATAGGATCGATCACCAGTGGAGTCTCTTATGTGGAGTCGCTAGGTAGATTTTAAAACTCTTCTACCAAGATGTATGTCGTTTAAAGTGCAGGGAGAGAGTGAGACAAAAAATGTATGTTGAACCAAGGTAGGCCTCTACCTTCTCCGGCAACGGTGCCAAAAATGTTAGCAAAGAGAACAGGAGTAGGGCTTGAAAAATATATGTCGAACCAGGGTAGGCCTCTACCTTCCCTGGCAACGGCGCCAAAAATGTTATCACACAACTTGTAGTTGCCCCTAGTGGTATCCCATCCGGGACGGTAGAGGAGATGGGCAACTAAAGAGGTGACCCAAGAGATGCCACGGTTCCCAATGCAAGGTGGGAGTCACGTCAACCGAGGCACTCTTCACTTTAGATCTAGATAAATCAAGACCTAGGGGGAGACCCTATAACCAATCAAAGATGATTGGACCCAAACAAAGGTTCCTAGGGATGAGTAAATGGTAAGTTACGGAAACCAATGCAAGGTAAAGTGGACCTAGAAATTAAAGTATGGTTGAAGGTGGTTTGAGAAATGATTAGTGTTTCAACCAATGTATGATTTAGGCCACATGATGAGCTAAAAAGACAAGATCTAGTGCCATGTATTACACAAGTGGGACCCACTTTCTTGGGATATGTGAATGACTCAAATGGGACCCACAAGGTGGACTTTAAGGGATGAAATTGGTACTAAGGGGCATATAATGAGTAGATCTATGGATCTAAGTTGAAATTAGGAATACCCAATTACCGGATCTAAGGTTTGACACAATTCCCAAGGAATGCGACTTGCTCATGGAGGACTAGTGCATTGTTGGATGGGTTAATGGAGTCAAATGATATGTCAAAGTGTAGATCGGGACACCAAGAAGTCAAATCAAGTGGGCTAATTGGGATAGAATGGTTGGATTTTGCTAGATCTAGAGTTTCATGATATGACCTAAGTGGACCACAATCCCTTAAAATAAGGAATGCTACCCCTAAGGCAGATCGTCACAAAATGATACTCTAGACATAGGTTTCAAGGTATGCTCATTCCAAATCCACCAAAATCTCAACTACCCATGTCCTCAAAGTGGGCAAACTCAATCACCCAAGGAAGTGCGACCTTGCTCAAGGAAGACTAAAAGATGGATAAGGTGCGTCAAATCAAGTATAATGGCCACCAAAATGTAGATCCAAGTAGTTTAGGCACTGATCTATGTGGATCTAGAAAATCAAGCCAATCCAAGGGTTAGATCTTACTAGATCTGAGTTTTAAGGTGCCAAGTAATTCAAAAGGGAGCTTTAATCCCTTAAAATGTGGAATGATGCCCACAAGGTAGAAATCACCGAAGTAAAAGTGTAGGGGTAGGTTATCAAGTGTGTAGATTGCAAATCAAGTGGGATCTCACCTACCCACATGCTAGATCTAACCCAACAAGCCTCTCAAAGGAAGTGCGATTTGGTTCAAGAGGGCTATATTGCCTTGAAAAGTGTGTTAATTTTAACCCAATCACCACCAAACTATAGATCCAACTAGGGGTAGATGCTATAGAGGTGGGTTCTTAAGATCTTTTCAAAAGCAAGGCTAGATCTAAGTAGATCTAAGAAAAACCAAAATTGGGGTTTTGATTAATTAGGGTTTGTGACCAATGAAGAGAGAATGGATGGAAAGAGGCACATACCTTGTAGATCTTACCTCAATTGCTTGTGGCCACCTTGCAAATTGATAGCATTCTCCTATGTGTATATTCAAGAGTGAGATCCAAGAGCTCCAACCAAAACGTCCTCCTCCAAGATAGCCAAATCGTCCTCCTCCTACAAGACAAGATCAAAGAAACAAGTCAAGTAAGATGATTATGAAAATGATAGAAAGATGTAATAAAAAGCATCAACTATGTCACGAAGATACAATAATGATACTCCCTGTCACAAGATCAACCCAAGAGAGAATATGTGGATCCCTCCAACAATAACCCTCAAGAAATCGCCCTCCTCTCCACCAATTCGACTTTCCTGCAAGAAAACTAGTAGAAGCACCAAAATCCACAATGATACATAGAAGAGATATTGTATTCTCAAGATGCAAGAGAATCCACAAGACAAGAGAGATATGCTCCACAAAGAAGTGTTCTATTCCAATATTCCACAGCTCCAAAGGTGAGCTATACAATAGGGGGTCTCCTTCTTATATAGGATAATAAAGACCAAAACCCTATACCACTTTACAATACTACATCAAATGAGTGGTTGAGATTAAAAGATCTCAATACATGATCAATGGCTAATAATGAATCATAACAATATATCACATGGATCACCCAATATAATGATGATGCCCTAACTAAATGGTACAAAGTGAGGATGATGTCATCCACTAGAGGGGTAAAAGTACAAAAATCCACCTCATAATGACTAGGACATGACATAATAAGCACATTGTGGGGCTAGGAGGCATCAATCCTTACTAGCTCATCCCCAAGGCACAATAAAATAATAAAATATGTCCAATATAATATAAATGATCAAATCTGTCCTCAAAATCTGTGACAGACAAGCAGTAAAAGACCTCCTGTGATCGCTGTGGGCCTACCCATATGGTGAAAACTGGCTGGAAGATAGTGGGATCACCCTGGAAGACCTCTGTGAAAACCAAATGCCAAAACCTTGCCTCAATTCCCCAAATCGAATTCCTCAGTGACCACTTTATCCCATTTTTTTACTGCCTCGGTAACTGTGAAAGTGCCAAAACTGCCTCCTAGGGCATCTGCGCTGTCCAACTGAGCCCACCAGGGTCTCCAAAAGGGGGGGGTAAATGGTAAAAACAAGTGGTTGGACCACCCCCTCCTCATACAGCGCCCTAGGTGAACTGGCCTCTCCTGGCCCCTGCTGTTCAAGCTGGGAATTCAGCCCCAAATGTAGTCAAAAAGTGTAAAACTGCATCAATCACTGTTAGAAGTGCCCGGAACTGAAAGATAAGTGTCTGATTGGATCCAGAAGACCCAAATCCACTAGGAATGTGTACTCATACACCCTGGGTTGCCCTTAATGGGCCAGCTGTAGGGTCCACCATATATAGACAGTGCATAATCTAATGACCTGAAGTAATAATAAAATCTGTTGAACTACATCAATCATCATCTGAACCATATGTCCATCATATGGCATCATCATCAAGTATGTGAGACCATCAATCATCATCAATAGGTATATATATATGGTCGACATCATCACGGATCCCAATAATATACAACCAAGGATAAATCACATCAGTATACTAAGACATGTTTCTCTAATCATTCTCACAGCTAAGCTCAAAGTATAACATCCATTCAGTGGCATTAATCAAGTTAGCATATTCTTCTGTTATAAAATTAGTTGTACAATAGTTCAAATGACAAAATCACCCATTGGACATGGTCAAACTGCTAGTAAAGGATGAAGGCTAGGAACAAGGTTGGGCCAAGGGGTTGACTTGTCTTACTCAACTCAAAAATACTTTGGACTGGGAAAAAGGGGAAAGCTACAAACTCTGTGCTTGGACAAAATAACACGGGGAATGGCTGTGCCTCACAAATGGATAAGTTGTTTAGAGAGTGCTTATTCAACTTAGGCATTGTTACCTCCCATTTTGCATGGGTGGTCACTTGAAGACACACATCAAATCTCTGATAGACAGTGCTGCACCTGGAGTTGGGTTCTTGGGAAAATTTAACTCCTTATTGATAATTCAACTCAAATGAGGAAGATACTTCACTCGCTGGCATTTAATGAAATGAAGGAATTCCAGTGGTCTAAACTTGCTATGTTTATAAAGCTTGGAGAGCAACATTTAGAGAAAAGTGCTGCTCTAAGTAATAGTCATGGAGATCATGCCATAACTGTTTCAGCTGAAAATACAAATGGTTTAAATGTTGGTATGGCAAGTACAGTTGTAAAGCGTTTGTAGATTCTTTAACAATTTCAAAACTCACATTGAGAAGTTTAAAGCTGGAAATTTTAATGCATGGAGGATCTATAACTAGCAGTCTAGCTCATACCACACGCATAATCATATTTTCTACAGTCGAGCATGCAGTGACTTTCAAGTCAATTCTAGTAAGCTTAACAACCGCAGAAAGAAAAGTACTCCAGCAGAAAAGGAATCCAAGTTGTAAGTCATTTATGGTTGGAGGATTTCATTGGAGGAACAGAGGAAGCTTCCAGAAATCCCCTATAGTTTGAAAAAATAACACAGATGTTCATGAAGCTTCACTCGGTGAAGAAATGGAGGACCCAGTGGCCAGTTTCCATGAAGACAATTCAGATCACAAGAACATCTAGCAGTGCATGGCAAACATCTGAAGGAAGTAAGTGTCAATAAACTGTCTTGCCTTCCATCAAAACTGGGCAGATAAATGTCAAGATCTCTGCATAAGATGCCCGAGCAACTCTATCAGTGATTCCAAGGAACACCCGAATATATCTGATACTGAGGCAAAGAAAATGTTGTCTTTGTCAAACTCTGAGAAACCAGCAATGCAAAAAATGAGCAAGTCGCAATCAAGTGATGAGTTCTTACTGTTAAGACACTGAAAGTAAAGTCAAGGGGGTGTTTGTAAAGTTTAAAAAATATTTTGGATCATTGCTTTTTTTTTAAATGACTGGAAATTATTGAGACAGAGCGTGAGTAATTAGTGTTTACAATCTGCAGCAGAGATGAAGTCGTGGCCCCTAAATTTTTACATGGAACTTTAAAGCAACAAAAAGGCGATCGGGTAGCCTGTTGAGGGAGATATCCATTGATTCCATGGCTACATGAGGTTTTCGAAGCAATGTTTTGACACAGATCACCTGTCGTCCTGGCAGCCACGCAGCAGTTCCAAATGGATGTTATCAATTCCACGACAGTTAGAAGGAGTTAGCAACCAAATTTTTGAGCTGTGAACAAATCAATAGCGCCACTGCTTCGCGCGGAATTTTTAAAAGAATGACTCCACCCACCGAGGATCATAGCGATTTGAGCTCTGTTTGTGGAAAGTTCATGCCACCCGAACCCCGATATTTGACAAAGGAGAGCCGGAGTTTAATCCCATTGCAGAATTCGAGTTTAAGACAGCTCGATACAAAGTTGTAAACAAACGCCAAATCTCGGGATGATCCAACACGCGACATTAGAGGTCACGAAGCAATCCACGTTGTTGTGGTCGATAAGGGCATCTCCCGTGGCAACCAATTGATTGACGTGCAGTTGAGTGCAGTGAACTCGGGTTTCAACAAAACAATCAACACACGGTTTGTTTTTTATGGATCTGCCATATATTTTTCTTGAAATCGGGTCTACATGTGGCGGCTCCTCTCAGTCGGCGTTGGGGGTATTTCATTGCTGTTTCAGTGCCCACCTACCCCGCGTTTTTATTTTTCCTTTGGCAGTCGATTATGATCAGGGTTACCTTCACGCTGTAGATCGGGATTTTAAGCGAATTATTCAGCACGGTGGGGAAATTACGTTGATCGGTGGTCAATCTCATAGCCTGTTCTGACAGCTGTTGGGAGTTTGACAGTGATCGCATAATTTTCCGGGAAACGACAGACTTTGGTGGCAGCATGGAGCAATCCACGACAGTTTCTGTTAAGTGGAGTTTTGGAGCAGTGTCCACCGGGTTTAAACGCCAAGCTATAAAACGACAAATTCTGTGGGTAGCTGAGCGTCTTCACGTGGCCGCCGATTGGGGGTTTGGTGTGACTTTCGCCGGGCTCAAAGTTTGCACTCACGTTCTGTTGATAGTCGAGTTTTTCTTTTGCTTTAGCCAGATGTCACTGTTCTGGAGCCATTCACTCATATCAACTCAGCCATTTGTCAATCCTCGTAGCAGTTCTATTGGCAGCCATGCACAAAGTTTAAGTGCTGGAGGATTTCGACTTAGCTGATGAGCAGTTTTGGTGATTTGGCACCATGGAGAAACCAAAACAACTGCATGTTCTCTTTTTCCACTTTATTACTTTATTATTATATTTCTTTTTCGTTTTTATGAGAGGTTTGAGCCCTATAAAAGGAGCCAGGTCTCCCTTATGTATGGATGGAAAATTTCTGGGTTTTTTATCCCGGTTGAGCGTTAATGAAAAAATCAGCTGGTTTTGTGGACAGATTGAGCAATCTTCATATGCTTGTGTGATGTATTTCAAATTGTAGAATGAATCTAGCTTGTGAGGGCTTTATCAAGCACAATAGATTAGCAATTTAGGATTAAGTTGGTTAATTATGCTTGAACAATTATTTTCTCAATGGACATCAGTATTCGGTTGTACAAAATGTCGATTAAGATTTGATTGTTTATGCATTCTAGATTCGTCTCACTTTTTATGAAGCATAAAGCCTCCATGAGCCCTCTTTTGACTCCATTTCCCCTTCTGATACTGGCACTGGTCTTTCCCTAAGGATTGATCTTCCCTTCTTTTCCATCGCCCGTTTGAAAACTATCTTTTGTTACTTTCGTTTCTCTAAGGTAGCCTCTTCCATTCACCTTGCCCGTTACTGTACCTGCCTTAGTGATCCTATTTTAGGGATACCCCCCTAGTGTTGGAGAAGAGCCAACCTGAAGCGAAGAGGAGAGGAGTGTGGTGACATTGGCCTCTCTCCTGAGAGAGTTGTCATTTCCGCTGGTGTGTTGCATTTTGGGCTTTTAAAACGACACGCATGCCATTTCGGAGGACAACATTTTGGCGCCGCTGCCGGGGACAAAGTCCAGTTCCCGAAATTTGAAGACTATGCTTCAATAACGACATTTGTGGGAGATTTTATTGCAGATTCTTTTTCTCACATGGCGACTCCACGAAGGGACAAAGCCCTTGTCCTTTTGCAGAATTGAAGATCCTATTGGGTGTAGAGGTGAGCACACTCATTGGAAAGCTTTCAAGCTCACCTTGGCAACTCCAGAGTTTGGTATAAGGTATGACTATATTTCAGATCTAGTGCATCATTATTTGATTTATGGATGATGATAAAGAAAAACCACGTAATCTTCTGCACGAAACCATGCTGCGCGAAGCTTACCCCGCGCTAGATTTCTCAAATATCTGTGGATTTCCTAATGACTGTCATGATTATGAAACGCTGTATGACATTCTTCCTGAATTCCGTGGAAATGATGGGGTTTCAGCCACCCATCATGTTGCTTCTCTCTGCAAATTGATGGTTGATTTAAATGTTTATTGTGAGGATGACCTTATGGTCATTTTTGCTTTCACTTTGGAAGGGAAGGCAGACAATTGGTTTTATAATCTTCCGAAGAAATCCATAGATTCATTGGCAATGTTTTTGGAAAGGTTTCTCCTCTGCTGGCATGATGGGACTGTCAATGAGATTGAGCAGCTTGCCAGACAATACAGTGCTCTCATCCCTAGATCCCAGCCTAAAGAACACCTCTGTCAAGATCCTTTTGAAGAAACAGTACAAAGACCGTTGGTTGAAGACATTGCTGAAGAAATCCCTGATACTAAAGAGAACATTAATAATACGAATCTGCCTCAAGTTTGTGAGCAGCAGTATGATGAAAAGATGGAGCTGTCACAGAATTACATCGCTGAAGATGATCGTGAAAAGTTTTATAGTGAAGACTCTGATCTACCTCGGGTTCACTTCCTTGATGGAAGAGATAACAATTGCTTTGCAGATCAGCTCGAACAGCTTCATGATGAAGAGCTGGAACTGCCTAAATGTCATCTCATCGAAGGTAATTGCACTTGTGTTACAGATTTGCCTCATGAAAGTTTCTTGGATGACAAAATTCAGTTTGAAAAGCAGCCTGTTTCCTATTTTAGCCCTCTTCAGTGTTATGTTGACATAGCATGTGGACTAACTTGCTGCCTCGTTGAAGATTTGAGAGACTGTGTGTATCGGCAACATCAATTTTCCTATGACAGTCATGATTTGAAAACACTTCTAGGCCATGTTCACATTCAGTTTATCAAAGCCTGTTTTGGGTTAATGACTAACCAGAAGGGTAGAAGTTTTAGCATTGATAAAATGTTGAGTTGGCTTCACTGGCTATATCATTTCACTTAATATTTTCTTCTCATCTGATAAAGTAGTGTAGGTAGGAAGAATAAAGCTCACACATGAGCATTTGCTGCTGTTAATTAGTTTGTCATTTCTGCAAATTTTTATGTAATAAATATGTGGCTTCGGGATGTGAATCAAGCCATCCCCACCACATGATCTCTCTGTTTTTTCAAAATTTGGTTTGCGATAACCATGAAGATCTGAGGTTCTCGTGCACTCACTGATGGCGAGCACACGTCCCGCAGTTGGAGCCAGATGTTACCTCCCATTTTGCATGGGTGGTCACTTGAAGACACACATCAAATCTCTGATAGACAGTGCTGCACCTGGAGTTGGGTTCTTGGGAAAATTTAACTCCTTATTGATAATTCAACTCAAATGAGGAAGATACTTCACTCGCTGGCATTTAATGAAATGAAGGAATTCCAGTGGTCTAAACTTGCTGTGTTTATAAAGCTTGGAGAGCAACATTTAGAGAAAAGTGCTGCTCTAAGTAATAGTCATGGAGATCATGCCATAACTGTTTCAGCTGAAAATACAAATGGTTTAAATGCTGGTATGGCAAGTACAGTTGTAAAGCGTTTGTAGATTCTTTAACAATTTCAGAAGTCACATTGAGAAGTTTAAAGCTGGAAATTTTAATGCATGGAGGATCTATAACTAGCAGTCTAGCTCATACCACACGCATAATCATATTTTCTACAGTCGAGCATGCAGTGACTTTCAAGTCAATTCTAGTAAGCTTAACAACTGCAGAAAGAAAAGTACTCCAGCAGAAAAGGAATCCAAGTTGTAAGTCATTTATGGTTGGAGGATTTCATTGGAGGAACAAAGGAAGCTGCCAGAAATCCCCTATAGTTTGAAAAACTAACACAGATGTTCATGAAGCTTCACTCGGTGAAGAAATGGAGGACCCAGTGGCCAGTTTCCATGAAGACAATTCAGATCACAAGAACATCTAGCAGTGCATGGCAAACATCTGAAGGAAGTAAGTGTCAATAAACTGTCTTGCCTTCCATCAAAACTGGGCAGATAAATGTCAAGATCTCTGCATAAGATGCCCGAGCAACTCTATCAGTGATTCCAAGGAACACCCGAATATATCTGATACTGAGGCAAAGAAAATGTTGTCTTTGTAAAACTCTGAGAAACCAGCAATGCAAAAAATGAGCAAGTCGCAATCAAGTGATGAGTTCTTACTGTTAAGACACTGAAAGTAAAGTCAAGGGGGTGTTTGTAAAGTTTAAAAAATATTTTGGATCATTGCTTTTTTTTTAAATGACAAGAAATTATTGAGACAGAGCGTGAGTAATTAGTGTTTACAATCTGCAGCAGAGATGAAGTCGTGGCCCCTAAACTTTTACATGGAACTTTAAAGCAACAAAAAAGCGATCGGGTAGCCTGTTGAGGGAGATATCCGTTGATTCCATGGCTACATGAGGTTTTCGAAGCAATGTTTTGACACAGATCACCTGTCGTCCTGGCAGCCACGCAGCAGTTCCAAATGGATGTTATCAATTCCACGACAGTTAGAAGGAGTTAGCAACCAAATTTTTGAGCTGTGAACAAATCAATAGCGCCACTGCTTCGCACGGAATTTTTAAAAGAATGACTCCACCCACCGAGGATCATAGCGATTTGAGCTCTGTTTGTGGAAAGTTCATGCCACCCGAACCCCGATATTTGACAAAGGAGAGCCGGAGTTTAATCCCATTGCAGAATTCGAGTTTAAGACAGCTCGATACAAAGTTGTAAACAAAGGCCAAATCTCGGGATGATCCAACACGCGACATTAGAGGTCACGAAGCAATCCACGTTGTTGTGGTCGATAACGGCATCTCCCGTGGCAACCAATTGATTGACGCGCAGTTGAGTGCAGTGAACTCGGGTTTCAACAAAACAATCAACACACGGTTTGTTTTTTATGGATCTGCCATATATTTTTCTTGAAATCGGGTCTACATGTGGCGGCTCCTCTCAGTCGGCGTTGGGCGTATTTCATTGCTGTTTCAGTGCCCACCTACCCCGCGTTTTTATTTTTCCTTTGGCAGCTGATTATGATCAGGGTTACCTTCACGCTGTAGATCGGGATTTTAAGCGAATTATTCAGCACGGTGGGGAAATTACGTTGATCGGTGGTCAATCTCATAGCCTGTTCTGACAGCTGTTGGGAGTTTGACAGTGATCGCATAATTTTCCGGGAAATGGCAGACTTTGGTGGCAGCATGGAGCAATCCACGACAGTTTCTGTTAAGTGGAGTTTTGGAGCAGTGTCCACCGGGTTTAAACACCAAGCTATAAAACGACAAATTCTGTGGGTAGCTGAGCGTCTTCACGTGGCCGCCGATTGGGGGTTTGGTGTGACTTTCGCCGGGCTCAAAGTTTGCACTCACGTTCTGTTGACAGCCGAGTTTTTCTTTTGCTTTAGCCAGATGTCACTGTTCTGGAGCCATTCACTCATATCAACTCAGCCATTTGTCAATCCTCGTAGCAGTTCTATTGGCAGCCATGCACAAAGTTTAAGTGCTGGAGGATTTCGACTTAGCTGATGAGCAGTTTTGGTGATGTGGCACCATGGAGAAACCAAAACAACTGCATGTTCTCTTTTTCCACTTTATTACTTTATTATTATATTTCTTTTTCGTTTTTATGAGAGGTTTGAGCCCTATAAAAGGAGCCAGGTCTCCCTTATGTACGGATGGAAAATTTCTGGGTTTTTTATCCCGGTTGAGCGTTAATGAAAAAATCAGCTGGTTTTGTGGACAGATTGAGCAATCTTCATATGCTTGTGTGATGTATTTCAAATTGTAGAATGAATCTAGCTTGTGAGGGCTTTATCAAGCATAATAGATTAGCCATTTAGGATTAAGTTGGTTAATTATGCTTGAACAATTATTTTCTCAATGGACATCAGTATTCGGTTGTACAAAATGTCGATTAAGATTTGATTGTTTATGCATTTTAGATTCGTCTCACTTTTTATGAAGCATAAAGCCTCCATGAGCCCTCTTTTGACTCCATTTCCCCTTCTGATACTGGCACTGGTCTTTCCCTGAGGATTGATCTTCCCTTCTTTTCCATCACCCGTTTGAAAACTATCTTTTGTTACTTCCGTTTCTCTAAGGCAGCCTCTTCCATTCACCTTGCCCGTTACTGTACCTGCCTTAGCGATCCTATTTTAGGGATACCCCCCTAGTGTTGGAGAAGAGCCAACCTGAAGCGAAGAGGAGAGGATTGTGGTGACATTGGCCTCTCTCCTGAGAGAGTTGTCATTTCCACTGGTGTGTTGCATTTTAGGCTTTTAAAACGACATGCATGCCATTTCGGAGGACAACAGGCATCATGTCTACATCAAGTTGATCCAGGTTCATTAGGATTATTCAATTTCATTTCACGGCCTTTTTGGCCTACATAACCCTTCGGATCTCAGGTGTGCTGATAAGCACAACTAGTTGCAGCTTGCATCCAGGGCATGTGTTCATATATATATAAGGTCAGCAATTGTGTAGATATAGCTTTTAAGAACCATTGCTTTTTGGACCTTTCTTATACTCTTCGAGAAGTATTTTTAGTTGTTCATCGCTCTTGCCCTTTTTAGTTTCCATGGGCGAATTTATAAGTTTCCATAAGTAGAACATGAGCTTTCAGTTTTAGCCAACAACATCTCAAGTGACTAGGGGGAGTTTGAGCCAATGCCAAACATCGGGACAGCCGACCAGAATGATTTAGGCCTGCAATCCAACTCACGAAAGGCAAGTTTTGTCACCAACTTAGAGCCGAGACACTGAACATACAGGGATGTGGTCCAAACACAGAGGTAGAAAAATGGGGAAGTCCTCAGTATCAGAAATTCAAATGAGACAGGTCAAGGTTTAAAGTCAAATAAGAAAGTCATGTATGGATGGAGTCAAGTGAATATGGAGCCTACACTAGCAGACAACTGGTGTCAGGAAAGACCATATCTATGTAAGGTGGAAAACCAGTGTGTTTTGTTAAATGACATAAATGTGCAAGCAATTGTCCCTTTTATGATTTATAGTTCATTTTAAACAGTTTGCCACATCAGGAATAATATACCAAGCAGATGCTGTGAGCATGACTAAATCAACAAGATAGTAATCCACAGTCAATGATAAAACATCCATAGGTCATACAACATCAGCACAAGAGTAATCATCATATATCATCTGAAACACTACTGCAATACATCTCTAAGCACTGAACTGAAACTGTATGGGATAAAGGGTCACATCGGTCATCAAATTTGAACTCTCAAGGCTCAGCCTTGACACAAGGCCTAACATAAGTCTACATAATACACTGCTCCGATCATGTGTGATCACAAAATATACAATCATCATAGCCATGCGGTGAATAATGGAAGCTCTGAAATGTGCAGATATCTGTTAAACAAGAATAGTAGCCCTGCTACTATGGTGTGATAACAGGACAGTCAAGGAGTAAAGAGAAGGGCAGCCAATAAAGACAAAAAGAGGACATCCAATGAGGAAGAAGAGGGCTGCGAAAAGACAAGTAAAAATCAGAGGTAAAATAAATGGAAAAAAACAGTGAGGAAAGAGAGAAAACAGTGAGCAAAGAGAGGGTGAAAAAAGAGTTGGAATAGACAAGGAAAACGCAAAAAGGCGAACTTCAAAGAGAAGGTAAAAAGGCAAAAAAAAATCAGACTGATAAGAGTTGAGAATGAATGAAAAAATCAGACCAAGAAGAGAAGATAGAAAGGTCAAAATCAGACCTATAGAAGCTGAAAATGAGATGGCAAATCTGAGATTGAAGAAGTTGAAAGAATGGAAAAAAAAGAGAGAAGGAGTGAAAGAAGACAAGGGAAGAAAACTAGGGCAAAAGCCAAAAGATGAACGTGAAAATTAGGGCCTTTTGCAAATGTAACTAGTAACCAAGGAGTTTGAAGTAGTTGTTTTCTGATGAGATGATAAGAAGATCTCTCTTTAGCTTCTTCTTTGGATGAGATTTCGAGCATTTGTAGATCTTGTAATCACAAAAGTGTTAAAAAAAAACGCTTGATGATGAAGCATGGGATAGATGCAGCTGAGCTCGCACCCTTCTTCACCTTTGACAACACCTAACCAAAACACATGCAACTCAAGAAACAAATGAGATCAATAGTACTAGTATGCTAGGAAAATCAAGATTAGATCGACAATGGTATAACTGACTACTTCCTGTTCATTTAGATCTTGATAGACTTTGCATAAATAACTAAGTTGAAGACTATAAATGGCTATTCTTGCGTGCTAGAATAATAGCCTTCCTAAGCTAGCATTTGATCAAAGCACTTGCAAATTGAGAGATGGGTTTAGAAAGATATCACCTCAATAAAAGATGAATTCACCACAAATGTTGAAAACTCATGGACCTCCAAAGTCTAATCTTTATTCCAACATGAAAGCAAAAAGTGTTACAAATTTATGTAGAGTTCTCTTGCATAAACATCCATCCAAAACAATGGAGCAAGGCTCTGTATATATCAATGTTACAAACATCGCGATATATCACGATGTTCCCAGCTCGGCAGTAATATCGGCAAAAATATAGCCATTTGAAAATATGGCGATTTTTTTGAAAATATCGGCAAATATCGGCAAAATATCGACAAAAATTGGGAAATATTTGATAAATATTGGCTGGGTCAAAAATTTAATATTTTGTATTTTTTTCATTTCGCCGATATATTGCCGATGTTTGCCGACATTTTCCTCAATAAATCCGATATTTTGTTTTTGGACCCACGGCGATATATTCGCGGACACGATATTTGTAACACTAGTATATATACAAAACTGAGAGACTGAAAACCTAACTCGAGTTTGGCATGCAGAGAGAGGGCCAAGCCTTTGATGATGGAGCTAACTGAGCCATTTGGTAGCTGAGAATGGGTGACAAGGCTCCACATAGGAAAGGCGCCCTCCATCAAGCATTGAGATCATCACCAAACCAACCAACAATTACCACATCAACAAAGTTGCCCTCCTTGGAGAGAGGGCACAAATCCCAAGGAAATCATGACTTTAGTGCTTCGATTGTTGACTAAATCAGTTTGGTGTTGATTGGAATCATCATTAATGCTCCCAACCATGTCATTTTGACCCTTATTTTATTCAATTTGGCCTTTTTTTGAGAGAATTGGATTTTCTCCATTATATTATTTTTTGAATTTTTTAATTAATATTTCTCATTTATTGATTTTTTGAGAAAATATTAATTCCAAGGCCAAATGAATGTCTGAAACTTAGGATAAGTGGGTTTGGGGTTTAACTGGTATTTTTGGCTTAGGAATTAAGCCTCCAATCATTAAAATCCACCCCCGAACCACTTAATTATTACATTTTGAAAATTTTCAATTAAACCATAGTAAAATGGCTTATCAATTGAAAAATTTAATTATTAAAATAATAAAAAATAAAAAGTATCCAATGCGTCCGGTAAAAACTTTTTGGACAACGTTTTAAACCACCTAAGGACCTAGGAAATGACCATATAACAGACTCATAGTGTCTACTAGGTTCATATTCAACTGTTGGACTCTAATAACCCCCCAAGGCCTAAGTGTCAAAATCGGGCATTCTAGCTTTGGTGGAAGCAGGAGAAAAACTCGTCGATTATTACTCAGCTAAAGGCAAAGCATAATTGACAAGTGAAAAAACTCCTTGGAATACCTTAGTTGACTGTCAAGTCTTAGGGAATCGAGCCACTTAAGACCCCCTACTAGCACACTTTTTACAAAAATCCCATGGGGAAAGGTCATTTCAACACAAAAATAAAAATGGCTAGCCAAAATTGGCTAAGTGTGAAAACTTGAACTTCTGATACTCTGGATATGAACATGGATCATGTTCAACAATTGGCGGCTCAATGGAAGTTCAACTATTGTACAAAATAGTTGGTAACACCTTTCACAAGGAGCTCAAGAATTGTCACCCCGCAACTGCAAAATCATGCTGAGATCCATCCAACTCCCATTCGCAACATTGAAGTTATTCCTAAGTCTGTCAAAAGGAGTACTTTCTCTACGGGAATTCAAGTCATCATCCCAAAACATTTATTGTATATCAGATCCAGTCAAGATGATGACATTTGGGTAGTACCTTTCCAGTAGAACAATGTATTGGAGACATGTGCTTTTTAGCTACTGGTAGTGGACAATGTATTTTACTCCCTATCAATTAGAGGGATTTAAGGGATTATATCCCTAATTTGACCTAGTCGTGGACTTCTTGCTTGCTTGGTAGTTTAGAGTAGGTAGAAACTGAATAAGTTCATTTGAGTAATAGATTAGTATTTTTTTCCGGCATTGAGTCTGGCACCTTTTTCATCCTTAAGCTCACCTTTGAATCTAGAAGCTAGGTTTGAGTATTTTTCTTTTCTTCTGTTCCTGCAAAATAATGATATTTGAATTTTTGTTTAGTAGATTAGTTTTCTTTCAGCATTTCATTTCAGTTATGTTATTTTGACATTTATGTATACACATGCATGTTTTCTAACGACCGGTCTGCGGGTTTGGTATAGCTCTCGTCATTTTGCAGATGATAGGTACAATTTTAAAGATTGATGCATAGCTAGAGTGCATGATCGAGGATATGAGTAGCAGAGTGATTGAACGTTTTCTGATATTTTAACCCAACCCGGTTTCAAAGTCAACTTGCCATTGTTTAATGCCCAACCCAATTTTTCATAATGGCTGGAAATGACATGTAATTTTCAGACTTTAAAAAACACAGTTAAAAAAATCAATTTTACAGGCAGAAAATTAAATATTCACACACACCATAAATAATTTCAGACTCATAAATTTTTGGCCAATAGCCCTAGAAAAACCCACAAGGGGAAAACCAATTAGAGAGAGAGAAATTGTATTTCTTTAGTAAATCTTCAGTACAGAATTTTATAGTCAAAATGTACTTATCTCAACCACAAAATTAATCACTCAGAAGCTGCCTCGATTTATGTGCCAAACTGTTGTCTCGATTTCTATGCAAAATCATTGCCTCGATTTCTATACCAAATGCCTCGAAATCTGTGCAGAAAGTACAGTCCGTATAGACCTCGAAACTGTGCCTGAATTTTCTGGAAATTTGTACCCAGATTTCTGCCTAGAATTTCGTGCCCTGCCTCGGGAAATGTGCCCAGCTTCTCTCCTCGATATTTGTGCCCAGAATCACGTTGTATGGCCTTGCTATACTGTGCCTCAAAAACCGTGCCACTAATGTACTGTACAGTGTCTTGAAAACTGTGCTGCTCATTTAATGCTCTATGAGCTGCCTCGAAATATGCGCCCTTCTCAGCTCTCTCCTTCACTTCTCTTCAACAAAAAGGTGAGTGTGTTTACCTTCCCTTGCCATTTTTGTCTAAACCCTTGGGTGAGTGAGTGGTCACTCAATCCAATGGCTGAGATTAGATGAGATGAGTGGATGAGAATAAAAACTCATTAAATTCTCATAAAAATTAATTTCACTCAGCTCACTTAAATTTATCAAAAAGTGACTTACTCTCTAAAGTCTAATTAAATGCTCATCTTAAGTCATTTAATGCAAGGGTCACTTTATTTCCCCTTTTTAGTGACTAAGGCAAAATTCACCTAGGGGAACACTTTCCTAGGTACAAAAATCAATACTCCCTCTTACCGAGGAAGGTGTTTTGCACCAGTCCCAACTTGTCCCTGAAGAAGACAAACTTGCCCCGCCCTAAGGATTTCGTCCGAATGTTTGCAACCTGCTCATCAGTGGAAATGTACTGTAACTCCACAGCTCCTATCTGAACATAATCTCGGATGAAGTGGTATCTGATCTCTATGTGCTTAGACCTGTCGTGAAAAACCGGATTCTCAGATAGTTGGATGCAACTCTGATTGTCACAGTAAATCACTATGGGCTTCAGCTCCTGACCAAATAAATCTACCAATAACTTGCGAAGCCACAGTGCCTTGCAACTAGCATGACTAGCTGCCATGTACTCAGCCTCAATAGAACTCAAAGCAACGGACTTTTGCTTCCGACTGAACCACGAAACTAGTGCCAAGCCCAAACTGAAACAACACTCGGAAGTGCTCTTCTGATCCCTCACACTGCCTGCCCATTCTTAATCCGTGAAGCCAACCAAACTGGCTCCACCCGAACTCCTATAGTCCAAACCAAAATCCATTGTCCCTGCAAGGTATCTCAACACATGTTTCGCGGTTGTCCAGTGCACTCTCCTAGGCTCCACCATGAACTGACTGAGAGTGTTCACCGCAAAACATAAGTCTGGCCTGGTGTTGACGAGATACATCAATGAACCAATGAGCTGGCGATATAATGTAGGATCTACCAACTCTCCCTCAGAAGCATGAAGCTACTTCCAGTTGGTAATCATAGGTGTGGACATGGGCTTGCAATCATCCATCCGAAATCTCCTCAGAATATCAGTAGCATACTTTCCTTGTCCCAGATCCGAAATCTCCTCAGATTATCAGTAGCATAGTTTCCTTGTCCCAGGAAAATATGACCAGGCTCCTGCCAAACCTCCATCCCCAAATAGTAGTGCATCAACCCAATATCTGTCATCTCATACTCTGTAGCAAGATCTCTCTTGCAAGCTGCAATGAGACACTCCTCCCCTGTGATAAACAAATCATCAACGTACAACAAAAGAATGAGTGGATCCCCGTCAATCATAATGAAGTAAAGATTGGGATCTGCCTCACTCTTCTAAAATCCCATCGACATCAGATAAGCATCAATCGAGGAGATTGCTTCAGACCATACAAGGCCTTCTTCAGCCTGCACACATGAGAATCTATCCCATGAATCTCAAATCCCTGTGGTTGCTCCAAATAAACCTCCTCCTACAGAAGACCATTGAGAAATGCGGTCTTCACATCCATCTAGTGGATCCTCCAACCCATCTCTACTGCCATGGAAATCACTGCTCTAATAGAAGAATATCGTGCAACCGACGCAAAGGTCTCATCATAATCAACTCCCTCTACCTGTGAAAACCCCCGTGCCATAAAACGAGCCTTGAACTTCTCCACACTGCCATCTGCAGCATGCTTTACCTTGTAAAGCCACTTGGAAGTCACAACTGACTTCCCCTCTCGTCTTGGCACAATCTCCCATATGTCATTCTTCATGATGGAATGGTACTCTTCCATCATGGCATCTCTCCAAACTTGATGCTGAGAGGCCTCCTCAAAAGTAGAAGGCTCCGACTCACGAAGACTAGCAACTAATGCTGAACCCAATCTGCCAGGCATCACAACTGTCCGAATGGGATCCTGGGGCCTGTTGTCCGCCAGATTGCACACCAGCAGCGGAAATCTTTCGAAAGCTGTCTCTTCACTACAAGTGAGAGAGGTGTGGCCTTGGGGGCAAGCAATGAGCCAGGTACTGTCACCTGAATCCCAAATCCTCCGTTTAGGCAAACTCCTAACGAAGCCAAAGGGGGTAGTCCCTAAAAAAGAGTTGTCTAAGGCTCTTGTGTATTTAAAATGTTTTTGGTGTTGTGATGCGGATGGGTGTTGTTTAGGAGTTTTTTGAAAGTGAGAGACACAATAATACTCTAATGAAACCAAGATAACGCAATCCACATTGCAAGAGAAGATAGAAGATACACTGGATCAGATTATGAATCACTCTTTATACGATAATTAAAACAAGTACTCCAAATTGACAACAAGCAAATAAAGTATATGATAAAGGACCAGTGCCTTATGGAGTCAAAAAATACTGAGTGATCGAAATGTTGATACAAGTGTTTGAGAAGTAGGTTCTTGAGATCGTTTTGCAACTTATCTTGGTAAATTAAAGATTTTAGTTGTCTTGATTATTAAGGCTAAGAACAAAGGTATCAAAAGGAGTGGAACCTTAACCAAGAAAAGCACTGGCAACCTATTAGGTGATAGGTCGGGAGCACCCAGATTGCAAAGAGGGCAAGTGTGCTTACGGCTTGACCACCCTCGAGTCTGACAGTGGATTCCCGGCACCACCTCTTCAAGAAGAACTCAGTGACTTTGTCTTGATTGGGGTTATGGGTAAAGTTTTAATTAATGTTATCACTTGTGAATTTAACAAGTCTTCCACCTTTCTGAGTACTAGCCCAACCGTTTCCGGTTGGCAGAGCATACGGGTGTAGGACAAAAACCAAGATAAATTAATTAAAGGGAAATATGGGTAAATTTTTTTATTATTAGAGCACTTTGTTCAACTCTCCGACAGAGAGCGCTCTTGACTTGATCTTATGACCACAGTTCAAGAGACTTGCTAATTAACAAATGCCTAATGCAGGGAAAATGCAAAACTAATAATGCTCTTCGATAGAGAGTGCTCTTGACTTGGATTTGGAACAGTTCAAGAGACTTTGGTTCGTTTTAAGAAGCAGAAGTAGTTTGTAGTAGCAATATATATCAACTTAAAATGATTTAAACAATGTGGTAGATCAGAAATATATGAAACATTTGCTAACAATGCTACCTGCCAAATAAAATGAAACTGGAAAATCTAGTGTTCTACAAGACAAATTTTAATCTAAAAGTGGGATCAATCTCCGAACAAGATCAACCACTAGAAGCCACCAGTCTTGGAAACCTTCCAGCTAGTTGGATGTCCACAAGAAGCTGATGGGGGAACGAGAAGCTACCACAAGATTATGTGGCCTTTGGGATACAATCCCAAAGTTAGCTATTCTCTAGTCAGGGTTTGGAAGAGAAAATACAAGATGAAAAATGAAATACTGAACAGAAAATAAACTCTAATCTACCCAAGAATCTCTTTCAGGTCAAAGACTGTACTCGGGAGAGCATGGGGGTAAGTGAATCGGACATGACAACAAAAATAACTTATTAAAATGGAAACTAATCTAAGAGCATATTAAAGATCTAAACTAGAAACTCAAACCACTCAAGGACACTACAAGACTTCCCCAAATGGGGGAAGTGAATGTGGGGGCTTAAAAACCCCACTTGCAACTTTATTAAGAGAGTACAAATGCCCTTGGGAATGAAACCCTTGTAGGGACTTTGAAAGAACTAACTTGTAAAAAATACTTGAACAAGCTTCTAAGAGCTTTTACAAAGGATAAATATTAATCTCTTGGTTTGGATCGCCCTTTGGTTTCTTGATGGCTCCTTGTATTAGAAGCTTCTTTGTTATGAATTTGATCTTTTCTTTAAATATCTACACAACAAAGCTTAAGCACCCGTCATTGTTAATCAAATCGAAAAATAGAATTTGAAACTAAACAAGTCTTAAGATCCAAAATGTAACAATGAAACTAACGAGAACTAACTTAATGTAAATCTAAATGCAACTTCTTAAAAGAAACAAAATGCAAACTTCAAATTTAAAAAAGAGCTAAGATGCAAACTAGGCTAACAAGCAAAGATGATAGACTCCTGAAACTCTGAACTTTTAAACTATTTGCAAGGTTGAGTGAAAGGGTTGAAGGGGCAGCCAATGAACTTTTTCCTTTAGACAGTTAACTCATTGTTTGGATGGCAACCAATGTAATATTGCTTTATGACAGTCAATTCAACACTGTTTTATGGCAGCCAATGCACCTTTAGATGGCACTGTTTTTTGAGGTATCCAAATGCAAATTTTTAAACAGTCAACTCACTGTTTTATGGCAGCCAACACAATCAACCAATGGAATTTAGTGGATTAGTATATTAACAAAATGAAACTAGATAATAACAAAACATAAGATCTACACTAGTAACTTTGAAATGATGTAACTAACTATTAGAACTTGACAACACTACTACTAACAATCTTTTGTGTTTTTGTTATGTTTTAGGGCAAAAATAGGGATGGACGAGAGGGGGAGAAGGAGCAAACCTAAGGGCAAATGAAGAGGGTGAAGGAACTAGTGAATGGAGGGAGGAGACTAGAATGGGACGAGAGCAAGAGAAGAAAGCCAAAAGGGATAGGACAAATGGGATGAAGGATAGGGGAGTGGGACGAAAGGGCTAGGTGAAGGAGAAGACCTAGGAAGAAGACACCTAATGGGGTAAGACGAAACTAGGGCAAGGAGGAATAGGCTAGCAAGTCAAATCAAAAGGGTTTCAAAGAGAAGACAAGAGGGCTTGAAGAATGGGAAGCCTAGGGTAACAAAGTAACCAAATTTAACGGTATTTTTTGATAAATGGATGGATCTTGGAGCAAAACTCTTTGTGCTTCTTCTTGGAACAACCTCAACCCCTATAGATCCTGGAAAGACAACAATGTTAAAAATCACTTGTGATGGTGAAGATGGGCTAGATGCAGCCGAGCTTACACCCTCCTACACCTGGAAAAACCTATTCAAAGACAAACAACTCAATGCAAAAGTGAGATCAAATATATGACTAGTATGCTACGAAAACCAAGGTTATATCAATGCTAGTATAACAGAGTACGTCCCATTCATATAACTCATTGATCAACATTGCATAATAAACCAAATTGCAAACCAAAAATGGTATATCTTATGTTCTAGAATATAGACTTCTAAAGCTAGTTACTTGATCAATCACATAAACATTAAATTGAAAGCATAGAAAGAAGTCACCTCACAAGAGAAGCATTCATCAATGTTGCACAAATCGCATGGACCTCCAAAGTCTAATTTTATTTCAAGATAGCAATTGCTATGATCTAGTACAAATTTGCCAGAGTAATGGTGCACAAAAATTCCATGAGATAACAACCCAAATGGGCCTCTCTTTATAGTAAAACTAAAAGCTAAAACCCTAGGTCGAATTGGCATAGACATGAAGGTCGAATTCCAATCAAGACTAAGCTTGGAGAGCTAACAATGGACAAACTCGAGTTTATGGTAGGTGACAAGAGGATAGGTGGCAAACTCGACTGGGTGATTGCATGGGAAGTATCACCAACCAATAATCAAACTACAACAAGGATCCACGTGAGCTAGAGGTAGATATGCGTGAGCTTTGAGAGGAGGGCGAGTAGGTTGGTAGATGACAAGTGGAGTGGTACTAACTCGAATCTTGTGAAGGGAGCCAAGCTTATGGTAATTGATGAGTCATGAGGGCGCCTACCTTAGGCTTAAATGCACACCCACCAACCCAATTACCACTTGCCAACTCGTCAAATCGACTTTTGCATGGGAGAGGGCGAATTAGCTTGAGGAGATTTCTTGCTGGTGACTGGACAGTTGACTTAAGCCACTTGGAGTTGATTGGAATCCTCATAAATGTCTATTGCCATGTCATTTAGCCTTTTATTTTAATCAAATTGATTAATTTTGGAGAGATTTGGATTATCTCCAAAATATTCAATTTTATTATTTTAATTAATAATTTCTCTGTAAATGACTTTTTAGAGAAAATATTAATAATGAGGCTGAATTGACATCCGAAAGTTGGGTTTAGCTGGTCCATGGGTCATGTGTGATTTTTGGCTTATGAAACGAGCCATCAAACACTAAATTCGGACCCAGGATGACTGACATATTACAGACTCAAATTTCTCTATTTAAACTATAGAGAAATTTAATTAAAATTTAAAAATAATTAAAAAATTAAAAACCCCATATCCGACGCGTCCGGTAAAATTTTTCCGAAATTTTTTCTGGGGGTCCTAGAGACTTAGGACATGACCAAAACCTATTCTAATAGTTTCTAGTAGGTTTATACATTACAGTTGGACTCTATTAACCCCCTATGGCAAAAATTTCCAAAATCGGGCATTCCAGCTTTGGAAGAAGCAGGAGAAAAACCAAGAGATTATATCTCGCCTAAAAAGTATAATCTGACGGTGAAAAAACTCCCTGGAATACCTTAGTTGTTTAATCCAATCATGGGGAACGGAACCACTCAGACCCTACTAGCACACTTTATTACAAACCCCCATGGGGCCATGGTCATGTCGACTCAAAAACAAAACTTGCTAGACCCAAATATCTGAAACCCAGATACTCTGGAAGTGAACACTGATGTGTTCAAACACTGGCGGCTCAATAAGGTTTCAACTATTGTACAAATTAGTTGATAACAAGGCCTACCAAATGCCTTTGCTTCCTCCAAGGTATCACGAAGCCATTTAAGCTTCCTCTTCCTTGAAGGATCCTCCTAGACTGGTCTCTCCTCATCTGAAGAATTGCCAGAAGCAGATGGTCCAGCAACCTGTGGACCAGTAGCCCGTGAACTAGTCACTGGTGAACCTGTAACTTGAGATCCATATCCTGTCCCCGAAATACTTGTTGGCTGTAGAACATGTGCCTATAACCTGTGGCCCAGTCACTCCGGAAACCTGTGAACCAGTGATATGCACTGAAGATCCCTGTGTCACCTGAAGTGTGGAAGCCAGTGGCTCCCCATGCTCCAACTCTCTAGACTTCCTGAAGGTTCTCTCCTCAAATATCACTTCCCGCCTCACAACAACCTTCTTTTGGCCAGGAAGATAAATGCGGTAAGCCTTCGAAGTCTCATCATAGCCCACAAAAATGCCTCTCTCTGCAGTGGGATCCAACTTTGTCCTCTTCTCAGAAGGGACATGAAAGTAAGTCAAACAGCCAAATATACGAAAATGACCAACCTCAGGCTTCTTGCCTGTGAACATCTCCTCATGAGTCTTCCTCCCCAAGGCACGGTGGGGACTCCTATTCTGCAGCTAAACTGCAGTACTGCAAGCCTCTGCCCAAAGAAGGAAAGGGAGACTCTGATCATGAAGCATAGCTCTTGCTGCTCCCACAATAGCCCTATTCTTCCTCTCAGCCACTCCATTCTACTTAGGAGTATATGGAACTGTCAACTGTCTCTGTATGTCCTCCTGCATGCAAAACTCATCGAACTTATTGGAGGAATACTCACCCCCATTGTCCGATCTCAAGATCCGAATCCTCCTCCCTGTCTGATTCTCCACAAGAGCTTTGAACTCTTGGAATATCTTCAAGACTAAAGGTGACTTCTTGCTCCTCAAGAAGTAGATCCAGGTCTTCATGGAATAGTCATCAATGAAGGTCACATAATACTCAAATCTTGTCAAGGAAACAAATGACATAGGACCACATATATCTGTATGGATCAAATCAAGTACCCCTACTGACCTGTTGTCACTGCTTGGAAAAACAGTCTTGGTGTACTTTCCCAAAGCACACCCCCTGCATACATCACTATGCTTTGTGTTGAACTCTGGTAAACTTGTAACCATACTCCTCAACAATCTCAAAGTTGGATGATGCAAGTGGGTCATCCTTCGATGCCATAGCTCGCAAAGCTCACTGCTGTTGTTGTGTGCCAAAGCATGCTGGGGCTAAAATAAGAGCTTGTATAGTTTCCCGCATCTAACCCCAATATCCATGGAGGTAGATAGTCCTGTAGTTTTGAGGAATACCTGTACACGTCCATCCAAGAAACAAACCCCAAGACCCCTATCCTCAATAGTAGAAATTGATACTTTTATCACATATATATAGTAGCCGGGCTACCATACATTATTTTTCAGATTCCAGAGCACATTACAGCCAGTTCCTTTACTTTGAGATGATGAGATGAGCAGCTATCTATGGATCACTATCGGATTTTGGACAGCATATGTATTCCCTATGCCATGACTGAGTCTCAGGACACTCAGAGAGATGACCAATGTAGCCATTATACCTTTGGTACAGAGCAGTTAGTAGTGCCCAGAGTTACAGCAGCAGTTTCAGAGGACAGATGATGGTACAGGTTGATGAGCATTCAGGTATATGACTCAGCAGGTATATCATTGTGTTATGGTTATATTGCTTTTATACTTATTCTTATAGCATGTCTTAGCACTTAGTGTCATGATCTGGCGATCATATAGATATGTGGACCTGGTTGATCTTATTATATATATATTATTGTCCCTACTCAGACTTAGAAGTTCACTATTCATACTCATTGGTATTACCCTCCTTAGGGAGAATAGAGGTGATCATTCCACCATACCTTGGCTTGCTAGTGTCGGCTCCATCATTCATTGTCTTCATCCATCCATTACCTACCTTTTAGTTTATCACCCTGACTTACTACTTGACTAGTGACATGGAGGATCTTTTCCCCACTGTAGCCTCTGTATTGGATGAGCTTCCCTGTTTATTGTGTCTCGGCTCTGAGTTGGTGACAAAACTTACCTATGGTGAGTTGGAGTTCCTTGGAATTCCCCCTAGTCACTAAAGTTGTGTTGGCTAAACCTGAAACTTTTAGTGCTGCCATCAATACAAAACCTGGAAAATGAAATGCTATATCTTGTATGAAAAGCCCATTTATGCAATGTGTTTTTGAACACACATGAATGAAAGGCGTGCCAAATGAAAATGGCAATAAAAATAAAATGTTATATCTTGTGGAAAATAAATACCTAGGTAAACAAGCTGTCCATGACACACCTAGAAGTGCTCAGGTAAACAAGTGCCTTAAAAACACACCTGCAGCAGAAAGCCTAAAAGAAAAAAATGTAAATCTATGCAATGTGTTTGTAAACACACATAGATCAAGGCTATGGAAACTTCAGGCCCAAAAAGCAATGGAACTTAAATGCTATATCTAAACAATTGCTGGCCGTATTTGTATTATGGATTGTGCGCATCTGTGAAGGTGAATAAACCCTCTTTAAACAACTCATCCATTTGTGAGACACCGCCATTCCCTGTGTTATTGCTCATTCAGTATATACTATGGTGTATTCCCTTTCCCTTGCCAAAGTGTCACAAAGTCAAGACAGTTAAGTCATCCCTTAGCCTAGCCAGTTAATTTAAGCCTTCACCCTTCACTAGCAAATTGATCACAACTATGAAGTGAGTATGATCCTGAAAGTCTAGTCTGAGTAATAATAATAATTAACGACACTATATATTTGGATTTAGATCGCCAGCCATGATTACTCTGTGTTATAATTGTTATTTGAATAAGTTGTAGAGCATATATTAACCTTGACACTTTGCAGCAGCTATTGATGATGATCTGAGTTATATTTGGTCTTGGTTAGACCTAGTTTGACCATGGAAGACCATGGGACATGAGACGTTGGACCTTATGATGATATGGATAGATGATATATGGTCTATGTATACATACATGATGACTCTATGCAGCAGCTACAGGGTTATGATGATGATTCTGGGGTTACACCAGTGTTTGTATATGTACAGCGCATTATTATTGGCCTTGTTCCGGTATATTGGATATTTATTTTGATCATGCAGAGACTCATATGGTGTATGAGTACACATCTTGGATAGATTTGGACCTTCTGAGTCCAATGGGACAGTTTGTTTTCAGTTCCGGGCACGTACAGTGATGATTGAGCCTCAGTAGGTTGTCCCAGTGCAGTTTTGGTCTGTTGGAGGCCCTGTCGGAGCAGAGATGACTTTTATCCGGTTGACCTAGGGCACTGATGATGGAGGGGGTGGTCCAGCCACTTGTTTTTACCATATTACCCCCCTTCCGGACACACTGGTGCCCTCACCTTGACAGCGCCAGCACTCCAGGAGGCTGTTTGGGGCAGTTTCACGCTTCCCGAAGCATTTCAGAATTGGTAGAAATGGCTATTGAGGAAATCGATTTGGGCTACTGAGGCAAATTTATGGCATGGTATGATCAGTGATGATAGATCGGGACCTTCCACACCTTTCCAGTAGTTTCAGCTTCATCGGGGCCCGCATCCATCACTTATGGCACTTTCTGTGGATTTTTGAGGTCTTTTGAGGACCACGACTTCACTATGGAGGCACGATTTGGTATATTCATGATTATTTTTTGGTTATTGTGCTATGGGGATTGACCAAGGAGGGATAAAATTACCCCTTGGACCCACCATAAGCCTCTTATGATATTTTGTCATCATGATTTGGTGGGATCCCCTCTCCTAGGGCGATTTTGTCCACTTATTGTTATATTTTATGGCTGATCCATGTATTTTATTGTTGAGCTCATCTCAACCATTGATTAGATCTTTTGATCTTTTAATCTTAGCCACTCATGTAAAAAGTGGTTAGGATTGTACTCTCTCCCCATCCTATTTAAGGAGGGAGCCTCTCATTGTAAAAGTCATCTAGAGATTTTTGGCTCTTGGCTCTTGGAATAAAATTTCTATCTTTTGGAGTACATGCTTGGATTGGAGTGGATGTTGTTTGTTTCGATTGTAAATGCTATTGTCCATTGCACTGGAGGATCTATTGTAGCTATCTTGCATATTTGCCATACTTTATTTGCAGGTTAAGAGGGCGATTTTGACAAGTGCGAATTGGTGGGGAGGCTTGCCCTTCAAGCTTGGAAGAAGTCGTTTTGGGTTTGATAGGGAGTAGTTTTGCCTTTGTGTCAACTATTCTATGTTTCTCTCTCTCTTGCTTGTATCTACCTTCAATTTGTTAAACTGATTGATGCTTTGCTCCTTGGCTTGACAGGTTAGAAGGAATCACATGTGGCTTGGAAAAATTGATTTGGCAAGAGGGCTTCAACAATTCTCCATTTGATCTTTGGCAAAGTAATCCTCGTCTCAACTAGCATTCATCTCTTCATCCAGGTATGTCCCAAGAGGTATGATCTTCTCTTCCTTGAATCTTCCATAATTTCTAGATCACAAAAAAAACCCTAATCAAATTAAAACCCTTGTTTTTGGTATTTTTCAGATCTACTTAGATCTAGCCTTGTTCTTGAAGAGATATTGAAAACCCACCTCTATAGCATCCACCCCTAGTTGGATCTATAGTTTGGTGGTGATTGGCTAAGAATTGACCCACTTTTCAAGGCAAAAAGCCCTGCTTGACCCAAATCGCACTTCCTAGAGAGAGGCTTGTTGGGCTAGATCTAGCACATGGGTAGGTGAGATCTCAATTGATTTGCATTCTAGACACTTGATAACCTAAACCCATATCCTTACTTTGGTGAAAACTACCTTGTGGACATCTTTCCATGTTTTAAGGGGTTGAAACCCCCTTTTGATCTTCTTGGTACCTTAAAACTTAGATCTACTAAGATCTAGCCATTGGATTCACTTGAAATTTTGAAGATACATAGATCGGGGTACAAGCCACTTGGATCTACAGTTTGGTGGCCATTGGACTTGATTTGGCCCACCAAACCCATCTTTTGCCCTTCCTTGAGCAAGTCGCATCCCCTTGAAGATTTGAGTTGGTCCACTTCTAGGAAGTGGGTGTTTGAGATTTTCGTGGATTTGGAATTCCCATGCCTTGAAACCTAGGTCTATACTGTCCTTTCGTCAAGATCCGCCTTGGGGATTGCATTCCTTGTTTTAAGGGATTGTGGTCCACTTAGGGTAATCACTTAAAAACCTAGATCTAGTAAGATCTAACCATTGGATCTCACTCAACCCACTTGACTTGGCTTCTAGGTGTCCCGATCTACACTTTGACATACTTTTTGACCCCATTAGCCCATCCAACAAGGCACTAGTCCTTCTCCAAGCAAGGCGCACTCCTTGGGATTTGTGTCAAACCCTAGATCTAGTACATGGGTACTCCTATAACCAACTCAAACTCATAGATCTAGCCTACATCTAACCTATAGTACCAACCTCACACCTAACTTCACTTTGTGGGCCTACCTAGAATCATTTCACACTTCCCAAGAACACAAGACCCATTTGTGTAAGCTTATGGTACTACACCTAGTTATCATACCCCATCATGTGGCCTAAACCATACATAGGTTGAAACATTAACTATCCATTACACCACCTTCAACCATTCCTTAACTCTTAGGTCCACTTAGCCTTGCATTGGTTTCCGTAACTCATCATTTACCTACCTTTAGAAACCTTTGTTTGGATCCAATCAACTGTGATTGGGGTATAGGGTCTCCCCCTTGGTCTAGTTACACCTTGACCTGAAGCGAAGAGTGCCTCGGTTGACGTGACTCCCACATTGCATTGGGAACCGTGGCATCTCTTGGGTCACCTCTTTAGTTGCCTATCTCCTCTACCGTCCCGGATGGGATACCTCTAGGGGCAACTACAAGTTGTGTGATAACAGATACCAAGTTCTTTTTCAGCCCAAGGACAAACAACACATCCCTTAGAATCATAGGACTCATGGACTCCCTCTGAAAGGTAATGGTCCCATGGCCAACTGCTCTGAAAATGGTGTCATCTCCCAGTACAACCTCCACATCTACACCTGTCTGTGAAAGCTCAAAAAACATCTTTCGAGCACCTGTCATGTGACTCGAAGCTCCACTATCAATATACCAAGTGCTAGTGGTGGATGCACCCATCTTATGGCCAGTCAACAAAGAATACTCAATCTCCATATCCAAATCAGTGCTGGTAGCAATAGAGGCTCTCTCTCTCTCTCTCAACATGTCCAGCACAAAGAGAAAAATCTCTCCAAAATCATCAACTTCAACTGAGGCTACTGTCTACTGCTTCTTCTTCTTCATTGGACACTGTGAAGTATGGTGTCCAAATCCCTGACAAGCATAGCACTTGATTTTACTCAAGTCTTTCTTCTGCCCACCCTGTTGCTGCTGCTGCTTGGCCCCACTCTGCTTAGGGCCCTTCTTCTTCTTCTTGCCTTTTGTTGTCCATGCCACATTCTCCTCATCCTCCCTACCCTGTGACGAGCTTCCCTGTACAAGACCTATCTTGGTCTCCTCCTATACAAAATCATCCTGTTATCAACTGATTTGTACAATAGTTGAAACCTTATTGAGCCGCCAGTGTTGGAACACATCAGTGTTCACTTCCAGAGTATCTGGGTTTCATTGTATTTGGGTCTAGCCAGTTTTGGCTAGCCAGTTTTGTTTTTGAGTTGACATGACCATGGCCCCATGGGGGTTTGTATCAGTGTGCTAGTAGGGTCTGAGTGGCTCGGTCTCCCATGACTGGATTAAAAAACTAAGGTATTCCAGGGAGTTTTTTCACCGTCAGATTATACTTTGCTTCAGGCGAAATATAATCTCTTGGTTTTTCTCCCGCTTCCTCCAAAGATGGAATGCCCGATTTTGGAAATTTGGCCATGGGGGGTTATTAGGGTCCAACTATAATGTATAAACCTACTAGACACTATTAGAATAGGTTTTGGTCATGTCCTAGGTCTCTAGGACCCCCAGAAAAAATTTCGAAAAAATTTTACCGGACGCGTCGGAATTGGGGTTTTTATTATTTTTAAATTTTAATTAAATTTCTCTATAGTTTAAATAGAGAAATTTGAGTCTGTAATATGTCAGTCATCCGGGGTCCGTTTTCAGCGTTTGATGGCTCGTTTCATAAGCCAAAAATCACACACGACCCATGGAGCAGCTAAACCCAACTTTCGGATGTCAATTCCGCCCCATAATTAATATTTTCTCTGAAAAGTCATTTACAGAGAAATTATTAATTAAAATAATAAAATTGATTATTTTGGAGATAATCCAAATCTCTCCAAAATTAATCAATTTGATTAAAATAAAGGGCTAAATGACATGGCAATGAGCATTAAGGAAGATTCCAATCAACTCCAAGCCCATCCAGTCACTCACCCAATCACCAGCAAAGAATCTCTTTGAGCAAAATCGCCCGCCCACATGCAATTTTCGATTTGATGAAGTGTCAGCTGATAGATGGGTTGGTGGTTAGCATTTATGTTAGAGAGGGGCGCCCTCATGACTCACCAATCATTCATGGCTTGGCTCCCTTTGCTAATTCGTGCCTACACCTACCAATCTACGTGTTTCTCCACAAAGCTAAAATCGTATCTCCCTCAAAACCCTCACGCTATTTCTATTGGCTCGTGTTTCCTTGATTGAATTCGTGGATTAGTTGATTTACAATCAGCTCCTTTCATGGATTCGAGTTACATCTACCTATCCACTACGTGTTACCCTCACACCCACTCGCCCTAGCCTATTCCTCACGTCAATCCCTATTAGATCCACGCTATTCCATTGTTAATTCGTGATTGGTTGGGCTCCCTCGAGTTCTGCCTACCTCTACCACGTGCCATCCACTAAACTAACTTCAAACTACCACATCCAAGCTCGCCCTCCCACATGGCTCGCGCTTTGCTCACCCTAGCTCGCGTCAATCTCATTTGATAGCTCGTTTTTCCCTGTTGTAGCTTGGTTATTGGTTAAATGCCCTCACTTCACACCTACCTCAAGTCGAGCTTTGCCACATAGTGCCTTTCACCAACCAATAACTCGACTTTGATTGCTAATCACCTCTCCAAGCCACCTCTTGATTGGAATTCGACCTTCTCCATTGCCAAATTCGACCTAGGGTTTTGGCACTTAGTTTTAGTATAAAGAGAGGCCCATTTGGGTTGTTATCTCATGGAGAATTTGAGGCAAACTTACTCTGCCAAAATTGTATATGTGTTATAGCATTTGCTAATTGAAATAAAGTGGCTTTGGAGGTCCATATGGTGTGTTGATCTTGTTCATGGAAAGTTCTTCAATCTAATCAAGGTGATATTGTGTTATGTTTTTTACTTACATGTTCCAAGTTTTGATCAAATTATTTAAGCTTAGAAGACTTTTCCAAGTCCATAGGGTGGGCATTTGGGTTCAATTTGTCCATTGATGTTGGTTTGTTTTGTGATTGGGAAGTAGTGAATTGTAGTCGGAAATACTAACACTCTTCTTATCCCTTTCAACTTGGCATACTATATTTGATCAATCTTGTTTGTAAGTGATACATTTTGCAGATCTATAAAGTTATGAAGAGAAGTTGGAACTAGGTTGTCTCCTCCATCTCTTCAAAGAACAAATCTTTCCATTAACATTCATACATTGCAGGATCTCCCAAAGTCGATCTCACAACACCAAGATGGTGGCATAAAGGGGTTTGATTTCAAAGATCCATCTCTCATATTCAAATATTGTTCATTGGTTACATTAGGCTTCCCTTCTTCAAGCCTTCTCATTTGCTCTTTGAAGCTTTTATTTTTGCATGCTAAGCCACTTCTAGCCCCTCTAGCCTTGATCCAAGATTGCCTTGTCTTCAAGCCATAGTTTAGAAATCCAGAAGGTTGAAGTTCCTTCAACCTTGGGGAATAACTTGGGATTTGCTCCCTTGTGCTCTCTTCAACACTCGCTGTCGGCGTATCACCGGTTAACCGGAGGATTTCCAAGGCGGTGTTCTATTACCTCAAGTGTTCCACTTGTAGCCCTTTGCCCTTGTCTTGCTTTTTCATCCTCCTTTGCCCTAGTCTCCCCTACCATTCGTTTTTGCCCTTCAAGGTCTCTTGTCCAACCCCTTTTTCCCTCTTTTTCTCCCTTAGATCCATTCCCTTCCATCTTCCTTTCTCCCTCTTGTTCACTTCAAGAAAAAAGTGCCCTAAAAACACACAAGAAAACCAAAAACGAATTGTTAAAGTTGATCAATAGTTTCATTCTTAGTTTGCAAGGTTATTGGTTAGAGTTGGTTTGTTTTGAAAAGGAGTTGTTTAGTTAGATCTCATGCATTGAAAAGATAGCTTCAAAATCATACTAGATCTCATTATTTGCACTTGTTAAGTTTTGCATTTAGTTTCCCTTTTAAGATAGAATATTTTGCATAAAAATATTTCAAAAAATTTAAGTCTTAGATCTCATTTCTAGCATATTTAGAGCATCTTTTGTTCGCTGGTCCGTTTCACCATAGTTAACATTTTATGATAAATTTTTATGCATTTCACATTTTAGAGTTAAAATTTCAAATCTAGACTTAATTAGTTGTAATTTTTTGTCTTTTGCTAACAGTTAACGGGTGCCTTGCTTAGATTCTTTGTGACTTGTGTAGATCATTTGAGGAAGAGATACATTTGATAAATATCTTGAAACGAAGAAGTAAATGCAAAACAAAGTGAAGGATCCATGAGGATGACTTAACCATTGAGATATTTATCCTTTTGTAATAGCAAGTGAAACTTGCTTCTTTTTCAGTATCTTTCAAGTATTTCCATTCTCAAAAGACCTTGCAAGGTTTTAAACCCAAGGCATTTGTAACTGCTTAATAAAAGGTTTCAAGTGGAGGGGGTTCCACTTTTTGTCTTCTTCCCCATTTGGGGAAGAGTGTTGGGTCTTGGATTAACTTAGTTTATGTTTCCATGTTCTTAGATTAGTTTCTATTTCGCTTAATAGCTTAGTTTAATTTTTATCATTATATTGTTTCTCTTCCAATCCTTGACCAGAGAATAGCTAACTTTGGGATCGTATCCCAAAGGCCACATAGTTTTGTGGTAGCTTCTCGCTCCCCCATCAACTTCTTGTGGACATCCAGCTAGCTGGAAGGTTTCCAGGATTGGTGGTTTCTAGTGGTTGATCTTGTTCGGAGATCAATCCCACCTGGTAGATTAGAACTTGTATGGTAGAACACTAGATTTGCTTATCCCGCAAGTTTTATTTGCTAGTAGTCATTTATATCTTGTGATCAATAATACTGCTTGAAATCTGTTTAAATCTGAGATATACTGCTACTACTTTTTTCTTAAAATAAACCAAAGTCTCTTGAACTTGGCCAAATCCAAGTCAAGAGCACCCTCTGTCGGAGGGCATTTTAGTTTCTTGCATTTCCCTGCATTAGGCATTGTTAATCTAGGAAGTCTCTTGAACTGTGGTCATAAGACCAAGTCAAGAGCGCTCTCTGTCAGAGAGTTGAACAAGGTTTTCTTAATAATAAAATTTTCCACTCACACACCCCTAATTAATTTATCTTGGTTTGTCCTACACCCGTATGCTCTGCCAACCGGAAACGGTTGGGCTAGTACTCAGAAAGGTGGAAGACTTGATAATAACGATCGATAAATTTAACTAAAATTTTTACCCACAACCTCAACCAAGGCAAAATACTGTTCTTCCCGCGAGGGGTGGCGCCGGATTCCCACTGTCAGACTCAGGGGCGGTTCAAACATTGGACACCAATCCTTATCGAATCTGGGTGCTTCCGACATGTCATTCAGGGTTGCCAGTATCTTTCTTGGGTAGGGTTCTACCATCTCTTTGAACATCCTTGGTTTTAGCCCTAATAATCAAGACAATTAAAATTTTGAATTTACCAAGATAAGCTGCATAACGTTCTCACGAATTTTCCATTTCAAGCACTTGTATCAAGTTTTCACTTTCACTTTTATTTTTGACTCCATAAGGCACTGGTTCTTCATTATATATTTTGCTTGTTTAAGTAAAAACATTGGAGTATTTGCTTATATTTACGTAAAGTGATTTGTTTACTGCCCAAGTGTATCTTTCATCTTGTGTTTGCAACGTGGATTGCGTTATCTTGTCTTATATTTAACTTTTATAATTGTCTCTCATTCACAAACTCCTAAAAAACACCCATCCGCATCACTACATCAAAAAACACTTAAAAAACAAGAGCCTTAGTGAAACTCTCTTTTAGGGACTACCCCCCTTGGCTTCGTTAGGAGTTTGCCTAAACGGAGGAGCTGGGATTCAGGTGACAGTACCTGGCTCATTGCTTGCCCCCAAGGCCACACCTCTCTCACTTGTAGTGAAGAGACAGCTTTCGAAAGATTTCCGCTGCTGGTGTGCATATTGGCGGACAACACATCCCACAGTCTATCCCAAGAATGTAAGTTCTCCCTGCCCACTATGGCTTGCACAAAATCTACCCAAGGCTTGGAAGCCCCATTCACTGCTGTCCGCACAAGCTCAGTAGCTGTAACTACCTCCCCAACTGTTGCTAGCTCATCTCTAACCTGAGATATCCTGGTAAGGTAAGATGTCACTACCTCTCCATTGTTCATCTTTATACCCTTCAGCTTCTCTCTTAGAACCATCTTCTGGTTCTCATTAGTGCTCTGGTACAAACTAAACTAGTCAAGGCTGCCCACATTTTAAATTCACGGTCTTTACCTGAAATGTGGGGAATGATGTGGTCTTTAACTGCATCTAAAACAATTATCCTAGCCTTACAGTCTTTCTTGTTGAAGGCTGCTAATGACGTTGCATCAATGGAAGCTGGAACTACTATAGGATTTGTTGTTGTATTGTTTACCACTTCATCCCATAATTCATTCTCTTCCAAAATCAGCATTATCCTAGCATTCCATGGAACAAAATTCCCTATCCCATCTAGCCTATCCTCCAACCTAAGTGCTGTAGCCATCTCACTGCCAACTCAACAAGGTGCTGCCCACTAACAGAAGAAATCACTGACTGTCTGAAATAAGTTTAGTTTTCTGCCCCCAAGCTCTGATACTATGAAATTTTTTTGATATTTTAACCCAACTCGGTTTCAAAGTCAACTTGCCATTGTTTAATGCCCAACCCAGTTTTTCATAATGGCTGGAAATGACATGTAATTTTCAGACTTTAAAAAACACAATTAAAAAAATCAATTTTACAGGCAGAAAATTAAATATTCATGCACACCATAAATAATTTCAAACTCAGAAATTTTTGGCCAATAACCCTGGAAAAACCCATAAGGGGAAAACCAATCAAGGAGAAAGAAATTGTATTTCTTCAGTAAATCTTCAGTACATAATTTTACAGTCAAAATGTACTTATCTCAACCACAAAATTAATCACCCAGAAGCTGCCTTGATTTCAGTGCCAAACTGCTGTCTCGATTTTTGTGCCAAATCACTGCCTCAATTTATGTGTGAAATGCCTCGAAATCTGTGTAGAAACTCAGTCTCGAAATCTGTTAAGAAAGTACAGTCTGTACAGACTGTACAGACCTCGAAAACTATGCCTGAATTTTCTGGAAATTCGTGCCCAGATTTCTGCCTAGAAATCCGTGAACTACCTCGGTAAATGTGCCCAACTGCTCTCCTCGATATCTGTGCCCAGAATCACTCTATACGGCCCTGTTGTACTGTTCCTCAAAAATCGTGCCACTATTGTACTGTATAGTGTCTCGAAAACTGTGCTGCTCATTTAATGCTCTATGAGCTACCTCAAAATCCGCGCCCTTCTCAGCTCTCTCCTTCACTTCTCTTCAGCAAAAAAGTGAGTGTCTTTGCCTTCCGTTGCCCTTTTTGTCTAAACCCTAGGGTGAGTGAATGGTCACTCAATCCAATGGCTGAGATTAGATGAGATGAATGGATGAGAATACAAGCTCATTAAATTCTCATAAAAATTAATTTCACTCACCTCACTTAAATTTATCAAAAAGTGACTTTACTCTCTAAAGTCTAATTAAATGCTCATCTCAAGTCATTTAATGCAAAAGTCACCTAGGGGAACACTTTCCTAGATACAAAAATCAATAGTGATGACTGATGAGGACCAGATATTCTGAGGTTCTCAAGCTCTCTATTCAGCAGAGCACTTGTCCCAGTTGGAGCCAGATGTTATCACATTTATAGTAGCCGGGGCTACCATATCTTGAGATCAGATTCCAGTCCTTTTTTCAGCCAGTCCTTTACATTGAGATGCTTGAGATCAGCATCAGATGAGCATTTATTCCAGGATCACTTATGTTTCAAGGCATCCCATGAGCAGTTTTGTTCAGCCTTGTGCCATAACTGAGTCTCAGGAACTCAGATTTGATGACCGATGTAGCGATTTTTGCCATACAGAGCAGTATGCAGTACTTAGATATGCAGCAGCGGGTTTCCAGTTGATAGATGATGGTTCAGATGATTGGTATAGCTATTTGACCCAGCAGGTATATGGATGTGTATTGGTTTGTATTGCTCTTCTGGTCATTCTGGTAGCTTGATTTAGCGTTTAGTGGTCATGATCTGGCGGTATATTTATATTTTATGGACATGGTTGTTAAATTATATCTAGTCTAGCTTGCTCAAAATTGTGAATTTCTTGTCTATACTCATTGGTTTCACCCTCTTTAGGAGAATGGAGGTGATCACTCCCACCATTATATGGCTTGCTAGTGTTGGCACCACATCTCACTTTCCTCATCCATTTGTCACCATCCAGTTTCATTTTTACCCCGACTTACACCTTAGCTTGTGATATGGAGGACTCCCCCACTCTAGCCTCTTTGTTGGATAGCATCCATGTTTAGTTGTGTCTCGACTCTGAGTTGTGTAAGTTGTGTTGGCTAAAACCTTAAGCAGATAAGACTACCATCATCACATGTATGTGGAAATTATTGTATATCTATTGTCAAATCCCATTGAAATGAAATTCAAAAAACTGTGCTTCTAAACACAATGAAAGAAGGGCTATGAAATGAATGAAATGTAAAATCCCCAATGAAGGGACATGAAAGGCCTAGTAAAAGAAATGGTTAAATGTATGCCAAATCTAAAGATTGTTGGCCAGTGAAATTAAATGAAATAAAAGGCCCAACGAAAGAAGTGGTTAAATGTATGCTATATCCAATGACTGTTGGCCTTAGAAATTGAATGTAATGATTAATTCCTCACGGAGCCTACGGGTTGTGATGTGAGATGAGTAAGGGACAACTAATTCTAAGTGTCCTCTAGAGTCTCGAGTTACGGTTTGTCGGGCAGCTAGTCATGGCGGCTCTGGAAAATATCCTCATGGAGCTGAGTCTACTTGGATGTGAGTTGTAGACTTCTGCCAAGGTTGAATAAGCACTTCTCAAACAACTTATCCCATTTGTGAGACACTGCCATCCCTTGTGTTATCTTTTATCCAACATATGTTTGAGTGTGTATTCCCTTTCCTACATCCAAAGTATCACTATGTTAAGTTAGTACAGTGATCCCCTAGCCTTGCTTCTCACTCATCCACCTTCATCCATTACTAGCAAATTGATCACATCCATGAAGTGGGTATATTCTTGAGGTTCTGTTCTGAGCTATTATTATTATTATTATTTAAATTAGTATTGAATATCTATTGTGTTTAAACCGCTAGTAAGATGCTACTTTATGATTAAAGTCTTTCTATTTGAATGACTAACAGAGCATATCTTATCCAATTACACTTGCAGCATTTCGATGTTTTAGCCTGGGTCATATTTTGGTCAATTTTGACTTGGTCAAACCTAGTTTGACCAAGGCAACCATGGGACATGAGATGAGTTAGACCAGTGATGCTATAGATTGGTTATATATGGTCTTTAATTTCGCATCAGGTGGTTCAATGCAGCAATTACAGGTTTCTGATGGTGATTTGTGATATTTTTATGATTTTGATCATTTACAGATTATTATTTTTTATCTGTCCGAGCATGGTTATGGTTATAGATGATGATATAATTATCGACATGATGTATTGGTACTCATTCCTACTGCATTTGGATCTTCTGAGTCCATTGGGATACTTAGTTTGCAGTTTCGGGCAATTTCAGTTGAGATATTTTTCAATTTATCACTTCAGTGCAGATTTACCATTAAAAATGGCCTGGCAGAGCAGTTTGATTTTTACTTGGTTCATCTAGGGAGATACAGAGGGAGTATGGGGTCCAGCCACTTGTTTTTACCGTATTGCTATAGTCCCAGAAATTTTGGTGTAGTCAGATTTGGACCCGGGTGACCAGGCAGTGAGCTACAGGCATTTTTATCTTTTACAGGTGAGTTACAGAGGAATAAAAAATGGTAAAATGGCTACAGAGGAATTCGATTTGGGCTATTGAGGCAAGGAAATGGCATGAGGTTGATTTTGATGATGTGTGTGATGCTTCCCACACCTTCTAGAGCAGGTTACAGCATCCAGTGGCGCCCAAACACTCTCCGAGCTTATTTTTCATGATTTTATGGTGTCTCTGAGGGGGCACGATTTGGCCTTGTGGTCACAGTATTGTACTTTGATGATGTTATATTATGTTATTGTGCCATGGGGACACACTAGGAGGAATATTTCACCTCCTAGTCCCACCATGAGCTTATGTTGTGACTTAAAGTCACTTTTATGCGGTACGTCCCCCTAGGGCGATTTAGCTAGTGCACCCTCTCTCTTATTGGGTTGATCCATGTACTTTATATTTGGGCTCATCTCATCCGTTGATTATAACTTATGTATCTTTTGATCTCAACCACTCATTAAAAGGGTGGTTAAGGTTTTTGTCTCTCCCATTACTATTTAAAGGAGAGACCCCCCTCATTGTAAAGGGACTTTGGCTCCTGGAATTTGATAATAGAAGAATTATGTGCAGAGACTCTTGGATCTTCTTTGATTTGATTTTCTTAGATGTTGATTGTAAATTCTATTGTCACCTAGCATTTGAGATTTTTTGGTGAATCCAAATATATTGTGGAAACAGTGTTTATCTACAGGAAGGCAATTTCACTTGGGATGTTTTTGCGGGGGGCTCCTCAACTCGTCTTTCTTGGAGCTGCTAATATCAAGGGGTTTTCAATAGTATCATTGTGATATTTGATTTCCAGTTGATATGTCTTTTGTTGTTATAGTCATTTTCTCTTGATGCATCAAATCTAACTTACGTAGTTTGTTGTGCAGGAGAGGCGGGCGCACTTGCTTCTCTAGGAAAATCGATTTCATTTGGACACTCACTCAAATCACCTCAAATTGATCGAGAAGGCATAGATCATAATCATTAAGGAATCTGCAAGATTATCCGGGTATGATATATGCTTAATTCATTTGTTTTGGGTTCCAATCCAATGGCCATTTCATTTTCTGTTCAAACCCTAAGCTACTTTTCCTTAGAAAATTTCCCTAGCTCAAACAACTTAAAATATTGGCGAAATATTTCTAGGTTTTCCACCTTAAGCCTAACCCAAGGTGGGTTCTCAAGGGAGTCACCCTTGAGGGACTCCTTGTGGCCCATTTCCCTAGGCAATGATCTCTTTACCCATGCACACTTCCTGATTTTGCCTGTTTCTGAGTTGTTTGATGTTGTTTCTATGACTTGTGTGCTAAGATACTGTCATACCCCTAATCAAGTCTAACTAAAGGTACTAGATAAGCCCAATCCTAATCTTAACCCTTCTACCTTGGACACGTTTCCCAAGGCAGAATAAATTCTCATCATTTGCTAGTGCCTTGATCCTAGAGCTTTCATTTAAACCTATAAGTCACTTGTATTATCACATTGGATTAAATCTACACCTTCTAAGCCTCTTGATCCAGCTTTTAACTCACCTTGTGACTTCATCCATTGATCTAGGGTTTATCATACCTAACACCTTACATACTTCATTCATCTGATTTGATCTAGTATCTGGGTTAGATCTCTCCTGTTAGGAGTTGATCTGGGTATCCCCCTTTTTATTTATGGATTTGGATAACATAAAGTGAAGAGTGACAACCAATCCATCTCGGGAATCGACGCCCTCTTGGTTCACCACTTTGGTTGCCTATCCCCTCTACCATCCAATATAGGATCCACCATTTGGGGCAACTACAAGTTAGGTGATAACAAAACCATTGAAATAAACGGTCGGAGTTGGGGTTCCGCAATTGCGGATTGCGGAAGTCGAATTGCTGAACCATAAGAGTAAACAGTCGTATTTCAGGGTTCCGCAACCCGCATCCGCAATGCAGAAGTCGAATTGCGGAACCGTAAAAATACACAGTCGGATTTAGGAGATCCACAAGGGTTTGGGTAAGGGTTTAAACTTTCATTTTGCTAATTGTGTTAGATTAAAAACTTATTAATGATGCTTATAATCTTAAGCTAAATACTCATGTAATGATGCTCATAAAAGAAGTAAGGCTTAGAACTTTTACCCTAGCATACAAATGTACAAATGGACTGAATCCTAGACCTTAGGTTTGATTCAAAAACAGAACCTTGACATGCTTCTAACTTTGTCTTAGAGCCCAGTATGTAATCAAGTAAAGTATTTTGTTTTCCGCAATACTAGAAGCACAAAATAATACATGCATTTATCATTTTAATTTTTTTTTAATATAGGTATTTTGGGGTATGTGACATAATGGTATCAGAGCATGGTTACAACACTTGGCCTAAAAGGCTCAACATTGAAACAAGTTCAAACAGAAAACTAACTTATGTGTTATGGTTGACTCACTTATGTTCAGAAGAGAACTATAACCTTGATTTTGCAGGAACTATGGCAAATGTTGAAATGCCTATTAAAGAAGAATTCCATCCTAAAGAGCAAGTAAATAATGAACAAGAAAACATTAATGATGATAACCTATGGGTACATCTAAATGAGAACAGAATCGATAACCCATCTAAATTGTTACAAACAGTAAAAGATTTAAAAGCAGAACTACAAAGTGTTAAGAAAGATAATGAACGAATTTTGAAAGCACAAGAGGAGTTAAATAATGTCTTGTTAACAAAATTACATAATCAGGAAGCAGAGAGGAAGAAAGGATCTGTTATCAACTGTATCTGTACAATAGTTGAAACCTTATTGAGCCGCCAGTGTTGGAACACATCAGTGTTCACTTCCAGAGTATATGGGTTTCAGATATTTGGGTCTAGCCAGTTTTGTTTTTGAGTCGACATGACCATGGCCCCATGGGGGTTTGTAACAAAGTGTGCTAGTAGGGTATGAGTGGCTCGGTTCCCCATGACTTGATTAAGAAACTAAGGTATTCCAGGGAGTTTTTTCCCTTGTCAATTATACTTTGCTTAAGGCGATGTATAATCGATAAGGTTTTCTCCCGCTTCCTCCAAAGCTGGAATGCCTGATTTTGAAAATCTGAGCCGTGGGGGGTTATTAGAGTCCAACTAATATGTATAAACCTACTAGACACTATTAGAATAGATTTTGGTCATGTCCTAAGTCTCTAGGACCCCTAGAAAAAATTTCGAAAAAATTTTACCAGGTCCGTTGAGTTTGGGTTTTTTAATTATTTTTTAAATTTTAATAAATTTCTCTACCTACTCTAGAAGCTCCAAACATAACCTATGTCAACTCAACTACCACCACTCCAAGCCTCCTGATGACTAGTTTGTGATTGGAAATCAAGTTTTGTCAATTGTTATTTGGCTCTCTTTGACCAAATTCGAATTAGGGTTTTAGTATGAGGTTCTACTATAAAGAGAGGCCCATTTTGGGTTATTATCTCATGGAATTTTTGTGCACCATCACTCTGGCAATTTTGTACTAGCTCATAGCAATTGCTATCTTGAAATAAAATAACGACTTTGGAGGTCTACATGGAGTGCTTTACTTGTTCATGAGGATTGTCTACACATGATAAGGTGATATTGTGCTATTATATTTGCTCATATTTGTTGTATTTGGTCATTCTTTTGCTTGGAAGTCTTTTTTAAGACCATATGATGAACATTTGAAGGTACAAGTTGTTCATTTATGTTGTATTTCATGTGATTTAGAAGTGCAAACTGTAGTTGGCAATATTTATGCATCTTCTTGTCCCATTTTATTTGACATACTAAGTTTGATCAAGTACTCTTGTGAGTTATATGTATTGTGCAGATATATAGAAGTGAAGAGGAGCTTGAGCTCGGATGCATCTCTCTCTCCTTCACGAACATTTTTCTAACATGTTTAGCATTTCAGGGCTCTCCAAAAGTTAAACCAGTGATTCAAGCTTGACCTTGAGAAGTTGTTCTAAAGTCCATCCATCAAAATATTTTATCAATTTTGGTTACTACATCCCAAGGGTTTTCTTCTTCAAACCTTCCTTTTTCTCCTTGAATCCCTTTGCCTTGACTTGCTAGCCCATTCTTCCCTTGCCCTAGTCTAGCCCTACCTCCTTCTAGCTCTTGTCTTACCTCTCTTAAGGGCTTTCTTCCTCTCGTTTTGTTCCTACACTATCCCTCTTGTCCCCCTTCTAGTCTCCCCTCTTCATCCTTTTCGTCCACCTCTATTTATTAGCTCCCTTTACTTTTCATTTTCCTCCCTTCTTTCCATTCGCTCAACTCCTTTCCTCTCCTCCATCCTCTCATCTCCCTCCATTTAGCTCCTTCATCCTCTTCGTTTTTGCCCTCAAGTTTGCTCCTCTTCCCCTTCTCGTCCATCTCCATTTCTAGCCCTAAAACAACAACAAAACAAACAAAAAACTTGTTAAGTATTTGTTAGTGATTAGATCTCATGCTTTGAGGAGTTAGTAGTTAGGCATTGCTAGATTTTATCATACTTTGCATTTGGCCTTGTTAGGATCTAGTTTGCATCTAGTTTATTTTGTTAATCAAACTTGCATCTTAGATTTCATTGTTATGGTAGGCTTGCATTGTTTATTCAACTTTCTAGTATAGATCTTAGATTTCATTTTTGTTTTACATCTTGGATCTTAGATTAGTTTAGTTTTAAAATTTTATTTTGATTTGATTAACAATGACGTGTGCCTAAGCTTTGTTGTGCAGGTGCCTAAAGGAAAGATCCATAACAAACAAGGAAAAAAAGAATTGAAGAAGTGCAAAAAGCTAAGGAGAAGACAAAACCAAAGATTTATAGAACCAATCTCCTTTTTTGTATAAGCCATAAAGGGCCATTCAAATCTTGATTCATAGTTGTTTATTTCCTTGAAAAGACCTCTTGAGGGTTTTATCCCCGAAGGCAATTGTAACCCAAGTAATAAAAAGGCTAGGTGGGATAGTGCCTCCCACACTTAGTTTCTCCTTCCCCATTTGGGGAAGTTTGTTCATGCATGCTTAGATTAGTTTCATTTTCAGTTCTTAGATTGAAATCTGTTTCCTGTACTTAGAATAATTTCTCTTCCAAGCCTTGACTAGAGTAAGCTAACTTTGGGATTGCATCCCAAAGGCCACATAGTTTTGTGGTAGCTTCTTGTTCCCCCATCAGCTTCTTGTGGACATCCAGCTAGCTGGAAGGTTTCCAAGACCGGTGGTTTCTAGTGGTTGACCTTGTTCGGAGGTTGATCCCACCTTTAGAGTAGAATTGCTTGGTAGAGCACTAGATCTTTCAGTTACTTCATTTCATCTTTTGCAAGTAGCATACTAATTGTCTTTATATTTCTTTTGAGCTATCACTTGTTTAAATTCTACAAAGCTCCATAATTGTTTCCACTATTATTTCATTTTCTTGCAATAAAATGAACAAAGTCTCTTGAACTTGGCCAAATCCAAGTCAAGAGCACTCTCTGTCGGAGAGCATATAGACTTGCATGTTCCCCCTGCATTAGGCATTTTTTAAATTAGAAAGTCTCTTGATCTGTGGTCATAAGATCAAGTCAAGAGTGCTCTCTGTCGGAGAGTTGAACAAGTGCTCTAATAAATAAAACTTTTCAACCCATACTTCCCTTTTAATTAATTTATCTTGGTCTTTTGTCTTACACCTGTATGCTCTGCCAACCGGAAACGGTTGGGCTAGTACTCAGAAAGGTGGAAGGCTTGTTAAATTCATAAGTGATAACATTAATTAAAACTTTACCCAAAACCCCAACCAAGACAAAATCACTGAGTACTTCCTGAAACAGGTGGTGCCGGGAATCCACTGTCAGACTCGAGGGCAGTCAAGCTATAAGAACACTTGTTCTCTAAATCTAGGTGCTCCCGACCTATCATCTAAAAGGTTGCCAGTGTTTTTTCTCGGTTAAGGTTCCACTTCTTGAATATCCTTGGTTTTAGCCTAATAATCAAGACCATTAAAATCTTCAATTTACAAAGATAATCTGCACAACGATCTCACAAACGACATTTCTTCAAGACCCACACTTTCAGCATCACAATCTTTATTTTTCTTGACTCCATAAGGCACTGGTTGTTTAAAAGCATATATATTGATCAGGACCATTTGTCCTTGTGTTTATTTCATATTGTGAATGCTTTAGAAATTAATCAAGTCTTGAATCATTTTGCCATCTTGTTATCTTGTTTCGCAACGTGGATTGCTGGTTATCTGTTTTTTATTTTCTCATATTTCTTGGTCTCATCACAAAAAACTCCTAAAGCAACACTCATCCACATCACCCCATTCAAAAAACATTTTAAAAACACAAGAGCATTAGACAACTCTTTTTTAGGGACTCCCCCCCTTGGCTTCATTAGGAGTTTGCCTAAACGGAGGAGCTGGGATTTAGGTGACAGTACCTGGCTCATTGCTTGCCCCCAAGGCCACACCTCTCTCACTTGTAGTGAAGAGACAGCTTTCGAAAGATTTCCGCTACTGGTGTGCAATCTGGCGGACAACAGGATCTAAGTTAGAAACATCAAAGACTGCATCTTACAGATGCAAGGCAAGGAAGTTAAAATTTTCAGATAGTGAAACTGAGTCTTCAAGTGGAATTTCAGCTAAACAGAATAAACATAATTACAAAGAATCTAGCGAAAGTAGTGATGGTGATAAGTATAGTAGGAAAAGTAAACCCTATGAAGAAATTTCTGGTGAATTTAAAAAGACAAAACCTCCTATATTCAATGGTGATATTGAAACCGGAGAAGAAGCAGAAGCTTGGATTTCAGGAATGAAAAAGTACTTTCAGATTTACAATTACTCTAATGAATTAATAACAAAGATGGCAATTTATAATTTAACGGGAAAGGCTGACATTTGGTGGCAAGACAGTAAGAAACTAAAATGCATTAAAGAACGTCACTTAACTTGGTAAAATTTCAAGAAATACTTTAAAAGAAAATACTTGTTGGAACAATATTATGAAGAAAAAGCTAAAGAATTTTATGATTTAAAACTAGGAACTTATACAATGAAGGAACTGTGCAGTAAATTTCTGAGTTTGTAACGTTATGTACCTTATTTTGTTTATGAAAAACTGAAAGTACAACGTTTTCTCAGTTGTTTACCAACAATTTACAAGGAGAGAAAACTGAATATGACAATCCATAAACATTGGGTGAAGCCATGAGAAAAGCAAATTTTTGTTATGACCAAAATAAGAACAAAAGAGATAATGTACCAAGTTGGAAGAACATAAAACATGAAATCTTTGGACACAAAAGAAAAGTGATGATATTTAATAATACTTCTGGAAATAATCATCAAAACTATCAGATAAATAACTTCAGAAGTTTTAGGCCACAAAATCCTACAGTCATAAAAGAAAAAGAAGCAACTGCTGGTTATAATAAAAATATTATGCAAAAGGAACTGGTATCACACAACTTTTAGTTGTCCCTAGTGGTATCCCATTCGAGATGGTAGAAGAGATGGACAACTAAAGAGGTGACCCAAGAGATGCCACGGTTCCCAATGCATGCTGGGAGTCACGTCAACCGAGGCACTCTTCACTTTAGATCAAGATGAATCAAGACCTAGGGGGAGACCCTATAACCAATCAATGATAATTGGACCCAAACAAAGGTTCCTAGGGATATGTAAAAGACAAGTTACACAAACCAATGCAAGGTTAGGTGGACCTAGAAGTTTAAGTGTGGTTGAAAGAGGTTTAAGGAATGACTTATGTTTCAACCAATGAATGATTTAGGCCAGATAATGAGATCAAAGGACAAGATCTAGTACCATGAAATACACAATTGGGACCCACTTCCTTGGGATATGGAAATAGCTCAAGTGGGACCCACAAGGTGAAGTTAGGGGTGCAAATGGTACTAAAGGGTATTTAATGAGTAGATCTATGGATATAAGATGAAACTATAGATACCCACATATGGGATCTAGGAAATGACACTGCTCCCAAGGAGTGCGAATTGCCCTAGGTGGCTAGTGCCTTGAGTGGATGGGAAAATGGAGTCAAAAGGATGTCAAATTATAGATCGGGACACCTAAGATGTTAATCACGTGGTTTACCCAAGATGTGATGGTTGGATTTTACTAGATCTAATATTTCACTATGTGACCCAAGTGGACAACAATCCCCAAAATGAGGAATGATATCCCCAAGGCAGAACTTCACAAAGTGAGACACTAGATGTAGGTTTCAAGGTATGCTTGTTTCAAATCCAATGGGATCTCAACCACCCACGTCCTAGAGGTGGACAAACTCAAACACCCAAGGAGTGCGACTTTGCCCAAGGAGGGCTAAAAGCATGGTAAAATGTGTCAAATCAAGTCCAATGACCACCAAACTTTAGATCCAAGTAGTTTAGGCAAGTATCAATGTGGATCTAGAAAATCAAAGTGATCCAATGGCTAGATCTCCATAGATCTGAGATGGAAAATGCATCACCAAATTGACCCAAGTGGGGCACAACCCTCAAAATGAGGAATGGGGCCTGTTATCACACAACTTGTAGTTGCCCCTAGAGGTATCCCATCTGGGACGGTAGAGGAGATAGGCAACTAAAGAGGTGACCCAAGAGATGCCACGGTTCCCAATGCAATGTGGGAGTCACGTCAACCGAGGCACTCTTCGCTTTAGGTCAAGGTGTAACTAGACCAAGGGGGAGACCCTATACCCCAATCACAGTTGATTGGATCCAAACAAAGGTTTCTAAAGGTAGGTAAATGATGAGTTACGGAAACCAATGCAAGGCTAAGTGGACCTAAGAGTTAAGGAATGGTTGAAGGTGGTGTAATGGATAGTTAATGTTTCAACCTATGTATGGTTTAGGCCACATGATGGGGTATGATAACTAGGTGTAGTACCATAAGCTTACACAAATGGGTCTTGTGTTCTTGGGAAGTGTGAAATGATTCTAGGTAGGCCCACAAAGTGAAGTTAGGTGTGAGGTTGGTACTATAGGTTAGATGTAGGCTAGATCTATGAGTTTGAGTTGGTTATAGGAGCACCCATGTACTAGATCTAGGGTTTGACACAAATCCCAAGGAGTGCGCCTTGCTTGGAGAAGGACTAGTGCCTTGTTGGATGGGCTAATGGGGTCAAAAAGTATGTCAAAGTGTAGATCGGGACACCTAGAAGCCAAGTCAAGTGGGTTGAGTGAGATCCAATGGTTGGATCTTACTAGATCTAGGTTTTTAAGTGATTACCCTAAGTGGACCACAATCCCTTAAAACAAGGAATGCAATCCCCAAGGCGGATCTTGACGAAAGGACAATATAGACCTAGGTTTCAAGGCATGGGCATTCCAAATCCACGAAAATCTCAAACACCCACTTCCTAGAAGTGGACCAACTCAAATCTTCAAGGGGATGCGACTTGCTCAAGGAAGGGCAAAAGATGGGTTTGGTGGACCAAATCAAGTCCAATGGCCACCAAACTGTAGATCCAAGTGGCTTGTACCCCGATCTATGTATCTTCAAAATTTCAAGTGAATACAATGGCTAGATCTTAGTAGATCTAAGTTTTAAGGTACCAAGAAGGTCAAAAGCGGGTTTCAACCCCTTAAAACATGGAAAGATGTCCACAAGGTAGTTTTCACCAAAGTAAGGATATGGGTTTAGGTTATCAAGTGTCTAGAATGCAAATCAATTGAGATCTCACCTACCCATGTGCTAGATCTAGCCCAACAAGCCTCTCTCTAGGAAGTGCGATTTGGGTCAAGGAGGGCTTTTTGCCTTGAAAAGTGGGTCAATTCTTAGCCAATCACCACCAAACTATAGATCCAAATAGGGGTGGATGCTATAGAAGTGGGTTTTCAATATCTCTTCAAGAACAAGGTTAGATCTAAGTAGATCTAAAAAATACCAAAAACAAGGGTTTTAATTTGATTAGGGTTTTTTGTGATCTAGAAATTATGGAAGATTCAAGGAAGAGAAGATCATACCTCTTGGGACATACCTGTATGAAGAGATGAATGCTAGTTGAGACGAGGATTACTTTGCCAAAGATCAAATGGAGAATTGTTGAAGCCCTCTTGCCAAATCAATTTTTCCAAGCCACATGTGATTCCTTCTAACCTGTCAAGCCAAGGAGCAAAGCATCAATCAGTTTAACAAATTCAAGGTAGATACAAGCAAGAGAGAGAGAGAAACATAGAATAGTTGACACAAAGGCAAAACTACTCCCTGTCAAACCCAAAACGACTTCTTCCAAGCTTGAAGGGAAAGCCTCCCCACCAATTCGCACTTGTCAAAATCGCCCTCTTAACCTGCAAATAAAGTATGGCAAACATGCAAGATAGCTACAATAGATCCTCCAGTGCAATGGGCAATAGCATTTACAATCGAAACAACCAACATCCACTCCAATCCAAGCATGTACTCCAAAAGCTACAAATTTTATTCCAAGAGCCAAGAGCCAAAAATCTCTAGATGACTTTTACAATGAGAGGCTCCCTCCTTAAATAGGATGGGGAGAGAGTACAATCCTAACCACTTTTTACATGAGTGGCTAAGATTAAAAGATCTCAAGATCTAATCAATGGCTAACAATAAATACATGGATCAACCATAAAATATAACAATAAGTGGACAAAATCGCCCTAGGAGAGGGGATCCCACCAAATCATGATGACAAAATATCATAAGAGGCTTATGGTGGGTCCAAGGGGTAATTTTATCCCTCCTTGGTCAATCCCCATAGCACAATAACCAAAAAAATAATCATGAATATACCAAATCGTGCCTCCATAGTGAAGTCGTGGTCCTCAAAAGACCTCAAAAATCCACAGAACGTGCCATAAGTGATGGATGCGGGCCCCGATGAAACTGAAACTGCTGGAGAAGGTGTGGAAGGTCCCGATCTATCATCACTGATCATCCCATGCCATAACTTTGCCTCAGTAGCCCAAATCGATTTCCTCAATAGCCATTTCTACCAATCTTGAAATGCCTCGGGAAGCGTGAAACTGCCCCCAAACAGCCTCCTGGAGTGCTGGCGCTGTCAAGGTGAGGGCACCAGTGTGTCCGGAAGGGGGGTAATATGGTAAAAACAAGTGGCTGGACCACCCCCTCCATTATCAGCGCCCTAGGTCAACCAGATAAAAGTCATCTCTGCTCCGACAGGGCCTCCAACATACCAAAACTGCACTGGGACAGCCTACTGAGGCTCAATCATCACTGTAAGTGCCCGGAAATGAAAACAAACTGTCCCATTGGACTCAGAAGGTCCAAATCTATCCAAGATGTGTACCCATACACCATATGAGTCTCTGCATGATCAAAATAAATATCCAATATACCGGAACAAGGCCAATAATAATGCGCTGTACATATACAAACACTGCTGTAACCCCAGAATCATCATCATAACCCTGTAGCTGCTGCATAGAGTCATCATGTATGTATACATAGACCATATATCATCTATCCATATTATCATAAGGTCCAACATCTCATGTCCCATGGTCTTCCATGGTCAAACTAGGTCTAACCAAGACCAAATATAACTCAGATCATCATCAATAGCTGCTGCAAAGTGTCAAGGTTAATATATGCTCTACAACTTATTCAAATAACAATTATAACACAGAGTAATCATGACTGGCGATCTAAATCCAAATATATAGTGTTGTTAATTATTATTATTACTCAGACTAGACTTTCAGGATCATACTCATTTCATAGTTGTGATCAATTTGCTAGTGAAGGGTGAAGGCTTAAATTAACTAGCTAGGCTAAGGGATGACTTAACTGTCTTGACTTTGTGACACTTTGGCAAGGGAAAGGGAATACACCATAGTATATACTGAATGAGCAATAACACAGGGAATGGCGGTGTCTCACAAATGGATGAGTTGTTTAAAGAGGGTTTATTCACCTTCACAGATGTGCACAATCCATAATACAAATAAGGCCAGCAATTGTTTAGATATAGATTTTAAGTTCCATTGCTTTTTGGGCCTGAAGTTTCCATAGCCTTGATCTATGTGTGTTTATAAACACATTGCATAGATTTACATTTATTTTAGGCTTTCTGCTGCTGGTGTGTTTTTAAGGCACTTGTTTACCTGAGCACTTCTAGGTGTGTCATGGACAGCTTGTTTACCTAGGTATTTATTTTCCACAAGATATAACATTTTATTTTCATAGCCATTTTCATTTGGCATGCCTTTCATTCATGTGTGTTTAGAAACACATTGCATGAATGGGCTTTTCATACAAGATATAGCATTTCATTTTTCCAGATTTTGTATTCATGGCAGCACTAAAAGTTTCAGGTTTAGCCAACACAACTTTAGTGACTAGGGGGAATTCACAAGGAACTCCAACTCGCCATAGGCAAGTTTTGTCACCAACTCAGAGCCGAGACACAATAAACAGGGAAACTCATCCAATACAGAGGCTACAGTGGAGAAAAGATCCTCCATGTCACTAGTCAAGTAGTAAGTCAGGGTGATAAACTAAAAGGTAGGTAATGGATGGATGAAGACAATGAATGATGGAGCCGACACTAGCAAGCCAAGGTATGGTGGAATGATCACCTCTATTCTCCCTAAGGAGGGTAATACCAATGAGTATGAATAGTGAACTTCTAAGTTTGAGTAGGGACAATAATATATATATAATAAGATCAACCAGGTCCACATATCTATATGATCGCCAGATCATGACACTAAGTGCTAAGACATGCTATAAGAATAAGTATAAAAGCAATATAACCATAACACAATGATATACCTGCTGAGTCATATACCTGAATGCTCATCAACCTGTACCATCATCTGTCCTCTGAAACTGCTGCTGTAACTCTGGGCACTACTGACTGCTCTGTACCAATGGTATAATGGCTACATCGGTCATCTCTCTGAGTGTCCTGAGACTCAGTCATGGCATATGGAATACATATGCTGTCCAAAATCTGATAGTGATCCATAGATAGCTGCTCATCTCATCATCTCAAAGTAAAGGAACTGGCTGAAATGTGCTCTGGAATCTGAAAAATAATGTATGGTAGCCCGGCTACTATATATGTGATAACAGGGCCCCCAAGGCAAAATCAACAAGGTGAAGCACTAGGGGTAGGTTATCAAGTGAGGAGAGTATGAATCAAGTGGGATCTCACCTACCCATCTCTTGGAAGTAGCCCCAATAGCCTCCCTCAAGACGTGCGACCTCCGTCAAGAAGACTAATGTGCCTTGGAAAGTGTGTCAAATGAAGGCCAATCCTCACCAAACTATAGATCCGAATTGCCATGGATGCTATAGAGGTAGGTTTTCAATATCTTACCCAAAGCTAAGCTAGATCCAAGTAGATTTAAGAAAAGGTGAAAAATGAGGGTTTTAATCAATTAGGGTTTTTATGATCTAGAAGTTATGGATAAGCCAAGGAAGAAGAAGGCCATACCTTTGGAGCATACCTGTATGAAGAGATGAATGCTAGTTGAGATGAGGATTACTTTTGCCAAAGATCAAATGAAGAATTTTTTTGAAGCCCTCTTGCCAAATCGATTTTCTCCAAGCCACATGTGTGTCCCTCTAACCTATCAAAACCAAGGAGCAAAGCATCAATCAGTTTAACATGTTGAAGGTAGATACAAGCAAGAAAGAGACAAGCAAAGAATAGTTGGTACAAAGACAAAACCACTCCCTGATTAACCAAAACATCCTCCTCCAAGCTTAAAGGGCAAGCCTCCCTACCAATTCGCACTTGTCAAAGAAGTCTTCTCAACTTGTAAAAAGATATGGCAAATTATGCAAGATAGCTACAATATATCCTCCAGTGCAATGGACAAAAGCATTTACAATCAAAACAACCAACAACCACTCCAAGATCCAAGCATGTACTCCAAAAGATAGAAATTTTATTCCAAGAGCCAAGAGCCACAATCTCTAGATTATTTTACAATGAGGGGGTCTCCTCCTTATATAGGATAATAAAGACCAAAACCCTAGATCTCAAAACCACTTTATGAAATGAGTGGCTGAGATTAAAATATCTTATTACATGATCAATGGCTAAGAATGAATCATAACAATATAACACATGGATCACTCAAATAATGATGACGTCATAGCTAAAAGATACTCATGGAGGGTGACGTCATCCACTAGAGGGGGTAAAAGTACAAAAGCCCACCTCATATGACTAGGACATGACACATGAAGCTCATGGTGGGGCTAGGAGGCATCAATCCTTACTAGCTCATCCCCATGGCACAATAAAATAATAAAATATGTCCAAAATAAATACAAATGATCAAATATGTCCTCAAAATCTGTGACAGACAAGCAGTAAAAGGCCTCCTGTGACCTCTGTGGACCCACCCAAGTGAAAATAGGGGGTTCACCCTGGAAGACCTCTGTGAAAACCAAGTGCCAAAACCTTGCCTCAATTTCCCAAATCGAATTCCTCAGTGACCCTTTTATCCCATTTCTGGACTGCCTTGATAACTGTGAAAGTGCTGAAACTGCCTCTTAGGGAACCTGCGCTGTCAAATTGAGCCTACCAGGCTCTCCAGAAGGGAGGATAAATGGTAATAACAAGTGGCTGGACCACCCCCTCCTCATATAGCGCTCTAAGTGAATTGGCCTTTCATGGCCCCTGTTGCTCAGGCTGGGAAATCAGCCCCAAATCTGGTCAACAAGTGTAAAACTGCATCTATCACTGTTAGAAGTGCCCAGAACTAAAAGATAAGTTTCTCATTGGATACAAAAGACCCAAATCTACTAAGAGTGTGTACTCATACACCATGGGTTGCCCTGATGGGCTTACTATAGGGTCCACCATATATGGACAGTGCATAGTCTGATGATATGAAGTAATAATAAGACCTGCTGAACTGCATCAATCACCATCTGAATCATATGTCCATCATATAGTATCATCAATAGGAGTATGTGGGCCCATACATCATCATCAATAAGCCTTCATGGCCCACATCATCACGGATCGCAAGAAATGACCATAGTCAAACTAGGTTTGACTAGGTCCATATATAACCAAGGATAAATCATGTCAATAGACTAAGACATGTTCCTCTAATCATACTCACAACTTAACTTAAAGTATAACATCATTCAGTGGCATTAATCATATTTATTTATTCCGTTGTTATTGATATTTACTTGCGCAATAGCTTAAATGACAAACTCACCCATTGGACATGGTCTAACTGCTAGCTAAGGATGAAGGCTACGAACAAGGCTGGGCAAAGGAGGTGACTTGTCTAACTCAACTAAAAGACACTTTGGACTGGGAGAAAGGGGAAACTACAAACTCTGTGCCGGACAAAATAACACAGGGGATGGTTGTGCCTCATAAATGGGTAAATTGTTCAGAGAGTGCTTATTCAACTTAGGCATCATGTCTACATCAAGTTGATCCAAGTTCATTAGGATCATTCAATTTCATTTCATGGCCTTTTTGGCCTACATAACCCTTCAGATCTCAGGTGTGTTGATAAGCACAACTAATTGCAGCTTGCATCCAGGGCATGTTTACATATATAAGGTCAGCAATTGTTTAGATATAGCATTTAAGAACCATTGCTTTTTGGACCTTTCTTATACTCTTCGAGGAGTATTTTTAGCAGTTCATCGCTCTTGCCCTTTTTTAGTTTCCATGGGCGAATTTATATAAGTTTCCATAAGTAGTACATGAGCTTTCAGTTTTATCCAACAACATCTCAAGTGACTAGGGGGAGTTCGAGCCAGTGCCAAACATCTAGACAACCGACCAGAATGATTTAGCCCTACAATCCAACTTACCAAAGGCAATTTTTGTCACCAACTCAGAGCCAAGACACTAAACATACAGGGATGCGGTCCAAACACAGAGGTAGAAAAAGGGGAAGTCCTCAATACCAGAAAGTCAAGCAAGACAAGTCAAGGGTTAAAGCCAAATAAGGAAAGTCATGGATGGATGGAATCAAGTGAAGGTGGAGCCTAAGCTAGCAGACAAATGGTGTCAAGAAAGACCATATCTATGCAAGGTAGTGAACCAGTGAGTTTTGTCAAACAACCTAGATGTGCAAGTAAAAGTCCATTTTAAATTATTATCAAGATAGTCCATTTTATACAGTTTGCCACATCATGAATTATATACCAAGCCAATGCTGTGAACATGACTAAAGCAACAAGATAATAATCCACAGTCAATGATCATACATCCATAGGTCATACAACATCATCACAAGAATAATCATCATATACCATCTGAAACACTGCTGCAATACATCTCTAGGCACTGAACTAAAACTGTATGGGATAAAGGGTCACATCGGTCATCAAATCTGAACTCTCAAGGCTCAGCCTTGACACAAGGTCTAACGTAAGCCTGAGAAATACACTGCTCTGATCATGAGTGATCACAAAGTACAAAGTCATCATAGCCAAGCTCTGGAATGTGCAGAGATCTGCTAAGCAAGAATAGTAGCCCTGCTACTATGGTGTGATAACAGGAACCTTTAAAATGTTGGGAATGTGGTGAACCACATTATTTTAAAAATTGTCCAATAAGAAGAAAAAGTTTTAACAACGTTCACACTGTACAAGAAGAGACTACAGTTGGAGATGTAGCAAGGAGCATGCCCAGAATTTGCGTAGCATTGGAGAACAGGCAAGCAGACCATCAAACATCAGTGGTAGAAATTGAAGGTATCCTAAAAGATAAACCAATCTCTATATTAATTGATCCATGCGCAAAATTTAAGTTATGTTTCACCAAGAATTGTAGAATTGTGTAAATTACAGTAGAGTAAATTTGAAAAGTCTTGGTTAGTTCAACTTGCTATAGGAACAAAAAGAAAAGTCACTAGTTTTGTGAACAATTGTGAATTTATTATGAATAGTTTTACGACATATGTGAATTTAGGATCTTATGATTTATTGATAGGAATGGATTGGTTAGAAAAGCATAGAGTAATTCTGAACTGCTATGATAAAACTTTCTCATCCATAGACGAAGAAAGTAGACCTATAATAGTTAAAGGAATTCCAAGGAAAACTACTATTAGAGAAATTTTTGCTTTACAAATGAAAAGATTTGTTCGCAAAGGTTGTGTTACCAACTATTTTGTACAATAGTTGAAATTCTATTGAGCCGCCAGTTATTGAACATGATCCATGTTCATTTCCAAAGTTCAGAGGTTCAGATGTTCCAGACTTAGCCTATTTTGGCTAGACTTTTAATTTTTTGTTTTGAAATGACCATGCCCCATGGGGTTTGTAATAAAGTGTGCTAGTATGGTGGTCTGAGTGGCTCGGTTCCCTAGAACTTGACAACCAAATAAGGTATTCCAAGGATTTTTTTTCCCTTATCGATTATGCTTTGTCTTTAGTCGAGTAATAATCGATGAGTTTTTCTCCTACACCTCCAAAGCTGGAATGCTCGAATTTGGCAGTTAGGCCTTAGGGGGTTATTAGAGTCTAACTGTAAAATATGAACATACTAGACACTATTGATGTGTTCTGTGGTCATTTCCTAGGTCCCTAGGTGTGTTAAAACATTGTCCGAAAAAACTTTTAGCTGACGTGCTCAACTTTTTTATTTTTTATTTTTTAATTATTAAATTTTTCAATTAATTAAGCCATTTTTCCTATGGCTTAATTGAAAATTTTCAATTTGTAATAACTAAGTGGTTTGGGGGTGGATTTTGACAAATGGGGGTGTTATCACCAAACTTATGGTTGTTCCTATAGATGGATCCATAAGGATGGTAGAGGGGATGGGAAACCAAAGAGGTGAACCAAGATAGCCTCGACACCCAAATGGATGGTTGTCACGCCAATCGAGACAATCTTCACTTAATGTTATCTTAGCCCAAGAAAATAATGGGGCAGACCCACATCTACTCCCGACAAGAGAGATCAGACCAAGACACCAGATCAAATCAAACACAGTGAAATAAGTAAGGTGTTAGGTGTAGTAAACCCTAGATCTATAGATGAAGTCACAGGGTGAATTATGGGTTGGATCAAGAGGCTTATGAGATATGAAATTGATCCAATGTGATTATACAAGTGACTTATAGGCTTAATTAAGAGATCCAGGATCAAGGTATCAACAAATGATGAAAATATCCACTGCCTTGGGAACGGTGTCTAATGTAGGGAGGTTAAGAACAAGATGGGGCTATCTAGTACCTCGTGATAGACTTGTTTGACAGGAATGACAATGTCACAGCACACATGTTCCAGACAGGGCATCTACAATAGGCAAAACTGCCTACTTCAGGGAATGCGCATGGATTAGGGAGATCAGTACCTAGGGATTTGGGCCACTAGGAGTCCTCCAAGGATGACGCCTTGGAAAACCCACCTAGGGTTTGGCTTGGAATAGAAAACCCAGAAATGTTTTGCCACTTTGCCAAGTAATTAATGCTAGGGGAGTTTTAGATTATTTTGACTTAGGGTTTTGACAGTAAAATAATGATGCCAATGGATTGGAACCAAGAAAAGAAGAACAAACCTGTAGATCTTACATGAGAAACCTTGTAGATACCTTGATGATGATCATCTATGTATTCTCGATTAATTTGAGAAGATTTGAGTGAGTGTTCTATGTAAATCAATTTGCCCAAGGAAGCCAATGCGCCCTCTCTCCTACACAACAAACGTCAACCATATCAAATTTGATGCATCAAGAGAAATAGACAAATGCTACAGAATAAATAACAAGATGAAATCATAGATCGCAATGATACTAATGAAAACCCCCTGATACAAGAGATGCCAAAAGAACGAGTTGAGGAAGCCCTGCAAAAACGCCCAAGTGAAGTCGCTCTCCTGTAGACAAGACAAATTTTTCCACGAAAAATATAGATATCACCACAAATACCCAAATGTTAGGATGCAATAGACTTTCCAATCACCATCGAAGAATATCAGATGCAAAGGAAACCCAAGAATATCTGCAAGAAGTTTTTATTATTAAGATTCCAAGAGCCAAAGACCCTTTACAATGAGAAGCTCTCTCCTTTAAATAGGATGGAGAGATACCAAAACCCTAACCACCTTTTGAATGGATGGCTAAGGTTAAAAGATCAAAATGTTCTAATCTACGGTTGAGATGAGCTCAACACAAAGTACATGGATCAACTCAAAAATATAACATATCAATGGACAAAATCGCCCTAGGAGAGGGGGTTCCACTCAAAATGACCAAATAACAAAAGATAAAGCTCATGGTAGGTCTAGGGGGCAATATCTAGCCTCCCTAGCCAGTCCCCATGGCACAACAACATCAAAAGACCAAGCTAAGCACCAAATCGTGCTCCTCTGGGAAAGTTGTGAGCTTCCAAAGGCTCCAGAAAATCATGAAATGTGCCAGAGAGATGGGTGTGGGCCCCACTGAATGCTGAAACTGCTGTAGAAGGGGTGGAATCACACTCCTCATAAAAACTCATCCCATGCCATTTCCTTGCCTCAGTATCCCAAATCAAATCCTTCAATAGCCAATTTAACCATTTTGTATCCTTTGTAAATCATCTGGAAAGAAAAAAAATGCATGTAACTCTCTGTCTAGTCACCCGGGCCCAAAACTGACTGCATCGATGTGTCCAGGAACAAAACAATATAGTAAAAACCGTTGTTTTAAAAATCGGTGAAATCGGAATCGGAATCGGCCGATTCATCGATTTAAGGCCGGACCGGTTCAAATCAGTCTCCAAATCGGATGGAGGACCGGTTCGACACTGAACCGGTCCGGTCCAATTATTTTTGACAAAAATCGGTTGGTTTTTTGGTGTGGGCTCGTGGGCCATTAAAAAATGATTTTTTTAATTTTTAACCTATATCCCCATGGTGCAGTAGTCCGAACCGGTCTGGTCCACCGATTTTTGACAAAAATCGGTCGGTTTTTTGGTGTGGGCCCGTGGGCCATTAGAAAATGGTTTTTTTAATTTTTAACCTATATCCCCATGGTGCAGTAGTACTTGATGATATTAATGGTAATGTTAAATTCTTAAAAGTGACATTCTCCTTACCATTAATTGTTTCAGGATGTTTGAGAGTGGTTCCAACCTCATCGGACTTCATATGCAAAAAGTAGATTTTTAGATCCCATTCAAAATTCAACAGACTTAATAGTTTTCAGGATTTTAGGATTGCAAGGTTTCCACCAGATTCTATCATGTATGAAGGTATGGAATTGGCATTTAATCAAGCACATCAACCCCTATATGTACCTTGATGTTGGTGGTGTTGATTGTTGAATTCCTCTATCATGACCTTAATAAAAATGTACTCTTCACTCATGCAAAATAACTTATCAAGCATGGGAAATTTTTTCTACGTTATCTTAACGATTGGATTAGGAAGTTTCATTGAAATTGTAGTGAGTTGAGTCGTTGACGAATGTCCTTGGAGGATCAACTTTGAAATTCGAGTTAGAGGCAAGGGCTAGAGCCTAGAGGAGGGAGGCATAAGGTGCTATTGATGAATAGGATCCCAATATAGGCAATGATTCGTTGACATGTATGATTGATGATTTATATTTCACATTCATTTTCGTAAATGTCTTTGCTAATTTATTAATTTAATATATATATATATATATATATATATATATATTGCATTTCCTCATTTCCACAATTTTGGGGGGTCACATTTCCCCTGTTTCAAAGTTTCTCCATTTCGTCCTTGTTTCCCCATTTCATGCAACTTAGGCTGAAATTGTTCAAACCCTCGTACAACAATTTTGAAGCAAACATGTGCCTGATATGACCTTTGCAGCAGTAAAAAGTCATGAAAATCACCTTAGAGGCTAAAAATAAATTGTGGGCATGGATGAAAGCAACCCTAAACAACAAGTATAGGTGCTCTTTGGCCTTCAAATAACAAGTCTGGGTCATAACAACAATCCTAAAATCTTGAAAATGTTGTTTTTCTTTCAAATTTAAATATTTTATGTATTTTTGAGTAAACCAATTCATTAAATTCAAATCAGTCAATTTATGACCAATTCATTACCGATTCTGATTCCAATTCCGAGTTGATCCTCGACCGATTCTGAGTCCGATTTCGATTTTTCAAACATTGAGTAAAATGGCTTAATTAATTGAAAATTTTAATTATTAAAATAATAAAAAATAAAAAGTATCCAACACGTTCGATAAAAAAATTTCGGACAACGTTTTAAACCACCTAAGGACCTAGGAAATGACCATATAACAGACTCATAGTGTCTAGTAGGTTCATATTCAACTGTTGGACTCTAATAACCCCCCAAGGCCTAACTGTCAAAATTGGGCATTCCAGCGTTGGAGGAAGCAAGAGAAAAACTCATCGATTATTACTCAGCTAAAGGAAAAGCATAATCGACAAGTGAAAAAACTACTTGGAATACCTTAGTTGACTGTCAAGTCTTAGGGAACCAAGCCACTCAAGACCCCCTACTAGCACACTTTTTACAAAAATCTCATGGGGCATGGTCATTTCAACACAAAAATAAAACTGGCTAGCCAAAATTGGCTAAGTCTGAAAACTTGAACTTCTGATACTTTGGATATGAACATGGATCATGTTCAACAACTAGTGGCTAAATGGAAGTTTAACTATTGTACAAAATAGTTGGTAACATTCAGCTCCAACTGTGGGAGGGGCACTCGTTTGATTTATGAATCAAAGAGAGTGTTTGAGAACCCTAATATGTATATTTCTTGCATGAAAACAAAAGTGTGTAAGCCCACATATACATGATAAAAATGCCAAAAAAGCTACCAACATAAAATGAAATCTATTTACAACATTAATATACAGCATATGATACAAAGCAATATGTACATGAAATATAATACAAAATAAAGTATAAGCATATATGGTACAAAATATGATACAAAAAGTAGAAGTACATAAAACAAAACAAGAGAGGGTTTAGAAAAGCCCTGAAATGCCCCTATGGGCATTTTTTAGAGGTCGTTGTTGTAAAACAGCTTCAATTGCTATGCATTCATAGGTAAATTCAACCTCTCTCCTTCCATAGTGTTGAGTATGAAAGAGTTTGTTCCGGAAAGGTCACATATAATAAAAGGGCCTCTCCAGACGCTGTCGAATTTTCCATGCTTGCCTGTTTTCTCCCTTCTTTTATCCCATAAGAGGACTATGTCCCCAATTTAGAAGGATCCAGGTCTAGCTGATTTGTCAAAAGTTCCCTTCACGCTCTCTTGATGTCTTAATAGTTGATCTAAATATGCTCTTCTATTCTCGCCGAGCTCGATAATCTAATTTATTCTATGTTCCATCTCCTCCCCTTCTGAACCATATTCCATTAACATTCTAAAAACTAGTATCTGCATGCTGACAGGTAGCTCAGATGTGAGACCATATACTAACTCGAAGGGAGACTTCCCAGTAGAACTCTTCTTTGTGATTCTCTCAGCCCATAATGCATACTTGATCTTACTATTCCATGCTTTCTTATTATTACTCACAGTTTTCTTAAGGATGTTCATCAAGTTTTTATTTGTGGACTCAGCAAGTCCATTTCCTTGTGGGTAATAGTCGGATGAATGGGATAGGGTAATGCCATATTTAAAGCACTTTTAAAGTGATTTTGGGCACTTTTTATACTAATATAGTTTGTTGGTTTTTGTTTTGTGACAGCAGATAGAAGGTTTTCAAGCACACATTTTGACCAACTTGGATGATCCAGAACCTTCATTGAACCTTACCTTTCCTTCCTTACTTTGCCTCTACAATTTGTAACATCTTTTCTCCATATCTATAAGGAGAAAGAGGAGTTCTTTTATTTCCAGTTTAGCATTGTAACTTATAATAAAAAGAATTTTGGAAGCAAGTTCACAAAGCTTGCTTCTCATCCCCCCAGGGGGGATTGGTGTCGGTTCAATTTCTGTCATTGTTGTCAATTTTCAAACTTTAACAAATTTTCACATTAGATTAGATTAACTTAAAATCAACCAAGTAAAATAAAATTTAAAGTCGTGGTCCAATCCAAATACTGGGCCATTGACTCTATCAGGACGTAGGAATATTTTTGTTTTCAGTTTTGCAGACCGTGTACTTTTTCACTACAATTTTGTTCATCTTTTGCAAAAAGTAATTCGGATACTAACCCACTACCTCGGTAGTGTAGTAATTAGAAAACATTTCCTTTTTCAGTTATCTACAATCAAAACACCACCTTGCTTTCCCAAAGTAAGGTTTCAGGACAGGGGCTTGCCCGAGTACTGGCCCGAAAAGAGACTCTTGGGGTATAAAAAGTAAAATATGTGTTCAATTTTGTTTTAAAATAAACAAGGCTTTGTCCCGAGTATGCTCTAGATCACTGCAACTGTGTCTGAACATGCTGATCAAACCAGAAAGGGGCTTAGTGACTAGTAATTAGTTCAACACTTCCCAATAAACCACCCATATACGAAAATCCAGCGTATGAATTTTTTGGCATAGTGTGGGAAAATTTCTCAAAGGAAGCAGGAACTACTAGGTAGCGACCTCGGAATACCGCTAGACTATACCCTCGTTTGGTCTAGTGTTGAACACCTCCCAGAGACTCTGATCCAGCCCACATTTCTGAGTGAGAAGCCACCTTGCCATAATCCGGAAATATTTCCAGTACCTTATGGTATATTAGAAATCCCCTCATCCATAATAAAAAAACTCATTACCACAATAAATTTTAAAATTCACCAAGAACATTTGCACAACATTTTATTTCCAGCATTACAAGTAGCATTTCATTTTGACTCCATTTTTCAGCACTGATCTCTCTTATTTATCATTGCAAATTATATTCAATTGTTATCATGTGTTGAATGAATTGATAATCATGTTTAATTTCTATGCTGCTTAAATCTTTATGTTGTTATGCTTTCAAGTTATATTGCAAATCTCTTGTGTCGGTTTTGTCATTATAAAAAACTCCTAAAAAACTAACTCATCCACCATAACTAGCTTAGCTTAATCATCCTTAGCAACTTTTAGGGTCCACCCCCCTTGGATTCGTTAGGGGTTTGCTTAAACGGAGGAGTCGAGATTCAAGTGATAGTACTTGACTCGAGGCTTGCCCCCAAGGACACACTTTGTGGCTTGAATATTTCTGCCACGTTTACCCCAGGTGTATTTCTGGTGGCAACAGACCCTAGACAACTTATGAAGGCTAGTGAACCTACTCAAGACCTCCTAGGGAAATGTGAAAGATGAAATAGGAAGAGATCGAGAGTGAATAGATCTAGATCTAGGATTTACAAGTGGACCCAAGGAGTTAGCGCTTGGTTGAAGAGGCTTATGAGATGGACAAATGTTCAACCAAAGAATGATTAGGCCACTTATGGGATTATATTGGTAGATCTAGATAGATATAATGCCAAAAAGAAAGACCCAAGTGGGGCTCACCCTTAAAATATGGAAGATGGTCAAAATGGGGCCGACAAGGTGAAGATCAAGGTGAAAGTGCACTAGAGGGATTGTTACTCAATGGATCTATGGAATTGATGAGGAACAAGCAATACTCACATGATGGATCTAGATAAAGCTCACCTACCCAACAAGTGCAACTTCCCTTTCCTCAATGACCTTTTTATCCCACCTGAAAACCACCAAAATTTCTATAACTCACTGTCTGATGGTTGAGCACATAATCTGACTGTACCATCATGTCTAGAGAAGGGGTAATATGGTAATAACAAGTGGTTGGACCACCCCTCTCCTCTGTAGCGCCCTATCCAAAAATGCAAGTTCAATGCAACTGCTGGACTTGCCATTTCTGCATGGCAAAACTGGCCAAAAGTGGAATTATGCCTCTAACATCACTGGGAGTGCCTGAAACTGATAACAGAGTGTCTCAATGGACTCAGAAATTCCAAATCTACTGAAGATGAGTACCCATACACCCTATGGAAACATGTAAGATCATCTGTAGCCTCAGCCATACCTGGACATCAATAAAATAAATGATCTGAGAATAATAATAACCATAAGAAGGTGCATCAATCATCATCTGAAACCTGTGTCCACTGTATGGAGCCATCAAAGGTGTATCAAAAGACCATATATCATCATCATACATCATCACTTGTACAACTCATCACGGATCCCAAGGTTGACCTGGTCAAACTGGGTTTGACCAGGTCAAGACTGATCAAAATATGACCCAGGATAGAAAAGCCTACTGCTGCAAGTGCAAATGGTTAATACATGCTCTTTTAATCATTCTCATAGCAAGACTTGAAGTATTAAGCATCATTTCATTCGCAGTTAATAGATAATAGCATAAAGCATAAGTTCAAATAATTATTTCCTTTACAAAAGAACCTCAAGGATGTACTCATTCTGTAGACATGATCAATTTGCTAGCAAAGGGTGAAGGTGAAAAGTGCAAGGCTAGGACAAGGGGATGACTCAACTGACTCAACACTGTGATACTTTGGATAAGGGAAAGGGAATACACACTTAAGCATGTGTTGGATAATAAACACATAGGGAATGGCGATGTCTCACAAATGGAATAAGTTGTTTAGAGGAGTGCTTATTCAACCTTGGCAAATGTCTACAAATCACATCATTACATCTCATTTCCTTGGCCAACAGTCTTTGGATATAGCATATATTTAACTACTGCTTTCTTTAGGCCTATATGACGCTTTTGGGGATTTTGCATGTGCTTAGAAGCACAACTACTAAAGGTTTCATCTAGGGTGATTCTAGTTTCCAATTCATTTCATTTCATAACCCTTTTGGGGATTTTGCATGTGCTTATAAGCACAACTACTAAAGCTTTCATCCACGGTGCTTTTAGTTTCCAATTCATTACATTTCATAACCCTTTTGGGGATTTTGCATGTGCTTAGAAACACAACTACTAAAGCTTTCATCCAAGGTGCTTTTAGTTTCCAATCAATTTCATTTCATAACCCTTTTGGGGATTTTGCATGTGTTTAGCAACACAACTACGCAAGCTTTTATCCATGGTGTTTATTCATTTAAGTTTCCGTAAATGATGGTAGTATAATTTGCTTCAGGTTTTAGCCAACACAACTCAGGCAACTAGGGGGACTCTCTACAATCAAGACCAAACATCGGGGAAACCGACTAGAGTGATCAAGGTATCAAATCCAACTCACCAAAGGGTAAGTTCTGTTTCCAACTCAGAGTCGAGACACAAACTAACAGGGATGCTATCCAACACAGAGGAAAAAGTGGAGAGGTCCTCCATATTACAGTATGAGGTGTAAGTCAAGGTAAAAACCAAAAGTGGGGAAAGATAACGGATTGATGGGGAGAGTGAAAGTGATGCCTAAGCTAGCAAGCCAAACAAAACGGGAATGATCATGCCCACACTCCTAGGAGGGTAAAACCAATGAGTATAAAACAAGAGCTTCTAAGTGTAAGTAATACAACCATTTAGATAATCAATAAAAACCATATTCATTTTATATAGATATACTGCCAAATCATGATTACTATATACTAAGTCAAGCTATCAAAATGACCAAAAGAGCAAGATAATAAAACCAATGCACATCATATACCTGTTGGGAAATATACATGTATCTGTTATCTGGATCACCTGTAACCACTGAAACACTGTTGCCGATACTCTGGGCACTACACTGTATGGGATAAAAGGTCATCTCGGTTATCAAATCTGAGGTCAAGAGGCTCAACCTTGGCATAAGGTCTGCTGCATGTCTGATTTGGGGCTGCTCTAATGTGTGACTAATCATAAGTAATACTACTCATCATAACTAATCTCACTGAAACTGTGTAAAGGCAAAGCTCAAAAATATATACTAAACTGCTCTGCAATCATGGTAGCCCGGCTACTATGGATGTGATAACAGTGCCCAAACGCAATAAGCCAAAAAAAATCAGATTTTAGACCGATAGCCTTATGTAATCTTGCATATAAAATTATTATCAAGATCATTTCTTGCAGGATTAATCCATACTTGTCAAAACATATGTTTGCTGAGCAATTTGGATTTTTGCATGACAGACAAATATTAGATGCTATTGGTATCACACGAAAATCTATTCACTCTATTAAACAAAAGAATATGAAGGGTATGCTTCTAAAAATAGACTTGGAAAAAGCATATGACAAAGTGGATTGGGTTTTTCTTAGATTAGTGGAGTGGAAGGCTCACTCTTATCAAAGTTGTTCTTATCAATATTCCAGTTTACTGATTGTCTTTCTTACGGGTTCCACTTTCTATCATCACCTCACTGAGAAAGCTTATTTTTAATTTCCTTTGGTCTGGAGCAACAGAGAAAGGTAAAATTATTATGGCAAGTTGGGACAGTCTTTCAATTCCAAAAGATTGTGGTGGATGGGGGATAAAAAATTTAACTTGGTTTAGTACTGCATTAAGACTGAAGAGTTTTTGGTGTGGTCTATTTGGTAAAAGTCTATGGTCTAAAGTTTCGCATGGAAAATATATCAAAAAGGACTGCATTGCTTGGATTAGAAACACAAGGAAGGAAGTTTGGAATTCCTCTCCTATTTGGGAGTGATTTCTCAAAATTTACAAATGGTTGGGTAAAGATCTCACATGGAAAGTGGGAAATGGAAACAATGTATTGATTGGAGTTGTTCCTATTATTGGATTGGGTGAAGACTATCAACTCTCTCCTTGTATTGTTAATTATTTGGCTGAGATTGAATTTTCTACATTGGAAAATATTAGGAAACCTAGCTGGATTAATCTGGAAAACAACTATTGGTACTGTTATCTCACAACTTGTAGTTGCCCCTAACGATGATCCTATTCAAGACGGTAGAGGGGATAGGAAACTAAAGAGATAACCTAAGAGGGCCTCAATCCCCAAGATGGATTGGTTGTCACGCCAATTGAGGCACTCTTCGCTTCTTTCTATCCAAGCCCTAGATAGAAATGGGGGAGACCCAGATCAACTCCCAACAAGAGAGATCTAACCAAAACACTAGATCAAACCAGCAAACTAGAGTACGTAAGGTGTTAAGTATGATAAACCCTAGATCTATGGATCAAGTCACTAGGTGAGTTAAGTTTGGATCAAGAGGCTTAAAAGATGTAAATGTTGACCCAATGTGAAAGTTCAAGTGACTTATGAATATAAGAACTAGATACAGGATCCAGGAACTAGCAAATGAGAAAAAATTCTTCTACCTTGGGAAACGTGTCCAAGGTAGAAGGGTTAAGATCAAGATGAGGCTATCTAGTACCTTTAGACTGAGACTTGGTGAAGGGTATGACAATGTCTTAGCTCACAAGTCAAAAAGATGCTCAAACAACCCAGAAACAAGGAAAAATCAAGGAGGGTGCAAGGGTAAATGACCAGTGCCTAGGGATTAGAGCCAGATGGAGTCCAACAAGGGTGACGCCCTTGAAAACCCACTTTGGGCTAGGACTGAAGTAAAAAACCCAAAAATCTTTCGCCAATATTCCAAATTAAATGAGCCTGAGAATTTTTATAAGATTTAGCTGTTAGGGTTTGAAAGTAAATGACAGATGGGTAAGTTAAAGGAATAAAATACGTACCTTGAGAGAGTACCTAGATGATGAGAATGGATGTCGGAATGACGAGGACTACTCCCGCAAAGATCAAATGAAGTTTTTGTGTGTTCTCTTGCTCCCACGATTTGCTCAAGTCCACAAGTGCGTCCCTCTCTTCCTTCAAACCAAGGAGATAAACTCAATCAATAAACAACAATGAGGGTAAAAGCAAGCAAGAGGTAAAATGCAAAGAATAATTCGTACAAAGACAAAACTACTCCCTAAATAAACCAGATCTGATGAGAGAGAGAGAGAGACAAGGTGAGTCTCCCCAGCCAGTGCGCCCATCTTCCAAATCGTCCTCTCCACCTACAAGTAAAAATATGGATCGAAAATAAGCAAGATATCCACCAAGATATTTCAATGCAATGGAAAAGTAGTTTCAATCATCATAGCCAAACATCCAACCCAATATCACAAGAATTTCTTACAAAATGTTTTTCTATTCCAGTAGGCAAGAGCCAAAAGTCCCTCTACAATGAGGGTGGTCTCTTCTTTAAATAGGAATGAGAGAGACCAAAACCCTAACCACTTTCTAAATGAGTGGTTGAGATCAAAATATATAACAATGATAATCAACGGCTAATGTGATCCAGAAATACAATACATGGATCACTCAACATAAGGGGGACGTGTTTCCTCAATGACGTCCTAGAGGGGGACGTATGACATGACATGACTAGGAAACACAATATAATCACTTGTTGGGGGGGTCTAGAAGATATTGTCTTCACTAGACTAATGCCCCAACTACATCAAATAATACATACATCATAAAGTGATAAAAATCACTAGGACGTTTTGTCCCGAAAATACAATAAAAACCCCAAAATGATGACCCAAAATATGTGTGGACTGTTGCTTGCTAGATTCTATGGTATCTTGGGATGTCCTCCATGATTCAAATGCCTTGCATGGAGGTACATTAGCTGTATAGGCATCAATATGGAGTAGAAGGTGAGATACACTCTACTCAGTGGCATGAGCCCAGTGGTGGCTGCACGCCGACCTTTCGGAGTGATTTGACCTTTGCATGCATGAGTTTTGCATGACCTGTCAACGATCATTAGATGCATGCAAAAGTGACTTTTGCATGCACCGAGAATTAGGGTTTTGGTAAACTTAATTCATCGGTGAGATTATATATAGAGGTAGGGGGTCCTCAGATGAGGTTGCTCAGTTGCTTTATCAGAGAATGATAGATCAGGAGTGAGGAGGGTGCACTTGTGCATGCAGGGCGACTTTCTAAGAGAGAGAGGAGCTGTTGCAGGAGTTAGGGTGGTCAGATTTGAGCTGGATCAATGACCATTAGCTCCAAAGGAACTTGGCACTCAGTTCTGTGGACTGAGATAGTTCACTGAGGTGGTTTTTGCTGAGTTTGAGAAGGACGTGTTGCTGAGAGGAGAGAGGGCGCATTACCTGAGGAGAGAAGAGCTCATTCAGAGTTTGATTGACCGATTCAGAGTCTGAGACGTTCAAGATAGCCTTGCCTCAGCATTTGAGGAAGGTTAGGGACGATCAGAGCTCAGATTTGTTGAGATCCGACACAGTACGAGCATCAGACATCCAGAGGGAAGGGCGTTGTTATCCACTAAATTGCACTTAGTGGATTCCGAGTGAACCGTTGAAGTTGTGAACATGTTCAATGTTCATCGTCAATGTTTCGAGATCCATCAGGAAAAAAAAAAATTTGCCCTTTGTAATAATTTGCATGTCCAGACCTTGCAGGGATTTTGTAATAACTTGGTCTAGCATGAGTTTTTTATGAAAGGTTTGACCTTTCTCAATGTTTGTTATCAAGGAAATACTCTAGAGTGTTTTTTTTCCTTAGGGATTATTCATTATTGAAAAGTGACGTATAATTCCCGAGTTTTTCACTCACACTTCCAAAGCTGGAGTGTTTTTCTGATGACGAATTTTGAGAGGTTATTAAAACCTATTGGAATGTATTTTTGTAACATGCTAGCCATCAGTATTGAGTCATATGGACATGCACTAGGTCCCTTAGGATTTTTGAGACATTCTGAAAAAATTAATTTTTCTCAGTTTATGAGTTTTTTTAATAATTTAATTAAAAAATGAGAAAAGTGATAAAAGATGGGTTCGGAGGTGAAATTGGACATGGGGGTGCTCGTTTTCTAACCCAGATCACCCATAAAACCCCTAGGCCCACTTTTCCTTAGTATTGAGTGAATAATATTCACTTAAGTCAAATTCTCTACAAAATATTAAAAAAGTAATTTTTAATTCAAAAATAATGGATTTGGAGCAAATCCAAACTTCTATAGAAAAGGTGGGTGGTCTAGTGAGTTGGCCCATTTGACTTGGCAAAGACATTTAAAGAAGATCTCAATCAATATTGGAGTGTTGTGAACATTGATTTGATTGGGAAGAGGTGGCAGGCATCCCATTGAATACCACTCCAAGCACCATATCAATCATGATTTGGATCCTATACTTGTCATTTGATGCCCTAAATGGCTCTCTTCTTCACAAATTCGAATTTGTGGTTGGAGAGGTGTCAAGTGGAGGTTAAAAAGTGTCAAATGGCTGGAGAAATGTGTCATTAACCTCCCCAAACCCCTCACATGTGTCAACAAGCCTTTTCCAAGTGCAATGCATTTCTCCAAGTGTCAAAGAGGATCTATCTTGGGAAATGCACCTCCCCCTCTCTCCTTTTTCTATATAAGCAAGGTCTATTGCTCCATTTTTTCCATGAATGCATAGAACCTCTGTTATTTTGTACAATATATTTTCAGACTTTGGAGGTCCATCAGGTGCATATTGTGTTGGAATGTCATACATATGAGGTGATATTGTTGCTATTTTATGCTATTTCATGCTTTCATTGTGTAGATTTAGTCTATTGGATGTAGAAGCAAACATTTCGGTTGTAATTTGTTTGTTTATGCTTAGATATTAGGAGATTCGAATGTAATCGATTGTATTCAGTTATACTTAGATTCTTTTGGTCTCATTTTATTCTAACATACTAAGTTTCACATTGTTTTTTGCAAGTTTTGGCATTGTTTTAGCTGCAGATCCAAAGGCTCAAGGGGATTGAGAACTCGATTGTTCTTCTTGTTCTTGGGCAGCCATCTTTCTTCTATAACACTTTTTGTATTTCAGAGATCTTTCAAAGCTATTTCCAAGAGACAAGGGCATTGGAAAAACAAGTTTCATCCATCTCTCTAAAACAAACCATCTCTTTTTCAAGTTTTTTTTTATTTGCTTAAGAAGTAGATCCATTCTCATGCTTAGTATTTAGATCCATTCTTCTTTCAACATTGCAAACTTGTTTAGATCTGATATTTCAATCAAAAGTCTTATCATTCAGTAGATCTAGGCTAGATTTGAGATTTTCTATACTTTGAAAAAAATTTCAAAATTTTTCCCAGTGTAAAATTTTTCAAATTTTTTATTTTTTCATTGTCTTTCCCATCATATTTCAACACTTTTAACTTGCTGGCTTTTAGCAGGTCTGCACATAAAAGTGACTTTTTGGATTGATCAAGACCATCAAAAAAGGCTTAAAACGAACCGGTGGACACCCAGTTTTTTGTATATTATTTTAAGCTCTTAGATCCAAGTTTAATGGACTACGAAGCATTTTATTTCAGCATTCAAATTGTAAAGGATTTAAACGAGAGCAGTGGGGTAACCAACATCCACATCCCATCCCCCTTGGGGGGATTTGTGTATTTTGTCAATTTTCGTGTGATTGAAATATTTCTAACTCCACCTTTTCACACACTCACTTTTGAAGTGCAGGGTGTATCCTCCATTTAATTTTGCAACTTAAATCATTTGTTAATTTTTCATTTATGCAAAAGTAGAATAGAAATAAAACTGTCTTCGTTGCCACGAAGTATGCTCTCACCTTCACCCAAAGGCAATTTTGTTGATTAGTGAAGGTTGATCAGAAAGTAACGCATAAGATTGGCCATCAATATCTTTTTATTTACAAGTTTTGCATTTCAATTTCATAAGACTCTTGAACTTAGATGAAAAGCAAGTCAAGAGCGCTCTCTGTCGGAGGGTCGATGGTTACTTGCTTCTATTTGGAATAAACTATTTTCCTACACTGCGTATGCTCTACCCACCAGCAGTACCTCTGAGCTGTGGGATACCAAAAGCAGTTGGAAGCACTTTCTTAATTCTCACATTTAATTTAATCAAGTTACCTAATAAAATTAACTACCCACAACATAGTGAAAATTCGGCACTTCGAGACTAGTTTTTGGTGGGGAAGTTCTTCCTGGGGGCGTCGGGTAGCTGTACTCTAACCTTGGGGCACCGTTAGACTACATCCTTGTCTGTGTAGTGTTGAACACGCGCTCAGGGTATTGACAGTCCATCGTGTCCTTGTACAGAAGCAACAAATTCTAGATTTCCGGACATTCCTCTCTATCCCTTTATGGTATATCGAGAGTTTCCCCTTTTTTCCCCTAATCAAGATTCATTTTAATAAATTAAAATCAACCAAGAGACATGTTATCACACAACTTGTAGTTGCCCCTAGTGGTATCCCATCCGAGACGGTAGAGGAGATAGGCAACTAAAGAGGTGACCCAAGAGATGCCACGGTTCCCAATGCAAGGTGGGAGTCACGTCAACCGAGGCACTCTTCGCTTTAGGTCAAGGTGTAACTAGACCAAGGGGGAGACCCTATACCCAATCACGGTTGATTGTACCCAAACAAAGGTTTCTAAGGGTAAGTAAATGAGGAATTGCGGAAACCAATGCAAGGCTAAATGGACCTAAGAGTTGAGGTATGGTTGAAGGTGGTGTAATGGATTATTAGTGTTTCAACCTATGTATGGTTTAGGCCACATGATGGGGTATGATGACTAGGTATAGTACCATGTGTTTACACAAGTGGGTCTTGTTTTCTTGGGAAGTGTGAAATGGTTCTAGGTGGGCCCACAAGGTGAAGTTAAGTGTGAAGTTGGTACTATAGGTTGGATAAAGGCTAGATCTATGAATCTAGGTTGATTCTAGGACTACCCACATACTAGATCTAGGGTTTTGACACAAATTCCAAGGAGTGCGACTTGCTTAGTGGTGGACTAGTGCCTTGTTTGATGGGCTAATGGGGTCAAAAAGTGTGTCAAAGAGTAGATCGGGACACCTAGAAGCCAAATCAAGTGGGCTAAATGAGATCTAATGGTTGGATTTTGCTAGATCTAGGTTTTTCAAGTAATAACCCTAAGTGGACCACAATCCCTTGAAACAAGGAATGCTACCCCCAAGGCGGATCGTGACAAAAAGACAGTCTAGACCTAGGTTTCAAGGTATGGGCATTCCAAATCCACGAAAATCTCAAACACCCACCTCCTCAAAGTGGGCAAACTCACTCACCCAAGGGAGTGCGACTTTGCTCAAGGAGGGCTAAAATGAGGGTTTGGTGGACCAAATCAAGTCCAATGGCCACCAAACTATAGATCCAAGATGCTAGTACCCCGATCTATGCATGTCCAAAAAATCAAGTCAATCCAAGGGCTAGATCTTTAGTAGATCTGAGTTTTGAGGTGCCAATAAATTCAAAAGGGGGTTTTAATCCCTTAAAACATGAAGAGATGTCCACAAGGTAGAATTCACCAAAGTAAGAATCTGGGGGTAGGTTATCAAGTGTCTAGATTGCAAATCAAGTGGGATCTCACCTACCTATGTGCTAGATCTAACCAAACAAGCCTCTTACTAGGAAGTGCGATTTGGGTTCAAGAGGGCTTTTTGCCTTGAAAAGTGTGTTAATTTTAAGCCAATCACCACCAAACTATAGATCCAACTAGGGGTGGATGCTATAGAGGTGGGTTTTCAAGATCTTCTCAAAAGCAAGGCTAGATCTAAGTAGATTTAAGAAATACCAAAGTTGGGGTTTTAATGAATTAGGGTTTTATGACCAATGAAGATAGAATGGATGAAAGAGGCACATACCTTGTAGATCTTACCTCAATTGCTTATGGCCACCTTGCAAATTGATAGCATTCTCCTATGTGTATATTCAAGAGTGAGATCCAAGAGCTCCAACCAAAACGTCCTTCTCCAATATAGCCAAATCGTCCTCCTCCTACAAGACAAGATCAAAGAAACAAGTCAAGCAAGATGATTATGAAAATGGTAGAAAGATGTAATAGAAAGCATCAACTATGTCACGAAGATACAATAATGATACCCCCTGTCACAAGATCAACCCAAGAGAGAATATGTGGATCCCTCCAACAATAACCCTCATGAAGTCGCCCTCCTCTCCACCAATTCGACTTTCCTGTCAAAAGATTAGAAGAAGCACCAAAATCCACAATGATACATAGAAGAGATACTGTATATTCAATATGCAAGAGAATCCACAATGCAAGAGAGATGTGCTCCACAAAAAATCTTCTATTCCAATATTCCAGAGCTCCAAAGGTCAGCTTCACAATGGGGGGTCTCCTCCTTATATAGGATAATAAAGACCAAAACCCTATACCACTCTACAATACTACATCAAATGAGTGGTTGAGATTAAAAGATCTCATCATACAATCAATGGCTAAGATGACCCATAACAATATATCACATGGATCACTCAACATAACAATAGCGCCACCACTAAATGGTACAATAAGAGGGTGACGTCATCCACTAGAGAAACATAAGTACCAAAATCCACCTCATGGTGACTAGGACATGACAATATAAGCTCATGGTGGGGCTAGGAGGCATCAATCCTTACTAGCTCATCCCCAAGGCACAATAAAATAATAAAATATGTCCAATATAATGTAAATGACCAAAACTGTCCTCAGAATCCATGACAGTCAAGCAGTAAATGTCCTCCTGTGATCAATCTGGGAATACCCACATGGTGAAAACTGACTGGAAGGTAGTGATGCCACCCTGGAAGACCTCTGTGAAGACCAAATGCCAAAACCTTGCCTCAATTGCCCAAATCGATTTCCTCAGTGACCACTTTATCCCATTTTTTAACTGCCTCGGGAACTGTGAAAGTGCCAAAACTGCCTCCTAGGTTGCTAGCGCTGTCCATCTGAGCCCACCAGGCTCTCCAGAAGGGGGGGTAAATGGTAAAAACAAGTGGCTGGACCACCCCCTCCATCATCAGCGCCCTAGGTGAACTGGCCCCTCGAGGCCCCTGCTGCTCAGGCTGGGAAATCAGCCCCAAATCTGGTCAACAAGTGTAAAACTGCATCAATCACTATCAGAAGTGCCCGGAACTGAAAGATAAGTGTCTCAATGGATCCAGAAGACCCAAATCCACTAGGAATGTGTACTCATACACCCTGGGTTGCCCTAATGGGCCAGCTGTAGGGTCCACCATATATGGACAATGTATAATCTGCTGATCTGAAGTAGTAATAAACCTGCTGAACTGGATCAAACATCATCTGCATCATATTTCCATCATATGATATCATCATCAAACATGTGGGCCCATCAATCATCATCAATAATCATCAATACATGGTCCACATCATCACGGATCCCAAGAATATACAACCAAGGATAAATCACATCAGTAGACTAAGACAATGCTTCTCTAATCATTCTCACAGCTAAGCTCAAAGTATAACATCCATTCAGTGGCATTAATTAAGTTAGCATATTCCATTGTTATATAAAATTACTTGCACAATAGTTCAAATGACAAACTCACCCATTGGACATGGTCAAACTGCTAGTGAAGGATGAAGGCTAGGAACAAGGTTGGGCCAAGGGGTTGACTTGTATAACTTAACTCAAAAATACTTTGGACTTGGAGAAGGGGGAAGCTACAAACTCTGTGCTGGACAAAAGAACACGGGGGATGGCTGTGCCTCACAAATGGATAAGTTGTTTAGAGAGTGCTTATTCAACTTAGGCATCATGTCTACATCAAGTTGATCCAGGTTCATTAGGATCATTCAATTTTATTTCATGGCCTTTTTGGCCTACATAACCCTTCGGATTTCAGATGTGCTGAGAAGCACAACTAGTTGCAGCTTGCATCCAGGGCATGTTTTTCCAATACATACAAGGTCAGCAATTGTTTAGATAAAGCTTTTAAGAACCATTGCTTTTTGGACCTTTCTTATACTCTTCGAGGAGTATTTTTAGCTGTTCATCGCTCTTGCCCTTTTTTGTTTCCATGGGCGAATTTATAATTTTCCATAGGTAGAACATGAGCTTTCAGTTTTAGCCAACAACATCTCAAGTGACTAGGGGGAGTTCGAGCCAATGCCAAACATCGGGACAACCGACCAGAATGATTTAGGCCTACAATCCAACTCACCAAAGGCAAGTTTTGTCACCAACTCAGAGCCGAGACACTGAATAAACAGGGATGCGGTCCAAACACAGAGGTAGAAAAATGGGGAAGTCCTCGGTATCAGAAAGTCAAATGAGACAAGTCAGGGTTTAAAGTCAAACAGGAAGGTCATGTATGGATGGAGTCAAGTGAATATGGAGCCTACACTAGCAGACAACTGGTGTCGGGAAAGACCATATCTATGTAAGGTGAAAAACCAGTGGGTTTTGTTAAATGACCTAAATGTGCAAGCAATTGTCCATTTTATGATTTACAGTTCATTTTAAACAGTTTGCCACATCAGGAATAATATACCAAGCAGATGCTGTAAACATGACTAAATCAACAAGATAATAATCCACAGTCAGTGATAACATATCCATAGATCATATAACATCATCATAATAATCATCATGTACCATCTGAAACACTGCTGCAATACATATCTAAGCACTGAACTGAAACTGTATGGGATAAAGGGTCACATCGGTCATCAAATCTGAACTCTCAAGGCTCATCCTTGACACAAGGTCATACGTAAATCTGAATAATGTACTGCTGGTCATGAGTGATCCAAAATATATGGCCATGCTCTAGAATAATGGAAGCTCTGAAATGTGCAGATATCTGCTAAGCAAGAATAGTAGCCCTGCTGCTATGGTGTGATAACAAGACAATTGCACAACATTTTACTTTTCCAGCATTTACAAATTTCGCACTGTGTTTTGACTCCATAAGGCACTGGTCCTTGCACTTTTCATTTGCTTTACATCAATCAAGTATTTGTGCATCTTTATATTTCACAGTGATTTATTTAAGTTTATGCTGGTGAAATCTTTTCTTAAACTATTGTTGCAATTAAAATCTTGAACCTTTAATCAAAAACTCCCAAAAACATTAATAAACAACCCATCACTTAACTGGAAGACCCTAACAACCTTAGTAACTTTCCATAGGGACTACCCCCCTTGGATTTCATTGGGAATTTTGCCTAAACGGAGGAGTCAAGAACCAAGTGACATACTTGACTCGAGACTTGCCACCAATGGTACACCGAGCGGCAACATAGGTTTCTGCTGCGACAAAGACGGTGTGTAATCCGACGGCAATAGGCGCATTTCTCCATGCAGAGCAGTTCGCATTCCTTCAGTTGAGTAGTTGGTTGTCTTCCAGAGCAGAGCAAATCAGAGCAGTGTGATAGAGAGAGGCAGATCAGTCAGGGGCACCTGCAGAGATTCTTAGATCCAATTTGATAGTTAGGGCACATTCTTCTAGTGCATGCATCAACTGATGCATGCAAGTCTAGAGTTTGTCCTGTTCAGAGGATTGAGTTACTGCTGAGGTAACACTGTGTTACCAACTGAGTTGCACTACAGTTGGACTTCAGTGAGCCGCCAGTATTGCACATTTACTTGTGCCTTTTTCAGAGTTCAGAAGTTCCAAGTTTGGCCTTTTCAGGGCCCATTTGTCAGTTTTTTGTAGTACATGACTGTGCCCCACGGGGTTTGTAATAAGCGTACTAGCATGGTGGTCTTTGAGTGACTCGGTTCCTTAGGACCTGACAACCAAAGAAGGTATTCCAAGGAGTTTTTTCCCTTGTCGATTATGCCTTGCCTTTAGCCGAGTATAATCGATGAGGTTTTCTCCTGCTCCTCCAAAGCTGGAATGCCCAAAGTGGGGGTTAGGCCTTAGGGGATTATTAGAGCCCATTTTGTAATATGTATGAACATGCTAGACGCTAGAATTTCATCGTTTTGTCATGTACTAGGTTCCCCTGAAGTTTCAGTCGATTCCGAGAAAAAATATTTTTCCGCTTTTTTAAGCCATTTTTTAATGGTTTAATTAAAAAATTTCAAAAGGTGATAAAAGTCTTATCCGGAGTCGGAATTTGACGCAGGGATGCTCATTTTCAAGCTCAGAGCACCCTCTTTACCCCGGTACCCAGTTTTCCTACATTTCGGGTGACCAGGAACCCCCGTGGAGCAGTTTTGTCTATCAGAGCTATAAAGTGGCATTTTAATGCTAAAAGTGCATCAAATTGCACCTTGGTCAAAAGTCAAAGTTATAAAAAGTTTGAATAATGCACATGCCAATTGAGGTGGCATGACATCACATAAGGTGAGCGACTTAGCTAAAGTATCAAGGCATATAATTTTGGACCGATTTAATGGGTGAAGCACTAAATTATAAATCCGTACGGCCTCATCATTCACGTGGGCCATCCATCCACGCTTGAGCAATTAGATGTGGCATTTATCATTTGATTGGCCGAATTAATAATGCATGGTTAAAGCATATATTATAACTTGGTTTTAAAAGTGAGATTCGTTTTAACTTATGCGCCCTCATCCCATCACGTGGACCTCTACCCTCACGGCTGTACGGATCCATGGTTGGGCAAATTGGTTGTGAGGTGGCCCACATCATATGACATGGCATAATACCATGAGGAGGGGCGAATACTTCATGGTCAACTCTCAAATTTTAAAAGTTTAAACATTTGTTTCATTTCCATACTACGGCCTCATCATTCACGTGGGCCATTCACGACCGTACGGATTTCATGTTATAAGTTCGAAGGAGTGGGGGCGGCTACCATGAGGAGGTGGCACCACCCATGTGGTAGCTTTCTATTGTTGAAAGCCCAATAAAACATAAAGCTCTCAAGTATGGAAACATCCAACGACTTGCCACATGCTCTCCTCTTGCCTCACGCATGAGCTACTTCAACAGGGCAGCTTCCATGCTATGTTGTTTTTCTTTGATGATGAGGCACAACTCCATTGGATGAGAGCTTTGTTTGCTCTACAAGTTAGGAGATTTGTCTCTTAGGGTTTTGCGCCCTAGCTCACTTGTCATTTTCTATAAATTGAGGAGCTTAGCTCCATTGTAGAGGATCTGGAAGGTGGAACCTCTGCACATTTCTATTTGTAATATTTTTATTTTTGAGTTAATAAAGAGAAGGCTTTGGAGGCTAATCTGATTTGGTGATTGTCTTGGATTGGATCCACATGCATGAATGAGGTAAACTGTACTTATGTTCCATTGATTAATATTGTTGGGATTGCATTTCTTGGGTAAAGAAGTTATCTTCTTATAGATCTGTAAGTAACTCTTTATAGGCTGCTTACATATGTAAATGATATCATGATGCAAAGAATGATGGTGTTTCTTGCTTGAAATTCATTTTTCTATTGTTTTATGGTTTATTGTTATACAAATGCTCTTAATCCCCTTGTTAGTTCTTGGTAGCTATTTACAGGTAGCCCAAGTTGGAGAGCACAAAGAACTTGCTTGATCTTGTCTTCATTTCAACATTGTCGATCGAAGTGTAGATCTTATCGGTGCATCAAGGAGTTTGACTCCACAACCCTTCTCTTCAAAAGCACTCAAACCCCATGGGTTCATCTTTCTAGATCTCCCTTTTTTTAAATCTATCTCGGTTACTGTCCTATTTTCTTGCTTCAAAGTTCATTTGATTAATAGATCCAAGCAAGTAGCAATCTAAAGAGTCTAATAGCTTCATTTTTATTCAGTTCTAGGTTGCTAGCTAAGTTAGAAATTTTTACAATTTTTGTAGCAACGTCAAAGACACTTTTTAAGTGTTTCTTGGCATTTTTAAGACTAATTTAGTTCGCTGGTTTTTTTTTTGTCTTTTAGCAGGTCCGAGCTTTTTCAAGCTCAAAATCTGAGATTTGGAGGTGTCCGTAACCATCCGGGGAGCTAGTTTTACCTCCCTTACATCATTATAAACATTGTAAACTGACTTGTTCCCTAACGATAAAGGGCAAGCAGTATTTCTCTTAAAGTTTCCAAGTTGTAATCAAAAAAAAATAAAAAGAGCACAGCAGGCAATTCCAGCGCCTGAACCCAATCCCCCCAGGGGGGATTCGCACCCTTGTTTATTTTTTTTATTTTTTTTGTTTTAGATTAGTTTTCTTTCAAGCAGTAGTAATTAGATAACTCACTCAAGCACACAACGTCCTCCGAGGACCTGTTTATCTTTTTTATATGCTTTTGTGTTTATTTCAAATTATTATCCTGTGCTTAAAATTTAATCCTAAAATTAAACCCCCTTGCTTTATGCTTGGGGTTTAGTGTAGATTAATCATCCACTCATACCTATTTAATAAAACGAACAACGCCCCAAACTCGGAGTATGCTCTTGACCACTGCAGCTTAGTCGGAACAGTTGGCTCAATCAGAAACGGGTGCAAGGTAATTAGTGTTAATAGGATAATCCATCAGAATCCAATCCTAAGAACTCGGGAGGTTGCATGGACTGAATCCACAGAGTCAGCAGGTTCTTAAGCGGGTTCATCCTCGCCTGGTTGGACACTTGGTAAGGTTGCTAGAGCACTCAGTTCGAAGTTTAGGTTTTCTTTTGGGCCAAACCAAGAATCAACCCACTCCTTAACTACTCATCTAATAACTATAAAATTTATCAACCGAGCCACTGCAATACTTTCACTGAGACTACACAAGCAACCCCACACAACAGTATTTACAAGCATTTTTACATTCTCGGCACTGGTCTTTATTTTTCTGTGTTTAAATATCAATCATAAATGTCGTGAATGCTTATTTATCTTATGTTGGGTTAGCTATTTGATTTAATTCACAAGCAGTGCTTTGTTGTTATATTTTATCATCTCATCATTTTTTTCTAACTCCTAGAATAGACTTTTATCTTTGTTGTAGATTAAAAGCCTTAGATTATTTTTCATAGGGACCACCCCCCTTGGCTTCGCTAGGAGTAAGCCTAGACGGAGGAGTCGAGTAATCAGGTGACAGCACTTGACTCTCACTTGCCCCCAAGGACACACCGAGCGGCTTGAAGGTTTCCTGCCGCGTCCCCCCCCAGGTGTGTATTAGGCGGCAACATTTTGGCGCCGTTGCCGGGGATAAACCTTTCTATTCCCGGGTCACGACCTTTGTTTCTTTTTGCTTTTTTTACTTTGTTTGATGTATCCTGTGAATATTTAAATTTTTACTCGGTCCATCTGGCGACTCCACTTTTAAACAATTCAACGAAGTATTCAACAAGAAGAAATTCGAAAGGATTATTCAATTTTATTCCTGAACCTGAAAAGGTATATAGAAGAAGATTGAATAAACAAAACTCTCGGAGAATACTCGAAAATCTTAGACTTGAGTCAATCTTAGATATTCACCATCTGTTTGAAGAGTCTAATCCACCAGAAGACATGGGAGATTTTTTTAGCCCTCTAGACTTTACTGCAATCGTAGGGTACCCTCATGTTGTAACTGATAAGGCAATTGAAAAGTTGCCTTCATTTCAGGGTAACAACGCCATAAGTGCTAAGGCACATTTAAAGTCTTTTTCACAATGTTATAATAAATGGTGTCTTAACGCTAAACATGAAGATGTGCAGATGAAGCTGTTTGCACTATCCTTAGAAGAAGATGCCTTTGATTGGTTCTCAGACCTAGATGCTGGCAGTTTCAAAACATTCAAAGAATTTGAGAAGGGTTTCCTAGCCAAGTGGGGAGACAAGAAAGAAGATAGGTACCTGTTAGCATCCCTAAACAACATGAAGAAGAATGAGAATGAGACTATGGAAGAGTTCAACAAAAGATTCAACAATCTCATCTCAAGCTTGCATGCCGAGATTAAGCCTCCTGATGGCTCAATCCTCATACATTATATTGAATCTTTCAATGGAGAGATGAGATATCAACTTAGGGATAAAGAACCTGTTGATCTTAAGAAAGCCCAAGTTATAGCTGAAAAGATTGATAAGAACATGCAGTCATCCGGAAAGTCCAATCTTCCAGGTTTCACTAGAAGTACTACATCAAAACAATCAGACAACAAAGACAAGTCAGCATCAACAGATAGCAAGGACCTAGCAAAAGATCCTTTGAGAGAATTGACAGATGTAATCAAAGCTATGGAAGCCAATCATGCTGCACAAATGAATTCCATGCAAAACAGACTCATTGCTATGGAAAGAGAAAAATCTCACATGCCTCCCAATAGGTTTCCTCCTAGACAGAACAATGAATGGAAGCAAAAGTATCCATCCAACAATCAGAGGATCCCTAGTCAAATTGATTCAGCCAACATGGTTATGGAAGAGGTGCCCCCTTTCTGTAGGGCTTGTAACGAATTTCATGATGAGTCAACTTGTCCCAAGTTTAACTACATAAATGAACAAGGTCCTCCTGAAGTCCACAACTTTGTAGGGTATTCAAATCAACCTGAGTATATCAATCATGTTGGTAAAACTCACACTTTGCCAAAGGATGTTTGGAAACAAGCTAAGGAAATGGCACAAGAAAAGGACAATGTTACAAAAATTTATGGAGAGAAACCTACACCTGAAGAGATCAAAGAATTAGCAAAGTTCAAAGGCTTCACCTATCAGAGAAGGAAGACTGCCATCCCCATCAAATCAGATCTGCATATTCCTATGGTAACTCATCTTCCTTCCCCAGAACTAAATGTTGATGTAGTTAGCTGGCTAGCTGGTGCTAAAATGCTTGTTCCTGTAACTGAAGTAATTAAAATGCCAGGTCAAAAGGATAGATTGATAAAGTCTTTAGAAGCTAGTGGAAATATTGATGAAGCACCTACGGAAGTTATCTATGAAAAACCTAAGGAAAAGGTCCTAGAAAAAAACTAAGGATAAAGTTCAGGAAAAACCTAAACAAGTCATTCCTGATGTTCCTAAGAAAATCAATGAAGATCTTCCTATTATACTACATAGTATAGATCCTCGTAAGGAAGAGCATCCTCCTTTCTATGTATCCTTAGTCGTCAACAACATGTTGCTCCATAACTGCATGCTAGATTCAGGTGCCACATCCAACGTCATAACTAAAAAAGTCATGGAACAATTGAACCTGAAAGTCACAAGACCTTATCAGAATGTGTGTGCAATGGATTCTAGAGAAATCGACACCATAGGCATTATCATGAACTTACCTGTTAAGTTAGCTGCATATCCTGATGTGAATTTGACTATGGATGTAGTTGTGATCGATGTCCCTAACATTTGGGGCATGTTGCTATCTAGAAAATGGGCTGCTTCCCTTGGTGGTTGCATACAGATGGATTGGACCTATGCCATGATCCCAGCTAATGAAGATGCTCATGTCAGGTTATATAGGGAAAAGGAAAGAAAATTTCATGTTGAAGACCCTAATGTGCTAGATAATGAGTATGTTCACGAGTCAGATGGTTCTGGGAACTATTCCATTTTTGCAAACACATTAGCTCCTATTAAAGAAAAGATTAAAGATGATAGAGTAAATGGGTTGTGGAGGATGAGTTTTGATGGTGCATTTTCCAGATCAGGAAAGGGTGCTGGAATTGTGATTACTTCTCCATCTCAACAGACTTTCAAGTTTGCTTTCAGACTTGAGTTTGATGCTTCAAACAATGTTGCAGAGTATGAAGCACTCTTGCAAGGCCTTGAAATAGCTAAAGATATGGGTATAAAAATTCTAAGTATAAAAGGAGATTCAGACTTAGTTATATGTCAAATCAAGAACACCTTTGCATGTAAGAATCAAAGGTTAAGGAAGTATAGAAATGCTTGTTGGGATACAATGGAATTATTTGATGCCCTAAACATCACATCAGTACCTAGGGAAGAAAACCAGGAAGCAGACCAACTAGCAGTAGCAGCCTCAACCCTCCAACCAACTGAAGAGATAATCAATGGTGAAGGAAAATTTGAGATCAATTTCAGACCCTCCATCCCGGATAATGTAGATCATTGGCAGGTATTCAAAGATGACAAGCAAATCCTTAGATTTATACATAATGTCCAAGAGTTCACTGATTGTAAGATAGGCTATAAGGAAGAAAAGTATGACTACAAGGAAGATGAGGATCAACCTAGGAATGCCATACCTAAAAGTATAGTTGAATGGGAGCACATCTTTGACAGACAGGACAGGCATAAGCCAGAAAAGGAAATATTAAAGGCTGGAAATTACATAGAGATTAACATTGGGACTAAAACTGAACCTAAGCTAATCAAAATTGGTAAGGGTACAAGTGAAAAGGAAAGAAATGACCTTATAGCCCTAATTCGGGAATATCGGGATGTTTTTGCCTTTTCATATGATGAGCTCAAGTCATATCGGGAAGATGTTTTCCAACATACTATCCCTTTAAAAGGGGATGCCAAACCTTTTCGCCAGAAGTTGAGACAAATCAATCCCAAGGTGGCCCCCATAGTTTTGAAAGAGCTTCAGAAGATGCTAGCAGCAGGAATCATAGCCCCAACTAGACATTCCTCATGGTGTTCAAATCTGGTTGTTGTAAGAAAGAAAAATGGAAACCTAAGACTGTGCATTGACTTTAGAAACCTGAATTGGGCATGTTTAAAAGATAACTACCCTCTCCCCAACATGGAAACACTGCTTCAAAGAGTAACTGGTTCTGGAATGATGTCAATGTTGGATGGTTTTTCGGGGTATAACCAAGTAGTGGTCAGCAAAGAAGACAGGCATAAGACAACTTTTACCACCCCATGGGGAACTTTCGAGTATCTTAGAATGCCTTTTGGATTGCTCAATGCTGGGGCAACTTTCCAGAGATCCATGGATTATGCTTTCAATGAGCTAATCGGTAAGATCATAGAAATATATCAGGATGATCTCACAGTTTTTTCTAAAGAAAGAAGTGATCATGTTGGCCACCTAAGACAAATCTTTGAACGATGTCGAAAATTCGGCATATCATTAAACCCAGCTAAGTCTGTCTTAGGTGTTGATGAGGGGAAGTTACTTGGTCACATCATCTCCAAAGATGGGGTCAAAATTGACCCAGAGAGGGTAGAAGCCATAAAGAAAGTTCCTTTGCCTTGTAATAAAACAGCTTTACAGTCATTCAACGGGCAAATCAACTTTATCAGACGTTTTATTCCCAACCTAGCAGAGTTAATGAAACCCATGCAGAGATTGCTTAAAAAGGACGCTAAGTTTGAATGGAATAAAGAGGGTAAAGAATCTTTTAGTGGAATAAAGGATGCTATCTGTAGATCACCTGTCTTGATCAGTCCTGATTATTCCAAAGATTTTCAAATCTTTTCATTTGCATCACCAGACACCATAGCCGGAGTTTTGTTGCAAAAGAATAAGGATGGCCAGGAGCAACCCATAGCCTTTATGAGTAGAGCCTTACAGAATTCTGAGCTTAAGTACACTATCATGGAAAAACAAGCATATGCCTTAGTTAAATCACTTAAGCATTTCAGAATGTATATCGGATACTCAAAAGTTATAGGGTATGTGCCTCATGCGGCGGTTAAGGACATTTTATCACAACAAGACTGTCTTGGTATAAGGGGTAAATGGGTCTCTAAGATCCAAGAATATGACTTAGAAATCAAACCCACCAAGTTAGTTAAAGGTCAGGGTTTAGCCCGCATGATGGCTGAAGGGAACGAGCAAGCCTTAGGGATGGTATGTCAGACCAATGAGTCAGTACAGGTCAGATCAGAAGAGCTTCAACGTCTTGAACAGGTTCCTTGGTATTCAGACATCATATATTTTCTAACCAACCTCACGTGCCCAGATCATCTTATTGGCCATAAAAGAAGGGCCTTGAGGTTAAAAGCCACAAAGTTTTGTATCACCCAGGATGGGCTGGGATGGAAAAATCCAGATGGTCTAATTCTTAGATGCATCGATGAGCCAGAGTCCAAAAAACTCATGGCTGAGTTCCACTCTGGATTTTGTGGAGGACATTATGCGGCCAAGACAACAGCCCATAAAGTCCTTAGAGCAGGGTATTATTGGCCCACTTTGTTCTCAGATGTTCACAAGCATGTCAGAAGTTGCCAACAATGTCAACTCTTCACAGGAAAACAAAAGTTAGCATCCTTGCCTCTTAAACCTGTAGTTGTCCAAGCCCCTTTTCAGCAGTGGGGCCTTGATTTCATTGGTCAGTTTAAGGATAATTCTAGCAACGGTTATTCTTGGATCCTAACTGCCACTGATTATTTTACCAAGTGGGTGGAAGCAATCCCCACGAAAGCGGCAACCGAGAAAGTGATCATGGATTTTTTAGAAGATAAGATTATCACTAGATTCGGTGTGCCCGCTAGGATCACCACGGATAATGCTAAGGCATTCAGCTCAGCAGAAATGTCATCCTTTTGTTTCAAGTATGGTATCATCCTATCACATTCATCAAATTATTATCCCCAAGGTAATGGTTTGGCAGAATCAAGTAATAAAAACTTAATGACCATAGTCAAGAAAATTGTTGGAGATAATAAAAGAGCTTGGGATAGTAAGATCAGATTTGCACTATGGGCAGATAGGATTACTAAGAAAAGTTCAACTGGAAAGTCTCCTTTTGAACTGGTTTATGGATTAGATGTTACTTTACCTGTGCACCTAAAGCTGCCAGTGTATCAGTTACTAGAAGAGTGTAACACAGATCTGGATGCATCTCAGTATAGAATGGATCAACTAGTTGAGTTGGATGAAATCAGACGAAAGGCGGTTGATCAAAGCATAAAGAATCAGGAGAAGGTTAAAAAGAATTTTGATAAGTCATCAAAGCCAAGGGTATTTCAGATTGGTGACACAGTACTACTTTGGGACAAAAGAAGGGAAAAACCTGGAAAACATGGAAAATTTGACAGTTTATGGGCAGGCCCTTATCTCATTCATGAAGTAGCAGGCACAAACGCTTTCTACCTAAGCAGTATGGACGGCGAGAAGTGTACCCTCCCAGTCAACGGAGGCCTTCTCAAACTATTCTACACTGAAAATATCTGATGCCCATGGGGGCATCTTTGTATCAAAATTTCTAAACCCTACTCCTGCATTTCATTTTCTAGTTAGATTTATTTTATGTATATTATTGTTTTGTACATTAGATTAAATTTTGGTTATGTACAATAGTTTCCTTTTATGAATAAATGTCGTAACCTAGATGTTTCATTTGGTTATTTTTCATATATATATGGGACTGATGCACTTACGTTTCCATGCAGGAAACTGAGAATCTGGAGTTCTCGAATGATCTCCTTTCCTAGGAAAGATTAATCACACGTCCCGCAGTTGGAGCCAGATGTTACCAACTGAGTTGCACTACAGTTGGACTTCAGTGAGCCGCCAGTATTGCACATTTACTTGTGCCTTTTTCAGAGTTCAGAAGTTCCAAGTTTGGCCTTTTCAGGGCCCATTTGTCAGTTTTTTGTAGTACATGACTGTGCCCCACGGGGTTTGTAATAAGCGTACTAGCATGGTGGTCTTTGAGTGACTCGGTTCCTTAGGACCTGACAACCAAAGAAGGTATTCCAAGGAGTTTTTTCCCTTGTCGATTATGCCTTGCCTTTAGCCGAGTATAATCGATGAGGTTTTCTCCTGCTCCTCCAAAGCTGGAATGCCCAAAGTGGGGGTTAGGCCTTAGGGGATTATTAGAGCCCATTTTGTAATATGTATGAACATGCTAGACGCTAGAATTTCATCGTTTTGTCATGTACTAGGTTCCCCTGAAGTTTCAGTCGATTCCGAGAAAAAATATTTTTCCGCTTTTTTAAGCCATTTTTTAATGGTTTAATTAAAAAATTTCAAAAGGTGATAAAAGTCTTATCCGGAGTCGGAATTTGACGCAGGGATGCTCATTTTCAAGCTCAGAGCACCCTCTTTACCCCGGTACCCAGTTTTCCTACATTTCGGGTGACCAGGAACCCCCGTGGAGCAGTTTTGTCTATCAGAGCTATAAAGTGGCATTTTAATGCTAAAAGTGCATCAAATTGCACCTTGGTCAAAAGTCAAAGTTATAAAAAGTTTGAATAATGCACATGCCAATTGAGGTGGCATGACATCACATAAGGTGAGCGACTTAGCTAAAGTATCAAGGCATATAATTTTGGACCGATTTAATGGGTGAAGCACTAAATTATAAATCCGTACGGCCTCATCATTCACGTGGGCCATCCATCCACGCTTGAGCAATTAGATGTGGCATTTATCATTTGATTGGCCGAATTAATAATGCATGGTTAAAGCATATATTATAACTTGGTTTTAAAAGTGAGATTCGTTTTAACTTATGCGCCCTCATCCCATCACGTGGACCTCTACCCTCACGGCTGTACGGATCCATGGTTGGGCAAATTGGTTGTGAGGTGGCCCACATCATATGACATGGCATAATACCATGAGGAGGGGCGAATACTTCATGGTCAACTCTCAAATTTTAAAAGTTTAAACATTTGTTTCATTTCCATACTACGGCCTCATCATTCACGTGGGCCATTCACGACCGTACGGATTTCATGTTATAAGTTCGAAGGAGTGGGGGCGGCTACCATGAGGAGGTGGCACCACCCATGTGGTAGCTTTCTATTGTTGAAAGCCCAATAAAACATAAAGCTCTCAAGTATGGAAACATCCAACGACTTGCCACATGCTCTCCTCTTGCCTCACGCATGAGCTACTTCAACAGGGCAGCTTCCATGCTATGTTGTTTTTCTTTGATGATGAGGCACAACTCCATTGGATGAGAGCTTTGTTTGCTCTACAAGTTAGGAGATTTGTCTCTTAGGGTTTTGCGCCCTAGCTCACTTGTCATTTTCTATAAATTGAGGAGCTTAGCTCCATTGTAGAGGATCTGGAAGGTGGAACCTCTGCACATTTCTATTTGTAATATTTTTATTTTTGAGTTAATAAAGAGAAGGCTTTGGAGGCTAATCTGATTTGGTGATTGTCTTGGATTGGATCCACATGCATGAATGAGGTAAACTGTACTTATGTTCCATTGATTAATATTGTTGGGATTGCATTTCTTGGGTAAAGAAGTTATCTTCTTATAGATCTGTAAGTAACTCTTTATAGGCTGCTTACATATGTAAATGATATCATGATGCAAAGAATGATGGTGTTTCTTGCTTGAAATTCATTTTTCTATTGTTTTATGGTTTATTGTTATACAAATGCTCTTAATCCCCTTGTTAGTTCTTGGTAGCTATTTACAGGTAGCCCAAGTTGGAGAGCACAAAGAACTTGCTTGATCTTGTCTTCATTTCAACATTGTCGATCGAAGTGTAGATCTTATCGGTGCATCAAGGAGTTTGACTCCACAACCCTTCTCTTCAAAAGCACTCAAACCCCATGGGTTCATCTTTCTAGATCTCCCTTTTTTTAAATCTATCTCGGTTACTGTCCTATTTTCTTGCTTCAAAGTTCATTTGATTAATAGATCCAAGCAAGTAGCAATCTAAAGAGTCTAATAGCTTCATTTTTATTCAGTTCTAGGTTGCTAGCTAAGTTAGAAATTTTTACAATTTTTGTAGCAACGTCAAAGACACTTTTTAAGTGTTTCTTGGCATTTTTAAGACTAATTTAGTTCGCTGGTTTTTTTTTTGTCTTTTAGCAGGTCCGAGCTTTTTCAAGCTCAAAATCTGAGATTTGGAGGTGTCCGTAACCATCCGGGGAGCTAGTTTTACCTCCCTTACATCATTATAAACATTGTAAACTGACTTGTTCCCTAACGATAAAGGGCAAGCAGTATTTCTCTTAAAGTTTCCAAGTTGTAATCAAAAAAAAATAAAAAGAGCACAGCAGGCAATTCCAGCGCCTGAACCCAATCCCCCCAGGGGGGATTCGCACCCTTGTTTATTTTTTTTATTTTTTTTGTTTTAGATTAGTTTTCTTTCAAGCAGTAGTAATTAGATAACTCACTCAAGCACACAACGTCCTCCGAGGACCTGTTTATCTTTTTTATATGCTTTTGTGTTTATTTCAAATTATTATCCTGTGCTTAAAATTTAATCCTAAAATTAAACCCCCTTGCTTTATGCTTGGGGTTTAGTGTAGATTAATCATCCACTCATACCTATTTAATAAAACGAACAACGCCCCAAACTCGGAGTATGCTCTTGACCACTGCAGCTTAGTCGGAACAGTTGGCTCAATCAGAAACGGGTGCAAGGTAATTAGTGTTAATAGGATAATCCATCAGAATCCAATCCTAAGAACTCGGGAGGTTGCATGGACTGAATCCACAGAGTCAGCAGGTTCTTAAGCGGGTTCATCCTCGCCTGGTTGGACACTTGGTAAGGTTGCTAGAGCACTCAGTTCGAAGTTTAGGTTTTCTTTTGGGCCAAACCAAGAATCAACCCACTCCTTAACTACTCATCTAATAACTATAAAATTTATCAACCGAGCCACTGCAATACTTTCACTGAGACTACACAAGCAACCCCACACAACAGTATTTACAAGCATTTTTACATTCTCGGCACTGGTCTTTATTTTTCTGTGTTTAAATATCAATCATAAATGTCGTGAATGCTTATTTATCTTATGTTGGGTTAGCTATTTGATTTAATTCACAAGCAGTGCTTTGTTGTTATATTTTATCATCTCATCATTTTTTTCTAACTCCTAGAATAGACTTTTATCTTTGTTGTAGATTAAAAGCCTTAGATTATTTTTCATAGGGACCTGTTATCACACCATAGTAGCGGGGCTACTATTCTTGTACAGCAGATATCTGCACATTCCAGAGCCTACATTTTTTCCAGAGCATGGCTATACATATTGGATCACTCATGATCAGAGCAGTACATTATTCAGATTTTATGACCTTGTGTCAAGGCTGAGCCTTGAGAGTTCAGATTTGATGACTGATGTGACCACTTATCCCATTACAGTTTCAGTTCAGTGCCTAGAGATGTATTTCAGCAGTGTTTCAGATGATGTATGATGATGATGTTGTATGATCTATGGATATGTTCTCACTGACTGTGGATTATTATCTTGTTGATTTAGTCATGATCATGGCATGTGCTTGGTATATTATTCCTGATGTGGCAAACTTTTAAAATGAACTATAAATCATTAAAATGGACAATTGCTTGCACTGTTAGGTCATTTAACAAAACTTACCGGTATTTCACCTTACATAGACATGGTCTTTCCCCGACACCAGTTGTCTGCTAGTGTAGGCTCCATCTTCACTTGTCTCCATCCATACATGACCTTCCTGTTTGACTTTAAACCCTGACTTGTCTCATTTGACTTTCTGATACCGAGGACTTCCCCATTTTTCTACCTCTGTGTTTGGACCGCATCCCTGTTTATTCAGTGTCTCGGCTCTGAGTTGGTGACAGAACTTGCCTTTGGTGAGTTGGATTGTAGGCCTAAATCATTCTGGTCTGTTGTCCCGATGTTTGGCATTGGCTCGAACTCCCCCTAGTCACTTGAGATGTTGTTGGCTAAAACTGAAAGCTCATGTTCTACCTATGGAAACTAAAAAATTCGCCCATGGAAACAAAAAAAAAAAGGGCAAGAGCAATGAAAAGCTAAAAATACTCCTCGAAGAGTATAAGAAAGGTCCAAAAAGCAATGGTTCTTAAAAGTTATATCTAAACAATTGCTGACCTTATAAATATGTGAAAAACATGCCCTGGATGCAAGCTGCAACTAGTTGTGCTTCTCAGCACATCTGAAATCCGAAGGGTTATGTAGGCCAAAAAGGCCATGGAAATGAAATTGAATGATCCTAATGAACCTGGATCAACTTGATGTAGACATGATGCCTAAGTTGAATAAGCACTCTCTAAACAACTTATCTATTTGTGAGGCACAGCCATTCCCCGTGTTCTTTTGTCCAACACAGAGTTTGTAGCTTTCCCCCTTCTCCCAGTCCAAAGTATTTTTGAGTTAAGTTAGACAAGTCAAACCCTTGGCCCAACCTTGCTCCTAGCCTTCATCCTTTACTAGCAGTTTGACCATGTCCAATGGGTGAGTTTGTCATTTGAACTATTGTGCAAGTAATTTTACATAATCACGGAATATGTTAACTTGATTAATGCCACTGAATGGAATTTATACTTTGAGCTTAGCTGTGGGAATGATTAGAGAAACATTGTCTTAGTCTACTGATGTGATTCATCCTTGATTATATATTCTTGGGATCCGTGATGATGTGGGCCATGTATGGATGATTATTGATGATGATTTATGGTCCCACATATCATATGATGGACATATGATGCAGATGATGTTTGATCCAGTTCAGCAGGTTTATTATTATTTCAGATCAGCAGATTATACATTGTCCATATATGGTGGACCCTACAGCTGGCCCATTAGGGCAACCCATGATGTATGAGTACTCATTCCTAGTGGATTTGGGTCTTCTGGATCCATTGAGACACTTATCTTTCAGTTCCGGGCACTTCTGACAGTGATTGATGCAGTTTTACACTTGTTGACCAGATTTGGGGCTGATTTCCCAGCCTGAGCAGCAGGGGCCCCGAGAGGCCAGTTCACCTAGGGCGCTGATGATGGAGGGGGTGGTCCAGCCACTTGTTATTACCATTTATCCCCCCTTCCGGAGAGCCTGGTGGGCTCAGATTGACAGCGCTAGCACCCTAGGAGGCAGTTTTGGCACTTTCACAGTTCCCGAGGCAGTTAAAAAATGGGAAAAGGTGGTCACTGAGGAAATCGATTTGGGCAATTGAGGCAAGGTTTTGGCATTTGGTTTTCACCGAGGTCTTCCAGGGCGGCATCACTACCTTCCAGTCAGTTTTCACCATGTGGGTATGCCCAGATTGATCACAGGAGGACATTTACTGCTTGACTGTCATGGATTCTGAGGACAGTTTTGATCATTTTTATTATATTGGACATATTTTATTATTTTTATTGTGCCTTGGGGATGAGCTAGTAAGGATTAAAACCTCCTAGCCCCACCATGAGCTTATATTGTTATGTCCTAGTCACCATGAGGTGGATTTTGATGCTTATAGTTTCTCTTGTGGATGACGTCACCCCTCATTGTACCTTTTTAGTGGGGGCGCTATCATTATGTGGGTGATCCATGTGATATATGGTTATGATTTATTATTAGCCATTGATTATGTTGTGAGATCTTTTAATCTCAACCACTCATTTCAAAAAGTGGTTTTGAGATCTAGGGTTTTGGTCTTTATTATCCTATATAAGGAGGAGACCCCCTCATTGTAAAATTCATCTAGAGATTTTTGGCTCTTGGCTCTTGGAATAAAATTTCTATCTTTTGGAGTACATGCTTGGATTGGAGTGGATGTTGGTTGTTTCGATTGTAAATGCTATTGTCCATTGCACTGGAGGATCTTTTGTAGCTATCTTGCGTATTTGCCATACTGTATTTGCAGGTTGAGAGGGCGACTTTGACAAGTGCGAATTGGTGGGGAGGCTTGCCCTTCAAGCTTGGAAGAAGTCGTTTTGGGTTTGACAGGGAGTGGTTTTGCCTTTGTGTCAACTATTCTATGTTTTTCTCTCTCTTGTTTGCATCTACCTTCAATTTGTTAAACTAATTGATGCTTTGCTCCTTGGCTTGACAGGTTAGAAGGAATCTCATGTGGCTTGGGAAAATCGATTTGGCAAGAGGGCTTCAACAATTCTCCATTTGATCTTTGGCAAAGTAATCCTCGTCTCAACTAGCATTCATCTCTTCATCCAGGTATGTCCCAAGAGGTATGATCTTCTCTTCCTTGAATCTTCCATAATTTCTAGATCACAAAAACCCTAATCAAATTAAAACCCTTGTTTTTGGTATTTCTTAGATCTACTTAGATCTAGCCCTCCTTTTGAAAAGATATTGAAAACCCACCTCTATAGCATCCACCCCTAGTTGGATCTATAGTTTGGTGGTGATTGGCTAAAAATTGACACACTTTTCAATGTAAAAAGCCTTCTTGAACCTAAATCGATTTTCCTAAGAGAAGCTTGTTGGGCATGATCTAGCACATGGGTATATGAGATCCCACTTGATTTGACATCTAGACATTTGATAACATATACCCATATCCTTACTTTGGTGAAAACTACCTTGTGGACATCTCTCCATGTTTTAAGGGGTTGAAACCCCCTTTTGATCTTCTTGGTACCTTAAAACCTAGATCTACTAAGATCTAGCCACTTGATTCACTTGAAACTTTGAAGGAACATAGATCGGGGTACTAACACCCCGGATCTACATTTTGGTGGCCATTGGACTTGATTTGGTCCACCAAAACCCATTTTTGGACCCTCCTTGAGCAAGTCGCACCCCCTTGATTTTTTGAGTTGGTCCACTTCTAGGAAGTGGGTGTTGGAGATTTTTGTGGATTTGGAATGCCCATGCCTTGAAACCTAGGTCTATACTGTCCTTTTGTCAAGATCCGCCTTGGGGATTGCATTCCTTATTTTAAGGGATTGTGGTCCACTTTTGGTCATCTTTTAAAAACCTAGATCTAGTAAGATCCAACCATTGGATCTCATCCAATCCACTTGACTTGGCTTCTAGGTGTCCCGATCTACACTTTGACATCCTTCTTGACTCCATTAGCCCATCCAACAAGGCACTAGTCCTCCTCCAAGCAAGGCGCACTCCTTGGGATTAGTGTCAAACCCTAGATCTAATACATGGGTAATCCTAGAACCAACTCCAACTTCTAGATCTAGCCTAGATCTAACCTATAGTACCAATCTCACACCTAACTTCACCTTGTGGGCCTATCTAGAATCATTTCACGTTTCCCAAGAAACTAGACCCACTTGTGTCATCACATGGTACTATACCTAGTAATCATACCCCATAAAGTGGCCTAAACCATACATAGGTTGAAACACTAACAATCTCTTACATCACCCTCAACCATACCTTAACCCTTAGGTCCACTTAGCCTTGCATTGGTTTCCGTAACTCATTACTTATCTACCCTTAGAAACCTTTGTTTGGATCCAATCAACTGTGATTGGGGTATAGGGTCTCCCCCTTGGTCTAGTTATACCTTGACCTAAAGCGAAGAGTGCCTCGGTTGACGTGACTCCCACATTGCATTGGGAACCGTGGCATCTCTTGGGTCACCTCTTTAGTTGCCTGTCTCCTCTACCGTCCCGGATGGGATACCTCTAGGGGCAACTACAAGTTGTGTGATAACATTTTTGGCGCCGTTGCCGGGGAAGGTAGAGGCCTACCCTGGTTCGACATATATTTTTCAAACCTCTACTCCCGTTCTCTTTGCCAACATTAACATATTTGGCGCCGCTGCCGGGGAAGGTAGAGGCCTACCCTGGTTCGACATATATTTTTCAAACCTCTACTCCCGTTCTCTTTGCCAACATTAACATATTTGGCGCCGTTGCCGGGGAAGGTAGAGGCCTACCCTGGTTCGACATTTTTTTTTCAAACCTCTACTCCCGTTCTCTTTGCCAACATTAACATTTTTGGCGCCGCTGCCGGGGAGGTAGGGGCCTACCTTGGTTCAACACACCTTTGTGTCTCACTATCTCTCTGCACTACAAACGACATATCTCTTGGTAGTAGAGCTTAAAAATCTACCTGGCGACTCCTAATCGTGACTCCGCTGAGGAGCGAGCTCATATTCATCCTTACAACACACGAAGTAAATCAAATCCAAATCAATTGGAAGGAACCCCACTCACATATCACAAAAGAGATCCTAAAACCCAATCAACTAATTTCTTGTGGAAACTTGTTAACTCAGGTTCTCCAAACCGTATCTTAGGTTCCCCTTTGTTCAATCCGGTTCCTCCTTTATCACCTAATCACAACTCTAGTTCAAGCCCAATCAATCCAATGGCAGGACAAGGTCAGTCAAACTCCGGTACCAACAACCAAAACAACCCTCCTGTTGCTCGTGCTTTTGGTTATAAGGCTAGAGCTTCTCCCTTAGACTTTTCTCAGATCTTGGGCGCTCCCCATAGTATGCCAGACAAGTACTTTGAAAAGATCCCAAAATTCAATGGCAACTGTGCCACCTCTATTGAGGACCACATAGACAATGTTTGGGCTCATATGGAAGCTTATGGGGCTGAAAAAGAGGATGTGTTTATTAGGGGTCTCTTTGCATCCTTGGAGGGTGATGCTCGCAAATGGTTTGACCGCTTGCCTGCATCATCAATCAATGGGTATGATGTATTCACCGATAAACTCAAGCAAGAGTGGTCAGTCAAGTTAGATGGGCGTTTCCTTTTACACCAACTTTTTGACATCAAAAAGAAAGAGAATGAGTCTGTCCATGAGTTTAATCAACGCTTTGATAAGACTGTTGCCAACATCCCAAGTAACATAAGGCCCCTTGACCAAGCCATCTTGATCCATTACCTTAATGCTTATGAAGGTTACCTGGGTTACCACCTAAAAGACAAAGACCCTAACAGTTTGAAGGAAGCCCAAGACAATGCCAAGAAAGCTGAGGCAAATGCTGCCTCCATGGGAAAACAAAACTTCTTTGACCTAATTAATGGACCTTCTTCCTCCAGATCTGAGCCTAAGTTTAAGAAGAGTATGGAACCTAGCAAAGATCCAAATGAAATGATGGAGAGTATGCATGAAATGATGAAAAACTTAACTCTCCTAACTAGGGACCTAGCCAAGAACAGAGAAGGGGATAGATATAGGCAGCCCTATGGTCCTAAACCTTATTGGAATCAACAAAAGAAACCTAATGAAGGTGATAGAAGAAACCCTATGAACCAAGAACCTCCTATCATAAACTGGTCTGAAGAGCAAAAGTTGGAAGATCCTGAGTATACCACCCATGGTGATGATACTCCGGATTCTCCAAGGAACATTAATTGGGTTGATGACTTAAAGTTTGACAAAGACTTCGGAAGAATCCTGATTGATCATGAAGAAAACACCATAGAAGAAACCAACCCTAGTGGTCCCATCTGTGCTACTGAACAAGTTAGTAATGATCAAGCTCCTTATAAAACTTATCAACGAAGAAAGGATGGCCCAAAGCCTATCCCTTTTAGTGAAAAGAAAAACAAGGAGTTGCCTAATCCAGTGAGTGAGCCAGTCCCTTTGCCTGAGTATGACTTCGATATCAACATCGAAAAAGAGTTAGACAAAGTTATGCATAACATTCCACTCACTGAGTTAATGAAAATCCCTTCAATAAAGGAGCAAGTAGTAGAGTTTTTCGAGAGTATCCCTGAGACAACCACGACTAGTGGTGAGGATTCATCTTCTCAAAACCCAGCACCTTGTGATGTGGTTGATGAAGAGGATGACCCTCCCATTAACATCCAAACTGCCCTGTATGAGAGGAAGAATGGGGGTCATCAACCATTTTACCTTACACTACGCATAGGTGATATCCTTCTTCATAACTGTATGTTGGATTCTGGTGCCTCCATGAATGTGATGCCTTTACAAGTCATGGAAGCTATGGGATTAAAAATAACTAGACCTTATGGGAACGTTTGTGGGATTGACTCTAAACCAGTTAAAGTCTTTGGCTTGATCAAAAACCTGAGAGCTGACCTGTTTTCATGCCCCGACATATCTATGCTTATGGATATAGTAGTTATAGATCTCCCTCCAGCCTATGGCATGCTCCTTTGTAGGAAGTGGTCCGCTGGGCTAGGGGGACATCTTCAGATGGACTTATCATATGCTACCATCCCTAACTCTGATGGGTCTTTGGTTAGGGTGTATCGGGAGCCATTTTATGATGGACATCTTGAGAATTATGAGGATGGAGTGAGAAACACTTTTGGTGAGGGAGAGTTATTACCTGAGGGTATCTTTATGGTCATGGGTGGTCATGATGATGACCCTAGCATGGAAGAAGAAAGAATTATTGAGGTTGACCCTCAGTCCATTCGGGGTGTAGTATCAGAAAACCTTAGGACCTCGAACCAACCCAGTAGTGTAGGGCCAAACATTGACCAGCCTACACATTCTACTCAGCTAAACACTTCGGAAGATAACTTTGATCAAATTAGAAGGGGTGAGTATATACCTAGGACAGTACATGAGTGGCTTTTCCTAGTTGACCTTAACACAGAAAGAGGAAGACAAGGCTTACCTCACATCACTCCTTGGACAAATAACAATGAAGGAACACACCTGCCCTCACCCGAGGGGAATGATGAATAACTAGTTGATTATCACTTTTCGGATGTGCCTGATCATTTGTCCCATTTGTCCTTAGAGGATGGGGTTTTAAGGCAGGTGAATGACAACTCTATGAGTTGGCAAGAACATGCCTTGATCCATGATGCCCCTGGGGAAGACTTTTCTTTGAACAATCTAGCCATTTTTCAAGAAGAAGCCACTGACTCACATTTACCTCCTTATTACCCTAGTTTCCTTTTACCTAGTGAGTTACCTAGTGGTGAAGAGGATATTGATTCCACAGACACACTTTATTCTTCACCAACACCTTTGGATATGAGGAATCACAATGCACCTAGCACAGTTCATAGTCCCATTTCTGATGACCATTTGGCTTTTTTAGAGAACATGACCATTCCTATCCCATCAGGAGAGGGCAGTAGCAGAAGTAGTGAAAATCAAAGCCCTCCACCCTTAACCCAAGCTGAAGTAAATAAGGATGACTTGTTGACCATAGGGGAAACACCAAAGAATATCATTCACCCACTAGAAGAAAGTCCTCCTAGGGGAACTATAGGAGAAGTCTTGATTGGTAGCATAGTTGTACCTTTAAACGCTGGACCTCCCAGATTTGATGAAATTCCTCCTAATAGGAATTCAAGTATAGTTACACCTCAGCCTCAGTGTACTTCCGATATCCAACCTTTTCCTGAACATGTTATTGAAGTCATCCCTCAATCTGTAAATCACCAAAGGTTCGAAATTGGTGATAAGGTTGTAGTACCTAATGATTTATTTTATATACGATCCAGGGGATCAGGTGACTTTTGGGTTGGACCACTTACGGTTGAGCGCTGCATTGATGAGATGTGTTTTCTCACCACTAGGACTGGCCAACGCATCTTACTCCCTATCAATCAAAGGGAGCTAAGGGATTATCATCCCTGACCTTCCTTACCTTGCCTTGCCTGTTTAGAGTAGGTAGCTCCTGAATAAGCTCACTTGAGCAGTAGGATTTGTGTGATTTTTATTTTTTTTTTTTTTTTTTTCTGTGTGCCGAGTATTGTCCCTTTTTCTTCTTCTGCCTGAGTTGAGTCTTGCTCCTTCCTAACACCCCGGATCTACATTTTGGTGGCCATTGGACTTGATTTGGTCCACCAAAACCCATTTTTGGACCCTCCTTGAGCAAGTCGCACCCCCTTGATTTTTTGAGTTGGTCCACTTCTAGGAAGTGGGTGTTGGAGATTTTTGTGGATTTGGAATGCCCATGCCTTGAAACCTAGGTCTATACTGTCCTTTTGTCAAGATCCGCCTTGGGGATTGCATTCCTTATTTTAAGGGATTGTGGTCCACTTTTGGTCATCTTTTAAAAACCTAGATCTAGTAAGATCCAACCATTGGATCTCATCCAATCCACTTGACTTGGCTTCTAGGTGTCCCGATCTACACTTTGACATCCTTCTTGACTCCATTAGCCCATCCAACAAGGCACTAGTCCTCCTCCAAGCAAGGCGCACTCCTTGGGATTAGTGTCAAACCCTAGATCTAATACATGGGTAATCCTAGAACCAACTCCAACTTCTAGATCTAGCCTAGATCTAACCTATAGTACCAATCTCACACCTAACTTCACCTTGTGGGCCTATCTAGAATCATTTCACGTTTCCCAAGAAACTAGACCCACTTGTGTCATCACATGGTACTATACCTAGTAATCATACCCCATAAAGTGGCCTAAACCATACATAGGTTGAAACACTAACAATCTCTTACATCACCCTCAACCATACCTTAACCCTTAGGTCCACTTAGCCTTGCATTGGTTTCCGTAACTCATTACTTATCTACCCTTAGAAACCTTTGTTTGGATCCAATCAACTGTGATTGGGGTATAGGGTCTCCCCCTTGGTCTAGTTATACCTTGACCTAAAGCGAAGAGTGCCTCGGTTGACGTGACTCCCACATTGCATTGGGAACCGTGGCATCTCTTGGGTCACCTCTTTAGTTGCCTGTCTCCTCTACCGTCCCGGATGGGATACCTCTAGGGGCAACTACAAGTTGTGTGATAACAGGACCACCCCCCTTGGCTTCGCTAGGAGTAAGCCTAGACGGAGGAGTCGAGTAATCAGGTGACAGCACTTGACTCTCACTTGCCCCCAAGGACACACCGAGCGGCTTGAAGGTTTCCTGCCGCGTCCCCCCCCAGGTGTGTATTAGGCGGCAACATTTTGGCGCCGTTGCCGGGGATAAACCTTTCTATTCCCGGGTCACGACCTTTGTTTCTTTTTGCTTTTTTTACTTTGTTTGATGTATCCTGTGAATATTTAAATTTTTACTCGGTCCATCTGGCGACTCCACTTTTAAACAATTCAACGAAGTATTCAACAAGAAGAAATTCGAAAGGATTATTCAATTTTATTCCTGAACCTGAAAAGGTATATAGAAGAAGATTGAATAAACAAAACTCTCGGAGAATACTCGAAAATCTTAGACTTGAGTCAATCTTAGATATTCACCATCTGTTTGAAGAGTCTAATCCACCAGAAGACATGGGAGATTTTTTTAGCCCTCTAGACTTTACTGCAATCGTAGGGTACCCTCATGTTGTAACTGATAAGGCAATTGAAAAGTTGCCTTCATTTCAGGGTAACAACGCCATAAGTGCTAAGGCACATTTAAAGTCTTTTTCACAATGTTATAATAAATGGTGTCTTAACGCTAAACATGAAGATGTGCAGATGAAGCTGTTTGCACTATCCTTAGAAGAAGATGCCTTTGATTGGTTCTCAGACCTAGATGCTGGCAGTTTCAAAACATTCAAAGAATTTGAGAAGGGTTTCCTAGCCAAGTGGGGAGACAAGAAAGAAGATAGGTACCTGTTAGCATCCCTAAACAACATGAAGAAGAATGAGAATGAGACTATGGAAGAGTTCAACAAAAGATTCAACAATCTCATCTCAAGCTTGCATGCCGAGATTAAGCCTCCTGATGGCTCAATCCTCATACATTATATTGAATCTTTCAATGGAGAGATGAGATATCAACTTAGGGATAAAGAACCTGTTGATCTTAAGAAAGCCCAAGTTATAGCTGAAAAGATTGATAAGAACATGCAGTCATCCGGAAAGTCCAATCTTCCAGGTTTCACTAGAAGTACTACATCAAAACAATCAGACAACAAAGACAAGTCAGCATCAACAGATAGCAAGGACCTAGCAAAAGATCCTTTGAGAGAATTGACAGATGTAATCAAAGCTATGGAAGCCAATCATGCTGCACAAATGAATTCCATGCAAAACAGACTCATTGCTATGGAAAGAGAAAAATCTCACATGCCTCCCAATAGGTTTCCTCCTAGACAGAACAATGAATGGAAGCAAAAGTATCCATCCAACAATCAGAGGATCCCTAGTCAAATTGATTCAGCCAACATGGTTATGGAAGAGGTGCCCCCTTTCTGTAGGGCTTGTAACGAATTTCATGATGAGTCAACTTGTCCCAAGTTTAACTACATAAATGAACAAGGTCCTCCTGAAGTCCACAACTTTGTAGGGTATTCAAATCAACCTGAGTATATCAATCATGTTGGTAAAACTCACACTTTGCCAAAGGATGTTTGGAAACAAGCTAAGGAAATGGCACAAGAAAAGGACAATGTTACAAAAATTTATGGAGAGAAACCTACACCTGAAGAGATCAAAGAATTAGCAAAGTTCAAAGGCTTCACCTATCAGAGAAGGAAGACTGCCATCCCCATCAAATCAGATCTGCATATTCCTAAGGTAACTCATCTTCCTTCCCCAGAACTAAATGTTGATGTAGTTAGCTGGCTAGCTGGTGCTAAAATGCTTGTTCCTGTAACTGAAGTAATTAAAATGCCAGGTCAAAAGGATAGATTGATAAAGTCTTTAGAAGCTAGTGGAAATATTGATGAAGCACCTACGGAAGTTATCTATGAAAAACCTAAGGAAAAGGTCCTAGAAAAAAACTAAGGATAAAGTTCAGGAAAAACCTAAACAAGTCATTCCTGATGTTCCTAAGAAAATCAATGAAGATCTTCCTATTATACTACATAGTATAGATCCTCGTAAGGAAGAGCATCCTCCTTTCTATGTATCCTTAGTCGTCAACAACATGTTGCTCCATAACTGCATGCTAGATTCAGGTGCCACATCCAACGTCATAACTAAAAAAGTCATGGAACAATTGAACCTGAAAGTCACAAGACCTTATCAGAATGTGTGTGCAATGGATTCTAGAGAAATCGACACCATAGGCATTATCATGAACTTACCTGTTAAGTTAGCTGCATATCCTGATGTGAATTTGACTATGGATGTAGTTGTGATCGATGTCCCTAACATTTGGGGCATGTTGCTATCTAGAAAATGGGCTGCTTCCCTTGGTGGTTGCATACAGATGGATTGGACCTATGCCATGATCCCAGCTAATGAAGATGCTCATGTCAGGTTATATAGGGAAAAGGAAAGAAAATTTCATGTTGAAGACCCTAATGTGCTAGATAATGAGTATGTTCACGAGTCAGATGGTTCTGGGAACTATTCCATTTTTGCAAACACATTAGCTCCTATTAAAGAAAAGATTAAAGATGATAGAGTAAATGGGTTGTGGAGGATGAGTTTTGATGGTGCATTTTCCAGATCAGGAAAGGGTGCTGGAATTGTGATTACTTCTCCATCTCAACAGACTTTCAAGTTTGCTTTCAGACTTGAGTTTGATGCTTCAAACAATGTTGCAGAGTATGAAGCACTCTTGCAAGGCCTTGAAATAGCTAAAGATATGGGTATAAAAATTCTAAGTATAAAAGGAGATTCAGACTTAGTTATATGTCAAATCAAGAACACCTTTGCATGTAAGAATCAAAGGTTAAGGAAGTATAGAAATGCTTGTTGGGATACAATGGAATTATTTGATGCCCTAAACATCACATCAGTACCTAGGGAAGAAAACCAGGAAGCAGACCAACTAGCAGTAGCAGCCTCAACCCTCCAACCAACTGAAGAGATAATCAATGGTGAAGGAAAATTTGAGATCAATTTCAGACCCTCCATCCCGGATAATGTAGATCATTGGCAGGTATTCAAAGATGACAAGCAAATCCTTAGATTTATACATAATGTCCAAGAGTTCACTGATTGTAAGATAGGCTATAAGGAAGAAAAGTATGACTACAAGGAAGATGAGGATCAACCTAGGAATGCCATACCTAAAAGTATAGTTGAATGGGAGCACATCTTTGACAGACAGGACAGGCATAAGCCAGAAAAGGAAATATTAAAGGCTGGAAATTACATAGAGATTAACATTGGGACTAAAACTGAACCTAAGCTAATCAAAATTGGTAAGGGTACAAGTGAAAAGGAAAGAAATGACCTTATAGCCCTAATTCGGGAATATCGGGATGTTTTTGCCTTTTCATATGATGAGCTCAAGTCATATCGGGAAGATGTTTTCCAACATACTATCCCTTTAAAAGGGGATGCCAAACCTTTTCGCCAGAAGTTGAGACAAATCAATCCCAAGGTGGCCCCCATAGTTTTGAAAGAGCTTCAGAAGATGCTAGCAGCAGGAATCATAGCCCCAACTAGACATTCCTCATGGTGTTCAAATCTGGTTGTTGTAAGAAAGAAAAATGGAAACCTAAGACTGTGCATTGACTTTAGAAACCTGAATTGGGCATGTTTAAAAGATAACTACCCTCTCCCCAACATGGAAACACTGCTTCAAAGAGTAACTGGTTCTGGAATGATGTCAATGTTGGATGGTTTTTCGGGGTATAACCAAGTAGTGGTCAGCAAAGAAGACAGGCATAAGACAACTTTTACCACCCCATGGGGAACTTTCGAGTATCTTAGAATGCCTTTTGGATTGCTCAATGCTGGGGCAACTTTCCAGAGATCCATGGATTATGCTTTCAATGAGCTAATCGGTAAGATCATAGAAATATATCAGGATGATCTCACAGTTTTTTCTAAAGAAAGAAGTGATCATGTTGGCCACCTAAGACAAATCTTTGAACGATGTCGAAAATTCGGCATATCATTAAACCCAGCTAAGTCTGTCTTAGGTGTTGATGAGGGGAAGTTACTTGGTCACATCATCTCCAAAGATGGGGTCAAAATTGACCCAGAGAGGGTAGAAGCCATAAAGAAAGTTCCTTTGCCTTGTAATAAAACAGCTTTACAGTCATTCAACGGGCAAATCAACTTTATCAGACGTTTTATTCCCAACCTAGCAGAGTTAATGAAACCCATGCAGAGATTGCTTAAAAAGGACGCTAAGTTTGAATGGAATAAAGAGGGTAAAGAATCTTTTAGTGGAATAAAGGATGCTATCTGTAGATCACCTGTCTTGATCAGTCCTGATTATTCCAAAGATTTTCAAATCTTTTCATTTGCATCACCAGACACCATAGCCGGAGTTTTGTTGCAAAAGAATAAGGATGGCCAGGAGCAACCCATAGCCTTTATGAGTAGAGCCTTACAGAATTCTGAGCTTAAGTACACTATCATGGAAAAACAAGCATATGCCTTAGTTAAATCACTTAAGCATTTCAGAATGTATATCGGATACTCAAAAGTTATAGGGTATGTGCCTCATGCGGCGGTTAAGGACATTTTATCACAACAAGACTGTCTTGGTATAAGGGGTAAATGGGTCTCTAAGATCCAAGAATATGACTTAGAAATCAAACCCACCAAGTTAGTTAAAGGTCAGGGTTTAGCCCGCATGATGGCTGAAGGGAACGAGCAAGCCTTAGGGATGGTATGTCAGACCAATGAGTCAGTACAGGTCAGATCAGAAGAGCTTCAACGTCTTGAACAGGTTCCTTGGTATTCAGACATCATATATTTTCTAACCAACCTCACGTGCCCAGATCATCTTATTGGCCATAAAAGAAGGGCCTTGAGGTTAAAAGCCACAAAGTTTTGTATCACCCAGGATGGGCTGGGATGGAAAAATCCAGATGGTCTAATTCTTAGATGCATCGATGAGCCAGAGTCCAAAAAACTCATGGCTGAGTTCCACTCTGGATTTTGTGGAGGACATTATGCGGCCAAGACAACAGCCCATAAAGTCCTTAGAGCAGGGTATTATTGGCCCACTTTGTTCTCAGATGTTCACAAGCATGTCAGAAGTTGCCAACAATGTCAACTCTTCACAGGAAAACAAAAGTTAGCATCCTTGCCTCTTAAACCTGTAGTTGTCCAAGCCCCTTTTCAGCAGTGGGGCCTTGATTTCATTGGTCAGTTTAAGGATAATTCTAGCAACGGTTATTCTTGGATCCTAACTGCCACTGATTATTTTACCAAGTGGGTGGAAGCAATCCCCACGAAAGCGGCAACCGAGAAAGTGATCATGGATTTTTTAGAAGATAAGATTATCACTAGATTCGGTGTGCCCGCTAGGATCACCACGGATAATGCTAAGGCATTCAGCTCAGCAGAAATGTCATCCTTTTGTTTCAAGTATGGTATCATCCTATCACATTCATCAAATTATTATCCCCAAGGTAATGGTTTGGCAGAATCAAGTAATAAAAACTTAATGACCATAGTCAAGAAAATTGTTGGAGATAATAAAAGAGCTTGGGATAGTAAGATCAGATTTGCACTATGGGCAGATAGGATTACTAAGAAAAGTTCAACTGGAAAGTCTCCTTTTGAACTGGTTTATGGATTAGATGTTACTTTACCTGTGCACCTAAAGCTGCCAGTGTATCAGTTACTAGAAGAGTGTAACACAGATCTGGATGCATCTCAGTATAGAATGGATCAACTAGTTGAGTTGGATGAAATCAGACGAAAGGCGGTTGATCAAAGCATAAAGAATCAGGAGAAGGTTAAAAAGAATTTTGATAAGTCATCAAAGCCAAGGGTATTTCAGATTGGTGACACAGTACTACTTTGGGACAAAAGAAGGGAAAAACCTGGAAAACATGGAAAATTTGACAGTTTATGGGCAGGCCCTTATCTCATTCATGAAGTAGCAGGCACAAACGCTTTCTACCTAAGCAGTATGGACGGCGAGAAGTGTACCCTCCCAGTCAACGGAGGCCTTCTCAAACTATTCTACACTGAAAATATCTGATGCCCATGGGGGCATCTTTGTATCAAAATTTCTAAACCCTACTCCTGCATTTCATTTTCTAGTTAGATTTATTTTATGTATATTATTGTTTTGTACATTAGATTAAATTTTGGTTATGTACAATAGTTTCCTTTTATGAATAAATGTCGTAACCTAGATGTTTCATTTGGTTATTTTTCATATATATATGGGACTGATGCACTTACGTTTCCATGCAGGAAACTGAGAATCTGGAGTTCTCGAATGATCTCCTTTCCTAGGAAAGATTAATCACACGTCCCGCAGTTGGAGCCAGATGTTACCAACTGAGTTGCACTACAGTTGGACTTCAGTGAGCCGCCAGTATTGCACATTTACTTGTGCCTTTTTCAGAGTTCAGAAGTTCCAAGTTTGGCCTTTTCAGGGCCCATTTGTCAGTTTTTTGTAGTACATGACTGTGCCCCACGGGGTTTGTAATAAGCGTACTAGCATGGTGGTCTTTGAGTGACTCGGTTCCTTAGGACCTGACAACCAAAGAAGGTATTCCAAGGAGTTTTTTCCCTTGTCGATTATGCCTTGCCTTTAGCCGAGTATAATCGATGAGGTTTTCTCCTGCTCCTCCAAAGCTGGAATGCCCAAAGTGGGGGTTAGGCCTTAGGGGATTATTAGAGCCCATTTTGTAATATGTATGAACATGCTAGACGCTAGAATTTCATCGTTTTGTCATGTACTAGGTTCCCCTGAAGTTTCAGTCGATTCCGAGAAAAAATATTTTTCCGCTTTTTTAAGCCATTTTTTAATGGTTTAATTAAAAAATTTCAAAAGGTGATAAAAGTCTTATCCGGAGTCGGAATTTGACGCAGGGATGCTCATTTTCAAGCTCAGAGCACCCTCTTTACCCCGGTACCCAGTTTTCCTACATTTCGGGTGACCAGGAACCCCCGTGGAGCAGTTTTGTCTATCAGAGCTATAAAGTGGCATTTTAATGCTAAAAGTGCATCAAATTGCACCTTGGTCAAAAGTCAAAGTTATAAAAAGTTTGAATAATGCACATGCCAATTGAGGTGGCATGACATCACATAAGGTGAGCGACTTAGCTAAAGTATCAAGGCATATAATTTTGGACCGATTTAATGGGTGAAGCACTAAATTATAAATCCGTACGGCCTCATCATTCACGTGGGCCATCCATCCACGCTTGAGCAATTAGATGTGGCATTTATCATTTGATTGGCCGAATTAATAATGCATGGTTAAAGCATATATTATAACTTGGTTTTAAAAGTGAGATTCGTTTTAACTTATGCGCCCTCATCCCATCACGTGGACCTCTACCCTCACGGCTGTACGGATCCATGGTTGGGCAAATTGGTTGTGAGGTGGCCCACATCATATGACATGGCATAATACCATGAGGAGGGGCGAATACTTCATGGTCAACTCTCAAATTTTAAAAGTTTAAACATTTGTTTCATTTCCATACTACGGCCTCATCATTCACGTGGGCCATTCACGACCGTACGGATTTCATGTTATAAGTTCGAAGGAGTGGGGGCGGCTACCATGAGGAGGTGGCACCACCCATGTGGTAGCTTTCTATTGTTGAAAGCCCAATAAAACATAAAGCTCTCAAGTATGGAAACATCCAACGACTTGCCACATGCTCTCCTCTTGCCTCACGCATGAGCTACTTCAACAGGGCAGCTTCCATGCTATGTTGTTTTTCTTTGATGATGAGGCACAACTCCATTGGATGAGAGCTTTGTTTGCTCTACAAGTTAGGAGATTTGTCTCTTAGGGTTTTGCGCCCTAGCTCACTTGTCATTTTCTATAAATTGAGGAGCTTAGCTCCATTGTAGAGGATCTGGAAGGTGGAACCTCTGCACATTTCTATTTGTAATATTTTTATTTTTGAGTTAATAAAGAGAAGGCTTTGGAGGCTAATCTGATTTGGTGATTGTCTTGGATTGGATCCACATGCATGAATGAGGTAAACTGTACTTATGTTCCATTGATTAATATTGTTGGGATTGCATTTCTTGGGTAAAGAAGTTATCTTCTTATAGATCTGTAAGTAACTCTTTATAGGCTGCTTACATATGTAAATGATATCATGATGCAAAGAATGATGGTGTTTCTTGCTTGAAATTCATTTTTCTATTGTTTTATGGTTTATTGTTATACAAATGCTCTTAATCCCCTTGTTAGTTCTTGGTAGCTATTTACAGGTAGCCCAAGTTGGAGAGCACAAAGAACTTGCTTGATCTTGTCTTCATTTCAACATTGTCGATCGAAGTGTAGATCTTATCGGTGCATCAAGGAGTTTGACTCCACAACCCTTCTCTTCAAAAGCACTCAAACCCCATGGGTTCATCTTTCTAGATCTCCCTTTTTTTAAATCTATCTCGGTTACTGTCCTATTTTCTTGCTTCAAAGTTCATTTGATTAATAGATCCAAGCAAGTAGCAATCTAAAGAGTCTAATAGCTTCATTTTTATTCAGTTCTAGGTTGCTAGCTAAGTTAGAAATTTTTACAATTTTTGTAGCAACGTCAAAGACACTTTTTAAGTGTTTCTTGGCATTTTTAAGACTAATTTAGTTCGCTGGTTTTTTTTTTGTCTTTTAGCAGGTCCGAGCTTTTTCAAGCTCAAAATCTGAGATTTGGAGGTGTCCGTAACCATCCGGGGAGCTAGTTTTACCTCCCTTACATCATTATAAACATTGTAAACTGACTTGTTCCCTAACGATAAAGGGCAAGCAGTATTTCTCTTAAAGTTTCCAAGTTGTAATCAAAAAAAAATAAAAAGAGCACAGCAGGCAATTCCAGCGCCTGAACCCAATCCCCCCAGGGGGGATTCGCACCCTTGTTTATTTTTTTTATTTTTTTTGTTTTAGATTAGTTTTCTTTCAAGCAGTATTAATTAGATAACTCACTCAAGCACACAACGTCCTCCGAGGACCTGTTTATCTTTTTTATATGCTTTTGTGTTTATTTCAAATTATTATCCTGTGCTTAAAATTTAATCCTAAAATTAAACCCCCTTGCTTTATGCTTGGGGTTTAGTGTAGATTAATCATCCACTCATACCTATTTAATAAAACGAACAACGCCCCAAACTCGGAGTATGCTCTTGACCACTGCAGCTTAGTCGGAACAGTTGGCTCAATCAGAAACGGGTGCAAGGTAATTAGTGTTAATAGGATAATCCATCAGAATCCAATCCTAAGAACTCGGGAGGTTGCATGGACTGAATCCACAGAGTCAGCAGGTTCTTAAGCGGGTTCATCCTCGCCTGGTTGGACACTTGGTAAGGTTGCTAGAGCACTCAGTTCGAAGTTTAGGTTTTCTTTTGGGCCAAACCAAGAATCAACCCACTCCTTAACTACTCATCTAATAACTATAAAATTTATCAACCGAGCCACTGCAATACTTTCACTGAGACTACACAAGCAACCCCACACAACAGTATTTACAAGCATTTTTACATTCTCGGCACTGGTCTTTATTTTTCTGTGTTTAAATATCAATCATAAATGTCGTGAATGCTTATTTATCTTATGTTGGGTTAGCTATTTGATTTAATTCACAAGCAGTGCTTTGTTGTTATATTTTATCATCTCATCATTTTTTTCTAACTCCTAGAATAGACTTTTATCTTTGTTGTAGATTAAAAGCCTTAGATTATTTTTCATAGGGACCACCCCCCTTGGCTTCGCTAGGAGTAAGCCTAGACGGAGGAGTCGAGTAATCAGGTGACAGCACTTGACTCTCACTTGCCCCCAAGGACACACCGAGCGGCTTGAAGGTTTCCTGCCGCGTCCCCCCCCAGGTGTGTATTAGGCGGCAACACACTGTATTGTACGTGTCATTTATTTATATGCTCTGAGCTCGAGAGAGAAGATAGCTCCACAGATTGTTGGTTTTCCCCAGTTGGGGTTTCCAGGGTAGATGCAATGTTTATGTGTGATTATATGTGTTTAATTGTTGTAAAGGAGATCTAGTTGTTGAGTTTATATCTTTATGAGTATGTATTGATATCGAGACTCAAACCGCTTGAGATCTCAGGGCTACCCAAAGGGAGTAGTGATATATGGGTTAATTAAAATTTTACATTGTATCAGAGCCCTGGTAAGGGTCAGTAAGGGCAATCACACTGAGATCAACAGAGATAGAGACCAAATCTGACGAGCAGAGCTCAGATCTGAGGTTGTAGAGGTCAGATCTATCAGATCTAAGTGTTCAGTAGTTAGATCTGAGATAGATCTACCAAATCTGTGTTCAGGAGTGAGTCTTGTTCACTGTGGGTTACAGTATTTCAGTATAGGGAGCCACTAGCTTGAGAGTGGAGTACCGGTTGGATGGTGCCTCCAACTATAGTGCATGGAGGGCACATATTGTACTCTTACTGAAAGAGTGCGAACTGTGGGATGTTGTGAACAGTATAGTTGCAAATCCAGTCACAGTTCCATCAGATTGCTACTGCTAAAGCAGTATATGATAAAAAGAATATAGAGGCTCAGAGGATCCTTCTTGATGCGATCAAGGATCATGTCATTCCACATGTCTCAACCAAAGACAATGTGTAAGAGATGTGGGATGCATTGACTAGCTTGTACCAGAGTTCCAATGCCAATAGGACGATGGTTTTCAAAGAGAAGCTGAGAAACATCAAGATGTGCAAGGAGGAGAGCATGTCGACATATCTCACTAAGATCACTCAGGTGAGGGATGAGTTGGGAGTTGTGGGCAAGAAGGTTGAGGACAGCGAGTTGGTAAGACAAGCCCTAAATGGCCTGATTGTGCCATGGGAAGTATTTGTCCATTCCATTATAGCTAGAGAGAACCTTCCCAAGTGGGATCGTCTGTGGGATGACTTCACCCAGGAGGAGATCCGCAGAGTATATATTCAGGAATTAGCTTCAACCATTCCAGAGGAGGAGGATGTGGCACTTGCTGTCAAGGGGAACCAGAGGTTCAAGCAGAAGAAGGATCTGAGCAAAATTAAGTGTTTCTCCTGCAACGAGTATGGACACTATACGGGACAATGTCGGCATAAGAAGAAAGGGAAGCAGGCAAAGGATGAGCAGATAACAGCAGCAGAGGAGGTTGATGAGTTTACCTCTCGGTTTGAGAGGGAGTTCTCATTAGCCTCATATCAGCCAGGGCATGCTAGTAGTCAGGCAAAGGATCAGGTCGATCAGAGATGGAGGGTTGACTGTATGCACAATAGTCACTTGACAGGGATGCGAGATGCATTCCTCATTCTAGAGCACACACCCAGGCAGATGGTTAGGGATATGCAGGGGACTGATTACTTGGTCACCGGAGTGGGTAGAGTGAGATTTCTACTTGACCATGAAGAGATCTTGGAGGTATCACGAGTTCTATTTGTTCCAGGACTGAGAGGGAGCTTTCTCTTGGTGACAGCTTTAGGAGTTGTTGGTTACTCAGTTGTGTTCCAGCGGGATCATATTTTCACCTATCCTATAGGAGTAGACCCAGTCTTGATGTGTCATAGGATCAATGGTGAATATGTGATTTGGGAACAACCCACTTCTGGCACATCAGGTTGGCTGAGTGCATCCTCAACTGAGTCGGATGAGGATAGTGAGCGAGATGCTCACAGCCATGATGATGCTAGGAGGTATCATTCCAGTCAGCAGTTGGGTGAGCGAGATGCTCACTATAATGATGGGGATCAGAGGAGTGACTCTGGTCATATGATGGATGAGCGTGATGCTCATGATGATGATGAGTCTCAGGGGATTGAGCCATTAGAGTCAGATCGAATGGATGAGCAGGATGCTTATGCAGGCACCAGTCAGAGATTGAGTTGGTACGAGATGGTAGAGATGGACTTAGCTTAGGAGAGAGTTGAGTCAGCTCAAAGACAGAGGGAGCCCACTTACAGACCAGTGGATCCACTTGACAACAGTCTTCGGGACTGGTTACAACAGAGATTCATAGGGAGTCTGAATCAGAGTACAGTGACAGAGTCAATGGCAGATCAGGGGGCTTCCTTGATGGAGCTAGATGAGGGCACTTCAGGTCAGAGGGCAGCAGTGACAGAGAAGACAGTTGGTTCAGTGTCAGCAGCAGAGGACTTGTTGGATCTAGGCATCAGTGGTCGGATATCCCTCAATAAGAGGGAGTGTTAGATTCTATAGTATCTCGGGATGTCCTCCATGATTCAGATGCCTTGCATGGAGGTACATTAGCTGTAAAGGCATCAATATGGAGTAGAAGGTGAGATACACTCTACTCAGTGGCATGAGCCCAGTGGTGGTTGCATGCGGACCTTCCAGAGTGATTTGACCTTTACATGCATGAGTTTTGCATGACCTGTCAACGATCATTAGATGCATGCAAAAGTGACTTTTGCATGCACCGAGAATTAGGGTTTTGTAAACTTAATTCATCGGTGAGATTATAAATAGAGGCAGGGGGTCCTCAGATGAGGTTGCTCAGTTGCTTTATCAAAGAGTGATAGATCAGGAGTGAGGAGGGCACACTTCTGCATGCAGGGCGACTTTCTAAGAGAGAGAGGAGTTGTTGCAGGAGCTCGGGTGGTCAGATTTGAGCTGGATCAGTGACAATTAACTCCAGAGGCACTTGGCACTCAGTTCTATGGACTGAGATAGTTCACGGAGGTGGTTTTTGCTAAGTTTGAGGAGGACGTGTTGCTGAGAGGAGAGAGGGTGCATTACCTAAGGAGAGAAGAGCTCATTCAGAGATTGATTGATCGATTCAAAGTCTGAGACGTTCAAGATAGCATTGCCTCAGCATTTGAGGAAGGTTAGGGACGATCAGAGCTCACATCTGTTGAGATCCGACACAGTATGAGTATCAGACATCCAGAGGGGTAGGTGCATTTCTCCATGCAGAGCAGTTCTCATTCCTTCAGTTGAGCAGTTGGTTGTATTCCAGAGCAGAGCATATCAAAGCAGTGCGATAGAGAGAGGCAGATCAGTCAGGGGCACCTGCAAAGATTCTCAGATCCAGTTTGACGATTAGGGCACATTCTTCTAGTGCATGCATCAGCTGATGCATGCAAGTCTAGAGTTTGTCCCTACGCTGATGGGAATCGACCCCCCCACCATCGAATCGATCCCAATTCGTGCTCCGGATGGAATCGATGAGGAATCGATTCCGGAAGCGCGATTCCTCATTGATTCCGCCCGGATACGATTTTGTAATTCGCGAATTGGGTAAATAAAAAACAATCCCTGGAATATTGTAATTCGCTCCGGAATCGTAGCTTCCGGGTCGATTTCGGATCGAACCCTCATCGAAAATGGGCATAAAAATCAAACCCTAAAATGATCTCGAAATCGATTCCACGGACAGGGCGGCTTTTTGGAAAAAAAATTTGATTTTTGGATTTTTTTTGGGGGGGGTTTTTGGTGGGCTAGGTCACTTTGGGCGAATAAAGGGTGAATGAGTCCATTTGGACTCATTCCATTACTCATTTGCTTGATTGGGAAGAGTTTGAGCTTGGAGTGAGTTTGCTAGTTGTTTGAGAGCTTTGAGCATTGAGTGGGAGATTGAAGGGGAGATTGAAGGGGAGAGCTTGCAAGGGAGATTGAAGCTTCCATAGAGACATTCAACCACCATTGAAGAGCTAAAAGGTAGGCTCTAAAAACTCATCTTTGTCTGATTTTGCAATTTTTTTCACTATGTTAAAAAATGGAAAACTTGCAATGTTCTCTTCTCCCACTCTTTCCAATTTCTTCTTCTCCATCATTCTATTGCAGGCAACAAGTGACTCTCATCTTGAATCAAGAAACATGATGGGTATGTGGTTTTGGTTTTTCATTCCACTTCTTCTCATTATGATGGTGTTGGGAAGTAGATGTGGTGGTGGTGGTGATGAGGGGGAAGAGCTAGAGAGTGATGCATACCAAGGAGAAGAGCAGGAAGGGGAAGAGGGTGATGATGATGAGGATGAGGGTGATGTGGGGCAAAAACAAAAAGACACAACACCTTTGTGGAAGTATGTGACAAGGCAAGGGGGAGGGAGAGGGGGTGGAACCACAAAGTTTGGATTACCCCATTGTGGGAAAACATACACAGGTTCATATACCCGGGTGAGAAAGCATTTGTGTGGGGTTATGCCATGCGATGTAGGTAAGTCTCATGGAGTCAAAACTTGTGACAAAGTGGGAGCTAAAGAGAAGCAAATATAAGATGGAAGAAGAGGCCGCTCAAAACAACTCCAAGAGATCGAAGGTTGATTCTGAATCCCCACAGAGAATGTTTGGTAGTGGAGCTGCTGCTAGATCATCATCGGCTCGATCGGGAGCCTCTTCTCCCCATGGAGTCTCGCCTATACGAAGAACATTATCCGATTTCCTTGACCAAGGTTGTAGAGATGATGTGGATTCAAAAATTTATAGGTTTCTCTATGCATGTGGTGTGCCATTCAATGTTCTTCGCTCACCCTATTGGCATGAAATGGTACAAGCCATCAATGGTGGCCCTCAAGGATACAGAAGCCCTGGGTATGACAAAGCTAGAACTGTGGGACTTGACAAGGAAAGAGCCAAAGTCAATAGTGCTCTTGGAAAGTTCACAAATGATTGGTCTAACTATGGGGTATCCATTGTATCTGATGGGTGGACAAATGTTAAAGGCAAGCCATTGATAAATATTCTTGGCGTTTCTGCTAGCAGTGCGGTCTTCCTTTTAGCCCATGACTACTCAGATCGCTACAAGACCGTTATTAACATTGCACAACCTTTACTTAAAACCATTAAGGAGATTGGGCCATACAATGTCATTCAAGTCATCACTGATAATGCTGCTAATTGTAAGGCAGCAGGAGCAATCATTGAGGATAAGTATCCCACCATATTTTGGTCAGGGTGTTTGGTTCACACATTGAACCTTTTGATGCATGATATTGTTAAGATGAAGGACAATAATTACCGATGGATTGGTGCCATGTACAAGAGAGGTAAGAAAATGATCAAATTTATTACCAATCATAGCATGGCCAACCACATTTTTCGCAATCACTCTAAGTTGGAGCTATTGAAAATTGCAAAGACTAGATTTGCTAGCTACTACCTCGCCTTCAGGAGGCTTTTGAAGGTAAGAGAGGCATTGGCTAGTATGGTCTCAAGTGATCCATGGCAGGAATTGAAAGACAGAGTTGCAAGTGCATCAGATAGAAGTGACTTTCAGGAGGTGGAGGAGACCATTCTTGAAGGTCATTTTTGGTCACAAGTTAGGTATGTTCTGCAGTTCACCAAGCCAATTTATAACATGATTCGTTTTGCAGATACAGATCACCCGGTGATTGGGGAGGTATATTAGCAGATGGATAGCATGCTTGGTCAAATCAAAGACATTGTTGAGCAAAGGGATGCAGTCTTGTATGACCATATTCATAAACATGTGGTCAAAAGGTGGGATAATCTAAATGTTCCACTCCATGCCCTTGCATATGTCCTCACTCCAAAATACTATTCTCCAATTTGGTTGGCCCAACCTGCACTTGGGGGTGGAGTTAGGAGAAAACCCCACACATATCCAGAGGTTGTTGCTGGGTATATGCAAGCATTAGAGAAGTTGGTCCCTGATGAGGAAGAGTGTGCTCAAGTAAGGACTGAATTGAGCGAATACATAAGTGAGCATGGACACTTTGGTTCCCTATTTGCAACCAAAGATCGAGACAGATTGAATCCTATCCTTTGGTGGAACATGCATGGCTCTTGAGCCACATATTTGCATAAATTGGCAGTGAGGGTGCTATCACAGGTTGTTAATAGCTCTTCTGCAGAGAGGTGTTGGAGCACGTACAACTTCATCCACAGTGTAAAGAGAAACAGTCTGAATGTAGATTGTGCAGAAAGCTTGGTTTATGTGCACTACAACTTGAGGTTGTTGTCCCAAGAATGATAGAACATTTTTGACTTGGGACAACAATCCAGAGGAGGCTAATGTGGAGGATGGAGCCATAGCATTAGAGCGCTTGGAGGCTGAACTATTGGGTGATCATGATGATCCAATTACAAGTACCTGTACAGAGATGCCACCCCCAAGCAGAAGCATCTTTCCGGATGCAGGAGTTTTGCCTTTAGCTTCACAACGTCCAAGTTCATCCCGTGGGGGGCATTCATCTTCTTCTCATGTTCCACGATCACTTCCACCAGCACCTATTCCACCTAGAACACGAGAAAAGAAATTGGAAGTTACTCATGGCAAGCGGAAAGCTTAGTAGATTCATAGTACTTTGTATTTTGTATTTCATTTTCATGTTTATTTTGGCGGTTGACCTATTTTGTAAACATTATGGCCTAGTTTGATGGCAAATATTATATGTTGAAATTTGAAGGTTGATGTTGTTGATGATTGATGATTTGATGATGATCATTTAATGACAATGTTATAATTTATAGCTCCTAGAATCTAGAAGACTAGATGATTAATGTTATATCATTGTGTACTAAATGGTTATATGAATATCTAGATTCTATGTTTTGATGTTTTCTATAGCTAATTTGGCATACATGTTTTTTTTAATTTATATGCATCAAAATATATTAAAATATATATTATATTAAAAACGTTCCCGAAACGGAAGCTTTTGAAAATTTTGCTTTTCGCTCCTGCTCCCTCTCCCAACAGCGTAGGTTTGTCCTGTTCAGAGGATTGAGTTACTGTTGAGGTAACACTGTATTGTACTTGTCATTTATTTATATGCTCCAAGCTCGAGAGAGAAGATAGCTCCACAGATGTTGGTTTTCCCCAGTTGGGGTTTCTATGGTATATGCAGTGTTTATGTGTGATTGCATGTATTTAATTGTTGTAAAGGAGATCTAGTTGTTGAGTTTATATCTTTATGAGTATGTATTGATAACGAGACTCAAACCGCTTGAGATCTCATGGCTACCCAGAGGGAGTAGTGATCTCTGGGTTAATTAAAATTTTACATTGCCCACCGATGTGCACACAGCAAAAAAATTCTTTTGAAGCTGCTTTGGGGAATGTGTGGCCTTGAGGGCAAGCAAAGAGCCAAGTGCTATCACCTGATCCAGACTCCTCCGTTTAGGCAAAATCCTAACGATGCCAAGGGGGTAGACCCTAAAAAAAAAGTTACTAAGGCTCTTAAATGTTTTTAAGTGTTTTTATGGATTGGGATGGGTGTTTTTTAGGAGTTTTCAAGTAATTTACAACAAAATTTATATCCAAGTATAAATTTGCAAGACAAAGCACATCCACAGTACATGATGAAGTAAAATACAACAACTTCAAGATAGATAATAAGCAAATGAAAGATTGAACAATTGTTGTTGTTTAATGACCAGTGCCAATGGAGTCGATGTCTGTGAAATGCTTGCAGTGCTTGTAGTGATTGAAGATATTTTGCAAATGTATCTTGGTAAATTTTATTGTAAATTTTTGGAAGTGAGGTGGATTATTGTGGGAAAAGGGTATCTCCAAGAGATACCTTTCGGTACAGGAGATATGTCCAGAATATAGTCTAAGTGGCTTTGTACAAGGACATGTGGGCTGGAACGGAGTCTTGAGAGCGGTGTTCAACACTACACCAACAAGGATGTAGTCTAACTGGTTCTCTGAGGTCTCTTCGTAGTGGTTCTCGTGTCCCCAGGCAGTATTTGCCCACTTTCGACTATAGCGATCAATGTTGGATTTCCATTGGTTTTCTCGGGAATTTATTTTATTAAGTTGAAATGGAATTAAATGTGAGGAAATTAAACAAGCTACAACTGCTTCTGGGTATCCCACTAGTGGGTAGAGCATACACAGTGTAGTCAAGTTCGTTCCAATTTTATTAATTTAAGTGATGAAAATGAGAGCCATTGACTCTCCGATAGTGAGCACTCTTGATCCACTTTGCAATGAGATTCAAGAGACTTTATGTTCTTTTTAAAAAATTTATATCAAAAAATAAAACTAAGCAGCTAAGACAAAAGTAAAAAGCTCTCCAACAAAGAGTGCTCTTGATCCACTTTGCAGTGAGATTCAAGAGACTTTGGATTCTTTTTAACAATTTTATATCAAAGGTAAATCTAAGTAAAAACTTGAAATAAACTAAACTAAAGCTACAAACTTAAAGATCTAGCAAATCATCAAAAATGAAACTAGTCTAACAATCCTATTCTACTCTTGCAGGTATAAAGCAAATAAATAACTTAAAGACGATACAGGATTCCCTCAAGTGGGGGAAGAAGGGTGTGGGAGCCTTTATCCCACTTGCTCTTTATTAATACTTTGTACAAATGATTTGGTGTTGATCTTTTTCTGAGAGCACAAGGATAGAAAGGGGATGAAGAAAGGGGGAAATTAGAAGTTTTGTGCTCTTTAGATTTGCTTTAAGCCCTTCTTGGTTTTGCCTTAGCCTTTGGGCTTCTTTTGTTTGTCCTTGTTGCTTCCCTATAAATAAGAGCTTTATACAAAGAATGATTAGTGGATTAGTATTTGTTAGTTATAAACCAAAATACAAACTAGATCAAGCAAGGATGAAAGCTTTGAAAAGCAATTAAGGTCTAGATACAAACAAAGTAGATCAACAATAATGTAAACTTTGAAATCTTGAACTACTTGCATGCAAGGTGAGCGAATGCACTTGAAGGTGAGTGAATGCTCATTGGAGGATAGCGAATGCAACCTAACAATCAGATCTAGAAAGATGAACTTTTAACTTATGATCTAACTTCCAAGTAAGAGAGCGAATAGGTAGAAAATGAAAGAACTTTAAACTTGAAACTACCTATTGCATGCACAATATCGAATAGGCTTTGAAGAGTGAAACTTGAAACTGAAAACCTATTAGCTAAGTAGAGCGAATGCAACAAAGACTGAAACTTTTGAAGTAGAGATTCGCTATTGTAACCAACAAAAAGGAAAGAGATTTGATTTTAATTTTAAGGGGGTGAAAGAGAAGAGGCCCAAGCTCAAGCTTGAATAACGGGATCACTTTGAAGAATCTTGTAGGACAAAACTCATTAGCATTGTAAAAGTAGCAAAGAGGAAGAGGAAGCAGCTAAACTCCAAATCCTACTTTTCCTTTGGTGATCTGCAAAGCTAAAACAACCTTCAAACAAGTGATTAGATCTAGTATGATAGGTTAAATAAAACAAAAAGTGCACAAGTATAACTGATTACAAAATGCAACTTTTAGATCTTAGATAACTTTGCATAAATAAACAAATTGAAGCTTCAAATGTCTATCCTATGGATTAGAATATAATCTTCTTTAGCTAAGACAATAAACACTTGTATGAAAGAAATAATAACTGAGTATATTTCACCTTGGTTCAAGCAAACACCATGAAATTTTGCACCATTTAGACCTCCAAAGTCTTCACTTTATTCCAAACTTGCTTGCCAAATAGCAAAGCATTTACAAAAATACAGCATAGGTTCCTTGCACAAATTTCCACCCTCAATGGTGGAGCAAGATCCTCATTTTATAGATGAATTACAAAGGGATGCGAATTGAGGAATGTCTAGGGCTAGGAGGGCACATTCACCAACCCAATGTGTGAGTGCCACATAAGGAAGTCGCCCAAGCATGCAAAGAAGGCGCAAATCCCAAGGGAATATAGCTCACAATGCTCCGATACCGATCTGGATCTGGTAGGTGATGATTGGAATATTCCCAGATGCTGATTGCCATGTCATTTAGCCTTTTATTTTATCTTTTTTCCTCAATTTTGTGTAAATCTTTGATTCAGAGATCACTACTCCCTCTGAATCACCCTGATATCTCAAGCAGTTTGAGTCTCGATATCAATACATACTCATATAAATATAAACTCAACAGCTAGATTTCTTTACCAAACTGAAACACATGCAATCACACATAAACACCAAATATACCCTGGAAACCCCAATCGGGGAAAACCAACAAACTGTGAGGCTATCTTCTCTATCGGGCCCAGAGCATATATATAAATAGACAAGTACAATACGGGATTACTTCAAAGGTAACTCAATCCCTGAACCAGACAGACTATAGATCTGCATGCATCAGCTGATGCATGCACTGGAAGAGTAAGCCCTAACTAGCAAACTAGATTTGAGTATCTCTGTAGGTGCCTCTGACTGATCTTCCTCTCTGTATCCCATTGCTCTAATCTGCTCTCTCTAAAGACTGCCTCTGAAGAATGCGACCTCCACTGCATGCAGAAGTGCACCCTCCCCTTTGGATGTTTGACGCTCGAACAGGATCGAATCTCAACAGATCTAAGCTCTGATCGTCTCTAGCCTTCCTCAAATGCTTAGGCAAGGCTATCCTAGAAGTCTCATACTCTGAATTGGTCGATCAAGCTCCAAATGAGCTCCTCCCTCCTTGGGAAATGTGCCCTCCTCCAAGTGAAAACGTCCTCCTCTAAATTGAGCAGAAATCACACTGATGAGCTATCTCAGCTCACGGTACTGAGTGCCTAGTGACTCTAGAGCTAATGGTCACTAGTCTAGCTCAAATCTGACCACCCTAGCTCCTGCAGTAGCTCCTCTCTCTGTCAGAAAGTCACCCTGCATGCACAAGTGCACCCTCCTCACTCCTGGTCTATCAATCTCTGATAAAGCAACTGAGCAGCCTCATCCGGGGACCCTTTGTCTCTATAAATAATCTCACTGATGAATTAGGTTTACCAAAACCCTAATTCTCGGTGCATGCAAAAGTGACTTTTGCATGCATCCAATGATTGCTGACAGGTCATGCAAAACTCATGCATGCAAGGGTCAAATCACCCCGAAAGGTCCGCATGTAGCCACCACTGGGCTCATGCCACTGAGTAGAGTGTATGTCACCCTTTACTCCATATCGATGCCTATACTCCTAATGTACCTCCATGCAAGGCATCTGAATCATGGAGGACTTCCCGAAGTTACCACAATCTAACATTTTGGAATTTTTTTATTTTCTCCATATTTATTATTTTTTAATTTTTTAATCCTCTTTTAATAATCAAGAGAGAATTTTTATTTGAGTGAATAATATTCACTGAAAACTTAGGAAAAGTGGGTTTAAGGGTTTTATGGATGCTCTGGGTTAGAAAACGAGCACCCCCAAGGCAAAATCAACCTCCTAACCCATCTTTTATCATTTTTTATGATTTTTTTAATTAAATCATTAAAAAACCTCGGGAAGCGGGAAAAAATATTTTTTGTCGGAAATGTCTGAAAATCCTAGGGGACCTAGTGCATGTACACATGACTCAAATTAGATGGATAGCATGTAAAACATCCTAGACACTAAGACTTTAATAACCACCTTAGGTTCGACCTCCATGGTAGATACTCCAGCTTTGAAGGTGTGAGTGAAAAACTCAGGAATTATACACGACTGAAGCGTAATGCATAATTCCTAAGGAAAAAACACTCTAGAGTATCACCCTAATAATTAAACCTAAGGGAAGCCAAGTCTTTTACAAAAGGACTATGCTTAGACCAACATTTTACAATTCCTCCAAGGGATGTGAAACATGCATTTTATTACAAAAGGGGCAAAAAATTGCCCTGAAAATGACTTCTGAACTTCTGAACTCTGAAGATGAACATGTATCATGTTCATAAAACTGGGGGCTCAATAGAAGTTCAACTATTGTACAAAATAGTTGGTAACATGGACCCCACTAAAGCTATAGATTGTGTCGGAAGGTGTGGGATGCATCATAATAACCCTCTGATCAAACCTTTGTCATTTCCTTGCCTCATTTTCCCAAATCGATTTCCTCAGTAACCAATTCTTCCATTTTGTACCGTTGGAATATCACCTGTAAAATAATAAAATGCATGTAACTCTCTGTCGAGTGCCCCGGGCACCAATCTGGCTGGACCAAAATGTCTGGGAGCATGATAATATAGTAATAACGAGTGGATGGACCCCATACTTCCTCTATAGCGCCCTAGGAGAACCAAAATAATCTCAAAAGTACTGAACAAACCATTTTATATGGCAAATATGCAATAAAGTGATAAACTGACCATAACCTCATCTGTAAATGCCTGAAACTGATATTTGAGTGTACCAATGAACTCAGAAGGCCCAAATATATTAAGTATGAGTACTCATACAACATGTGACCACCTGGATAATCATCTATAAGCTCAACCATGCCCGGACAATAAAAATAATGGTATGTAAATAATAATAATAATAATAATAAAAATCCATCAAACCATCACATGAAACCTGTGTCTGATGCATGGAACCATCAAATGGGCACCATAAGACCACAAAAAATCAATCTCGAACATCATCGGTACAACTCATCCTGGATCCTGCAGTTGACTAGGTCAAAACTGGTCAAAATAATGACCCAGGCTCAAATTGACTGATGCTGCAAGTGCAAATGGATAAGATATGCTCCTTTAAATATTTCAATATCAAAACCAAAGCATAAAGTGGCATTTCACTAGCGATCAGGAAAATAAAACATCAAATATAAGTCTAGATTAAAGCAATCAATTACTAAGAAAAAGACCCTCAAGTGTATACTCATTTTATGGACGTGACCATTTTGCTAGAAATGGGTGAAGGTGGAAAAGACAAAGCTAGGACAAAGGGATGACTTTACAACTTCAACACTGTGACACTTTGGATAAAAGGAAAGGGAAAACCACCTAAGCATATGTTGGACAAAAAACACACAAGGAATCGCAGTGTCTCCAAATTGAATAAGTTGATTTGAGGAGTGCCCATTCAACTTTAACAAATGTCTACAACTCACATCCAAGCTTGAATCAAGCTCTGTGAGGATCTTTTCTAGTACCACCGTGACTAGGTGCATAGTTAACCGTAACTTGAGGTTCTAGGGGACACTTAGAATTAGTTGTCCCTTACTCCATCTCACATCCCAACCCGTAGGCTCCGTGATGAAATAATCATTACATTTCAATCATGGCCAGCAGTCTTTAGATTTAGCATACATTTAACCACCGTTTTTTAGGCCTTATGACCCTTCGGATTTTGTATGTGCTTAGAAGCACAACTAATTGCAGCTTTCAACCAGGGAACTTTACATTTCATTTCATAGCCCTTTTCATTATGCTTAAAAGCACACTTTTACTTTATATTTATTATGGGCTTGCATTTGAGAAGATAGAACAATTAATCAAATAATGCATGTAATGATGGTAGAACCTACGCTGCTGGGAATCGCTGGGACCCCTCACGAATCGAACCCAATTCACGCTCTAGACGGAATCGATGAGGAATCGATTCCGGAATCGCGATTCCTCATCGATTCCGCCCGGAATCGATTCCGCAATTCGCGAATTGGGCATGAAAAAAACGATCCCTGGATTTTTCCAATTCGCTGAGGAATCGTTGCTTCCGGGTCGATTTCGGATCGAACCCTCATCGAACCTGGGCTTAAAAATCTAACCCGAAATCACTGCCGAGGTCGATTCCGCGGACAGGGTGGATTCATGAAAAAAAAATTGATTTTTGTATTTTTTTTTGGGGGGGGGGGTTGGTGGGCTAGGTCACTTTGGGCCAATAAAGAGTGAATGAGTCCATTTGGACTCATTCCATTACTCATTTGCTTGATTGGGAAGAGTTTGAGCTTGGAGTGAGTATGCTAGTTGTTTGAGAACTTTGAGCTTTGAGTGGGAGATTGAAGGGGAGAGCTTGCAAGGGAGATTGAAGCTTCCATAGAGACATTCAACCACCATTGAAGAGCTAAAAGGTAGGCTCTAAAAACTCATCTTTGTTTGTTTTTGCAATAATTTTTCACTATGTTAAAAAATGTAAAACTTGCAATGTTCTCTTCTCCTACTCTTTTCAATTTCTTCTTCTCCATCATTCTATTGCAGAGATCAAGTGACTCTCATCTTGAATCAAGAAACATGATGGGTATGTGGTTTTGGTTATTCATTCCACTTCTTCTCATTATGATGGTGTTGGGAAGTAGATACGATGGTGGTAGTGATGATGGGGAAGATGTAGAGAGTGATGCATACCAAGGAGAAGAGGAGGAAGGGGAAGAGGGTGATGAAGATGAGAATGAGGGTGATGTGGGGCAAAAACAAAAAGACACAACACCTTTGTGGAAGTATGTGACAAGGCAAGGGGGAGGGAGAGGGGGTCGAACCACAAAGTTTACATGCCTCCATTGTAATAAAACATACACAGGTTCATATACCCGGGTGAGAAAGCATTTGTATGGGGTTATGCCATGCGATGAATGTAAGTCTCATGGAGTCAAAACTTGTGACAAAGTGGGAGCTAAAGAGAGAAGCAAATACAGGATGTAAGAAGAGGCCGCTCAAAACAACTCCAAGAGATCGAGGGTTGATTCTCAATCTCCACAGAGAATGTTTGGTAGTGGTCCTAGTGGAGTTGGATCATCATCGGCTCGATCAGGAACCTCATCTCCCCATGGAATCTCGCCTATGCAAAGAACATTATCCTATTTCCTTGACCAAGGTTGTAGAGATGATGTGGATTCAAAAGTTTATAGGTTTCTCTATGCATGTGGTGTGCCATTCAATGTTCTTCACTCACCCTATTGGTATGAAATGGAACAAGCCATCAATGGTGGCCCTCAAGGATACAGAAGCCCTGGGTATGACAAAGCTAAAACCGTGGGACTTGACAGGGAAAGAGCCAAAATCAATAGTGCTCTTGGAAAGTTCACAAATGATTGGTCCAACTATGGGGTATCCATTGTATCTGATGGGTGGACAAATGTTAAAGGCAAGCCATTGATAAATATTCTTGGCGTTTCTACTAGCGGTGCGGTCTTCCTTTCAGCCCATGACTACTCAGATTGCTACAAGACTGTTATTAATATTGCACAACCTTTACTTAAAACCATTCAAGAGATTGGGCCATACAATGTCATTCAAGTCATCACTGATAATGCTACTAATTGTAAGGCAGCAGGAGCAATCATTGAGGATAAGTATCCCAACATATTTTGGTCAGGGTGTTTGGTTCACACATTGAACCTTTTGATGCATGATATCGTTAAGATGAAGGAACCTAATTACCGATGGATTGGTGCCTTGTACAAGAGAGGTAAGAAAATGATCAAATTTATTACCAATCATAGCATGGCCCACCAAATTTTTCGCAATCACTCTAAGTTGGAGCTATTGAAGATTGCAAAGACTAGATTTGCTAGCTACTACCTCACCTTCAGGAGGCTTTTGAAGGTAAGAGATGCATTGGCTAGTATGGTCTCAAGTGATCCATGGCAGGAATTGAAAGACAAAGCTGCAAGCGCATCAGATAGAAGTGACTTTCAGGAGGTGGAGGACACCATTCTTGAAGGTCATTTTTGGTCACAGGTTACGTATGTTCTGCAGTTCACCGAGTCAGTTTATAACATGATTCGTTTTGCAGATACAGATCAGCCGGTGATTGGGGAGGTATATGAGCAGATGGATAGCATGCTTGATCAAATGAAATACATTGTTGAGCAAAGAGATGCAATCTTGTATGACAATATTCATAAACATGTGGTCAAAAGGTGGGATAATCTAAATGTTCCACTCCATGCCCTTGCATATGTCCTCACCCCAAAATACTATTCTCCAATTTGGTTGGCCCAACCTGCACCTGGGGGTGGAGTTAGGAAAAAACCCCACACAGATCCAGAGGTTGCTGTTGGGTGGTCCTTGATGAGGAAGAGTGTGCTCAAGTACGTAGTGAATTGAGTGAATACATAAGTGAGCATGGACTCTTTGGTTCCCTGTTTGCAACCAAAGATCGAGACAGATTGGATCCTATCCTTTGGTGGAACATGCATGGATCTGGAGCCACATATTTACATAAATTGGCGGTGAGGGTGCTATTATAGGTTGTTAATAGATCTTCTACAGAGAGGTGTTGGAGCACCTACAACTTCATCCACAGTGTAAAGAGAAACAGTCTGAATGTAGATCGCGTAGAAAGCTTGGTTTATGTGCACTACAACTTGAGGTTGTTGTCCCATTATTGTGAGGCGGCCAAGAATGATAGAACGTATTTGACTTGAGACAACAATCCAGAGGAGGCTAATGTGGAAGATGGAGCCATAGCATTAGAGCGCTTGGAGGATGACCTATTGGATGATCATGATGATCCAATTACAGGTACCCGTACAAAGATGCCACCCCCAAGCAGAAGCAGCTTTCCGGATGCAAGAGTTTTGCCTTTAGCTTCACAACGTCCAAGTTCAGCCCGTGGGGGGCATTCATCTTCTTCTCATGTTCCACGATCACTTCTGTTATCACCTATTTTGTACAAATAGTTGAAACGTTATTGAGCCGCCAGTGTTGGAACACATCAGTGTTCACTTCCAGAGTATCTGGGTTTCAGAATGCAGCAGTTAGCCAGTTTTATTTTTGAGTCGACATGACCATGGCCCCATGGGGGTTTGTAATAAAGTGTGCTAGTAGGATCTGAGTGTCTCGGTTCCCATGACTTGATTAAGCAACTAAGGTATTCTAGGGAGTTTTTTCCCTTCTCAATTATACTTTGCCTACAACCAAGCTATAATCGATGAGGTTTTCTCCCACTTCCTCCAAAGCTGGAATGCCCGATTTTGAAAATTTTGGCCATGGGGGGTTATTAGAGTCCAACTAATGTATATAAGCCTACTAGACACTATTAGAATAGGTTTTGGTCATGTCCCAAGTCTCTAAGACCCTCAGAAAAAATTTCGAAAAAATTTACCAGGTCCGTCGAATTTGGGTTTTTAATTATTTTTTAAATTTTAATAAATTTCTCTATAGTTTAAATAGAGAAATTTCAATTTGTAATATGTCAGTCATCCGGGATCCGATTTCAGTGATTGAAGGCTCCAAACTTGAGCCAAAAATCATTCATGATCCTCGGACTAGCTAACCCTAAGTTTCAAACAATTATTTGGCCTCATAATTAATATTTTCTCAAAAGATCAAAAAATAAGAAATATTAATTAAAATATTCAAAAAATAATAAATTGGAGATAATTTAAATCTCTCCAAAAAATGCCAAATTGAATAAAGTAAAAGTCAAAATGACATGGAAAAAAGCATTTATGATGATTGGAATATTCACCCACCTGATTCAGATCAGTTTCGGAGCACTGGGAGTGATCTACAGTTGAGAAATTCGCCCACCTTCATGCAAATTCATTTTTGTGATTTGGCAATTGATTAATGGGTTGTTGGATTTTGAAATCAATGCATGTGGGGCTCCTTCCTCAAATTATGGGCTCCAAACTCAAGTTTAAAGATGAGTTAAGACTCCAAGCTCGATTTGGTTGGTGTTGACATGGATTTGATTGATTTTTGATGGAGTTTTTGGCTCTCTTCATCACCAATTCGAATTAGGGTTTTAGCATTGAGTTTTGTTATATAAGAGAAGCCATTTGGGTTTTCTCTTCATGGAGAATTATTGTAAACTTACTCTGCGGAGACTGTAATAGCTATTGGCTATCATTGGAAATAAAGTTGGCTTTGGAGGCAATTTGCGTACACTTCTATTGGTTCATGAGCTATTAATTTCTGAGGTAATATCTGTAATGTGTTATTGATTTATGCAATTTCAAAGTTTGATTTAAATACATGCTTAGATCTCTTTTTTAAGAGCGTAGGGCAAACATTTGATGGTCCCAATTTGTTTGTTAGGCTTAGGCTTGAATAGTATAAAGAGTGCAAATTGTAATCAGTTTTACTACCTTGTCTCTTCATGCGTTTTTGTCTAACTCTCTATATTTGATCAAGCTTTGTTTGTGTAAATTTTTTTGTGCATTTGCAGATCTTCAAAATGGTTGAGATGAGATGAACTCGGTTGTATCTCCCTCTTCTCCACCAACAAAAAGTTTTTACTAATAGTGTGTTTGCAGGATACTTCCAAGGAGCAAGATCTTAAATTTGGCAGCAAAGCAGAGAGGGTTTTCTCTTCCATCAACACAAATTTCTCTCTTCTTGGTTACTTGTTACTTGGACCCACCTTCTTCTTGTGGAAAACCCTTTCTAGATCTGAATCCAAAGTTGAAGTTCTTTACTTTTAAAGCCTAGATTAGTTTGCCATAAGGTTGAAGTTCCTTCAACCTTGGGGAATAACTTGGGATTTGTTCCCTTGTGCTCTCTTCAACACTATCGCATGCGTATCATCCAGCTAGCTGGAAGGATTTCTTGGATAGTGTTTCACTTGATTTTTCCCTCTCCATCACCCATTCGTTTTACTCTTTTTTCTATCCTCTTCCCCTCATCCATTCGTTTTTGCCCATTTGGCCTCTTTTTTCCCTTTGTCTTTTGCCCTTTTTCTTCCATCTTCCTTCCATCCATCCTACAAAAGAAGCAAAGCAAACAAAAGAGGTTTGAAATAGTTAGTAGTTTTATTTTTTGAAAAGTTAAGTTTAGGCATCTTAAAATATCATTTAGGGCTTGCATTTTAATCTTTTGTCTTAAGTTTTGTAGTCTCACTTAAAGATAGGAAAGTTTGCATATGAGCTAGTTCAAAAAACTTGTGGTTCCAACCTCATTCCCATCATTTTTTGGAGCACTTTAGCTTGCTGGTCTGTTTTATTTAAATTGCAATTTAAATTCAAAATCTCATGCACATTGCATTTATGGCCTCATTTTTCAACTCTAGGTTCAAGTAGCTTCAAGTCTTAATTTTTTCAACTAATGCTAAAGGGTACTTGTAGCTTGAATCTTTGTTCTGTGTAGGTATGAAAAGAAGCTAAATCCAAAAGAGAGCCCTAAGTAGAAGAGGAGCAAAATCAAGTAAAGAGAAGAAAAATTGCAAAACCAAGAAGAAGCTTGAAAATAAACCTTGAAACCATGAGTGTCTTTTGAAATAAGCTATTATCCTTTGTACAAACTCATAAGAGTTTTCTCATTTCTTTCCAAAGTTTACTTTTCTCAAAAGACCTTTCAAGGGCTTGAATCCCAAAGGCATTTGTAATCTCATAATAAAATTTAAAGTGGAGGAGGCCTCCACTTTTTTGGTTTCTTCCCCATTTGGGGAAGAGTGTGGTGTTTGGTTAAGTTAGATCTTTCAGTTTTTTGCTTTAGAGTAGTCTTTGTTTCATCTTGTTTCTTCTCTTCCAAGTTTTGACCAGAGTAAGCTAACATTGGGATTGTGTCCCAAAGGCCACATAGTTTTGTGGCAGCTTCTCGTTCCCCGTTAGCATCTTGTGGACATTCAACTAGCTGGAAGGTTTCCAGGACTGACGGTTCTAGTGATTAGCCTTGTTCGGAGGTTGATCCCACTTTAGAATAAATTTGCTTGGTAGAACACTAGATTTTGTTTTTTGTTATCTTCAAAGCATCTTTCTTTGTGGTTATCCTTATATTTTCAATCATTTTCTGTTTCATTTACTCCTTTAAGTTTCACAATCGCTTCACTTTTTGCAATAAAACGAACAAAATCTCTTGAACTTGGCCAAATCCAAGTCAAGAGCACTCTTTGTCGGAGAGCATATAGATTTGCACTTTCCCCTTGCATTAGGCATTTTAAAGTAGGAAGTCTCTTGAACTGTGGTCTTAAGACTAAGTCAAGAGCGCTCTCTATCGGAGAGTTGAACAAGTGCTCCTAATAAATAAAACATTTTCAAACCACATTTCCCCCTTAATTAATTTATCTTAGTCATTTGTCCAACACCCGTATGCTCTGCCAACCGGAAACGGTTGGACTAGTACTCAGAAAGGTGAAGGACTTGATAAGCTCATAAGTGATAATTAATTAAAACTTTCACCCCCATAACCAACCAATCCGGAGTTGAGCGATAAGATAAGTTCAATGGGTAATCTCCTAGTTGGGGGCGCCGGGTTGCCATGTTCAGCCTCTAGTTTGCTGGTTAGCATTGCGCGACCTGACTAGAGCACTGGGTGGTCCGACATGTCCTTGAGCGGAGGCACTTGATACTGTCTTTCTGGACACTCTCTTGATATCCTTGGTTTTAGCGATAATAATCAAGAACATCTAAAACACTTAAAATTTACCAAGAACAATTTCAAAACGATCTCACAAACAGCTACTTTTGACTTACATTTTTCAGCATCACAAGCATTTCATTTGACTCCATTTGGCATTGGTATTTAAAAATCTTATATATCTTCCGAATCTAGACCATATGTCCTTGTCATTTGTTTAATCTTTATCTTGTGGATGCTTTGTTTTAATTTTAAGTCAGAAGTATTTTGTTCATCTTCTAAATTGTATCTCATGGAATTTGCAACGTGGATTGCGTGTTTAATTGTGTTCTCATCATTATACAAAAACTCCTAAACAACACTCATCCGCATCACCCCACACAAAAAACACTTAAAACACAAGAGCCTTAGACAACTCTTTTTTAGGGACTACCCCCCTTGGCTTCGTTAGGAGTTAGCCTAAACGGAGGAGCTGGGATTCAGGTGATAGTACCTGGCTCATTGCTTGCCCCCAAGGCCACACCTCTCTCACTTGTAGTGAATAGACAGCTTTCGAAAGATTTCCGCTGCTGGTGTGCAGTTTGGCGAACAACAACTTCCACCAGCACCTATTCCACCTAGAACACGAGAAACGAAATTGGAAGTTACTCGTGGCAAGCAGAAAGCTTAGTAGATTCATAGTGCTTTGTAGTTTGTATTTCATTTTCATGTTTATTTTGGCGGTTAGCCTATTTTGTAAACATTATGGCTAGTTTGATGGCAAATATTATATGTTGAAATTTGAAGGTTGATGTTGTTGATGATTGATGACTGATGATTTGTTGATGATCATTTAATGACAATGTTATAAGTTATAGCTCCTAGAATCTAGAAGACTAGATGATTAATGTTATATCAATGTGTACTAAATGGTTATATGAATATCTAGATTCTATGTTTTGATGTTTTTTATAGCTAATTTGGCATAATACATGTTTTTTTTAATTTATATGCATCAAAATATATTAAAATATATATTATATAAAAAACGTTCCCGAAACGGAAGCTTTTGAAAATTTTGCTTTTTGCTCCCGCTCCTGCTCCCAACGGCGTAGGGTAGAACAATTTGCTTCAAGTATTAGCTGACACAACTCAGGAAACTAGGGGGAATCACCCACAATCAGGACCAAACATCGGGGGCAACCGACCAGAGAGGTCAAAGCTTCAAAAATCAACTCACCTAAGCTTAGGAACCAACACCAACGGGTTCTCCTGGCCCAGAAGGATCAAGGATTCGGCAAGTTCTGTTGCACAACTCAGAGTCAAGACACATAATAACAGGGAGTCTATCCAACATAGAGGCATAAGTGGGGAAGTCCTCAATATCACAGGCTAAAGTGTAAGTCAGGTCACAACCAAGGACGGATGATAACGGATGGATGGGGAAGGTGACAAGTGATATGATAAATGGTGGGAATGACCAAGTCCATACTACTAAGAGGGTAAGACCAATGAGTATACACAATAAATTCTAATTCCTAGCAATTAAATCACTTATATTCTAAACAATCAACCAGTAACCACATATATATATATATATATATATATATATATCGCCAGATCATGACCACTAAATACTCAGTCAAGCTACTAAAACAAGTAAAAGAGCACAACATGGATATCCAATGCACAACCATATACATGTTGGGTCATATACCTGTATACATCACCCGAACCATCAACTATCACTGAAACACCGCTGCTGCATAACTCTAGGCACTATCATATGACTGCTGTGGATGGAAGACAATGGCCACCTCAGTCATCAAATCCGGGGCCATGAGGCTCAGTCATGGCATAAGGCTGAAAATATCTGCTTTGAGTCTGCTGAAAATATGAGTGATCATAGAATAGTTGTTCATCATCTGCCGATCTCATGCACCTCATAGCAAAAGCACTAGCTCAGAAAAGTACTGGAATCTGATCTAAAGACATGGTATCCCCGACTACTATGAATGTGATAACAAGTACTCTGTTAAAGATCTGGGAATAGGTAGCATTTGGGCAATTAAATGGGAAAATTTCATCAATAGACTAAAGTCTATTGACTGCAGATTGAATGGTAATCAGGATACTCTTATTTGGTTATCAAATCCTCAGACAGGTTCTATTACTGCGAAAATAGCTTATCAGGCTATTGTAAAGGAAAATATATGCACAGTACAAAATTAGTGGTATACAGTTCTTTGGAAAAGGCATATTCCATTAAAGATGAAATGTTTTATGTGGTTTGCCCTTCAAAATTGTCTTAAGACCTGGGGCAATTCAATGAGAAAAGGTTGGTGTGGTCCAAATATATGTAACCTTTGTAAAAAGGACTGAGTCAGTTCATCATATTTTGATTGGTTGTTTTTTTTCAAATGTATGGAAAAAGGTCTGTTCTTCTCTCAATATTACACAGGTGTGGGATGGCACTAATTTTGAACAGAATTGTAAAAAATGGCAGAAATCTTGCAGAGTATATCATACCCTTCCTGCTATTATCTCTTGGAAAATTTGGAAAGTCAGGAATCTTTGTGTGTTTGAAGATAAATTAGAAGATTTGGATATTATATGTATGCACGTTCTGAACTGGGAAGACAAAAGAATGCAGAACCAGAGTACTTAAAGAAATCAGAAGTTGCAATGGTGCTATTGGTTATTTTGACGGGGCAACAGAAAACGGTCTTTGTGTGGCAGGTGCAGTCCTTTATATCAATGACTATCACAGGTATACTTTCAAACTAAAGTGTGGTACAGGGACAAACATGAAGGCTGAAATGCTTGCATTGTGGTGTTTATGTAAGATGGCTACTACTTTTGGAATTGTTTCTCTTGTGGTCTATGGGGACTCCAGAGTTACTATTAAATGGGCTAGAGGAGAATACAGTTTAAATGTGGTGAACTTACTTCTTTGGTGCTCCAGGATCAAAGAGGAACTGAAGAAACATACATACAAAAATTTATTTCATATCTATAGAGAGCAGAATCTATTGGCTGACAGTTTATCCAAAAAAGCTTTGGATGGTGCAGAAGGGACCTTAGTTTGGGAAGAATTTCTGGAAGATGACAAAATTGAAAATAGATATGGGGACTTCACTTTTTTTTTGTTTCCTAGACTATTCCCCATTATTTCATTTTTGGAACTGTTTGTATATGTGGTGGGTAAAATTGTTGAAAATATGTATTAGACTTTGATATACTCCGTTTTGGTTTGGATTGACTGAAGGATATTATGTCAGTTCTGTCTTTTTCAGGTTAAGACAATCATTAAAGGGACTATATAAGTATGAAAGATATGTACTTTTTTATTCTTATAGAATATCAAAAATATGTTTTTTTCCTCTGAAAAAAAAAAATTAAAAAGTACTTTTCAATTAAAAAAAAAAATCTTCAGAAACTAACCACAGACCTAATTAGGTCACATTGTATCATTTGGATGAAGTATTAAACCGATGAAAACTAACCAGTTATGAGTGACCTCTCACTTATTATAAAGTGTTGTGTAGTTAAGGCAGATCAAAGTAATAACTTATAGTCTCTTTATGAGTGACCTCTCACATATTATAAAGTGTTGTGTAGTTAAGGCAGATCAAAGTAATAACTTATAGTCTCTTGAAGGATGTAAGAGATATAGTGTCAAGGTGACATAAATAAGAAAATTTTATTTTATTCAATTATAATCTTAAAAAGGAGTATCTTTATCAAAAAGGAAAATATTTATAGAAAGTTAAAATGTTTGGAGATCAACTCAACTCAGGAATTAGTATCAACAAAATATCAAGAATATAGCAAAGAGAGAATGAGGATTAGAACAAATGACAAAACATCTTAAAGAAGGCGACAACGTAATGTATATAAAATAATATATATATATATACAAAATCTAAGACATTAATGTAACAAATGACAAAGCATCTTAAAGAAGGTAATAATATATATATATGGTTTAGGACATTAATGTAATTATTAAAAGGTACATTCATAAATACATAACTCTCTATATGAGGTCATTCTTCATTGTTAATCTATCGTTCAATATTTTTACATTCCATATTTATATTTCTTATCCAATTGAAAACTTTAAATCAATCTTAACTTTGGGTACATCGTTACTTCTACAACAAGTAAACTAATGAAGTATCAACTTTCCATGGTTATTTGGCTTATTCATTACTTCTCCAACAAATAAACTAATGAAGTGTCAACTTTCCATGCTTATTTGGCTTATTCATTACTGTATAATTATTGTTTAGAGTCTTAGACCCTTAAAATTAATTACTGTATAATTATTGTTTAGACCTTTAAAATTAATTTCTATATTTTTAATGTTTTATGTTTCAGTCCGACTCCCCATCCCCTGATATTTGTGGGGCCTTGGGGTAACTAACATAAATTTTATGTGATTGCTTTTTCCTATGGGAAATTTGCAGTATGACCAACCCTTGTCAGAGAAAAGAAATATTTTATATTTTGTGCCTAGCTTTTCAGTTTCTTTAGTGCTAGAAGCATACCATTTTCTATTTTCTGAAACTTTAAATTAAAAGAAATACTTGCTTATTTTTTGACAGATAGTTCATGATGAAAACATTTTGTCATATCTTAACTTTGTTCCTTTTTTAATTGGCATCTTGTGCCTTGCACATGGAAACTGATTTACTGTTACTGTGCTTCATTTGCCCAGATCAAGGGAGATTGGATCAAACCAGGTGCTGCTGTTATTGATGTTGGTACAAATGCAGTTGATGACCCCAGCAAAAATTCAGGCTACAGATTAGTAGGTGATGTTGCCTTTGAGGAGGCCAAGGAGGTTGCTGGATGGATCACTCCAGTACCTGGTGGAATTGGACCAATGATTGTCGCAATGCTTCTTAGAAATACAGTAGATAGTGTAAAGCAGGCATGTGACTGTAAGTCTTCAAAGCTGCATGAAGAAACATCCTGACGATAATTTCACTAGAAAGAACAGGTCCTTACCAAAGACTTTTGGTCTTATGACATTTTATTAGTTTCCAGTGAAGCTTCAATAAGAGAGTTTCACACAAAGAAATTATAATCTTATACTTATTATCATGGAAGAAAGTTTTCAGCACTATAAAAAAAATATTGATTGTTTTAAGTTTTCACTAATAACAATAGTACAGTCTGAGGAGGTCATAGATTCTAATCTGAAGGGGTAGGGTATGTACACTTATGTAAGCTTTAGTAGTTGCATTGCTTCCTAGAGGGGGTCCCTTGTCCCACAAACAAAGGAGTCTCATATACCAAATGGAGTAGTCTATTTATTCTTCATTTTTTACTTTACGGTAGGTTTTAGTTGGAATCCAGTATTTTTTTGGGGTAAAATCCAAATTTCTGTGTTTAAATTGTATTTTTGAATCCATAAATAGATTTGGCACCCTCAAATACCCCAATGGCACCCAAATTATGCAATTTCCATAGCTGATATATGTAATTCTAAGATTTTTTAAAGATTTCCAACTGGAATACGAAAAATATTAGACATAAAATATGCTTGGAAAAGGTTGAAAACATAGAATAGTTATACTACACCATACCAAATTGGTGTCTGGCTTGATTGTGACCTTAAAAATAGATTATTATTATGTAACATAATTGCTTCTTTTATTAACACCATCAAGATAAAATATTCCATGTGGGTAATCTCCTTAGCTGTGATGAGTGATGGAGTTATAAGATTAAAAGGAATGAGGATCAATGCTGTCAGTAGTGATTTGTCAATATTAATGTTTTTGTGTAAGAGGCAGATGGAAATTAAGATTAAGGTAGACAGAATATCTACTTTAATTTATCGAGTAGGACTTCTTTTTCTCTAGAAAATATAAGTTTTCAAGGTATATTTTGTTTTGAGTGGAGTTTAATTAATCTCATAATTAGTAGATATCAAATTAAAATTTACTTGGTGTGTTAATTATGTTCAATCAATATTCAAAATTTGAATGCAATTTTAAGCAACATATATTCTAGGAACTCAAAGACAACCTTATTGAAAGCGGCTAGCATGCAATGCGATGTACTCAGACCATATGGGGAAATTGGTAACAGTTAGCCCCAAGCTTATCAGATTTAAACTCAGGATTAACATGGCACTGAACCTACTCATAGTCAAAATCAGCAGGTCAACGAACTCATTACCAAACTTGGCGGGTTAGCCAACTTGGCATCAGACTTGCGAGGTCAGCAAACTCATGAGACTTGTGATTCACCCTGGATGAATCAGAGAGTATGATAACCGTAAGTGAGGGGATAGAATATGGCCATAAACATATTTTCCATGCAACCAAAACTCAAATGTTCTACCCGACTTGATGCTAATCACCATTCATGCCTTGGAAACTTGTCATATCTATTCTGATGGCTCGTTTAATATAATTGATCAAGAGCTATTGTCATTAGTTCACCAGCAATCAAGAGGACAAAGAAGAAACAGATCGAGTACCCTAACCCTATGAAGCAAAAGTAAGATTATTCGAGATTATTCAAAATCATTTCAGGGATTGGCGTGTGAAGAATGTCGTCTTTCTCTGCTTAATCAATCAAAGAAAAGAGATTAGATCTATGAACGAATTAAGTAGCCTGTGCACTTATTAGAGGAAGATAATGCATTAATAAAACTTCTAAATATTCTACAATTTTTTCACCACTTATCATGATTTGAGAAAGTAGATCAAAGTCAAGTCAAGTTAGTGCAAAATTGACCAAATTTGAGGACATGTTCATCGATTTTGTCTCACAAATCGACCTGGAGATTGAAGGACTCTTCTTGTCTCAACTTGTTGGTTTTCTACCAAGTAACATAATGCCAAGAAAACTTGGATTCAAATGGATTAACCAACATTTTCAAGGTTGATGAACTCTCTAGAAGTGGTCAACCAACACTTGGCTGAACCTTTAGGAGTTTTGAAAACTGTAGATACAAGTCTTTTGGAAATCTCCATATATGTTGATTTTAAAGCCATCAATTTATCAAAGTTGTAAAAGATGTGTACACAACTCTGGTTGGAAAGCCATGGGGAAAGAAAATGAGAGGTTGTTTTTCATTAGAAAAAATCATTTGGCTTTTAAGAGGAAGGAAAGGTCATCATCCTTCTCCTGTATAAAGAAGGTAGATTTTGGTTTGAACCTTCAGAGGAGTTTGATGAATGGATTAAAAATTTTAAATTTAAGAGTTCACAAACAACATTGACTATGAGTTTGAGGCATATCAAGCATAGTTGTAGCTTAGGTATCCATTGTTGTTCGGTTAAAATTTTGATGTGGATACATCCAACTAGTCATCAGAGATATATGAGATCAAATTGAGTGCTCGTTCAAGAGTAATGATAATTACCCATCAATATATTTCAAATTGTCATACTAAGAATCATTGCAACTTAGGTTCTAATGTATTGGTTTAATGCCATTAGTAACCTATCGTTTCATCCATTAATTTCTAATTGTCGAATTTATTTTCATGCAGTCGCCCTTGGTGACCTTTCCTTCCTCCCATAGGGCTTGAGGGTACCATAATATGGTTGTCCCTCAACCTAGGGCTCTAGTTACTAAACCAAATAATGCTAGAACATTAATAATTTGTGGAGGAGATAACATCCATGGTGCCACCGGAATCCCCAAGCAAGTTCGTCCTCAAAGTGTACCACAAGGTAATGATTTCCCATCGACATTGATTTGGATGAATATGTTGGTATTTATTACAAGCTCCAATCTCACATGTGGAGCTACATCGCGGGCTGGATTCTCCGTGAGTTTTTCATAGAGGATTTAGTTTAAGGAGTTATGGGAGCCATAAGGTTTGCTCTACACAATCACCCGGAGCTTGATAAAAGGAATTTTTATTTAAAAAATGCTCACAAAAACCTTTTTTCCTTTTAAAGAGGAAGCACACTATAACACCATTCTTGCTTATGGTCCTTGGTTTGTCACTTGTCACCCTTGAACTATTGCCTCCCTAGGAGGAATGTTTATTTGTTGATCAAGCTTCTCAACATTGTTTCCATGCTTGGGTTCACTTTCAAGGATTACCCATGCAGTTTTGGGAGTTTTTGGAGAAAACAATTTCACCCATTAGCAGTACCATATGCCATGGATCGCCCATGTTTTTTAACCCAAGGCAACATAAATGAATATTTCTTAGAGTTTTCTTGTTGAAGGATTTGAAAAGGTTTTTGTACATCAAGGAAGGGGTAAAGTGTTATGTCGTCGTATGAGGTACATCAATATCTTATTTTAGGTGCCAAATTCCTGGCCATAGGATTAGGGATTGTCCCCTCATTGTTAAGTCTAAGACCCTATCATCTTTAGTTACTCTTGTTCTACAAGTTGAAGCCCAAAATACCTTAGCTAATGCCAATAATGATGGGTAGGTTCAAGTCATAAACAATAATTATTAGAATAACAAGAATGATCCAACTCCAAAGACTACCAAAAAAATCTCATTTAACAAAAAATTTCATGAATGGCCAATGTCCAATTTGTGGTAAAACAATGTATTTGAAGCACATTTTGTGGGAGTTTCATTTAGCTAGAGGTTATTGGTAGCAAATTCAAATGCAAGTTCTTATTGCTTTTTCAATGGGTTAATCCATTGGAAGGATGCATTATTGAGTGACTCTAAACACCTATTTTTCTTGTTTTTTATGGGCCTTTGAAACAATGTCAGATTTACTACTTGCACACTCCAAATTACCACCTACCCTCTAAATAGGATCTAAGCTAGGTGATTATGGATAATATATACATGCAGTACATTGAGTCCACTTGGAACCACCACCCCCTTCAAGGGTCTTATCTCTAAGATAACATTCTATTTCAAGCACTTCATGCTTATCAAGGGATGGTCTTATTTGAAAAACCTAAGTATACACACAAACTCTGGACGCATGCCCTCAGGATTTCCCTTGGTTAATTCAAAGTGGGCACTTGTCAACTTCAGGTTGAGACATATCATCACATTCCATGCCATAAGAGGAATTTTTTACTTTTCCACCTTCAAGAGACCGAGTTGAAGGAACACCTCATTTTCAGCTATCTAGTATATTCTAATGTCAAAGGGTGGTTTCATTATCTCTACCAAGGATCAAAAAAATTTCTCTCCTTCCACTATCCATACCAGAGATGCTTAACTCTTGTCAAAGGTTAGTTTGGGAGCATAGATCAAGGATCCTACATGGTCCTTCCCAACCCTATTCTACTGGGAGAATCACTCCCTTCTTCCTTATTTCACATCCACTAGTATCAGTACATAACAAAGCAAGGATAATATCACTTGCAACCTCAAGCTCCTTCTTGAGTGCCCCCCAATGAGTTGACCTCCCTCCATGAGAATTTTGAGGATCTCCCAATACAACTCCAACCAAACATACCAACTCTATAAGATCCTCAGGACGGATTTACTCTACACATTATAATGTTCTTCATGTCCACCCATGCAACCAAAATTTCATCCATAGATTCTTCCCATTGCCATTGGATGTTAGGAGTGATGGACCTCATTAATCCAAGGCTCCTCCTAGTATTTCAAATCCGCTCCTTATCCCTAGATATTCGTTGAATGACATCATCAAGCAACCCATTGGTCCCTTCACAATGATCAATGACTCGGATTGGGAGCCATGTTCTTCCTCTCTCCACTCTACTTCACATACCAACACACCCTGACAACAACATTATATGCTTGACATGGTTTTGATCTTGTTTTTGTATATGTGTTTCTATTGACTAATTAATTAGCTCTTTCTTTTCTTTTGCTAGATTAGTGATAGGAATTATGTTTGCACTCCCACTCTTCATTCACATTGATTGTACTTTTAAGTCCCATTAACCAACTTTGTGGTCACTTGTTGGACATTAATAACATTATCTTATCTTATCTATATTATGAAACTAAGGTGCAATTGTATTTTTGACAATGAGGAACTAGCTTTGTTTCTTTATTTTGTAGAATTTGGTGGAAAGAGATATGTATCTAGCTCTAGGCTAAGGGTTGTCTCCTTATTATAGATGCAAAAAGTATATGTTTTTGTTTATTCAAATCTGATTTTAGTGCTAGTAGCACTAAGGAAGAGGTTTTCATTTTCTTCTCTTTGTACATACTATTCTTGTACACAATCCTACTCTATTTAATTGTTCTCTATTTAATATAAGAGGTATTTTCTTAGAAGAAAAAGGGATGGTAGATAGCTTGAAAGGCTTCACTGGCTAAACCTCAATGGGTTGTTGGGTTGTTTCCAAACAATCCCATGGCCTTAACTGTGAGGAAGGACATACCTAGTTCCTCACGTGCCACTTCCTCTAAGGGAGAAACCAAAGGGCTAGGTCACCACCCTCGTGTTGCACTCACATCCAAATTTAGAGTCGAAGATTATCTAAAACACTCTAGATAGCTCAAACTTGATTATTTGATTCGGGAACCCACATTGGAAAGTGTTTTCAAGGTGTTGAATCAATTTAATAGCTAAGACAATATGGACTACCAAACTACTTAACCCTAATGAGGAAGTGCCATGGAATGTTAAGGAGTTGATGGGGCCATGTAGAATATCCATGGTTCAAAAAATAAGCTCTTCAATCTTTGATATGGATATTCTATATTGACAAGAAGTTCAAATTAAAGGATTTATGCTCTTGATATGCATGAAAAAGCATAGACGACCACGAACTTTGCCTAAATTATAGGGTTTATGCTTTTGACAACCATGACAAATCATAATCGAACATGAACTATTTAAACAAATGCTTCTTATTTTTTACCATGTAAAACATAAATAACTCATTGGAGAGTTGCTACCTCACATATGAACCTTGTTACTCAAATAGAAGATAGAATATCAAAACCAAGTTGTAGAGATATCTATGCACCTAAGACCAATGGGAGGCTTTGTTGAACCTTTAGTTGGAATTGTGCAGTTTCAAAATCCATTTACAAAGTTATCTAACCAAATACAAGCATTGACAAGGAGAAAGAAAATAACAAAAAATGTTTGTTGTACACTTTGCATTGTAAAAGGACACCACAAGAATGAGTATCCTATATTTGATATAAAACCAAATTTGCACTTAACCCATTCCATTTTGTAGTGGTGGAAAGGTACGACGCTATGATATTTGCAAATCCATTTCTCAATGACTCACACCATTGCACTTTGTTGCAGAAATACCATATTAGTGTGAACACCCTATTTTGTGAATTTTGCAAATCTACATGACATGGTATAAATAATTGTAGATGATCCACTTCTAGGATTCAAATTGGGGTACAACTTAAATTAATTGGACTGATTAAGTTATGAGTGCAAAAGCATGAATAGAACTGAAGCAAATATTGAATAAAATGTGCACAAAACAAATTTTATGTAACAGAATTTTTATTGTTGTGTACGAGTTCAAATAATGTGCTATGAAAGAGAATTTGAGAATAAAGAGAATGTGCTCTATGTTATGCTTTGTATAATACAATGTACATATAAGAATACATTTCAATTATAAGAATTTCCATTAAATTCCTAAAGTTTGTTTAGGTCTATAATTGTTGATGGGGTGATTTTTCCTTTTCTTGGAACTACCACATGCTAGTATTGGTCTCCTTAACGATCCTAGGTATGGTTGGTGTTCCATTTCGTATGTGTGCACCTACTAAGTGTGTATGCACCTGATAAGTGTGTGTGTGTGTGGCCTATTGAAGTCTAAGTATGTGTGTGTCCTTTGGAACTTGTGATACCTAGTGCTTTTTACTCACAAAGTACCAAAGATGGATTCTACTAGGCCTAAGGCTCTCTCACATGCATTTTTAGCACAAGAACATGTAACAATATAAACATGTTACCTTGAATGATGAGGCATGCTTGTTGGTCACTAGACAAATAAAGGAGTTCATTTCACCCTAACAAACGTTATTTTTTCCGATGTTGTGGGCACTTTGCTTGTGCTTGTGCTAGAAGGAAAGCTAGTTGTCACTAGCTTTCATTCTAGCATAAGAAAAAGGATGCAATCAATACTTTAGGGGTCCCTTTGTCCTAACAATCACCATGGTTAGTGTTCTTCCTTTGTGTGTGACTTTTTATTTTCTCTGGAATAAGCTAAGACTGTCCACAATGATGCAATAAGAAGTGTATCTAAAATTGATGTTTTTGTTGGCTCTGCACTTGTTCTTGTGTTGTAAGTAAATCTAGCAATCGCTAGATTTCCTTTTGGCACAAGCACAATGATGAAATCAAAAGGTTTTGATCTTGGTAGAATAGTGGGATTCCTATCCAATTTCAAATATCATGAATTGTTGGGAGTTATTTTGAAGTGTATATGCACAACATACTCCAGGGGTTGAAGAACTTTGATAAACATGTGCAAGGAAAAACAATACAAAATAGAACCATAAACACAACAATTAGCGATGGGTAAAAGACACATTACATAGAGATTTACCTTGGAAACCCAAAACTAGGAAAACCAACATTCCTAAGAGTTTCTCAACTCTTTATTTCATTGTATTATATGTTCTATTTACAATACAATATTATGACATCCAAAACCATAATTCAAGGTTCACTACCCCAATTCCTTAAGCAAAATTAGTTTACAATGGGCCATTAAACCATGGACCAAAAACAATTCAAAACGACCTAAAAATTTTATTTCAAGGGCATTGCCCTCAAACCCCTGACAGGGGGTTTCACTAGAACCCTTAGTTGGGGGGTGATCAACCCCTGGGATCTCCCTTGCTCTAGGAACCTACAAATATTACAATACATGCTCACCATTCTCCCACTTGTTGTATTCTTTGAAACAAGGGGTCAAAGGGGAAGCATCTAGGAAATTAGGTACAACGGGAAACAATGTCTATTGATTATCTACACCAAGAGAATTTTTCAATACTAATAGATTTTTCCAATAAATCTACAACATTCTTCAAGATAAAAACCTTCTCCAACAGTACTATGTTATGCTCAACCGTGTCTCTAACAAAATGGTATTGAACAACAATATGCTTTGTTTTGGAATGATAAGCAAATATTATTTGCCAGTAAAATTGCATTTGAGTTGTCACAACCTATTCTTATTTCTTTCTAAACAAAACCAATACATTAACACAATATTTGCAACCATATGGATTCCTTACTTACATGAGTGGATTCCATGTATTATGCTTCTATAGTTGGCAAATCAACTACAACCTACCTCTTACTCATCTAACCGATTGCTCCACCAAATAAGTTAAAAACATAACCACTTGTAGATATTATGTGGTCAAGATCACGAACCTATTCTGCCTTAGCAAAACCTTGTATATCTATCTTTTTGTGAATTCCAAGATTTCATCAGTGGCAGATTGCATGGTATGAAGTGCCATGCAAATATCTGAATTCCCTCTTTATTGTTGTCCAAAGTTCCTTCCCTGATTTTGACATATATTTTCTCAAAACAGTCATTGCATGGGAAATGTTTGGCCTTGTACAGGCCATAGCATACATCAAACTTCCAACAACATTAACATATGGAACATGTGGCATGTCTTCTACCTCTTCTTGATTTTTGGGACATTGGTTTGTTGATAACTTTGCACCCTACATGAATAGGGACCTTTATTGGTTTATATTCCTACATATTAAACCTCTACAATTTTGTTTCAACATATTTCCTCTGACTTGACCAGATTCTTGTATTGACCTAATCTCTTTTAATTACCATGCCCAAAATAAAATTTGTAGCACTAATATCTTTCATATCAAACTTAGAAGACAACTGGGTTTGACATCCTTGATTATTTCATCGTTGTTTCCAATCAACAACATATGATTAACATTAAATATCACATAAATAAATAATCACCATCCTAGTTGGAATACACATAGTTATCATCTTTTCTTATTGAGAAATCGAGTCCCAATATATAAGTATCAAATTTTTGATACCACATTCTTGGTGATTGTTTTACTCCATGCAGTGATTTTTTCGACTTGCAAACCAACTCCTTATTTCTCTTTACTACAAAACCCTCTGGTTATTTCAAGTAGATTTCTTTTTTTCCAAATCACCATGCAAAAATGTTGTCTTCACATCCATCTGCTATACTTTAAGATCAAAAGCAACAACAATAGATAAAATATATAATAGAATTTAATTTAGCAATAGGAGAAAACTCCTCACCAGAATAAATTCCCTCCGCCTAGGAATATCCCTTATCTATTAGGCAAGATTTGTACTTATCCACCTTAACTTCTACATTCAACTTCTTCTTAAACACCCATTCGCTACCAATAGGTTTTTTTCCAGCGAACAACTCAACTAGATCCCAAGTCTTATTTTTGTCCAAGGAATCCATTTCTTCAACCATGGTCTTCTTCCAAAATTTACTATCCTTTGAATCCATTGCCTCCCTAGCATATCTAGGATCATCATTAGTAATAGATAAAAGCAAAATTAGAGTGGAAATCGGGTGGGATATACCTTTCTAGTTTCATTCTTTCATGAACTAATCTCCTCAAAGATGGAGCTCAAGGTTCTTCCTCTTCTAGTTCATCTTCATTTGTTGGTTTAGATTCATCACCCTCCAACCCAAACTCTATTGTCTTTGGTTCTTCTTCCTTGGGTTGGACTTCTTGTTTGGGAGGAACTCCAACCTCTCTGAATACAACATTCCAACTATAAGCAATCTTCTTAGTTACTAGGTTCCAACATTTATAACCTTTTATACCATCTTTATACCAATAAAGATACATTTTTCAGCTCTATTATCCAACTTACTCCTATTTTCCTTTGGAACATGCACATAAGCATCACAACCAAAAACTTTGAGATGTTTAAGAAATGGCTTTTTACCATTCCATGCTTCATGTGGATTTTTTCCACCCAGTTTTGATGTACGTGATCGATTTATCAAGTAACATGCATTAAGTGATCAATTTACTAAGTAGCATGTGGTATCCACCACCTCTACCTAGAATTCATGTGATAACCCTACACCACCAAGCATACTCCTTTCCTTCTTCATCAACATCATATTTAGCGTTTCTACAACTCCATTATGTTGAGGTTTGTATGGAGTAGTCTTTTTTCTTACTATTCCACATTTCTTACAAAGTTCCTTGAACTCATTTCTGCAGAACTCTCCACCATTATCTATCCTCAACACCTTTATCTTCTTTTTTGCTTGGTTTTCTACAAGAGCTTTAAATTCTTTAAATTTATTGAAAACCTTAGATTTATTATGTAGGAATGGATCCATGTGTTCTTTGAGAAATCATCAATGAATGAAACATAACACACCGATTTACCTAGTGATGCAATAGGTACAGGCCCAAACACATCATTTTGTATTAACTCCAAGATTCATTTTTCTCTTGTAGCACAAGATGGGAATCTCTTTTGATTATGTTTACCATACATGAAATGTTCACAAAAATCAAAATCCAACATGAGCAAATAGACATACCTTCAACCATACGTTTACGATGAAATTCTTGAAGGCCCTTCTTTCTAGTATGTCCCATTCTTTGATGCCATAACATTGTCTTGTCTTTAGGGACAATCGGGATTCATGTCTTCTACATTTTTATCCTTAGGAACAATAAAATTATTACACCCATCAATGAAAGTGTTTCCTAGCAAATTGTACATAGTTCCAATCCAAACTTGAGTCACATAAACACCATTGCTCCTTGAACCATCTTGCATGTCTCCTTTTCAAATACAATATGCACACCTACCTCACCCATCTTACCTAAAGATTTCAAGTTCTAGCCAGATTTGGAAAGTGAAAAACCCTAGGAAGAGTTCTAATCCTCGATCTTTGAGCAACATCTTGACCCTTCCATGTCCTATGATTTTGGTTTTCAAGTCATCTCCTAGGTAAATTGTACTTTTTATATTCGCAAAACCACACCCTATGAGGAGACATATGAAATGAAGCACGTGAGTCGATCAACCATAGATCATGATCTACATGTGTACATGTAGATGCCAAGTAAACATCACCTCCTTCGTCTACATAGGGTTTCATTTCTATGGAAGGGGCATCATCAAATACCTTACCTTTACTCTTAGATTTGCATTTTTTCTTATAATGCCCATCTTTACCACATTTCCATCATTTCTTTTCAAATTGTACTAGAGATTTAGATATCCCTATAGACTTAGATCTACCCCCAGAAGGCCTATTCTTTCTCTGATCTCTCACAAATAAAAACATCATTGGTCACACCCTCCATGGATTTCCTCATCATTTCCTATGATAACAAGGATGCAACAACATTATCAAACTTTAACGTGGAAGTAAGTGGCACTACCAATTGCTACAACTAGATTATCCCAGTCTAGAAAACAACATAGCAAGGCAGTACACTTATCTTCTTCCTCCATCTTATTATTAACAAAGACCAGTTGACTTACCAGAGTATTAAAGTCTATTGGAATCGATTTAATACTGAGAGGGGGGGTGAATCAATATTAGAGCAGTTATTAGAAGATGTTACCTTCTTTAACATATTAGACTTTACTTAATATTTATCTTCTCTTATGCATCAGTAAATAAACATTCACACATATATGCACCACATCATCAACACATAATACATAGAATTTTTGCGTGGAAACCCAAACGGGAGAAAAATACGGAATGTTTATTTATAGTGAGAAAGAATACAGTCAAGGAAGCACCAACTTCCTATGTTTACCAGCACCAATTGGAAGGAGGCACCAACTCCCTATGTTTTCTCCAACACCAATTGGAAGGAGGCACTGACCACCTGTCGCTTTTCTTTACAGAAAACAACCTAAACAAATTTGCAACTCCCTGTCTCCTTGCCCCGTCTAACAACCCTGATATCCAAAATATTTTATCGCCTTGCTGATCTTCAAATCTGCGCACTTCTTCAGGTCTTCTGATGATTTTTTTTTGTGCGCTACCTTCATGTGCAGACTATACTCTGTCACTATGATGCATACATCATTTGACTTCTCATTCCTCTCAAATTGCATTTATGTTGATGAATTACTTCATGTATTGTGTGTTCTGTTGATACTACAATCTTCATCTCAGTTATCTCTTCATTCTGATCTGCGTGACTGCAATGATCACCTGATACAGTGCTTTCAATTGATAATTTGTTGGTCAAATTGAAGCACTAGTAACAGATGGAACTGCACACGTTCTGATGTGTCTGTTCTAATTAAGTATTGCAGTCTATCAGATAATCTGCGACATCCCGTGCATCAAATAATTGGTCTGTTCTATTTACATTAGAGAGATTTTGAGGTCTAAAATGGGCCTCCTAAGGAAAATTATAAAATAATAGTGGAAATAATAAAATAATATTAGCATATCTCATCAAATTTTGGAGGAAAAAAGAAAAAACTACTTCTTCAAATCGTATTTTCAACTTATCTTCCTGCATATTCACTCAAATTTCAATCTGGAGAAGTCATTGGATGGGGAATTCAATTTCGCATCCAAGGAGTACCCACTCGGCGTACTTTTTTCAAGAAATACTTGAAAAAAGGTGATGATGACATCGTCATCACATTTTTTCAAGTATTTCTTGATTTTTCGGTAACAGGGTCCATCAAAAGTATGCCGAGTGGGTACTCGGTTGCGGAATTGAATTCCCCATCCAACGACTTCTCTGGATCAAAATTTTAATGAATATGAAGGGATATAATTTGAAAATACGAGTTAAAGAAGTAGTTTTTTTACTTTGACCATTTTACCTTTTTACCCAAAAAATGGTGATTCATCCCCCATGGTTGACATCATCAACTTGAATCCTATTGGTTGATTTTTATAGTACATTTCGTTTGTTTTGAGGCCCATTTTTTACCTCAAAATTTCTCTCATGACGCACATGTCTCATATTATCTGCATCATAATGCGCCTATAGGATCTAACTACGGTTTTGTCGTTGCGCATCAGATGGAGTCTTCAACTTCGAACACTTTCACTTCTACTCATATGCATCAGCTAGACATCTGTGCAATATCTGATAATCTTTGATTTTGTCTATGCGCTTATGTCTCTTCAACCTCTTTGACTATCGGCGTGTTGATTGTGATGTTGTCCTTTGAGATATCCAGCACTTGTGCATACTTCAGTATTTCTTCCTTTCGGTACTTGTACAACTTGTCACAGATCTACAACATCTCTCTACACACCATCAAAACTTCGTTATGTTGCATGTGTGCATTTGTCTCTTCACTAGATCATTATGTTTTGTCCATGAGCCCCTTGATGCCCCGAAAACAAACTTTCATACAAAAACAGTTATCTTCTTATCACCAACCATTCAAGCTTTTTTTTCACTTCGACTCTCCAACTTGCATCTCTATTTATACATGTCCTACACGGATTGTATGTTCACAAGTTGGTAGTAGCATCCCTTCTTCCATACTTTCACAGATTGTACATATTCCATGTGTTTATCCTAAAGTCTATTACCTCGACTACAAGGTAGCAATGTTTAGGCACCTCGAAATTTAAGGACTGTTTTTGTGGTTTTGTGGATAACAATATAAAAGTGTAAATTGTAAAGTGTAAAGACTAAATACAGAGACACAATAATCTGAAAACATCAGAAGATATATGTATAAAGACAATATTTTGCAGAATGAATGACAATATAACTTTTAGTCCAGGAGATAGGCTTTAAAAACATACAAATACAAGTAATAAACAAACAGTTCATTATTGCAGCATATGTAAAGGTACAATTACTTGAAATAACATTTCAAACATCATGTAAGCATCAATATCCACTTGCAAACACAATATCTACATAGAAAACATCTACATAAACATCAATGTAAACAAGGGTCCAAACAGAACCAAAGAATATTCACACGATATAAGTTCAAAACCTAGCTCCATATAGATATATTAAGTCATTCATAAGACAAAGAAATTCTTACACACATAACATTGCAGGACTATATAAGCTCCAAGCATATTGACTCTCATGTGTGTCTCCCTTGTTTTTCAAAATGTTTTACAATTTATAAAAGTAGATAATCCTAGAAAGTTGCCCTAGATCCACTTTCCTAGGATCTTATCATACCAAAAATAGAATTTTAAAGACTGAAATGACAAGTATTCTATATTACTCCTAATTCAAATTGACTTGTGAGATTATATTCGCCTAGCTGCCTCATCTAGTGCTAAGAGGTCATCTTGACCATGACTTCTGGCTGCGCTTTGGCGGTGGACACCTTCAATTACCCTGTCATCAACTGATTTTTGCAGTTGGCTAGAAGAAGGTCTATATGCTTTTGACTCTAAGTCTTTTTTGAAAAATACATATTTGAGATATCTTCAAAACTCAAACAAGAGAAGAGGGTACAATAGGCGAATGCTCAATTCGAATAATTGAGCTAAATTTGTCTTTCCATGAACTGTAGACCTGTTCAAAAACCCATCACACATTTCATCGATTTGCTTGCTATCTGAAATGCCCGGTAAAATGAAAGCGTGAAGCCTCTCCACATGTTTTCAAATGAGCAAGAATATCAGGGAGTATTTGTTCATATATACCATTAGCAGCTTCGTAAATTCCTCTATGTACAAAAACTTTAGACCCCTCAATTTCGATAGGCTCAAAAAAGAATGTATTGACTGTAAATCATTTGCAACAACTTGCTTTGTTTCCTTCTTCAAATTGAAACCACGCAGGTAACCCTAGAGAGTGACATTTCGATCACATTTTTAATTTTCTTGTACTCTCTCTGGTGGAGTAATATCCTCAAAACGGTCCACCAATATATATGGGTGAGAGATTCTCCACGATAGAGGACGAAACTTTGCAACGGAAATAAATCTTGCCAAAATTTCACGCTTAAGATACTTTTCATAAATGAGACCTGACAAATAGAACAATTTTGCACCATCATCTATCTCTGTCCAAAAACAGTGTTTGAGACGTTGCTTAGTCTAGATTTTTGACATCCTCTGGACCTAAAACAGGCTTCTTATTCACCTCTAAATCACTACCCCCAACAATTGCACAGTCAATTTTTTGGCAATTTAGTTTTCTCTAAAGCTCTACTTCCTCGCATTCCACAATCAAAACAACAACATAAAATGCCACCATTTGATACCAGAGTTTGTTGACTATGATGTTGCCGAAGGGCTTTGTGTACGATCAAAGAAAATGCATTCTTGAAAATGACAAAACAAACTTCACATTCAAAACAGTTACATGTTTGTCCTACTTTAGATGTAGAATCTGGACAGTGATGTCTCCTTTTCAGACACATTTTGCAAGCCATGATATGCCAGCTGACTGGCTGACAAATCCAATCACCTCTTCCAATCTTGATCAGATAACAGTGGAGAAGGAATATCTAGAACAACTTCCATGTTCCCTCCTTTTTTGTTCTTGCAACCAAGCATGTACTATTTTATTGTATGTCGGTGATCTTGCCTCTCAGCATATAAGTTGTGAGCACTGCCTAGTAAATTAAACATAAAACAGGACCAGCTTCTGCACCATACGTGCATAAATATACCATGCTCTCTACTTGTATCATATCCTTCACCTTCTTGAGCCGAACCACAGTATGTACTTACTCATATGTGCCTTTATTTCTCCTCCATTTCTGAATTGTATCTTTGTAACTGCTGGAAGAGGAGATTGCAAAAGATAACATGAAATCCTCTTTGGAGATCAATCATTGTTTCACATCGAACTGATGGCGTACAGAACATTGATTTCGAAGTAATCTTTGAATATGGAGCAGTACTATTGCTTTTCGAGGTGTAACTCAAAGCCAATTGTCGGCTTGATAGCAGGAGCAAACCCCAAAGACTGATCAAATTCATAATTGTTTGGTAACCCTGCACAAAAACCTAACCTTGGCAAGTTGGCAGCGAGCATGCATCTTATTGATGAGACGTGCTGCCAGCCTATGTTAAAACATAGGCAATGCTTTATTAAATCTTAGATTTGCATAAATTATGAAAATACTTTAATTATTCTATAGGAGCTTCAGTTTAAAAACTAAAATATTTGTAAATGCATAAAATATTTAAAAATGAAATCAAAGCAGCGAAATTTAGGAAAATAAGAAAATTAACAAGGGATAAAAATGTCTAAGGTAGAAAGGTAAGCCTAGGAAAACTAGCTGACAGACCTAGGACAAACAACATGTGTAATCATTTGTGCTATTGATTTGTCATCTCTGATGTATCAAGTGCCCTCAAGGTCCACAATTTAGTGGGTCTTTACACCTTGGCGGTGTACCATTGCGCTCTTGATGTACCATTGCCTTACGGTATATGCACAATCTAGTTCCACTTCGTCTTGATATGTACATGACCTTTGTTGCACCATCCTTTGTGGGTAATGCGCCCTTGTTGTATTGATACTTTGCGTAATCTGCGCATACTCCGACTTTTGTTTGGTGGGACTTTGACTTCTGCCTTGTCATCACTTGTGGGACTTGCGCTCTTGTTGTTCCGTCGGCTGTGGAATTTGCACATATATGATCTTCAACCGTTCTACCCTTCTAGGAACTTGTGCTATTTCCACTAATTGGAAGCATATCTTGATTGGCTATGCTTGTGTTCTTTCAGGATTGTCCGACCATCTGTTGTTCCTTTATTCCTGCACACTCCCAATCACCAACCAAGCAATGCTTAGGCTTGCTTGCACACTTTTCCCTTTTGTTCAACCAAATCCTTGGTTGTTTGAGCACATCTACCATTGTCGAACCAACTGCATCGATTTGCTAGCTTGAGAGACTATGACTTGGTGGACTTGACTTTTGCGCAAGGACCACATCATGTAAGATACTTTACTTGTGTTCCTTCTTGAACTAGATCTTCATGAAGTATATTCTGAATCTATATGATGTATCATCTTGTGTACTTCTTCAATATGTTTCTACATGATAAATCCTTGATACACATCTTTAGACTAAATGCACTCTTAGATATACTCCAAAGTTTCTTGTGTTGTATCCTTGATATACATATTCAGAGAAAATTCACTCTTACATATATTCCAAAGTTGCATACATATATGTCACCTTTACTACGTGCGCATATTTTGGCTGATGCTCATGCTTTCTTCATATCAAAGTGGCTTCTTCATACTTCTGTTGGAATGTTGTATCCACTTTGACTTTGGCTAATATCAATGACTCATATTGAATGACATCATCTTTGACATTGGATGACAGTCAAACAATTGGGATCCTCTTCAATTGATATCATTGACAACCAATGCTCAACAATCTCCCCACATTGGATGACAATCAAACACTTGACATCCTCTTCAGTTGACATCAATGACAACCAATGCTCAACAGTATCCCCTTTGGCATTGATGTCAACACCTTATGAAGTTGTGCCTAATTTTATTTGAACTATGTGCTTCATATGTACTTGGTCGCAGTGCTCCCCCTGAGTTCTTTGGGATCTTTTTTTGGCTACTGCACTTTGTGTCAATAATTATGTGCGATTTATAATGCTTCTTGTCACTTCTACGCAGAACACATCTTCATGCTATGTCTTCAAGTGTTCTTCTTCATGCTCTTTCACGTCTATTGTAGTTTCATGCTTCATGCTCTTTCACGTCTATTGTAGTTTCATGCTTCATGCTCTTTCACATCTTCTAGAACTTTATGTTGTTTCTTTTGTTGTCTGCAATTCTTCCCCTTTCATCTTGTCCTACTGACTTCATTCATATAATGACTTCTTCATGTCAGCATTGAAACATTACATGCCTCAGTTGTATTTATTAGCTTCATGCATTTCTCGACTTCAATTGCTTTTCATGTTTCTTTTGCTTCATGCATCTTTCCTAAGCTTCATGCATCTCTCCCCCTTTGACATCAATGGAAAAGAGGTCCATGTATTGCGTGATGTGGATTATTCCCTTTATCTTTTGCGCTTGAACTCTTCCTAGGATAACTCCCTCTGTATTCGTGCTTCATTTGTTAGTGTCTCTTCATAATTATCTTTGATTTCATTTTTGATATGGATGTTATAATGCTCTTTCATCTTGATCTTTTGTTCTTGTCACAATACATCACCATACCTTGTGCAATTATCCATGCTATCATTCTTACTTCCCCACTGTGCAAGTGCATAAGCCAATTCTCTATTGATTTTTTATTATTCTTTATGCTCCTGACTACTTCACCTATTGCATTTACTGCACTGTCACATAGTATTGTCGTATTTAATGTAGTTACATCTTTTGCTAAGACAATAAAATATATGACACATTTTCATTCTTCGACCAACTTGGCACAAAAGAGGACATGACACCTAGTTCATGTGGTAAGAGTGATGTGTCGCTTCCGTACTAGAACCTTTTGAGGCAACATTCTTCATCATATTGAACTTCCCCCTTTTTGTATTGTTTCCAAAAATTCATTAAGTTTAACATTTATTTTTGGCAACTCCACCATCATTTCTGACTTGTGCGACATTGAATACCTATCTCATCAATTAACCGTGTTACCAACTTATTTGTACCATAGTTGGATTATCTAAAGAGCTGCCATTTTACAGACATGATAAGTTTTTGTGTTCCAGTGTATCAGATGATCCATTCTTTGTGCCTAGCCAGTTTTGGCTAGTCAGTTTTTTTTGTCTTGAAATGACCATGCCCCACGGGATTTTTGTAAAAAGTGTACTAGTAGGGTTTGAGTGGCTCGGTCACCCATGACTGGTTTATCAACTAAGGTATTCCAGGGAGTTTTTTACCCTGACTAATTATACTTTTCCTACGACTAAGATATAATTAACAAGGTTTTCTCCCGCTTCCTCCAAAACTGGAATGCCCGATTTTGAAATTCTGGCCATGGGGGGTTATTAGAGTCCAACTGATGAATATGAACCTACTAGACACTATGATTCGAGTCAGTGGTCATTTCCTAGGTCTGTAGAGGTTTTTAAACGTTGTCCGAAATTCTTTTACCGGACGCGTTGGATAGTTAATTATTTTATTTTTTAATAATTAGTTTTTCCATAGTTTAAATGGAAAAATTCAAATTGTAATATGTCAGTCATCCGGGGATGTTTTTCAGTGATTGGAGGCTTAATTCCTAATCCAAAAAATCATACTTAGACCCCGGACACCTTTATCCTAAGTTTCGGATCGTTATTTAGCCACTTAATTAATAATTCCTCAAAATTCAATAAAAGAGGATTATTAATTAATTAAAATAAAAAAAATTAATAATTGGAGAAAATCCAATTCTCTCCAAAATAATCCAAATTGGATTATTTCAGTGGCTAAATGACATGGCACCAGGCATTAATAAGGATTCCAATAATCTTAGTCATCATCCAATCAACTATATAGTCAGCATCAATGATTAACTCCAAAAGAATTTGCCCTACTCATGTGCAAATTCAAATTAGTGACATGTCAAGGGTATCAAATGGTAAAATGAGTTAAGTTGAGTTGCATTTATGGAGTGGGGGCACCTTTCCTAGGTGGAGGCCACCTCCCACTCTCAACCACCAAAGATCTCAGCATATTTTCGAGTAAACTCCAAGCAACCTACCAGAAACCTCACATATCTACATGCATTCATGTTGATCTCTTTTGGAGCTTGAATTGGTGATGTGTCATCCTTCAAATGGATTTTTGGGAGTGTAATAAAGGTTATGATGGGCGCCCTAGCCACGTCATGGGCTTGGCTCCTTTTGTACACGAGTTACATTAATGCTAACTCAAGGCTTTGTCTCCCATGCTAGCACTCACGTATATCCTTTAGCTCACGTCAATCTCTTTTTGGAGCTTGAGTATTACATGTGGCGAATGATTGTTGGAGGGTGAAGCTTCCAAGAGTGGGATGGGGGGCGCCTTTCCAAGGTGGAGGCCACCTCCCCATCCACATAGATCACAACTCGAGCTATTTGGTGAAGTTGCACTCCAAGCTACTCGTGATTGGGTTTTGATTGGAGATTTGATGGTAATTCGAATTGATACTTGGTGCCATTGGCTCTCATGGATGCCAATTCAATTTAGGGTAGAGGTAGTCTTGTATTTTGTTATAAAAGGATGGAATTGCCTCCTTGTTTCATATGGAGATTTGTGCAAGAGAACTCTGCCCAATTTTGTATTGTTGTAATTTGTTTACATACTTGGAATAAAAACGACTTTGGAGGTCTATGCAAGGGCTCTTTGTGTTGTGGTTTCATCCTTTTTGAGGTTTTATCTCTCTCACCCTTCTCTTTTATTTGCAAATCATGCTCAATGCTAGCTTTAGAATACTATCAATCTAGTACATGAGGTTAGTCAATTAAAGTTTTATTTGATTATCTATGCTAGATCTCTCATTTATCTTGATATGTGTTTGATCTACATACTAGCACTTGATATGGCTTGTTGTTAAGAGTTGTGTTTTTCAGGGATCACTGAAAGTGGAGAAGAGTTTGGAGATCAAGCTTCTCTCCATTAAACAGGAGTTCTTACCATCTAACATATTCACTTTGCAGAGATTACAAAAGCTTCCACTTCCAAGTGAAGAAACGTAGCTAGCAGGGGCTCTTCCTCATCCATCAAACTCAATTTTTAAAAGCAATTTTTCGGTTATTGGTTACTAGTCCTATCCTTCTCTAAGTTGTGGAAAACCTTAGATCTACCTCTCTCCAAGCTTAGTTTTCCCCAAAGGTTTTCCTCTTCGTTTTTGGCTTGCCTTGGTCTTTGCCTTCCCTTTTGTTCTTGTCCCATTTCATTTTTCTCCTTGCCCTAGCTCTCGTCCTAGTCCTCCTCACCTTTCTAGCTCTCATCCTGTCTTCTTTTCATCCATCTTCTCCTTTCGTTTTTCCTTCCCTACCTCCTTTTCTTCCTACTTCATCTTACCTCTCATTACTTTTGTTTTCTTCTCTTTTTCTTCCCCTCAAGCTTCCTACCTTAGCTCTCGTCTCACTTCTAGTCCCTTGTCTTCTTTCTTCCATCCCTCTTCCCTTCATTTTTCTCCCTTCTTGCTTTTTGTTTCTCTTCTCTCCCTCACTCTACTTCTCTAGCTTTCCTCCCTTTCGTCCATCCTCAAAAATCCTTAAAAAACACAACATAAAAACTTTATTTTTTGTTGAAAAAGTTAGCATTAGTTAGTTGCATTTTGTTAAGAGTTAGTAGTAGTCTTAAATTCTTTTGAAAAGTTAAATATTAGATCTCATCTTTGCATTACATAGTTAGACATCTAGTTTCTTTTATCATTTAATCGTTTGCACTTGCATTAGTTAGATCTTAATCTATGCTCGCATTTAGTTATTTGTTTAACCTTACTTGCATTTTAGATCTTATTCTTAATACTAGATTTGCATTTGCTTGTCAAATTTCTAGTTTATGCTTAATTTAGATCTATTATTTGCTAATAACTAATGGGTGCTTGAGTGGTTTGGACTTTGTTTGTTGTAGGTATTAAAAAGAAGAGAAACAAGCCCAAGGAGAACCAAGGAAAGACTTGAAGAACAAAACTCAAGGAAGATCAAAACTAGAACCCAATGAGAAGACTTGAATCAAGAAGACAAATTATACACACTCTCCTTTGTAAAAGCCCTTAAGGGCTTCTAAGTTTTGATTTTTCATTTCAGTTTCTTAAAAGTTCTTTCAAGGGTTTCATTCCCAAAGGAATTTGTACTCTCTTAATAAAAAGGCTAAGTGGGATAAGGCCTCCCACATTTTGGTTCTTCTTCCCCATTTGGGGAAGAGTGTCTTGTGCATGCTTATTTACATTCGCTTCAAGTTTTAGAATAATTTCATTTTGTACTTAGAGTTTAAATTTCATTTCAGTCTTGACCTGAGAAGTAGCTTGGGATTTTATTCCAAGTGTCGCATTGACATTGTGTGCCACTCCTCTCTCCCCACTGTGTACTGCGTACGACCAGCTAGCTGGAAGTTTCATGAACAGTGTGTAGAAGTCACTTTGAATTTCCTTGCTAGATTAGTCTTTGTTGTGGTAGAACACTAGTTGGTCTTTCAGCTTATCTTTGCAAGTAGTTTATTTCATTTGATATATCATTGTCTTGTCTCATTTTATCATTATTTGAACTTCATAAGTGTGTTCTTTTGCTTTATGCTACTTCTATTTTAACAAAGAACCAAAGTCTCTTGAACTTGCAATAACACAAGTCAAGAGCACTCTCTATCAGAGAGCATTCCCACTGCATATCCTTGCATCAAGCATATAGTTTAGTTAAAGTCTCTTGAACTTCCGTCATAAGACAAAGTCAAGAGCGCTCTCTGTCGGAGGGTTGAGCGGTGTGCTTTTAATAATTTTAAAACATTCCAACTCATTTTCCCCCATTAAAATCTATCTTCGTTGCTATCCTTCACTTAGTATGCTCTGTCGACCCTAAGGGGTTGGGCTCGTACTTAGAACAATGTTGGATCTGTTAATCTTGAAAGTGATAACCTAATAAAATTTTCACCCCACAACCAACGAACTGACGTTGATTATACGAGAAATACTCAGGTAGTGGGAAAAGTTCCTAACTGGAGGCACCGAAAATCACCATTGTCATAGAGTTCCAAGTGTTGGTTAAGTATTTAGACACCTAGTCAGAATATTGGATGGTCCGTCATGTCTCCAAGGGGAAGCCATTGAAGGTATACTTTTCCGGTTGGACGCATGCCTTTCTTTTTGCTAGCCTGATAATCAAGATTGTTAAAATTCAAGATGCTAAGACAGAAAATAGCAGCATTACATTCCATTTCACAATAATAGCATATACAGGATCACTGAAGAAACAACAAGCACAACATAAACACAAGAGACAGAGATTTATCCTGGGAAACCCTCATGGGGTAGAAAACCCAGCAAAGCTTCCTCAATATAGATGACCAGCAATATACAAAGATGAAACCCTGAGACATGATCTCCTCCTCCACAATAGCAGACCTCTCCTCCACAAGTGCGCTATCCTCAAGTGAGTGAATGTGTATAATGAGGAACACACCTCCTCTATTTATACACTACTCTGATATGTATTTTACACAAGTACATGTAGGCTCGTATTTAACCATTAGGTTAAATACCCCATTATAACTGACTGGGTCGACCCCTCTAAGGTGGTCTAATAACCCTTTGACCCACATAACACATACAGGGCCGAACCCCACTAGGGAAGTCTAATAACCCAAGTTACCACATTCCGACGGAGGAATAAACATCTCCGGATATACAATAAGATCTTCACGGAGGAATGAATCATCTCCGGAATAATAAAGTACAAATATAATATTCTTTGAAGTTACAATATCTCAACACTCCCCCTTAACGAGAAGGATATTATAGCAGCATCTGCACGAGCAAGGAGTCATCAACATCATACATGATACATCTATAAATCATTGGAAGCTTTCTCAACATCATCAGTAACTCAACCAGTTACTGGAATATCTTCAATACTGGAACATCAACATCTTCAGTACTGAGTCTTTATCTTCTGCAGCACTCAAACAGCTACAGCAACATCAATATCTGAATCCTCACGATTGTCAGCATCGCCATCACACGATCATCAGCATCGTCATCACATGATCAACAGCATCGTCATCTCACGATCATCAGCATCGTCATATCATCTCGATCTACAGCATCTGGATCATCTCGATCTACAACCTCTGGATCATCTCGATCTACAGCATCTGGATCATCTCGATCTATAACATCTGGATCATCTCGATCTACAGCATCTGGATCATCTCATCTACAACATCTGGATCATCTCGATCTACAGCATCTGGATCATCTCGATCTACAACATCTGGATCATCTCGATCTACAGCATCTGGATCATCTCGATCTACAACATAAGTATCCTCAACCATACAAGTACATTAATCAATACATGTATCATCAAAAGTATGTATTCTCACCAATACATCTATCATCAAAACATGTATTCTTACTAATACATATATCATCAAAAGCATGTATTCTCACTAATACATCTATCATCAAAAGCATGTATTCTCACTAATACATCTATCATCAAAAGCATGTATTCTCACTAATACATCTATCAATACAAGTATCCACACTGATACAAGTATACACAACAGCAGCATACCCTGCAACACACATGATCCAATTACGGGATGGTCAATCCCTCTCACTTTAGGACATAGGTCCAAGGATGATACAATCCAGATCAACTTACAGGATGATCAATCCTTATCCTTTTAAGACACCTCACCATGTCTAAGGATGATGCAATCCCGAATCAACTTACAGGATGATTAGTCCTTATCACTTTAAGACACCTTACCATGTCTAGGGACGATGCAATCCCAATCTACTTACAAGATGATTAGTCCTTATCACTTTAAGACACCTCACCATGTCTAGGGATGATGCAATCCCAATCTACTTACAGGATGATTAGTCCTTATCACTTTAAGACACCTCACCATGTCTAGGGACGATGCAATCCCAATCTACTTACAGGATGATTAGTCCTTATCACTTTAAGACACCTCACCATGTCTAGGGATGATGCTGCAATCCCAATCTACTTACAGGATGATTAGTCCTTATCACTTTAAGACACCTCACCATGTCTAGGGACGATGCAATCCCAATCTACTTACAGGATGATTAGTCCTTATCACTTTAAGACACCTCACCATGTCTAGGGACGATGCAATCCCAATCTACTTACAGGATGATTAGTCCTTATCACTTTAAGACACTTCACCATGTCTAGGGACGATGCAATCCCAATCTACTTACAGGAGGATTAGTCCTTATCACTTTAAGACACCTCACCATGTCTAGGGACGATGCAATCCCAATCTACTTACAGGATGATTAGTCCTTATCACTTTAGGACACTTCACCATGTCTAGGGACGATGCAATCCCAATCTACTTACAGGAGGATTAGTCCTTATCACTTTAAGACACCTCACCATGTCTAGGGACGATGCAATCCCAATCTACTTACAGGATGATTAGTCCTTATCACTTTAAGACAAGTCTTATGTCTAGGGACGATGCAATCCCATCACGTACATTTTGAACCCAGTTCATGGACGATGCAGTCCTCACGTACATTTTGAACCCAGTTCATGGACGATGCAGTCCTCACGTACATTTTGAACCCAGTTCATGGACGATGCAGTCCTCACGTACATTTTGAACCCAGTTCATGGACGATGCAGTCCTCACGTACATTTTGAACCCAGTTCATGGACGATGCAGTCCTCACGTACATTTTGAACCCAGTTCATGGACGATGCAGTCCTCACGTACATTTTGAACCCAGTTCATGGACGATGCAGTCCTCACGTACATTTTGAACCCAGTTCATGGACGATGCAGTCCTCACGTACATTTTGAACCCAGTTCATGGACGATGCAGTCCTCACGTACATTTTGAACCCAGTTCATGGACGATGCAGTCCTCACGTACATTTTGAACCCAGTTCATGGACGATGCAGTCCTCACGTACATTTTGAACCCAGTTCATGGATGATGCAGTCCTCACGTACATTTTGAACTAGTGGTTCCGGGATGATGCAATCCCCATCACTTTATTCTCGAAGACCATACGTCTACGGATCAATTCAGGGACCAAGGTCCGGGGATGATACAATCCCCACTTCTCGGAGACCTTACGTCTACGGCTCTCTTTAGGACTGAAAGTCCAGGGATGATCCAATCCCCTCAACTGTCCACTAAGGACTTCATTCTCGGAGACCTCACGTCTACGGCTCTCTTTAGGACTGAAAGTCCAGGGATGATCCAATCCCTTCAACTGTCCACTAAGGACTTCATTCTCGGAGACCTCACGTCTACGGCTCTCTTTAGGACTGAAAGTCCAGGGATGATCCAATCCCTTCAACTGTCCACTAAGGACTTCATTCTCGGAGACCTCACGTCTACGGCTCTCTTTAGGACTGAAAGTCCAGGGATGATCCAATCCCCTTAACTGTCCACTAAGGACTTCATTCTCGGAGACCTTACGTCTACGGCTCTCTTTAGGACTGAAAGTCCAGGGATGATCCAATCCCCTTAACTGTCCACTAAGGACTTCATTCTCGGAGACCTTACGTCTACGGCTCTCTTTAGGACTGAAAGTCCAGGGATGATCCAATCCCTTTTCTTTCTCGGAGACACCTGTCTACGGCTCACTTTAGAACAAGTGTTCAAGGATGATACAATCCCCACATGTATTCTCATCAATATACTATCGATCCTGGGAACCCATACAGAACCTGATTCACACTTCTTCTTTAATTGCACCATTAAGAGAATGGTCTTATCTAGCCACTTGGAGCAAACATCTCATCATGATTCTCTTCCTCTTTCTAAGAGAATCTTCTAGCCACAAGCCTTCTATATTTTGTTTGATTTGTAAATCTTCTTGTTGAACATCCATCACTTGTTCGGTGTTCATTATTCTTCATGATCTTTCCTACAAAACAAAATTAAGTACATGATTAGTAATCCTTCATAATCATGAAATCATGATAACCTATTATGCATACAGATATCATTTATATAGTTATGCAACTATCTTGACCAATACTTTGGCACAACACTTTCCCATATCCTGTATGCATACAGTGGCTATCTAGATGCCTTCCATCTCTACCAGAACATACTATCGAGAGTGTGCACAGCTCTCAGCATGTCAGCAAAGGGGTTTCATTCTATTCAAGCAACAATGGAATGTTTGTCCAACTTACCAATCATATGCATATTAGTAGTATAATGTTCAATGCTCTATGAATGTTTGCACTCAGCATGATATGTTCTAGGAATACAAATATGCATACAAGAAATATCATTTACTATTTCAAATAACAACTCAAATACTTATCTTTTATGTTTGTGTGGTTGCCTCCCGCTTGATCTTCTATATGTCCTTTGAACTTCTATTCATTTTGTACCACTGTGCATGCTCAAGTGTGCACTAGTGTCATCCTCATGATCTCATACACAAACATTCATTTATTAGTATATTCTCAAAACATTCTAATTCTAAATAATCTTGAATATGTATAGTCATGATCATTAGTATTCAGGGTTTCAAGTAAGTCTTCTTTTACTCATGCATATTCTTGTTTGATCATAGTACTCTTCTGGTTAATTAAATCATGCATAAACCCTTGATTACTAACTTTATGAATAAGCATAACCAATCATATCAAGTATACTTATATAAGGGATCCTAACACAAGGTAAGATTCATGGGAAACATACCTGGATTAGTATACCTACTTGGTTATGTACAACATACCTAAACAATCTCTTCAATGATTTAGAGATCCTGAGCTAGAACCTGCATGTCTCATAGGTTAAGCATAATATAACAAAGTCATACATACCTCGTAAGTAGAACAAAGATTATGGATGAGTCTTTGTCTTCATGTTTTCATGGTCATGGAACCTGATTTGTCTTTTGTGATGTACCTGTATCTTGTTAGCAGACAACATCAACCTCACACAACATCATAATGCATTAGTACAATCATAAGTGTCAACACCCTAACCAATGAATATCTTCTATCATGCATTCATAATTTTGTTAAGGTTATACGACAAATCTAAAATCAAAATTGTACTAACTGTAATAACCTGAAGACAAACATACCATAAACTTAATCATGGACAAATATCGAAACATACCTCGATGAGTCATACCTGTCGAGATCGCTTGTATTCTTCTTATGTAAGCCCTTATCCTCATCTCCCTCTGAGACAGGAACTTCTTCACTTATGCAGGTGACCAATCCATCTTCTTCTAGGATTAACCCAATCCACTTGATTTGCAAGAACTGGACCTGGAGCTGGATATGGGTTTGTCAGAGAAACCAAAAAAAAATTCAAACTTTTAATTTCAAACTTCCGAAAGGATAGAAATATGCGCCTTGATGAGCTGATCAAACTGGTATATTCAGAATTTGAAAACTGCAAAGTTTTACTCCTTAATTTTGCCTTTGAAACTTTCAGATTCACTGGACGTGACCTTGAACTGGGGTTTGATGAAGCCCACTCTTTTTCCCCATCAAAAGGTTTGATCCAAAGCTCTAAGCTTCTATTTTTCTGAGGAGCTTCCAGCCGTGGTCACAGATTTCAAAAATTCCCATTTTTACAGAAGCCCTAATTTTCCACTTTTCTGATCAAAGTCCCGAACTAGGGTCTAATCAAGCCCGGCCTTCTGCCCAACCAAAAATTCTGATCTTGGTCTCTAAATTTCTATTTTGATGAGTAGCATCCAGCTGTGGTCTCCGATTACAAAAATTCCAACTTTCTTCAAAGCCCTAAATTCCGGAAGCCATGAATGAAGGTACCAAAAAATAATTCTGTTTTGACAGAAATATGTACCTGATTGTTTCTGGTGTAACTCCGAAATTTTTGATCCACAGGGTCTGAAAACGTTTTCTGAGATAGCCTGACCTGTTAGATTTCCATCCTGATAGGTCTGACCTCAATTGGATGTTCTGAGAGAGAGTTATGCCAAATGTCGCAACGTGACCTGTTTTGGGAAAATACAGGAGAGCGAACTTGTACGGCGTTCCACGTGTCACTGTTTGACCTTCGGCCTCTAAAAAAGTTTTCTGAGATAGCTCGGCCTGTTATCTTTCCATCCTGACAGGTCTGACCTCAATTGGATTCTCTAAGAGAGAGTTATGCCAAGTGTCGCAACATGACCTGTTTATGGGATAATACAGGAGAGCGAACTTGTACAGCGTGCCACGTGTCACTGATTCAACTTCGGCCCCTGAAAAAGTTTTCTGAGATAGTACATTCTGTGTACTACCTGTCACTTTTCACGAAATTTAATTTGGAGCTTCCTAACCCAAGTTATGACCTTTTTCCCAAGGTCACCTGATTTTGACTCAGATCTGGAAGAGGCAGAAACCCTATATTGTACAGATCATAAATCACAAAGTACAACGAATTAGAGGTTGTCCTTTGGACACAAGGTACCTGGAGATTTTAGCTTCATCCTGTAACAATTTCAGATCCGAAAACTTCGCCAAAACGGATTTATAGCGAAAGTTCTACGATGACTGGTTTTTGCTATGTAAAACCCTAACCTTCAAATTGTCGTAAGTAAAGCAAGTGTCTTTAGTGCCATCCCTTGTCTTCCTTCAGGTTAGCTCTGAAACCATGTTAAAATTCAAGATGCTAAGACATAAAATAGCAGCATTACATTCCATTTCACAATAATAGCATATACAGGATCACTGAAGAAACAACAAGCACAGCATAAACACAAGAGACAGAGATTTATCCTGGGAAACCCTCATGGGGTAGAAAACCCAGCAAAGCTTCCTCAATATAGATGACCAGCAATATACAAAGATGAAACCCTGAGACATGATCTCCTCCTCCACAATAGCAGACCTCTCCTCCACAAGTGCGCTATCCTCAAGTGAGTGAATGTGTATAATGAGGAACACACCTCCTCTATTTATACACTACTCTGATATGTATTTTACACAAGTACATGTAGGCTCGTATTTAACCATTAGGTTAAATACCCCATTATAACTGACTGGGCCGACCCCTCTAGGGTGGTCTAATAACCCTTTGACCCACATAACACATACAGGGCCGAACCCCACTAGGGAAGTCTAATAACCCAAGTTACCACATTCCGACGGAGGAATAAACATCTCCGGATATACAATAAGATCTTCACGGAGGAATGAATCATCTCCGGAATAATAAAGTACAAATATAATATTCTTTGAAGTTACAATATCTCAACAAAGATCACTAAAATTTTCAATCAACCAAAATAATTTGCACAACGTTCTCACAAACAATCCATTTAAGACTTATATCTTCAGCATCCCCAAGCACTACACTGTTTCGACTCCATTGGGCACTGGTCTATTTACATTTTCATATATTATTTTAAATCTAGGCCATTTGTCCATTTAGAATCTATTCAAGTCATTATTTATCTGTGAATGCCATTCATTTACATAAGTCTTCATTATATTGTTTCGCAATGTGGATTGCATTTTATCTTGTGCTTGTTGTCTTTTTTATAACTTGTAATCTCTCATCATCAAAAAACTCCTAAACAACACCCATCCGCATCACTCAACGCCAAAAAACATTTTAAAACACAAGAGCCAAGAAACTCTTTGTTAGAGACTACCCCCCTTGGCTTCGTTAGGAGTTAGCCTAAATGGAGGAGTTGGGATTCAGGTGACAGTACCTGGCTCATTGCTTGCCCCCAAGACCACACTTCTCCGACTTGTAGTGAGGAGACAAATTTCAAAATATTTTTGTTGCTAGTGTGCATCTCGGCGGACAACAAACTGCATGCACACGAATATCCTTTAATGGATTCTATAATATCTCTACGAGCAATGTATGGTTCATCACTTCTCGCATCCTTTCTCTTCTGTGTCGCATTGTTGTCTAGTCTTTTGTTGTTTAATCTTCATTTTCCTTCCAATGGCCTCCTATTATAGCAAGGTAACCAATTCCCTCGAGAATCTACAACATGTCATTTAGACTCAACAATCTAATTTCTCATGCTTGCAAACTGATATGGGCACTTGGTAGTGGAAAGTACAAAATAACCAGATTCTTCATCAATTTTCTCAGTCGCAGGTGAACCATCGTCATTCTGAGCAGCTAAATCTTCTAACTCACCGGGTTGACAATTTGGAGCATCAATAGCAGCATATTTTGGATGAATTGTCTCGTCTTCGGCCTCAACATACTGACCTGACATCGTCTGTAACTCTGCAACTTCTTCCTCTGTATTATGCTCACAAGTGCTCTTCCCTGGTTCCAATGGATTTGGAATTATGACTTGTGAACCATCCAGATTCAAACCTCAACTTTGAACTACGGTTGTAGAATGCCTTGACATTCTCTCAATTTTGCTTCCTTTCTTTGTGTATGTCATTCATGGCTTCAGCATGGAGTCTTAACTCATGCAATTTTGTAATCATGCCCAATTTTGAATATAATGAAAATGATATGTTTTGCGCAATTTCATTTCTTTAGCAATGTTTAATTCTTCATTCTTGTATTTATGCAACTGAACCCAATGTGATGCTTTTGTGTTCTATGATATGCAATATACTATTTATGTATGCAATCTTCTTTATCTGCGACATAATCACTAAATGTGTGCGAACATAATGAGTCATATTCTAACTTCAAATACCTCTAACCATACATCCTACAAACTTAATTGCACACCTAACTAACATTCCCTTGAATTCCTTAAGATGCATCATGTTGAAATCAAGGGTCTCTGTAGTCCTTATGGGACTAGCCAGAGAGGCAAGAATTGCTTGCTGCACTTGGATTATCTGCTTCTTCAGTACACTTCTGAGGATTTTTCTTGATCCAAATTTTGTTGTGTGCACTTTTGTTTTGATTCCGCTCTGAAGATTTCCTACTGAAGTCTTCTTGAGTGAAATAGCCTTTGCGCAACAATTCTTCATCTGAATAGTTTACTGTTCTTCGATAATACATAGCTTTGTGTCCAAAGCGATTGCATGCATAACATCTCACAGCTTGACAATATTTTGCAAAATGGCCAAAAGGATTGCATCTTGCGCACCTCACAGTATTGATCCTTCTTTGGTTATTATATTGAAAAGAATTGTAACCGAATGAGTCATCATACCTAAACGTTTTGTCACGACTTGAGCATTATTCTCTGTCGCAGAGCTTATTAGGTGTATTTCAAAAACCTGACTAGTTTTGTCTTCTGGTGATCTCTGATCCTTTAGAATCATGTTCAATATTGATGTACTGTCTTTTAACTTGTTATGCACTTCATCTTCAGCTTCTGAATGTGCACATATTGGATCAATGTGAACTTGTCTCTTTCCCTTTATCTCAGTTAGCTTGTCTGTTAGACGGGATATCTCTTTATCCTTTTCTTCAAGTTTCTCTGTCATCCTAATTTCTTTCGCCAATTCCTCCAGTGAATCTTTTAAGGTAGAATTTTCTTTCTAAAGTACTAGAACTTTCTCTTGTGTGCAACTTAGTTGAATCTCATAGTTGGTAACATCTGCACCAACAAATTTCTGACATGGTTTGTCCTGTTCTTCATATTTTGACAGTTGTTCTTGCAGTAGTTTATTACTCTTCTTAGACTTCTTTAGTTCATCCAAGGAACTTATTAATTCATCTTCCTAGTCATTGTCTGCGGTATCTTCATCATCAGATTGACTATCAGTCTTGACCTTTTCAATAGGTTTTGGCAGTGTGACTTGCTTTGGAGGTGTTTTGAATGATCCACTGAAAAAATACTTGTCTAAGGATCCTATTTTGCTTTGTGCAAGTGGAGTACCTTTTTCACTTCTCTTCTTACTTTCTTCCACTACATGAGCCATAAAAAGAACTTCTTTGGGTTCTTCATCGCAGTCGCTTTCTTCTTTAGTATATAGACTCTTTCTCTGTTTTGGAATCCTCCTCTTGTTCTCAGATTTATATTGTGAGTGTGCAATCTTTCTATCATGTGAACTAGATTCCTCATCACTATTGTTGTCTTCTTTCTTATAAGGGAAATTTGAGGCATAGTAACCTACTCCTCCACACCTAAAACATTTAAAGGGTATATTTTCATTGTACTTACCTCATCATCTTTTCAACTTCTTGAAAAAATTTTATTCTTCTTCATCTGATTCATCACAACATTCTTTGTCATTATCATGCTTGTCTATTCCTGTGGCCTTAAAGGCAAATTCCTTTTTGATGGGAGTCTCTTTCTCAGTTCTCATCTCATATTCAGTGAGAATCCCCTGAAGCTCATCCTTCGTCAATTCTTCAAGATTTGCACGATCTTCTAACACAGATACCTTTGAATCGAATATTTTAGGTAGAGTTCTCAATATATTCTGTACAATTGATTCTTCGTCCAGATTAACCCCAAGACTCTTGATAGCATTAACTATTTCATCAACTCTTAGGAAGTAAGATGTAATGTTTTCTTCATCCTTCATTTTCAGAGATTCAAACTGTCCAAAGTAGTTTTGCAAATTTGCTTTCTTTACCTTGTCGTTGCCTTCATATATACTTCTGAGTTTATCCAAAAATTCCTTAGCTGATGCACAATGCATAACTTTGATAAATTCATCACCTGTTAAGCCACACAACAAATCATTTATGTATCTAGCATTATTTTCATAAAGTCTTCTTTGCGCTTGATTGATTGGTACTGCTACTGGGACATTGTAACTGTCAATAATAGACTGCCAAATATATGCTCTTAATGATTGCAGATAAACTTCCATACATACCTTCGAAAAAATGTAATTGGTGTCGTCGAACCTCGGTGCTCTGTTTGTGGAAAGGCCTTCCTGCTTATCCATTTATATGCAATGATCTATCTTCTAGATGTTAATCTGTTACTGAAAACAACTCGCTTTGATACCAATTGTTGGAATCGATTTAATACTGAGAGGGGGGGTGAATCAGTATTAGCACGGTTATTAGCGGATTTTACCTTCTTTAACAGATTATCATTTACTTAATCTTGATCTTATGTTATGCATCAGTAAATAAACATTCACACATATATGCACCACATCATCAACACATAATACACATAATTTTTACATGGAAACCCAAACGGGAGAAAACCATAGAATGCTTCTTTATAGTGAGAAAGAATACATTCAAGGAAGCACCAAATTCTTGTGTTTACCAGCACCAATTGGAAGGAGGCACCAACCCCCTGTAGCTTTGTTTTATAGGCACCAACCTAATGGAAGTTGCGACTCCCTGTATCCTTGCCCCATCCAACCACCCTGATATCCAAAATATTTTATCGCCTTGCTGATATTCAACTCTGTGCAATTCTTCAGGTCTTCTGATGATGATTCTGTTGTGCGCTACCTTCATATGCAGACTGTACTTTGTCACTATGTTGCATACATCACTTAAATTCTCATTCCTCTCAAATTACACTTATGTTGATGACTTACTTCATGTATTGTGTGTTATGTTGATACTGTAGTCTGCGTCTCAGTTATCTCCTCATTCTGCTATGTGTGACTGTAATGATCACCTGATACAGTGCTTTCAATTGATAATTTGTTGGTCAAAGTGAAGCACTAGTAACAGATGGAAATGCACACGTTGTTGAACATCATGTGCATTAAATAATTAGTCTATTATGTTTAACATGCATGTCTCATATCATCTTCATCATAATGTGCCTATAGGATCTTGTTGTGGTTCTGTCGTTGTGCATTAGATGGAGTCTTCAACTTCGCACACTTTCACTTCTGCTCATATGCATTATCTAGACATCTTCGCAATATCTGATGATCTTTGATTATGTATTTTCGCTTATGTATCTTCAACCTCTGTGTCTATCGGTGTGTTGATTGTGATACTGTCCTTTGAGATATCTAACACTTGTGCATACTTTAGTATTTCTTCCTTTCGGTACTTGCACAACTTGTCATAGATCTACAACATCTCTTTGCACACCATCAAAACTTCGTTTTGCTGCATGTGCACATTCGACTCTTTGCTAAATCATTTTGTTCTGTCCATGAGCCCCTTGATACCCCAAAAACAAACTTTCACACAAAAACACGTATCTTCTTATCATCAAGCATTCAATATTTTTCTTCACTTCGACTCTCCAACTTGCATATCTATTTATACATGTCCTGCATGGATTGCATGTTCACAATTTGGTCATGGCATCCCTTCTTCCATACTTTCATGGATTGTGCATATGCCACATGTAATCATCTGCGTTATTAGTGTGTCATCTCTGATGTATCAAGCACCCTCAAGGTCCACAACTTAGTGGGTCGTTACACCTTGGAGGTGTACCATTGCGCTCTTGATGTACCATTTCCTTACGATATGTGCACGATATTCCACTTCATCTTGATATGTCCATGACCTTTGTTGTACCATCCTTTGTGGGTAATGTGCCCTTGTTGTATTGATTCTTTTCCTAATATGCGCATACTCCGACTTCTATTTGGTGGGACTTTGACTTCTTCCTTGTCATCACTTGTGGGACTTGCGGTCTTGATGTTCGTCAGCTGTGGAATTTGCACATCTATGATCTTCAACCATTTTACCATTCTAGGAACTTTTGCACTTTCCACTAACTTAAAGCATACTCTGATTGGCTATGCTTGTGCGCTTTCAAGATTCTTTGACCATTTGTTATTGATTTCTTCCTATGCACTCTCAATCATCAACCAAGTAATGCTTAGGATTTATTGCACACTTGTCCTATTTGTTCAACCAACTCCTTGGTTGTTTGAGCACATGTACCATTGTCCAACCAACTCCATTGATTTGTTGGCTTGAGAGACTATGGATTGGTAGACTTGACTTCCACGCAAGGACCACATGATGTAGGATACTTTACTTGTGTTCCTTATTGAATTGGATATTCATGAAGTATCTTATGAATCTGTATGATGTATCATCTTATGTACTTCTTCAAACTAGTTTTGCATGATAAATCCTTGATAGACATATTTAGACGGGATGCACGCTTAGATATACTCCAAAGTCACTTGAGTGTTGTATCATTGATATACATCTTCAAACATAATGCACTCTTAGATATATTCCAAAGTTTCATACATATATGTCATCTTTACCACTTGCGCATATTTATATTGAGGCTCATGATTTCTTCATATCAAAGTGGCTTCTTCATACTTCTACTAGAATGTTGTATCTTCTTTGACTTTGGTTGATATCAATGACTCACACTGAATCAATTGACATCATTTTTGGCATTTGGTGACAATCAAACACTTGACATCCTCTTTAGTTGACATCATTGACAACCAATGCTCAACAATCTCCCCACATTGGATGACAGTCAAACACTTGACATCCTATTCATTTGACATCAATGATAACTAATGCTCAACAAAGACAATTAGATTATCTAGCATAGTGTCACCATACTCCATCATAATATTAAACAACTTCTTTCGAAGAAATTACTTGTTTACCAGGGACTTTGGCTGATACAAGTTCCCCAACTTATCCCATAACTTATTTGCACTGCCTTCTCAAGAAATGTTCAACAACACTGAATATTAGAGGAAGATTCAAATCATGTGCTTCTCACTTTCCTCTCATACTTTTTCCAATATTCTTTCAACATACTATTGGACTTTGTAGCAAGATCCACAACAAACATTGATCTCTATCTACAAGAAGATCTTCCATCTTTAGCTTTCATAACTCGAAGTTCTAGCCATTAATTTTCTCCATTTTTGTTCTTGAACTGCTTGTATTTTTCCTTTCACAAGATTTACTACACAAAGCTCCCACTCCCACACAAGTTTATTGCAAACCCAAGATACCCTTAATATTCACAAGATTAGTTAAAACCCTAGCAACAAAGGCATCCCCCTAAAACTAATAACCTCGCTCCGATACTAGATGACGAACTTCAATAAATTTGTGTAAGGGAAAATAATACAAAACTAAAACTAAAACACAACAATTAACAATGGCTCACACACACATTACATAAAGATTTACTCTAGAAACCAAAAACCAGGAAAAACGACATTCCTAATATTTTCTCCACTCTCTATCTCATTGTATTATCTTTTCTATTTACAATATAATATTATAGCATCCAAAACCCTAATCCAAGTTTCACAACCCCAATTCCTTAACCGAAATTAGTTTACAATGGGTCGCAAAACCATGGGGCGAAAAAACCAAAAATGGACCCAAAAAAATTCTTTCAAGAGTGATACCCCCTCGCTCCCCCCTAGTCATCATGGCTAATCAACCCCCCTAGAATGCCCTTGCATTGGGAACCTACAAAGACTAAAACACATGTCCAAAAAGGGTTCCTTGTCCTAACAATCACCATGGTTAGTGTTATCCCTCTATGTGTGTGCATTTGTTGGCTCTAGAACAACCTTAGAGGATCCATGATTATGAAACAAGAAATACCAACATAGATCCATCTTAAACCCAAATCTATCAAGCACTGAGAGGGATCCAATTTCTTGAGGTGTAATTTTTTTTTAACTTAATTTTTTTACACATATAAAAAAATTACACCTCAAGAAATTTGATCCATCTTGGTGCTTGATAGATCCAGGTTTAAAATGGATCTATGTTGGTTTTAAATTTATTTTTTTTATGAGCCAACATGAATTTTTTCAACTACTTTTCATTGGATTTTAATTTTTTATTTTATGAGCCGACATGAAATTTTTTTAATTACCTTTTAGTTTTTTATAACATAACGCTACGTTACATGACAACATCTCCCCCGTATTGGGCTGTAGAGCGGGGCTCCTCTCAGTGCAATAATCAAATCTTATGTTAGTGGACTCTACACTTGTTCTTGGCATAGATGAAAAGCTAGCGGTTATTATCTTTCCTTCAAGAACAAGAACATGTGTGCAATCATTGTTGAGGGTGTTCTTTGTCTTTACATTCCTTGTTAGCACAAACCCATTTAGTAATATGAACATGCATCACCCTAACCCTACTTTTGATTTTTGTTCGTGATGAGCGATGCGTATTGATTGCTAGACAAAGAAAGGAGGTAATTTCACTCTTACCAATGTTAGTGTTGTAATTTTGTTGTTGGGACTATGGCTATGCTAGTGTTGGAAGGAAAGTTAGGAATTTCAAGCTTTCATTATAGGAGAAGCAAAAAATTGTAATAAATGATCTAGGGGTGACTTTGTCCTAACAATCACCATTGTTAGTGTGCTCCCTTTATGTGTGTCCAAGTATTGGCTTCAAAACAAGCTAAGAATATCCACGATTATGAAACAATAAATGTATTCAAATCTAATGTTGTTGTGGGCTATACACTTGTCCTTGATGTGATTTCATTATAGGACAAGAATAAGGATGTAACAGATGCTCAGGGGGTGCCTTTGTCCTAACAATGACCATGGTTAGTGTTCTCCCTTTATGTGTGTCCATTTATTGATTTCAAAACAAGCTAAAAATATCCACAATTATTAAACAAGAAATGTATTCAAATCTAATGTTGTTGTGGGATATACACTTGTTCTTATCATAGATGTAAAGCTAGTGGTCACTAGCTTTCCATTAGGAACAAGAACAAGTGTGAAATCGTTGTTTAGGGTTTCTTTTGTCCTCACATATCACACCTTCACAAGTCGATGTGGCAATATGAACATGCATCACCCTAACCTTACTTATGATTCCCTTGCATGATGAGCCATCTTTATTGGTTGCTAGACAAATCAAGGAAGTAATTTCACCTTAATCAAGGTTAGTGTTTCGATGTTGTTGTTGGCACTGTGATTGTGATTGTGCTAAAAGGAAAGCTTGTGACCACTAACTTTCATTGTAGCACAAGCTCAAAGTTGCAATAAGTGCTTGAGGGTGCCTTTGTCCTAACAATCACCATGGTTATTGTTCAAATTTTGTGTGTTCCCTTTTATTGGCTCTAGAACGAGGTAAGAAGATCCATGATTGTGAAAGAAGAAATGTATTCCAATTTGATGTTTTTGTGGTCTCTACTTTTGTTTGTGTCTTTGATAGAATGCTAACAACTACTAGCTTTCCTTCAGTAACAATCACAAGTATGCAATGATCACTTAGGGTTTCATTTGTCCTCACATGCCCTATTAGCACAAGCTCATGTAGCAAGATGAACATGCATCTCCCTAACCCTAATTATGATTCCCTTGCATGATTATCCATGCTTGTTGGTTGATAAACAAAGAAAGATGGTGATTTCATGTTATCCAATGTTACCTTTTTTATGGTATTTTCAGCACTATTCTTGTGCTTGTTCTAGAAGGAAAGCTGGAAATCACTAACTTTCATTTTAGCACAAGCACAAGGACGCAATCAATGCTCTAGGTCAATTTTGTCCTAACAATCACCATGGTTAGTGTTCTTCTTTTGTGTGTGCCATTTTAGTAGTTATGGAACAAACTAAGAATTTTCACAATTATAAGTTAAGTAATGCATTCAAATATGATGTTGTTGTGGTCTCTACACTTATTCTTATCATAGGTGGAAAGCTAGAGACCATTAATTTTCCTTCAAGAACAAGCAAAAGTATGAAATTATTACTTAGGGTTGACTTTGTCTTCACATGCCCTTTTATCACAAGCCTATGTAGCAATATGAACATGCTAAACCCTCACCATACTTTTGATTACCTTGCATGATGAGCAATATGTGTTGGTCATTAGAGAAATCAAGGAGGTGATTTTACCCTAACAAAGGTTAGTGTTTTGATGTTATTGTTTATGATGTACTTGTCCTTTTGTTAGAAGGAAATCTAGTGGTCGCTATCTTTCCTTCTATCACAAGCATAAGGATGTAATCAATGTTCTAGGTTTGAATTTATCCTAATTATGACCATGATTAGTGTTATTCCTTTCTTTGTGCCCTTTTATTGGCTTTGGAACAAGCTAATAAGTTCCATGATGATGCAATAACAAGTGTATTTAAATCCGATGTTGTCATTTTCTATGCACTTGTGTTTATGTTGGAAGGAAATCTTATGGTCACTAGATTTCCTTTTGGAACAAGCACAAGAGATGCAATCACAAGGTTTCAAATTATGTAGAATGGTGGGATTCCTATCCAATATCATAGTTTATGATTTTTTGGGTGTTATTTTGATATGTGTATGCTTAATGTACCTAAGTTGGATTCGATTGGTCAAAATATATTTGGCTCAAATTTGACACAATGAATGATTTGGGGTACCCTTTTCATAAAAATCACCATAGTTAATGTCTTGCATCTTTGTGTGCTCATTCATTATCTCTAGAACAAACTAAGAGGCATCATGAGCATTATATTCAAAGATAATGCTGTTGTGGTTTCTACACTTTTTGTTGTCATTGATGGAAACCTAGTAGTCAGTACTAGCTTTGCTTCAAGAACAAGCACAGTGTGCAATCATTGCTCAAGGTTTCCTTTATATTCACATCTCCTATTGGCACAATCCTATTCAACACTATGAAAATGAATCACCCTAACCCTACCTCTAATTCCCCTACATGATGAGCCATTCTCATTGGTTGCTAGAAAAAGGAAGAAGGTGATTTCACCTTAACCAAGGTTAGTGTTTCAATGTTGTTTTCATCCCTATGCTTGTGCTTGCGATAGAATAAAAGCTATCTATCAATAGATTTCCTTATAGAATAAGAAAAATGATGCAATCAGTGATCTAGGGGTTCCTTTGTTCTAACAATCACTATTGTCAAGGTACTTCCTCTGTGTGTGGCCTTTCATTAGCTCTAGAACAAGATAAGAAGATCCACAATGATGCAATAAGAAGTGTATTTAAAATTGATGTTGTTTTTGGCTCTATAGTTCTTATTGTTGGGTATGTGTTATATTCTTTACAAGTGTGTGTGGGGTTTGTCGTCTATACGACGACGTGTGATGATCCCCACCTATAGAGTGTCTGTTTTTGTATGCATCGGGCGCTAAGCATGGCATTGACTTAGGGGGTATCATAGGGGCGAGGTCTCCTTTTGCAAAGCAAATTGCAAACTAGACATCAGCACTAGATGTTAGCCCAATGTCGATACGATCCAAAGGCGAGTTTGAAATTTTTTGGGCTATTTTGGGGTATTTCCTAAAAATGTGTAATTTAATCCCAGTTTAGGGATTGGGGTCTATTTTTAATCTAGGTTAACTGATTAGTGTTTTGGATGCTGTAAAATCATAATAAGAAAGTGATAGGTGGTACGGCTCTAATTTTTGTTGGTTTTCTCGGTTAAGGGTTTCCAAGGTAAATGTTTGTGTATTATGTGTGAATGTTGTGGTGTAATCTCTATTTTGCTTAAAAATTTCTTTATGTTTTGCTTCTCTGCACATGTTTAAAACTACATGTGGTATCAAAGCTTGATTATTGGCTTCAGGGGGACTCCTTTGTTATTAAGGGTTTGACATGGTTGATAGATCTTGGGTCTGTGATAAAACTAGGTCTAGTGGGAGATTTACAACAATGGTTTGTGCTTTGAAAGAGAATGGCGAGCAGTTCAAGAATCAAGATCGAGAAATTTAGCAGATTGAGAATCAAGATCGAGAAATTTAACGGCCATAACTTTGAGCTATGGAAGCTAAAAAGGGAAGATCTTCTTGTAGATTGGGAATAGTGGATTGATGTGGATCCAAGTACACAACCCACTAGATCGACAAAAGAAGATTGGGATAAATTAGAAAGAAGGGAGAGGAGTACAATATGATTGTGCTTATTAGGCTCTGTGTTGTTGAACGTGTCTGGAGAAGATAGTGCATTAAATATTTGGAATAAGCTAGGGATTTTGTATCAATCAAAATCCCTAGTAAACAAGTTGTTTCTGCTAAAGAAATTATATCACTTCATAATGGATGACAATAACATAGTGACGGAGCATCTAAATATCTACAATACTCCGGTAAGTCAAATAACCTATGTTGGTATTACAATGGCTAAAGAAGATAAATGCATTACATTATTGTGTTCTTTGCCATATTCCTAGGATAACTTGGTTGTGGCAATAGGTAGTGCAAGTTTAAAGAGGCCTTAAATTTTTATGAAATAGTAGTATCCTTGCTATCAAAAGAGATAAGGTAGAAATCCATGAATAATCATGCTATGGATGTCTTGTACGTGAGAGGTCAACCATAGGAGAGAAATAAAAATAAGGGACATGGATGGAGATCTAAATATAAGGGTAGAAATAAATATCTAGGAAGTGTTGGAAGTGCAATAAAGCATGCCACTATAAAAAGGATTGTAGATCTAAAAATGTTGAGAAAGCGAAGGGATCTAATGATACCCCTTCCATAGAGACAAAGACCTCCCCAGAAGGAGGGGATGTGTACCTAGCTTCTAATAAGATTCAATATGCTAAGATATATAACATCAATATTCAAATCAATTTCAAAACAATAGCATATACAGGATCACTGAAAGAATAACAAGCACAACATAAACACAAGAGACACAATTTATCCTAGGAAACCCTCATGGGGTAGAAAACCCAGCAAAAATTCCTCATTATAGATGATCAAAAGTACAAAGATGAAATCCCCAAACAAGAGCTCCTTCTCCTTCATAGATCTCTCTCTCTCTCTCCTAATGCACAATCCACAAGTGAGTGTGTGTGTGTGTGTAAATGAGGAACACGACACCTCTATTTATAATTTAACTTTCACTTGACTTTTTTTCCTAACTAGGTCGGCCCCTAACTAATTTACCTAATGCTGACTGGGACGACCTCTCTATGGGACTTAAACACCCCATTACAAATGACTCAAGGGGATCTATTGCCCCGACTTAAAGGGAGGATTTACCTCAATGAATTTACATAATCAAATACAATAATGACATCCCAACGAAGGAATAAAACATCTCCGAATAAAATACAATGATAAAATACAATAGAATATTCTTCAAAGTTACAATATTTCAACACTCCCCCTTAATGAGAAGGGTATTCTACTGACATCATCAACATCAACTGAAGGAGCAAGGAGAGAGAGCATCATCAACAACATCATGGTGATACATCTATAAATCATTGGAAGTTTTCCTCAACAACATCAACAACTAGAGTAGTTACCAGAACATCTTCAATATCTTCAATATCTTCAACATCTTTACTACTGGAGCATCATCTTATACAACACCGAGTCTTCATCTTTGATCTTCATCTTCTACAGAACTCGATCACTCGATCGTCTACAACAACACTTGATCTCTTGATCAATAACAACATCATTTTGATCTTTTGATCAACAACATCAATATAACCCGCAACACACATGATCCAATTACGGGATGATCAATCCCTCTCACTTTAGGACATAAGTCCAAGGATGATACAATCCTCAACCACAGTGCTAATCCTTTTTCATATTGGATGTGACCTAGAATAAATCATAGGATTTAACACCATAGAGTCAGTCATATTTCGTACTAGATGCGACCTAGAATAAATCATAGGATTTACCACCACAGAGCCAGTCCTATTTCATACTGGATGCGACCTAGAATAAATAATAGGATTTACCACCACATATCCAGTCCTATTTCATACTAGATGCGACCTAGAATAAATCATAGGATTTACCACCACAGAGCCAGTCCTATTTCATACTGGATGCGATCCTAGAATAAATCATAGGATTTACCACCACATATCCAGTCCTATTTCATACTGGATGCGACCTAGAATAAAACATAGGATTTACCACCATAGAGCCAGTCCTATTTCATACTGGATGCGACCTAGAATAAATCATAGGATTTACCACCACAGAGCCAGTCCTATTTCATACTGGATGCGACCTAGAATAAATCATAGGATTTACCACCACAGAGCCAGTCCTATTTCATATTGTATGTGACCTAGAATAAATCATAGGATTTACCGACACAACATCATCATCATCACATTCTCAGAGACAAGAGTCTACGTATCCTTTTAGGACATGTGTCCAAGGATGATACAATCCTACTGCAACATCATCATCAACATCTTTCTCCGGGACAAGAGTCCACGGATCCCTTTAGGACATCTGTCCAAATATTATACAATCCTACTGCAACATCATCATCAACATATTTCTCGGAGACAAGAGTCTACGGATCCCTTTAGGACATGTGTCCAGGGATGATACAATCCTACTACAACATCATCATCAACATATTTCTCGGAGACGAGTCCACGGATTCCTTTAGGACATGTGTCCAAGGATGATACAATCCTACTGCAACATCATCATCAACATCTTTCTTGGATACAAGAGTCTATGGATCCCTTTAGGACATGTGTCCAAAGATGATACAATCCTACTGCAACATCATCATCAACATTTTTCTTAGAGACAAGAGTCTACGGATCCCTTTAGGACATGTATCCAGGGATGATACAATCCCACTGCAACATCATCATCAAAATATTTCTTTAATACAAGAGTCTACAGATCCCTTTAGGACATGTGTCCAGGGATGATACAATCCCACTGCAACATCATCATCATCAGCAGCACTGCTCCCCCTTTCGAGGAAGGTCCTTTTGAATCACACCAACCTTGTCACAGAAGTACTCAAACTTCACTCGAGACAGAGGCTTAGGAAACACATCAACAACTTGCTCATCAGTGCTCACATACTGGAGCTTTATAGCTCCCTTCTGTACCATATCCCATATATAGAAATACCAGATTTCTATGTGCTTTGACCTGTCATGGAACACTGACTTCTCTGTCATCTTTATACAACTTTGGTTGTCACATAGAATCACTGTGACATCCAACTCTAGGTCAAATAGACCTGACATCAACTTTCGAAGCCATATGGCTTCACAACTAGCAGAACAAGATGCTATATACTCTACTTCAGTTGTGCTGAGAACAACACTGGACTGCTTCCTGCTAAACCATGAGATCATGGCAGATCCCAGACAATAACATCCACGTGAGGTTCTCTTCCTCTTTGAGACACTTCTATCCCAATCTGCATATGTATAACCATACAGTCTATAATCATGATCTCCAACATAGTATAGACCAAAGTTTATCATACCTTTCAGTTACCTCATCACATGTCTAGGATCAACTAGATATTGACTCAAGGTGTTCACAACAAAGTATATATCTAACCTGGTATTCATCAAATACATCAGTGAACCAACCATCTGTCTGTAAACTGTAGAAACCACTGTCCATCATCCCATATCTCTACTTCACATTTTCCTTGGCTAAGGAAAAATCTCATCTAATCTTAGCCACATATCTAATCATAAGAATCATGCCAAGATTCTTTAACTCTGAGATCTACTGCCTATGAAGTGGAGTCTTCTACATATGAGTATTGTCTTCCCTCTGTGACTGAACATCATGCACACTCTACATTGAGTGATCTTCTGCATATCTATATGTGCCATCTCCCATCAGATGGGTCTACTGATATGAGCCTCAAGATCACTCGAACTCTATGGTGAGTTCCTTCTTGCATCCATCTGAGAGAAGCATGTCATCTATATCTAGCAACCATCTTCAACCTTGTAGCAAAGGTTGAAATCTGCATCACCTGTGGTGATCATCAAGCTTTTCAAGTGAATATCGATCCTGGGTACCTGTTGAACCCGTACAAAGCCTTCTTCAATCATGTGATTCTCTTTCAGATCTTGGGAGTTTGCTTGCTATGAACTTCTTCTTCAATTACACCATTCAAGAGAACGGTCTTGTCATCCATGGGTGTAATCTATCTCTGGAAGTGTGTCTAGCCACTGGAGCAAACATCTCATCATGATCCTCTCCCTCTTTCTAAGAGAATCCTCTAGCCACGATCCTTTCTTTGTACTTCTATAGTATGTTTGATTTGTAAGTCTTTTTGTTGAACAGTCATCACTTATTCTACGGAACAAGTTTTCATCATCCTTCTTTTGTAGATCATAGCGCATGGTCTTTCCTACAAATCAAATTCAATGATTAGTAACACTTCATAATCATCAAATCATGTTGAAATTTCAATGATAACCTATTATGCATACTGATATGATTCACATATTTATGCAACTATCTTGACCAATATTTTGGCACGACACTTTTCCATATCTTGTATGCATACAGTGGCTATCTATATGCCTTCCATCTCTACCAGAACATACTATAAAGAGCGTGCAAAGCTCCCAGCATGTTAGCAAAGAGGTTTCATTCTATACAAGCAACAATGGAATGTTTGTCCAACGTACCCATCATATGCATATTAGTAGTATATTGTTCAATGCTATATGAATGCTTACACTATGCATGATATATTTCCCGATTCTAGGAATACAAGTATGCATACAACTATTACGAGCAATATCATTAACTATTCAGAGATTGAAGAAGTAATTCAAATAAAAACTCAAATACTTATCTTTTATGTTTGCATGGTTGAGCTTCCCTCTTGATCTCTATTTTCCCTTTATGATAGCATCATGATTATATGTCTTTGAACCTATATCCATCTTGTACCATTATGCATGCTTAAGTGTGCACTAGTTTCATCATTGTGTCATCCCCAAGATCTCATACATAATCACACATTCATTAGTATAATCTCAATAATATAAAAAACATTATAACCCTAAATAATCTTAAACATGTACGGTCATAATCATTAATCAAACTATGAAACACAATATGCATAAAGCCTTGATTAGCTAAACTCTATTTTTCAGGAATAATCATTATCAACCATATGAAAGTATACTTATCTAAGATCCTAACACAAAGTAGGATTCTAACTCAATATAGGAAAACATACCTAGATTAGCATGCTTGCTAGTTATGTCTAACATACCCAAACAATATCTTCTTTGTTCTCTTCAATGATTTAGAGACCTTATGCTAGTAACCTACATATCTCATAAGTTAAGCATAGTAGAACCAAGTCATACATACCTTGTATGTAGAGCTTCTATGTGATCAAAGACTATGGATGAGTCTTTGTCTTCATGTCATCATGGTCATATATTCTTGATCTAGAGCTTTATTTGTCTTTATTCATGTACCTTTCATGTTAGCAGATGTTTGTGCTAGAAATTGTCCCTAGACTACAAAGGGTACAAGCTAGAACAATCTCAAGAAAACTAAAAGTAAATGAATTTGTTTTTGTAATTTTTGTTTGATGGAATCATTCAAAAGAAGGAGAGTAATTAAATATTGAACATATACAAGCACTAAATCATAAAGAAATTCTAAAAAGCTGAGATATAGATATAAAACACAGATATAAACCATGAATATTCATTCAATCAAGAAAACTAGTTTTGTCCACAAGTTCATAAGCATTCACAAGATAAACACTTTTATCCAGAAATGAAATTATCAACCAGGTGATTAAGAAAACCATAAACATAAACCAACAATACAAGGTAATAAAAGGCTTATATAATGTATTCAGATCAATCCTCAGTCTTCAAAACACTTACATGATATTTTTCAGTATATGTCTAGATGCAGAATAGCAAAATTAGTCCTATAGCCCTTCTCCCGAACAAAAACTAACCCCCATAGTGTGTCTATTTCTCTCTTTTATAATTACATAATCAAGTAGTTTCATAACCACCTCTTTAGGTCTCGAACTCCTTAATTAGTTACATTTAAAAGTTACATGAACTAACCTTTGAATGAATAAAGAATAGTTAACCAAAAGCAACTTCTAACAACTAGGAGCAAGATGAAATGTAACAATACTTGGACAGCTATGCAATTAGGTGGAAACTAGAACTGTTTAGCAACTTCTGCTAACATAGTTATTGCCTCCAATGCATGAGATCTCTTAACATGATGAGCCTGCTCTGTCTCCATGCCTCAAACCTTGTTTGATAATACCTTGTTCTGCTTGTTCAAATCTTCAATCTGCTAAGTCAATTCTTTAGCTTGTGTCTCTGCATGTCCTTTTCTTTTTAAAGCTTCCTTAGCCACTAAAATTAAAACCTAGAAATGAGCATTTATATCTTCAAGATCCTCTCTCAACCTTTTAATTGTTGTCATGAGTCTCTCATTTGATTCACTCAGAAATCTAACCTGTGTCTTACTTTGTTGTAATGATTTCTTCAGATTTTCTATTTTAGAATCCATTTGAACACCTCCATGCAATGTTGAATCCTGATATGAAAGCAATGGAATATCTAATTTTTTGAAAATTAGGTCTTCTTCATACTTATTCCTCACCGCTGCTTCTGCAAAAGGAGTTTTTGAACACATGCCCTATTCAAAACTAGGAATGATTTCTTCTTCTACAACTTAATCACAGTCATTGATTATTTATAGTATCATTACATGATCTTCCCCTGTAGCTATTTGAACCTGCTGTAACTTTAGCTCTTTCTCATTATCTCTATCTTCTTCCCCTAAAGAATCCTGAATAATGGTCACCTTCTCCTTCTCTAACTTAGGGTTTAAAATCCTTCTCATGTTCAACCAAAGTTTATTCGTGGCCCTGGTTTTAGGTCTCCATTTAGGTTTTTCGAGGTCAACCAAAGGATTCACATTAGCTTTAAAATCTGGAACATGAAATATTTTCTCCTTGGTATCGATAGCGAGAGTATTTAATGTTGAGCTTCCTTCTTAAAAAACGCAACTGTGTATTTCCTCCTTTGAACTAGAAGATTCTTCTTTATTAGAAACAACAAGGTTTTCCACTGTATCATCTTCAAGGATATGTTTATGTTCTTCTTTAGTCATATGCTCCTCTTCTGTATCATCAGGCTTTATAGATTCTTCCTGCAAATTATCCTTCTACAAATTACCTTCTGCTACGTCTTTGATTGGACCTTTTTTAAATATTTTTACAAAACCAGATTGCTTACTTGGCAAGGGTTTCTTTCCAGGTTCATCTTCATCTGTTTTAAACCATGAACAAAATAAAAAAAAATGCTGCCACTTTCGATTTTTCTTCTCCATGTTCGGATATCCATCATCTATTTCGGGATACATCATCTATTTCAGGATCTTGCATGATCTATTTCAGGATATGATCTATTTCAGGATCATCTATTTCAGGATATGATCTATTTCAGGATCTTGCATGCACAGGCATGCATCCCAGTCACCAGTTTGATGCCTCCAGCACCTTATCCACCTTCTTCTAGCACCCGGGAGCCACTTACCACAGAGTTTTAGCCCTCCTAAGCTGAAAGGCGCCCACTTCTCACCTACTGCCAGAGAAGGGCGCACTTGTTCACCTACCACTGCAGATTCACTTCAGTTACATTCAGTTAGCTCCGATTCTCCCTGATTTGAGGCTAGTATCACTCCCGACTGACTGTATCACTTCCGTTTGACCTCCAGTTTGATTAGGTGACTTGTTCTGACTTCAGTTAGCCTCCCATGCGCCCCCACTGAGCCTCCAGATCCTATATCAGTGCTACACACTTCAGTTACATTTATTACACTCAGTTAGACTCAGTTTGACACCTGGATGACTGGTTGATGTGATTGATGAGCACCACCGATGATTGATGAGGACTCCTAGATAGAGTCAAGCTACTCCATTTCAGTGATTCGAATGGCCTACTTAGTCAATTCGAATTGCTCTGTCATTGTAACAGTTTGTATTGTAATTCATTCACCCTTTCTGGGATAGAGAGCACTGCTGCATGTTTTGCACAGTTTTGCACCATATCTTCTTATTCATCTGTTGTGACTGATTTATTTGTTCATTAGATCTGCTGTGACTAACTTTACATGGTATCAGATCCATGGCAGGGACAAGATTTCTTTTCTACAGGTGTTCTACATGAACAGAGAGCAATCTTTGCTCACCAATATATTTCAGCAGCGGTATGCAAAATCTCATGTGCATTCGCTCATGTGCATGCAAGGCTGAAAACATAGTGTTTGTTTGTGTGTGATTTGCAGGTTTCTTACTTCCTCCATGTGCATTCGCTAATGCAAAGATGGAGACTTCTTCTTCACAAAATATTCTTACTCCATTCAACTATGATGAATGGAAACCAAAGATGATTGCATTCTTGAAGAGACAATGTCTTTTTGATATGTGCATTGGTAATATAAGAGATTTTGATTCCGATGAAGAGGAGAATGATTGGCTCAATGATTGTGATAGAGCTTTTGGAGCAATATGTCTTACTATGTCTCCTTGTATGCGCTACCTCAGTAAGACTGCTGAAAATCCAAGTGATCTATGGGTCTGAAAATCCAAGTGATCTATGGGTCCAACTTGACAGAGAATTTGGAAAGCAGGAAGAAGAGGATCATGCTAGCCTTTTGGAGGACAAGCCCAGTGAGATCTCCTTATGTGTTCTTTCCGATCATGTGTTGGCCTCAACAATTGTTCAAGATGAAGAAGAAACTGTAGATTCAACACTCATTCTCTCAAAGTCTTCTATTTCGAATTCTGAGAAAGATAAACAAGCTCATACTCTAGATTCCGAAGAGGTTCTTGAATCCTCTCTTTCACATGAGTTTGTCGGCATGCAGAATAATGATCTACTTGAATTTTTGGAGGTAAAATCTGATTTTGGAGGTGAATCATTCGCCCTCCTTGATTGCATGCCTCCTATAGACTTATGTTCTATCATTTGCAAAGTTTCTCAGATTTTTAATGAAGATGAAGAGCACTACCATTCGCTTGAGTTCAATTCTCATGCATTTTTTGCTGATTTTGGTTTTGATCTCACCCTTGTTGGTTCAAAGGAGATCTCAAGAAACCATTCATCTATTTTTGGAGCTGATTTAACTTCTAATGATAAGAATTTCAAGTTTCAAGATCTATTTGATCCAGTTGGAGCTATTCCTACCTCACTTGGTTCGAATCACAGGTTCCAGGATCATCCTCATATTTTCAGATTTGTTCTCACCTTTTCAGGTATGAAGAGCAAGTTCATAAAGTCTCCACATTCGCTTGCATCCATTGATGGAGAATTCAAGCACATGTTTTTGGAGCATAATCCATTTACTCCCAAGAGTAAGATACCTCCAGACATATCTATTTGAGTTTGGAGCAGTTAAATCTTTTGGTGTGTTACAGTTCATTTTGAGGGGGGGTATTTTTCCCATGAGGTTTTCCCCATTTCCTCGGTTTATTTACTGTTATTAGTTTGGATTATTATTGTATTGGGGTGACCTTTGGTCTTAGTTACCAGGGCCCCACATTATTTTTTGCACATCATAGTCTAGCTTGAGGGGGGGTGTTCGGATATCCATCATCTATTTCGGGATACATCATCTATTTCAGGATCTTGCATGATCTATTTCAGGATATGATCTATTTCAAGATCATCTATTTCAGGATATGATCTATTTCAGGATCTTGCATGCACAGGCATGCATCCCAGTCACCAGTTTGATGCCTCCAGCACCTTATCCACCTTCTTCTAGCACCCGGGAGCCACTTACCACAGAGTTTTAGCCCTCCTAAGCTGAAAGGCGCCCACTTCTCACCTACTGCCAGAGAAGGGCGCACTTGTTCACCTACCACTGCAGATTCACTTCAGTTACATTCAGTTAGCTCCGATTCTCCCTGATTTGAGGCTAGTATCACTCCCGACTGACTGTATCACTTCCGTTTGACCTCCAGTTTGATTAGGTGACTTGTTCTGACTTCAGTTAGCCTCCCATGCGCCCCCACTGAGCCTCCAGATCCTATATCAGTGCTACACACTTCAGTTACATTTATTACACTCAGTTAGACTCAGTTTGACACTTGGATGACTGGTTGATGTGATTGATGAGCACCACCGATGATTGATGAGGACTCCTAGATAGAGTCAAGCTACTCCATTTCAGTGATTCGAATGGCCTACTTAGTCAATTCGAATTGCTCTGTCATTGTAACAGTTTGTATTGTAATTCATTCACCCTTTCTGGGATAGAGAGCACTGCTGCATGTTTTGCACAGTTTTGCACCATATCTTCTTATTCATCTGTTGTGACTGATTTATTTGTTCATTAGATCTGCTGTGACTAACTTTACACTCCAGCTCTGTTAAAACGATTATTTTAACCAAACCATGATGAAACAATGATTGGTTTGTATGATTAGCATGACCCTTAACCCTATTCGACATCTTTTCAAGACTTCTAGGCAGAAAAAATGGCAAATTCATCTTGGATTGCTGATTTAAATGAAAAAGAAACCTAATGTGGTTTTTGAAAACTGATGCAAACCTTCCCTCACAGGTAAGGTATCTTTGTATGATCCCAATAACCTCCTTCCACTCTGGTTTAAATTTATTTAAATGAACACCCTTGCTCCAATCAAGGGATTCACATCCTGGTAGCAGAAATGGGCTTGGATTAAATTCAAATGGAATCTTTTTGAACCAATATTCTCCTTTAATGGGAACTCCAATAGCTTCAGCAATCGAACCCTCTGTCAATTCAAACTTCAAAGTATCAAAGCTAACAATAAAATTGGAAAGGTTATGAGCGAAGGCATGGGTAACATCAATATTGAAACCTGCAATTCTCTCAAAGAAACTAAACCACCCGACTGACTTGAATAACGCTGCACACTCAAGAAAATTCATTTCCCAACTCGTATCTGTTGGCTCAAATCGACATATTTTTCCACCTTTTCCCATGCTTTTTGCAGTTAATCACCGACTGGTTTCTTGAAGACGAACAAAATCAAAGTTTTAACAAATCCCAAAATACATGGCCTCCCCTGTCTTCAGCTCCTTTGATGACGAATCATCATAAACTTGACAGATGTTATGATATAGAAAACAACTTCCTCGAGGTCATCGATCATCATGAAAAACCATGTGCCCATACTTATATGAATTAACCACGATCCTCCATCATTTCGGATTCCAGCAACGCTTTTATATATACAACATAGTAACTATGCTGCGGGAATTTTTTTATATAAAAACTCTTGCAAAAACTCAACATAGGATTATATTTTCAACATAGAAAATAGGCTAAATATTAATAAGTATTTGAAGACCTTAAAATGAAATGAAACATTAATAAGCCAACATATATAACATAAAATAAAAGTAAAATAAAGCAATAAAATAATTCTCATGCAATAAAAAGTAATAAAAAACTAAACTAAAAGCAAAATAAGAAACAATAGAAAAATGAGAAACTAAGAAAAGATTAAAAAAAAGAACTAGGTACAATTCCAGTCTGAACATCTGGCTCCGGCTCGTGGATGAAAGCCTCCTTGTGAGGTTTCAAGATCCTATATACTAGTGCCTTCTGCAATCTAAACTGAAACTTCCATGTTATTCTTCAAACTTCCATTGGGAAATTGGAGTCTTTATTCAGTTGATCTCACACCGGTATATACAATGAATGACAGCTACCTCCTTTTAGTAACTGTAAAAATGCTTAAGGAATCGTCCATTCACTGGATTGGACAATTCTTCACCTTCCAAACTTTGCAGTACAAAAGTATTATTCTCCAAAATTTTAGAAATTATGAAGGGACCTAGCCATAAATTATCAAACTTGCCATGATGACCTCTCTGATCTTTTCTAGCATCCCACCTGAGCACCATATCTCCAAGAGAAAAAAGTATCTTCTTTTACTTTCCTGTCGAATTTCTCTTTAATCTTATTTCTGTAAGCTTGAGTTCTTTATGCTAAAGCCTCTTGCTCCTGTTGCAGTTCAATCAATGAGACGATTCTTCTTTGAATATAATTTGGTTCCTCCTGACTGTCTTGAAAAAACTTCATCACTGGAATACCTAATTGAATGGGAAAAACAGTATCAGTACCATATACCAACTGAAAGGGAGACAAACCTATTTCTTTTTTGGTGGTTATACGATCTTCCCAAAGAGAATACTTCAACATTGAATCCCAAGACCTCTTGTTCTAACTTAACAACTTTTTGATACTCTGGATGATATTTTTGTTAGTTGATTCTGCCAACCCATTCCCCTGGGGATAATAAGATGTGAAATGTTTTAAGATGATTCCATTATGCTCACAAAAACTAACCATGTCTTTAGACTTAAAGGCCTGAGCATTATCAGTCAACAACTTTTTAGGACAGCCAAACCTACTCAAAATATTTTCTTGTATAAAGTTGATGATGACCTTATCAGTTGCATTTTGTGTAGGAATTGCTTCCACCCATTTTGTGAAGAAATCAGTATCTTTAAGTATCCATTTGTGTTGTCCACTGGAAGCAGGATTGATCTCACCTGTAAAATCCAAACCCCATTGCTGGAAAGGAGCATTCACCACAATAGGTTTCAATGGTAAAGATACAAGTTTCTATTTACCAACAAATTTTTGACATTGAACACAAGCTCTGACCTATTGATATACATCTGAGAATAAAGAAGGCGAGTAGTAACCTGATCTTAAATCCTTGAAATCTGTGGCTTTCCAGCATTTATGACCTCCACAATCACCCTCGTGTAATTCTGAAATGACTTCTTCTATTTCTGATTTCTCCAAGCACCTGAGCAACAATCCTCCTAGATCTTTCCAATGCAATTGTTGATTTACTAAACAATATTTAGTGGCCTTAAATTTTAATGATCAAGCTGCTTTTTTATCTAGATGAGAAGGACACTGCAAATGCAATAGAAAATGAACTATATTAGCATACCAAACTGATTATGCATACTTATCCATGATTTGTTCTTCATTTTGCTTTGTTTGTAACTCCTCGTGTGTTGGTTGACTTGCCACTAAATGAAGGCCTATAGCTTCACAATTTGAATCAGCCAAAAATCTGCATTTTTTTGTAATAGAATAGCAGCTATGGTATCTTGATATGCAAAAGAGAAAGTAAATAAGTCTTTTGAAAAATCCGGGCTTACCAGCACTGGATCTTCTATAAAGGCTTGTTTGATCTTCTCGAATGAATCCCTAACTTATGTTGTCCACTTCACCTCCTAGTCTTTCCTCAACATAGATGTTATTTGTTTTATGGTTTCAGCAAAATTTGGGATAAACCATCTCAAAAAATTGTTTTTTCCAATGAATGACTAGACATCTTTCTTACTCCTTGGATTACTGATCTTTAAAATAGCCTTGACTCTTTCAGGATCTATTCTAATCCCATCTTCTAAAACTAGATGTCCCAAAAGATTACCTTCCTGAACAACAAAATGGGACTTCTTAGGATTTAAAGACAGTCCAAACTTCCTACATTTCAAGAATGTTTTTCTGAGATGTTTTAGATGCTCCTCATCAGATTTAGAAAATACAGTGATATCATCTAGATAAATTACAACAAATTTTTCATTTTCTCCAACAAAATCTATATCCATAGCTCTTTGAAAAGTTGCACTAGCATTCATCAAACTAAATGGCATCTTGTCATACATGAATGTACCCCAAGGGGTAGTGAAGGTTGTTTTTTCCCTGTCATCCGGATGCACAACAATTTGGTTATAACCTGAGAACCCATCAACCATCGAAATTCTTTAGGCACCTACCACTTTCTGCAAAATTTGCTCAATCTTGGGCAATGGATAATTATCCTTCAATGAAGCTCTATTCAAATTGCGAAAATCCACACACAATCTGATCTCTCCATTCTTCTTACGCACTGGAACCAAATTTGCCACCCATGATGAATATCTAAGTGGAACTATTATCTTTGCATCTAATAACTTCTTGACTTCTTTCTCTATGACTGGAAGCAAAGTTGGGTTAATTCTTCTCAGTTTCTATCTGAAAGGTTTAACATTTGGCTTCAAAGGAACCTTATGTTGAATTATGCCGGTATCATAGGTTTTCAAATCCTCATAAGACCAAGCAAAGATATCAATAAACTCCTTCAACAATTTAACATACCTGTTCCTTTCTTCATCTGGGAGAGCTTTGGACACTTTCACCATCTTAGGCCGATCCTCTGTACCAATGTTACAGCTTATAATGTTCTCTTTTGAAGATTGCATGGTAGGATTTAACAGAGTATCATCTTTAGAAAAAATTCTCTCCAGGGGAACAAGACCCTTGGGAAGGAATTTTCCCTTCAACTCAATAATCTTATGCTCAACAATTGTATTTTCTGAATATGCAGTAGTATTATCAACTTCATCATCCGGATCTTGGTCAATCAGTGAATTAGAAAACTCCTGAGTCAATTCCAAGAATCTTTTAATTTCCAAATCATCTTCAAAGACTCTCCATTGTATGATATTATCTGGTACTGCGGGCCTATATTTAACCTCAATAGGATATTTTAACTGGGTCTGTTTTGGAATTTTGAAATGTGTAGCTGCCAAATCCAGTGAATATACTATTTGGTTTTGATCCTTGGGAATAAAGGAAATATTGAACGCTACATAGAAATTGTCAATCATATCCCATACCTCATTCCTATATACTTTCAACAAGTCCTGTTTTACCTGATAAATGTCCTTCACCTGTTGGACCACTAGTTCGGAGTCGCCAAAAATAGTAAGTTGTTGAATTCCCAAATCCTTTGCAGCTCCTAGCCCAAGTATTAATGCTTCGTATTCAACAATTTTATTAGTAGTAAAAAATTCCAATGTGTACATCAAACAAATCACCTCCCCTCCTGGAGAAATCAGAACAATACATGTTCCTGCTCCTTCCTTGGATGATGAGCCATCAAAGTACATATGCCATAAATCATCTTGTTCTTCAATAATAGGCCTAACTGGTGCTTCTTTTTCTACACGCAATATGTCAGTTGTGTCTTCATCGCCGAAATGTAACATACAAGATCCCAAATATTCATCTACAACATAAATGGGATGCTTTGTTGGATTCTTATCATCACTCACTATGTAAGCAAGATGCACTTCCCTGTACAATCTTCTATGCTCTCCCCAAAATAATGGAATAGTTACATATGCCAAATCCATCTGCAAAGTGCCACCTATTTTCTTTTCCCAAGACCTTGAGAGTAACATACCAAACTTAGGTGAAATGTCGGCAACAACCACACCCATAATAACACTCTTCATGGGTAACTGAGCAAGACTTACCACAAGATCCTTAATCACTCCTAAACACTTTAATGCTATGGAATCAAATGAAAACAAGTCATGATATGGCTTTGTGACACTCAAACCCAGGGCTTCCATGACTGCTTTAGGAATAAGGTTATGAGAAGCTCCAGAATCTAACAGGAAGTTGTGAATCATTTGATCATGAACAATCAAGGTAATGTAAAATGGAGGAGGAAAAGTTGAATTATTTTTAGGTTTATCAGGTGAAGCAGAGCCAAGAATAATAGTAGGGTGTTCTTGTTGAAGATTTACAGTATCTGAGGGAAACTGATCAGCATGTGAACTCAACATTTTTAAAGCAGGATCCCTAAAACAAGGTGTCTTCATCAATTCAGTTAATGGAACAGGAATCTTAACCTTATAAAGTTCATTCTCAAAATTGAAGGTTTGAACATTTTTGTTAATTTCTTCAATCTCTGTAGATTTATCCTGATCACCATGGTTTTGTCTCTTTTCCAATGCGGGATTAGGTATCTGTTTGCTAGGAACAACCATCTTCTTTTTAGGAATTTGAGAAATCTGTTTTGGACCATATCTTAAGTTATAGGACTTTTTAGGTTTTCACTGATAAATACTAGCCGAATCTTCAAGGTCAAAATCATTTTCTTCAGAATTATGATAATGAAATTTAGTGAGAAAACCTTCAGATGACAGCTCTCCAAGGTGATTTAAATTCCGATCTAAATATTCGTACTGTAAGTCCTTAACCTGTTCTACTTCATCCAACAAATTATTTTGAAATGGGGGTGGAACTATTTGATCTTCATTATCCCTTCTTTCCCTCTGAATATCATTATTTCTTCTTTCTCTAGGGATAAATCTAGGAACAAATGGGCATCTGAACTGATTTGGATTTCTATCACCTTCTTGTATGGATCTATTTGGATTCTTTTCCAATTCCATCCGATTCACTTTTGCAGATAGATTTTTAATCAACTTGGTCATTTCATCCATTTTTCTCTTTGATGTCTTTTATGTGGAATCAGAGGGCATCATTTCATTCTTACCCTTCCGGTCATGCACTTGATGATCTGAATATTCTTTAAGCCTATTGGAAGCCAAAATGTTTGATTCAACTTCCAATGCAGCTTCCTGCATATTCAACAAAGTTACTGACCTCCTTTCTCTTAGATGCAAAGAGAACTCATGATCAAAAAAAGAATTGGCATAGGTCAATTTGGTTGATATTTCATAAGGTTTAATTTCAGCTAGGATCCTTCCATACATCTTATTGAAACGTTTTGAGAAATCTGCTACAACTTCATATTTTTTCCTTTTTAAGGCTGCAAATTTTGTAATGTAATAGGTATGGTCCTTTGTGTCCCGCCACTGTCTCATAAACATTTGTTGTAGTTCCTCTATTAGGGTTATTGAATTAGCAGGTATGTCACGTACCCAAAATTTCGTAAAATTTAAAACTTTTCTAAGTGCCTAAAATGTCACTAAAATATATGCGGAAACATAAAGTGTGGGTTTACTTTCTTAAACCTTGCGGGAAACACAAACTTCATTATGTCTTAATATACATCCTTTAAGAAACATATACTTCTTTCAATAAAAACATCTAAATGGTAACAACACAATCATAATCATAAGCGGAGCATTATATCAACAATCAACCTTGTATATGAATCGTATACATCAAATAATCATAAACATTTTTAAAGACAGAAACAAGTATTCATACATGAGACACATTGAGAAACACCAAAGAAAACATAGGAGACAAAATATAACGTGGCTCACCCGAACTCGGGCTAGTCCACAAAGGTGTGTGCAGTTTTTATTATTCATCAAAAGATAATTTACAACTACAACCCAATGGTTGCTTTAATCATCTTCCAACATTTTCCAAGCTTCTCAAATGAATGAGTATTTAAAACATTGAAGCCAACCTCTAATAGAGAATAAAAAACTATTCTAGTTGAGACATAGTATAACCTATTCATATTTCTATTTAAATATGTTACTCTCCTTTTAATCTGTATTTAAATAAATTAACTTTCACTTTAATAAAGTGATGAATGAGGAGTCATATATAATCACATACTACGTATCTTTTTACTTGCTCTATAGAATGTTTCCTCTTAACTATATTCGTTGTTATGGTCTTATTTATTAGATTACTTTAAGAGATGTCCCTTTCCCACATAACTCTCAATGCTTTTACCTGTCATTATTGTATAATCATCATGATATAAGGGAAGACTCTTCAAAATTCAGCGAGTAGAATCATTTTATTTTGACTTGGGATAATATATTAGTTAGCCCTTTCGTTTTCAGGAAACTACGAACCTAAACATTTACGTAGACCAAATATTATAAAACCAAGGGATTTACAAACTTAAATCTAGTGACACGCAGGCAATTAAAGCCAAAACACAGTGTAAAAAAATATTATGTATTATTTAAGTCACACAAGCCAACTCACGGGAGATTTGGGATCGACCCTCTCGGGCGTCCTGTCCTTAAACAATATTCACATAAAAAAATACAACTTGTGGTCGTAAGTATTGAGTCGCGTCATTAGAGGTATGGAGGGATGAAAACAGGGTATTCCTTCAGGCATATCAATAAGATCAGCGATTACTCGTTTGACCGATATCGTCTCCTTCATTCGCAGCGGAGATAAAAAAAATATAAAACAAAGTGTAACATGCAACCAACGAGGTAGATTATCATGCAGTTTACAGAAATAAACATCAATGCATCTACAGGTGGATAGATACTACCTTTTAAGTTAGCATGGTTATTTGTACCGAGGTGTAATCCCAAGGTTTTTGCTGCGCGTGTTTTGTAGTGATCAAAAGACAAGGTTTTAAACCACCAAATACTACAAAGGCCTCTCTATGCTTTATCCAGGGATGTAAGCTACCGCCAAGCTATAAACTACAGTAACATTCCATTACCGTTCTAACTCCAGAACATAGGTATTATGCATAACTACAATGATACACAATTGCACAGACAGATCGTATATATATGGAAACTTATGGTATTTTCTCTAGATCACAACTATTTTATCAAAGTGTGATACTAACTCCATGCAGAAGAAAAGTGGTACCTACCGTCAGTATCAAGACGGGCTTCCGCGGAAATTCTTTTCAACAATTTACTTGAGATAATGTGACGATGTCAACTGAAACATTGCTAAGGATTCACTTCAGTTCGAACAACCACCTCCAATACAGTAGGCTCGGCTCTCTCTCTCTACCGCCCTCAGAGCTGTATTCGCTAAACATACAGGTCGACAACAAATTATCCAGACCGCAACGGAAAAACACTAGGAAATCAGTTCTGCTATGAGTTCTTCATTGTCGAGTTTCTCTCTAACTCCTCCTCAGGATTACTCCCGTCTATTGACCACAGGGTTGCTCATTCATCATGATTGTAGATATCACCAACCCTCACGATCGTAGGGATCCTCCTCCCTCTAATGATCGCAAAGATCTCCCCTCTCTCCACGAAGCACCGTCCCTTATAAAGAGTCTCGTCTTCCCCGTTGCTAGAGAAATCATGGCTCTTTTAAGTGAGCCAATGGCGGTGAAAAAGATTGAAGTATCCTCCACTAAGGTGACATTACTCCATTACGTAATAAATGACTAAAATATAAGACTCCAACCGATTTCCCACTTGGTGACAAATGGCAACAAGAAAGTTTTAGTGCTCTCCTCCACTTTGGAGACACGGCCCAAGAAACTCTCCAAAAATTTCCTTAAAGAGTGCAAGGGTGTTTCCCCCACTAAAGTTCGAGTCGGCCCCATGAGGATATCTTAATCTTTTAAGATTTCACTATAAATTTTAACGTGTGACCTAATGTCTTTCATATCTAATATATACTCAATTAATAATTTAGTAGATTTCATCGTTAACCTTTATATGAAAGAGTAATATTAAATATATGTATATATATATTTTTTAAGAAGATAACCCATAATATGTAGTTCCTTAAAAGGTTTTCTAGAAACCTTTAAAAGGTCTTATTAATTTATTTTATCATCTTGTGCATAATAGTTTATATAATAACCTACTAGGTTAATATTACTCATTTCCCAATACTCTATAGCTTAGTTTGACCTTTATATATATATTTAAGAGCTAAATAGTTATTATAACTATCTATTTACTTTTTGTGTACACATATATATGACACAATTATAATATCAATCACTTTTCATATATATGTATGAATGTATATATCATTAAATAGTTATCCCCACTATTTATAATTGTCCATAATATATTTAAATATTTTATATAAAATATTCATAATAAGCTAGGTTCCCTTTAGCCGATAATAATTTATGTGTTTTCTAGTATTTTGTGTAAATACTTATAATAATAATAAAATGACCTTCCTGTTTTACTTAGGATTATCAAATCCTAATGATCCTCATATCGGGAAGGTGACACTCTTAAAATAAACACCATCAGATACAACATTCACTAGTGGGGCCTTGGCCTTGAGCTCCTCACCAGAACGATTACAAAAATTATTTACATTTACAAAATAATAATAAAAGGGTTGAAATTGAGGGATGTTACACACTCCACCCCTTAAAGGTAACACCGTCCTCGGTGTTCAACTGTTTGTCTTTTGCATCCATCCCCATCTTTTGCTTAATTTTGTTCTTATGCCATGGTCGTCTTCACATTTTTGCAATTTTCCGCGACCCTTTTACTCATATCCTGCACATTATACAACTCGTACAAGATTTTTTTGGTATTTTTCAGTATAACATAAGTATACAAAATTTCAAAATAGCAAATGTTTATCATTCTTCCTCATCCTTGAGGAAATATTTTGCTTATTCCAGCATTCATAATATTGACACATAAATACATGTGAGAGTCTAGCTACAAGACAATCATTATCATTAGCTCATGTCATAAAACAATTCTTTCAACAAAACTTTGTTGATCATCAATCCCTTTTGTTCTTCAACAATCATGGAGACTTGCATACACATCCTGCTCATGTGCTTTAGCAATCATATAGACTTGCATACATAGCACTCTGCAACTCAGCAGGTAAATTTGACAGTCTTACTCTGCAAACTCATTACATAGCTTCCGCTCATCGAATCTTCTTGTGGGCTCAGTTCTAACACCACAAGGAAAAAGTTTAATCTCTTCAGAGAACCTCTTGTGCGCTCCATTCTAACAACACAAGGAAAATCGCGAGCCCTTCCTCTGCTCAATTCGATGGATATAAAGTTTGCCTAGGACTTTTGGGTCAGTATAACATTCAACGAGCTTCCCACCTGCTCTGTTCCACTTCCATGGGGAACATGACCACAATTTTAGGGAAGTTGCACCTTGCAACAACTAGTAAGTGAGTGCAAGATGCAGCCTCTACTTGAGTTCAGGAAATATTATTTTCCCTTCAAACCTTCTCATTTGAGTCCGAGAATTTTACTTAGTAACAATCATTTAGTATTTCTTGTATTCCACATTCGACAAAATAGCCACAAAATATTTAATGAATATATTCATCTATTTACCATCATATTCTATGCATTTTGATGATAACACATCATCAATCATAAGTCTTATCACCAATCATGATTCATAAAATCATGTAAATAACATGTAAAGAAAATCATTACTTAATTTTGAGCAACATAGCTCAACTTATCTGTATAAGTCAATGTCCATTTTTGATCATGTCATCAGTTGGGATTAAGTTCACTTCCTAAAATGTTAGTATAAGGATAAGTTTCTCTGCTTCAATTGCTCATCTTCTGAACATATTAGTTCCATAGCATTATACGCATGCTCATTTACTTGTGCATCCTCTTCATTTCATCCTGATGCAAACTCTTTTGCTTAACAAATAAACATGTTAGTTTCATAATTTAAAACGGCTAGTTGTACATAGATTCATTTCAAATTGAATACTTTTCGAACCTTTAACAAAATGATGATACTCATCAATAGTGTATTCAAGTAATTTCTGAACTTCACTTTCTAATTCCTCATATTCATTTTAACATGCTTAGTTCTAAACATGACACATTTTATTGAAACACATTATGATCTATAGGAGTATAAACCATCCTAAATGATGACCCTATTATGCATTCTACGGTAATGAAATGCCTTTATTTACAATATCTCAATAATCTAGCCCATAGCTTGGGATATCCTACCACTTCATATGGATGTATAAAAATAACTTCACATTGATATAAAGTAACTTCAAATATACATAAATGTAACTTCACATATATAAGAATATATATACTGCACTTTTAGTTAAGGTCAAAGTATTATCATTAACATCCAACATCAAAACAATTTGTATTAACAAGGGTTAGCCAAATCTCATTAACAAGGGTCAACCAAATCTTATCAAATTGAAGATACACAATACTCACATATCAAATTAGATTTGCACATCAACTACTTTGCTTTAATAACTGAAATACTCATCTTTACTCCTTTGGGAAACTTTGAAGTTTGAACTTTTGAATGACATTGCCCCTCTTCCATTCCAGTTCCATGCATCCAAAGTGAAACAAAATAATCGATTAGTAAACTTAACAACCTTCACACTTATTTATTGCATGTTGAGCTCATTAGGCCCAAGTGTTGTAACCTAATTCTCTGATACCATATGTCACGTGCCCAAAATTTCGTAAAATTTAAAACTTTTCTAAGTGCCTAAAATGCCACTAAAATATATGCGGAAACATAAAGTGTGGGTTTACTTTCTTAAACCTTGCGGGAAACACAAACTTCATTATGTCTTAATATACATCCTTTAAGAAACATATACTTCTTTCAATAAAAACATCTAAATGGTAACAACACAATCATAATCATAAGCGGAGCATTATATCAACAATCAACCTTGTATATGAATCGTATACATCAAATAATCATAAACATTTTTAAAGACAGAAACAAGTACTCATACATGAGACACATTGAGAAACACCATAGAAAACATAGGAGACAAAATATAACGTGGTTCACCCGAACTCAGGCTAGTCCACAAAGGTGTGTGCAGCTTTTATTATTCATCAAAAAATAATTTACAACTACAACCCAATGGTTGCTTTAATCATCTTCCAGCTTTTTCCAAGCTTCTCAAAAGAATGAGTATTTAAAACATTGAAGCCAACCTCTAATAGAGAATAGAAAACTATTCTAGTTGAGACATAGTATAACCTATTCATATTTCTATTTAAATATGTTACTCTCCTTTTAGCGTGTATTTAAATAAATTAACTTTCACTTTAATAAAGTGATGAATGAGGAGACATATATAATCACATACTATGTATCTTTTTACTTGCTCTATAGAATGTTTCCTCTTAACTATATTCATTGTTATGGTCTTATTTATTATATTACTTTAAGAGATGTCCCTTTCCCACATAACTCTCAATGCTTTTACCTGTCATTACTGTATAATCATCATGATATAAGGGAAGACTCTTCAAAAGTCAGCGAGTACTGCGAATCATTTTATTTTGACTTGGGATAATATATTAGTTAGCCCTTTCGTTTTTAGGAAACTACGAACCTAAACATTTACGTAGACTAGATATTATAAAACCAAGGGATTTACAAACTTAAATCTAGTGACACGCAGGCAATTAAAGCCAAAACACAGTGTAAAAAAATATTATGTATTCTTTAAGTCGCACAAGCCAACTCACGGGAGATTTGGGATCGACCCTCTCGGGCGTCCTGTCCTTAAACAATATTCACATAAAAAAAATACAACTTGTGGTCGTAAGTATTGAGTCTAAATCTTGTTGGGCGTTCAAACAAAACCATGGCGTCATTAGAGGTATGGCGGGATGAAAACAGGGTATTCCTTCAGGCATATCAATAAGATCAGCAATTACTCGTTTGACCGGTATCGTCTCCTTCATTCGCAGCGGAGATAAAAAAAATATAAAACAAAGTGTAACATGCAACCAACGAGGTAGATTATCATGCAGTTTATAGAAATAAACATCAACGCATCTACAGGTTCGTTCTTACTTGTTCACATTTGCAGTAGAGATAAAAAAAATATAAAACAAAGTGTAACATGCAACCAACGAGGTAGATTATCATTCAGTTTACAGAAATAAACATCAACGCATCTACAGGTGGATAGATACTACCTTTTAAGTTAGCATGGTTATTTGTACCGAGGTGTAATCCCAGGGTTTTTGCTGCGTGTGTTTTGTAGTGATCAAAAGACAAGGTTTCAAACCACCAAATACTACAAAGGCCTCTCTATGCTTTATCCAGGGATCTAAGCTACCACCAAGCTATAAACTACAGTAACATTCCATTACCGTTCTAACTCCAGAACATAGGTATTATGCATAACTACAATGATACACAATCGCACAGACAGATCGTATATATATGGAAACTTATGGTATTTTCTCTAGATCACAACTATTTTATCAAAGTGTGATACTAACTCCATGCAGAAGAAAAATGGTACTTACCATCAGTATCAAGACGGGCTTCCGCGGAAATCCTTTTCAACAATTTACTTGAGATAATGCGACGATGTCAACTGAAACATTTCTAAGGATTCACTTCAGTTCGAACAACCACCTCCAATACAGTAGGCTCGGCTCTCTCTCTCTACCGCCCTCAGAGCTGTATTCGCTAAACATATAGGTCGAAAACAAATTATCCAGACTGCAATGGAAAAACACTGGGAAGTCAGTGCTGCTATGAGTTCTTCATTGTCGAGTTTCTCTCTAACTCCTCCTCAGGATTACTCCCGTCTATTGACCACAGGGTTTCTCATTCATCATGATTGTAGATATCACCAACCCTCACGATCGTAGGGATCCTCCTCCCTCTAATGATCGCAAAGATCTCCCCTCTCTCCACGAAGCACTGTCCCTTATAAAGAGTCTCGTCTTCCCCGTTGCTAGAGAAATCATGGCTCTTTTAAGTGAGCCAGATGGCGGTGTAAAAGATTGAAGTATCCTCCACTAAGGTGACATTAATCCATTACGTAATAAATGACTAAAATATAAGACTCCAACCGATTTCCCACTTGGTGACAAATGGCAACAAGAAAGTTTTAGTGCTCTCCTCCACTTTGGAGACACGGCCCAAGAAACTCTCTAACAATTTCCTTAAAGAGTGCAAAGGTGTTTCCCCCACTAAAGTTCGAGTCGGCCCCATGAGGATATCTTAATCTTTTAAGATTTCACTATAAATTTTAACGTGTACCTAATGTCTTTCATATCTAATATATACTCAATTAATAATTTAGTAGATTTCATCGTTAACCTTTATATGAAAGAGTAATATTAAATATATGTATATATATATATTTTTAAGAAGATAACCCATAATATGTAGTTCCTTAAAAGGTTTTCTAGAAACCTTTAAAAGGTCCTATTAATTTATTTTATCATCTTGTGCATAATAGTTTATATAATAACCTACTAGGTTAATATTACTCATTTCCCAATACTCTATAGCTTAGTTTGACCTTTATATATATATTTAAAAGCTAAATAGTTATTATAATTATCTATTTACTTTTTGTGTACACATATATATGACACAATTATAATATCAATCACTTTTCATATATATATGTATGAATGTATATATCATTAAATAGTTATCCCCACTATTTATAATTGTCCATAATATATTTAAATATTTTATATAAAATATTCATAATAAGCTAGGTTCCCTTTAGCAGATAATAATTTATGTGTTTTCTAGTATTTTGTGTAAATACTTATAATAATAATAAAATGACCTTCCTGTTTTTCTTAGGATTATCAAATCCTAATGATCCTCATATCGGGAAGGTGACACTCTTAAAATAAACACCATCAGATACAACATTCACTAGTGGGGCCTTGGCCTTGAGTTCCTCACCAGAACGATTACAAAAATTATTTACATTTACAAAATAATAATAAAAGGGTTGAAATTGAGGGATGTTACAAGGTAACTCTCTGAACCATTTCCTTACCTCCCCATCCAAGCTCTGTACAAACATCCTCATCCACACATCTTTAGCTTCAATATTATGATTGTTTGCATAACTTAGAAATGCATTCCAATGTTCCTCTGTAGTAGTTTCACCCTGACCATTAAACCTAGGAAGATACTTTTGATAGTCTCCTGCAGGAATAGCATTCAGGGGCTGAGGGAGAACTAAAGGAGCATATATAGCAACGACCATATGGTCCATCATATCAATAGGTTGTCTTGCCATCTTGGAGCTAATTGGCTTGATGAAGAAAAAGTCTTATTGACTTTGCTCGAGCTTAGCTGAAAAGAAATTTTACAAGGTTTAAGTTGAACCATGGAGTCTTACTAGGAAGCTCAATCTTTATTTTTTGAGAAGATAATGGATAAGTGAAAATCTGAAAGGTATCAACTTGAGTTGTAGGAATTAGCCAAGACAAATCTTGTTTTCTCTCTTATGATTTAAGTTCTGAATATGCAAAAGGGGATATTGGCTCTGACTGATCAAGAGTAAATAAAGAAGGAGAAGATTGAGATCTTCCAAAAGAAGAAGATGCTAGATTTTTCCTAGGCTGTTTCAAAATATGCTCTGGATCTGAGACTCGTGGATGTAATGGAGATGTAGGTTTTCCCCGTGTGTTTTCCTTCCTAGAATCCACTATGAACCAATACTAGTGAAAATGTAGTCTGTAACAATGTCTGATCCTGTTCACCTTCCAAAATTAGATTCATAAAAATACCCCAGGGAAGATATACTTCACTTCCATCCCCGACAACGACGCCAAAGATGTATGTGCTAGAAATTGTCCCTAGACTACAAAGGGTACAAGCTAGAACAATCCAAAGAAAACTAAAAGTAAATGAATTTGTTTTTGTAATTTTTGTTTGATGGAATCATTCAAAAGAAGGAGAGTAATTAAATATTGAACATATACAAGCACTAAATCATATTGAAATTCTGAAAAGTTGAGATATACATATAAAACACAGATATAAACCATGAGTATTCATTCAATCAAGAAAACTAGTTTTGTCCACAAGTTCATAAGCATTCACAAGATAAACACTTTTATCAAGAAATGAAACTATCAACCAGGTGATTAAACAAACCATAAACATAAACCAACAATAAAAGGTAATAAAAGGCTTATATAATGTATTCAGATCAATCCTCAGTCTTCAAAACACTTACATGAGAGTTTTCAGTATATGTCTAGATGCAGAATAGCAACATCAGTCCTATAGCCCTTCTCCCGAACAAAAACCAACCCCTATAGTGTATCTATTCCTCTCTTTTATAATTACAAAATCAAGTAGTTTCTCTCGAACTCCGTAATCAGTTACGTATTACAGTTACATGAACTAACCTTCGAATGACTAAAGACTAGTTAACCAAAAGTAACTTCTAACAACTATGAACAAGATGAAATGTAACAATACTTGGACAACTATGCAATTAGGTGGAAACTATAACTGTTTAGCAGCTTCTGCTAACATAGTTATTCCCTCCAATGCATGAGATTTCTTAACATGATGAGCCTTCTTTGTCTCCATGCCTCGAACCTTGTTTGATAATACCTTGTTCTGCTGATTCAAATCTTCAATATGCTTAGTCAATTCTTCAGCTTGTGTCTCTGCATGTCCTTTTCTTTTTAAAGCTTCCTTAGCCACTAAAATTAATTCTTGGTAATGAGCATTTATATCTTAAAGATCCTCTCTCAACCTTTTATTTGTTGTCATGAGTCTCTCATTTGATTCACTCAGAAATCTAACCTGTGTCTTATGCTGCTGTAATGATTTCTTCATATTTTCTATTTCATAATCCATTTGAACACCCATGCAATGTTGAATACCGATCTGAGAGAAATGGAATATCTAATTTCTTGAAAATTAGGTCTTCTTCATACTTATTCCTCGCTGCTACTTCTGAAAAAGGATTTTTTGAACACATGCCCTATTCGAAACTAGGAATGATTTCTTCTTCTACAACTTCATCATAGTCTTTGATTATTTTTGGTATCATTACATGATCTTCCCCTGTAGCTGTTTGAACCTGCTGTAACTTTAGCTCTTTCTTATTATCTCCATCTTCTTCCCCTGAAGAATCCTGAATAATGGTCACCTTCTTCTTCTCTAACTTAGGATTTAAAATCCTTCTCATGTTCAACCAAAGTTTATTCGTGGCTCTGGTTTTAGGTCTCCATTTAGGTTTTTCAAGGTCAACCAAAGACTTCACATCAGCTTTAAAATCTGGAACATGAAACATTTTCTACTTGGTATCGATGACAAGAGTATTTAATGATGAGCTTCCTTCTTCAAAAACGTAATTGTGTATTTCCTCCTTTGAACTAGAAGCTTTTGCTTTATTAGAAACAACAAGGTTTTCCACTGTATCATCTTCAAGGATATGTTTTTGTTCTTCTTTAGTCATATGCTCCTGTTCTGTAGCATCAGGATTTATAGAGTCTTCCTGCAAATTATCCTTTTGCAACTTACCTTCTGCTACGTCTTTGACTGGACCTTTTTTAAATATTTTTACAAAACAAGATTGCTTACTTGGCAAGGGTTTCTTTCCAGGTTCATCTTCATCTATTTTAAACCCTGACCAAAATAAAAAATGCTGCCACTTTCGATTTGTCTTCTCCGGCTCTGTTAAAATGATCATTTTAACCAAACCATGATGAAACAATGACTGGTTTGTATGATCAGTGTGACCCTTGACCCTATTCGACATCTTTTGAAGACTCCTGAGCAAAAAAAATGGAAAATTCATCTTGGATTTTTTATTTAAATGAAGAAGAAACCTAATGTGGTTTTTGAAAACTGATGCAAACCTTCCCTCACAGGTAAGGTAGCTTTGTATGATCCTAATAACCTCCTTCCACTCTAGTTTAAAGTTATTTAAATTAACCCCCTTGCTCCAATCAAGGGATTCACAGCCTGGTAGCAAAAATGGGCTTGGATTAAATTCAAACGGAATCTTCTTGAACCAACATTCTCCTTCAATGGTCACTCCAGTAGCTTCAGCAATCATGAACCATCTGTCAATTCAAACTTCAAAGCATCAAATCTAAAAGTAAAATTGGAAAGGCTCTGAACGAAGGCATGGATAACATCAACATTGAAACCTGCAATTCTCTCAAAGAAACCAAACCACCCGACCGCCTTGAATAACGTTGCACACTCAGGAAAATTCGTTTCCCAACTGGTATCTGTTGGCTCAAATCGACATATTTTTCCACCTTTTCCCATGCTTTTTGCATTTAATCACCGACTGGTTTCTTGAAGACGAACAAAATCAAAGTTTTAACAAATCCCAAAATACGTGGCCTCCCCTGTCTTCAGCTCCTTTGATGACGAATCATCATAAACTTGACAGATGTTATGATATAGAAAACAACTTCCTCGAGGTCGTCGATCATCATGAAAAACCATGTGCCCATACTTACTATGAATTAACCACGATCCTCCATCATTTCGGATTCCATTAGCGCTTTTATATATACAACATGGTAACTATGCTGCGGGAATATTTTTTATATAAAAACTCTTGCAAAAATTCAACATAGGAAACAGGCTAAATTTTAATAAGAATTTGAAGACCTTAAAATGAAATGAAACATTAATAAGCCAACATATATAACATAAAATAAAGTAAAATAAAGCAATAAAATAATTCTCATGCAAAAAAAAGTAATAAAAAACTAAACTAAAAGCACAATAAGAAACAATATAAAAATGAGAAACTAAGAAAAGATTAAATAAAAAGAACTAGGTACAATTGCAGTCCTAACAGCAGACAACGTCATCCTCGTACAACACCACAAGTGCATTAGGACAATCATAAGTGTCATAACCCTTAATCAATGAATGTCTTCTATCATTCACATGCATTCATACTTTTACTAAGGTGATCAGACAAATATAAAATTAATCATGATTGTACTAACCTCAATAATATGAATATAAACATGTCATGAACTTAATCATCAAATAAATGAAACAGATTTCAAAACATACATGCATCTCCTCAAGTCATACTTGTCGAGATTGCTTGTAGTCTTCTCTATAAGGGTAAAACCCTAATCATCCAAGGTGTATCACTTGTAAACATCTTATATATGTTCATGCTTTTAGGATGATAGAATATCAGTGCCATTTAAACCTCCTTCATTTCTGCCCTATGAGTCTCCCAACTTTGCTAGGGTTTCTTCTTACTTGGAAACCCTAATTTTCAATCTCCTTCCATAACATTTTGATGGAAGATTAATATCTATGATGAAGGGATTCCAAATCCATTTTCAAAGTTTCCAATGTTGCATCAGGTGTCTCTAACATTGTATCAGGTCATGCCATACCAAAAAAAACAAACTGAAAACCCTAAGTGAGAGCTTCTTCCTCCTCTTCTTTGATTTCCTCCGTTGAGCTATTTCAGATGTGACTTATGGTTTCTGGTGTATCTCTTAAATTTCGGATCCTCGGGGTCTAAAACTTCGGTTTGTGGTAGTCGGACCTGTAATATTTCCAACCCTACATATTTGATCTTCGTTGGATTCTCCATGAGAGAGATATGCTAAGTTTCCCAACATGACCTGTTTATGGGATGGAACAACATAGTGAACTTGTACGACATTCCACGTGTCATTGTTTCAACATCGGCCTCTAATACTCATACCTATGAAACTACAGTCTGTTCCATAACTTTCAATTTTTACGGAATTTCATTTGGAGCTTCCTAGCCCCATATATGACCTTTTTTCCTAGGTCACCGGTTTAGGGCTATATTATGGAAGAGGCAGAAACCCTAACTTGTACGGATAATATCTCACAAAGTACAACGAATCTAAGGCTGAAACTTAGATACAAGGTACAGGAACATGTCATATTCGTCATGTCCAAGTTTCAGATCCTGAAACTTCTCCAAAAGTTATTTGTAGCGAAAGTTCCACGATGACTAGGTTTTGCTATACAAAGCCCTAGCTTTCAAATTGTCGCAAGTGAAACAAGTGTCATAAATGCCATACATTTCCTTCCTTCAAGCTAGATATGATACCATGTTAAGATTCAATATGCTAAGATAGATAAAATCAATATTTAAATCAATTTCACAACAATATCATATACAAGATCATTGAAAGAATAACAAGCACAACATAAACACAAGAGACACAATTTATCCTAGGAAACCCCCTCATGGGGTAGAAAACCCAACAAAACTTCCTCAATATAGATGATCAAAAGTACAAAGATGAAATCCCCAAACAATATCTCCTTCTCCTTCACATATCTCTCTCTCTCTCTCCTAATGCACAATCCACAAGTGATTGTGTGTGTGTAAATGAGGAACACAACACCTCTATTTATAGTTTATCTTTCACTTGACTTTTTCCCTAACTAGGTTGGCCCCTAACTAATTTACATAATGCTGACTGGGTCGACCTCTCTAGGGGACTTAAACACCCCATTACAAAATGACTCAAGGGGATCTATTGCCCCGACTTACAAGGGAGAATTTACCTCAATAGCTTTACATAATCAAATACAATAATGACATCCCGACGAAGGAGTAAAAAATCTTCGAATAAAATAAAATGATAAAATACAATAGAATATTCTTCGAAGTTACAATATTTCAATAGCTTCCATAGGTACCTGTTCAAATCATGATGTATGGCTGATTGACTCAAGTGCATCGTTTCATATGACTCCTCATGGGGAGTGGTTTTGTGAATACGAAAAGTACAATGGAGGAGATGTGTTCCTAGGAAATTATTGAACAACTAATATAACTAGACATGGAAGGGTTAAGTTGTAGCTCAAGGAGGGAAAGATTAGAACTCTCCCTGGAGTACTACACATTCCAAATCTAGCAAGAAACTTGATATCCATTGGAAAGATGGGTGATGCATGCATACAAGTTTTGTTTGCAAAAGCTACATGCAAAATGGTTCGAGGATCAATGACCTTGATGAGGGGAGTTCGGAATGGAAATCTATACGAACTATTGGGAAGCACCATCATAGATGAATGTAATAGTTCTGTTTTTCATGAGGGAGGACATAATGAAGACAGAACCTCGACTATGCCTAGAGGAAAGACATTGGTATGGCATCAAAGATTGGGGCATATCAGAGAAAAGGGCCTGCGAGCATTACAAGGTAAATGTATGGTTGAAGGTATGTTTGATTGCACACTAGATTTTGATTTCAATGAACATTGCATATATGGAAAATATAATTGAGTAAGATTTGCATCTGGTGCTACAAGAGAAAAGGGAATTTTGGAGTTAATACATAGTGATGTGTTTGGACCTGTTCTTGTTGCATCATTAGGAATATATGTGTATTATGTTCCATTTATAGATGATTTCTCAAGGAACACATGGATTTATTTCCTTCAAAATTAATTGAAAGTATTTGTTAAGTTTAAAGAATTTAAGGTTCTTGTAGAGAATCAAACATAAAATAAAATAAAGGTGTGGAGGACAGATAACGGTGGGGAGTTCCGTGGGAATGCATTTGAGAAACTATGTAAGAAGTGTGGTATAGAAAGATAGAAGACTACTCCACACATGCCTCAATAGAATAGAGTTGCAGAAAGAATGAATAGGACGTTGATGGAAAAGGAAAGGAGCATGCTCAATAGTGCTAGGATAGGACAAGAATTTTGGGCAAAGGCAATGGATATTGCATGTTACTTGGTAAATCGATCACCCACATCAACATTGGTTGACAAAAATCCACAAAAGGTATGGACTACTAAGAAACCCTCTATTAAACATCTAATTTTTTTTGGTTGTGATGCTTATGTAAATGTTCCAAAGGAAAAAATGAGTAAGTTGGATAATAAAGCTGAAAAATGTATCTTTATCGGTTATAAAGATGGTTTGAAATATTTTAAGCTTTGGAATCTTGTAATGAAGAAGATTGTTTATAGTCGAGATTTTGTTTTTTGAGAGTTCAAATATATTCCCAGATAGGAAGTTACTCCAATGGAAAAGGAACCAGAGAAAATAGAGTTTGAGTTAGAAGATGAAGAATTTGACTCAACAAAAGAAGAAGAACCTCATACCCTGGTTTCGAGGAGATCATCTCAACAAAGAAGCAACTAGAAAGGTATTCCCCTCTTGATTTTTGGTATAGTTTTGTTTTATATATTACTAATGATGATCCTAGAAATGTGAAAGAAGTTTTTGATTCAGAGGATAGAGATATCTGGAAGAAGGCCATGGTAGAAGAAATGGATGCCTTGGACAAAATGAAGCTTTGGATCTAGTTGAGTTACCAACTAGAAAAAAAATTGTTTGCAGCAAATGGTTGTTTAAGAAGAAGTTGAATGTAGAAGGTAAGTGGAGAAGTACAAAGCCCAACCTGCATAGTAGCAAAGGGACATTCCTAGGTAGAGGGAATTGATTTGGTTGAAATATTTTCTCCATTTGCTAAATTAACTTCTATTAGATTCTTTCTTGCTACTGCTGCTACTTTTGATCTTGAAGTAGAGAAAATGGATGTGAAGACAACATTCTTACAAGGGGATCTTAAAGAATAAATCTAATTGAAACAACCATAAGGGTTTACAATAAAGGGATGGAAAGACATCCCTAAGCTAAAGAAGTCCCTTTATGGTCTGAAGCGATCTCCAAAGATGTGGTACCAAAATTTCAACACATACATCCTTGGATTGGGGATTGTGAGGAGCAAAGTTGATCACTTTATATACTTCAAACATGTTGGTGATCACTTCATTAATATAGTATTGTATGTTGATGACATGTTGTTGATTGGAAATAACAAAGATGACATAAAGGAGGTGAAGTCATAGCTACCCTCCAAATTTGACATGAAGGATCTCAGTGCTGCAAACTTCATACTAGGAATGGAGATTAAAAGAGATCGTCCAAACATGAACATATGGTTGAATCAAAGAAAACATGTTGAGATGATACCACAAAGATTTAGCATGCAAGAAAGTAAGTCGGTCAAGGTCCCTATTCCTATAGGTGTAATGTTATTTGTAGATCAATGTCCCAAAAAACGAGAAGATAAATAAGATATGTAACAAATTCCATATGCTAGTGCAGTTGGTAGTTTGATGTATACAATCGTCTGTACCAGACTAGACATTGCTCATGCAATCGGAGTTTTTGAGCATATATATGTCAAACCAGGGAAGGAGCATTTGACAGTTGTAAAGAGGGTCTTCAGATATCTGCTTGGCACCACAAATTATGCAATCTGCTACCAAGGAAGACCTAGACCAAATAGAGTAATAGATGTATAGGGATTTGTTGATGCATACTAGGTTGGAGATCTTGATTATGGAATATCGACAAGACAATGTGTGTTTGACCTATTTTGAGGAGTTATCAATTGGATGAGCAAGAGACAAGTTGTAGCTTCACTCTCAACTACAAAATTTGAATACATGTCAGCCACCCATGCACGAAAAGAAGTTGTATGGTTGCATAGATTGTGTTCAGGTATTGGGTTTGTACAGAAATCTATAAGATTAGATTGCGATAGCCAAAGTGCAATCTTCCTAGAAAAGAACCCTACGTATTATGCTATGAGAAAGCATATTAATGTGCAATATTACTTTGTGAGATATATGGTTGAAGACAAGAAGGTGTTTGTTGACGAAGTCTATCAATACTGAGAAGTTATCTTGGTGTAGAGAATCTATGGGCATTTAATGCCCTAAATTTGTGACCCCATCAGTGCATGGACCTATGTTATGCAAAGAAAACAACAAGTGGGAGAATGTTAGGTGTGTTATATTCTTTGAATATTTGTGTGGGGTTTGTCGTATGTAAGATGGCGTTTGGTGATCCCCACCCATCTAGTGTAAAAATCCATTTTGCCTATTTTCGGATTATTTTTGGGGTTTTCCTAAAAATGTGTAATTTAATCCTATTTAATGGATTGGGGTCTATTTCTACTTCGTGTTAATGGATTAGGGTTTTGGATGTTTCAAAATACCTACATATTGTATTGTGAGTGGTTAATAATCATAATGCGAAAGTGAGAGGTGCGACTCTAAGTTTTTTTGTTTTCCCAGTTAAGGGTTTCTAGGGTAGATATATGTGTATCATGTGTGAATGTGGTAGTGGAATCTATATTTTGCTTGAAAGAATTTGTATGCATTGCTTCTCTGCACAAATTTAAAACTATAATTATTTTGTTGGAAGGTGAGTTAGAGATTGCTCGGTTTCCTTTTGGCACATGCACAGCGATGAATCAAAGGGTTTTCATCTCAGGAGAATAGTGGGATTCTTGTTGAATTTGAAGTTTATGGATTGTTGTGTGTTATTTCGAAGTGTATATGAACAATGTACCAAAGACAGATTCAACTAGGCCCAAGGATCTCTCATATGCCCTTTTAGAACAAGCCTGTATAGAAATATGAGCATGCTTCGCCCTAGCTTGACTTATGATTCCCTTGCATGATGATCCATGCTTATTGATCACAACACTGACAAATAAAGGAGTTGGTTTTACCCCAATTAAGGTTAGTGCTATGACGGTTTTGTTGATGTGCATATGTTTATGCCAGAAGGAAAGCTAGTGGTTGCTACGTTTCCTTCAAGTACAAGCACACGGATGTAATCATTTATTTGGGGTGCCTTTGTCCTAATAATCACCATGGTTAGTGTTTTGTCTTTGTATGTGCCCTCTTATTGTATTTGGAACAAGATGGGAAGATATGATTATGTGATAGGAAGTGTATTTAAATATGATGTTGGTGTCTCTATAATTGTATGTATGCTAGAAGGACAAATTGTGGTCACTAGCTTTCCTTTTGGCACAAGGACAAGGATGCAATCACAAGGTTCCAAGTTGGGTAGAATAGTGGGATTCCTACCCAATTTCAAAGTTGATGAATAATTAATTGTTATTATGAAGTGTATATGCACAATGTACCTAAGATGCATTCAAATGGGCCTAAGGCTCTTTTACTCAAAATTGATGCAATCGATGCTTTGGGGGTGCCTTTGTCCTAAAAATAATGATGGTTAGTGTTTTACCTCTATGTGTTCTCATTTATTGACTCTAGAACAAGCTGAGAATATCAGCGATTGTGCAACAAGAAATGTATTTAAATCTAATGTTGTTGTGGGATCTACACTTGTTTATGTCATAGATGGAAAATTGTTGGTCACTAGATTTCCTTTAGGAACAAGCATAAGAATCATTGCACTAGGGTTCCTTCATACTTACATGCCATTTTAGCACTATACCATGTACCAATATCTACATACCAGGCCCTAATTCTACCTGTGATTCACCCACATTATGAGCCATGCTTGTAGGTGGCTATACAAAGCAATTAGGTGATTTCACCCTAACCATGTTAGTGTTCTGATGTTGTTGTTGTTGATGTGTTTGTGCTTGTTCTAGAAGGAGATCAAAGCGTTGCTAGATTTCCCTCTAGCAGAAGCACACATATGCAATGAATGATAAATATTTGTAAATACTTGTTTTATTTAATCATTGAAATTATAATAATAATTTAATACTTTTATTTTAAAAATTCATGGGCTATGACACCAATGAAATCTTAAGGAAAACATCAAAGAAAGAAGGCAACTTAATAAATACACAAGCAATCTCTCCTGCAAACAGTATGGTGATTTCAAAATTAGTTTATACTCCATTACAAATGGTTAGACAATATGTTAGTATGAAAATGTTGATTGGATGATGTTTGAGCTATCCTTTTTCTTATGGTAAGCCTGTATACAACATGAGCCTACCCATTCTTGTGCATGTATATGAAATGAGATGCTATACAAAGTGATTTGACAAAATTGATTAATTCATGTTTTTTCCATTCATTTGAAATTACAGTATAATTTTCCTACAAGTATCCTACATCCATTATAGTTTATACTATTAAATGGTTAGCCGATATTCTAGTATGCAATCTGAGAATGGATTAGTTTTGATTTATCCTTATGTAGGTAATGATGCTGTGTAAGAAATACTTCTGTGTTCTTGTGTGTGTGAATGAAAGAGATGTAATAGAAGGTTGTTTGATAATTTTTTGTTATTTCATATTTTTCATTCATTTGAAATTATAGTCAAATTTTTCTACTATTGGTTTAAGAAATTATTGACTTAGGCACAATTAAAATTTCAAGGAAAACATCGAAGAAAAAAGGAAATGCAAATGATACATTAATAATGTTTCCTCCATGTGGCATGGTTGTTTTAAATCCAATTTATACTCCATTACAAATGGCTAGACTATATGGCTCTTCAAAAATTCAATTAAAGGCTATATGATATATATGTAATTTTTATTTATAGTAATAAATTATTATTATTATTTTCAAAATTCTTGGACTCCAAACTAACCTAAATCACATTAGCAACATCCAAGAAACAAAAATTTCATTCAATTCAAATCATAGTTTCAAAAGTGGCTTCTACCTTTGAAATGATTAGAAAGTACAATACATCTAATAAATATGAATTTGTGAAAGATTGGTATGTTTAGATAGAAACCCCCAAGAATATGTTCTTGGATATAAACCTATTTGGTTCCATAGATGGAAAATATCTAGACATCTTAGGAATAATCAATAATTGTTAATTGTTATGCTCATGGTGATAGTGACAGAAATATGTTTTTGGATATAGACCTATTTGGTTCCATAGATGGAAAATATCCAGACATCTTAGGAATAATTAATAATTGTTAATTGTTTTTCTCATGGTGATAGTCACATTGACTTTTAGATGGAGGCTATTAAAAAATATGAAGCGAAATTAGGTTATTTTCAAGTGGAATACACAAATTTAAACCATGTTTGATTCAAGCTTTAAGTAAGGATTTGAAAGATTCTATACAAAAATTCAAGTTTTAAGTTGAACAATGATGAGAGATTCACAAAATCGGGTTTAAAGACCTACATAGATTTTGTAGAATGTATTATTGTTGTTCTAAACCACCACTATGTAAGCTATAAGGAAACATCATTTGTGATTATTTGTTTGCAACAAAGAGGTAAACTCTATGATGAAATACTAGATGGAAAGCTGAATGTTCAATTACATATTTTGAGGAGAGTATATTTAACTGGACTAGAAGAGAGCACTGGATAAAGTGATTGAACACACACTACATAATTTGAATAAGATAGTCAAGATGAATGTCAGGCAATGAATCTTGTAAATTAATGTCACTAATTTTTTTTTACCCAAAATCCGACGGCGAAAAAGTTGAATTTGCTACAACCTATGGTCGCTCATCCAACAAGGCCAGTCTTTTTTTATCGTCGGTGGCATATCGGCTAAAATCCGACAAATTTGAATACGTCGGATATTCGACGCCCCTACCTTGTTGGTGATCCGACTTCCTCCAGCTAGACAGGTAGTCTGATAACTGACAGCTTTAACTTCCAATATTGGTTGGATATCATCCTTTTTTCGTTGAATATGCGGTGCACATTCTGACATCCCTTCCTTGATGGCGTCGGTTCAGTCGTCGGTTACGTGACCCCCATACCACACAAAAAAAGGCGGATCCGATGTTCCGAGCCATCGGAAGCATGGCAAAGGTGTCGGAAATTACCCTGCGGTCGTCGGTTAAGAGACCCACATACCATACAAAAAAAAGGTGGATCCGACGTTTCGAGTTGTCGGAAGCATGGAAAAGGTGTTGAAAATTACCCTGTGGTCATTGATTAAGTCGTCGGTTCAGCGACGTCTATGCCATACAAAAAAAAGGCGGATCTGACGTTTCAAGCCGTTGGAAGCATGGCAAAGTCATCAGAAATTACCCTACGATTGTCGGTTAAGCGACGTCTATGCCATACAAAAAAAGGTGGATCCGACTTTTCAAGCCGTCAAAAGCATGGAAAAGGCGTCGAAAATTACCCTGCGGTCGTCGGTTAAGCGACTACCCAATACATTTTTTTAAATAACATTTTTGAAATAAAACTTTTCATATTGAATACATGTTCTCTAATCCCTATGCTTATGTAACATTGTGGCATATTCGTCACAAAGAGATGGTTGGTAGTGTGCTTCCATTGTGTCAAGGTACTCTTACCTAACTTCTCTAATTTGGTATACTGAGGAGTTTGTATATTCATGTATGAGATCAAATTCTTTGAATAAGGCTCATTAGATAGTTAATGGGTAGTTACTTAATGTAAAAGGCTCATTTTTATTAAATAAGAACCAGTAGGTGGTTGGTAGGTATTAATTTTGAGATTGCATGTAGTTAGGGTTTTGGTTATTAAGAAACTATTTATAGCACTAGAAGGATGTATATTGTTTTGTCAAAGATTGGTATTGTATTGAAGCTTTGCTCAAAGGAGCTCATCCTCTCGAAGAGGCCCATGAACATTACTCTCTCTTTTTGAATTTATTAATACAAGTGTTATATTTTGCAAGTTTAATCTCTTTCTTGCATTTTCTTTTGTTCACTTATATTTATTTGAGGTTAAGGATATTGATTCCAAGGAAATTAAAGAGAAGGTTAAGGATATTGATTCCAGTGCATCATTTACTCAACCTTTGAAGTTATGGAAACTCGAAATTGGTTATGAGGAGCAACCAAAAATCACAACAAGCTCCAAGAAATTGTCAAAATTTAAACGACACGCGAGTGGGTTGTAGAAATCCAACATCATAGCCATTCATTGAGCTCCTCTCTGTTTCGAGAATAATTTCATATTCTCTACTGAACAGGGCCAACCACGTGAAGGTGGAAGATATTATGGCCCCTCCCCCCCCTCACATCACTCTCAATTCCCCATACCCAATGCATGCACTTGAAAATAACAAATATGTGCAAATTCATCCATATTTTATCATGAACTTTCATCAATTATTCATTCAATAAATGCTAACATTCACTAAACCATTGTTTATGTCGATCCAAACATTCATTCAATAAAAGATAACATTCAATAAACCATTCATTAATCATTCAGTCAACACATTCATTCAATAAAAGCTAAAATTCAGTAAAGGTAACAGTTTACTACACTGAATTATTAAAACATTAGAAAATTCATTAAACCATTCATTCATTAATTAGGCCAAAAATCGTGGACGATATATTGTTATCAAAAATATTTAGACAAGATTCGAACCTACGACCTATGTCTAGTCCCAAGGATACCACCTTCAAGCTTGACCTTATCAATCAATTCCTGTCACCATTTCCTCTCATACGACATCCCAAAACCATTTCTCTCGACACCCACTCTTCATTTATTCTGCATGCATTTAACTATGCAACCGTCTCAGATTCCCATTGCGTTTTCCATCAATTAGTTTATCAATTCAGTATGACCCACGTCTGTCGTCCAATGAGTGTTTCCGCAGTCTTCAGTTTCAGCCTGGCAACAGTTGACGATTCATGGTATTACGTTTCCCTTCGGGTGCAAATGACAAACTCGTAGTTCATTATGAAGGTTTGTCTGAAAAATGTGATGGTCAGAGAAATCTTGATAGTGAACTATGAGTTTTCCATATTGCATCTAAAGGGAAACGCAATAGAATGAATCGTCACCGTTGTCAGGCTAGAACTCAAGACCGCAAAAACACTCCTCAGACGGCGGGCGTGGGTCATACCGAATTGATAAACTAATAGAGGGAAAACGCAACGAGAATCTGAGATGATTGCATACAAAATGAATCAAGGTTGAATGTGGTATCCCGCCATCTCCCATTGTGAAATGCATGTAGAATGAATCGATATTGAAGGTGGTCTCCCATTTCCATATGCACTTCAAGCATGAAGGTGGTAGCCTTGGGACTAGACATAGGTCATAGGTTCGAATCTTCTCAGTTCAGTTCGTACCCTGTTATTTTTTCGATACAAACTATATATTTTCTTTAATTTGCTTTTGGATTTAATTCCCTAGCGTAAGAGGAGCCATTATGGTCAAGTTGCATTCCTAAAAGAAAGATGAACATTGACAACAAGCAGTATGCCTCTAATTGTTGTCGATGTATGCTAGCTTAGTTGCAATTATCATGCTTCAGAAGAAGCCAGCCTTGAATGGTATATATACCAATTTGGAAGGGTTTAATGTGAGGTTAAGGATATTGATTCCAAGGAAATTAAAGAGAATGTTAAGGATATTGATTCCAGTGCATCATTTACTCAACCTTTGAAGTTGTGGAAACTGGAAATTGGTTATGAGGAGCAACCAAAAATCACAACAAGCTCCAAGAAATTGTCAAAATTTAGACAACACGCGAGTGGGTTGTAAAAAGCCAGCATCGTAGCCATTCATTGAGCTCCTCTCTGTTTCGAGAATAATTTCACATTCTCTACTGAACAGGGCCAACCACGTGAAGGTGGAAGCTCTTATGCCCCCCCCCCTCACATCACTCTCAACTCCCAATACCCAATGCATGTACTTGAAAAAAAAAATGTGCAAATTCATCCATACTTCATCATGAACTTTCATCCATATATGTGCAAATTAATAAGCAACTCGTCCCCCGCAGATATTGTTTTAATAGCAACTACAAAAACACGGTTTCCTTCACGCCCCTCAAATTCGCAGTTTGGTTGCTTAATTGTATACCCTAGTTGTGAACTGTTTATAAACCCCACAATATTCCCTGTGGCCTTTGGCCTTCTGTCCATGTACAACGTTCCTCCTTTATTTTGATTTTTGTCTTTCAATTGTAAATAGTTTGTTGACAATCTATAGCTATGCATACTTTTTGTATATCGGATAAGGCGCATCCAATCGTTGTAGTTGTATATGGGTCCAACAAACTCCATCAATTCTGTACATGTCCCGTAACCGACCAAGATGCAATCCATGGAAAACAACCCGAAACCATGTATCAACGACGTTGCAATTCAATATCTCCTCTCGTTCACACAAAAATCAGTGTTCGGTGGAGGAAGATTCTTCAGTACCCATTGTTTCACTAAATGTCTGTACCTCAAGGGAACCTCTTTGTCGTATTTTCTCTCATCACCATAGGAACATGCCCCCCCTTGAACGTGAAAAAATTCATTGCGTCTATGGAATCTTCTTTTGGTTTTTTGACATTTAGTTGATACAATTCTTCTAGACCTACTGGATGTCTCACTTTCCTCTAGCCTTCCTAAACTCCCCTCGCACGAGGAAGACAGATTAGACAAATACCTGTTTGGTTCTACCTGCACCATTGGAAAAAAATTTAGATTCAACCGCAAGGCATAGCGCCTCTTAAAAGTTGACGTGTATCGCCTTTTATAATTTTACTTGATCCTCATTCCCTTTGTCAACATGTAGGCATTCAAGTGATGATCGGAAGACGACCAATTTATCTTTATTAAGAGTAGAAAGTCATGCAATATTTATGAGTTGTTTTTTACTATTTGATTTAACGCTACATCACACATGTAACACACATGAAACACTACACATACACATTACAGGATCTCCTCTAATGCTACAAGTCCTGGCTACTTAATGAAAACTATTTACCACATATTTGATTACCTTAGTGTAGATGTTTCCTGTAATATACTCAGAAGAGTTACTTTCAGAAATTACTGTGCCTCTTAGAGGCTAGTCAACTCTAGGAACCAAGTGACCCTATGATAGGGCTAGCACAAACCAGAGAGAGAGAGATGACTGGGCTATGGTACGGTCAATCAAAGAAATTCAGTGACAATAAAAAGGCTCTGTACAAAGACCAACCAGTAAGGTACAAGTCAAAAAAAAAGAATGGGAATAAAGACTCATAACCCTTGGGACTAAGGGGGTGTACACTACCTCAAACGTGGACAAACTACCATAGTTATAACCACAAGACCAAAAACATAAAAGGAGGTACAAATCAATATATGCAATATCTCCTTGTAGCTACCTCATATATGCAATAGCTCCTTGTAACTACCTCTTGTAACTCAAATAGTACCACCAAAAGGTATGATAGCATGCAATCTTCCTAACTAAGGTCAGGAGGGTGGTACGAAGTGGGTATAAAGACTCATAACAATTTGGAGAAAGTGGGTGTACCTCAAATGTGGACAAACTACCATAGTACCCACAAGACCTAAAACATAAAAGGTGGTACAAATCATAAGATATCCCAATATCAGTAAAACACCCAAAAGGTAAAAGGCAAGGTACCACAAAAATATTATCGACAAAATGAAAGGACCATAAGACAATCAACCAAGGTGGGGTACAACCATTCATCTCTCTCTCAAATGTACCATTGTTCCATATAACTTGAAAGACCATCATCACAGTAAATGGAAAAGTCCACACGGGTGATGTGATCATGTGGTCCTCTAGACTACTCCTACGGTCAAGCATTAGTGGCTCCATGAAGGGGTGTCCAGTCCCTTCAGAAGACCATCTAACTCAACCATCTTGAAGGCCTAGGAGAAGAGGACATCACACATCATCAAATAAGTATTGGTAACTACTGTGTGTGAACTTAAAAACCCTAACGCAACCGAGCGTGTAAAAGGGGAGCTATGAAAAGACAAGGCTCGCAGGCCAAAAAAACAAGTTCAAAAAACTATACTGGGACCAATGTCACAGTAAGCGAGCTGAAACAAAAGTGGCCAGAATGCCAACAAGTAGCACTAAAAAGAAAAAGACCCTCTAAAAAGGTGAAAATGCAAGCAAACTTCCTAACTAGGAGCTGGAGACCTCGACAAATCGTATCCTTCGCAAGGTGATGAAATCCAAGTCGAACAATACGAAGTGAGAGATCGAATTTGAAGGATATCCCTCTACCGAAAGGGATCCTGGGTAAAAAATACCTAGTAGAAAAGTCACTAAGCTACCTCGTTCATGACACGTCGGAAAAGGTTTTCGACGCTTCTGCCTTATCACCCTTGTATCACCAGTATCGTGGCCGGATAATACAAGGAAGACAATGATCGATGTTGCCTTAGGGATAAGTGGAGTGCGGCATTCCACATAGTCCATCCGGTTCTCAATCTCGCGGCGGTTTAACCCCTGAAACAACAGGAGGCCCCTCCACAAACTGGTGTATGACCGTGTCAACAAATACTAGAGGATTTTGGTACCCTAGAGGACAACAACTATGTCTCAGATGATAATGACAAGGGGGAATTATTTGGATGCCTATCCCCGGTGTCCTACCTAACTAGCAAATTCTTTTTCTCCTCAAGTGAGGTTATGGTGTGTTTAGTTAGGGGGTGTAAATTTTAGTGGTTGTATTACTCAATCGGGTGATGGAAGTGAAACTCGTGGTGTGATGACTGACTCAAACCATGCAAATGCATATCAATAAAATAATCCTTTCCTTTCAATGAATGCTAGCTATGGTAAGGAGAGAGTTCTTTAAAACTATAACTACTCTTTCAAATTAAATGAATCCATTAACAATAACTTTCTTCTACTTCCAATGACTAAAATGCATGACAATGTTTAAACCTAATTAGCAAGCATAAGCATGACATTGTGATATTGTGAATAATCGTGTATGCTAGGACACATTATTTCAATTTAAAACCCATGTAATGTAGGCATATTTTGATATGAATCTTGAGAGTTGAGATCTGGTAAGGCTTTAATGTTGAATAAAGTAGGAGATATAATATACAACGCAAAGAAAAATCACAAGATCTTTCAATTTTACAAGTGAAGGAACAATGGCGAAAACCATTAAAGATGATGCACGATAATGAATAAATAAATAAATAAGCATGATAACATGAGAGAGAGCGAGATAAATGGGGTAGACTCGTATTCTATTAAGATGAACAATTAAAGGTAATGAGGTAAATTTTAGGACCTCTCTTCCAAATCTTAACTCTTTCTTTTTTGACATTTTATAATTGTAATATGTTTACTAAGTTTGATTAAGTACACATTGAACAATTACATTTAACATGTCATATTCCTTTTTATATTTAATAAAAATATGTCTTGATAACTTATGGATCCGAAACATGGACTATAAACCCCCCAAGATTAAAATCAATCCATCCCCCTTACAAAATGATGGTCCTATTAATTTTAAAAATGTTACAAAAAAACCACATAATGTGTATGGAAAGAAGATGTTTACAATTTGTTGATTGCCAATGAAGAGGGCTTTTTGTGGCTAAATTGTAACCATGGTTTTGTGGATGGCACATAACTAACTTGGTAACAAAAGATTGACCTTGACATTGAATTCTAATGTGATGGTTTATTTTTACATGGAAAAAGTGGATTTGATATAATAGTAAAAAATCACAATGAAAAATAGTGATTCTAATAGTAATAGACCTCTTGTTGCAAATCTGTTCATAATTTTTACTATAAGCGAAGCAATCAGATTCAATTAGATATCCATGTTAGATGTTTAAGATATATTTCCAGTCGTATATGGAACTCATCCCTCCATGGCTTGTGGAGTGAGATATTGATTGTTGAAACCCAATGTAAAAACCTTTAGTGTTAGTGCTTCTACTAATGATATCTCCCAAATTGAGCAACGAAACAAAATTCCACTTGCCAATTTCTTGAAGTAGATGTTGATGATGTTTGATGACATTAATGGTACATCACATGTTTTCTTAAATTTGTTTATACTACCCTGCTATTCCCCCTAGAAATCAAGGGTAGCTCAGGCCCCCCACATGAATGGACCCCATGACCTATAAGCCCCCACCCCACCATAGGTATCATTGCACCATTCCATCAAGCCTAATGGTATTCTAGTGAACACCTCTAAATAACTATGCATACCTAAATTATGGTTACCATTTTCTTGAGATCAAATGCATGGGAAGGATTAAAAAGGAAAAAAGAAAAGGAGGAAGGGGTCTTCATTAGGTGTATCCTCTTTATTTTAAATGCCTAAAAAATTGGCTATTTTTCATGATTAAAGACCTTATTTGATAATATGAAAAATATTTATGAAAACAAAATAGAAATAGATAAGCTACGCAGTGGCTAGTCCTTGTCGAGCACGAAATGACAAACGTTTCAATGGATTGGCCATGTCAAATTAAGAACTAAAACCTTTTTTCTCAAATTCCTCAAAAGGAAAATGAAGATAGTGTTAAGTTGTGAGACATTGCATGCCAACATAATCCTTAAACATGGTTGCTACCAACATTCACATATATGAGCTACCAGGATCACCTAGAAAAAAAGGGTGTTGTCCTATTTCCCATCACCTCCCTTGCTATCGACATAGTTTGTATTGACTTCTAAATAGTTGGATTAAGAGAGTCTTGGGTAGTGTTGGGACAAATCCCCTCAAGCTCTCTTAGAGTAATGTTGTTCTACCTACAAATTACCTTGTAGTTGTCTACAGCTATGTTAATGAAGCATACTCTCTTAGTAGCCAATTGATGTTTCATGGGTACTCTTTCATTTATTATAATGATAGTTTTTGAGTTGATAAGATTTAATATATTGCTCCTCTTATCAACTTTATCTCTTTTTTTCAACCCCATTTTATTAATACTTTAAGGTACTAGTCAAATCTACATTCAAAAAGATTAATTTTAGTATTCCAAGTGTTTTCAGTTCATTGATTTTTAGATGCAAGTACACATATTTGCAATCTTCACACAGATTTGAACATTTGTACTAAGAATTGGGTTTATCTAGTCATAAGCGACTAGTAAGCACCAACTTCTGGCCTGTCACCTGGAAAATTCTGTTCTAGTCCTAAATAGGAATTAGGTTCATATAAAGACAACCAATCTTCTACATTTGTTCCATTTCTACGAACATTACTAGGAAAAACTTCTGATGAGAACATGGAAACTTAGCACGGCAAATGCAAGATCCTCTGGCACTATTCAGTGGAGGTCTTCCTTCTTGGTGTCACCAATTAACCAAAGCACGCCCATTCTTGTTTCCATTTGAGACAAGAAGGCAATACTTTTATTCACTTTCATTTGGGTTATCTCATGCCCTACAATGCTTGCAGCAGCAATAGAGTGCTGAAACTTCAAACTTCAATAATAATCTAGAAGTACGAATTGGTAGGGTGCAGCGTCAAAAGGTTCGTGTTTATAGGCACCGTATACTGGATTGAGCTATGAAGGTAATGGAGATGTATGGTAGTAATAAGGCAGTTCTTGAAGTGGAGTACTTTGGAGAGGTTGGCATAGGTCTAGGTCCAACTTTGGAGTTCTATACTCTTCTTAGCCATGAATTACAAAAGAAAGTGCTTGGAATGTGGAGGTCAGGTTCTTGTTCTAAGGAAGTTGTCGTGGCAAAAAATGTTGAGATGCAGGATGTTGAACACCATGGAGTATTTTTGCATACAAACAAAGTCAATACAATCCCTACAATTAAAACTGAAGAGTTTGTGCAGGGTCCTCAGGGGTTATTTCCTCGCCCATGGCCACCTAATGGAGATTCTTTGCAGGGAAGTTAGTTTTCCAAGGTAATAAACTATTTCTGTCTTTTCGAACAAGTTATGGAAAAAGATCTTCAGGATGGGCGGCTTCTAGATTTAGCTCTTTCAACAGCTTTTTATAAATTGGTTCGAGTCTCATAAACCCTGTTCAAATACGATTTCCATCCAGGGTTCGAGTCTCATAAACCCTGAGCATTAGGGTCATCTCGTGCATAATAATTTTACACAGCCATTAACGATTTTAGTGATAAAAGAAAAGTGCAAAAGCGATTAGCCATAAGATAGAAATGAAAAAATGCAAAACGGTTCGTTCCATTAAAACATTAGAATAGCAACCAATACAGTCATCCATCGTTTAAAAAGGAAAATGTAGAAGCACATTCGGATGCCCAATCCTTAAATTTTATACACAGATCAACATTTATACAGACATGGGGCCCCAAGGCCAAACCCCTTAGCATTTTGGGTATTCGTGGCATCCTCAAAAGCTCAGCAAACATAGATATAGAGCCGAATCTTACTGATTTGGTAGGCATTGCAGCGCTCAGCTCCTCAACCTCCTCGACCTGATCCTCTGCAGCCTCACTCAGAGAATGGCTATCAACAGGATGGCTGTCAATAGGCAGGATATCAACCGACACTGGCTATCAACACTAGGTTGGCCGTAATGGTTCGCGGGTGTACAATGTAGGTTCGCGCTTGTAGGGAGGTTCGAGCTCATCGGGAGGAGCAGGGTAAGTTTTGTGTACAATGCAGGTTCATGCTCGTCGGGAGGTTCGAGCTCGTCGGGAGGAGAAGTGTAAGTTTTGTTTTTTTTTAAAGTTTTTTAATGTTATATTTGTAGTTTTGGTTATGTTTTTTTTATATTTTTTTATATTGCTACACATTAATTTTAATTTTTTTATATTTAATTTTAATTTTGTATATTTAATTTTAATATATATTTTAATATTTATTAATTTGTAATTTTTATTTATTAATTTGTATAATTTTTATTTATTAATTTTAATATTTATGTATGTATTTTTTTCATATAAAAAAATAAAATAAAATAAAGATTTAATATAAAAATAAAAATAAGGTTTAAAGTTTAAAAATATTTTTTTATTAAAAAAAATAAATTAAAAGTTTAATGATGAAGTCAGTTATAACGATGATGACAATGACAATATCAATGACGAAGATGATGATTTTGATAACTAGATCATCGTCATCATTGTTGTCATCACGACCATCATCTTCATCATAGAGATGATCATCATTATCATCATCATCATCTTCTTCTTCAAAAACAACAACATCTCCTTATCTTATGTCCATTACACCAAGGGCACTACAATTGGCAAGGATGAAATATTTCCTCCCTACCATTGCCAAAGACATGTCCATGATCGGGTCATTGTCAGAAGAGCATGCCATCCTTAAAGTACAATATCATCAATATCACTCGATGTAAATATGATGGATGTATTTGACATCACCCTTTTCAGAATCATTTATTGGGGGCATCTATTTTGAGGTTTTGGAAAAGACATATGGTCCTAGGTTAAAATATAAAGTCTTAGGAAAGTTCAATTGCCTCTAGGGATCATGGGACTACATAAGGAATCTTTGGCCTATGAGTATGTTATGTTGTCCATTTTTCTATTTAGAACACCATGGAAGGTTATTTAGAACCATACGATGGTTTGAGGTCAAAAACTAGGATGTTAAACCATACAACCACCTATGGGGATCATGTCTTGTATAGAGTGCCTCAAATAACCACACTAGGCTACATATGGAATATGCCTTGCCCATTTGACTAATGCATGAACTAACCTTTTATTAAAAGGATAATGTTTACCAATGAGATTTGTGGACTAGGTGCATCTCTTATTTGCATTGCTTATACGCATGATTTTTGTTAGTTAGGCACATTACTTATGTGCATGATAGGTAAGGTGCATATGTTAGTTACATCAGTTAAATTTAGTGTGTGAGTTATGAATTTATATTTTTTTTTATTATGTTGTATCTCTAACTAAAAAATCTTCTTGGCACTAGAGATGTGATAAGAATTCCTACAATATCGGTCACATGGGTAACAAGATGTATTGTAATTTGTATCCATGCACAAGGTTAGGTTCAGAAGGAGTTAGGCCCTCTAGTGGGTTAATTGTTATAATGGGACATTAATCGTTATTTAAGGGCTACTATGTTAGTGTTTTAGGATACTAGTAGATTCATGGCCTATGGTTGTGAATGTGCATTAGGTTCATAAGTTCCCCAAACCACCACACAAGCATGGAATTGGGAATCTTTAACATGTGAGTGAGATACCTTTATTGTTTTGAGTCTTGGCACACCAAGGATGATTTTTTATGTACATGGAAACATCTAATACCAAAATAACATGTATTAACGATGATCATGATGATGACGATGATGATGATCAAGATGGGGACGATGATGATGATGATGATGAAGATGACGATGACGACGATGATGATGACGATGATGAAGATGAAGATTTCAAATGACGATGATGATCACGGCGATGAAGAATGGTGACAATGATGAAGACGAAGATGATGATGATCATGATGATGAAGATGATCATGATGCAGATTGATGATTATGATGATGATGACGATGATCATGATCATGATGAATGTGATGATGATGATGATGATGATGACGATGATGAAGATGATGGTGATGATGATGATCATGATGATGGTGTTGGTGGTGATGAAAACGACAATGATGATGAAGACGAAGAAGATTACGATGATCATGATGATGTTGGCACTAGCGATGTGATAAGAATGCCTACAATATGGGTCACATGGGTAACAAGATGTATTGTTTGTATCCATTCACAAGGTTAGGTTTGGAAGGAGTTAGGCCTGCTAGTGGGTTAATTGTTATAATGGGACATTAATCGTTATTTAAGGGCTACTATGTTAGTGTTTTAGGATACTAGTAGATTCATTGCCTATGGTTAGTGGAACACTAACCATAGGTTATGGTTATGAATGTGAATTAGGTTCATAAGTTCCCCAAACCACCACACAAGCATTGAATTGGGAATCTTTAACATGTGAGTGAGATATCTTTATTGTTTTGAGTCTTGGCACACCAAGGATGATTTTTTATGTACATGGAAACATCTAATACCAAAATAACATGTATTAACGATGATCATGAAGATGACGATGATGATTATCAAGATGGGGACGATGATGATGATGATGATGAAGACGACAATGACGATGATGATGATGACGATCATGAAGACGAAGATGATCATGATCATGATGCAGATTGATGATGACGACGATGATGATCATGATTAATATGATGATGATGATGATCATCATCATGATTAATGTGATGATGATAATGATGATGATGATGACGATGATGAAGATGATGGTGATGATGATGATGATGATGATGATGATGTTGGTGGTGATGACAACGACAATGATGATGAAGACGAAGATGATTACGATGATCATGATGATGACGATGATGATGATCAAGATGGGGACGACAATGATGATGATGATGATGATGATGATGATGACGATGATGAAAATTATGATGATGACGATGATGAAGATGAATATTTCAAATGACGATGATGATCATGATGACGAAGAATGGTGACCATGATGAAGATGATATTGATGATCAAGCAGTAAGCCATTTGGGGTAGCATGATAATTGTACTGCATTTCCTTAATTATAAGCTTCTCTCTGTTTCGAGAATAATTTCATATTCTCTACTAAATAGGGCCAACCATGTGAAGGTGGAAGCTCTTATGGCCCCTCCCCCCCTTTCATCACTCTCAATTCCCCAATATAACTCGAAAAAAATATCTATGTACAAAAAAATTAAATGTCTTTTCTCATTCATACTAAATAACAAGAAAGGTTTCTAATTTTAACATATAGGAAAATGGAAATTAGCTAAGAAACAGTTAATAATTTATTATTAGTAATGCATACCTGATCATAAACTTAAATGGTCTTCATCATCTTCTTCATCTGAGTGATCGTCTGTACTATCATCCGATGATCCAGATTCAACATTGTAAGGATTGGCCATATCATCATCATCGTCGATGTCAGTTATGATCATCATGTCATCATTGATATCATCTTCATGGACATTGTCTGAATATACATCATGATCTAATTCAAGAATTTCTTCGATATCTTCTTCTGGAATAGGAATATCATCTAAATCATGTTGATCATGATCATCTTCAATGGCATCTTCTTCTTCGAGAACATCTTCATTACCTTCATCTACATTATACTTTATCGGCCTTCCCTTGGATCGTGTCTCACAGCAAATGACCAACCCGCTCTACCTGGAACCTCAGAGTAAAATACTTGTTCACATTAGGTTGGAAGAACATAGGGCTCCGTTCCTGGCTCAAACAACCTTGTATTTACCATGGTAAAACCATTATCATGTTCAATAATTGTTTTATCAGGATCATGTTGATTCAATCGACACCTGTACCATTTGACAACGAACATAAATACCTTGAAGGAGTTAAAGTCACATTGAAGAATGTCTTCCAGATACCCATAGTATCGATTTTCAGATAGTTCTGGATGTCTGTCACTTCTAGAAGAAACATTGGTCACCTCAAAGACTGCAAATATCCCACAATCAGATGTTTTCTTTGTTTCATCCAACTTTTTGATGTGATATCTACATCCATTGCACCACATAGTCTTATGGTGTTTTACCTAGTACAAAAAGCCATACAGGAAAAGATTACATAATGACACCATATTTATGATAAAGTAGTGCATGTTTATTATAATGCCATAAAAGGAAAATAATCAAGATGACGTACAACGATAATATTTATAAAAAAAAAAATAGTGTCGTTGATTAATATGCTTACCTGTTTATCTTTTAAACCTCTTGCTAAATTGATTTCCCTTTGTGTTAGATTGGTGTCTCCATTGCCATGTGCAGCTTTAACCAATGAAGCCACACCTTCCCATGATATTCCATGACCAGATTGTTCACATTTTTCGATCCATACCTTCATCTAGTCAAGATTGTTTGTGATGTATAAATGAATCGCATCCCACTCTCAACCAACTGTTTGATGACAATAAAATTAAAATTCAATGAAAATGTATATTAGTCACTTAAAAAAGTATATAATTACAGTATAAAATGATGCAAAATACTAAATAAAAAAATAGAATATGTATGATATATAAACATAAAAATCACCAGTGAAATGTGTTATATTACCTTTCACCTTCCTCGATCTACGTTTCCCCTTCGGGTACTCCCCTTCGAAATCATTTTTGGAGTCTGGATCACAAATGCGACGTAAATTGATCTTTGACGCCAATATAGGAAGATATTCATTAATGTACAACATGTTTTGGTATACCATATATCCCTCCATCATAGAACCCTCAGCATATGCTCGTTGTCTAACCAAACCCTTCTTAAATTTCAATTTCCTCTCAACCATCCACATGGACCTTGAGTGCCCAGGTCCACACAGTTCAATCTCCTCAACCGTTGGGAAAAATACGTCGGATATACGACGTCTTCAGGTTAGAAATGGAGTCGGTTATCCGACATCCAAAGCGTCGGATACCCGAATAGGCGTCGGATATTTGCAGATCGGTCGGCTATCCTACGGGCCTCGTCGGATATTCAAAATTACGTCGGATATTTGACAGACTCCTCACGAAATTTAAAAAAAAAACAAAAAAATAATTTTGAAACAAAAATCCGACGACACATTCCATTTCATCGGAGGTCGTCGGATTTGCTCATTGGTTTTTGGGTTCAAATCTACTAGTGTGTGATGAAATCCATAAATCCTTTATGGAATCTTATTTATTTTCAAGCTTCTTTAGTAGAATCGTGTAGATGTTCAAAGATATATAAAAACCCCAAAATTATATAAATTGAGATCAAATAATGAACTTAATGTTAAGATATTAATTAAATCATTCCTACAAAAATTTCAAACAACATTGCTTGACACTCTTCTTTTTCCATTCGATCCCACGATGCTTGATGATCCAATGGAAAACCCTAGAAAAATTGTAAATGAAACATATAAAATGCTAAGAACTTAAACTTTTGGATAGTTGATAACCAATAAACTATTCAAGAAACTAAATAAATTTTAGTATATCTTAAATATAGTGTACCTACGGAGACAAAGCGGACGTATAGAGAATGTAATGCTCAAATATTAGATCCATCCATTGCCCCTAGTTTGGCGGTTCACATTCATTGTCGGTTAAATTCCACAAATACAATTTTCTACAAAAATCCAATCATTGAGTCTCTACGTTTTGTAAGACATTTATTAATTGTGAATGATAAATTAAAGAAAAGAGAATTGGAATTTCTAAGAAAATTGAGGACAAGGTATGTAACTTTAACCATTTTTGTACCGAACTATTTATTATTGTATGTATCTCTATTCTAAATAGATCATAGTAATCAACATGCTTAAATATCATGACTTATGTAATTTGATTATATAAATCACATGTTTTGACATTACAATGAACTTATTTTCATTAGTTTATATGTATTATTTTCAATAATAGGTTGAGGATGAAATGTTATGTTTTTTTTGACGGTTTGTTATCAATTATTTTGTACCATAGTTGAGTTTCTTGTGAGCCGCCAGTTTCGTGAACATGTCAAATGTTCGTCATTGGTGTTCAGAAGTTCAGAAGATTTTTCAGGGTCAATTTTGGCCTCTTTGTAATAATTGCATGTCCATACTCCTTTGGGGGAATTGTAATAAGTTGGTCTAAGCATGATTGTTTTGTAAAAGACTTGGCCTACCTTAGGTTTGGATATAAGGGGGATACTCTAGAGTGTTTTTTCCTTAGGAATTATGCATTATGCTTCAATGGTGTATAATTCCTAGGTTTTTCACTCATACCTCTAAAGCTGGAGTATTCTCATGGTGGTCGAATCTAGGGAGGTTATTAAATTCTATGTGTCTATGTTTTCTTACATGCTATCCATATAAATTGAGTCGTATGGACATGCACTAGTTCCCCTAGGAGTTTGGTTTCATTCCAGTAAAAATATATTTTTCCGTAAAATTAGACCATTTTTTAATGGTTTAAATGGAAAAATTCAAAATGTAATAAAAGTCTGGTCTGGAGGCGGAATTTGGTGTGGGAATGCTTGTTTTCACGCTCAAAGCGTCTTATTTAACCTAGGACCCACTTTTCCTGGGTTTCGGGCATCTAAATTATCATTTGTGGCAGTTTTCCTTAAAGATGCTACAAAATGGCAATTATAAGTTAAAAAGCCACAAAATGCACAAAGAGACAAAAATAAAATAAAAAAGTAAAAAAAATGATTAAAAAATTATGTGGAAAGGGTGTCATATAGTTTCTAAATGATGTACAATCTCACTAAGTGGGTGTACACACATGTTATAAAGTCAAACCACATGTATTGAGTGACATCACAACTACCTCATGTGCTTTTCCTCCTCACGTGAGCGGATATACCCATGCATGGAGTTTGCAACGGATTGGGTGATGGTTCCAAAGTAAGAGGGGTGCCCCTCTCATGAGGTGGCATCCACCTCACTATCGAACCAACCAAGTGGTAGTTCCATCCACGAATCACTCTATTAATTTAGTGATTCGTCCTCCATCCCATGCACATCCCTCCAAGCCCTGGAACACTCTAGAACTCACCCTCTCTTCCTCTCTGGTGCTATAAAATGCGAGGCTTGCTCCCTCATTCCAGATGGATGCAAGGAACCTTTTCCTGTATATTGTAAATGCTATTTTGCTTATCTTTCTTATGAATAAAGTTGAGACTTTGGAGGTTAGTCTGATGGTGCAAAAATCTTTGTGGTGAGTGCTTTGCTCATAAATCGAGGTGATATATGTTTAATCATTTTTTCAATTCATGCAAGCATTGAATATTTAGCTAAAGAAGATTATATGCTAATCCTTAGAATAGGCATTTGAAGTTTCAAGTTGCTTATTTATGTGAAGTTGTCTAAGATCAAAGTTGCATTCTGTAGTCAGTTATACTCATGCACTTTTCATTTTATTCAACAATTCATACTAGATCTAATCGCTTGTGTAAAGGTTTTCTTAGTTTTTGCATATCACCAATCTTGGAGTAGAGATCGAAGCTCAGTTGCATCTTATATTTCTCCATCGTTTTATAGATCTAATACCCTCTTGTACTGCAGGCACTCCATTTCTCAAGTTTATTCAAGCTCGGGCTTGAGCTTTTCTTCCTCCTTCAATTAAAAAATTCCAATCAACTTTATTTCAATTTTTTGTTAAGAAAAGCATTTAGATTTGATTTTAAAAGTTCTATCTTTAAAGTCTTTTTGCTTCATAGATCTAGGAGTTGCTTTATATAAATCATAAGATCTAGATCTAAGTTTTATTATTTGAAATAAAAGTCAATTTTTTCCATCATTTCGCAAATACTATATTGTAATTTTCATGTACTTTTTAGCTAACCAATACTAACCTTAACAATTTCTTTGTTCGTTGATTTCTTGTTTGTTTTACAAAAAAGAAAAAAAGAAAAAAAAAACGAAGGACGAAAAGCTAAAACGTAAAGCATAAAAACAAAAAATTTCCTTCTTCTTCATCCCTTTGCTATCCCTTTGCCTTCTTAGGACTAAAGTCTCTTGAATCATGCTGCATAAGCGGATCAAGAGCGCTCTCTATCGGAGGGTTAATAAAAATTTTGTAATAAGATAAATAAAAGAGCAAGTGGGATTACAACTTCCACACCCCTCTTCCCCCATCTGGGGGAAGCCTGTATATGTCCCTTACTTGTTTTGTGATTTTTGCATAGTTAGATCAATAGCATGCTAGATTAAATTTCATTTTTTGCAAATTTATCAAAAGATTTAGTTAAAAATTTCCTTTTGCAAAAGTAATTAGTTGCAAGTTTTACTATTTCTAGTCTTTGTATCTTTTTTTATTTTTATTTTATCAATTTCATATGCAAAATATCTTGAATCTCGCCAATTGCGGATCAAGAGTACTCTCTGTCGGAGAGTTTGTTTTGTTCATCTTTAGCATACTAATCCCCTTGGTCTCTCGACTACGGTCTTCGAACCTGAAATAGATTCTTGGGTAGATAATTAAAGAACCTGTTTTCAGCATTTTACTTGCAATAAACAAAGTAGTGTTCAAAATCTCTTGAATCACGGTCTTAAAGTAGATCAAAAGTGCTCTATGTCGGAGAGTCAATCTTAAAATTTACCAACTCAATAAATCTCTTGAATCTCGTTCTAATTCGGATCAAGAGTGCTCTCCGTCGGTGAGTCAATCATAATGAATAAATTTTTCCCACTCCGTCTACCCATAGTTTTGGGATATCAAAAGCGGAAGTGTTGCATTCTTCAAATTTCTCACATTTAATTAAAAAAACTTCAATTTTAATAAAATTAAGTCCCTTCAAACCAACAAAAATCCGGCATTGCCATGCTGTGATCGAAAGTGGGGAAATTCTTACTAAGGACACGGGAACCACTGGGAGGTGACCTCAAAGCACCAGTTAGACTACATCCTTCTTGGTGTAGTGTTGTACACCGCTCTCGAGACTCCGTTCCAAAACACATGCCCTTGTTCGGAGCCACCTAGATCACATTCTGGACACATTTCCTGTACCACAAGGTATATCGGAAATCCCCTTATGCCACAATAATTCAACTTCATCTTTCAAATCATATAATAAAATAAACCAAGAGGCATTCACACAACAATCTTTCAACACGCCAACAGACAATGACTCCATTAACACTAGTCTTTCAACAACAACAATTGTTCAATCTCTTTATTTGCTTATTATCCATCTTGAAATAGTTGTCATTTATTTTATCATATCATGATGTGAATGTCATTATTGTCACTTATTTTATATGTTGTGGATGTGTATTGATTAAACTGGCGAACTACTTGGTTTAAATCTTTTCATTCATTCATAAAAACTCCTAAGAAACAACACTCTCCCCATCACTAAATACTTAAAATTTAAAGACTTAGAAACTATTTTTTAGGTTCTACCCCCCTTGGCTTCATTAGGAGTTTTCCTAAATGGAGGAGTCGGGATCAAGTGACAACACTTGACTCTTTCCTTTCCCCCAAGGCCACACCGAGCAACTTCGAAATATTTTTACTGTGCTTCCCCCAGGTGTGCAATCTCGGCGGCAACATTTCTGGTGGCGTTGCCAGGGACAAATTTTTTGTTCCTGGACAACTTAACTTAGTTTTCTTTTAGTTTTTTACCTTAACCTTTTGATAGATTTTTAGTCCAATAAACTCTGAAATTAGACTTGATCCATCTGGCGACTCCACTTTCAAGATGTGATAATCTATAGGGGATCTAGCAACTGTAACAAACTCACAATCAAACTCTCAAGAATGTTGCAAAGAAGAAGAGAAGAATGCACTCAATAATCACTCATGAACACAGAAAATGGAGAATAGCAGTATCATACATCGGTTGTGAGCTGGTATTGTGTAAATAATGAATAGAATACAATAACTGTGATAGAGAATTTGAATTAACCAACGAGGTCATTCGAATCAAGATCAAAGTCTAGCTTGGATAACAATGGAGACATCATCCAGTTAGTAGTATTAGTCATAAATGGTAATAGTCAGTCAAGTGTGTCTAACTGAGTCTAACAGAACCATATAGGCATAAATCAGGGGATGGAGACTCCAAGGACGGTGCATGAGGTTGTCAGAAGGTCAAGTGGCACTCCAGAACTAGCTAACTAGGAGCTACAAGAAGTTAAGATGAGCAATCAGTGGAAGAAATGCTCAATCAATGCTCTAACTGAATGATAACTCCTGGTAGGTGAGATAAGGCGCTCTAACTGAGTGATAACTGGTGGTAGGTGAGCAAAGGCGCACTTGGCATGCAGAAAGGTAAAATAGGGTGCATCAGGTAGGTAGGAGGCTAACTGGGGGCTGAAGACAGGCTCTAGGGAGCTGAAAGTGAGCTCTAGGTGTTGGGAGGACCATCAAGATGATGATTGGATGCATGCAATTGCATGCACGATGACTGGATGCATACAAAATTCATGCAAGCATGCAAAACTGAAAAATGACAGGGATAATATTCCAACACCCCCCTGCAAGCTATACTATGAAGTAATAACTGAAAACTGAAAAAATAGGGCCCTGGTGACTGAGACCATAGGTCACCCCGTACAATCAATCTAAATAAACTAAGTGAGGAAAGAGGGAAAACCCAGTGGGAAGAAAGCCCTCCCTCAAAATAGACTGAAGGATGCTAATGTAACATATCATCACTCACCCCAGGAAGTGATCTAAGGTAAGTGAACCTCTTCACCATGAAGGTCTTGGTGAACATATCTGCAATCTGCTCTTCCGTCGGAAGGTAGAGCAGTGAAATTATCTGATCATGCACTAATCCTCGGATGTAATGCATGTGTATCTCAATGTGTTTGGTTCTCTGTCTCAAAACCGGATCTATGGAGATCCTGATGGCACTCTAATTGTCACAATAGATGACAGGTGGAGTAGTGAATCAAATCCCAAACTCTGATAAGATGCCTCTCAACCAAATGCACTGTGTGGTTGCATTTACTGCACCTATGTACTCGGCCTACTGAAGAAAGAGCTTAAGCAGTTTTCTTTTTGCTCGACCAACATATAGGTCCAGATCCAATCATGAAGAGAAAAATAGATGTAGACTTCCGATATGAGATATCTCCATCCCAATAAGAATCAGTATATCCAACTAGGTTCAAAGGACACCCAGCTGAATAGTGAAGTCCATGAGTCTTGGTACCTTGCACATAGTGCAAAATCCTCTTTGATGCCTTCCAATGAAGCTCATGAGGCTCCTGCATGTATCTGGAGACAACACTAACTGCATAGGATAGATCAGGCCGAGTGTGTGTAAGAAACAATAGGATACCAATCAACTGTCGATACAAAGTACAGTCTACCAAAGGCTTAGAAGATCCATCCTCAAGGATGATGCCTGAAAGAAAAGGGAATGCAGCTGGCTTGCATTCACTCATGTGGAACCTATCAAGCATATCTGAAGCCTACTTGGATTGAGCAACTTTGATTCCTGAATCACTCTAAGTGACTTAAAGACCAATAAATTGCTTCAACAATCCCAAATATGACATAGAGAAGGAGTTGTGCAAAGCAGATTTTATATATCTAATACATGAAAAACTGCTCCTTGTAATAAACAAATCATCAACATAAAGTACAATGAGAAGTAAGGAGTTAACATCATGTCTCATGTAGACATTCGAATCTGATTTTCACCTTTGAAAGAAAGAAGGAATCCATCTTGGCATACCAAGCTCGAGGAACTTGCTTAAGCACATACAAGGACTTCCTCAGTCTGCAAACAAGTGAAGAATCATCAATATAACCCTCAAGTTGCTTCATGTAGATCTCCTCCTCTAGATCTCCATGAAGGAGAGCACTCTTGAAATCCATATGATCCACTTTCCAGTGCTTGGATGTAGCAAGAGAAAGAACAAGATGGATGGAAACCATCTTAGCAACAAGAGCGAATGTCTCAGAATAGTCAATCCCATGAACCTGGGAAAAACCTCTTGCAACCAATCTAGCCTTGTACTTGTGGGAGACTCCATCTGAGTCCATCTTAGTTCTATATATCCACTTGCATTAAACAAGTTTCCTTCCAGGTGGGAGAGAAACAAGCTCCCAAGTCTCATTTCTTTGAATAGATTGATACTCTTCTTCCATAGCATCTACCCATCTCGAATCTTGGGAGGCTTCAAAGTATGTCTTTGGATCAGATCCAATCATAAGAAAGCATCTCTCAGCTAGAAATGGATCTGAGGGAGAGAGTGCAGTTCTTGTATCATGAAGATCATATCTATCTTTGACAAGATCAATGGTGGAGATAGGAGTAGTGGTGGCCCATGTAGCAATAGGAGGTGAAACTTTAGGTGCTAGATCTTGAGGTTCTTATGGATCTGGATCTAGCATTCACACTTCTTCAAGAGTCTTCTTTTTCTTAATCTTCTTTTGTGGATCTTTTCCTTTCAAGCAACCTTTGCAGGTGCCATGAGCAAACTTATCATCTGGAAGGCCTTCAACCACATTTTGAGATTGCATGTCCTGCAAATGCTTGTAGTTGAGATGTCAAAATCTCTCATGCCACAATCTGCTTTCTTCATTGGCATGAGTATGGAGAGCAGTAAGAAGTGGTAAAACTCATAGATTTTTGAAGTGTGATTTGAAACTCCTTTTGTAATGATTTCCCCTGAAACCATGTGTTGTATCTTGACTTCATTTGGAGAAAATATCACTCTTTTGGGATCTCCAATATGAGTCATTTGATACACTGAAAGTAAATTTGCTGTGAGAGAAGGAACATAAAGCACATCAGAAAAGTAACCATGTTCAAGATTGATTCTTCCAATCCCCTGAGAGGAGACTTCTGAATCCTTTCCCAACTTGATGGAAGGGCCAACTTAGCATTCGAAGCTGGAGAAAAGATCTTTGCAGGAAGACATATGTCTTGTTGCTCCTGAATCTATGACGAATGAAGAATCTGTTGATGCACTTTCCATGAGGGAATGCCATCTTTATTTGTATTTGGATCTAGAAGGTTCAGTATCAGTATCTTTATTCCTTGCACATGCAGGTACAGGAAGATTGTTCTTCTCAAGTAACTGAACCATCAAATCTATAGTATTCTTCATGCAAGTACTATGAGGATGGAATCCTCGATGACAATATGTGCACTTGGATCTTTCTCTCTGTGATTTCTTGTCCTTCTTTGAGTTCGAAGCCCCATCTGAATGATATGGAACATCCTTTGGCTTTGTATCATTTGTTCTCTTTTCAGAAAAATTATGCTTGCCCTTTGCATTCGCTCTTTCAGCAGCTGTAAGGGCCGAATCCAACTTTGGTTTGATCATTCCCATGGAGATCAACTTCTCCTCCTATTGAGTAAGAGATTGGATGAAGTCATCAAGTGAGGGAAACTTCCATCTTGGAATAGACATCTTAGCTGACTGAAATGTGGAGACAAAAACTGAGAATTTAGCCCCAACTTTGAGAGAATGGCAAGAATGAGTTGTTTGTCTTCTTTCACTATCTCGTATCTTTTCAATTGTGAAATCAAGATTTTAAACTTGGCTAGTAAATATTTATGGATTCGAATCTTTCAGGACTCAATGAGATGAGTTCATTCTCCAATTTATGACCTTTCAGATCATCTTTCTGTCCAAAGAGGGATTCGAGCTTGTCCCAAACCTCTTTTGGAGATGTTAGATCGATGACATGGAAGTGAAGATCTTCAGAAATTGAGAGAAGAAGTACGCCTATTGCTTCATCAAGCCTATCCAAGTACTTGGATTTATCTACTGCACTGAGAGGTTCTACCATTGTTCCACTTAGTATATACCTGGATATACCTCATTGTATTTCTCCAATGAATTCAAGGTAATAGCACTAGGATTTCCTGTGGAAACTCAGAGGCTTCTGGTGCTCAAGTGAAAGATAGCTTCTCAAAGAAATGTTGCAACTACTGTTGCTGAAATGGCTGCAATTCGAATAGCTGCTGACTACTCTGATACCATGTGATAATCTGCAGGGGGGATCTAGCAACTGTAACAAACTCACAATCAAACTATCAAGAATGTTGCAAAGAAGAATAGAATAATGCACTCAATAATCACTCATGAACACAGAAAATGGAGAATAGCAGTATCATACATCAGCTGTGAGCTGACACTATGTGAATAATGAATACAATACAATAACTGTGATAGAGAATTCGAATTAAACAAGGAGGTCATTCGAATGAATATCAAAGTCTAGCTTGGATAACAATGGAGACATCATCCAGTCAGTAGTATCAGTCATAAATGGTAATAGTCAGTCAAGTGTGTATAAATGAGTCTAACAGAACCATCTAGGCATAAATCAGTGGATGGAGACTCCAAGGAGGGGGCATGAGGCTGTCAGAAGTTCAAGTGGCACTCCAGAACTAGCTAACTAGGAGCTACAGGCAGTTAGGATGAGCAATCAATAGAAGAACTGCTCAATCAATGCTCTAACTGAAAGATAACTCCTGGTAGGTGAGATAAGGCGCTCTAACTGAGTGATAATGGTGGTAGGTGAGCAAAGGTGCACTTGGCATGTAGAAAGGTCAAATAGGGCACATCAGGTAGGTAGGAGGCCAACTGGGAACTGAAGACAGGATCTAGGGAGCTGAAAGTGAGCTCTAGGTGCTGGGATGACCATCAAGATGATGACTGGATGCATGCAGTTGCATGCATGATGACTGGATGCATGCAAAATCCATGCAGACATGCAAAACTGAAAAATGATGGGGAGAATATTCCAACACAAGTAATTTACCAAGGTATTCAACTAGAAGGAATTATGTAGGCTTGTTTGATTTCATCCCTGAACTTGAGAATGTTTATCAGAGGATATTAAACAAGCCCTCTTCTCATAGGATCCTTGATAATCTAGGATCTGAGTCAATTTGGACATTCATTATCTGTTTATAGACGTCAAAATAAATTTTTATCTGGCCACTAACTTTTTTTCCTTTTTTATAAAATGTCAAAATAAAAAATATAACTTTTGTGAGTATTCTAAATGCATATTTTTTTTATTCTCACACAACGACTCCATTGAAGGGATAAAACCCTTGTTTCTCATAAGAAATTGTTGAGAGTTGTTGTGTGTAGATGATCCCATGCAACGTAGTAGAAAATCTTTAAATCTCATTATCCGATTGCTCCACTGGAATGACTTGGTGTGAACATAGTACATTATTATGGAGCAATATCAAGAAGACATTTTCTCTTTGGTTGACTTCATAAACATCCTTGGCTTCCCACATCAAGAGCCTCAGCCATATATAGATAATCATCTTCCCAGCTTTTGAGGAAGGCATGATTCAACCATCCTTCACATTACATCCTTTATTGAAGTCATAACCAAGTTCAATATATTACATGAAGATAATTGGATGCATATTTTTATATGTATGCTAGAGGAGGAGGCTGGAGATTGGTTTTATGATCATCTTCCTAATAAATGCATTACTTCTATGTTAAGTTTCTTTGAAATTTTTCTTGAGAAATGGTATGATGACAAGGGTGATATGGAAAGCTTCATCAATGAATCCCTTGCCCATGCACCCTGGAAAGAGCATCATGTGGAAACCCATATACAACCTGAAGATTTGATGATACTGGAGGAACCCATAAATTCCACTATTGAACATCACCTCCATGATGATCTTGTTGATGAAATTCATGAGGCACTTTTAATTGAAGACACGGTTGAAGACCCTCCTCATGTCATCATAACAAAGAACATTGAATATCTTGATATATCCCTGGATTGTTTTAGTGAAGATGGTCACACATGTATGCCAGATTTACCTTAGGAAGAAATCCATGATGAAATTTGGGGTGTGTATGATAACATTCCTCCTTGTTCTCCGCTTAGTGATGAGGCTTTGGAAAGATTTGCTCCTTGTAATATATTTGAAACCAAACCTTTTGAAGATAATTGTTATGAACATGAGGATGGGTATAGCCAAGGATATGATGAAATTCATGAAGACTCCCCCATATTTGACAAAGATGCGGATGATGACTATTGGACGTACATTGAAAAACCCATTTTTGATGTATTTAGAGAAGGGAGTGTGGATCTTGAAAACTTGGGACATTTGGACATGGAAGAAGAACATGCTATTTGTTCATATGAGCAGTTAGATCCATGCATGAGCATCAGCAATGAGGATTTGGAGAAGCAGTGCAGTGAAGAGCCAGATTGGGTACAATTAATTGAAGATATATCTCAGCCATCATCTTCACATGCAGATGTTCCTTATGATTTGGAGCAATTTGAGGCTTGTGCTTATACAAGAAGGTATCATCAGAAGAGCCCATCAAATCAACATGGTGAAGCGGTTAACATGCATCATCATTCATAATTTTTTTTAGTCCTATCCAGTCATTGATAGAAGAAGCCTACAAGAGGACTTGCCAGTTTGGGAATTAGCTCAATAACATTTTCTCTTATGATCCCCCATACAACCCTTCCATCCATAAATCTCACGCAAGTTTGCATTTTTAAAATAAATTTTCCTTGCTTTGGAAGGTAACCAAATGCAAGGTCATAAACTTTACAATTGGTGAAATGTTAAGTTGGTTACATTGGATTTTTCACTTTACTTAACAATTTCATTATGTTATGCTTAGAGTAGGAAAAATAAGCTCCTCAAAGTGAGGCTTTACTTTCTGCATTTCATTTTCGGTGTTTTCCTTTATGTACTTAGAAGTTTTTATTAGTTTTATTCTTTCAAATAAAACATAGCTTGTGGTTCATTGTTTTTTTCTTATATAAAACTTATGCTACTGAAGGTTTTTCTTGTCAAGGTTGAGATGTTTTTACAGGTTATATAAAACAAGAGATTATGGTGTTCTCGTATCCTCTCCTTGCATGAAGTCCAGATCGAGCACACGTCCCGCAGTTGGGGCCGAATGTTACCAACTATTTTGTACCATAGTTGGATTTCTTGTGAGCCACCAGTTTCGTGAACATGTCAAATGTTCATCATCAATGTTCAGAAGTTCAGAAGACTTTTCAGGGCCAATTTTGTCCCCTTTGTAATAATTGCATGTCCAGACCCCCTTGGGGGAATTGTAATAGGTTGGTCTAACCATGATTATTTTGTAAAATACTTGGCCTACCTTAGGTTTGGCTATCAGGGGGATACTCTAGAGTGTTTTTTCCTTAGGAATTATGCGTTGCGCTTCAGTGGCATATAATTCCCTAGTTTTTCACTCATACCTCCCAAGCTATAGTATTCTCACGGTGGTCGAACCTAGGGAGGTTATTAAAGTTTATGTGTCTATGTTTGAATAATACAAATCCTTTGATTTACATATAGATAAATACAAGTCACAATGCATAAAATATTACAAATGTCGAGCATCACTTTAACTTTGTAATTCATGAATGTAGCAGGAAGAATCAGATAGAGAAAATAGATGTCTATTAAGTAGCTCTTTAAGCCACCAAAAAATCACTATTAATAGTAAAGATGTTAGCGGGGAGAACAGATATGTCATCAAAGTATTGTGTTAATGGTCTTATTCCTACCATGGATCAGAGTATTGTGTTAATGGTATTATTCTGACCACAGATATTCAGATAGAGAAGATGTCTATTAAGTAGCTCTTTAAGCCATCAGAGAAGCACTGTTAATAGTAAAGATGGTAGCAAGGAGAACAATTATGTTATTGTGTTAGTCTTATTTCTGGGAAACCTTATCCCACCACGATATTTAAAGTAAAATAATTGTTTTAATAGGTTTTGGTCATTTGATTTAGCTATCAATTTGGACAAACTCTCACAATCTTACAATCAAATATAATTGTTTTTCATATTTTCACATACTCTGCTTACATGGTTATTCTGCTGAGCAGACGCAAGAAAGCTCCGCAAGATATAGATGTTGTGTGTTTGACCAACTTAAACTAGTTACTATGAAGCTCACAAAGATGAGAAGCATTTTATTTTTATTTTTGATTGACTGCTTTTGGCTACATATGTGATGCTTTTGAACTGCTCTAGATATTCTTGGTTTAACCATTTGCATATATTCGGTCTCAATATTGTGCTTTTCATTCTGATTTTCATCTTCATTTGGGTGATTTTCCTTCTCTGCGTTTACATATTGGTTGATCATTTCTGCACCACTAACAAAGGCCTCGTGATGATCCAAACCCTCCAGATCCGTTTAGCTTACCCATATTGAACTCCTTACTGAATTTGAAGATAACAGTTCCCATCGGAGCTTATCAATCCACACATTCTTCATATGGCAATTCTTAGCTATCTAGAATGTTTATCAAATCTACATTCCACCGAAATACCTAGTCAGTGGCTAGCCCATTTTTTGTCAGGCAAATATGCCCTTCCTAGTATCAAGGAAGGGGCGCACATATAGATGAAGAAAATTACACCCTCCTATTTGAAAACTTGTCTTTGACCCTTTTTCATATATGGGATAAGGACACACTTTAGAGGGACATGGGATGGAATCCAATTAGAAAGAAAAATTGGTTTTTCCAACTTTTCTCTCCATAGAGTAATCTTGTCCGCAAAAAGTGTCGTTGTCCCATATCTGAAAATTGTCTCGTAGAATTAATAGCCAACATTACTCTCCACTAAACATTCATCTCCATCTCGGCAATGTCGTAAGCTCACCAATCTTCAGGAATGGGATGGTGTTTTGTGTTTTGAATTCCATCCCATGTTGGGTTTGCAGAATCTTCCTTGCTCTTTCCAATCCATCTTTGATGGCCTTAACATGGCCTTGTAATCAATTATGTCAATGCATCCACTAATAAATGCCCTAGTAGTTTCATGATCATCATGCCAAGGCTTCATAGATGCCATATCACCATAGGCATGACTCCTCGATTTTGTATATCTTTTGAATTAAGAGATATCCATATATTCTACATGTGTGTAGAGCTTCCTTTTGTATATCTTTTGAATTAAGAGATATCCAGATATTCTACTTGTGTGTAGAGATTCCTTTATCTAGCTTCAGTCCCTGAAAACAATTGGTATGCTTAGTACAGATGTATTGTGACTAGACACCATGGTTAGAGATATGGATTAAGTTTTCATGTGTCCCAATAGAAAGAGAAAGATGAGATTTGATTAGTTATACGTTCTTTTATACTTTCCCATTATGTATAATACTAATACATCAACATCAGTAATGGTTGATGGAGACCATAGGTGTCACGGTTTAGCTTTGCCATCCAATTCTAAACTGAACGGTGTCATCACCACTAATGATGCTGATATATGTGTTGATCTTTAAATATTTTAAACTTTGTTTTCATTAGCAGTTAGCAGTATGCTCTATAATGAGACCATTTATATTTTCTTAATATTAATTTATTGACTATTTATATTTTCCACATATTAATTTATTATTTTGTGACAACCTCATATTTTAGATAAAAGGAATGTTTATATATATATATATATATGTATATGTATAATATACATATACATATTATATTACATATACATATACATATACATACATATATATATGTATATGTATATGTATATGTATATGTATATGTATACGTATACATATACATATATATGTATGTATGTATATGTATATGTATACATATACATACATACATATATATGTATACATATACATATACATATACATATACATATACATATACATACATATATATATATGTATGTATATGTATATGTATATGTAATATAATATGTATATGTATATTATACATATACATATATATATATATATATATAGATACGTTTATTTTTAAAAACGTTTGAGGGGTTTATTGAGGTTTATTAATAAAAAAATTTGAAGGTTTTCCAAATAAAATGTTTAGCATGGATTGCTAAAGAGTTTATTGATATGATTTTATAAATTTTTGGGGGAGAGCATTTTGTGTTTCATTCACTTTTTCTAGCTTCTTTGGAAAAAAAGCATAAGTCACTAGCTTATAACACGGGTTTTTTCTTCCCATGTCTCATTTTATTATTGTTTTTCAAACAACAACCCTGTCAAGTGAAGCAGCCACAATTTTTTTACTCTATAAAATTTAAGAATAACTAAAAGAAGAAAATAACGTTTTTCATAAATCTAAATCAAATAATGTAGTTAGCATAGAGATAAAATATAAAGGAACTTTATTTGGTTTTAGTTAGTATATTGCTTAAAAAATAATTTAACTTCTTAACGATGTTGATGATAGAATAATATTGGAACCTTTGATCTCCATCACCACTAATGATGTTGATTATGTGCTAGTCTTTAAATATTGTATTAAGCTTTATTTTATTAGTTGTTTGCAGTATGCTCTATAATGAGACCATTTATATTTTCCAAATATTAATTTATTATTTTGTGATAATCTCATCATTTATATAAAAGGAATGTTCAATATATATATATATATATATATATATAATTTTATTTGTAAACAAGTTGGAGGGGTTGAATTTTATTAGTAAAATTTTGAGGGGTTTCCAAATAAAAAGTTTCATGCTACACCTAAAAAAGTTTGAGGTGTTTATACAATTTTATTAGTAAAAGGGTTTGAGGAGTTTCCAAAGAAAATTTTTCTTGGCACATGACGAAATCATGGATTGTAAAAGAGTTTAATGATATGATTTTATAAATCTTAGGCTATTAAGTTATGTCTGAGGTTAGCACTTTATGAGCCATGAACTTTTTCTTGGAAAAAAACACCAGTCGCTCGCTTATAACACTGTTATCTATACACTCGATAAGTCATTGAATCGAAATAGATAAGAATTGTCTCAAAATAAATACCTGACATATTGTTATGATTTTGTGAATGTGGATACGATGGATGGAGATCGATGTAGTATATAGTCCATTACAACACTGAAGGATTTGTCTCGCGATCTAGAGGTTGTGAAATGCCTTCTATATTGTTGAAGAAAAGAAAATGGTGGAAAAATATAATTGAATTATATTTTATTATTGGCGGTATACTATTGTAAGTCCACTTTAATATATTTCAGTCCAATTGATAAGACCATATGCACAAATTGAATGATGCATATTGCAAGAAAAACCTCAATTATACAATTTATTCTACAGATGGAGGTTCTATCATTACATAGTTTAATACTAGTTTTGAAAATATGGAAGATGGTACATGTGGCCTAACAGAGCTAGAAAATCTAAGAGCGCCTCAACACAACACCTCATTGAAGAGAGACTATTGAGAATCAAGATGCAAATTTATGAGTATTTAGAAGTTATGAGGTTAAACAATGAAGAGTTAGAAATCCCTTAGATAAACATACTTGTGAAAGAATATCTTTATAACAACTTGCAAAATTCGTTTTAATCCTGGAACTATTAAGTTCAAAAATAAATTAAGAAAGGAGATGCAAACTATGGTTATTGAAAAGATTTAGCATTGAAATTCATCTATCACATTTGATGAAAATTTAAAGGCTCTTCTGTCCATAACTGTAATAGTAGCTCCTCCTTTTTGTGTAATGATGTAAATGCACCTGAAAAGGACTATCATTATGGTTGCATACACAGATCCATTTAATCTCCAATCCATTAAACCTAGAAATGGATAAAGCGTACCAATTGCAAATCTTTGACTACTCAATTTGATCTCCAATCTATTAAACTTTGAAACACATCCATTAAACTTAACAGATTTGAGGTTAAAATTGATCTATGAGAGTTTATGTCAAATTCAGTGAAAATTCGAAATCTATCCCCTTCAGCCTCTTCCTACAATGATGTAAACATACTCGTGTGTCATTATAGGTACTCAAAAAGTACTATTTAATGCTCGTTCTATAAAACCTCGCGGAAAAATTTCTAAGCGTACCTGCAAAGGGTTGTGAGGACCATATATCCTTTGGAAATAGGCACATCCCAAAGTGGTTGTTCAACTGGGCTATCACAAGTCTGGAAACACTTTCAAAGAGCTTTCATGAACACAATTTTTTTATTTCTAATGAGATGAAAACCTGAATTCCTCAGTAAAACCACATATACCACACATCAAGTGAGGTTATTCCCACCGAACAAAACGTCAAGAAATAAAACCCATAATGCATGCAAGTTTATTTATAAAGGAATGCAAAATAATAAGACAGATGATCGCTTATCCCAAATTAAACCTTAATAGCCTCTGCGATGGAATCTATTGAGTCAAATTGGATAAATGCATAAGCATTGGATCCCTGTTCCAAATACAGAGTGAGCGAGAAGTTACATAATGAACTTTTAGCCCATGCAAATATGACTTATTACGTTTGAAAAATGGCAACCACATGCAATAGTGCTGCACAAGAAATTACATTAACGGATGAAAGAGAATAAAGAAGGCATGCTTGAGGAGTTCACATTGACAATTGAAATGCTTTGCTAAAAAACCATCTTGCATGGTCTCTCCTATTGCCCTTCCTTTCCAAAAGAAGCATTCATGATTTCCGCTAAAAGGCACTAGTCGTGCATGTGCCCGAGTCACAACTTTATCAGCGTCCAAATACTATGATGCATCCTGCAACGAAACCAATAGCGAAATACATCACAAAACCATTTTCCAAGGAGAATCGATGTCCAAACCATCCAAGGAAAATTGATGATGGCAAGGCCGAGCAATGGAGGATGTATAAAACCCGTTGAAACGCCTTCTAATCTCCACTACCTTGGCGTCTATGCTCTCGATTGAGATTTTCTTCCAAGCTCCACTAACTTGCTGTGTACGCTCCCGATTAATCATATACGTGGTGTGTGCACAATATATGTGGTGCGTAGGTGTGTGCACATGCTCGTTTATTCCTATAATGAACTTGATTGATTGAGATGTAACCTTAATCATGTTCAGTAATGACTAGCATTCGAATTAAAAAAAAAAACTCGATCGATAACCAATTGAGTTTGGATGCTTGATGCAATGGAAATGACTTAGAATATTCCTCTATCTATAATTTATGTCTGTACGATCAAAATTGATCATTAAAAGCATGATTAATGTGGTACCTTCCCTCCAATTCCAAAATAAGAACACCTATCGACGTACTTAAACAAAAAATTTATAGTTGCAAACCATTTAATTTCAACTAGCAATGCCTGGATATGGAAATAGATAACTATAAATTGAACATTTGTGAATAATAATGACCTTCTAACTATTTAGTTGTAAATCTAGGATTTGGTGCTATGGATGCATAAACGCTCGATGATGCAATGATTTTGTAGGTTTGAGAAGTCGGAGAGGGATGCACAAAGGTCCTAACTTAAGGACTGTTACTCTTTTTGTCTTTTGATGCGGGGACATCTGCTTGCATCAATAGGAGTGTCATCGTCGCCGTCACCATTGGATTTGGCTTGCCAATCCAATGGATGTGATCAATTGAAAAGGGATGGTTGTGCCTTTATCTTAGCAAATGAACAAGCAAATGTTTTGGGGAAAAGAAAGAGATATGAAGAATCACCTCATTCCTATTTTGGGAAACCTATCCGATAAAAATTTCGATACCCATTTGAGATATAAGCATGCACGCATAATTTTGCGAGATTTTGAGCTATTTTGGCCTTCATTCAATGTTGGTCAAAACAAGGCCTAAAATGTTGCATGTTGCCCACTTTATCGGAGTTGAAATTCGAAAATAGATTTAGATACCCATTTTTTTTTACACAAACAGTTAAAGAGCTTTGATTATAAAAAACAGAGATTACATAACGAGGTGGACAGATTGCTCCCATAACTAGAGGGCATCCATCATGCCAAGTTCATATTTTTCAAGGCTATAGCTTACATGATATCTTCTTGTTCTATGAAAACTATAGCATCTTACGAACTATCCCAGAAGGAAGATACATAAATAAAACATAATTACTATACCGCCTTACGCCCAAAACTGAAGATTGGAGCTCTTTAAGAGTTTGACAGATCTATGGATAGCTCCCATTCTGTGATTTTCAAAAGTAGAAAGCAAAAAAATAAAGAGCAGAGAAAGAGACAAAACAAAACCAAAAAAATACAACCGACAAATCACTATTGGAGTCCGATGTCCATAACAACCCCCTCAGAGTTAGCTACCCCATCTTTTCAGCACTAAGGTCCACGAAATTGCCAGCATGTATCATAAACTGTTTCAGCTTGTCCATTTTCTTGTCCAAGTCAGTCATCTCGCTGCTCGAAGCCTTAGTTTTACGAATTTTACGGGGGTGACTGAGACCCAGAGTCTCTTCCAGGTGCTCAATCTTCTTAGCTACATTACTATTCTGAGCCTTCACCTCAGAGTGGGTTGCAAGAGCCAGAGAGTAGAGACGAGTCAACACCCTTTTGAACTCCAAATTTTCACTGCGGACCATGCGAACGTACGTTTCAATATCCTGTAGATGGTTCTATAAATCGTCATCATGCTTTGAAACCCCATGAATTACATCATGTCCATGCAAGTTACCAACCCCAGCATGCCTGCAATAGGGGGTCGAGTCCAGGGGAGTTGTTATGAACCTTACCCCCCAAGTCTTCCATATTATCAACCACCGACGGATTTTCCCAGGTGCAACCTCCATTAGATCTTCGAACAGGCTTGCTGCACCTTATGCATTTTATGAATACCTCTCCATCTTTCTGTGAATGCCCAGCAAAATGGTGTTCCATACTCACGACTGCAACAAACTGCCTTCCAGTACAAGGACCAGCACTCCAAGCTCTGCTCCACCCTGCACAATACAATGATACTCTCTACTTTCCAACACAAAGATCAGCACTCCAAACTGATAACACGTTCGAACAGCATAAACCAACACAGGAATGAGTGGTAATCATTCTCCCATCCTGTCTTATACACAAACCAATGCCTTGCATGCCAACCAACTGGAAAAATTGTCGATAGACATTAATACATAATTGATTGAGGATCCTACAGAGATCGGGGTGGTCGTCGGAAGGCCAACTTGATTTTCCCAAAATCAATTTTTTTGTAATTCTATAGTTGAAGGAAGATAAATTATGAAGGCTCCAAATAGGGTTATGAAGAGCCCAGGGTATATGGAGGAGACATAGACTAGGGGATCCATGAATTTTTCTGTATGACATTGTCACAGTTAAGGTAGCCATAAGGGAGCCCAACCCCTTTGTTATCCAAGCCATCAGCTTTCCCATTTAGATCTCTCAGAATATGTAGAAAGGTGACTTCTTGGAATTCCTTACTGATGCTGACTAATAGATGATGCATCTTAGAGGAGGGGTTTTTCTTGTTGTAGAAAGTGTTTATGGCCTCTCTGATGAAAATCAAGGAATCCTCAACGACCATCAAGTTCTTAATTCCCAGGTTTATAGCAATCTCTATACCTTTGATGAGACTGAGCCATTCTGCACCGTTGCTGGTCTTTCTCCCAATGCCCCAGGCAAACTCTCTCTGCTTGTTCCCCTTGGAGTCATAGATTACTCCCCCGCACCTTCCAACCCAGGATTGCCCTTCAAGGCACCGTTAAAGAAAAGAGAGCTGCAACCCAACTGATCCCACCAATTTTGGAATTCATCTTTGTTCAATCTCAACTGCCAGGCCAAGGGCCTAGGTTTTTTTGGGGGTTTGTTCCAGTAGAGGGAGGGGATTGGCATAAGAAAGTATGCCATCCAATTTCTTTCTTCGACTGTCAGAGGCTCTTGATGAATGATTGGAATTCCCCGCAAAGATAAGGCTTCTATCCAAAGGGCCTTTGTTGCAGAGTAGACCCTGAGAGGGCTCAAGATCGTGACTTCAAAAGTTTCTTTGTTTCGAGCCGCCCATATTTTCCAACAAATGAACCTAGGAAGAGCCTCCCATGCTCTAGTGAAATCAGGTTTCTTGTTGAAGGAGCCTTGATAAAAATCCTTCTAGCACTTGAATAAATCATTCCAATTTGTTGGCATCACTAAGTTGATGTTTAGGTTTTTAAAGGCGTGATTCCAGACCTCCAGGGAAAACTTGCAATCGAGGAAGAGATGCTCCAATGATTCTTCTGATTCCTTGCAAAGTATGCATCGAAGGGGCCCTGCAATCCCTCGTTTTCTCAAATTCTCAGCAGTTAAAGTTTTTCTGTGAGCGAGGACCCAAAATAACACATTCACCTTGGGCAAACCATCTTTGCACCAAACCTTGGCCCATTTGACATCTTTGATGCTTTTGACCTTGCTATTAAAGACATGCAAATATCCTTCCTTCACCGTATAAGAACCAAACCTTTCCCATCCCCTTCTGTCTTTGAAGGATTTGTTGTTTGGACTTTGCTTGTGTAACAAAGAGAGTAAAGCACTATAATTCGGTTGCAATTGAGCAAGAATATCCAAATTATTCCACCCAACCCATCTGCTGCTAGTGGTCCACATGGAAATGTCAAACAAAGTGTGAATGTTGTTGGAATCGAACCAATTCTTGAGGTTGCTTAGCTCATGAGGGAAATTAGCAGGAGAGTTTAGCCCCAGTTTTTCATACCAAATCTTGATATGTTTTCCATTCCCTGCAATCTAGTGAATTTTCTCTTTGATGATGAAGGTCGCCTTCTTACAAAGCTCCCAGATAGGAGACTGGTTTTTTTCCTTGTCTAAGTCTTCAATACATAAAGTTCTAGTTCCCTTCATGTATTTTTTCTGGAGTGATTTTTTCCACCAGGCATCTTTATCTGAGACAATTCTCCATAATATTTTTGCACCCAAGGAAAGGTTCATTATGTTGGGATCCTTCACCCTTGCTCCACCACAATTCTTTGGACTACAGACAATGTCCCAGTTTATCAGATGGAATTTCCTTATGTTGCTTGCTTTCCCCCCCTGCCAAATAAATTTATGGATTTCTATGTTGATTTCCTGAATGATATGGCAAGGAGCTAGAGAAATAGAGAAAACGTAGATCAGATAGGCAGACAATATTGACTTTATCATGGTAATTTTCCCAGCAGGGTTTAACCATCTGAAACCCCAGGCGGATATCTTCTTTTTAATTTTGTCAATAAGACCTTGCTAGTCCTCCTTCTTTTTCTTCCCTTTAAAAATTGGGATGCCAAGGTAATTGAAGGAGTTCCAAATTGTGATTCCTTCAAACCCAAGAATTCTTGAAATCCTAGCCATGATGCCAGGGGAGCAGTTCCAACCATACACCTTATATTTTAAATCATTAACTTTGTCGTCTGAGGCATTGAGGAAGATTGTGAGGACTCTTTTAAAACATTCAACAATAGTAGTTGATGCTCCTCCAAGCAATATGGTGTCATCAGTGAATTGGGCATTGTTTGTAGCACGAACCCCTCTAGCTATTTTCAATCCTTTTAAGTCATCGGTATTCTAAAGATGTTGAAGCCTTCTGCTCTGGGTGTCAGCAACCAAAATGTAGAGATAAGGGGAGAGAGGGCAACCCTGCCGGATTCCCCGAGAAGCTTGAAAGAATTTGGTAAGTCTACCATTAACTAAGGGGGCAATCCAAGGGCTGCTAATGCAGGCCTTAATCCACCTGACAAATCTTTTAGAGAACCCAAACTTTGACATAATTTCAAAAAGGAAGAAGTGGTTACCCATTTGAGAGATAAGCGTGCACGCATAATTTTGCGAGATTCTGAGCTATTTTGGCCTTCAGTCAACGTTGGTCAAACCAAGGCCTAAAATGTTGCATGTTTCCCACTTTATAGAAATTGAAATTTGACAATAGCTTTAGATAGCCATTTTAGAGATAAGCGTGCATGGACATTTGTGTGGGATTCCAATCTATTTTTTCCCTCGGTCAAACTTGTTCAAACCAAAGGCCTAAATAGTTGCATGTTGCCCCCTTTCTTGGAATTGAAGTTTGAAAGTAGATTTAGAAACCCATTTGAGAGATATGCATGCATGCACATTTTTGTGGGATTCCGAGCTATTTTTCCTTCCGTCAAGCTGGGTTGAACCAAGGCCTATAAAGTTGCACTTTTGCCCACTTTCTTAGATATGAAATTTGCAAGTATATTTAGATTTGCATTTGAGAGACAAGCGTAAAGGTACATTTCTGCAGGGTTCCGAGCTATTTTGGTCCTCCGTTAAGCTTGGTCTAACAAATGGCTAAATGGTTTCACTTTTGCCCATTTTCTCGGAATTGAAATTTGGAAGTAGGCTTCGATACCCATTTCAGAGTTAAGCGTGCATGTATATTTGTGCAGGATTCCAAGTTATTTAGAAACCCATTTCAAAGGAAAACGTGCACGCACATTGTTGCAAGATTCCGAGCTATTTTGGCCATATTAAGCCAAGGTTGTTGAAACCAAATCCTAAGAGATGCACTTTTTCTGACTTTCCCGGAATTGAAATTTGAAAGTGGATCTAGGTACGCATTTGAGATATAAGCCTGCATGCACATTTTTCCTGGATTTTGGGCTATTTTGGCTTTCCACCAAGTTTGGTCTAACCAAGGTCCAAAATGTTGCACTTTTTCCAATTTGTTGGAATTGATATTTGAAAGTAGATTTAGATACCCATTTGAAAGATAAGCGTGCATGCACATTAATCTGAGATTATGGGCTACTTTGGCCCTAAGTCAATGTTGGCCAAACCAAGGTCTCAAGAGATGCACTTTTGTCGACTTTCTTGCTCTGGGGGCGGAAGGACTGTAACACCCCACCTTACACATAGCATTCCAATTAACATCTCAGACTTGGCATTGGCTTTGGGTTTCTACACCTAGCTATATTTTATTATTAAATTGACGGCGGTTGGTTTCTTTTGCTAATGGATGCATCATGATGCATTGTTCCAATCCGAGGATGATGCTAGTATTATGGGATAGTGCAATTTCATGTTTCACATTACCTTAGTTGAATTATTCTCCTTTGACGATATTATGTAAGACCATTAGTACATTGGATTTAACCTAAAACCTTATGTGGGTTGACAATATTCTTATAGGGTTTATTCGTCTCATTGACTAGAATACGTTGCTATGATGGTCGCCGAAACATTACAGTTCTCATATGAATCCTATTCGAAGAGAGCAGCTTACCCCCATTTATTTGATGACAACCCAACGCTGAGGTATGCCACTCCATCTGCAAGATTATATTTGGTTTACTAAACATAGGATATTATTGCCAGTTCATGCACCTTGGAATCTTATTATGGTCGTGGAACCTTATTATGCTTTCCACAGATGTTAAAATGATACGTGGAATACGGCTATTGTTACCTAATTGTTCGACCATGAAATGATAGTGTTTTTGGATACAATAACTTGTGATGAATGTTACCTCGGTATGGTTTGTAACTCCATTAATTTGGAGGTATATAACGATATCTGTATCACTTTGTAACGATCACATGCGCATCGAGTGGGCACACGCTATTGTGATTGAAGGGTATTTGATGCGATTTATTATGTTGCGAGTCATATTTACCTTTGGCTAGTTGGAACAATGGGATGACGGTGTCATGTTATATCCTTGCATATGGATTGTTGTTCTAATGTATAATTTATGATATGGGGTCCGTGCATTTTATCATTAATGATTGAAAGATAGAACATGCCAACGATTCATGTCTTCCATGATTGAGTGAAGTACTGTGGTGCCTTTTTGAGGAGCTAACCTCTATTGTAGATATATGTTTTTCGAGACGCACGTTGAACCGAGTTAGATGTTAGGGTTAGCCCAAAATAAACAGTTAATTATGTGGCAGAAATCGTACGCAAGGGAAAGGACTTATGCTCAATGAGGACAGTTACGCTAGATCTAGTGCCTTGTAGGCTTGGGAAGGGAAACATTGACTTGTTACACATGAAAAATGGATACTAAGTTGATTTGGGGGTTGAGTTCAATTCACCAAATGCCCATTTTATGACATTGATATTTTTGCTCCTAAGCTCAATTCCCCCCTCCCCGAGTGTAATCAAGAGAGAGGGACATGAAGGACAATAGGATTTGTTGGGAATGAGCTATAACCTTCTGGAAGTCTAGACAAGAGGAAAGTTGCCTTGAGTGAGGTGGTTGGATTCTTGATGATTGTTTCCTTGATAAGGAAAATTGTTTTGGATCCGTAATTTGATGGGAGGAGTCTGATGACTGCTCTAACATTGTTTGAGTGGGTAGAGGAGGTTAGGGCGTATTTGACCACTGGCTTGGCTTTGTGGCCTTTAGACTCCATAGCTGGAGGTGTCGAGAGTTAGAGTGGAATAGTATAGTCCTTGCAGAAGAACCCCGCATTTGGAGGTACCACGATATCTAGAGCTTGAGTGGGAATTCATGCACACAACAACCCCAGTTACAAATTGGCGGGTTCGGACCATCCAAGAGCTACCCAACATAGACGATAGGGTGGGGAAGTCCAGTGATGGTGTGATCTGCCATTTTGACGATCTGCATATAATGCACAATGACATCGAGTGTGATAATAATGGTGAAGTTGTAGTTAGTGTGATATTCTCTGCGTTAAGTCCTCAAGCAAGCGCAAGGGAATGGATTGCAAACGAAGATGGCGAATCTCACTGAAGGGAGGAGAAAGTCATGATCTTCATGGTCAATGAGGGAGTTTCGGTAGAGATGCACTACAAATTGTACAAGACTAGAAGGCATGTACTTCATGTTGTAGTGTAAATAAAGAGAAGAGTAAAGAGATTAAGGCATGCTCAACGATGATAAAATTGGTTGTGCTTATGTGAGATCAAGAATGAACCAAAAATATTGAACACAGTCATTTCTTGTTATAATGCGGGATATTGCCAATGACTAGCAGGAGGAGTTCACTAAGAGGCACCTCACCAAGTGGAGGTACCTCTAGGAAAGTTTAGAGAAGGAATTCAAGTTGCATAGGGACGTTGATGAGGCGGTCAATAAATTTTACAAGTCAAAGCCAAAGTGGGGAGAAAGCATCCAAGTGTATCATCAACAATGGAAGGCCCTCAAGAAAAAAATCGCAAGATGTGCCTTGTAGTGGGATAAATGAGGGGATGGCTCATATATTGGTTGTGGTCTCAAAATAAAAGAAATTTAAAAGACATAGCATATACTTGTAATTTGTAAGCTAGTTTGACACCGAACCCATTCAATACTTGTGTTATTACATGTAGAATTTATGGCAGAATGGAAGTAGACACTCTCAATGCAATAAAGGGCAACATGAGAGAGAAAATGTTATTATTAAAAAGAAACAAGTAACCAAATGAATGAGGGGCACTTGCGTTTATGGGAAACCATAACAAGGAGTGGAGAAGAACTGCATTGAAGATAATGAATTTATTATTATTATTTATAATAGAGCAAGAGAAATATGAATGAGTGGATGGAATTTGTTATGAGCTCTGAGAAAGAGAAGATTTAAGATTTCCATTTGACAAGCGTAAAGCGTGAAGTGTGGGAGGTTGAATCGATTGAGGGAAGGCACAAGAATGTAATGGAGAAGAATAAAAATGGAATTGAAGAGGAGAATCGCAGCGAGTTTTTGGTTGTATTCTACCGGATTGTCCAAGAATGTGGATGGAAAAAATAATAGCTGGGAGGATGTGGCGTTATTAATTTCGCACATGTGTTGAGAAAGCTAGGAAGAAGCGGTATATAAGGCGGGCAGTAGACATTGCCTTATTTGAACAGGATCTGTTCTATAGGTTGTACGTCAAGTCTGCTTTATCATACACAAACAAGCACAAAATCTTGAAGATGAATTGTGTTTCTCGGGCCAGAGCGCGAATATTGGGACGTTTGGGGGCGCCGGACAACTCCCACCCGTCGTCCTTCGATGAACGTCTCGTCCGTGACATTTCCAGTTCCACACGGTGAAGGCTTGAGAACGTTCTGACGGATCCCCCTTGTCTTTTATTTCGATATTGGTTTTATTATCGCCACCATAACACAGGATTCCGCCCTCCAAATCTCACAGACAGTGTGAATACTTCTAACACAGGATTCCGCCCTTAAATATCTCAGGTAGCGTGAAGATTTGCTCTAATTTACTTCTAACACAGGATTCCGCTCTCAAATCTCTCAGGTAAAGTGGAGATTTGTTCTATTTTTTTGGTTGCGCCTTTTTAGAATTTTTTGTTTTGTTTTTGCCACCAAGACAGGGAGAAGGCCGGAGAGCGTTTTTCAGAATCTTTGGCACCAAAACAGGGAGGAGGACCGAGAGACTTTTTCAGAATTTTTGGTTTTATTTTTGCCACCAAAACAGGGAGGAGGCCTGTGAACGTTTTTCAGAATTTTTGGTTTTGTTTTCCCCACCAAAACACAGGGTTTCGCCGTCCAAATCTCACAGATAGTGTGAAGATTTGTATTCCCTCATCTATCCTCCTGAGTTCCTTATTGAGGATTCCTCAACCGATTCTTTTGTGACCATTTGCGAAACTGCGAATGGTAGCCTGTCATACATGTTCATATGCCCACATATTCCTCCAAACCTTTCACATGTTCATACTCCAAACCTTGCACATGTTAGATAACGATTTTAATTATTTTTCATCTCCCAACTTTCTATACCATGTGTCCTCATTCCTAACATCGCGGATTCCTAAGATGTTGATTCAGCGGATGAGTCCATTTTAATAACAGATGTGAGGGGAAGCTTGTTAGACGGAATTACGCTGCTGTTAGCCCTTGAAGGAACTATGCTGATGTTAGCCTTTTGACAGTCAGGAAAAGTGTCTTGGAAGGAATTATGTATGTTAGCCTTTCGGCCAACAGATTAAGGAAAGGTAAGGCCCACAGAGTTAGCAGCAGTTGAGTTAATTTGGTGGAGTACCGAGGTCGAGCAATCAGTAGACAGAGTATGGCATGAGATGAGTTGGGGTGATAGAGTCAGAGAAACTTAAATGGAGTGACCTAGAGCAGAGTAAAATTGAAATCAAAAGGTTGAGTCATGGTATTGGTATTAGCTTCAACCGGGAAAATTAAGCTCAATGGCTTTTTCCGGTTCAGTTTATTTCGAAAACCACAATAGATCAAAGGCACGATGGTGTTTGAATACGTTTTTGCATAAAATGATGACCACAGTGAGGCCCTCCTCTCTCTCTTTCTGCCGATGTCTCTTTTCTGTGGCCTCTACAGGTCTGCAATTTCTCACACCGTGCACTTCTTCATTTTCCTTAACATCCTTCATTGATGTTCAAGGCCACTTTCAGGTTCTTATAGATAATACCTCTTGTCAAATGGCAGTTTCACAATGGTCCAGTCGTCACCCATCAATATCTCAAAGGTGGTCTGCCACTACCTTTCTTGTTGCCCTTGGCATCCAAAGGCAATATCGTAACGAGACTTTTTTGAGGAGATTAAAATTTTCTAGTTACAGGTAACCTTCCCCATTTCTGCATTTGTCACCTAAAAAGTAGCTCCAAACAACCACCTACAGATACAGCCATAATGTTGATGCTGAGAAATATACGATCCACAAATACAGCCATAATGTTGATGCTAAGAAATATACAATCCACAAATACAAGTCACATGAACAAGTAAGAACTCAGTTGGAGTAGAGAAATCTCAAATACAAAGAAATTGTAGATCATTCAAGGTGACAATTAATGTTTCCTAGAAGGTGGTCTAGCTATGGTTTATTTGATCAAATAAACTTTCTAGCTATGGTTTATGTGATCAAATAAATGTTTCACCATGCAGAACACAAGAAGTTGAAATGTAAGACTCAAAAGGGTTGGGCCTTGCAAGGTCCCCAGAAAGCTGGAACAAAAAGCTTATAAAGTCAAATTACAAAATCTCACCCACTTCTGATTTGGAAGCACAAGGGAAGAGAAGGAAACAAATGATAACAAGAGTAACCCATTTCTGATTTATATCCTTACTGGAAGCACAAAGAGAAGAAAAGGAAACATATGATAACAAGAGTCTGCCCTAATATTAAGTTTATGTTTTGTCCAATCAATAAATGAAACGAAAACTTTTTTTTATTGGAAATCAGAGATCCCAAACCCAAACTATTCATAACATTTATTAATCAATTATAAATGCAAATTGTATTTTTTATTATACTCAAAGTGAACAAAAAAGAATTGATTTGGATAATGTAACGGATGAAAAGTATTACTACAGAATTCCTGACATTGAGGATATATACAATGATTAAAGAATTTATTGTAGAAAGATGTATTACTGCATCTTTCAGGGATTATATTGCAATAAAACCATATCATAATATGTTTATTGCCTCTCGCCATTGTCATCGTCATCGTTTGCATGGCAGCAAAACCAAATATCATCCATGTGAAACTAAACAGAAAACCATGGGCACTGATATCATGAGAAAAGGGAATGATGAATTGTATGCTCAACAATGTCACATATTTCAGCTCCACACTGAAACTCCATCTTGCCCCATCAGGGTAAGATCGCTGAGAGTTGTGGTTTATCCTTCTTTTATCATGTAACAAACTGAGCTTTTGGGTGGGTTTGAATAATACAAATCCTTTGATTTACATATAGATAAAGACAGTCACACTGCATAAAATATTACAAATGGCAAGCATCACTTTAACTTTGTAATTCACGAATGTAGCAGGAAGAATCAAATAGAGAAGACAGATGTCTATTAAGTAGCTCTTTAAGCCACCAAAAAAGCACTGTTAATAGTAAAGATGGTAGCGGGGAGAACAGATATGTCATTAGAGTATTGTGTTAAATGGTCTTATTCCTACCTCAGATCAGGGTATTGTGTTAATGGTCTTATTTCGACCACACATATTCAGATAGAGAAGATGTCTATTAAGTAGCTCTTTAAGCCATCATAAAAGCACTATTAATAGTAAAGATGGTAACGGGGAGAACAGTTATGTTATTGTGTTAGTCTTATTTCTGGGAAACCTTATCCCACCACGACATTTAATGTAAAATAATTGTTTTAATAGGTTTTGGGCATTTGATTTAGCTATCAAGTTGGACAAACTCTCACAATCTTACAATAAAATATAATTGTTTTTCAGATTTTCACATACTCTGCTTACATGGTTATTTTATTGAGCAAACGCAGGAAAGCCCCGCTACACAATTTTCCGAGGCAAGCATTCTTGCTTAGCAAGATAGAGATGCTGTTTGTTTGACCAACTTAAACTGGTTACTATGAAGCTCACAAAGTTGAGAAGCATTTTTTGTTTAAATTTTGATGGATTGCTTTTGGCTACATATGTGAGGCTTTTGAACTGCTTTGGATATTCTTGGTTTAACCATCTGCATATATTTGGTCTCAGTATTGTTCTTTTCATTCTGATTTTCATCTTCATTTGGGCGATTTTCCTTCTCTGTGTTTGCAGATTGGTTGCTCATTTTTGCACCACTAATAGAGGCCTCGTGATGATCCAAACCCTCCAGATCCGTTTAGCTTACCCATATTGAACTCCTTACTGAATTTGAAGATAACAGTTCCCATCGGAGCTCATCAATCCACAAATTCTTCATATGGCAATTCTTAGCTATCCAGAATGTTTATCAAATCTACATTCCACCGAAATACCTAGTCATTGGCTGGCCCATTTTTTGTCCGGCAAATCTACCCTTCCTAGTATCTACAAGGAAGGGGGCCATATACAGATGAAGAAAACTACACCCTCCTATTCGAAAACTTGTCTTTGACCCTTTTTCAGATATGGGACAACGACATAGTTTAGAGGGACATGGGATGGAATCCAATTAGAAAGACAAATTGGTTTTGAGATTTGATTACTTATACGCTCCTTTATACTTTCCCATTATGTATAGATGCATCAATAAGGGTTGATGGAGAAAGTCCATAGGTATCACTGTTTAGCTTTGTCATCCAATTCTAAACTAAACAGTGTCATCGCCACTAATGATGTTGATATATGTGTTGATATTTAAATATTTTAAACTTTATTTTCATTGGCTGTTAGCGGTATGCTCTATAATGAGACCATTTATATTTCCCAAATATTAATTTATTATTTTGTGACAGCCTCATATTTTAGATAAAAGGAATGTTTATATATATGCACTATATAAAAGTTTATCTTTAAAAAAGTTTGAGGGGTTTATTGAATTTTATTAATAACTTTTTTTTAGGGGTTTATTGAATTTTATTAATAACTTTTTTGGAGGGGTTTCCAAAGAAAATGTTTAGCATGGATTGTTAAAGAGTTTATTGATATGATTTTATAAATTTTCGGCAGCGAGCATTTTGTGTGCCATTAACTTTTTCTCGCTTCTATGGAAAAAAGTAACTAAAAGAAGAAAATAACGTTTTTCATAAATCTAAATCAAATAATATAGTTAGCATAAAGATAAAATATAAAGGAACTTTATTTGGTTTTAGTTAGTATATTGCTAAGAAAATAATTTAACTTCTTAATGATGTTGATGATAGAATAATATTGGAACCATGTAGTTAGCATAAAGATAAAATATACAGGAACTTTATTTGGTTTTAGTTAGTATATTGCTAAAAAAATAATTTAACTTCTTAACGATGTTGATGATAGAATAATATTGGAACCTTTGATCTCCATCACCACTAATGATGTTGATTATGTGCTAGTCTTTAAAAATTGTATTAAGCTTTATTTTATTAGTTGTTAGCAGTATGCTCTATAATTAGACCATTTATATTTTCCAAATATTAATTTATTATTTTCATTTAGATAAAATGAATGTTCACACACACACACACACACACACACACACACACACACATATATATATATATATATATATATATATTTAAACAAGTTGGAGGGGTTTATTGAATTTTATTCATACAAAATTTTTAGGTGTTTCCAAACAAAAAGTTCCATGCTACACCTAAAAGAATTTGAGGTGTTTATACAAATTTATTAGTGAAAAAAGTTTGAGGAGTTTCCAAAGAAAAAGTTTCTTGGCACACGGCGAATTCATGGATTCTAAAAGAGTTTAATGATACAATTTTATAAATTTTAGGCTATTAAATTATGTCCAAGGTTAGCACTTTGTGAGCCATGAGATTTTCTTGGAAAAAAGACACCAGTCGCTAGCTTGTAAAACTGTCTTTCTCAGATATTTAATTTTATTATTATTTGTCAAACAGCAACCCTATTAAGCGGAGCAGCCATAACATTTTTACTGTTGCGTGGTTTTAGTTAGTATAATGCTAAAAGAGTTATTTAACTTTGGTAACGGTGTTGAGGATAGAATAATATTGGAAACAATTATCTATACACTCATAAGTCATTGAAGCAAGGTAGGTGAGAATTGTCTCAAAATCAATACCCGAGATATTGTTATGATTTTGTGAATGTAGTTACGATGGAAGGAGATAGATGTAGTATATAGTCTATTACAACACTGAAGGATTTGTCTCGTGATCCAGAGGTTGCGAAATTCATTCTATATTGTTGAAGCAAAGAAAATGGTGGAAAAGCATAATTGAATTATATTTTATTATTGGCGGTATACTATTGTAAGTCCACTTTAATATATTTCAGTCCAATTGATAAGACCATATGCACAAATTGAATGATGCATATTGCAAGAAAAGTCTCAATTAAACAATTTATTCTACAAATGGAGGTTCTATCATTACATAGTTTAATACTAGTTTTGAAAATATGGAAGATGGTACATGCGGCCTAGCAGAGGTAGAAAATCTAAGAGCGCCTCGACACAACACCCCGTTGAAGAGAGTCTATTGAGAATCAAGATGCAAATTTGTGAGTATTTAGAAGTTACGAGGTTAAACAATGAAGAGTTAGAAATACCTACGATAAACATACTTGCGAAATAATATCTTTATAACAACTTGCAAAATTGATTTTAATCCTAGAACTATTAAGTTCAAAAATAAATTAAGAAAGCAGATGCAAACTGTGGTTATTGAAAAGATTTAGGATTGAAATTCATCTATCACATTTAATGAAAAGTTAAAGGCTCTTCCGTCCATTACTATAATTGTAGCTCCTCCTTTTTGTGTAATGATGAAAATGCACCTGAAAAGGAATGTCATTATGGATGCATACACAGATCCATTTAATCTCCAATCCATTAAATCTAGAAATGGATAAAGCGTACCAATTACAAACATCTGGCTACTCAATTTGATCTCCAATCTATTAAACTTTGAAATACATCCATTAAACTCAACAGGTTTGAGGTTAAAATTGATCTATGAGAGTTTATGTCAAATTAAGTGAAAATTTGAAATCTCTCCCCTTCAGTATCTTCCTACAATGATGTAAACATACTCGTGTGTCATTATAGGTACTCAAAAAGAACTATTTAATGCCCATTCTATAAAACCTCGCGACAAAATCTTTAAGCGTACCTGCAAAGGGTTTTGAGGACCATATGTCCTTTGGAAATAGGCACATCCCAAAGTGGTTGTTCAGCTAGGCTATCACAAGTTTGGAAACACTTTCAAAGCACTTTCATGAACATAAATTTTTTATTCTATTGAGATGAAAACCTGAATTCCTCAGTAAAACCACGTCTACCACACATCAAATGAGGCTATTCCCACCGAACAAAACATCAAGAAATAAAACCCACAATACATGAAAGTTGATTTATAAAGAAATGCAAAATAATAAGACATGTGATAGTTTATCCCAAATTAGACATTCATAACCTCCACGATGGAATCTTTTGAGTCAAATTGGATAAATGCATAAGCATTGGATCCTTGTTCCAAATACAGAGTGAGCGAGAAGTTACATAATGAACTTTTATCCCATGCAAATATGACTTGTTACGTTTGAAAAATGAAAACCACATGCAATAGTGTTGCACAAGAAATTACATTAACAGATGAATGAGAATAAAGAAGGCATGTTTGAGGAGTTCACATTGACAATTGAAATGCTTTGATAAAAACCATCTTGCATGGTCTCTCCTATTCCCCTTCCTTTCCAGAAGAGGCATTCCCGATTTCTGCTACAAGGCAATAGCCGTGCATGTGCCCGAGTCACAAATTTATCAACGTCCAACTACTATGATGCATCCTGCAACGAAACTAATAGTGAAATACATAAAAAAAACCATTTTCCAAGGAGAATCAATGTCCAAACCATCCAAGGACAATTGATTATGGAAAGGCCGAGCAATGGAGGATGTATAAAACCCGTTGAAACGCCTTCTAATCTCCACTACCTTGGTGTCTATGCCCTCAATTAAGACTACCTTCCAAGCTCCACTAACTTGTTGTGTGCGCTCTCAATTAAGAATATACGTGGTGTGTGCACAATATATGTGGTGCATAGGTGTGTGCACATGCTCGCTTATGCCTGTAATGAACTCGGTTGATTGAGATGTAACCTTAATCACATTCAGTAATGACTAGTATTCAAATTAAAAAAAACACTCAATCAATTAGCAATTGAGTTTGGATGCTTGACGCAATGGAAACGACTTAGAATATTCCTCTATCTATAATTTATGTCTGTACGATCAAAATTGATCATTAAAAGCATGATTAATGTGGCACCTTCCCTCCAATTTCAAAATAAGAACACCCATCAACATACTTAAAGAAACTTTTTATAATTGCAAACCATTTAATTTCAACCAGCAATGCCTAGCTCTGGAAATAGATAACTATAAATTGACCATTTGTGAATAATAATGACCTTCTAACTATTTTGTTGTAAATCTTGGATTTGGTGTTATGGATGCATAAACACTCGATGATGCAATGATTTTGTAGGTTTGAGAAGTCAGAGAGGGATGTACAAAGGTCCTAATTTAATGATTGTTACTCTTTTTTATTGTTGATGCGAGGACATTCGCTTGCATCAATAGGAGTGTCGTCGTCGCCGTCACCATTGGATTTGTTTTGGAAATCCAATGGCCTTGATCAATTGCAGAGGGATGGTTGTTCCTTTATCTTAGCAAATGAATAAGCAAATGTTTTGGGGAAAAGAAAGAGATATGAATAATCACCTCATTCCTATTTTGGGAAGCCTATCCGATAAAAATTTCGATACCCATTTGAGAGATAAGCGTTCAAGCATAATTTTGCGAGATTCTGATCTCTTTTGGCCTTTAGTCAAGGTTGGTCAAACCAAGGCCTAAAATGTTGCATGTTGCCCACTTTATCGGAATTGAAATTTGACAATAGATTTAGATACCCATTTTAGAGATAAGCGCGCATGGACATTTGTGTGGGATTCCAAGCTATTTTTTCCCTCGGTAAAGCTTGTTCAAACCAAAGGCTGAAATAGTTGCATGTTGCCCCCTTTCTTGGAATTGAAATATGAAAGTAGATTTAGATACCCATTCGAGAGATATGCATGCACATTTGTGTGGGATTCCGAGCTATTTTTCCTTCCGTCAAGCTTGTTCAAACCAAGGCCTGTAAAGTTACACTTTTTCCCACTTTCTTAGAAATGAAATTTGCAAGTATATTTAGATTTGAATTTGAGAGACAAGCATAAAGGTACATTTTTGCGGGATTCCTAGCTATTTTGGTCCTCCGTTAAGCTTGGTCTGACAAATGGCTAAACGATTTCACTTTTGACCAGTTTCCCAGAATTGAAATTTGAAAGAAGGTTTCGATACCCATTTCAAAGTTAACCATGCATGTATATTTTTGTAGTATTCCAAGTTATTTAGACACCCATTTGAAAGGAAAACGTGCACGCACATTGTTTCAAGATTCCGAGCTATTTTGGACCTATTAAGTCGAGATTGCTCAAACCAAAGACTAAGAGATGCACTTTTTCTGACTTTCCCGGAATTGAAATTTGAAAGTGGATCTAGGTACACATTTGAGATATAAGCGTGCACACACATTTTTGCGGGATTTTAGGCTATTTTGGCCTTCCTCCAAGTTTGGTCTAACCAAGGCTCAAAATATTGCACTTTTTCCTATTTGTTGGAATTGATATTTGAAAGTAGATTTACATACCCATTTGAAAGATAAGCATGCATGCACATTTTTGTGAGATCATGGGCTATTTTGGCCCTAAGTCAATGTTGGCCAAACCAAGGCCTCAAGAGATGCACTTTTTTTTACTTTCTCTGAATTGAAATTTGAAATTGGATTTAGGTACCCATTTGATAGATAAGCATGGACGCACATTTTTGTGGGATTGTGGGCTATTTTGGCCTTCCGTCAAGCTTGGTCTAACCAAGGCCCAAAAATGTTTCACTTTTGTCAATTTCTTGCAATTAATATCTAAAAGTAGATTTAGATACCCATTTGAATGATTCGCGTGCAAGCACATTTTTGCGAGATTATGGGCTGATTTTGGCCCTGTTACGGGACAAACTAGAAGGGCTAGTGTCCGCTGAACAAATGTAAGGAGAAAATGACCACGGTCACCTCATTCACTCCTCCAACTACTTTGAAGAGTTGGAACCTCCAAGGGGAGAACCATTCAGGGATCTGCAAGACACTTATGACAAAGAACAATATGCTTTCTAGATAACCAAGTTAGTGACCAGTGCCTTGAAAACAATAAGTTAAGTGCGCGTAGATGTTAAATGTAGATGTATCAAGTCAATGTACTAGTGAAAATATTTAACCCAGTGATCAAAGTATTAGCAATAGAATCAATCAATGGTATTTTTTCATATGAAAGAAATCATTCGTAAATGACAAAAATGGAACATAGATCATCCAATGATAAACAAATTTAATAACCAATCACCAATAACACATATATGACTGATATAATAAACTATAGCAGTATGAAGACAATCCAAACATTCATGTGTAAGCGTAGTAAGTTAGGTGTAGTGTTTGTAACAAATGTTTCCCATGTGTCTTCCAAAAATTAACCACTTTATGACCACCGAGTAAGAAAAGTTTCAGACTGTGTATGAATGGGTTAGCAGTAGTTTTGGAAGTCACTATAGTATAAAAACAGATAAAATAACATGAGATATGTGAAATGATGTGAACAATAGGTATCCAAATTTCAACTACTTTATTCATGCATTCATTATAAACTTTCAGACTGTGTGTACTAGCAGTAAATAAGTAATTTCAGACCTCATTTGTGAGCAACATATCAACCTTTTAAAACAATGGAAAAGATGTAAAAAATGACTAATACTAGTGTGGTTTTGTGTAGGTGTGAAGTTGGTTTTGGAAGGTTGTCAAGGGTGGACAATATGCTGATTTTGTAGACCTAAATGAAGCAGAGAAGGAGTCAATTTAAGGCTGCTATAGCCTTGTATAAGGTTCAAAAACAAGGACCAAGGGTGAGGAAAAGAAGAGAAAAGGAGGAGGAAGAGAAGGGAAAAAAGGAGAAGAAAGAAGGGAAGAAGAGGAGGAGAAGAAGGGATATATGAAGGACGAAGGAATAAGATAGGAAAGGAATGGAAAGAAGGGATGAATAGAAGGAAAAGAAGGAGAGGAAAGGAGAGGGAAGGAAAGACTTAGATTTTAGGCTAGCTTTTTAGGAATGTTTTTAGGGTTTTTTAGGATTTTATAGAAATTTTCAACTTTTAGGGTTTTTAGGCCTTGTGGAATTTCATTTTAGGGTTTCTATGGCTTAAACGGCCAGGCCTAATTTGTAGGAGAGAGGGCCTAAATTTTAAGGAGGCCCAAAATTTGAAAAAAAAATTATTTTGATTTTTAGGGTTTGTTTTAGAATTCTTAATATTTTATGTTTTTAGGGCTTCCTAAAATTTATCCCTAGGGTTGTTAGGGCTTAAAATGGCAGGCCAAAATTATAGGGAGGGGGGCCGAAATTTTAGGGAGGAAAAAAATTGTGTGTGTGTGTTTTTTTAAATCTTTAGGATTTTTGTCATAAAATTCCAAACCTAATTCTAACCCTAATTTTACAATGAAAATGCAAGAAAATTTAGAAAATTTTTGATAACTTAGTGTTTTAATGGATGTTACCCCAAACCCTAGCCTTATATGAAGGTGACAATCCTTCCTCTTGGAGGTAATTCTCCTTGCTGCTAGGTTAGGGCTTCTTGAAATAACCTCTAGGGTTGGTTTCAAGACTCTAGACTAGGGAAAAGTTGGAGATCCAAGGCCAAACTTTGTAAAAACCTCCTTTTGGGAGTGTTTTAACTATGCAACGGGGATAGAATAGTAGGGAAAATCCCTATTCAAAGAGAATGTATCCCTAGGGCTACCATTCAATCATTCAAGATGCAAAATTTACCTACCATTCATCAAACAAACCTTAAAAATGTAAAAGACTTACTTGAGCATGAGTTATTCAAACCATTCTAGCATCCACAATGCATTAGCAAGACAAAGAAAGCATCCAACTTCATCCAAGAGCAAGAAGAATTATCTCTCAAAGAGGTGCACATCACTTCATAAGGCCCTTCTAGGGTAAAAGAGAAGCATAATGAATTTTATCCCATAAGTTGTTCTGTTAAAATGAAGTGAGGAGAAGTCTATTTATACTTTCTCACACTCACTTTATAAAAATATAAAATATCCAGGCCAACATGCCCTTAAAATGTCAACTTAAAATTAAAACAAAAATAATATAAAATAATCAAATCTGTGGGTGATTTGGGGCATTTTTCCTAGAATTTACCTACACATGAATAAATAGCTAAAAAAGAGCATATCATTCCATTTTGAAGGTCGAAATGCGAAGGGGGGTCATCATGCCCCATCTAACCCCAACAATAGTGAAAATATCTCAATGCCCCCAATCAAGCAATACAACCTGGCCTGGAGGATGACATCATCATCAAGAGGAGCCCAAGGAGATAGGGCATTGGTGAACTGGAGAACCAGGAGGGTGTGGAAGGTGACCTGGAGGAGAGACATATTCCTCAATATTGAAAGATATACCACCAAAATGATAAATCAAGGTGGGGGTCATGTGACCTAGTTACCCACCCCTAGAAGCCTCAGACACCAACCTCAGGGCTTCAAGCCCTTTAATGAGGTAGTTAGCAATGCCACTAAGCCATAGTACTTCCAAGGGAGAAACCAGAGGGTCTTGACATAAAAACACTCAGAAAAAAGATGGATAAGATACCTCCTGGTCAGGAAAAATGACAATCTCTCCCTGGGGCATATCTGTAGGTGCGTTGGTACTGGTACCACGTAACACTGGCTCCAACTGCGGGACGATTACTCCTCCCGAGGGTGATCGAGAATACATGAATCATCTGGTACCTGTAGACCTACACACACATCAAATAGCCAGGGACATAAAAATACCATGAGGCAGACACTTCCTTCTTGCTATCCTCATCATGAAAATATGAAAATAAAATGAATGAACGTGCGACTAACCTACACATACATCAAGAACATCAAATGAAATGCATGGGTAACAGTATATGCCTAACTCAAGTGAACTAAACCTACATATGCTAAACATAAGAATCGGGAAGGGTTAAGTGAAATCATACCATCAATGTAACCATTTAAGTAAGCAATTCATACATGATCCCTCACCTTTATCTTTAGATGGAATCCATGATAAGATCTCGTCAATCACCAAGAAAATACGTACCAAGGTCTCGATCATGATAGGAGATCTAGGTTGGGTGACTATAGGGGCCTGGAAGCTTTGATATTGCTTCCACAGAGAAGGATTGGTTTCAAAAGCTCCATTCGGGAAGGGTTAAGTGAAATCATACCATCAATGTAACCATTTAAGTAAGCAATTCATACATGATCCCTCACCTTTATCTTTAGATGGAATCCATGATAAGATCTCGTCAATCACCAAGAAAATACGTACCAAGGTCTCGATCATGATAGGAGATCTAGTTTGGGTGACTATAGGGGCCTGGAAGCTTTGATATTGCTTCCACAGAGAAGGATTGGTTTCACAAGCTCCATTTATCTAGGATTCCATTGGGCTAAGGTATGGACCATATTCATCATACATTGGCATTGAGAATTTTTTTTCCTGAAATTGGTTGCCTGATTGTCAATTTGAGAGACGATTGGTGGAGGTGGACCATGCAAATCTTCATATATCAGCTTCAACCTGTTTGAACATTTCTTTGGAGATATAAGCATATTGTTCATCTTTATAATTGTCATGTTAGTACCCCCAATGATCTTTAAAATTTTGAAATTGTCAACCACATAATTTATGCCTTCACATTTCAAACGGAAAGATAAACAATAGAAATCGTGACAATGTGAAAAGAATGGCATGCCTGTCCACATGCATGTATTGGCTTTACTGAAATGCATTGTTGGAAAATTACCGACACTAGACATAAAAGGCTGAGAAACTGCTTGAATACTTCTCGAGGAACAAAGATGGGAATGATAAGTTGGGATTTGAATAACTGCAACATAACCCCCTGTATGACCTGCCTCACTATCCTCCATGTTGGATAAGTATTAGTGAGTTGAATCCTCAGAGATATCACTAGAGATACGGGACCCTAAACCATAGTAAGACATCTGCATATGGAACTCATCTATACTGGAAAGAAGAACCACATATTGGGGTACTTCATCATCAAATGTAAGGGAAAAGGGGTTGACCCAATATTCACCATCAACATCATTAGGAGATGGAATAATCGTATCTTGTTCAACAACGATTTCACTAATTATGTCTTCAATATCCTTTTCTGAGGTAGTGATGAGTTCCTCATTCCAAACAGTATCGAATTCTAGCTCAAACTGATCCATATTAACCCTTGGTTCTTTTGTGAATGGCCATAAGACTTCATTGAATTCTTCTTCATCATTGCAGAGTCCAGAAACCACACTACTATGTATCGAAGAATTGTAAAGTGGAGGCCCCATAAATTTCCAATAATCACCGTCCTCATCAATTCTGTCATTATGCTCCAAGAGATATGAGATGCCATAATAAATTGTTGTGTGGTGGAAAGGAGAATACACCATTTTTTTCATCTCTTCAACCTCTTCACCTATGACTTCTTGGTCTTCATATGTAGGATCACGATCATCTTCATCTTCATGAGGAACTTTGTCTCTGGACATCGTGCTTGAGATATCATCAATTGGGTCTTGAACAACAGCTTATGATTTTCTTTTTGGATTTATTTACTAAACAAGTTCCTTGCATGTTCGACATGAGGCATCAATTTTTCACGTTAATTTGGATCCCAGTAGCTATAGAATGTTTCGACCAATTCCGCAAAGGACGATATTGTTCCTTTCTCTAGGCCCACAAACTAAGCAAAAGCCTTTCCTCCCAGGTGAAGAACAAATGATCTCATGTAAACGTATTCTTCCTTTTTAATGTTGTATTTTGTAGCCAATGCCATTAACCATTAACCATTTGACATGATGCAAGGCATTACCATGATCACCCTTGAATGCATGCCAAAATATCTCTGGTAACTCATTTGAGCATCCTGGAAAGTTTGACAAGTCAAAAGGAGCAAAACTTATTTCCATTTCTGCATCTATCGGATTATCGATATCTTTAAATTCAAATGCAATATCCTCTTCGATTTATTTTCTAGGACCATCTTGTTTCTGGTTTATTCCCAAGGTCTCTTCCCATATATGGTTGATCATGACATTTCTTTCATGTTCCTCTATATCATGATCTCATTCCTTACTGAATGCATCAATCAACTTCCTGAGTGAAGAAAATTTGTTACGAGGAAATCCTTCATACCAATTTCTGACATACAAGTTGTCCTCTAAGTTGAGAGACAGTAGAAAAAGCTTCATTATCGTATCCTCATGTATGATATTGCTTCCTTGGAGAAATTGCATGAATGCCCAAATATGTGTTGCTGCATGATACTTATATTCATGAAATAATGGAAAAAATGCTTTCCCATCATCTTCAATGACATACTGATGTGGATATCCTAGAATGTATGAAAAGTACAATATATCCATCCACAATTCGTAAGAAGGTGCCATATCATCTGGCTTCCTTGTCTTTCGAGAGTACTCTCATTATTTTTATTTTGTTGGAGTCATCAGGAGAGACCTTCCAAGTTAGCTCAACAAATCTCACAACAATACCAAAAACAAGGGTGTACCTAAGATAATGGTGATTGTTCTAAATTGCTTTGTAATGAGTGGAGTCACCAGATAATACCTGCGGGGTTAGTCCTTTATTCATATTTCCAAAATATAAGGAAGAAGGACTCACCTTTGATTTTTTACCAAATGTCGTTTTTCTAAGTTGTAAATGACTCCGGATAAACCACTTCAATATTTTAAATGTCCCCGACAATGACACCATAAATGTTACCAACGTTGTCATACTTAACCAAATTCATTTTTTAATTGGAGTCGCCAGGTAAGATCTGCAAGATTATCCCTCAATAATATTTTCAAAATACCATTCCAAGACTTACCTCGTGTTTCTTACCAAGTTTCGTTTTGACAAGGGTGTAAATGACTTCGGATAAACCACTTAAATCTTTGAAATGTCTCCGACAACGACACCAAAAATGTTACGGGACAAACTAGCAGGGCTAGTGTTCAATGAAAAAATGCAAGGAGAAAATGACCACTATCACCTTAGTCACTCCTCCAACTACTTCGGAGAGTCGAAACCTCTAAGGGGAGAACCCTTCAAGGATCTGCAAGACACTTATGACAAAGAACACTATGCTTTCTAGATAACCAAGTTAGTGACCAGTGCCTTGTAACCAATAGGTTAAGTTCTTGTAGATGTTAAATGTTGATGTATCAAGTCAATGAACTAGTGCAAATATTTAACCCAATGATCAAATTATTAGCAATAGAATCAATCAATGGTATTTTAGCATATGAAATAAATCATTCGTAAATGACAAACATGGAACATAGATCATCCAATGACAAACAAATTTAATCACCAATCACCAATAACACATATAGGACCGATATAATAAAGTATAGTAGTATGAAGACAATCCAAACAACCGTGTGTAAGAGCAGTAAGTTAGGTGTAGTGTTTGTAACAAATATTTCCATTGTATCTTCCAACAATTATCCACTTTATGACCACCAAGTAAGAAACATTTCAGATTGTGTATGAATGGATTAGTAGCAGTTTTGGCATTCACTACAATAGCAATTATAACAACAGAAATATAAAATGAGATATGTGAAATGATGTGAACAATAAGCATCCAAATTTAAACTACTTTATTCATGCATTCATTATAAACTTTTAGAATGTGTGTACTAGCAATAAATAAGTAATTTCAGACCTCATTTGTCAGCAATATATTAGTCTTTTAAAACAGTAGCAAAGATGTAACAAATGACTAATACTTTTGTGGTTTTGTGTAGGTGTGAAGTTGGTTTTGGAAGGTTGTCAAGGGTGGAAAATATGCTGATTTTGCAGACCTAAATGCAACCGAGAAGGATTCAATTTAAGGTTCCTTGTTGGCTTAAGATAACTGTTCTAGAGGTTTCCAATGTAGACCCAGGTTCTTCGCAGTTCAAGGAACCAACAAAACCTCTTTTCACCGGCCCTTTCAGCAACAATCTGTGAACTGACTGAGGTCTCACCCGAGGCGAAGTAATGGGGAGGCTGCGGAATCAGGTTTCCACAACCAGGTGATGAGTGCTTCAAACAGACTGATGAACAGTGTGTTGCGGGGCTCATGCTGTGGACCGAGGACTGCACGAAGTTCACCTTCTTCATGGCTAATAATTCTGCAAGTTAGGATGCTTGCACAACTCACGCATCCAAGGACTGCACGGTTCGAAGATTATTCAACAACAGGACATCACCACTGATAACTATGCTTCCTCTTCGAACTTAACCAACTTCAATGACTTTACTTAGAATTTCCTATCCATTCATCAATTGCATTAGGTTATTAATCTTATGACTTATGCAATATGATGAACACAATGTACTACGCACTTCTGGTGATCCGCTTTGAGGGAGTCACACGACGCGAACTCTTCTTACTTAAGTGTCTATCCAACTGACTTATGCATTCACAGACTTAGAAATACTTGTGCATCTAACATTCATCCACATATGCGATACTTAAAATATTATTCCCATGTTCATTCTTTATGGCAAATACATATAAAAGTAAAACACATAAACTGATAAGCAAGATCTTAATCATTCATTGTAAGCAAATAAAAAGGTGCAAATGCATAAACAATCACACAACCCTGAATTTAACTTGGTTCACCCCTAGGATGGGAGCTATGTCCACAGGAACTGTTCTTATATTATCTTGGGAAGGGTACAATAGTTCCAGTATGAGCACTCAGCTACGGACTCTCTTCTCTCTCAATAGGCCTCTGCGCACGCAGCTTGCAGAGCCTTTACAATAGCTTCCAACAAAACAAACAAGTATTGCTCAAGATTATACAATGAAGATCTGATATTTCCCAACCCTTTCCCTTACAAAAATGTTTGGTTTTATAGATCATGCTTGTAGGTCATGTCTTTACAATGCATAGGAAAAAACCCTAAGGTTTCCCAAAACTGTCGCAGATTTCCCCTAACCGGACTGTTAGACTCTGATAGCGACTCATTCGTCCTGGCCATCCTCTACACGTGGTCATGTCATTTTTAGCCCCCCTTTCGCGCGCACGTCGACAGGCCGCTTTCACCCAGTCCTTACTTCTCTAACGGCTTCATGCGGCCGGTCCGTGTAGTGCTTCCTTTGCTTGTGCGATCGATCTCTTTCCTTCTGCGTTACTCCTTACCCACCGCTTGGTAATCATGGAGTATCTTAACCAAAAGTAGACCACCAATGGTCTTACTGAAATATGTACAGTTTTCCTTCCAATCATTCTTCCTTAACGGATCTCCGTAGATCGGGCTCTTCGCAACGATACTTCTCTGCAACGTTGTACTTCGCAGTGACATATCTTTGCAGCGCTGGATTCCTTCTCTGCCGATGCTACGCTGTGCTCAAATTCACAGCTCCCAAAATTGTCTTTTCCAAAAATTCTTCAACTGAACTGTGCTCAACTTCGTAGTTCCAAAATTGTTTTGTCAAAACTGCCTTACTTGGGCCAGGCCCAACAGGCCCCTAACACTTACATGTGGCTCGACCTCGAGCCACTTTCATCTTCTGGTTCCAAAATTTGCTCTTCATCTCGCGGAGCTAGCTTAGCAGCGAACTCCTGATAGGTTGCACTCAGATTTGCAATTGTTTCCTTAGTGTCCTACTCAATCTACTTGATGGTATCCAACACATCGGGTGTTACATCATCGTCAGCCTACTCTTGCACTAATTCTTGTCCTTTGTGGAGCTCCTTCAACTTTGCCTCAATCTTTTCCGTTAGTTCATGGGCTTCCTCTTGCAGGGGCTGTGATTTATCCCCGACTTCATCCTCCCTCTATCACAACACTTGAATTGTTCTTTTCATTTCTCGAATTTCTGGATATCCGCGAATTCAATCTCTTGCCAGCAGGGCCTTGACCTCCATGTCTAGGGATTCTAATGCTGCCTACTTATCCTTCAAAGTATTTTGGATTTCCAGTAACTCTGGATCTTCTTCTAGTGCAGTGAATGTTCTTGTCGCCTTGTCTAACAAATTTTGGCACTTAGCCACTTCACTGGATATACTCTCTATTGCGGCTTTCACTTCCTTTTCTCTTCGCTCTGCCTGGTTTGATAGTGTCTTCGGATGATTCTGCGCTTCCAAGGAAGCAATCTTTGCCTGAAACTGAGTTTCCATATCTTTCATCTCAGCCTCAATATCACTAACCACCGAGCCGATCTTAAGGATAGTATCCGTGAGCTCTGGCTACTCGTCGCATTCTGGTATCTCCGCTACTACCGAAGCGACAGTAAGCTCTATTCTCCTTCGTCGGTCCTGCTCATCTTGGAGTGCCATGGTTTTCTTTAAACTTGCTTCCTGTAGCTGCTTAAAATTTTCTTGCAACTGATGGTGTTGGGTCAGAGTGACCACACTTCGATCATGGATCTCTTCAACAACCTGCAAATGCATATTGTGTAGGCCCTCTAGTGGCAACATCGCAATGTCAGTGTCCACATGCTCTATGTCCTGCACGCCCGAAACTAACTGTTTGCGGGGTAACCTTATGCTCAGCGGATCAAGTTGGACTATGTGCGACTTTGGTGGCAAGTCCAGGGGTAGAGTTGTTGTCTTTGGTTGCGAAGTGTCCCCTGGCCTTCCTTCCGATTCTGAGTCTCGCAGCAAGGGCAAGTTGTGCTGAACTTGCTCAAACTTTTTTGTTATGCCTTGTAGCGTGATGAGGTTCTTCTGTAAACTTTCCTGGATCGGCTCATCCATTTTATCTTTGACGGCCATCAGATCTTCCATCTGCGCAATAACCGTGGATGTGATCATCTCATAATTGTCATCGTGGAGTTTTGATTTTGATTGGGTCTTAACAACTTTCTGCTTCTTTTTCTGGGGCTTCTCCTGCGAATAACTCCCAGGTTCCTTCCTCTTTCTCGATGTTAGCTCTTCAACAATGGGTGTAGGTATAGGATTACTCTCTTCAGAGTCACTCTCAATCTCCACAAGTCCTTCGACTTTATATTTAGGTATCCATTCCTTCATAATGGTGTTGATGTCTTCTTCGCCCATGTGATAGTTCCCTTGAAACCATTATGGGTTCTTCTTTTGTGCCTTTGCTGAAATGTAGATAGAATGCATGTCAGCGAAAAAATTGACGGTGTGAATATATTTAGCTATTACCTCTTTTGATATCCCCAACTTGACAATAATAACTTCGTGCAGCTACTCGTAGTATGTGTAGAACACTTCAGTTGACGCGCAATGTCTTTCTTGCACCAAATTCGCCCAAAGGTTTGCATATCTTGCCTCTCTGTAGTCATTGCTATCAGTAATGAGGCCAACATAATGTTTTGGGTCCTTCCACCCTACAAATGAAATCAACACTATCAACCAAGTATAGTGAAAGTTGCTGCCATGTGTCTGCGTATCATTCAATTCTTCTAGAAACTCATTTAACAGGTGTTGACACCAGTTAAATCTTCCTCTCGTCGCGACCTTTTCCCCAAGAAGCACTGTGCTAGTGGGTACTTCATTCGGTCTTTCCTTTCGCAAAATATTTCCTGCTAGCAGTTGTGTTACAAACCGCCTAGCAACATCATCTATGTCATCCGTGATGAAGCCTCTTTTTCCTTTGACAGCGGCCTGCATTTTCTTCATCTTCGCGGTGACCTCCTTATCCCTATTCTTTCCTTGAAAGAATTCCTTGGGGTCCTTGCCTCTCTTGCTTAAGTTGATGATACTATGGATCTAGTCGATGTTCAGATCAACGTTCTGATCCAACCTTAGATAACCTTGGTGAGTGTGTGACATAAAAGTGTGCACCACCACATTCAGTTTTGGCATTCGGTCGAAGTGCGGGAGCCTCAACGGGTTGAGAAATCTCGATTAGACTACCCCGGATAACCAGTTCTGCGCGACCAACACAAAATTTTCTTTCACGTCCTTCCTCCAGCACATATACTGATCTGGCTGAAAGTTTGGGTACTTTAGTTTGGCCGGGTCCTTCTGCATCTGAATAGTCGAAGTCTTCGAACTTACACTCTGTAATATTCCCCAACATATTTCCTTCCATCTTGACATGCTTCGATATAGATGGAAGCAGAATCTCATACTTTGCATTCTTTAACAGTTTAATGGGCAGTGCATCTTTTGCACACGACAAGATATACTGAGGGCTTAACTTCAAGGGAATTTCTTTGTTTCCCAGCAGAACTTCTGGCACTATGGAACTCATCACATTTGGCTTCATCTTCTGCATCCCTGGTTCTTTACCCTTGTCTTTCATAGCAGTGCCATGTCTTGGTGATCGTCAGGAACCTTGGCCTTGCTCTGTAATAACTTTCTTAGTGGGGGTTCTCATCAACCCTTCAATCCCGCCGTATTGAAACACCCTCACAGTCTCCTTGACTGTGAATTCATGCTCAATAGAGGAATTCTCAGACATTCATTGGATGTTCTTGACATAATTATGGGATTACTGATCGCTTACTGGAAACAAATACAATGTCTGGCTCATAGGAAAAATTTTCAGAGTCTCGGTAACGCCCGCGAGTCCAAATACAATAGTATTTATAAGCGTAGCACAACTCAGCCATGCCCCTCAATGGCTATATAAGCATTAAATGTTATGGCCATTGGCCAAATCTAGCAAAGATTTCGGTCCTTTCCTTCATTAAATCCTTCAGAATGGCTATTTCTATGTTAAATGCTCAAGCGGTAGTCGGAAAAATCACTGTATAACGACTAATTTTCTAACAGACATTCTAACGGCTATTTTTTGAAGTATTGCATTGAACTGCGCGACGGGTCGTCACTAATCCCATCGCAGTTACTTTGCGGTTCCTGATTTCTTGGTTTTGAACTTTGCCTTTTTCTCATTCCATTTGATCTTTGCGGTTGCATGTTGAGCTTCACCATTGCGCAGTTCCTTTTTCTTCTCTTTTTTTTTTCATCATCGCAGCTTCGCTTCTTGACCGGTGCTGTGCGGTACATCTTCTTCATCAAACTTCGCATACAAACTCTTCCCCATTTCTAGTGCCCAATTTCAACTGTACTTGACACTTTGAAATTTCCTTTTCCCTTCTCATTGAGGGTTCTGCGAAGCAGGACTATCTCGATAGGGATTTAGTCTACTTCCATTTACTAGGCCTGGTAATGTATATCCTGCTAACGTGGCTAACTGAACTGCTCCGCCGTTAGTAACATGCAAAACAATATATGGGCCAAGCCAATGCATTTTAAAATTTCTAGGAAACTTCATAAATTTGCTATCGTACAGGAGGACTAGATCACCTACCTGAAAGGTCTTGTTCTTGATATGGCGATCATGCCATGCTTTTTCTTTGTCTTTATACACTTGTTGGTGAAAGCCTGCGATGAAGCAATCTTCCTCCAACCCAACCAGGTGTAGAATCCTTTCTTCTAGTGCCTCTCAATCTTCCATGCCTGTAAATGCAGCTATTCTCAAGCTGGGTACAATATACTCCATAGGAATTATTGCTTCCTATACATAGGACAACCTAAAAGATGTATGGCCAGTCAATTTCTTGCAAGCAGTCCTGTATGCCCATAACACAGCTGGAATGCGCAGATCCCAATCATCCCTATTGACATTGCATGCCTTAGTTAGCGCATTTTCCAGTACCTTAATGAAATCTTCCACGGTTCCATTTGCTTGCGGATGATATGGCGTACTTCGCTGGTGGTAAATCTTCAGTCAGTGCCTCAATAGTTTTATTCAGAAAATGAGTGCCTTGATCACTCATCAAAATTTTCGGACATCCAAACCTGGTAAGGATGTTCTAAAAAATGAACTGCGCGACAGTAACTACACTACAATCCTTCACTGGCTTCGCTTCTTCCCATCTGGTGAGATAATCAGTAGTAGTGATTATGTATCTCAAACCAGTTCTTTTTCCTGGTGGGTTAATGGGTCCCACGAAATCAATGGCCCATTTCTTAAATGCCTGAAGTGTCAATTGTGGGTTCAATGGAATTTCATCTCTTCGCGATGGCCTTCCTGTCCTCTAACAGACATCATAGCTCTGTAAATGTTCTTTCGAATATTTGTGGATAGTAGGCTACCATAGCCATGCCCTCAATATCTTCTGCGTAGTGGCTCTTCCTGCGTAGTGGCCTCCTGATGCTCCTGAATGTGCCTCAGCCAATATGAATGGCTTCTCGTGCTTGTTGAGGCCTCGGGGGTGCAGGGTAACTACAAGGTGCTGGAATGGGTCCAAGGCTCCCAACAGAGGGTGAAAACCCAGACTGAAAGGCTTCAAAAAACCCTGCGCAAGGGCGGTTCTATCCCCAACCTGTTTGGTATGGAATTCTCCCATGGATATTCGGCCTCCGCTGGCACTCTATGAGTAGATGGGTTTGATCAATAGATCAGACCTTTAATACGAAAAACAGAAGCTTAAAAACTAGGTATGTTTTAACTTAAACTATTAAGAAGAGAATCTAATCTAAATCAGGCCTATTCTAAATAAAAAATTATAGTTTATGCAAATCGGTCTTGATGTAAGGGGAACAAGCATGTTTTCCCACTTCGACAGAAATTTAAAGGTGCATTAACATGTTTACTTAAATCATAGTCTTAATGAAAATTAAAGAGAACAATTCAGGTAATTAAGCCTATTCAAGACCAATCTGTAATCACTGTGTTAATTGAAAAATTAACATTGATTGGATTAAATGCAAATCATTTGCAGAAATAGATAAATAAAAGCATTTAATTGACAGAAATTCAATGAAACATTTTCATGCATAGACCAGTTACAATGAAAAATCAGTGTCACAGATTTGCATATGTAATAATATCCAACAAATGATCACACATTATAGATGATAAATTAAAACAAGAAATCAGAACTGTCAAAGAAACTTGAACAACACATAAGAGGTGATATGAAGGTGACTTTATTGTATTAATAAGAGTTTTGCAAAAAAATACAAAGCCCTACTTAAACAAAGTTTCTCCCATCATCTCTTACTGATTTCCCATCTCAAAATTTATCAACCCCTTACTAAATAGGTATCCGTCCTTAAATAAGAACTACAACATGGTACAAAAATAAAGATCCACAAAAATAGGGATTACAAAATCAAAGATAAGCTAGTGTCCCAGGACATCTTTCCATTTGCCCCAAATATCTAATAGCTCATCTATCATAGGATAATTTGCTGACTCGAGTCCCAACTAAGCATTGCATTCGAACGTTTCCATCTCATTCTTTGCCAGCTTATTCCATATGCGAATAAAGACTTGGATCTTACATTCCAAGGAAACTTGCTTCCTAATCAACTGCTCCACATCATCAACTTTGACTTCCTCCAGAAGCTGAATTTGCTGCTGAACTTCATTACATTTATGCTCAACTTCCTCGATCTTCAATTTAGGTGGACATGCATCTTCAACAAGCTCTACAGTGGGCAATTTGAGAGCCAACAAAACATTATCTGATGCATACCATCGCCTGCTACAAATAGCTTGGGCCTTTTTAAGAATATCCTCAACTGACTCATTTAGTTCTAGCCATGTATTCAATGCACATATAATCTTCTTAATTTGAAAACTAGTAAGCATGGGAAAACCTGTTGGAAGGTCTGTGATGTTCTTTTGCCATTCAACAATGTTATCATATGTCTTGGAAGCCTCTAGTATTTTATCCTCCTGCTTTTCATGAGCAATGAGCATCTTTCCAAAAGTGATGTGAGTCTCTCTAATTTCATCCAATGTGCTAAACAATTTTTCCAGGTATTCATGATACTCTTTATTGAATTGAGAAGCTAAGTCCTCAAAATCTTGAGGTGTCATCTTAAAGAAAGTAGAGGAGGCTACACTTGCAGTTGCATCCTCACAATGTTTTTGCAATAAAGCAATTTGCTGAACATTGGCAGAATTCTCAGCTTGTAACCTTCAAAATTCAACCTGCAAAGATTGATTCTTGCACTCCTCATCTTTGATTTTATCCTCCCATATCTTCCTAAAATCATCAACATAAGTTTGATGTTCCTCTTTATCCTTTTCTAGTTCTTCTTGAAGCTTCTCCACTTCTTCCTTCTTCTTATCAATTTCTCTATTGATAACCTGTATTGAATCAAGGTTTGCTCCTGCAAAAGTTCCTAAGGTTGTAGCTGTTTCAATTGCCCCTGTTTGAGGGTTACTCGCTTGTTGATCCCAGATAATCTGGTTAGGGACAAACACTTCTAAGCCATCCTTATCAAGGCTTCTCTTCTTACCCCTTTTTACTACTGCCTTATTATCCTTGCTGTAAAAGTAATGCACAAGGGGAACTATTTCATCATCCTCCCATTCAGTTATTACTTCAACAGTGACTGAAATGATATTTTCTATTGAAACCAGTGAAGGAGTCTAATTAGCCATGGCATCAGGCATAGGCATGGTAACTTGAGGAGTAATCAAAGGGACATAGACATCTTGAGGAATCGAAGAAGGAATGGTAGGAAAAGGGATTGAAGTGAGGGATTTAGACAAGGGAACTTGATCACCATGGGTAGCTGATAGCAGTGAAGAGGGAGTTGTAGATGTATTACTCTCAATAGGTAATGATGAAGTAGACATAGGTAATTGCAAGAGGACAGTCGAAGACTGGGCTTCTGCAAGCATAGAGGAAGGGATAGAGAAAGAAACTGGGTTACTAGAAAAAGGGGTAGCCCTATGAGTCAAAGTATGAAACAATTGTGAAATGGAGAAAGGCGACATTTCCCCTACAGGAAAAATAGAAAGATCTTGGATAGATGGTAACAAACGTGTTGAAGCAGTGATGTCAGGGGTAGTAGAGGTAAGTCCCATAACTGGTTGATCAAGATCAGAATGATCCATTTCAATACTTCCCAACAGGTCTGTAAGCGCCTGTGAATTGCCTATCACCTCCTCAGTGACTTCTTCTATAGCTTTGTCAGTTACTTCTTCAAGTACTTCTTCAGTCACTTGAACTAGAGCCAGCGGTTCATCTTCAACATCACTGTCAATGAGATCAACAGTAGGAACTTCATATGTGGAAACTTGAAATTTTTGTCTCTTAGGAGGGTTACCTTCAATTATTGCCAAGTCATCAACCACCTGCGAAGCTGCAACAATCACTTGAACTGTCATAGCAACCTTGGGTATTTGAGCTGCTCTCACACCCAAGGATGAAGTCAATTTTTCCAAATGTTGTTGGGAACTCTGAGATATCTGCAATAAAGCTTTAACCTGCTTAGTGTCTTAACCTATGGAGGTTCCTCCATGGGATTTTTACCTTTGTCTTCACCTATATAAGTAAGCATTAAGGGAACATTGGCCTGCTGAATTTGCTTTTGTTCTCTGTTCCTTCTAACCTGTTCAGTTAGACTCAACTCCAAATTTCTTTGCCCATAGACCTGAGATTTTATTTCTTTCTGAAAAGCCATAATCTGTTGTTGCTCATCCATGCTCTTTCCTTTCACTAAGACTTCAAGGAAGGTGTTGACCCCTTGATAGATGGAGTCATCTGGTAGGTCTTCATGGGTGTAGTCCATTTTCTTGTGATATTGTTTGAAGTGTGCATCCAAGAATTTTTTGCGATCATGCTTTCATTTGGGTGCTTTTCCCAACTTCAAACAGGCCAACTGATCACCCAATACAACATCCCAAGTTGAGGTAGGAATAACTAGTAGGCCAAGATTTAGAGAGAACTTAGGCCAACCTCTCTTTTTAGGGCCAGTAAGTTTCTTGTAAACTCCATCAATGACAGTCTGATAGGAAACCTCTTGGATGAACAACTTGTCGGGTACAATTATGGGAAAAAGGTGAACTGTGTCACTTCCCCAAACCCTGATATATGCAAAATACTCATAAACATACCAATCCCCAATAGTGTTGATGAAGGTTCTGGCCTCTGCTGAGAAGGTAGGAGCTTCCTAGTGAAACAATTTCAAATAGATGGTACCTATGAAATGGTCACAAATTTCATAAAGCAAAGGTATAGAATTACTTTCCCATAGTGCAGAATGATATATATGAACCGGTGGAGCCTCAAGGGTCCAATTCCACCCCAAATTAGGATATTGAAAGTCAGCGCAGAAGACATCAAGGATGTAGGATGATAGATAAAAATGTGGCTTCTTTGAGGTAGGTTCCTTTTGATAGTTTTGAATTTGCGTCTTAATTTCTGAAGACAAGATGGATGCCCAGGGAAAGGATTCACCCGTTGTTAACACATGACGGGATATGGGAGCCCATTCAGCCTTGAAAACTGAACAATTGGGGAGACCAAAAAGCCTGCAAAGCATGGTTGTGAGCAAAGAGTAAGGTTCCTTGAACCAAATATAGGATAGAGATCATCCACCTTGGGCACGAAACTATTAGGTTTACCATCCAAGATTTCATCATCTTGTCAAAATTATATTTGGTTTTGGAGGATTGGATAAAGTCAGAACTCAGGGTTTGTATAGCTAGCTTGAGGGAAAAATATCTGATAATAACCTCCGGGTGAAAGGTAGTCAATTGCGAACCTGTGCAATCATTAAATGACTAGTCTTTGGTATTGGAATTCTCAACTATCCATTTTACAGGGTCTATATAAGCTAAGATAGCCGAGCAAGCAACAATGACATAAATTTGGGAAGCCCTAATTTTTTCATAGGTTGGCCGGTCTTGCTTTATGTCTGAAAGGTCATCGTTGTCAAATATTGAATAAATTTTAGCCCAGTCCATTTCATAATCCTCAATTACCCTCTCACTGGTGTCTGAGAAAATGCCGAAATTGGGATCCTTAGTTAGTGAAACCTTATACAATGCCTTGGACTGGGTAGTTCGAGACATGCTGATAAAAGTTTTGAGAAATTCTGATAAATAGACAAACGAAAATCAAAATCGACCATGAACAGTAAAAGCGCGAAAAGAAGATGGAAAATTCTCGACAAACCAACCTAATTTCAGCTGAAAACCGTGTAGCTGACCATGATAACAAATCAACAGTAAAATCCATGCAAGAGCGTAAAAATCGACAGTAAAAATGATAACAAAAAATCAGAAAATCGTTTATTTAAGGTTTTTCCGACCGGATAAGATTTGGACCATAGATCTAGGAAGAAATGAACGGTCAAGATTACTCCTACGTGATGCGGGATTTGAGGTCAAGCTTCAGGACCTCATTCTATTCAATGTTCCCGAAATACACAATCCGAAAATGCGGGTTGCGGGTTCTCAAAAACTTTATCAAAATAAGTAAACATCATTTCCGAAATCCGCAATCCAAAAATGCGGGTTGCGGGTTTCAGGAACGAACTCAATTATTAAAACCAACTAACCTTTTCCGTACCCCGCATCCCGCAATTTGCGGGTTGTAGGTTTCGGAAACACGCCACGCAATTTATTAGCGCAAATGAATTCCCGCAAACTGAAATCCGAAAATTCGAGTTTCGGGTTTTGGGATCGAGGTTTTAGGAAATACTCAGACAGTCTTCCCGTAACCCACAATTTCGAGTTGCGGGTTTCTGGTTGACGAAATGCCGAAAAGAAAACAAATGATCTCCGCCATCCATATTTTTGGGATTTCGGAATTTCGGGGTTTGCAGTGAAAAAGTGGTTTAAGATCGAAATCTGAGGTTTTCTGCAAATTAAGAAAACAACCAGGAACTTAAAATTCTCAAGAAAATTAACAAAGACAACTAAGCAAGCCAACAAAAGGTACGATGTAATAGGAAACCAAAATTTAGGAAATTACCCAAATTCCTTTATATTTACATGAATGGGGTTCCCATGATCAAGACGAGTCATGGGATCTGTTGTGGCCACAACAATGCTCTAGCACACATCTGCACAACAGTTCATCCAGTCCCAATTTGTATAGATGTCCTGCGATTATGGTGAAGTCTGCTACTCTTATTACCAACTGCTTCTTCTACTGCGTAGTAAATTATGTGGGTGCCAACCCATTAGTCAAGAAATAGACAATGTATTTATAGTAGTCATTTGCGATCTGTATAGAAAATAGATGTGCATCAGGTAGATTGTCTTCAAGATTCGTTGGTTCTACTCCCGACTCAATCCTTGATAGATGGCCAGGTCCTAAGTTCAATCTGCCTGGATTTACCACAATTTCAAAATCATACTCTTGGAAGAGTAACAACCATCTGCAGATTCTCCCCCCTAACATTGGCTTGTTGACCAAATATTTCAAAGATGAATGGTCAATGTACATGGAGAAGTGTGCATCGAGCAAATAGTGCCTGAATTTTTGGAGTGCGTATACCATAGTTAGACCCTCTCTTTCAGTGGTCGTATAATTCTTTTTAGCAGATGAGAGCTTCCTGTTCGAGAATGCAATGGGGTGATCAATACCTCGCTCTCCTGGTTGTGCTAGTATGACGCCCAATGCTATACATGAAGCATCAACATGTAAATGAAATGGCTTCTCCCAGTCTAGAAAAACTAGGATCGACTCAGTTACCATTTTCTCTTTTAATGTGTCTAATCCTTGCTCACATTCCACGTTCTAGATGAACGGCGCGTCTTTCTTCAACAGCTTCTCCATCGGCGCGGTTATCTGCGCATAACCCTTTATAAAAATTTTGTAGTAGCCCGTATACCCCAATGTGGTGCGAAGCTGCTTTACTAAATTCAGTGCTGGCAGGTTCACAATAACTGCGATCTTCGCAGGATCAACCATTAGGCCTTGTCTGCATACTATGTGTCCTAAAAGAATACCATAAGGCACACAGAAAACACATTTCTTTAAATTTAATGAAATTTTATGTTGCTTGCACTTATCTAGCATCATTTTGAGGTTTTCACAGTGGTTTTTTAGCAAACCAAAGATAGTCCAATCATCAAAATATGCTTCTAAAAATTTATGCATTAAATCTTTAAATGCTGCAACAACAACTCTAGAAAAAATGGCAGGTGCGTTCTTCAGACCAAAGGGCATTACTGTCTACTAGAACGACCCCCATTTAGTTGAAAAAGTAGTCTTATGCATGTCTACTAGATCAATTCTTATCTGATGATATCCAGATAATCCATTAGTGAACGAATATGCCTCATTTCCTCCAACATCATCTAGTACTTCATCTGTGAAAGGAGTAGCAAATGGGTCATGCATCAAAGCATCATTCAGCTTTCTGAGATCTACGCAGATCATGATCTCATCTTTTGTCTTCTTGTCTTGGATAACCATCAGGCTTATCCACTCTGATTCTTCAACTGACTCAATGATCCCCGCATCGAGCATCTTATCAAGTTCTTCCTTGACTCTTTCTTTGTATCGAGGATTCAGTCTATAGGGCCTTTGCTTAACAAGATTCACGCCTGGCTTAAGAGGTATCTTCATAACCCCTAAGTTTCCCATAATACCTTTCATTTCGGTAAACTTTGTTGGAAATAAATCTTGATATTCATGTAGCAGGTCTACGATCTCCGCGACCATCTGATCATCCCAGTAGTCTCCAATAGATGCGAACTTCGGCTCTTCGTTTGTGCCAATATTCACTTTTCTCGTTTTAACATGTCCACTCATGTCTGGAATTTCCAGTGGAGGTCCCTCTACATTGCACACACCTTTTGACTCAGGTATATTGACGTTGCGTGGATCCTCCTCATCACTCTCCTCTTTATCTTCTTCATTTTCAGCAAGGTTATAGCATTCCAGGGCATGTTCTACCTGCCTTCCCCATTTTGGCTGTAGGTTCATAGGTACTTTGATATCCTCAAACACTTTCTCTTTGAGTTCCTTCAATGCCTCGTTCACATCTGGGAATTATGCTCTGAATATTCTTTCCTTAATGTCCTGCAAAGCTTCATTTATACTCGAACTTTCATCTTCAAAACTGAAACTTCTGTTGAAGTTCACAATGAAGATAGGCCAATCTATAGTTCCTCTGTGCAACTCCGTGTGCAGGTACCAGTTCTTTGGAGTTTGTTCCTACAATGTATGCACGAACTGATGAACCCATTTTGTTTGTGGTCTCTCCTCCCATGCTTGTGAATAGATTTCAATATGATCCCTTGGATCCGTCTGTCCATTATATTTTTCAAAGGGCAGTACAACCTTCTCAGCGAACCTAATCTGCATCATGCGCCTACACTGATCCCATGTTGTCAATGTTTCCTTATGTGCAACCCACCATCTGGAAGGTGTCTCGCGCAGTGCCATGTCTAGTGCTGGTATGCGATGTTCAGCTACAACTGATAGAGTATATTCTTGGATAAATGAATAAACATTAGATGAACCATCATAGGTGGGGATTGGACTTACCTCTCTTTCAATCTAGCGCAGTGACTTTGTGATCTGCGCGCATCTTCTGGGGGATACCTCATGCATTCTGGTCTGCCAATTCTCCAGTCCTGCATCGAAGTCTGAGATGAAAGAACTATCACATCGCCAGCTGAGTGTTCCATCCGCAGTAGGATTAATGTAGTCAGCATCATTCATAGTCATCTTGTAGATGCGGTCCAGGTCTTGAGCTTTGGATTCTTCTTGAATTGACTAGCTGTATCGTTCACCTTGTGAAGGGTCCAATGGCGTGATGAACCTTATGTCCTGGCCTTCAAAGATCATCTTCTTTGTTTTTAGATTTATGGTGGCAAGGTTATCCATAGCCCAGTCAATACCCAACAGTTCTGGGTAAGGCTGACTATTGTTACACCTAAATATTCCCATCATAATACTCAGCGTAAATATCCTTAAAGTTCCTTTGACTAAGCTATCAACTTGGAAGAGATACTGACCTATTGCTATTGGGTTTAGTGAGGTCAACGCAGGTCACCTTTGTGCAACCTGCGACGTCGCAGGTTGTCCTACTGCAGCATACGACGATGTCAATTAACTGGATAAAAGGACATCTTCGAGCCCATTCTCGAAGGTGTGTGATGTGGATCTCTATCCCTAAACCTATGGAGGAGCTAGCATTCGGTTCCCTAGCCCTTTGGTAGGATCCCTTAACCCTCTCCAATTATATCTCAACCTACCCTATCCTATTGGTCCTATATAAATGAGGCTCATTCCCATTACAAAGGGAGGAAGTCTATAGCACTTGCATGCTGGTGAAATTATCTTGGAATGTCTCTACTCATCTCTTGGGAGACCTATACTTCCTTTGGAGGCTTTGGCATTGGCTTGTTGGAGGAGGATTGCGACATTAAGCTTTGGTTGTAATCATCACTCTTTGTATTTCCCTTCTTTTAATACAGTAATATAAACTCTTTCCACCAAATGTTGTTGTGTTAATGATGTTTTGTGCAGTTTACTTGCTTAACCGTTTACTTAGATCTATTACTATTTAGATGCACTTTATTTGCTTGTATTGTTCTGTATGTCTTGACAGGTCTTGCAGTTGAGATCTGACAATCGTGAAGCTTGGAACAACATCAAGGAGAAAGATCTACAAGCTAGAGGTAAGACATCTAATCACTCTATATTTAACTAGATCTAGGAAAGAAATGTCATATTTTTTCTTACTTGTTCTAGACTTACGTTGAGCTAGGGAGATCACGCCTTAAGTCCACTTTCAGTAGATTGTATGGTAACAAGTTTGGTGACCATACTGATGTCGTCTTAAGTTTTCAGTTTGAAAGTCATTTTCTCTGATTTCTTTGTGAGCCATTTCTTTTGCCTCCTTAGCCATCTCACCAGATCTTCTCTTTGAAGAGTCTGTAGACTTCTTTTTCGTCTGTATGTTTGATTGTCAGGCCTTTTGGTTGATTCTATTTGGAGATCTATTCATCATTGCATAGGGATCTCGCAAGTCGCAACTGAGTAATATAGCCAAAGCGGCGATCCCCTGTCTGGCACAGTCTGTTGCCTTGCAACCCGCGACATTGTCGCACATCATAGTTTGACATCCTGTGACGCTGTCGCAGTTCACCTGTTTCCCACCTACGACAGTCGCTTTGAGTCTGACCAAAGACTACGACGAGCTGTCTAGTTTTGTGCTTGGGTTCTCTCCTCATCAACCTTTGATTTTGGTTTTCCTTACAGACCTCCTTTGCACTATATCTTCCAGTCAGAGACCTTTTTTATGTTTCATTGCTAGTGTTTGGTTTTGTTTGGTTTGATTTGAGTGGTTTTGGGTTCCATTTTGGACAAGTTTGAGTTTTGGTAGTGGTGGACACTTTGGTCTCCCCCACCTTCATCCGCTTGACCTTGCTTTCCCTCCTCTCCTCACCTGATCTGATCTGTGTATTGGATCCAATACCAGACCTCTTTTGCACATGTTACTTAGCTTTGTTTGCATTCAGTTGCTTGATGAGTGTCTTGAGTGTTCTAGTTCATATGAGTGCTTGTCATTTTCTTGAGAATTTTTTATTGTTTGGAGTGTTGCAAATAATCTCTCTTTTTAGCCATTCATGCTTAAAAAAATTATTGTTATGAAGTTATAATCTTTTCATATCATTGGAAAAATTCAAAGTGCATCATTTTTACCATTTTCAAGTGCATTTGAAAATTGTTGTGGAAATTGGTTCATGCATTGGAATTTATCATTCATTAGTCTTTTGGAAAAGTTTGAGAGGAAAAGTTAATAATTTGTGTTACTCAGGAATTACGAGCCATTCATTTTCTTGAAAATTTCAAGTGAGATCAAGTTTTTGCAAAAGTGATTCCATGCTTGAAAGAATTGTATGCATCTTTGGTTTTTTATGTTTTTAAGCTATCAAATTGAAATTGGAAAATTTAATGTGCTCTAGATAGAAATTATCTCTTTTCATCACTTGGTTTCATTTCTTGATTCGAAAAGACAAAACAAAATGCTTAGATTTGGTTTTTGATGCTTGTGTATTTTTGTGTTTTGCTTTGAAAAGACGAAAAGAGTACTTTCATTGTCAAATTTGGTAGATTTGGGATTGTGTTGCATTTTGTTGTTTTGGTAAAACCACTTGGAAAAGTATTTCTCCTTCCCGTATATAGATTTTATCAAAAGAAAAGGACATTTTTTCATGTAGTTAGGGCTTGCATTCTGTTTACATTTATGTACTCACCTCATGCATTCACCTAACCGTCTAGATAAAATTAACGGTAGAACTAGGGTAAAATATATAGTAACTTGTGTGTTAAGTTAGAGACGTGTTCCGACATCGTAAAACGTGGCAGCTGCCGTTACATGCCAGATTGTATTCCGGGGGTATTTGTTGATGCCCCGAATATCGCAACATCAAGCAGAAAGGGATTCTCTCCGGTAAACTATCCCAATTAGATTGTCCACCGTTTGGTGTGAGGAATCCGTCCGGTTATCGGTTTCGGCTACCGTTAGATTTACTTTCTTTTACACCGGTTATGGCCCGATCCACCATTCTTTTTGAAATTTTATTATTAAGATGATATGCAAGTTCCTAAGCTAATTTAATCTAAATGCAGAATTTGAAGCAAATCTGTGTCTAAAACTGAAATAAATCTAATCTATCCTTGCAAGGAGCAAACCTGTAAATATGAGTAATGTGCTAAAGAGAGCATCCAAAGATCAACAGATAGCCATTAAACCATAAAGATACATCTACAACAGGAGATTAAAGATAGCTTTTAATTCATAAGAAAGCATTCCATTACTCATGTGGAGAAAACATCATTTGCACAGAAAATAATGTAAGATCATCCAAAGCGTAGAAATAATTCACAGCATCACAGAAAGATCTCACTATAAAATATGAACACCACAGGAATAGTCCAACATGCGTCCAAAACCCATTCTCAGGAAAAAAAATGTCCTCTTCAGGCTCTTATTAGGAAAATCCAACTTTCTTGGAGCAAGTGACAAGTAGTTTGTACAGACTCAAAAAATTCTATTCCCCTGCCAAAAAGTCCTTATTCCTTCTCCTAACTTTATACTTATAGCTTTCCAAAGAGCTCCTTGAGCTGACAAGTGTGCCCTAGCTCTAGAAGCTTCTAATTCATATTTTAGTGTGTAATTAACTATTTCCAAGATTCGTGGGACACCTATCAAATGAGACAAAAATGACAGCCAATTGTCCTATTATACAAAGGTAGAATTTCAGCTTCTCTGCTTAATTAAAACAAAATAAAAATGATTTGTCTATTCTGCTGGGGCTTCTGCTAACTGACTCGTAGACTCGCCTCCATCACCGGCTCGCTTGCAGGTACTGGGCCCTCTGCACTTTGAATGTATGATGTCCATTGGTTGATATCTTTTATGATCAGCTTGCTTTGAGAAGACGTTGATGCCTTGGACGTTATTTCATGCTTGAGTAGGTCTTCTTTTATTTGTACCTTTCCCTCTACAGCCCTTTTAGCTATCGCTTCCAATAGGTGAATATACATTGCAGGATGGAAAATGAACTGCTGAAATTCGCCCTGAGTCAGGACTTCTATCTTTTTTATATATTCCAAGTCTTCGTCCAGCTCATTCTGCAGATCAAACACTCGATCTTCTTCTTTTGGGAACTGATAGATGGAGTCAGGGATAATCAGATGAACTCCCGATTTTAGCACTAGATGTTCTCCTAGAAGGTCATTGTACTTTTCTTTCAACTTGTTTGCTTCTAGCACTTCTCTCTTTCTATCCTCTTTGATCTTCAGGCATTGTTCCCTATAATGCTTTATCTTATCTTTCAGAAAATCAATGTTGGCTTTAATTGCCTTAGCTGATGGTATTGTGCATTGGGCTTGGAATGTGGGGTCAGCATCAGTTCCTGAGACCAATGTGGTTTCTGTCACCCATAATTCACAATCATCCTCCTTCGTTTCCTTATTCTTTGTCATGCCCTGTATTTTCTGTACCCTTCTATCAATAATGGCCCTCTTCCGCTTATTAAAATACACAGTATCTAGATCTGCTACTTTGCTCTGCTTCCTGGGGTTTTATGGGGTCAGCGCTAAGCTCCTTGAATAGGAACTTTCTTCTTGAGTCCCCCTTGGGGTGTGTATTAATGGTGGGTCAATCTCCATATTCTTCGGAGTAGATGGCTCTGGCTCAAGAGACTCCTCTGTCTTCTCTTTATCCTTCTCTCCTGCTGATTCCTCTTGTTGGGTCTGTAAACCATCTGCTCCTCCAGACTCTCCTTGCTGTGTCTGTGATCCATCAGCTCCTTGACCCAGGGGCCTTTTCTCTTCCTTATGCTGTTGTTTGGAAGCTTGCTCTTGGGATACCTGATCTTCCTTTTCTTTCTGGATCTTGGCAGCCTCTTCCTAATGTTTCAACTGGGAGGCTTGCTCCTGTTGTTTCCTTGCATTATCCTCTTGTTGAAGCTTAGTAGCTAGCTCACCTTGAACTCTTGCTTCTTCTTGGTCCTACTGCTGCTTGAGAGCTTTCTCTTGGAGCACTCTGTCTCGCTCCAATTCTGATGGATCTCTTGATTGTGAGGCTGATGCCTCTTGTTCCATTTGGATCAGACCAACGGGTTTTGGCTTTGGGCTTTGGGTACTTTTCTTCTGGAATCTTTTCCCCAACACAGTCATGTTGCGGGTGCCCCTGGAGAATTCCTCGTCCATGTCCATATGATGGGTGTATTCAAAAGAGACTTTGAGGTATTGACAATGCCGGCTTACCATACCGTTGGGGTCATGCCTTTTGAAAGGGACTGTGCCAAAATGGAAAACCTCTAAGCCTTGGGCGTAGTTCTCCCCGCCTCTTGCTGACGGGAGGCTGTAAGCTCCAATATTAAATGGTATGGGAGGATACATGCCCTTCCTTCAGTCTCTTAAGAACTTGCTTATCGTTCCGATGCTGAAGAGCTGTCTCACAGCTTCTTTATGCACAACGAAATTAGTGACATAACGAGGGAGCATAAATGGGGGTTGAGATCCTCCATATTTCCTTATGTATGTGCCTTCCTGAGAGTGATAAGAGTCCCCATATGCCCCAATGACAGGTATTGCGTTCTCTGACATACAATTCGGTTCTTCAATGAAAATGAGCTGATATAAGGGCATGATGAATCTCTCGCAAATAATCTTGTAGTGATTCGCGTAATGACTTGCCCATGTGCACTGATAGGCCAAGAAGAGAGCTATCTCTTTGGGATTCCATGAGCACCCCAAGTATGGCAATGAATGCTTACTTAAAAAACAATCCATTAAGTAGGAAGACATCAAAACATCTTCCTTGTTTTGGGTGAGTCCTCCCTGAGCTCCTATTAGTTGAGAAGTGAGGCTGTCTGAAATTATTTCAGCCCAGTTAAAAACAGCGCCACTCATAGCTATGTGAAAGATCACTGGCACCCATCCAATCTTGAAAACGCTACCATCTGGCATGCCGAAGAGACGGCTCAAAATTAGGATGATGAGTATATAGGGAGTCTTCAGGAGGCTGCTTTCATATTCATTGTTGTTCCTCCTCCTTATCTGCCTGTCATTGATTGTCATTTTCCTTGCAGTGTCCAGCGGGTCCATGGTATGCCTTGCTATCCAGTAATTTTCTAAACAAGCTCTGGGTGGTGGTAATTTGTAGGCAGTAGCAGCATGCTCGAGAGCGAAAGATGCCAGGTTCAACCTGTCTTTATTGTCTATGAGTCTGGTGTCAGTCTTGATGTAAGGAATCAGCCATCCAATGACTTCAGAACAAGGGAAAAACTCGGGGCAAGTTGTTTCCTTATGCAAACATGACCTTCTGATGTTGGCATAGACCAAAGCGTCTTCTATAGAAGCTGTCTCACTATCTTGAGCCATGATAAATCTGTATAGATCTCCCCACTGAAACTCAGGAGCGGAGCTTCCAGGGGAAACACCAGTGGTAGATCGTGTGTCGGTAAACATTGCTTCCAGTGAAGTATCTAGCAAGATTTCCACTTCAGAATCAGATTCAACCTTTTGCGTGGCATTCTTTCTAGCAGACCTCCTAAGCATGATAATCCTTTGGTGAGCAAGGCAATGTAAACCAGATTTCAGTTAGACCACCACTCTAAGCATTAGCAACATTCTATTGCAAATCCAAAATGTACCACTTCTACAAAATATAGGCTGCCTTAAACAATCACAATTATCTTTACTTCAAGTTTAAGATTAATCCAACAATGCCATTCATTTTAAATCAAAGAGGAAACATCAGAGCAACGAGCAAGGTCAATCTTTGATTCTGTGCCTTTCATTTTTTAGCGCGTAGGTATCCCCTTAAATGACACACACACTTGCGCGAGCTGGAGAATAATTCCGCGCTGGTGCCTAAATAGAATTCTGCACCGTGCTCGGGATTTCGCGCACGCCAAGATCAGTTATAAAATGTGTGTTGGGGTACAAGCGGGATTTTATGCGCTAATCCTAAATGTTTTATGCGCACCGGGGCCTAACATTATTCACGCGCTAAATCCAACAATCTTTCTGCGCTAACGCCCCAATGACATCTATGCGCTATCCTAACCTTATTCATGCGCTATCACTAAACATTCTACGGTGCACCAGTGTTTGAATGCTTCATGCGCCAACAATCGATAGTGGAAAATGCGCAAAAAGTGGTCGAATCTGACAGTTGTTTGGCTTTTATGAATTGGGTTTCCGGGCTAGGTTATGAAGGCTTTGAGTGGGCATGATGGGTGACTTAACACATCACCGGGGCAGCTTCGGTCGGGAGATGTGGATTTTATACGACCTCAACATGAATGAACAAAGTTTTTGGTTGAGCAGGGCACTTCGGTGTTCATAGTATGAACCTTCAGCTGCCAGAATCGAGAAGGGTTGGGCTTTCCATGCCATCGATGCTTGGCATGGAGTTTTGCAAACAAAACCTCGAGATGCTGCGGCTTCTACAAGTTCAAGTAGAAAAGACTCAGTGGCTGCTACGGTATTGCTGGGACATTTCAGGGGTGTCAAAACAGGTGAAAACTTACTCGAAATGCTGAGGACAAGATGACGGGGCGGAGTTTGTGCTCGCAGGCGATAGTAATACTCTCCGAGTTTCGGTTGGCGCAGAGTGAGCTCGGATTCTCATTTCAAAACCAGGGATGGGGATACACTTTTATGCCCTCAACAAAACATAAAAACACTTTGACGACTATGCAGAGCACTTCTTACGGTTTTAAACAAACATAGAAAAGGAGAGGGACACAGAGCCTACCTGTCAATCTAGCAGGGTCCGTCAAGGGTGAACGTTTCGAGGTAGGAGGTGAACCTACAGGCGCCCAACAAATAGAAGAACTTGCTCTTCTAAAAAATGAGAAACTCCGGCTGCTTGGAAAATGAAGAATGTGTCGAGAACCTCGTCGCATATGCTTAAAAAGGGGTGGCATTTATGTCACACACGACGTTAGGTTGGGGAAATCAATTTCACGAAGCTCGAGGTTCTTTGTCATTAAAACGGCACATGGCTCTTATTAAAAGGCCCATCAACTTTGCCGATGCACGAGGATCGATGAGATTTTCGTGCCATGCGCTGAGTGAATATTTTTGTTTGATCTAAGGCGGCGAGCGTGGATTCTTGGCGTAGGTTTAAAACATGATTCGCGCTTCAAGCAGCGATCCTATCATTAAGAACGCGCTCGGAAAACTACAGCGGAACTTAGGTATGTTGAAAAGACCAAGCGCAGCATTGCAAGCAGAGAGGATAAGCATGGCTTCCGCGCTAATGGTGTCAATCCTATCATCAGAGTTTGTGATCAGAAGAATGTGCTAGGTTTAATTCTTACCACGAGGCAACCCGCAGCTTCAAGGCGGGGAAGATAAGGATAACTCTTGCGCTTTCGGTGGGCGAGTAAGTGTTATCTCCTGCGCTTTCAGCAGTCAATCTATTCCAAAGATGCATGCTAGAAAAAAGACTTGGGACTTGCCAAAATGGGGTGGCAGAGTTAGAGTCAAAGCTTGTGCCATAGAGGGAAACTTATGGTTAGAGCTGTGCCAAAGCGACGGAGGATTTAATATAAAGCTTGCGCTACAGCGGGGAAGATAAAAACAAAAACCTGCGCTTAAAGGAAAAGGATGACTTTGCCTTAGACAAAAATGAGAAGACTCTTTTGGAAACAGGTGATGAAAATCTGTCAGTTTAAACAAAGACAGCAGGATGAAACAAAGAACTTGTTACAAAAGTGTTAGAAGGGGGGCCCCAACTACATTTTAAAATTTTCTTTGGGGGGGATGTTGCAGCAACAACAATTGGCGAATCGCTGGTGAACACATATCTCTGAAAACTATCTCATTTAGTGGAAGAATTCTTTTAAAATTTGTCCACCTTATTGCAATAGTCGGCTTAAGCGTTCAAAACTCGGCAAAGGAAGAAGTCCTTTTGTCCATTGGTCATTGGGAGAAGGGAGCTTTGATGAAGACATCCTTAAAACTTTCTAAGGGCCAAAATATGAGGTTCATTTTAGAAGATCCATCTTTCAGATGACCACTGCTATCGGACTCCACAGGATTTGCAACAACATCTCATAGACACTATTGCTCTTGTTCCTCATTCCCATGCCACTTGGATCCTTTTGGATGTTCGTATATTTAACAGCTTTGCTGTTTGGGTCTTCCAGAAATATTTTCTTCAAAATGCAATCTTTGATTTTGGCTCCTCCATCTGTATTGTCCTTTTGTGTGAGCGAGAAATTTTATTGATTTATCAAGCCTCACGGATGGAGAGGATCCTAGTTTGAGCTGAGTTCTTTGATAGCTTCCTTTGACTTGTACGCTTTGCTTTTATCTCAACCATGCTTTGATTGAGGCGAGAATTTCTTGGAAAACAGACCCTTGATCAAGAGCCTTTTGGCTTTTAAATTTGCAGCATGGAGTCATTTCAATACCATATGCCTTCAAGATGTGCTACATTTCCATGGGTCCAACCATAGCGATCTTCTTGAGATGTCTTTAAGTGTGAGGGTGGATGGAGCCCGAGGATAGTGGTAAAGATAATCATAGATCTCTGCTATTTAAACAAGGGTTAGTGTGACCAAAAGAACAGGATTTCTTCATTATGGAGAACGATCAGCAAAGCCAAAAGGCATGTGTAAACTTTTCTTTCTAGGGTGCATTTCCGAATTGACGAGTAGCGTGATTTCTTGCGAGATCTATCTTCACGAGAGGCTCAATTGCAGGTGACTTAGGGAGAAAAATATGTACAAAATCTCATAGGCGATCTAGCTAAAACACACTAAAACAAAGACTAAAAATAAAATAAAATAAAAGGTTTATTTATGTACAGAAAGCCTCAGTGAGACTACGCAAAGTATTGCTTCAAGGCTAGGACATTGAGAGGAAGGGTTACTTCCTCTCCCTAGAGGTCTGTCAGCTTGTAAGTGGATGGGCCGAGCTTTGCAGAAATTTGGTAAGGGCCTATCCACAAGTGTTGGAATTTAGTGTGCATCCCTTTGCCTTCATGATTATGGTCCCATTTCAGGACTAAATCCCCTACTTAAAAACTTCTTTTACCATATTTCCTTTTATCAAACCATCTCTTGACTATATCTTGGTGATGATGGAATTGGTCTTTAGCTTTCTGACATGCTTCTTCAAGTTGAAGCAAAGTATTGATCCTAGATTGCAGAGCTTGACTACCGGACCCCCGAGAGGCTTGGGACAACTGTAAGGATGGACGCAAGATATTGGGAGGTAAAATAGATTCTTTTCCATAGACGAGGGTGTAAGGGGAAACCCCTAATGCATTCTTTGGAGTCACCCTATTTGCCCATAAGGCGTTTGGGAGAGATGCATGCCAACTTCGCTAGTTTTCTATCACAGTCTTTTTAAGAATTCAGATGAGATTTTTGTTTGAAGATTCAGATAATCCATTTCCTTGAGGGTAATAATTGGCTGAATAATGCAATTTAATTCCCCATTCATAAACAAATTCATTTATTTTAGAAGACAAGAAATAGGTGGCATTATCAAATACCAGGGAAATTGGAACACCAAACCTGGTTATGATGTTCTCTTTCAAGAAAGTGATGACTACATCTTCGTTGATCTTGCGCAATGGGATAGCCTCCATCCATCTCATGAAGTAGTCGGTAGCCGTTAGGATGTATCGATGTTGTAAAGAAGAATGTGGGTTTATCTCTCCAATAACATCTTTGCCCCATTGTTCAAAAGGTTCTGAGATAATAACCGGCTGCAAAGGTCCTGCTGCCTTAGGTAATTTCCCAGCACTTCTTTGGAAAATATCACAGTTCCGAGCATAAGCATGAGCATCTCGAAATAAGGTGGGCCAATAATATCCATCTCTGAGTATCTTGTGAGCCGTTGTCTCTCCTGAATAATGTCCACCAGCGGGGCCATCATGCAATTCTTTGAAAACCTTACTTGCATCTTCCTTTTCTAGACATCTAAGAAAAATTCCATCGTAATTTTTTTTCTGAAAAGTATACCATCAATAATTTGATAAGCTGCTGATCTCAAACAAAGTGCCCTTCTTTGCTTAGAACTCTAGTGCTTTGGTAGATATCCTTACTGCAAATAATGTACTAGATCTCTATACCACGATTCAGGAGCTGTGAAAATGGGACATACCTCAGCTGAATTCAGCTCGGCTTCATTCTTCCAATACTACTCTTCATCAACTAGATGTTGTGTAAGTAATTTGCATAGGCCTTAACCTTTGATGATGGTGGCTAGTTTAAATTCTAAATCATATTCTTGAATAGTTGTAACCCAGTTCCCCCTTCTTTCTCCCAACTCCTTTTGCACAAAAAGGGATCTAACAGCCGGGTGGGGAACTATAACTTTAGTTTTGTTCTTAAGAATATATGGTCCGAACTGTTTTACTGCTTTGAAGACAGCATACGCATGTTTATCGACCACTGGATAGTTCAGTTCAGTGCCTTGCAGACCAGTGCTCATGAACAAGATTGGGTATTCATCTCCTAATTCTACCTTTTGCGTGAGCACAACCACGAGAGAGTCATCTCAAGAAAAAGTATATAAGATAAAATCTTTTTCAAAATATGGGCTTCTTAAGGAAGGAGCTTTAGCTATGGTTGCCTTAATGTCTCTGAATGCATCCTTTTCCAGGTCTGTCCACTTGAACTGTATGCTCTGCTTGACCATTTGCTACAAAGGCTTAACAATTTGAGCGAAATCGGGAACAAATCTCCAGACAAAATTGATAGTGCCCATAAATGACTGCATGGATTTCTTATTATGAGGCATGGGAATTTCATTGATAGCCTGTACTCTCTCTTGATCTATTGAAACTCCCTTTTTCGAAATAGTGTGACCCAACAATTTACCTTCAGGAACAACGAACACACTCTTCTTGGGGTTTAAAGAGATACCATATTTCCAGCAACGATAAAAAATATGCTTCAAATGAACAACGTGGTCTTCTCTTTTCTTCAAAAAGACTGTCACATCATCTAGATAGACAACAACATAGTGACCTCCCAATCCTCGGAAGGCGATGTCCATTGCTCGCTGAAACGTAGCTTATGCGTTTATTAGGCCAAAGGGCATCCTTCGGTATGTGAACGTTCGCCACTTAGTGCGGAAAGTAGTCTTGAGATGGTGTTCTTCAGCTACTAACACTTGATTGTATCCAGAGAAGCCATCAAGAAGGGAGAATAATTTAGATCCTGACACCATCTGGAGAATTCGTTCCATTGAAGGGACCGGATAGTTGTCTTTATCTGAAGCTCTGTTTAAATTCCTGAAGTCAACACATAGTCTTATCTCTCCTGACTTCTTTCTCACGGGAAATAAGTTAGCAACCCACTCAGAATGTCGGACCATAAAGATTATTTTAGCATCCAATAGCTTCTTCAATTCTTTTTTAATAAGAGGTTCAAGAGTAGGATGCATCCTTCTTAATTGCTGTTGAAATGGCTTGACATCTTCTTTCATTGGTATGACATGCTAAATAATGCGGATGTCGTATGTTTTCAGATCTTCATAAGTCCATGCAAAAACATCTTTATATTGTCGAAACAGTTTGATGAACTTATCTCTTTCTCCCGGTGAGCAACATTTGCCAAGGTTAACAAATTTTGGTTCAGCCTTGGTGCCCAAATTAACTAATTCATGCTGCATTGATGAGCTATTGGTCTTGGTATTTTTTAGCCTTTTGAACTTGTTCTGAAGGTCAAATATCATTTCAAGTGATCTCACCCCTTTGGGGATGAAATTTCCCTTAGCTGTATCTTTCTTTTGTAAATCAGTTGCGTGTTCTTTTTCATCTATCACATCATCTTGGAATATGTCTTCACTTGTTAGAAAACTGATAATCTGATCGTCATCATCGAAGACTCTGAAGTTTGTGATATTATCAGGGACAAAAGGCCTAAAAATCAATTCAATTGAGCACTTGTTATTAGTCGGCACCAATCTGGAAGCGGATGTTGCTAATAAATCAGCAACATCATCCTGCATTCTAGGAACATATTTTATATTGAAAGCATCAAAATGCGTAATTAAATCCCATACCTCAGCTTGGTACCCTTTCAAATGAGGTGAGAGACAGTGAATGGTATCTCTTACCTGTCTCACAACTATTTCTGAGTCGCCAAAAACTTTCAGGTACATGACATTTAAACCGATGGCTTTCTTTAATCTGTTGACCAAAGCTTCATATTCAGCAGTATTTTTAGTACAATCAAATTCTAACCTGTAGGACAGAAAATACTTATTTATTTCCGAATCCATCAGAACACAACTGGCCCTGGATCCTTCCAAAGTTTTAGAACCATCAAAGTATAATGTCCAAAACAGATCTTTTGATTCAGCTAAGTTAGTATCTTTATGATCTAAGTCAGTGACTAAACTAACTATATTACAGTCAATATCATCAGTCCGAGAAAAATGAAGGAGATCGGACTGTTCATCTGATTCATGGCTAATAGTTTCAGACTGATAATTACCTGGATCCATTTCTAAGAAATAATTTCTCAAAACTGAGGATGAGAAGGATACAGCCTCATTCTTTCCTTCTAGTTGAGTTACATTTTGTTTCATGTGCGGTTCTCTCAGAACCTTGATCTGATTATGCCTATTTTGATATGGCAACCACAAATGGGACCAATCAGTAGCAAAGTAACCGTTCAACTTTGTGGACCAGTCTCTACTTAGGATCAAACCATAGGCTTCAGGAATATCAACTACCATTATGTCAATGAACTGACAAACTCTAGAATCGGCTGACAACCTAATGAGGACATTTTTCATTTCCCCAATAACTTTGACAGCAGTCCTATCTAACTGAATAATTTGGGCAAGAGATGGAATTGGCTGACCGTTAATTTTCTTACAAATAGACAGTGGCATAACATTCGAAGATGCTCCGGAATCTACCAGACAATTATGCACATTGTGATTGAATAAGTTAAAAGGAAAGGCAATGTCTAAGATTTGGATTTCTCGTCGATACTGGCCTCATTAATTTCAGGGTCTTCTTGAGCATCTGTCAACGGAGTACTGGGCTGGGATTGAAAATCCTACAACAATTTGTCTCATTGTTGGGGCAAGCTGCACATATCAAATATTGAAACATTTTCCTTCTCTTTCTTAATATCTTCAATAATGTCATATTCCATATCACATTCTTTTGCAATTCTAGTTTGATGATCTGTCTTATTCAAATTGACCTTTGGTTGTCGAACTGTTGTTTCAATGTTTGGCTGCCTGGACGCTGTTGGGTTAGCTTTAGGTTGTGGCGGAATGACTGTTATATGTCTTCTAGGTATTTCTTTTGAAGCTTTCGGTTTGAGAATAGTCGAGCTTGGAACTGGATCTGCAATGGGGCCTTTACTACGAGTGCTAATGTTTACAGCAGAGACTGGGTTTTCCACGGGATCATCTTCTACCAATTCAGTTAAAGGTACCCAATCCCATAGCACCATGGTGGTGTCTGGAGATGGTTCCTCTATCTCAGGACTTGATTCTTCTGGAGGATCGTCTTGATCTGGAATCTGTGAATCCAGCATTTGGTTCATGACTAAACTCATAGAGTTGATCCATTGTGGGCATTTTTTTTCCGAGTGTGGCTCTTGATGAAAGGTGCATAAATGTTCCATCCCTACTTCATTTAGATTTAAAACAGGGGAAGTGTTCATAGGTGGATGAGGTTGATCGTTGTCTTCTCTCTTCTTGTAGAATGGTTTGAAAGGCTTCCTAGATGTACTAGCTGCTTTATCTTTCTCGAGATCTACAATTTTATTGGACAATTTCTACATCATCTTAACTACATTTTCCATGTTTGCTAATGGCTCTTCTTTATTCCTGGTGAGCAGTAAAGTTTTTTTACTAGTTACTGGTTTTGTCTCTGCATCTAAGGCATGCTTGGCAATGCTGTCTGCTTCTTCTTCCACCTTTCTATCTTCTTCAAAATTTTCTATCAGGGTGGTTTTCTTAGATCTTTTGACGAACATTGCTATAGGCCCTTCAAGAGCTGTTGTATAATATTCAACTAGAGATTCTTCTGTTGGTTTAGTTGCTTCGCTGAAATTATTTAGGAGCGTAGTGAACCTTTGGTTGAAGTCTTGAACCTTTTCTTTCTTTTCCATTCTCATGGATAATAACTCTTTCATGAGTGTAGCTACAATCTTTTGATTTCCATACTTCTTTAAGAAACATTTTTCAAATTCTTCCCAATTGGAAATTGAGCTAGCTTGTAAAATAAAATACCAGGAAGAAAATTTTGGTTCAAATGTGTATGGGAAAAGCCTACAAACTACATCTTCATGCTGTACATTTAAAAGATTCAAAGCTAAATAAAAACTCTTGAGATGGTCTTCAGCAGAAATGGCTTTTCCTGGATCGAATTTAGGCAAGACTTTCTCTGGATTTTTAGGCAGATTGTGGAATGGCCCAGCTAGATTTAATGCTCCCCTTGCTCTCCAAGCAGGTACAACCATGTTTTTATCTGGATAATCAAGTGGAGAATTGCGTGGTGAATTAAGTGGAGATTCCTTTGGAGTAACAAGTTCTCCAAGATTTTATGGATCTTCAAAATTTTCTGGGTTTTCAAGATCGATCTCTCTCAGGGGTTCAGCAATTCCTTCCAAAGTTAAATTTACGAGTTCTTCAAAATTCTGCACAAGAATCGAACCACGGGTGTACTGTCTCTCCTTTTTGGGAGTACTTTTCCTAGGGATAAAATTTACTGCGTTTAAACCACCTAGTTGCCTAACATAAGATCGTGTATGTCTCCTTAAATATTCTATTTCTGCAAAAGGTACAGCATACAAGACTTCCTGTTGTTCAGAATCAGAGATGGATTTTTCTTGATTTGTTACTTCAAGTTTTGGGTTTTCTGAAATTCCTGTTTTAAGCGGGTTTTTAGTAACATTTTTGACAATGGGAGATTTTCCTTTATTAGCCATGCACTTCAGGCCCTCCTTCTAGTGCCAAAAACTATTGATGCCCCGAATATCACAGCATCAAGCAGAAACGGATTCTCCCTGGTAAACTATCCCAATTAGATTGTCCACCGTTTGGTGTAAGGAATCCGTCTGGTTATCGGTTCCAACTAATGTTAGATTTACTTTGTTTTACACCGGTTATGGCCCGATCCACCGTTCTTTTTGAAATTTTATTATTAAGATGATATGCAAGTGCCTAAGCTAATTTAATCTAAATGCAGAATTTGAAGAAAATCCGTGTCTAAAACTGAAATAAATCTAATCTATCCTTGCAAGGAGAACAACTGTAAATATGAGTAATGTGCTGAAGAGAGCATCCAAAGATCAACAGATAGCCATTAAACCATAAAGATACATCTACAACATGAGATTAAAGATATAAAAGATAGCTTTTAATTCATAAGAAATCATTCCATTACTCATGTGGAGAAAAAATCATTTGCACAGAAAATAATGTAAGATCATCCAAAGGGTAGAAATAATTCACAGCAGCACAGAAAGATCTCACTATAAAATATGAACACCACAGGAATAGACCAGCATGCGTCCAAAACCCATTCTCAGGCCAAAAAATGTCCTCTTCAGGCTCTTATTAGGAAAATCCAACTTTCTTGGAGCAAGTGCAAAGTAGTTCGTACAGACTCAGAAAATTCTATTCCCCTACCAAAAATTCCTTATTCCCTCTCCTAACTTTCTACTTATAGCTTTCCAAAGAGCTCCTTGAGCTAACAAGTGCGCCCTAGCTCTAGAAGCTTCTAATTCAGATTTTAGTGTGTAATTAACTATTTCCCAGATTCGTGGGACACCTATCAAATGAGACAAAAATGACAGCCAGCTATCCTATTATACAAAGGTAGAATTTCAGCTTCTCTGCTTAATTAAAACAAAATAAAAATGATTTGTATATTCTACCGGCTGACTTGTAGACTCGCCTCCATCAACTGGCTCGCTTGCAGGTACTGGGCCCTCTTCACTTTCAATGTATGACGTCCATTGGTTGATATCTTTTATGATCAGCTTGCTTTGAGAAGACGCTGATGCCTTGGATGCTATTTCATGCTTGAGTAGGTCTTCTTTGATTTGTACCTTTCCCTTTGCATCCATTTTAGCTATCACTTCCAATAGGTGAATATACACTACAGGCTGGAAAACGAACTGTTGAAATTTGTCCTAAGTCAGGACTTCTATATTTTTTATATATGCCAACTCTTCGTCCAACTCGTTCTGCATATCAAACACTCGATCTTCTTCTTTTGGGAACTGATAGATGGAGTCATGGATAATCAAATGACATTCACTATGCGATTCCCTGAGCGCGGAGTATAACTCACAACACTTGCGGACTGTCTTCTTGATTCTTGAACTTAGCCTGCTGCCGCAATTCTTGGCAAATTCCAGAATTCCTATATCCAAAACCAATTCATCTCCTGTAGCATTGCGAAGGTGTGAAGGGAGCTGGGATTTTCCCTTTTTTCCATTCAGATTGTCATTTCAATTCTTCCACATAGTTCGCAAACCTGTCTCGAGCTCTTAGGGCCATGGCATCGATTGATGTCATTTTCTTGATCATTTCCTTCACGCTCCAAATTTCTTCCGAGATTAGCATTAACAGCTGATGGATTTTAATTTGCAGATCACATGTTTGTTTGTGAAATGTGGATAAATTATGTTGGTCCTCCGCTGTCTCATTAAGCTACTTCATCAGTTGTTCTTTTTCTTGAATCAACCTCTGAATTTGCTGAGCCTTACTTGCTTCTAGCTCTTCCAACTCCTCTATTTGAGCTTTCAAATTTTTCAATTCATCTTCAGAGACATTCAATTGTACTTCTAAGGAGTTTTTTTCATTTCCAAGCTGGAGAACTCCCGAGTTTAGCACTAGATGTTCTCCTAGAAGGTCATTGTACTTTTCTTTCAACTTGTTTACTTCTAGCACTTCTCTCTTTCTATCTTCTTTGATCTTCAGGCATTGTTCCCTATAATGCTTTATCTTATCTTTTAGAAAATCAATGTTGGATTTAGTTTCCTTGGCTGATGCTACGGTGCATTGGGCTTGGAATGTGGGGTCGGCATCAGTTCCTGAGACCAATGTGGTTTCTATCACCCATAATTCACAATCATCCTCCTCCGTTTACTTATTCTTTGTCATGCCCTATATTTTATGTACCCTTCTATCAATAATGGCCCTCTTCCGCTTATTAAAATACACAGTATCTAGATCTGCTACTTTTCTCTGCTTCCTGGGGTTATATGGGGTCAACACTAAGCTCCCTGAATAGGAACTTTCTTCTTGAGTCCCCCCTGGGGTGTGTATTAATGGTGGGTCAATCTCCATATTCTTCGGAGTAGATGGATCTGGCTCAAGAGACTCCGTTGTCTGCTCTTTATCCTTCTCTCCTGCTAATTCCTCTTATTGGGTCTGTAAACCATCTACTGCTCCAGACTCTCCTTGCTGTGTCTGTGATCCATAAGCTCCTTGACCCGGGGGCCTTTGCTCTTCCTTATGCTACTGTTTGGAAGCTTGATCTTGGGATACCTGATCTTCCTTTTCTTTATGGATCCTATCAGCCTCTTCTTGATGTTTCAACTGGGAGGCTTGCTCCTGTTGTTTCCTTGCATTCTCCTCTTGTTGAATCTTAGTAGCTAGCTCACCTTGAACTCTTGCTTCTTCTTGGTCCTGCTACTGCTTCAGAGCTTGCTCTTGGAGCACTCTGTCTCGCTCCAATTCTGATGGATCTCCTGATTGTGAGGCTGATGCCACTTGTTCCCTTTGGATTAGACCAATGGGTTTTGTCTTTGGGATTTGAGTACTTTTCTTTTGGAATATTTTCCCCAACTCAGTCATGTTGTAGGTGCCCCTAGATAATTCCTTGTCCATGTCCATATGATGGGTGTATTCAAAAGAGACTCTGAGGTCTTCACAATGCTGGCTTACCATACCGTTGGGGTCATGCCTTTCTAAAGGGACTGTGCCAAAATGGAAAACCTCTAAGCCTTGGGCGTAGTTCTCCCCGCCTCTTGCTGATGGGAGGCTGTAAGCTCCAATAGTAGATGGCATGGGAGGATACACGCCCTTCCTTCAGTCTGTTAAGAACTTGCTTATCACATCGATGTTGAAGAGCTGTCTCATGGCTTCTTTGTGCACAACGAAATCAGTGACCTAACGAGGGAGCATGAATGGGGGTTGAGATCCTCCATTCATCCTTATGTATGTGCCTTCCTGAGAGTGGTAATAGTCCCCATATGCCCCAATGACAGGTATTGCGTTCTCTGACATACAGTTCAGTTCTTCAGTGAAAATGAGCTGATATAAGGGCATGATGAATCTCTCGCAAATCATCTTGTAGTGATTCGCATAATGACTTTCCCATGTGCACTGATAGGCCAATAAGAGAGGTGTCTCTTTGGGATTCCATGAGCACCCCAAGTATGGGAATGAATGCTTACTTAACAAACAATCCATTAAGTAGGAAGACATGAAAAAATCTACCTTGTTTTGGGTGAGTCCTCCCTGAGCTGCTGTTAGTTGAGAAGCGAGGCTGTCTAAAATTATTTCAGCCCAGTTAAAAACAGTGCCACTCATAGCTATGTGAAAGATCACTGGCACCCATCCGATCTTGAAAACGCTACCATCTGGAATGCCGAAGAGATGGATCAACATTAGGATGATGAGTCTATAGGGAGTCTTCAAGAGGCTGCTTTCATATTCATTGTTGTTCCTCCTCCTTATCTGCCTATCATTGATTGTCATTTTCCTTGCAGTGTCCAGCGGGTCCATGGTATGCCTTGCTATCCAGTCATTGTCTATACAAGCTCTGGGTGGTGGCAATTTGTAGGTAGTAGCAACATGCTCGGGAGTGAAAGATTCCATGTTCAACTTGTCTTTATTGTCTATGAGTCTGGTGTCAGTCTTGATGTAAGGAATCAGCCATCCAATGACTTCAGAACAAGGGAACAACTCGGGGTGAGTTGTTTCCTTATGCAAACCAAACCTTCTGATGTTGGCATAGACCAAAGCGTCTTCTATAGAAGTTGTCTCACTATCTTGAGCCATGATAAATCTGTATAGATCTCCCCACTGAAACTCAGGAGCGGAGCTTCCAGGGGAAACACCAGTGGTAGATCGTGTGTCGGTAAACATTATTTTCGGTGAAGTATCTAGCAAGATTTCCACTTCAGAATCGGAGTCAACCTTTTGCGCGGCTTTCTTTCTAGCAGACCTCCTAAGCATGATAATCCTGTGGTGAGCAAGGAAATGTCAACTGGATTTTAGTTAGACCACCACTCTAAGCATTAGCAACATTCTATTGCAAAGCCAAAATGTACCACTTCTACAAAATAGAGGCTTCCTTAAACAATCACAATTATCTTTTCTTCAAGTTTAAGATTAATCCAACAATGCCATTCATTTTACATCAAAGAGGAAACATCAGAGAAACGAGCAAGGTCAATCTTTGATTCTGCGTCTTTCATTTTTTAGCGCACAGGTATCCCCTTAAATGACACACACACTTGCGCGAGCTTAAGAAGAATTCCGCGCTGGCGCCTAAATAGAATTTTACGCCGTGCTCGGGATTTCGCACACGCCAAGATCAGTTATAAAATGTCCGCTGGGGTGCAAGCGGGATTTTATGCGCTAATCCTAAATGTTTTATGCGCGTCGGCGCCTAAGATTATTCACGTGCTAAAGCCAACAATCTTTCTGCGCTAACGCCCCAATGACATCTATGCGCTATCCTAACCTTATTCATGCGCTATCACTAAACATTCTACGGTGCACCAGTGTTTGAACGCTTCATGTGCCGACAGCTGATAGTGGAAAATGTGCAAAAGGTGGTCGAATCCTGCAGCTATTTGGCTTTTATGAATTGGGTTTCTGGGTTAGGTTATGAAGGCTCTGAGTGGGCACGATGGGTGACTTAACACATCACCGGGGCAGCTTCGGTCAGGAGATGTGGATTTTATACAACCTTGGAATGAATGAACAAAGCTTTTGGTTGAGCAGGGCACTTTGGTGTTTATAGTATGAACCTTCAGCTGCAAGAATCGAGAAGGGTTGGGCTTTTCATTCCGTAGATGCTTGGCAAGGAGTTTTGCGAACAAAACCTTGAGATGATGCGGCTTCTACGAGTTCAAGCAGAAAAGACTCAGCAGCTACTAAGGTATTGCTGGGACGTTTCGGGGGTGTCAAAACGGGCGAAAACTTACTCGAAATGCTGAGGACAAGATGACGGGGCATATATCGTGCTCGCAGGCAGTATTAATACTCTCCAGGTTTCGGTTCGTGCAGAGTGAGCTCGGATTCTCATTTCGAAACTAGGGACGGGGATACACTTTTATGCCCTCAACAAAACATAAAAACACTTTGACGACTATGCAGAGCACTTCTTATAGTTTTAAACAAACATAGAAAAGGAGAGGGACACAGAGCCTACCTGTCAGTCTAGCAAGGTCCGTCAAGCGTGAACGTTCCGAGGCAAGAGGTGAACCTGTAAGTGCCCGAAGAATAGAAGAACTTGCTCTTCTAAAAAATGAGAAACTCCGGCTGCTTGGAGAATGAATAATGTGTCGAGAACCCCGTCGCATATGCTTAAAAAGGGGTGGCATTTATGTCGCACATGACGTTAGGTTGGCGAAATCAATTTCACGGGGCTTGAGGTTCTTTGTCATTAAAACAACACATGGCTCTTATTAAAAGGTCCATCAACTCTTTCGGTGCACGAGGATCGATGATATTTTCGCGCCACGCGCCGAGTGAAGATTTTCTTTTTGCGCTAAGGCGGCGAGCACGGATTCTTGGCGCAGGTTTAAAACATGATTCACGCTTCAAGCGGTGATCCTGTCATTAAGAATGCGCTCAGAAAACTGTGGCAGAAATTAGCTATGTCTAAAAGACCAAGCGTAGTTCTGCAAGCGGAGAGCATAAGCATGGATTCCGCGCTAATGGCGCCAATCCTATCATCAGAGTTTGCGCTCGGAAGAACGCACTAGCTTTAATTCTTACCACGAGGCAATCTGTAGCTTCATGGCGGGGAAGATAAGGATAACTCTTGCGCTTTCGGCGGGTGAGGAAGTGTTATCTCCTGCGCTTTCAGTGGTCAATCTATTCCAAAGATGTGCACCAGAAAAAATACTTGGGACTTGCCAAAATTGGATGGCAGAGTTAGAGTCAAATTGCGCCATAGCGGGAAAATTATGGTTAGAGCTGCGCCAAAGCGGTGGAGGATTTAATCTAAAGCTTGCGCTATAGCGGGGAAGATAAAAACAAAAACCTGTGCTTAAAGGAAAAGGATGACTTTGCCTTAGAAAAAAATGAGAAGAATCTTTTGGAAACAGGTGATGAAACTCTACCAGGTTAAAGAAAGACGGCAGGATGAAACAAAGAACTTGTTACAAAAGTGTTAGAAGGAGGGGCCCCAATTACATTTTAAAATTTTCTTTGGGGGGGATGTTGCAGCAACAACAGTATTGTAGTCTTCCACGTATCAACTGGCATATCGAAGCTCTTTCACATACCAACCAGTTATATCGAAGGCTCTTTCACATACCTTAGGGTATATTGAAAGGCACTTCACGTACTTGGCGTATATCGAAAGGTTTTTCACGTACTCGGTATTATATAGGAAGGTCTCGTGCCATACGGTTGTGCATTAGACAACACCACTATGGATTTGAGCTCCCACGTACCTTGCGTATATAGGGAGACACCATTAGGTTCCTGAAACCAACTGAGCTATCCATTTGGCCATCTTGGTAGAGCAATACACAAAGAACAACACTCGGGAAGATTACTACGCACGTGTCGTCTAGGTAGTCGGGTATTCAGGTAAGGGTACCGTCCCAATCCTCCTTGTCATGTTTTATTGTTGGACCCTGCGGTATATAGCGAGTTGCGAAGCCTTGACAATCCTGTGAGGTTCTAGAATTTTGAATCCACTCCTATCACATAAGTTTTCTTGTGGCCTTAGTTTGTGTATATTTTTCTGGAATGCTTTTATTTTGTTTAGATTACCCTAGGAGAAACTCTGTTTCAGTCACTCTAGCCGACTTTCCTTGGATAAGGTCCTGCAGAATTTTGAACTTACCACCCGAATATCCCCTTAACCAGGAGGTAGTTTCGAAGGTAAGAATGGACCCACACGTCATGGTTGTTTCACCTGAAGTAGAAAACCCTACTTTGAATATTGGAGCACATATGTTCCCTCTAGATTCACCAACTTCCCATCCCTCAAGGGGTGCAGAGGTGGGCACTTCCACTTCATAAGACTCAACTCCCATTTTACTGGGAGAGCCTGGATCATTGGAATGGGTAAATCCTTCCCAGGAAGACCTCGTATTAGCTGTTGGTCCAGCTGCAGCCTATTGGACATCATCTCCAGGCCACCAAGTGGCTCATTTTTCCATTGCATCCCCACCCAATTGGGCTACTCCTAAAGACCATTTAGCACCTTATCGTGATCGTATGACTCGATTACGTGGTATGGGTGAGGAATTTCGAAGACAAAGTCTTTTACGAAGGGTTGAAGACCCGACGTTACCTCCATATAAACCACTCCCAAGTCATTATTTATCTTTTGATTCACCGGAATCACCCACCCACCACGTGACCACTAATGAATCTGGTCAACCCTCACTTCCTGCGAGTACACCCCTTAGACAGGAAACCAATTATATACCTCAAACGACTCAACCTGTTGAAGGACAACAGTCCAACACACCTGTTACTACCACGGTTACATTACCCATTCCTCCCCCACCCCAAAATTTGTGGGGAGGATACTCTTTACCCCCTACCTTCCTTACGGGTAATGTTCCTACCACAGTAGGTAATCAACAACTTACATTGGGTCAACCATTGAATAATGGTCAGCACGTTGCTACTGGGGAGAAACCCCTGTCTCCTAACCACAATCCAAGAGGAGGAGTCCCCATCGGTCCTTCCGTTGGAACTTCCCTCCCCATCGACCCATCCACCACGGGACTATCCCATGTTGGGGGACCTTCCAATGTAATTCGACCACCATTGATTCAAGCGTATCCAGGTTATCTTAACACTGTGTCAGGACAATTCCATCTCGGAAATGCACCCTATGGGATACCTTATCCCGACAATCCATACACTCTATGGGTGGATCAAAATGTTTTACAACATGGAGCCCCACCAACCATCCCTCAAGTACCACCACCTCCGTTTGGTCCCCCTCCACCTCCCACTAGAGGCGGCGGACACCCATACAATCCTGGAGGTGGTGGACCTCTACCTTCTACCCACCCCCTTCTGGAAATGATGGCCCACCCCCTCCCAGTGGCGGTGGTGGAGGTCCTCCCCCTTCTGGTGGAGGTGGAGAACCACCCCCCCGGGTGGCGGTGGACCCCCACCTTATGGTGGAGGACCACCCCCTTCCAGCGGTTGTGGTGGAGTACCACCTTATTACGGTGGAGGACCACCCCCTTCCAGCGGTGGTGGTGGAGGACCACCTTATGATGGTGGAGGTGGTGGCAGCAGTGGCGGAGGCCCCTATCCCTTCGACGGAGGAGGTGGCCCACCCCCCCTCTTGGAGGAGGCAGTGGAGTACCACCTTATTATGGCAATGGCGGTGGACCTCCACCCCCTCCTGACAGTGGAGGCGGACCTCCACCCCCTCCCGGCGGTGGCAGTGGACCCCCACCCTATGGTTATGGACCACCTTATTATGGTGGCAGACCTACATATGGTTCGGGCGACATACCCCCTTATGGTCAGTTTCCCCAGGGAACACCTTACAACTAGTTGATTCAAGGTCCTACCGGTCCATACATGCCATATCAGTACTCTCAGTACCCCCAACTCAACCAACAGCTACCATTTTTGGCTACTTTGGACCTACTTGACCTATCTCGTCTAATGAATGATCCCATTTTCCACGGGCATAATTGGCCTCCCATTCCGGTTAAGTTACCATTAGATATCCCCAAATTTGATGGAAATCCTGGTAAAGACCCTAAAAACCATGTGATAACATACCATTTATGGTGTTCCTCCAACTCCTTGATGGACGACTCGATCCGTCTTAGGTTATTTCAATGGACTCTCACTGGCCCAGCTGCTAAGTGGTATATTGAACTACCACCAAACTCCTTTCCAGATTTCAGTTCTCTTTCTATGTCATTTTTGACCCACTTCCAGTTTCCCATTCGCTATGAGACTGGTACCGACTTATTGACCTCTCTTCTCCAGCATACCGCAACCCACATCTCGAATAATATCCACGAGTGACGGCGAACACGACATCTTATTAAGGCTCATATTCCGGACCAACTCTTAGCTGACTAGTTCACAAAGTCACTTTTACCTGTCGTAGATCGAGATGTGGCCATGGGAGGGGCCGTCACTAAGGAACAAGCTATTTCCCATTCCCATTACTTAGAATTGGTCTATGCTCAATCCAACACATTATACGAAATTGTTCGTGATGCACCCCGCCCCTCTTACTGTCACATACCCCAATTTTATTAAAATAATGTAATTATTTTTAATATTCCTGAGAACATTATCATTAGAGAAATTTTGAGGTCAAAAAATGGCCTCAAAACAAAGAAAATGTACTATAAAATACAACCAATCACATTCTAGTAGATGACATCATCCCCCTTGGTGAGGTGGCATTGCATGAGTTAAGAATGCTTATTTGTCAAATTTTCTATGGTGGATGAAAACACATAGTTAACCAAGGTAGTGGTGTAAGTACTTTTAAGTCATAAAGTAAAGTACTCATAATGATAGTCTTTTCATAAAATAATATTATTGTCATTTTCAAGTAAAGTACTCATAATGAATGTCTTTTCACACTTTCACATAAAATAATATTATTGTCATTTTCAAGTGAAGTACTCTTAATTCATAAAGAAAGTCCTTTCACATTTTTTTATAAAATAATATATTATCATTTTTATGTTTTTAATTTTAAATTATATATTCACTCCATTCTATTTAATAACATAATGTCAAACTAATAAAAAATAATAATAGATTTAATAAATAATAATAATAATAATAATGCAATGTGGATTATAATAATATTATTGACATTTTACATGTAAATAAATTCTCAATTAAATTACATTATTAAATTCATGAGAAAAGTACTAAATATAAAAAGTCAACATAAAATTTAAAAAAAAACTTTTAAAAATGTTTTTTATTATTTAATTTCATTTGCAAGTTCAAGACAAATAAATGTTAAAGGACAATACATTTTTGAGAATTTACAATGAATCTTAGTCACATCAATGTAGACTTATTTTATTAATTTTATTTCTAGTGAATTTTGAAAAGTAACTCAACCATGGTTATTTATATTGTACATAGAAAATAGTGTGGGAGGTGACTTGTCACATATACCTACCCCATTAAACCCCCAATTCATAATATTTTAATATATCTCATATTTTTGTAGTACATCTCTTAGGAGGCCCTTTTTTGACCTCAAAATCTCTCTAATGGTTAAATTTAATGCTAAGTAGGAATGGATGACTCAGCAGAGTCTCCAGAAATGGAATGTAAATTCTGAATAATTATTATTAATAAATAAATTATGGAGACAACAGCATGGGAGAGCTGTTAAAAGAGGTTACTCGTCTAACTGGTGGATGGAATTAGGTGGAAGGACAAAAGACAAGTGGCAGCATCCTCAAACACTTCCTAAGTTGCAGGTGGCAACTTCCCTATATTTTGGGGTCATGATTCCCTAAGAAAGTGGAATCTGAGCAGGTGGCTCATTAATGACAGTTAGCCCAACTAAGACCTAGGCAATCTTTTAAATACTACTCAATGAACTGAGCTGGGGGGTTCAGCAATTGTTCTGGAGGGAGAATACATTCAGGTGAATGCTATTCAGGAGTCCCATTGAGGAAGTGGGGAAACAGTAAGGAAGTGATTTGAAGCAGGAAGTTGCAGTAACTTGGTTCCAGTATAGCTGTTTTGGCTGAGGGAATTATTGGCCGTACTTAGATTCCAGCCAGTTAGACTAGAGCAAGCTCGGGGGTCCTGAGAAGTGCTGTCTGGGCACTCTCCAGGAATTGGTAGGGAGGAACAGCCTCCCATTGCTGTTATTGTCTACCATAGCTACAGGTTCTGCCACTCTTCCTGTTGTTGGTTTATTTAATTTTCATATGAGATAGACTAGTACAACTATGTTTTGACTGTATTCAACTTCAGTAAATCAGTCTCTGTACTTTCTTTTGGTATAAATTTCAGAACGCAGATGTTATAGAAATTTCCTATTTTTATTAAATGGAGTATTTATCTTATACAGAACCTAATTGTTACTGTTACAGTTAACAATTATCATGTTTAGGCATATTCTAGAATTCCTGTTAATGGTTAAATAATAGACAGAAATATTAAACAATAGATATTCCAGTAATCTACCTGTATATATATATATATATTGCATATTATAGTCAATTTTAGTTACAGGTTACTCTTATATCAAGTTAGAAGATAAACAGAACTCATTTTAATATATTGTTTATACTCAGAATATGTTTTGACAGCTATCGATTAAATAAATGAGGAGACTGTAACAACATTTCATTGTTACAAGCATCCTTATAATCTTATTTATTAACACAGGAGTCAAATACAAACACTTAGCAACTGTATAGTATTATTCCCCTTCAACCTAGTATTATAATACATTAGCCATGCTTATTATAATAGAATTAACAGAGTTGTTTTAAACAAAAACAAACCTATTACACAACAGAGAAACTGTCGACGAACGCAACCATCATTGGCTGTTACAAACCATCTTAATTATACACAGTAATAATATTTATTCAGTATAAATGTTCTTCCTTAGGGTAGTCCACAAACCCTACATGGCCGTAACCTTATATTATTCCTTCGACATACTGAAAACAAATAAAAGAATGCCTTATATGGCAGACAGAACCTACAACATCTTTACACATAGTTCTGTGTATATATTATTCTACCCACAGTTTCATTTAATAACTATACAAGAATCAAAATAAACATTGTTATAATTCATTCCCGGTCGCTGTCGAGTTAACAAAGTTCATACATATTTGTTGAACACAAAATAGAACCTCAACTCGCCTGAATAAACCCTATACTATTCAACTATTACAGTCACAGTCGAGGAACATCCACCATCTTTTATTTAACACTCCAAATCGAAGAAAAACGCAGAGAGACAATTATAGGATTTCACTATAACAGAGTTATCATTCATTGCAGGTACCGAAGAACCCATTTATCCTTACATTCAAACACATTCTAATAATTTAACAAAACACAAAAATGAAACACGGCCATGATAGGCCCAGTAATATATTAAGTATAAATTTTATGCAGCGAGGATAGAATCCTATGCCTAGCCAATACGAGTACCATAACAGAAACCCTGGCCTCATACAGTCTGAGCCGTGAAGGGCTCTCCAATAAACATAACAAGGTTTCAACCCCTTTCATTTCAAACAAAATAACTCATACAGATGACTGCAACCATGAACATCAAGTCGTCAAACGACCTCACTATATAGGAGTTTTCCTCCATGACACAACCCTAACCACAAAACCAGCAAAGGAAGAGACAGCCGTGGATAACCAGGCTTACCCGGAGGAGCCAGCGTTGGAGATAAAACCCTGTACACCTTCAGAGCCGCGTGACCTGCACATTCAATGCCGATAGATGTTAATACACATTCAATGCCAAGAATTGTAAATATAAAGTAAACCTGCACTTGCTTGCAAAACAGAAATTACGGAAATAAATTTATTTCCTTACCTGAGCAATGTAACCCGTGGATAATCTGGGAGCCACCGGTGAAAGCAAGCACTGAACCCCATCCCCCTCGTCGGTTGAAAGAGCAAGGAACACCCTCAAACTCTTCCAATGACGGCCGCGACAGACAAACATTGCAGACGAAAACCTCAAACTGGAGCTGAACCAGTCGAGAAGCACACCCCAAACCCTTACATGCAACCACCTCTGGATTAAATAGGTACAAAACCCTGCCTCATAACCACACCAGCACAGTGATGGACGGTAAATAGCTGGTAACTTAAACAAGGAATGAAACAACGAGACCCCTAAACAAAGAAACTGTAGCAGACTATATCACCAGAGCCGAGGACTTATTCTACTACAGAATGAAACCACAAGACCAGAACCACAACACGTTGCACTCTGTTACAGTGCCATCACTACGAAAAACTCAGACATGGAGGGTTTCATCCTTAGGACCCGAGCCCGAAGGCAACTACAATAACCTGGTAGGGTTTTGATAACAGCTTATATATCACCAACTGCATGGAGGAGAGTCAACCACGTAGCACCCAAATATATCAACGTAATATGGGTCGAGACCATATAGTTCAAATTGCAATCCAAATCATTATTCACCGATTCCAAAATCATTACATATATGTAAGTCAAACGTATAAGATAACATATGATATACAATCATTTAGCATTTAGTGCATGCCTTGCAACTGAATCGTCGAGAATCCCAAGCACATGGGATGTATAATCCCTACAACGATAATAAGGAGACATAGTCAACATCAAATATGGAGTTCCTATTAACTTAGTATGGTGGTTAATACCTTAACACAATATTGATTATAAATCTTATCCATGGTATGGGAAAAACATTATGACTATGGCAAAATCATGATAATGTACATTTATATTGAAACCAAGGCATAGGTTAATACCATGAGCATATCACATTTCTTCAATCAGTTAAACAGTGTGGTGGTCAACTTTCAAAGGAAAATACCTTGTTACTTACCAAATTCATATGATGGGGCACACTTTCGCCATTATATACTATCATCGCATTTCTACCGATATTATTTGTTAAACAGTAAACAAATAGGTAACATAGGATAAACTTTAAAGTAGACATTGAACATTGCAGTATAGTCGAATATAATGGAACAACGCTAGAGGCGCCACATTTCCCAACTCACATTAATAGTCCGGAAATACAACAGTAAATCACCGGTATTAGTTGACAACATATCACATGAAGTTAACGTCGCTTATGCAGCCAATAATTATGATATAACAATTGTACCATTGATGGTTACAGCAGTAACGTAGAGTATTAATCATAAAAACATAATTATAACTGGAACAATGTAATCTATCGCAAAACCTGATGATGCTATCCTAATAAGAAATATCATGTCGAGGCAGACTATCAATCTTAATTAAAGTGTAAGTTCATGAGAATAACTTCACTGTCTTGCACTACAACTTGCATTAGTAAATAAATCTGCTTTAAAGTTTTAAAGTACAGGGAGTATTGATGCTTACCAAGTTTAAAATACAGTGATCCCTACTTCACCGGCGTACCTGGGACACGGAAAACAACTTATGCATTAGCTCGTAAGCTAAGTAAGCCAGTCAACTACGACTAGCTCTTCCCTTGCGGTTCGAAATAAAACAGTCATTAATTACAATCATCGAAATCAAAGTTTTTAAATAAGACAGAGTCTTTAAACAGATTATGTTAGTTATTTAAATTAAAACAAAATCAGAATTTCTATCTAGTTAACATTTATTGTTATGAATAAAAATTTTAAATTTTTCAGAAATATCGGGTTTTGACATGTGGTATCAGAGGCAGGTTCAGACACTAGGCTTGGATGTGACTCCACTAAACTTCCGCAAACAGTGACCATAAAAGAAGATTTTTTTTTATTTATAAAACACTAACATATATTTCGGTTTCATGAACAGAACAGAAAATTTTTCTTTTCTGAATTTTACAGACAGGTATGGAAAAACTGGGAGAATATGCTGAGGAGGAATCTCCCAATGCTGTGACAAGACAGATGTCAAAAGAACTTGAGACAGAAGAAGAAATTTCTCACACCACTGAGCTGATGCAGACCATAAGAGGATTAAAGACAGAAATGGAAACAGTTAAGAAGGATAATGAAAGGATTCTAAAGACTCAGGAACAGCTAAATCAGCTATTGATAGAAAAATTTCAGACTGACGGAAGGAGCAAACCAGCTGACTCAGAAGAAGTTAGTCATCCAAGAGGGTCAAAAAGGACAAAACCAACTAAATCTGATAGCAGTTCCTCATCTAAAGAAAGAAAGGGACAACTCAGTTATCACACTAGCAGTGACAGCAGTGAAGCTGAGATGCACAACCGAAGGAAAAAGTACAGGCCTTATGAAGAGATTTTCGGGGAGTTTAAGAAGATAAAGCCCCCAACTTTCAATGGAGAAGCTGAAACTGGAGAAGAGGCAGAATCCTGGTTATCTGGGATGAGAAAATATTTTCAGATCTATAACTACTCAAATCAGCTAAAGGCACGAATGGCCATCTACAACCTCTCGGGAAAAGCGGACATATGGTGGCAAGATCTAAAAAGGGTCAAAGGGATTAAAGAAAGAGAAGTTAATTGGAGTACCTTTAAAAGATACTTCAAGAAGAAATTCCTGTCTGAGCAGTATTATGAAGAAAGGGCCAAAGAATTCTATGAACTGAAACTCGGATCTATGACGATGAAGGACTTAAACAATAAATTTTTAAGTCTGTTGCGTTATGTACCGTATTTTGTCGAAGAGAAACCAAAAATACAGCGGTTTCTTAGTTGCCTGCCCTATCATATCAAGGACAGAATTGAATATGACAATCCAAAAACACTGGAAGAAGCTATGCGCAAGGCAAATTTCTGTTACGAACAGAATAAAAAGAAAGAGGGGATAGCCAGCTGGAAAGCCAAAAAGAACAGCAATCTGATCGAGTACAAGAAAAAGGAATTTGTTCCCCATAAAAGTTTCAAGAATGGCAAAAACGGGAACCACTTTAATAGTAAAAGTTTCCAAGGAAACAAAAATGGAGCTGTCAGCCATTCAAACAATTACAAAAACAGCAAAGAGACTCCTAATAACCATGGAAACTACACCAAAAATTTCGAGCGAAAAGAACCTGTCAAGTGCTGGGAGTGTAATGGGCCACATTATGCTTCAGTCTGCCCAAACAGAAAGAAACAAATCAGCAATATTCATACTGTTCAAGATGAAATGACAGTTGGAGATTTCGCAGGAACTATGCCTCGAATCAATGCAGCATTGGAAAACCGCCAGGCTGACTACCAAACTTCCATGGTGGAAGTAGGAGGTATGATTAACAAAACCCCAGTTACTATATTAATAGATCCAGGTGCTAGTCTTAGTTATATTTCACCTCAGCTGGTAGAAAAATGTAAATTGATTGTTGAAAGGTTTGATAATTCATGGTTTGTACAATTAGCTACTGGGGCAAAGAGAAAAGTAAACTGCTATGTAAAAGAATGCATCTTAAACATGACTGATTTTAGAACTACAGTTAAACTGAACGTTTTACCACTTGGCTCTTATGACATACTTATCGGAATGGACTGGTTGGAACAACATAGGGTCGTTTTAAACTGTTTTGACAAAACTTTTAGGTGTATAAACAGTAGTGGACAGCCTGTAACTGTTAGAGGTATCCCTAGGAAAACAGTAGTTAGGCAAATTTCTGCTTTACAACTTAAAAGAGCAGTCAGAAAAGGGTGCAAGACTTATGCTGTAGCTATTACAGATGAGACAGATAAGTCTGAAAACGACCAGAAAACAGTAGAGAACATTCCTGTCGTCAATGAATTTATTGACGTTTTTCCTGAGGAAATCCCATAATTGCCTCCCAAGAGAGAGCTTGACTTTACAATTGAGCTGGTACCAGGTGCTGTTCCCAGTTCAAAAGCCCCGTATCGTATGAATATTTTGGAGCTTAACGAGTTGAAAACTCAGTTGAAGGAGTTAATAGACAAGAATTATATTAGACCCAGTGTATCCCCTTGGGGAGCACCAGTGATTTTCGTTAAAAAGAAGGACGGAACTATGCGACTTTGCATAGATTATCGTCAACTAAACAAGATGACGATCAAAAACAGGTATCCGTTACCTCGTATTGATGATCTGTTTGATCAACTACGTGGCGCTACGGTATTCTCTAAGATCGATCTGAGATCGGGTTATCATCAGGTAAGAATTAAAGAGGAAGATATTTTCAAAACAGCCTTTAGAACAAGGTACGGACATTACGAATTTGTCGTAATGCCATTTGGACTTACAAATGCCCCAGCTGTTTTTATGTGCTTAATGAACAACATAATGCACAAGTACTTAGATAAATTTGTTGTTGTATTTATCGACGACATTTTAGTCTATTCTAAGAGCGAGGAGGAGCATAAAGAACACTTACGTATAGTCTTACAAGAACTGAGAGAACAACAGCTCTTTGCGAAATTCAGTAAGTGTGATTTCTTCAAAGACGAAATCCAGTACTTAGGACATGTAGTCACCAAGGAAGGGATTTCAGTGGATCCCGAAAAGATTCGGGCGATTGAAGAATGGCCAGTACCTAAAGATGTGACGGACGTTAGATCTTTCATGGGAATTGCCGGTTACTACCGGAGGTTTATTGAAGGCTTTTCAAAAATAGCCAACCCAATCACTTCTTTGCAGAAGAAAGGCAAGAAGTTTGATTGGAATGCGAAATGTGAAGAAAGTTTCAAGAAACTTAAGACTTTATTGACAACTGCACCTATCCTTAGAATAGCGGACCCAAATAAAGATTTCATAGTTTGCACCGACGCTTGTAATGATGGTTTAGGCGGAGTGCTGACTCAAGAAGGACATGTCATTGCTTACGAATCTAGGAAGCTGAAAATCCATGAAAAGAATTATGCCACCTATGACCTAGAATTAGCTGCTGTAATTCACGCTTTAAAGATGTGGCGACACCACCTAATAGGCAGAAAATTTACCTTACTAACAGATAATAAAGGTCTGAAATACCTTTTAGACCAGCCAAATTTAAATGCAAGACAAGCCAGGTGGCTGGCATTCCTAAGTGAATATGATTTTGAAATCCAACACATAAAAGGGAAGGAAAATAAGGTGGCTGATGCCTTGAGCAGGAATGCAAAACTGAATTTTATATCAGCTAGCAGCACTTATACCTCTGATTTAAATGAACAGCTGGCTGAAGGGATAAAATTAGACGAAAATTATCAACATCTACAAATTACAGCCAAAGAACAGCCTACAGAAAGTTTGATAAAAGGGTATAGTTTAAACGAAAATGGATTTTTGCTGTTTAAGGACAGGCTGTATATCCCTAATGCACCTACAGTTAAGCTGTTAATTTTAGACGAAATACATAAAACCCCTTACTCCGGGCATCCTGGTTATCAAAAGACTATCACTATGTTGAGAAAAGAATATTTTTGGCCTAATATGAAATCTGAAACTGCTGAATATTTAGCTAAGTGTTTGGACTGCCAACAAGTAAAAACAGAACACCAACATCCAGCTGGATTGCTGCAACCTTTACCTATTCCTAGTTGGAAATGGGAAATAATCAGCCGTGATTTCATTACGGGTTTACCCAAAAATCAACATCAGAATGATTCGATTATGGTAGTGGTAGACAAATTAAGTAAATCAGCACATTTTATTCCTGTTAAAACCACATACAAGGCTGCAAACATAGCAGATATCTTTCTAAAACAGATTTTTCGGTTACACGGTATTCCAAAGGTCATTATATCAGACAGGGATCCAAAATTCACAGGAAATTTTTGGAGATCCTTGTTCAAAGGATTAAACACCACTTTGAATTTCAGCACCTCTTTCCATCCTCAGACTGACGGACAAACGGAAAGAGTTAATCAAATATTAGAAGATCTGTTAAGGATGTATGTTAAAGATCAACCAGGTAAGTGGGAGGATTATTTACACTTAGCCGAATTTGCATACAATAACAGCTATCAATCATCAGCTAAGTTTAGTCCTTTTGAGGTTTTGTATGGTCGAAAATGCAACACTCCTATCTCTTGGAGTAATCCAGTAGATAGATTAGTGTTAGGACCTGATTTATTGAAGGAAATGGAACAGATTGTGAAACAAGTGCAGGAAAACTTGAAGATTGCCCAGGATCGGCAAAAGAGTCAAGCAGATTTGAAAAGAACTCCTAAAGAGTTCCAGGTAGGTGAACATGTGTTCATCAAGTTAAGACCAAAGAAAAGCTCCCTAAGATTAGGAAGTTGTGCAAAATTAGCACCACGTTACTGTGGTCCATTTGAAATTTTAGCTAGAATTGGTCAAGTTGCTTATCAGTTAGCATTACCTCCAAATTTAAAAGTACATAATGTTTTTCATATCTCTGTTTTGAAAAAGTATGTTCATGATGCTACTCATGTTATTGATTGGAACATTGTACAGGTAGAACCAGAAGGGGAAGTTCTGGTAGAACCGGATTGTATCCTCGGGAGGAGGGAAATTACTCTACGGAACCGGATAATTGGACAAGTGAAGGTGCAATGGAAGCACCTTAGTCCTGAAGAATCTACCTGGGAGCTGGAAAGTAAGATGCGGGAAGCATATCCCCATCTATTCCAGCAGGTGGATGAAGACGAAGAATAAGTAACATCGAGGACGATGTTACATTTTAAGGGGGTGTGTATGTCACATACCCCAATTTTATTAAAATAATGTAATTATTTTTAATATTCCTGAGAACATTATGTTAAATTTAATGCTAAGTAGGAATGGATGACTCAGCAGAGTATCCAGAAATGGAATGTAAATTCTGAATAATTATTATTAATAAATAAATTATGGAGACAACAGCATGGGAGAGCTGTTAAAAGAGGTTACTGGTCTAACTGGTGGATGGAATTAGGTGGAAGGACAAAAGACAAGTGGCAGCATCCTCAAACACTTCCTAAGTTGCAGGTGGCAACTTCCCTATATTTTGGGGTCATGATTCCCTAAGAAAGTGGAATCTGAGCAGGTGGCTCATTAATGACAGTTAGCCCAACTAAGACCTAGGCAATCTTTTAAATACTACTCAATGAACTGAGCTGGGGGGTTCAGCAATTGTTCTGGAGGGAGAATACATTCAGGTGAATGCTATTCAGGAGTCCCATTGAGGAAGTGGGGAAACAGTAAGGAAGTGATTTGAAGCAGGAAGTTGCAGTAACTTGGTTCCAGTATAGCTGTTTTGGCTGAGGGAATTATTGGCCGTACTTAGATTCCAGCCAGTTAGACCAGAGCAAGCTCGGGGGTCCTGAGAAGTGTTGTCTGGGCACTCTCCAGGAATTGGTAGGGAGGAACAGCCTCCCATTGCTGTTATTGTCTACCATAGCTACAGGTTCTGCCACTCTTCCTGTTGTTGGTTTATTTAATTTTCATATGAGATAGACTAGTACAACTATGTTTTGACTGTATTCAACTTTAGTAAATCAGTCTCTGTACTTTCTTTTGGTATAAATTTCAGAACGCAGATGTTATAGAAATTTCCTATTTTTATTAAATGGAGTATTTATCTTATACAGAACCTAATTGTTACTGTTACAGTTAACAATTATCATGTTTAGGCATATTCTAGAATTCCTGTTAATGGTTAAATAATAGACAGAAATATTAAACAATAGATATTCCAGTAATCTACCTGTATATATATATATATATTGCATATTATAGTCAATTTTAGTTACAGGTTACTCTTATATCAAGTTAGAAGATAAACAGAACTCATTTTAATATATTGTTTATACTCATAATATGTTTTGACAGCTATCGATTAAATAAATGAGGAGACTGTAACAACATTTCATTGTTACAAGCATCCTTATAATCTTATTTATTAACACAGGAGTCAAATACAAACACTTAGCAACTGTATAGTATTATTCCCCTTCAACCTAGTATTATAATACATTAGCCATGCTTATTATAATAGAATTAACAGAGTTGTTTTAAACAAAAACAAACCTATTACACAACAGAGAAACTGTCGACGAACGCAACCATCATTGGCTGTTACAAACCATCTTAATTATACACAGTAATAATATTTATTCAGTATAAATGTTCTTCCTTAGGGTAGTCCACAAACCCTACACGGCCGTAACCTTATATTATTCCTTCGACAGACTGAAAACAAATAAAAGAATGCCTTATATGGCAGACAGAACCTACAGCATCTTTACACATAGTTCTGTGTATATATTATTCTACCCACAGTTTCATTTAATAACTATACAAGAATCAAAATAAACATTGTTATAATTCATTCCCGGTCGCTGTCGAGTTAACAAAGTTCATACATATTTGTTGAACACAAAACAGAACCTCAACTCGCCTGAATAAACCCTATACTATTCAACTATTACAGTCACAGTCGAGGAACATCCACCATCTTTTATTTAACACTCCAAATCGAAGAAAAACGCAGAGAGACAATTATAGGATTTCACTATAACAGAGTTATCATTCATTGCAGGTACCGAAGAACCCATTTATCCTTACATTCAAACACATTCTAATAATTTAACAAAACACAAAAATGAAACACGGCCATGATAGGCCCAGTAATATATTAAGTATAAATTTTATGCAGCGAGGATAGAATCCTATGCCTAGCCAATACGAGTACCATAACAGAAACCCTGGCCTCATACAGTCTGAGCCGTGAAGGGCTCTCCAATAAACATAACAAGGTTTCAACCCCTTTCATTTCAAACAAAATAACTAATACAGATGACTGCAACCATGAACATCAAGTCGTCAAACGACCTCACTATACAGGAGTTTTCCTCCATGACACAACCCTAACCACAAAACCAGCAAAGGAAGAGACAGCCGTGGATAACCAGGCTTACCCGGAGGAGCCAACGTTGGAGATAAAACCCTGTACACCTTCAGAGCCGCGTGACCTGCACATTCAATGCCGATAGATGTTAATACACATTCAATGCCAAGAATTGTAAATATAAAGTAAACCTGCACTTGCTTGCAAAACAGAAATTACGGAAATAAAGTTATTTCCTTACCTGAGCAATGTAACCCGTGGATAATCTGGGAGCCACCGGTGAAAGCAAGCACTGAACCCCATCCCCCTCGTCGGTTGAAAGAGCAAGGAACACCCTCAAACTCTTCCAATGACGACCGCGACAGACAAACATTGCAGACGAAAACCTCAAACTGGAGCTGAACCAGTCGAGAAGCACACCCCAAACCCTTACATGCAACCACCTCTGGATTAAATAGGTACAAAACCCTGCCTCATAAACACACCAGCACAGTGATGGACGGTAAATAGCTGGTAACTTAAACAAGGAATGAAACAACGAGACCCCTAAACAAAGAAACTGTAGCAGACTATATCACCAGAGCCGAGGACTTATTCTACTACAGAATGAAACCACAAGACCAGAACCACAACACGTTGCACTCTGTTACAGTGCCATCACTACGAAAAACTCAGACATGGAGGGTTTCATCCTTAGGACCCGAGCCCGAAGGCAACTACAATAACCTGGTAGGGTTTTGATAACAGCTTATATATCACCAACTGCATGGAGGAGAGTCAACCACGTAGCACCCAAATATATCAACGTAATATGGGTCGAGACCATATAGTTCAAATTGCAATCCAAATCATTATTCACCGATTCCAAAATCATTACATATATGTAAGTCAAACGTATAAGATAACATATGATATACAATCATTTAGCATTTAGTGCATGCCTTGCAACTGAATCGTCGAGAATCCCAAGAACATGGGATGTATAATCCCTACAACGATAATAAGGAGACATAGTCAACATCAAATATGGAGTTCCTATTAACTTAGTATGGTGGTTAATACCTTAACACAATATTGATTATAAATCTTATCCATGGTATGGGAAAAACATTATGACTATGGCAAAATCATGATAATGTACATTTATATTGAAACCAAGGCATAGGTTAATACCATGAGCATATCACATTTCTTCAATCAGTTAAACAGTGTGGTGGTCAACTTTCAAAGGAAAATACCTTGTTACTTACCAAATTCATATGATGGGGCACACTTTCGCCATTATATACTATCATCGCATTTCTACCGATATTATTTGTTAAACAGTAAACAAATAGGTAACATAGGATAAACTTTAAAGTAGACATTGAACATTGCAGTATAGTCGAATATAATGGAACAACGCTAGAGGCGCCACATTTCCCAACTCACATTAATAGTCCGGAAATACAACAGTAAATCACCGGTATTAGTTGACAACATATCACATGAAGTTAACGTCGCTTATGCAGCCAATAATTATGATATAACAATTGTACCATTGATGGTTACAGCAGTAACGTAGAGTATTAATCATAAAAACATAATTATAACTGGAACAATGTAATCTATCGCAAAACCTGATGATGCTATCCTAATAAGAAATATCATGTCGAGGCAGACTATCAATCTTAATTCAAGTGTAATTTCATGAGAATAACTTCACTGTCTTGCACTACAACTTGCATTAGTAAATAAATCTGCTTTAAAGTTTTAAAGTACAGGGAGTATTGATGCTTACCAAGTTTAAAATACAGTGATCCCTACTTCAACGGCGTACCTGGGACACGAAAAACAACTTATGCATTAGCTCGTAAGCTAAGTAAACCAGTCAACTACGACTAGCTCTTCCCTTGCGGTTCGAAATAAAACAGTCATTAATTACAATCCTCGAAATCAAAGTTTTTAAATAAGACAGAGTCTTTAAACAGATTATGTTAGTTATTTAAATTAAAACAAAATCAGAATTTCTATCTAGTTAACATTTATTGTTATGAATAAAAATTTTAAATTTTTCAGAAATATCGGGTTTTGACACTTACGACCCTGCATAACCACCTAAGGGACCTCAAGCCGATGGCATCATTGGTTCCCTTACCACGTAGCCTCCTACTCAAACTGTTGGATCGTCGAACCCCTAGGGTTCTTCCCCATCCCCAACACAGGCTGGAAACAACATCACCAAGTCGCCCGCTCCTACCTCCACCGAAGAGGTGAATTCTGTTCAATCAGCTTCATCTCAGAAATCTGGTGGTAAGAAGAAAAATGAAGGGAAACCTAAGAAACCTTCTAACCAACAGGATCCCAAGCCCACCCTTGAAGACACCAAATAGAAGAGGAATTTGACGTATCCTTGTTTACTGTGCAGTGGAGACCATTTCTCAAAGGAGTGTCCCCACCGAGACGAAGTGCAGAAGTTTCTCAAAGGAAACTCTACACCCGCAGTTCTCAACGATCCCTTCCCCGCTTAGAACCAGCAACTGATTGCACACACCTCTCCTTCCCAAGGAAAGGCATCCTCCACCGCACATGTTCTCATGATGCATAGTGAGACCGTCAACTTGAACACACGTTCACGTTCATATGAATTAGTCCCTCGGAAGTAACCCGTTGGAAGTAATACTTAAAAACCTTCCACTTCTATTCCCAACGTCACCGTACCACGTGCTTCTCTCACTATTGAGAATCCTTCTTTAGAGTCAATGTTGCGTCCTCCCAAGAGCACGATTCAAAAAGCTGTTTTCAATCCTAATGCTTGGGCAGCTCAAAACTACAATATTGTGGAGGACCTGGCACAAGATCCTTGTGCTATGTCGACACTAGAGGTCTTGCAGAATTGTCCTAACTAGTGCAAGACTCTCCTCATAGCCATTGGCGCGGTTGATCGAGATTCTTCTAATACCATCATGTTCCAACTTGATTACTTTAAGCCGAGGCTTTCCCATCAGTTGGCATTTCAAGTTGCCACAAACATTACTGGGAAGACAATCCATCGTACCGTCTTGCATGAAGGTGCCTCCACCTCGGTTATGTTGATTTCATGTTGGAGAGCCATTGGCTCTCCCGAGTTGAACCGTTCTCCCACCACCTTGAAAGTATTCAACAGACGTGGCTTTCAACCTCATGGGCTGTTACAAACCTTAGCAGTCGAGTTGGGGGGTAAGACCACAACCATTAACGTGGAAGTGGTCGCAGCCCCTTTAGATTATAATCCCTTACTTGGTCGTAATTGGTTTAACGCCATGATGGCGGTCGCATCATCTATCTTCTGCATAGTACAATTCCCCCACCAAGGCCAAATTCTCACCGTCGACCAACTGGATTTCTGTACACTTGACACCGCTACTCATCCGAGCGATAATGTTCCATTACTTGGGAAATATTTGCAGCTATATGAGAGCGTGGGGGTCGGCCTCATAAAATATTCATCTCTTATGGGCGTCTTTCCAACCTAGGATCCCCCTAATCATGTTGCCAAGGTGAACATGATATCCTCTAGGATTTCATATGTCCCCAACTCTTCCGATCAATGGATTGTACCTGATGAAGCCACTATGCACTTGATTGGAGACACCATGCCTCTTTCACCCACTGAAATCACTTATGAGGCTATCCAGTCAGCACCTGAGGACCACCTAGTTGTGGCCTCCAAATCCTATTCTCCACAACGTACGTTGTCCCTACCCGATCCTCTACTCCATACTTTTCATTCCGATGAGTCCATTATGGACATTATGAGTGCGGATGACCCTCCGTGGGAAGACCTTAATAAACGATTGTCTTTCCTTCCCCCATTGGAGACTGTGGAGAATAGCATCACCATCATCTTTACACCGAATGCCTACCCTTTCCCTCAGTCCTCGATACTCCCGTGTCAAACAGACACTAAAGGAAATTTGGAAAACATTGAACCTACCATTCCAGGAGACATATCGATTACTCTTGGTGTAGTGGAACACATTCATTTAGGCCATAAGTGTTCCCTTGAAGAGATTACAATGTTCACGGCCTTGTTCAAGCAATTCTGAGACATGTTTTCTTTAACATATGAGGAGATTCCTGGGATAGACCTCGTATTGTTTCACACGAAATCAAAACCTCTCCCGACGTCAAAGCAGTCCGCTAAAAGTTGCAACCGGTACACCCTCTAAAGACTGCGACAATCAAGGCAGAAATTGAGAAGATCTTGAAGGCTGGATTTATCTACCCTGCTCCACTGACAGAATGGATCTCCAATGTCATCCCTGTCACTAAGAAGCAGGGTACCATTCGTGTCTGCGTCGATTATCGAGATCTCAACAAGGCTTGTCCAAAGGAAAATTACCCGACTCCCTTTATCAAGAAGATAATTAACAATTGTGCTGTAAGTGTCATCTTCTCTTTCATGGATGGCTTTTTCGGTTACAACCAGATCGATATCCACCTTGCCAACCAACACAAGACTGCATTCATCTTCCCTTGAGGACCATTTTCATATCGTAAACTTCCTTTCGGTCTTAAAAATGTTGGTGCCACATTCCAGTGGGCCATGTCGTACGCCTTTCAAGATGTGAAGGACTTTGTGGATCACTACTTGGACGATCTCCCTGCCCATTCACGACAGCACCAGTTCCACATAGATCATCTGACGGTTGTATTCCTCAGATGCAGGCAGTATAACATCCTACTTAACCCTCACAAGTGTATCTTCTGCGTCGAGTCTGGATGCCTCCTCGATTTTATCATCTCGAAAGATGGGATCCACATCGATCCCTTAAAGGTGGAAGCCATTGTCGCTCTCCCACCTCCCACGGACATTACGAAACTTCAAAGTTTGTAAGGGAAGGAAACTTACCTATGACGTTTTGTTTGTAATTTCGTGCATAAGACACAGGGTTATGTGAGACTACTCAAGAAGGACATCCCATTCATCTAGGATGACCAAGCGCAACAATCCTTTGATAGTCTCAAACATGCTATTACACACGCCCCTGTGCTCCAACCGCCCAATTACTGCAAGGATTATATCCTTTATCATGTTACTTATGCCACCACGATCGCCATGGTATTGGTACAAGAGGACAATAACGCCCAGGGGAATGTGATGTAATACCTTAGTAAGAGTCTTATGGACTCTGAAACGCGTTATTCGCATGTCGAGAAGCTCACTCTCGCAGCAGTAATTTCTGTCCAAACGTTCTGTCATTACGTCTTGATCCGCACCACCACCATCATCGTCGAATTGAACCCCATGTACCACATTTTAATAAGCCAAGTGCTTGGGGCCAAGTATTCATGTCGATGGATCGTGATACTTCAGGAGTTCGACCTCCTCTTCGAGAAAGCCAAGTCTAAGAAGTCTTTGGTGTTCGCCGAGCTTATCTACGATCTTCCCCGTGTTGATTTAGGATCTGAGCCCAATGATTCTCTTCCTGACGAATCATTGTTCCTCATCAGCACGTCTGACCCGTGGTATGGGGATATTACCTTATATCTCCATACCCAACTTTTCAACCCCCAATTGTCTCGTGACGATCGTCGTCGAATACACTACCACGCAAAGTATTACCTGATCATCAATGATACCTTATACCATCACGACATTGATTCTATTCTTCAACGTCGTCTCACTCATGTGGAGGCTAAACACGTCTTGAATGACTGCCACTTTGGGGCTTGTGGAGGTAATATCTCTGGGATGGCTACAGCCCAGAAGATACTACGTGTGGAATATTATTGGCCATCTATCTTCAAAGATTGCATTGAGGCCGTTAAAAAATGTCCTCCATGCCAGCATTTTCAAACGAAAAAGTGCACCCATCTAGCCTCGTTACACCTGGTTATTACCGTTGGCCCCTTTGCAAAATGGGGCATTGACTTCATGCACTGTAATCCTACCTCTTCCGGGGGGCATGGTTACGTCATAGTAGCCGTGGATTACTTTACAAAGTGGGCCGAGGCTATACCAACATACACTGACAACGAAAAAACTGTCATACTCTTCATGTTCAATCATGTTATCTCACGATTCAGAGTGCCACAAGCCATAGTCACTAACCATGGATCTCACTTTCAGAACCATATGGTCGACGAACTGAGCGCCCGATTGGGTTTTCGTCATGAAAACTCAACTCCTTACTATCCATAGTCCAATGGACAAGTAGAGGCCATTAACAAGGTCTTGAAAACCATGATTCAACGCATGGTGGGTACCTGTAAGTCCAACTGGCACAACATGCTCTTTTCCGTGCTATGGGCATACCAGACCTCCTTTAATACTGCTATCGTATTTACATCGTTCAAGTTAGTTTACGGATTGGAGGCAGTACTACCAATAGAGTGCGAGATTCCATCGCTCAAACTTGCAATCGAACTTCTTTCGAACACCACTACCGAGGAAGAATGTTTCCTTTACCTTGAAAAGCTTGAAGAGACCCACCGCGATGCTGCTCTTTCCAACGAGGCACATAAGAAGCGCATCAAGGCACAATACAATAGGTCGGTCGAACCCCGTGTCTTTAATGAGGGTGATTTGGTCCTCACGTACGACCAAAGACATGATAAGTTGGGGGCAGGTAAGTTCGAGTCCATGTGGCACGCACCGTATATAGTGAAACGCGTTCTAGAGAAAGGAGCCTATGAACTAGAGGACTACGATGGGATATATTTGGGTGAGACCCACAATGGGATCTACCTGAAGAGGTACTATGCTTGAGTTTTTCACGCATAGACATCTTGTATATACTGTACATGGCATGCGTGTTTTGTGTGGTGTCACACTTTTTTTTAATGTGTCTAGGTCTTGTCTTGTTTCTTATACCATGTTCTGTCTGCATGTGCAAATGGAAACTTGCTATGGATTCACGGACGGCGCCAACCGGCATACCTGTAACCTTGCTTTGGCAGCCTGGGTACTCTACTCTCCCACCGGTGAGCTTATCATCTCAGGAGGAATTTGTCTAGGTTTCGCAACCAACAATTCTGTGGAATATCAGGAATTCATTGGAACCCTAACTAATTCTCTTTCCTTGGGTATGGATGACGTTGTTATTTACTTGGATTCACAACTAGTGGTCTCTCATCTTAACTAGATTTATGCTATCCACGAACCTAATCTATTCCATCTCTACAGACGAGTTCGTTCCCTGGAAAGGTCCTTTGAATATATTCAGTACCTACACATTCCATGAGATATGAACACAGTTTCCGACTTGATGGCCAACTTCATTCTAGATTGGTACATTGCACACACATGACATTTGTATAAAATTTAAAAGCACACATAACATGTAAATCATCCATTGTATAAGCAAACATTTAAACAAGATCACATAAATCATCCATAGAACGCATAATGTATAAATCCGTCGAAAATGTCTATATATATATATAAGTCAAAATGATGGTGCTGATACAAAAGTTGAAGCATGCTAGCTTTCAATAGGTCTCTACAAAATCTAAAGCTCATAAGCTTTCAGTACATACATGAGTAGGACATCAGCCTAAGGCTCAGGTTTCCTAACCCTAGATCATGAAGCTCCCAGCTGCTGCCCATGAAAGCAGACCACGACCCTCGCCACTTTGGCCATCACCGTGCCAAAATGGTCAGACACCCCAACAACATACCTCTGGTATCTTTGAGGTAGATCACGAACAACCGGCTCTAGGATATCCAGGTTCAGCCTCTGGAGGTTCTCATAAACCTCCTCTACCTTCTCGGTAGCATCTCGTGCTGCGACACCCATGACTGACACCTCTCCTCTCCTTGCAATGATGGAGACCCCAACTGGCCGTGACGGACCCACATCTACACACAACACCAAGTTATCAACACTACTCCAAAAAAAATCATACAATATATAAAATGAAAAACACAAGAGATTTTATTCTTACTGATGTCACCCCATTGTGCTCCCTCAGGGAGCACCAGGTCGGGATCACCTTTGAAGTCTGTCCCGCTGTAAGGGTAATCCTCAATCATGAGGAATTGTCCCTCCAGCCAAGTGAAGAACCTAGAGCCATAGACTATGATGGGATCGTCTCCGCCATGAAGGGCCATCACCTCTGCCCATCGAGTCATATGTGGATCCTTGGCATCCCAGTCATCCAATTCCACCTGTGGACAGAGATGAGGTACCTGCTCCAGTAAAAAGAGATCACCACGGACCCATATCCAAATTGTTTCAGCGCACCGCGTCGACATTTGGTAAGTTGGCCCCGTAGGTTGGTCAGGAATCCCTCACACCAGTTGAAAACCCTGGGATCCATGCACTCCTCTGCATACATCAATTGAGTCTTTCTCGCAAGGTGAGTAGACTGAATCCCCTTCACCCTCATTGGGGTGAAGAGCACGACACGTAATGGACAATCTTGGATATCCTTAATGGGAATCTTCCCATGCTATGAATATTAAATATTGTATTAAATTAATCAGTAAATTATTAATTAGTTTAATTGAAGGAACGTAACCCTTCTTAAGAATGCTCAAACCTTATAAAAGGTGAGCTCTTGTAACGCGTTAAAGCATCTTATCAATTCAATAATATATATCTTATTCAATATGGATCTCGTGTCCTAGTTTTTCTGTTGCATTTGGTATCAGAGCACGGTTTCGACTCTTATCGGCTCACTCATTTTCCAGGATACATACACTCCTCCATTCACTCCATTCGCTCCATCACCTCTCACACACTGCTCACTCCACTACATTACTTCCCCACGCTATCCTTCCTCCTTCATCTTCCATGACATCCCTAGTTCCTTCCTTCCATATCCCGCCCACGTGATCCCTCTTTCCTCATACCCACGCTCCAGCCTTTGAGCTCCCTCGTCCCACGCCTGCTCTTCCTTACCCAATCGCCAACACTTCACACGTCTCTCTCTGCACCTTCCTTCCCGCTCCTAGCTGCACTCTCTTCTACCATCAAGACCCTCCCACACTTTACACCCTCACATCACTTCACATCCCTCCATCTTCCCCCCCACTCCATATTCCTTCCACCTCGCGCTTGCGTCCACCATCTCCACGCATCTTCCGTTCTATCCATTACACCGATGCTTCTCCACATCCACTTACTCCCAAAACCCATGCCACCTCGACTCCGTTTCCCCATTCCAGTCCATTCATTCCCTCTCCCCCTCTGCATTCATATCCGTCTCCTTACCCCACGTTGCATCCGCACACTCCCCCACTCTACACCTCGCTGCATCCACCCTCCTGCAGCCTCCCCCACGCTCGACTCTTACCCCAAACTGCTCGGCCACTCCACTCCGCCCTTCGCCCAGCGCTCGTCTGCTCTCTTGCTACGTCCTCTGCCCTCTTGCTGCGCCCTCTCCCCACCTACGCGCCAACTCCCCATGCCTTCCACGGTGCTCTTTGCTGCACCTCCCCACTCCTCCACGCCATCCATCAAATATATTATTCTTTATTTATTAATTATGGAAGCTGGTTTCACTTCTTAACTCCTTAACCGGACACGGTTAACTCCGCAACCGAACATAGTTGCTGAATTTGGTATCAGAGCGGAACGCTCCTCCATCTGAGCTCGGATTCGGCTCACAATCAGAGCAGATTCACTCCTACACTCTAAGCTCGGACTCGGCTCATCAATTCCTACTTAAGTTCGGATTCGGCTTATCACTTACCATCACTCGTTGCTCACTCACCACACCATCTTCCTCTTTTCCGCTTGCTACACTCCATCCACGCTCCCCTCCACTTGTTCCACTCCCACGTCCTGCTCTAGCTCCCACGCACTTCACCCCCGACCCCCCCTCCACTTCTCCTTACCCCCCCACTAGATCCGCGTCCCTTATTCCCTCTCGGCTCTCCTCTGCACCTGCAAATCCCTCTCTCGTTACTGCTCACGCCGCCCTGCCCGCGCTAAACCTTCCCACACTGCAGCATCTGCCTCCCACGCCCTCTCTTCCTTGGGTCCACTCTCCCTCGCGCGCCATCCTCCCACTGCTGCGCATTCCATCCTCCCACTGCTGCTCATCCCCTTCCTTCATGCCTCCACTCTTCTCTTCTCACCATCTCGCCACCGCCACACTTGAAAACTCACAGCAGCTCCTCACCCACATTCCTCTCAACCAACCGCGACCCCCATATCTCCATGCCCTCCCACTTGCTCTCCCTTCCACCGGTTCCTCCCCCACCATCCGGCCTGCAACCTCAAACTCCCTGTCAAACCTCCGCTGCTCATACTCCACTTCTCCAGCTCCCTGTCAAACCTGCCACACTCCCTCATTCAAACTCCTTCACGTAAAACCTAATTTTTAATAATAAATTAAATATTATTATATTAATATTTAATTTTATTAAATAATATATATATTAATAGTATTATCCTTTAAACTATTAATATAATATTACTCTCTTCCAATATCATATTTTTCATAAGTTAATTATTACTAAACAATAATTAGCTTAATTGTCAAGAGTCTTTCATCTCCAAAACCAAAATAGCATCCAAATATTCACCTCCCCACACCAGGACAAGAACCATGGCCGAGTTACGAGACCGACTAGAAAAATTAGAAAAAGACCAAATTAGAGATTTAAAAATCGTCGAAGGTCTAAACTCCAGAATGGACAAACTTGAGAAAGTGTTTCAAGAAGATTTAAAGGAAGAGATTAAAAATAACAATGCCGTGCTTAAAAAATAAATCAAAGATGAAGTTGTTCTGGTACTAGAAAGAAGGTTGAGTGAAAAATTTGACACTCTGAACGAAAAACAAAAAGACTTGGATGACAAAATGAGTGTTATGACTCAAAACATAAACACCATAACCCAGAACTTGAGCACCTTGACGCAGAACCATAATATATTAATGGAGATGTTACAAAGACTAATGCCTAAGACAAATCAAGTTAGTAGTCCATACATGCTAGATGCCTCATTTCATATTTTCACACAGGAAGCACTTGCCAAGAATCAAGAAGAATTGCAAAAAGAAATAAAGATTAACAATGCGACGCTTAAGCAAGAGATAGAAACAAAAGTACTACCAGATATGGAGGCACGATTAAATAGCCAAATAGAAGCTATCTGTAAGATAGTAGAGAATAAAAAAGACAAAAATCACCGCCAACAACGAAGCAGTTCAAATATGTCACTTACGTCATCCAGTAGTTCCGATCCACCATCAAACCATAAAGCAAAAGGGAATCAATATCACCCTTACATAGTGTACCCACCTAAGGCAAAAATAGAGTTGTCGAAATACAATGGAAGTAAAGACCAATGCGTTGCTTGGCTAAACAAAGCGGAAGAATACTTCGACATTTACAATATTCAATCTGATGAGGAGAAGGTGAAATATGCGTCAATGCATATGGAAGGGTACGCCTATAATTGGTACTTATGGTGGAAGAGGGATAATTTTTCCTACACCTGGAACTTGTTCAAAAATGATTTTTTAATAGGTTTCAAGGAATCAAGGAAGATGAGTTTTTCAGTAAACTTACGAGATTACAACAAGTTGGAAGTGTTGAGGAATTCACACATCAGTGGGAATCCTTGTCGACACGAGTATTTGGGTTGTTTGACAAGCAAAGACTCGAAACTTATTTAGGAGGTCTTAAATCGTACCTCCAAAAAGAGTTAAAGTTACACAACATACCTAACGTAGAGGTAGCAAGACATAAAGCAAAAGCCGCAGAACGCAAACTGGAAGGAATAAAAACAAGAGGCGACAACCATTATCGACAAGAAAAAGAGACACAATGTAGGTACTGTGAAGATATGTGGTCACCCGGCCATCAATGCCACAAACCTCAATCATATGCCTATGAAATGGAAAATAGATCAAAGCCATCTAACAGTTACTCTAATAATAGAAAGAAGAAGAAAAACATTTGTCGTCGATGTGGTGATGATTGGATCCCAGGCCATAAATGTAGGAACAATCACACAATACAGTGCAAAATCATCAATAGAAAGGAAGTGCAAGTCTCTACACAAGAAATTGCGTCTGACTCTAATACCGACACTGAATCTGAATGAAGGACGACATTATGAAAATACTCAAGCTTTGAGGACAAAGCTTTCCAAAAGGGGAAGGCAATGCTATGAATATTAAATATTGTATTAAATTAATCAGTAAATTATTAATTAGTTTAATTGAAGGGACGTAACCCTTCTTAAGAATGCTCAAACCTTATAAAAGGTGAGCTCTTGTAAAGCGTTAAAGCATCTTATCAATTCAATAATATATATCTTATTCAATATGGATCTCGCATCCTAGTTTTTCTGTTGCATCCCACTAGAAGCCGCAGTGCCCGCAGTGCAGTATTGAGTGATCATTTCATCTACAGTCTGATCACCCCCTCGTGATCTAGTGAGAGATATAGATTCTCCCCTCCGGGATAATCTTATCAGGAAGTAGATGTCCTCGAAATCTATACTCAAGGTATGCACCTTGATCTCGAAGTGCTGCTGCGCTGGATCCCAACATCGGATCATATGTGTTAGTAGCGGGAATTGGGCCCTCATGCCCAACACTTGGAAGTACTTAAGCAACCCGCAGTTCCTCAATGCAGCAACACATTGAGGGTCATTTTCAAACTGTGCAACATCCAACTCGTGTTCGCGTTCTCTCCACTCAATGACCATGTTTTTCACTATGAACTTGTCAAGAAGCACAAATGAGCAACATTAGAACTCACCCCATGCATCAAATCTTTTTATTTTGGGTTGGGTAATGACATGAACTTGGACATTTCCTCCATCGCAAACTGTCCTTGCAGACAGTGTGACATCGTCGCAAATGACCCTTGCGGGATTCACGACGACCCTAAGTCATCGCAGTTCCCGTAAGGGAGACCTGCACCGACCTGTGAGCGCATTACCCCCAACTAAAACAACTCAAAACCTTAAAAAATAAGCAAAAAACATGAAACTAATCCACTGAAAAGTTGCAAAGATGATTTTAGGCCTACCTGCTTCTGAAGGCTCACGAAATGGTGGAACGTAGCTCCGGGAAACATCAATTGAAATTCTGATCCAAACGGCACTTTCCACTCTCCAAACTCGGTAAAAACAATTGTAATTTATTTTCACTATTTCACCCATTTTTATAACAAAAAATGGAATATTCCTTTTATATTTTGATGCTTTAGTGGGTTTTTACTATAGTTTGGATTATTTATCGCATCTAAATACTTGGTTAACCACTTTTGACCCATCTTTTGAGCTACAGGTGCCTAATTAACACCATTTTTCACCGTGACGATCATCTCGTAAGTATCATCAGGTATGAACACTCTTTGACCGTCTTTTTGCCATTATTACACTCATTAATGTAGGTTATTAAATGACAACCGAGCTAGCTCTTTGTTCTTTCTAGTTCTCATTAAACGATGAGAATAAGTCACCGAGTTATAGTTTATCACTTTTTCGGGCTCGTTAAACTCCTATGAAAAAGGAAACCCCCCAGAGTCTCTATTTAAGCTCTTTTCAGGCTCTCTAAATACGAAAATATCGCCAAGCGAACTTGTCGCATTAACACTTGTTAAATTATTTGAATGGTCATCTTCCTAGTGATAGTTTACCCCTTTTTCGGACCAAGGGGCACTACTTATGAAAAAGGTATACTCTAGCCAATCATGACTGGAAGAGTCCTCTCTCGTGTTGTTTTACCCTTTTTCGGGCAAAGAGGCTAACCTTATGAAAAAGGACCTTTGGAGTCTTCTTTAGTTCTTTTCAGACTCTCTAAACATGAAATGAGGCCAAGTTTACCTTCTATGGACTCGTTAAAAATCAACATTGAAGGCCCCGTCACGGGATGAACCCCTCCTTTCCCAGGTTCGGGAAATATTTGGGATTGGACTCATCTATGAGATGAGCTATACCAAGCATCTGGTTTCCCTCATCAAGTTTGTTAAAAACACATGAGGCACTCATCAGTCATGA